>JAZKJV010010296.1:455000-1929896 GCA_037367405.1 Ottelia alismoides | reverse complement strand
TCATAGCTAATGCATCCTCAACAACGGTGCCATTTTGATAACGTAGCTTCTGCCAGTGGGTTAAGGAGTATCGGTTGTAGAAAATTGCTAGGCAAAAGTCGGCTAATCAAACAAAATCTGGATAAAATAGGAGAAAAATAGAAGAAAGATGAAAAGAAATGATCTTCCTCCTTTTTAACGCTTAAACTAATTTTTATCTAGGTAAGTTCCCCTGGGTCGAACTCGAGGAGGCAGAATAACTATAGTGCGACTTTCGAGGAAAGAAGAGAATTTTAGGATTTTATTTTCTTCTTGAAAAATACAACAGGAAAGACTTCAAACAAGCATAGGTTTAAAAAATCAAAGTGAGAAAAAATAAGCAACAAAAATCCGTGAAAAATAAAAGAAACATTGTTAGGGTAGTTGTGTAACTACCCTAGAAAAATTCGATGAAAAATACCACCAAAATAAGGTCCAAAATTATACTAGAATACAAGGGTATAAGTGCAAGAAAAAGTAAAGTTGTTTTGTTACAAACAATCCCTGATCAGGGACTAGAATGAAATGAAAACTAAAAGTTTTACATTTAGGCGCCTGCACGGGGACCTAGATACAATTTTAGAGACTTGCTGGAGTAGGTTTGAGATTAGTGAAACTTCATTTGGATTTAAGTTGCAAAATTCACACCGATTTGCTTCAACGGCTGCGATTAGAACACGAGGAGCAATCTGGATCGTCCAATGGAGACACGTGGCATCAACATGTACACCTAGGGTGTTTTTCGTGTTCTTCCCCCTTCTAGCAGATGCAGCGATGGCGCCTTCTTCTCCGCTTTCCTCCTGATGAACGACAGAGTTCTTGGCCTCCTACAGGGCCAGAGGGGTGTCTCCTACACCCCTCGAGATCGCCCACGGTTGAGCGGCTCCGAGGTGGAGGGAAGCAGCATTTGGAAGTCGTCGAAGGTGGCGATTTAGAATGCAAACGTGACCTGGAGTTGTGATGCTTTTGCATGATTGTTCTTTGTCAAATCATTCCAGAATTGTGGATCTTTGCTCTAGATAAGATGAAGACCTAAGATGAAGTATTTATATGCTTGATTTGTGAGAGAATCAGCCAAGAAATTAATTAATTGCAGGTTATAATTTGTTTCCAGAAATTATGAAGGAAGTGAAAATGCGATAGAAATAGAAGGTGAGTTTGAATGATTTCAAAGAGATTTGAGGGGTGTAAAGTGGTGTGCATCTAAGAAGAACATTAGAGTGTTCTAATTACACACTTAAGGGATCTAATCAAGGCACTAAAATTGAAAAGTAAAAAAGGGAAGAAAATGGAGACTGACATGTGGTTGCAGGGTATCTGGACCTCTGTGATCTTTTCTCGATAAGGTAGTCTTCTCGGAGCTGGACGCGTGCGATGACGGCAATGCAAGGCGAGCTAGGCCTTGGAATGTCTCCTACGATCATCCCTTTTCCATGCAGGGGCCTCTAGTTGGAGTTGTCTGAAACGGCTCCCACCACCCTTATTAATTCGATCAAATTAATGGTCAAATTAATTAATAATATTTGTTGCAGTCGAATAATAAGAGCAGATCAAAAACCACTTTGTAATTAAAGAAAGTTAATCTCGAGCGGCAAATTTTTTTTACTTGGGCAAGCCAAGATCAAACTCAGGGAGGCAGTTGTCTCCTTAGGTAGATTTTTAGCAAAGTCCAAGGTTTGATTTTCAGGGGATAATTTTTTTTGGTCTTTTTCGGTTTTTTTATGCAAGACACATGTGCAATCCAGCCAAATTACAAGTTAATTCAGATAAGTGTTCAAATTAAGTCCAAAAATTATGAAACTTGGCAGGTGATGAAATGGGATGAAATTAAGGTCTTCTAATTTTTTTAGAATTTTCTGACACTAAGTGAGTTTACTGTGAATTAAAAATGAATGCAAGGTTACTTTGACTAAATTAATTTAATAAATATCAAATCACAACATTTTTAAAAATAAAAATTGTCCTAGATAGATCTGAAGGTGAAGAATCGAGGAGAATTATTAAACCCAAATTTCTACATGAAATGATCCTATTAAAAATTAATTAAGGAAATCACTAAATCATTTATTTAGGCCTCGGGATGCGTGCAATTGACTTGAAATTTTTATTCAATGTGAACCTAATTTATAGTAAATCTAATATGATTTTTTGGGGATTTTTGGAGTCACAGAGAAATTACTATCAATTAAAAGGCATAAATGAGCAAAACATAGCAAATTGAACCAATTAATTAATAGAAAAATCCACTGATATTACAAAAATATGCCAAGTGTCACATAATGAGGAGGACAATGTAAGCTACACAATGCAATTTTCCAAATTGAAAAATGAATTAAAATGAGGGCCTAAATATGCGTGCAAAGATAGGGGTATAAATGCAATTACAAGAATTAAAATTGATAAGATAAACATGCTGACAGGGACCAATATGCAATTACCTATAATGTTGAGGTGGTGGTGCAATTTCCACAGAATACGTGCTCCTCACGTGGGGTCTCCTGGCAGGGACTGAAATGCAATTCTACAAACTTTCAGGGGCCTCGATGTAATTTACCCAGCACGCGCGTACGGATCACGTGGGGGATCCCAGGCTCGGTGGTCTTCAGAGGCTCGGAGCGAGGCTGGGGTGGCTCTGGAGGTTCGGATCTAGCTCGGAGTAGCTTCGGGTGATCCGAGCCTAGTGGTCGGGGAGGAGGCTCGGATCGGGCGACGTGGCTCGATGTGGACTGTGGGATCAAGGATGATGCAACTATGATGAACTGATGGCGCGTGGCGTGTCCGGGGTCCGTTAGATTAAGATCAATCCAATGGTGGTGGGCTACTCCTGAGGCAAGGACGTGGTCGATCAGTGACTGTTGGATCTAGATTGATCCAACGGCACCTGGAGCGGGCGAGGGCGATGACGTGGCACGATCTGGACGCATAGGATCTGCCAGATCCTATGGCTGCGGGACGTAGCGATGTGGATGGCTCCTGGCCGTTCGATCAAGAGGATCAAACGATGACTGGTTGTCTTCCCCAACGGTCCTCCGCCTCTTGCGGCGGAGAGGGCTGGGCTCCGATGATGCTGGCCTAGCTCCGCCTCGATCTCCCGTCATTGGTGAAGGATGCTGGAGGCTCTGGCGTAGCTCGGAAGGTTCGTGGAGAGGCGGCGGAGCGTCTGGTAATGTTGGTTGTGGCTGAGGTGGCCTGGAGGCCACTGGCTATGAAGCTCGAAGATGCACCGGTGAAGTCTCCGACCAATCAAGGAGATGGTACCTGCAAGGGGTTAGAAGATAGCCGAAGCACGTGAACTGTTCGTGGAGTTGTCGGGAATGGAATGTGAGGCCTGTGGAGCAGTAAGGTGGTCCGGTGGTCGAGCTCCGCCAAGGTGGCGGAGCTGGCGTTGGTGGAAGGTGAAGTACCTCGTCGGAGGAAACTAAGGGTAGCGCGAGATCAGAGCTCCCTTGTGGAGCTCGGAGGATGCTTGGCAGAGCGGGATGATGCTCACGGACGGCGAATAAAATCGGAGAAGGAAAACGAAAAACAAGAAGAAGATCGGGAAACGATGGAGGGTTCTACCTGGGATTAGAAGCTCGGAGGGAGCTTCCTAGGTCGTCGCTCGAAGGCCGGTAGGAGTCCTGAGCTCGTGCAACACCTTGGAGGAGCTGCGACACGGTGGTGGTGGGCCGTGTATCTGCCAGAGGTGATCTCGGTCTTTGCTCGACCTTAGGACAAATTGTTGTCACCAATCTGAAGGTGGAAGCTCGGAGACACTCTCCGTGGTGGCGGATGAAGAACAATGGAGGAGGGGATGAGAATATAAAGAGGAGGAAAGGGAAGTTGGAGAAGGGGTGGAGGGAATGGAGTGGTGGAGAAGGTGGAGGCTTGGAGTGGAAGGCAAGTAAAGGAGAAGAGGTAAAAGGGGATTAAAACAAATATTTAATAAAATAATTTAGTAAGCTACTAAAAATAATTAAAATAATAATAATAATAAATCCGAAAATAATAAAATAAATCCGAAAATAATAAAAAGAGTGGGGTGACATGTGGCGGCTCCAGGAGCGGCCACCTGTCGCTCCTAGAAAATTCAAAAATTAAATGTAAAGAAAAATAAAAAAGAAATAACAAAAGGGATTAAATCAAAAGTATCTACACGAAAGTTGCTCGTCTCGATGAGATCTACAACTTTCGTGAAGGTCCGAATATCAAATGAAATCATATGTACAAAATGTCTTTTTAGGCGGTACCTTATAGGTATAAAATACCACATTTTTCCTTTTGCATTTTTTTGTCATTTTCAATAAGAGAAAAATTAAAATAAACTTAGAGAAAATATGAAAAGAATATTTACAACTTAATCTATTTTTTTGGATTTTTAAAAATTAAGAAAATTGCAAGGGCATTTGGGTCAATATGTACAATATACAAAAGGGACCCAAAACCCAAATTTTGCATACGAGCTCCGATTTTAATGAAATTAGTCTTGTTTTGAAGGTTTCTGAATGTATATTAATTTAAAAGTAAATAGACCTAAATCGGACACTGTATGAGAGAGATATGTGCACTTTAAGGTTCCTAGCTTCAAACTTGGATTGGGGTTTTATTGGTCAATTTCACAAGTTAATATTTTTTAGATATTTTCTTTAATTAGTGTTAGTAATATATACACTATAGAATTGGTTTTATTGGATTCGGAGTTAGTATAAAATATATACAAATAGGTGAAATATAGTGAATATACATGTGAATATTTACAAGTGAAATGGGCTTCTTATTTATGCAATATGAATGCTAAAATGCAGATGTTATCAATGCATGCATGAATGCTAATTATGCGATATAAGTAGAAATATGCAGCTAATTACTCGGGATCAAAGCTCTATTTTCAACTTTTAGAGTCATGAATCACAGATTCATCACCCCCCCTATACTTAAACCTTGCTCGTCCCCGAGCAACTAAATGAAATGTAAGAGTGAAATGAGATTGGGTTCCATACCACGGTCATGAACAAAAGTTGAAAATGGAGCTTGACTCGACCTTTGGATTAATTGTGTGGTGGAACCTTATTGGGATCTGAACTTAAGACCTAACAGACTTCAAGTTCCACACGTCTTCTTTCAAGACGCCTCACAGACAGGTCATAACAAATCCTCAGACGCAAATTTCTGATGACTATGATTCTTACTTGTACTGTGTAAGTGATATGATAGCTCTCCACATAAGAAATGTCTAAGAAGCAGCCTCCTCTAACAAGGTAACTCTAATTACCCAGTCCAGGAACTCTTTCCTCGAGGAGCGGGGTATTCCCTTCTAAGTTCAAGTGCGACCAGCTCTAGAGGAGGGGTGCAGAAAAGAATGGACGGTAGACAGTGTAGCAACCTATCCCGGGATGCCTGACCAGTGTAGCCAAGTCATCCAGCTGCAGACTTCTTGCTAATATACATACTCCGACGGGAAAATTTTTTTCTTCTTTTTTTATCTGGTCTATATATATATTTTTTGGAGTTCTTGCATTTTTCTCTTTTTTTTCTTTTTCTTTGGAACTATATACAAGGTGCAGCATGTACATCAGGAGTTTTTCCTCTTGAGCCAGTAGACTATCTCCCCTTTTTGAAGCATTATTGCAACCCACAGTGTCCTGTCCTCAGACGTCAACACCACCAGACTAGGTTGAGATGCACTACCCTCCCTAGAGGAGGACAGATGTTTCCACCCGTGTGCTACTCCAAGCTAAAGGATTCTACCTCCTTACCATCTCATCAATGAAGAGCTACGTGCATTGTGCTTGTCCAAGTTAGGTCACTATCTAAAAGGATCATGCGTGTGCCGAGATATTCTATTTAGACTAATCAAGATGACATGTGAACATAAGACTTGAAGACTCAAAGAATTAAGTCACTTGACCTGAAAAATCTTAACTCCAGTTCCTATAAGGTTCCTCTGAAATTAGGTGGATTAAGGTCAAATCAAGTCCATCCTCAATATCTACTCATAACTTGGTTCAGAACCCACTAGCTTTTCACCTTGCATATGCAAGATATGCAGATAAGGTGCAGATGACATGCTATGAATGAAATGCAAGACTTTTTTTTAAATGCAAGGATGCAAAAGTAAATAAGAAGCCTTTTTTGTTTTATTTCCTGGTATACAATAATTTTTATTATATACAACAATTTTTAGTTTGTAATAATATACCTATTTTTTGGTATACATCCTATTTTGCAACAAATTTTACAAAAGTATGTTTTATAAGAATTTTACAACTTTTTATACAAGTATTATACATATAGTACCAAATTATACAATTTTTTTTCAATTTTTACCACACCGTAATTATTGCATAATATATACAAAAATACGTGAAAATACGTGAAAGTACGAGCTATGGGTAAAGTATATATGTAATATATACACGCCCCCCTATACTTAGCGTGTGCTATGTCTTCAGAGCACGAAAAGCGATGAAAAAGACATAGCTCGTGCTAAGCGTAGGTGAGCTAAAATTACAAAAAGTATAGAAGTCGCTCCGCCCCCTATACTTAGGCTCTGGTAGCTAAGTGTAGAAGAAGATCAAAAATGGGACAGACTAGGGCAAGAGGGGAAATGGATGAGTATATACATGGCGGGCATCGGTCCCCCCTATACTTAGGCTCTGGTCAGCCTAAGTATAGGACATGAGTGAGTATGAGGACCGATGTGATCTAGAGGATGTATAGTGAGTAGACGCGGGTCACTCTCCCCCCTATACTTAGGATCTAGTTATCCTAAGTATAGTCATAAAATGAAATGATATGGAACCGGGCGAGTGATTCGAATCACTGGGAAGGAATGAAGAGAAAGTATATACAAGAAAGAATGAGAATATACAAGGATTAAGAAGGTTTGCGACGAACCTTCTTGCGGACGCGAGGAGGTGGATAATATACACATCTGTCGCTGTCGGAATCGTCCTCCGATGAATAATAGTGAGGTGTAGGGATCATCCAACGAGGGTCGACACATGGCTGCTTGCTAGATAAGGCTTAAGAACAGCCGAACTGAGCTCACTCATATAAATCACCTTATCCGGACAAGATGAGGACTCCTCAGAAAATTCCCTTCTCTGGTGTGTTGAAGGAGACTTTCTTAGTCGGTTTTCTAGAACCTGAATCATTGAGAGGGATATGAGAGAGACGCACCTTGAGAGGTTCGGGGGAACATCTCGAGGAATCAATTCTCGACTTCTTCTCACTAGATAGCCGAGTAGAAGAGGGAGCAACCGTGTTTTTATGTGGAGTCAATTTAGTCTTGGTTGTTTCCTCTGAAGGTCCGGGACGTGGTGTGGTGCTGACCATGGGTTCCTCATCAGACGAGTCACCATATAGATTGTAATATTCCTGAAGGGTCAGCACACGACTCGCGAAGGTGCTAGTGGTCTCAGTTGGCTTAGCATTATTGGGCTCTTGTGTCGGATCATCAAAATGATCAAGGCAATCAACGAAGGTCATGTCTGACTTAATGATAGCTTCTGGTCGTGAGTCCTCCTTAGAAGCTGTCACGGTGGTTGTGCAAATAGTTGATGGAGTGGAGGTGTGGGGAGTCTCAGAACCAACGGTCGTCCGGGCAATCGGTCTCTCAGGTGTGGCAGAGAGGTGGGATTCATCTACCTCTCGATGTTCACGACTGTCAACGGATGTGAAGGTCACCTTAGAGTAAAGTGTATCAAAGAATTGGTGAGGTCGGAGTACTCCCAATGCTGAAAAATCGATCTCCCGAGTCTCGTAATCTTTAGTAACTTTAGCTGAGGCTAAGAATGGCTTCCCAAGAATAATCGGAGACTGGGTGAACTCTCCCTTGGTGCTCAATGTCAATGATCGTGAAGTCCACCTGGAGTAGAGCACCTTGGAAAGTAACGATGACTGAAATATTTCCTCTAGACCGTTTGATGGATAGATCAGCCAACTGAACGATCTCTCTCGACTTTCTGATTGGCCTGAGTTTGAGTTTGTCAAACACAGAGGTCGAGAGGATATTTATCGGAGAGTCATCATCGATTCTTGCATGGGTAAAGATGGTGTATTTGATTTCACATTCCACTCTAGGCAACCTCTTCACTCTGCGGCTCGGTCTTTCTCCCCATCACCAAGGAGGTGGCCATAGACACTATGTATCTTTCAGTCCTTGTTCTCTTAGTACCCGACCTCTTGGGCATCAATTTACTCTTTACAAATCTCTTGAGGTTGGAGAAGTGATCTATGTCCTTTATTAAGGGAAGTTTAAAGATCAATTCCTCATCAAGTGTTTCCCTTAGGGTGAGATCAAATTTTTCTAGTCTTTTTCATTTTTAATTTTTATGAATTTTTCTGATTTTTCAATTTTTTTTGTGTTTTTGGAGGATGAATGATCAGATTAAAAGAGGGAGATATAATGGACTCCAGCTGTACAAACTCTGTGGGTTCCCTAATGCTTGCTCGGTTTTCAACATCCAATCTACTTACTTCCTTTTTCACTTTTATACCCAGGTTGGCAGAAATTGAGAGCAATATTTCCATGACATTTCTCACTCGTTACCAAATGATTCATTCTTAATAAAGTCTAGAGATTTCATCCTCCACAAAATTCTCATGACAAATCATGAGAGAGTTCTGATCAATTGGAGGATGCTGTTGAGATATTGGGGTCTCATACTCAACATACCTATACTCTGGCATGTAATGCTGGGTCGAGTATGGACCATCCGAATGGCAGATATTGGTCGGAGCCTCATATGATGGAGTCAATGAATGGGGGACTAGTAAGTCTAGCTCAGGAGTCCACTTCTGTGAATGCACCGGCTCTCCGAATGTGTGACATGAAGGCTGGTTAATGGAAGCTTGATCACTAAAGTCAATCGAGTCTGGGAAATCATGATGTATAGGCCTCTCCATTTGGGTTGTTCGATCGACCAAGTTATGTCCTAAGGTCAAGTCAGGGTGTGTATATGTAAATTGTTGTATGGTCCCTACTTGAGGTGAGAATGAAGTATGTGGGGGCATATAATTTTGCCAATCATCTGTCTCAACAGTGGCTTGTTCTTCATTTGATTCTTCGATTCCTGCAAGCTCTCGAGAGTAAGGACAGTAACCCCCAAGGTGGATGTGGATCCGGAGTGTTAGAATATGGAGTAGGTGAGAAATGCGAAGAAGTGGAGAAGTCAGTAGAAGTTCTGACTTCATAATCGGGTTGAGGTGGAACTGTCCACCGGTAAGGGTCTCCCGTGGATGGCAGATGATATGTGGAAGAAGGAGAAGGTGAAGATGAACGGTATATGGTCGAGGAAGAATGATCAGAGGTCACAGGGTATGGGGACCAATATCCCGACATCTTGAAGAGGAAATGAATGTAAGTAGGTTGAGGTAGAAAATGTGCAATTACACAAGGTAACACACATGGACAGACACAAAGACAAACACAAGAGCAAACCCTGAGTTCACACTCAACACGGTGAAGGATCCGAAATCGAGTCCAATTAATCTGGTTGATTTTAAGTGTGATTTTCAAGCAAATAGCAAGGTTACGTGGCCTAGATGGAAGCCGGCTTAAAGCCGGATGCGTCTTCCCTGTTTAACCTGTCGCCTAAGATACCTGCGCCCTTCCTTTCTTCGCTCCTATCCCAAGTTGATGGATTCAAATACCATGCCCCTATCTACCTGCAAGCAGGCGGAGGCTCACAAGGCTGGAACTTCGCCCCGAAGGGTTACTAGCAGCTTGTCGCGGAGTACCGCTGGTTCACCCCTGACTACCCGTAAACATGCGGATGCTACTTGGTACTAGTCTATGAACCTGAAAAATATTCAACTCGTGATATTTTCTAGGATTAGTTGGAACGTGATATGGAAGGCGAGGATTGGGCTCTGCCTTAAGGTGTTCACACACACTCAAGTACCCTTACTCAGCCTGAAAACAAGGTCAGGGTTAATCTCCCGCAAGCAGAGTTTCCAATTTTATTGATTTTTTTGGTCAATAATGTTTAGCAGTCCCGATTTTAAGTTAAGTTTTCACTGATTTAATTCAGTCCACACAACACTCCTATCATCCAGTCCCAATTTCCTTTATCTTAAGTTGGAAAACCAAGAGAGAGAAATCGAGAAAAGCTGATGCACGAAAAACAATGATGCTTATGCTGAATGAAGAAGACTTACAGTAATCCCTTCGCTTTTATGCAGGATGCGAAACAGAATTGAAATATTTACGCTACATGCAAATGCAAACGAAAAAATCCGCTCCTAGACAGGCAGTTCTATTAGCGAGTGAAGCACAAGTTATTTTGACTATATTTGCGGTCTAAGTGCGTCTTTTAAGTGTATTGTTTGGTCCTAAAAATTTACGAGCACAAGCGAATCCTAGAGTGGCTCGAGTAGCCGCTAGTGCAAGCCTAATATACAATTCAATCCACACAGCACACGGGGACACAGTTCCACTATCTTTACACACGCGAGAACCCAAACGAGAACCGCTGGAAATGATGCGAAAGAAATGAATAAAAATACAAGTTCTCTCAAATCACTCAAGAAATTAAAATACAGGAAGCGTCTTCAACTCCTCGCGTTCCTCGCACATAAATAATTTGAGGTCAGATAGAGAACGACTCGAAAAATACAAAAATTAAAAGACAGAAAATATTCACAAGAAAACCGGGGGTCAGACTACCCGGGATTGAAAGTCAAACACTTAGAAATTACTGCAAATTAACCTAAGCCATGCCTCCCCGGCAACGGTGCCATTTTGAAACGACTCCCACCACCCTTGTTAATTCGATCAAATTAATGGTCAAATTAATTAATAATGTTCGTTGCAGTCAGATAATAAGAGCACGACAAAAACCACTTTTAATTAAAGGAAGTTAATCTCGAGCGATAAAGTTTTTTTACTTGAGCAAGCCCAAGGTCGAACTCAGGGAGGCAGCTGTCTCCTTAGGTAGATTTTTAGCAAAGTCCAAGGTTTGATTTTTAGGGGATAATTTTTTTTGGTCTTTTTCGGTTTTTTTATGCAAGACACATGCCCAATCCAGCCAAATTACAAGTTAATTCAGATAAGTGTTCAAATGAAGTCCAAAACTTATGAAACTTGGCCAGATGATAAAATGAGATGAAATTAAGGTCCTCTAATATTTTTAGAATTTTTTGACACTAAATGAGTTTACTGTGAATTAAAAATGAATGCAAGGTGATTTTGACTAAATTAATTTTAATAAATATCAAATCACAACATTTTTAGAAATAAAAATTATCCTAGATAGATCTAAAGGTGAAGAATCTAGGAGAATTATTAAACCCAAATTTCTATGTAAATCCTATTAAAAATTAATTAAGGAAATCACTAAATGACTTATTTAGGCCTCGAGATGCGTGCAATTGAGATGAAATTTTTATGCAATGTGAACCTAATTATCCTAAATCTAATGTGATTTTTTGGGTATTTTTGGAGTCACAGAGAAATTACTATCAACTAAAAGGCATAAATGGGAGAAATATAGCAAAATTGAACCAATTAATTAATAGAAAAATCCACTGATATTACAAAAATATGCCAAGTGTCATATAATGAAGAGGACAATGTAAGCTACACAATACATTTTTCTAAATTGAAAAATGAATTAAAATGAGTGCCTAAATATGCGTGCGAAGACAGGGGTATAAATACAATTATAGGAATTAAAATTGATAAAGATAAAATGTGCTGACATGGACCAATATGCAATTACCTATAATGCTGATAGGGTGGGTGCAAATTTTCCACAGAACACGTGCTCCTCACGTGTGGTCTCCTGGTAGGGACTGAAATGCAATTCTACAAAACTTTTGGGGGCCTCGATGCAATTTACCAAGGACGCACGTGCGGATCACGTGGGGGGTCCCAGGCTCGGTGGTCTTCGGAGGCTCGGAGCGAGGCTCGGGTAGCTCTGGAGGTTCGGATCTGGCTTGAAGTAGCTTCGGGTGATCTGAGCCTAGTGGTCGGGGAGGAGGCTCGGATCGGGTGACGTGGCTCGACGTGGACCGTAGGATCAAGGATGATCCAACGATGATGAACTGCTAGTGCGTGGCGTATTCGGGTCCGTTAGATTAAGATTAATCCAACGGTGGTGGGCTACTCCTGTGGTGAGGACGTGGTCGATCAGTGATCGTTGGATCTAGATTGATCCAACAGTACATGGAGCGGGCGAGGGAGATGACGTGGTGCGATCTGGACGCGTAGGATCCGCCTAATTCTACGGCTGCGGGATGTAGCGACGTGGATGGATCCTGGACGTTCGATCAAGAGGATCGAACAGCGATTGGATGTCTTCCCCAACGGTCCTCCGCCTCTTGCAGCGGAGAGGGATGGGCTCCAGCGAAGCTGGCCTAGCTCCGCCTCGACCTCCCGTCGTCGGTGAAGGATGCTGGAGGCTCTGGCGTAGCTCGGAAGATTCGTGGAGAGGCGGCGGAGCGTCTGGCGATGTTGGTTGTGGCTGAGGCGGCGTGGAGGATACTGGCGATGAAGCTCGAAAAAGCGCCGGTGAAGTCTCTGACCAATTAAGGAGATGGTACCTGCAAGGGGTTAGAAGATATCCGAAGTGCGAACTGTTCGTGGAGTTGTCGGGAATGGAATGCGAGGCCTGTGGAGCAGTAAGGTGGTCCAGTGGTCGAGCTCTGCCAAGGTGGCGGAGCTGGCGTCGGTGGAAGGTGAAGTACCTCATCGGAGGAAACTAAGGGTAGAGCGAAGATCAGAGCTCCCTTGCGGAGCTAGGAGGATGCTTGGCGGAGTGGAATGATGCTCGTGGACGGACGAATAAAATAAGAGAAGGAAAAGGAAAAACAAGAAGAAGATCAGGGAAGCGATGGAGGGTTCTACCTGGGATTAGAAGCTCGGAAGGAGCTTCTAGGTCGTTGCTCGAAGGTCAGTATGAGTCTTGAGCTCGTGCAACACCTTGGAGGAGCTGCGACACGGCGGTGGTGGGCCGTGGATCTCGCTGGAGGTGATCTCGGTCTTCGCTCGACCTAAGGACAATTTGTTGTCACCAATTTGAAGGTGGAAGCTCGGAGACACTCTCCGTGGTGGCGGATGAAGAACAATGGAGGAGGGGATGAGAATATAAAGAGGAGGAAATGGAAGTTGGAGAAGGGGTGGAGGGAATGGAGTGGTGGAGAAGGGGGAGGCTTGGAGTGGAAGGCAAGTAAAGGAGAAGAGGTAAAAGGGGATTAAAAAAAATAATTAATAAAATAATATACTAGGCTACTAAAAATAGTTAAAATAATAATAAAATAAAAATAATAATAAATCCGAAAATAATAAAATAAATCCGAAAATAATAAAAAAGTGGGGGTGACATGTGGCGGCTCCAAGAGCGGCCACCTGTCGCTCCTAGAAAATTCAAAAATTAAATGTAAAGAAAAATAAAAAAGAAATAACAAAATGGATTAAATCAAAAAGTGGTCAACATAAAAGTTGCTCGTCTCGACGAGATCTACAACTTTCGCGAAGGGTCAAAAATCAAATGAAATAATCTATACAAAATGTCTTTTTGGGTGGTACCTTATAGGTATAAAATACCACATTTTTCCTTTTGCATTTTTTTGTCATTTTCAATAAGATAAAAATTAAAATAAACTTAGAGAAAATATGAAAATAATATTTACAACTTAATATAATTTTTTTTATTTTTAATAATTAAGAAAATTCAAGGGCATTTTGGTCAATATGTACAATATACAAAAGGGGCCCAAAACCCAAGTTTTGCATACGAGCTCCGATTTTAATGAAATTGGTCTTGTTTTGAAGGTCTCTGAATGTATATTACTTCAAAAAGTGAGTAACTAAATTAGACATTGTATGAGAGATATGTGCATTTAATGTTTGCTTCAAACTTGTATTGGGGTTTTATTGGTCAATTTTACAAGTTAGTAGTTTTTAGATATTTTTCTTTAATTAGTGTTAGTAATATATACACTATAGAGTTGGTTTTATTGGATTCAGAGTTAGTATAAAATATGTACAAATAGGTGAAATATAGTGAATATACATGTGAATATTTACAAGTGAAATAGGCTTCTTATTTATGCAATATGAATGCTAAAATGCAGATGTTATCAATGCATGCTTGAATGCTAATCATGCAATATAAGTAGAAATATGCAGCTAATTACTCGGGATCAAAGCTCTATTTTCAACTTTTAGAGTCATGAATCACATATTCATCATTGTCACCTTCGGATCAAGGCAGAGCATGGCAGGGAAAAGTGGCTAACGACCAGCTAGTTTCTAGAAGTGGTTAGTTCAAAGATCTACGGCGGGCGTGGATCCAGATGGTTAGGAGAAAGTATTGGAGGGTTTGGATTGGGTTTAGAATGAAGAAGGAACGCAGGAGAATTGGAGGAAGTTGGGTTATAGAATAGACTAAACATACGACCTTCTTAAAGAAGATGAATAAGATGTTGACACGTGTGATGAATCTGTGATTCATCACTTCAAAAGTCAAAAATAGAGCCTTGTTCCCGAGTAAATAGAGGCATATTTCCCTTTATAATGCATAAATAACACTCATGCATACATACATGATACATTCATTTTAGCAGTCCATTTGCATTCAAATAAGAAGCCAAAAATCCCTTGTAAAATACCTATTAACTAAAATAACCTCTTCTTTATAATATATACTCCTTAGTTAATAATATAGGGAAGAAGGCCAAAAATTCCCCTTGTAATTTAGCCAATAAAGCCTCAGAACCCCTGTACACTAAAATGCACATAAATCCCTCATACAAACTCCGAAATAGGTCTACTTACTCTTAGAATACTCCACATTAAAAGACCTTTAAAATGAGACTAATTTCATCCAATTTGGAGTCGTATGAGAAAGTTGGGTTTTTGGGCCACTTTGTATACTACATATATGTATATTTGTATCTTTGTATTTATGTATCATATTTGACCTCATCTCCGTCTTTGGTCAACATGAAACCTGTAGATCTCATCGAGATCTACAACTTTCATGTTTTGAGTTTTTCCAAATTCAGTCCCCTTCTCTTTCTACACTCAATTCTCTGTCCAACCAATCACAGCAGGCCACGTGGCGCCTTCTGGTTGCGCCACGTAGCCCGCTACTCTTGGCCTCATCCGCCCGCAGCCACAGCCGTTGGATTACCCACTTAGATCCAACGGCTTAGCTACCTCCACGTACACCTCAATTTTTAGCCATCCGATCATCTCCATCTTCGATCCTAACCGCCCGTTAGCGCCCTCACCAGAGCTTGCCGCGTGGCGGCATGTACACCGCTAGATCACATCCCTGATCTTCCATCACAGCCGCTTCTTCCTATGGCGCCCCTCAGCCCTTCGATCAACCACAGCTTTCCATCACCGCCCTCCGTTTGCGCCGCAAGCTGAGCACGCCACGTGGCGCTTTGAGAACCGCCCGATCACGCCCTCGATCCCTTCATCCAAACTGCTCGATCTACTCTTTATTCCCACCGTCATATCGTTACCCAGCCTTTCATCTGCACCATCCATTCCCGCCTTATTCCCCTCGCACCACGTGGCGCAATCACAACCCTTGATCGATTCGCCTGCGATCTAATCTTACCCGGCCATTATCGCTTCGATCATCACCGTTGGATCACAAGATCCAACGGTGGAGACTTCGTCTCCTACCTCAGGTGCCCCTCTCTCCCACGTTCTCTGCCTTGCGGGAGGGGCGCCCCCTTCCTATTCTTGGCAGCACCTCGATCACCACAGACGATCACCACCACCTCCACAATGAGCCCCACTCATCCCTTATCCTCGCCGGCTACTCCATCACCCACATCGACCTCCAGCTCGCTCCCACGAACTCCGTTAACCTCGCTCCATCAACAGCATGGCCGAGACCTTCAACCTATAAATCCCCCCTCTCCGGCCATTGTCGCCGCTATCCGCCATTCCAGAGAGCTTCCCTGAGCTCCGATCTTCCGATTGGTGACAACGATTTGACGAATCGTTGAGCGAAGAAGGGTTTTCTTCTCCGACGAGATCCACGGCATCTCCGCCGTGTCGCAGCTGCCCTCCGCGACGTTGCATGAGCTCAGGGACCCACCGGCCCTTCGAGCGACGACATGGAACCTCCAGAGGAGTTCCAATCCCCAGGTGATACCTCCATCCCTCTCCAACTTGATCTTCATTTTTCTTCAATTTTCCTCCTTGATTTTCGTCGCCTCCGGTCATCCTCTCGCCTCGCTCTCACCTCGCCGAGCTCCACGACGGAGCTCTCCTCCTCGCAACACCCTTCACGCAATCATGCACTCCACTTTGCACGCCACCAGCTCCAGCTCCGCCACTTGGCCGGAGCACCATCGTCAGAGCATCTTCCCTTCGCTCTAGGCCACCCCACCCCACCTTCACCTCTCCACTTGCACGCACGAGCTTCGGCTATACTTCTAACACTCACAGGTCCCTCCTCCTTCACTGATCGGAAGTCCGCCGGGGCCCCTTTGGAGCTTCGCCGCCACAGCGCTCTGACGCCCTTCTCCAGCTCGTGAGACCACCAGCATCATCGCAGCACTTCCGTGCACCTTCTGGGACATCTTCGAATCGTCGATGAGCTTCACCGACGTCTGTAGGGACGGGCGGAGCAAATGCCTCATCGTCGGAGCCCCGCCATATCCTCCGCAGGCGACGGAGGACCATTGAGGGAGAAGGGCCCGCATCCGTTCGATCATCCTGATCGCACGGTTGAGAGTCATCCACGTCTCCATCCGTCCGTAGCTACAGTCAATCGTTGGATCCTTCCAGATCCGACGAAGCTTAGTCCGCCACGTCACCGACATCTGGAGCCTTATGGGAGCCGTTGGATCTTTCCAGATCTGACGGCCTCTGCATCACCACGCGTCTTCACCGCCATCCTTCGGATCTGTCGTGATCCAAGGGTCTTCATCACGCCACGTCGACGAAGACCGAGCCTCAACTCCGACCCTAGGTTCGGACTACCCGAGGCTACGCCGAGCCTCACTCCAGACCTCTAGAGACGCCCGAGCCTAGCCCCGAGCCTCCGCAGCCATCCGAGCCTAGCCCGCCCACGTGAGCAGCACGTGCGGCCTGGGAAATTTACACAGAGGCCCCCGGAGCTTTCCAATATTGCAAAAAGGTCCCTGTGAAGCTGAGCCCACGTGAGGAGCACGTGCCTGTTGGAGAAATTGCACTTGAGTCCCCAAAATTATAGGTAATTGCATTTTAGTCCCTATCAGCATATTTGCTTTATGCATTTTTATTTTCCTGTATTGCACTTACACCCCTGTGTTTGCACGTATCCCTAGGCCGCATTTTACATCATTTTTCCTTTCTAAAAATTGCATTTTGTTGAGAAATTTGTTCCCTGTCTATTGAGCCACGTGTCCTATTTTTGTAATTACAGTGGAATTTTTAATGAATTAATTGGTTATTTTGTGGAATATTTTGCCCAGTGACACCTTTTAATTTGTAGTTAATTCTCCGTAGTTCCAAAAATCCTCAAAAATTCACAGTAGCTTAAGGATAGTAGTCTCAACATGCCATAAAAGTTTCATGTCATTTGCACACATATCGCGGCCTAAATAAATTGTTGAGTGATTTTCTTATTTTAATTTTAATTAATTCATTTCACAGTGAAATTAAGATCTGTCAATTCTCCTGGATTCCTTACCATTAGTGCTATCTAGGATAAATTTTTTTCTTGAAGAAATTGTGATTTGTTATTTATTAAAAATAAAATAGTGAAAATCACCCTGTCTGCATATTTAATTCACAGTAAATTCATTTAGTGTCTAAAAAATCCAAAAAAATTAGTGTAGATTATTTTCATCATAATTAATCATCTGGCCAAATTTTAGAATTTTTGGACTTCATTTGATATCATAATTGAATTGAACGTTAAATTGGCCTGCTTTTTGCATGTGTCTGCATAGAAAATAGAAAAAGACCAAAAATATTCCCTCCGAAAATCTCACACTTGGATTTTGCTAACATTTGACCTAAGGAGACAGCTGCCTCCCTGAGTTCGACCTTGGACTTCACCAATTAAAAAAATTTTGCCGCTTGAAATTAACTCGAATCTAATTAAAGTGGTTTTTGATTAGCCTCTCGTATCCGACTGCAACGAAACACTTAACTTAATTTGGACCATTAATTTGACCGAATTAACATAGGGTGCGGGAACAGCCTATCAAAATGGCGCCATTGCCGGGGAGGCACGGCTTAGGTTAATTTTTGGTGAAATTCTGATTGCTTGAGTTTCTTTCCCCGGGTAGTCTGACCCCCGGTTTTTCCTGTGACTATTTCTCTGTCTTTTAAATTTTTGCATTTTTGTGTCGTTCTTTATCTGACCTCAACTGGTTTTTGTGCGTGGGACACCGGAGTCGAAGACGCTTTGAGGAACACGCATTCGAATTTGTTTGAGTGAGTTGAGAGAACCTGTAATTTCATTTATTTCCACATTTTTCGCATCATTTCCAGCGGTTCCCGTTCGGGTTCTCGCGTGTGTAAAAATAGTGGAATCGTGTCCTCGTGTGCTTTGTGGTTGAATTGTAACTTAGCTTGCACTAGCGGCTCCCCGAGCCAATCTAGGAATTGCTTGTGCTCGTAATCATTAGGACCACACAAATCACTTAAAAGACGCACTTAGACCGCAGTACTTAGCCAAATTAAACTGTTCTTCACGCTAATAGAACTGCCTGTCTAGGAGCGGCTTTCATCGCCTGCATTTGCATTTAGATAAAATTTCAATTCTGTTCTGCATCCTGCATAAAAAGCGAAGGGATCACTGTAAGTCTCCTGAACTCAGCATAACATCATTGTTTTATCTTGCATCGGCTTTTTCTCGATTTCTCCCTCTGATTTTCACGTTTAATTAAACGGAAATTGGGACTGTCCGATAGGCGTGCTGTGTGGTGGACTTAATCAGTGATAACTTAACTTAAAATCGGGACTGCTAAACAATATTGACCAAAAAAAAGAGAATAAAATTTGAAAATTGTTTGCGGGAGATTAATCCCCGACCCTGTTTTCAGGCTGAGTGAGGGTACTTGTGTGTGTGTAAACACCTTAAGGCAGAGCCCAAATCCCCGCCTTCCATATCACGAGCCAACTGATCTTAGCAAATATCACGAGTGGGATACTTTTAAGCTCATTGACATAGCCTCCGCCTTCGCAGGTAGATAGGGGCGAACCAGCGGTACTCTGCGACAAGGCCTAGCTTTGTCAGCCTCCGCCTACTTGCAGGTAGATAGGGGCATGTCATTGAGTCCCCAACTCCGGATAGGAGCAAAGAAAGGGAGAATCGGCGGTATCTTAGGCGACAGGATAAACAGGGAAGACGCATCCGGCTCTAAGCCGACTTCCTTATAGGCCGCGTAATCCTTGCTATCTTGTTTGAACAATCACACTTAAAAATTACAAGATTAATCGGACTCGATTTCGAGTCCTTCACTGTGTTGAGTGTGAACCCAGGGTTTTGGATTGATTTTGCTTGCTTCAGGTAGGAGTAAAACCCTATCTTCTTCTCGCCACATCAAGATGAGTAACTGGGGAGATCTCGACGCGTTATTCACCAATCTCTCTATGAGTCCCCCAAGCGACTTGTCTTCATCGGCCCAAGCGCACCTTGGACCACCCAGGACTCATGACCCTCTTGAGTCTTGGTTCCCTCATACTCAGGGTGGTTACTCTCAAACCAACCCTTTCATCTCCTCCGAGATTATCGAGGAAGATCATCACCTCGGTAATCCTTTCCTTGATTTATCCTCTGACATCGACCTTACTTTCCCCCCAGGACTAGAGGACAAGATGCCGCCAAAAGTACCACCGGATGAGGAACAAATACGACAGATTCTTGCTCGCCTCGCTGAAGCCGAACAGAAGAATGCAGATCTCACGGCGTGGATGGGACAGATTATAGTAGCAGGAGGAATCGACCGACCAATGGTCGATACCTATAACCCGACAGAGAACGAGATTCAGAACTGGTTGGCACCCGCAGTTCCCGC
The DNA here is from genome assembly GCA_037367405.1 of Ottelia alismoides. NCBI lineage: Eukaryota > Viridiplantae > Streptophyta > Magnoliopsida > Alismatales > Hydrocharitaceae > Ottelia > Ottelia alismoides. The sequence continues at coordinate 1,909,910 of JAZKJV010010296.1, read as the reverse complement.
CCAGGCATTTGAGCTGAAGCCCCACTTCCTTAGTCTGCTTCCGAAGTTCAACGGAAACCTAAATGAAGAACCATACACTTTCCTCCGTGACTTCGAGTTGGTGTGCAACAATCTTAGCCATCCCAATGTTGGCCAAGATTATATTCGGCTGAAGGCCACCCCTTTTACCTTAGGTGATAAGGCTGCTCATTGGCTGAAAAACTTAGGGGTGGTATGCAATACCTGGATGCAGTTCAAGGACCTATTCTTGAAAAAGTTCTACCCTCTCAGTAGGACAAACCAGATGAGAACGAAGATCGCCAGCTTCGCCCAAGGACCTAGTGAACCTTTCCATGACGCTTGGGATAGGTTCAATGATTTAGTACAGAAATGCCCCTGCCACGACATTTCAAAGGCGATCTTAGTCCAGACCTTGTTCTGTGGTCTAACCCCAGAGATGCAAGGGTTAGTCAGTGTCGCATATGGAGGAAGCTATCTGAACAAAAACGAGCACGCCGTATGGAATATCCTGGAGCAGATGGCGGAAACCGGCAGGTCGCAGGCCACCAGGGCCTATCAGTTGTCTCCCTCAATCCTATCCAATGAGACAACCCGAAGGACTGTAGCGGATCTGACTGAGGACCTCATCCCCAGTATGGGGATGATTGCCGACAAGCTTACCATGGTCGAGCAGATCCACAAGAGAGTCGCGGAACTTGAGTCTCTTTCGCGTCTACCGAAGCAAGTGGAGGAACTTTCTGAGAAGGTAGCTAAGATCAAGCTACCTGCCCCTTCTGCACCACCTGTACCTATACATCGAGTCCATCTTGTACAGGAACAGGCACCGGGGTCTCAGAGTAGCTGGGATCAGACTTACACCCAGCATGACCAGCATGCACCCCCACAAGTGGAGACATGATACGAGGAGCCTCCGCAAGTGTACGAGATCAACGGGCTTTGGTATAGTCGTGACCCGATAGTCAGGCAGGCCGAAATGGGGAAGGATCAGCCTCACCGTTCATCCCCAGTCTACCAAGAAACCAGGCCCGTTCCCACACCGCGCTTTCAGTCCAGGACAGAACAAGGGTACCAGCCTCAGCAGTACCAGCAGCAGCAGCACACCTATCAGTAGGGGCCAGCACCATCCCATCAGCAGCAGCAATATCGGCATGGCCAGCAGGGCCAATACAGAACCTCGTCTGCACATCAGCCAGCCCAGCCCACTGAATTGGAGTCCCTCACCTTGGCGATCCAGACCCTGTCTGATAGGGTCCAACAGATGCAGAATGATTATCTGGATATGAGAACCGATATTAATCGTGTCTCTCGTACCCAGGACCAACAGATGGCGCCAAAGACCCTGATTCCCGCACAGGTTCAGGCCAACCCGAACAACATACTCCATGGCCAGAACCGACCTCGTGATCAGGTATACTATTCAGATAATTATTTATCTGAACGTGAGATCCTTTTGTACGATAATGTAAATCATATGTCCCTCAGGAGCGGAAGGACCGTGACCATACCTGATCGGGCACGGGCACAGAAGGAAGGAACTTCCAAGTCTCTACCTGAGGAGAACTTGTAGGAAGAGGATCAGCACCACTACCACCACCATCACCGACAGAAGAAGAGGACATCTGAGTCCTCGAAGCAGCATTCCCGCACCATTAGTGAGTCAGGCGAAACTGATGAAGAGCCCGCACCTCCATCTGAGGAGGACCGTCCAAAAGAAGCGGAAGACGCATCACCAATTTCGCCCCAGCATGTTTCTTTCAGTTCGCGTCAGAGTCCTAATCTGTTTCAAAGTCCGAGTCATGTACATAACTCAGTTCCAGTTTTCAATGAAAATCTTTCAGTTTCCAAACATGAGTTAGAGTCAATAATCCCTTTCCCCCGAGCTCTTACGGGTGGAAAGAAGAAAACCAAAAAAATCCAAAAAGATGACCCTGAGATGGCTGAATTCTGCAACAAATATATCAAGGTCACAATCCCCTTTGACAAGTATGTGGAGATGACCCCTGCATTCCAAAAATACCTTAAGGTGAGATGAACACCTACTAGGGTTAGCAGGAAGACCAAAAGCCGTGTTGAGAAACACGTTTTATCAGTAGCCACGACTTGTGCAATAAAGAACTCATTCCCAAGGAAACGAAGAGATATGGTTGCACATTATGTAGTGAGTCATGTTGATGACATCACGTTTGCACGCACTCTCCTGGACAATGGTTCCTCGATCAATTTGATGCCTACAGCCCTCTATGAGCGGCTTAATCTCGGACCTCTTAGGAAATCTAGAGCCCTCCTACAGTTTGCTGATAAATCAACCAAGAGGTCCCAAGGAGAATTGAGGAACATTGTGATCAAAGTCGAGGGACAAGAATACATGGTGGACTTCACTGTCCTGGATATGGAAACCCCTCGTAATTGGAGAGACTCCCAGATCATTTTAGGTAGGCCCTTCCTCAGAACAGCAGGGGCCTTATTTGATTATAAGATCGGGAAGATTCAGTTCCAAACTGCATGCGGAGATGAGGAACTCGAGATGAAGCAGACAAGATGGCAGAGACCGGATTCAGAATCCAGCACCGAGTACTCTTCTACCGGAACAGACTGCGATCATGTAGACACAGTTGGGCCATGGAGACAGAACTCAGCCAGCACCGATGAATCCCTCCCCTCCGGAGATGATCCAGTGCATGAATCAGTTTGCGAGGTCCTTAGAGACGAGTACAACTCAGAACCTGCATCGCCCTACATCTTCGATGACATAGAGGCCCAGTTGGGCCTGTCTGTCCTCCCCTCTTTAGGACAATCGGAAGATGAGGATGACGAGTCGGGCGTGGCTTTTGCCGATTGCATGGAGACTTTTGACGATCCGACTCCTGAGCCGAACAACTTGGTGGCAGCAATCACAGAGAACGATCCAGCCACTTCCAACACTGAACCAGATCAGATTGAGCCAGATTTCTTAGACGATCACACTATTCCTGAGCTCAAACCCTTACCCACAACCTTAAAGTATGCCTTCCTTGCGGGCCAAGACAAGAAATTTCCGGTCATCATCAGTTCGCAATTGACCGAGGAGCAGGAATCTTGCTTGCTAGAGATCCTGGAGAAGAACCGCAAGGCTATAGGTTGGAGCATTTCCGATCTCCACGGGATAAATCCCGCTCTGTGTTCGCACCATATTTACTTGGAGAATGAAGCCAAACCCTCTCGTGAATTCCAACGCCGGTTGAATCCAAATTTACGAGAGGTCGTGAAGAAGGAGATAGAAAAATGGTGCAACGGGGGTTTCATTTATCCAATCTCCGACTCTAAGTGGGTGGCCCCAATCCATGTTGTCCCGAAGAAGTCAGGAATTCAGACGACCACCAACGAGGATGGAGAGGAGATCGTGACGAGAGTACCCACGTCGTGGCATGTCTGTGTGGATTACAGACGCCTGAATGCCGCGACGAAGAAGGATCATTTCCCCCTACCGTTCATTGATCAGATCCTAGAGAGATTAGCGGGGAAAGAGTTCTTCTACTTCCTAGATGGGTTCTCGGGCTACAATCAAGTAGCCATAGCTCCAGAGGACCAGGAAAAGACCACGTTTACATGCCCCTTTGGTACCTATGCTTTCAGGCCCATGCCTTTTGGGCTATGCAATGCTCCAGGTACTTTTCAAAGGTGCATGATTGTTGTATTCGCTGAAATGGTCGGTGAATTCCTGGAAGTCTTCATGGATGACTTCTCGGTCCACGGCGATTCTTTCGATTCCTGTCTTAGGAATCTGGATCGAGTCCTCAAAAGGTGTTGTGAGGTTAATCTGGTGCTCTCCTGGGAGAAAAGTCACTTCATGGTGACGGAGGGCATAGTGTTGGGGCATGTCATCTCCAAAAGAGGAATGGAGGTTGACCCTGCCAAGGTGGACGTGATCAGACGACTCCAGCCACCAACCAACGTAAGGCAGTTGCGGTCGTTCCTCGGGCATGTGGGATTTTATCGGAGATTTATTAAGGACTTTTCTAAGATTGCCCGACCGCTAACTGAGCTTTTAGGCAAAGACATGGAGTTTGTTATAGATCACAAATGTCTTAAGGCCTTTAAGCTTTTACAAGGAATGATTATGGACGCACCCATCCTACAAGCCTCAGATTGGTCTCTACCTTTTGAGATCATGACGGACGCCTCTGATTATGCTGTTGGGGCTGTGTTGGGACAAAGAAGAGATGGCGTCCCTTTTGCAATTCACTACGCAAGCAAAGTGCTTGATTCTGCTCAGCGTAACTATACAGTTACGGAAAAGGAAATGCTTGCGGTAGTGTTTGCCTTGGACAAATTCAGATCTCACCTAATTGGATCCAAGGTAACTGTGTTCACTGACCACACAGCACTACGGTACTTGATGGAGAAGAAGGATGCGAAGGCGCATCTTCTTCGATGGATTTTACTTATCCAGGAGTTTGACTTGGACATCCGTGATAAACCTGGAAAGAAGAATGTAGTGGCCGATCATCTCTCTTGTCTCGAAGATCTTAATACTTCCGAGGATTCACCAATTCGAGACTCCTTCCCTGACGAGTCGATTTTTGTTATCGACTCACTCCCATGGTATGCCAATATCGTGAACTATCTTGTCTCCAAGAAAGTTCCCGAAGATTGGCCCAAGAGCCAAATCGACCGACAGAAGTCGGACGCTAGACACTACCATTGGGAGGATCTGATCCTTTTCTTCGAAGGACCTGATTGTGTCTGGAGACGGTGTATTCCTCAGGAGGAATACCAGAGTGTCCTTTCTTTATGCCACAGCTTGGAGGCAGGAGGACACCACTCCGGGAAGAGGACCGCATGGAAGGTACTTCAGTGTGGCTTCTACTGGCCGACTCTGTTTCGCAATGCCACCGCCTTCGCGAAGTCGTGCCCAGTATGCCAGAGAATGGGAGGAACCGTCGGTTCCAAGGATGAGATGCCAATGCAGCCGGTTATCATTTGTGATGTCTCTGACGCCTGGGGCATCGATTTCATGGGCCCATTCCCTGTTAGCCATGGATTCGAATATATCCTTCTTGCGGTAGACTATCTATCCAGATGGGTGGAGGCTATCCTGACCCGAGCCGCAGACAGCAGGACTGTCTGCAAATTCATCAGAGAGCACATAATCTCTAGGTTCGGGATCCCCAAAATGATGATATCAGACGGGGGTAGCCACTTTGTGAATCGGGAGATGAAGAAACTCCTGAAGGATTACGGCATTGAACACCGTGTCGTGAGTCCTTACCACCCACAAACCAATGGTATGGCTGAGGTGTCAAATAGGGAGGTGAAAACCATATTGCAGAAGCTTGTCCGCCCGGACAGGAAGGACTGGTCTCAGATCTTGGATCAAGTCCGCTGGGCGTATAGGACAGCTTACAAGACACCATTAGGCACCTCCCCATTCCGAATGGTATTCGGAAAGCCGTGCCACTTGCCCGCAGAGTTAGTGCACAAATCAGAATGGGCAATCAAGAAGGTCAATTGGAACACACACCTGGGTCAGAAACAGAGAGACATGGATCTGAATGAGCTTGTGGAAGTCAGAAACCGAGCATATGACAACAGTTTGGTGTACAAGGACAAGGTGAAGCGTTGGCATGATAGGTATATCAGACGAAAGACCTTTGTTCCTGGACAGAAGGTATGGTTGTTCAATGCTAGGATGAAGATTTTCCAAGGCAAGTTGAAGTCTAAGTGGACGGGCCCATTTGTCGTCCATACGGTGCATGATAGTGGATGTGTCGAGATCTCAGATCTCGCAGATGACGCACCGACATTCCTAGTGAATGGACAACTGTTGAAGCACTTCGTCGAAGCCAATGAGCAGTTAGTCCATGTTGAGGAGATTGTATTCATGCGCGAGATAGATACAGTAGATACACCTCGAGCCGCGTATGAGACCTTGCAGCAGTGAGCTCCAGCCATCCGCAGCATCTCGAAAGATTCAGACCGACTCATCTGTATATATCATTCTTCTTGTACATCCTATCCTCTCTCTTACGCGACTTTAGTAACCCATCCCCGCCTCATTAGATCACTATCCTGGACTATACTTAGGATAACCAGATCCTAAGTATAGGTGGGAGGGGTCACCTGAGTCAGTTCACTGTACATCCTCCAGATCACATTGGTCCTCATAGTCATTTCTTACCTATACGTAGGCTGACCGGAGCCTAAGTATAGGGGGGACCGATGCCCGCCTTGTATATACTCATCCATTTCCCCTCTTCTCCTCATTCGCCCCATTTTTGATCTTCTTCTACACTTAGGCTGTCAGAGCCTAAGTATAGGGGGGCGGAGCGACTTCTATACATTTTGTAATTTTAGCTCTCCTACGCTTAGCCCGAGCTATGTCTTTTTGGTCGCTTTTCGTGCTCTGAGGACATAGCACACGCTAAGTATAGGGGGGCGTGAATATATTACATATATACTTTACCCATAGCTCGTATTTTCTGTATATATTATGCAATAATTACAGGGTGGGTAAAAATTGAAAAAAAATGTACTATATGTATAATAGATGTAAAATTCTTGTAAAACATACTTTTGTAAATTTTGTTGGATGTATACCGAAAAAAATTGTATACTATGTATATTATGTATAAACTAAAAACTTGTTGTAAATAATTTAAATTGTTGTATACTTATATCAGAAAAAAAAAGTTGAAAATAAAGGCTTCTTGTTTAATCTTGCATACCATCTCTGCATCCAAAAAGAGTCTTGCATTTTCATAGCATGACATCTCATCGGCATACTTTGCATAGGCAAAGTGAAAAGCTAGTGGGTTCTGAACTAAGTTATGGGCAGATATTGAGGATGGAATTGATTTGACCTTAATCCACCTAATTTCAGAGGAACCTTATAGGAACTGGAGTTAAGATTTTTCAGGTCAGGTGACTTAATTCTTTAAGTCTGCAAGTCTATGTTCATATGTCATCTTAATGAGCCTGAGTAGAGCACTTAACAACACACACATGACTCTTAGAGACAATAGCTTGACATGCACCAGCACTTTACACATGGCTCTCCACGGATGAGGTGGTGAGGAGGCAATTTCCTTTAGCTTGGGGTAGCATATGAGGGTAGTACTTCTAGGCGGAACCTCTCTTCTTCTTCTAGTGAAGGAAGTGCGTCTCAACTTGGCCTAGTGGTGATGAAGGCTAAAGACAGAAGCCGTGGGTTGCAATAAAGCTTCAAAAGAGGGATAGTCTACTGGCTCAAGAGGAAATTTCTTGTATATATGTTGCACCATGTAGATATGTTGTACAGAGGCACTTGTTGAAAAAAAAAGAAAAAAAAGAAAAAAAATATTGCAAAAGAGCTCCAAAGAAGTGGTGGGTCGGATTGAACATTTAATAACCCCACCGAAGCGTAGGTAGTCAAGAAAAGCAAAAGCTTATGGTCCCCATGTTACATCTCATGAAGCTTGCAGCGGGAGACTTAGCTACACTGGCCGAGCTCCCAAAAGTCTATACTTCTTCCCCCTCTTCTTGAGCCGGTTGCACTTGAACTTAGAAGGGAATACCCCGCTTCTCGAGGAAAGAGTTGCTAGACCGAGGCATTAGAGTTACCAGGTTACGGGAGGTTGTTTCTTTGTTACTTCTGAGGTGGGGAGTCATATATCACTTACACTGCATGGAGAGATTCATGGTCATTAGAGTTTGTGTATGTAGACTTGTTCTGATCTGGTGTGTTGAGGCGTCTTGAATAGAAGACTTGTGGAAATTGAAGTCTGTTAAGTCTTAAACTCAGATCCCAATAAGGTTCCGGCACGTAATTAATCCAAAGGTCGAGTCAAGCTCTATTTTTAACTTTTGTTCATGACCTTGGTATGGAAACCAAAATCATTTCACTCTTGCATTTCATTTTAGTTGCTTGGGGACGAGCAAGGTTTAAGTATAGGAGGTTGATGAATCTGTGATTCATCACTTCAAAAGTCAAAAATAGAGCCTTGTTCCCGAGTAAATAGAGGCATATTTCCCTTTATAATGCATAAATAGCACTCATGCATACATACATAATACATTCATTTTAGCAGTCCATTTGCATTCAAATAAAAAGCCAAAAATCCCTTGTAAAATACATATTCACTAAAATAACCTCTTCTTTATAATATATACTCCTTAGTTAATAATATAGGGAAGAAGGCCAAAAATTCCCCCTTGTAATTTAGCCAATAAAGCCTCAGAACCCCTGTACACTAAAATGCACATAAATCCCTCATACAAACTCCGAAATAGGTCTACTTACTCTTAGAATACTCCACATTAAAAGACCTTTAAAATGAGACTAATTTCATCCAATTTGGAGCTCGTATGAGAAAGTTGGGTTTTTGGGCCACTTTGTATACTACATATATGTATATTTGTATCTTTGTATTTATGTATCATATTTGACCTCATCTCTGTCTTTGGTCAACATGAAACTTGTAGATCTCATCGAGATCTACAACTTTCATGTTTTGAGTTTTTCCAAATTCGGTCCCCTTCTCTTTCTACACTCAATTCTCTGTCCAACCAATCACAGCAGGCCACGTGGCGCCTTCTGGTTGCGCCACGTAGCCCGCTACCCTTGGCCTCATCCGCCCGCAGCCACAGCCATTGGATTACCCACTTAGATCCAACGGCTTAGCTGCCTCCACGTACACCTCGATTTTTAGCCATCCGATCATCTCCATCTTCGATCCTAACCGCCCGTTAGCGCCCTCACCAGAGCTTGCCGCGTGGCGGCATGTACACCGCTAGATCACATCCCTGATCTTCCATCACAACCGCTTCTTCCTATGGCGCCCCTCAGCCCTTCGATCAACCACAGCTTTCCATCACCGCCCTCCGTTTGCGCCACAAGCTGAGCACGCCACGTGGCGCTTTGAGAACCGCCCGATCACGCCCTCGATCCCTTCATCCAAACCGCTCGATCTACTCTTTATTCCCACCGTCAGATCATTACCCAGCCTTTCATCTGCACCATCCATTCCCGCCTTATTCCCCTCGCACCACATGGCGCAATCACAACCCTTGATCGATTCGCCTGCAATCTAATCTTACCCGGCCATTATCGCTTCGATCATCACCGTTGGATCACAAGATCCAACGGTGGAGACTTCGTCTCCTACCTCGGGTGCCCCTCTCTCCCACGTTCTCTGCCTTGCGGGAGGGGCGCCCCCTTCCTATTCTTGGCAATGCCTCGATCACCGCAGACGATCACCACCACCTCCACGATGAGCCCCACTCATCCCTTATTTTCGCCGGCTACTCCATCACCCACGTCGACCTCCAGCTCGCTCCCACGAACTCCGTTAACCTCGCTCCATCAACAGCATGGCTGAGACCTTCAACCTATAAATCCCCCCTCTCCGGCCATTGTCGCCGCTATCCGCCATTCCAGAGAGCTTCCCTGAGCTCCGATCTTCCGATTGGTGACAGCGATTTGACGAATCGTTGAGCGAAGAAGGGTTTTCTTCTCCGGCGAGATCCACGGCATCTCCGTCGTGTCGTAACCGCCCTCCGCGACGCTGCACGAGCTCAGGGACCCACCGGCCCTTCGAGCGACGACCTGGAACCTCCAGAGGAGTTCCAATCCCCAGGTGATACCTCCATCCCTCTCCAACTTGATCTTCATTTTTCTTCAATTTTCCTCCTTGATTTTCGCCGCCTTCGGTCATCCTCTCGCCTCGCTCTCACCTCGCCGAGCTCCGCGACGGAGCTCTCCTCCTCGCAACACCCTTCACGCAATCAGGCACTCCACTTCGCACGCCACCAGCTCCAGCTCTGCCACTTGGTCGAAGCACCATCGTCGGAGCATCTTCCCTTCGCTCTAGGCCTCGCCACCCCACCTTCACCTCTCCACTTGCACGCACGAGCTTCGGCTATACTTCTACACTCGCAGGTCCCTCCTCCTTCACTGATCGGAAGTCCGCCGGGGCCCCTTTGGAGCTTCGCCGCCACAACGCTCTGATGCCCTTCTCCAGCTCCTGAGACCACCAGCATCATCGCAGCACTTCCGTGCACCTTCTGGGACATCTTCGAATCGTCGACGAGCTTCACCGACGTCTGTAGGGACGGGCGGAGCAAAGGCCTCGTCGCCGAAGCCCCGCCATATCCTCCGCAGGCGGCGGAGGACCATTGAGGGAGAAGGGCCCGCATCCGTTCGATCATCCTGATCGCACGGTTGAGAGTCATCCACGTCGCCATCCGTCCGTAGCTACAGTCAGTCGTTGGATCCTTCCAGATCCGATGGAGCTTAGTCCGCCATGTCACCGACATCTGGAGCCTTATGGGAGCCGTTGGATCTTTCCAGATCTGACGGCCTCTGCATCGCCACGCGTCTTCACCGCCATCCTTTGGATCCGTCGTGATCCAAGGGTCTTCATCACGCCACGTCGACGAAGACCGAGCCTCAACTCCGACCCTAGGTTCGGACTACCCGAGGCTACGCCGAGCCTCACTCCAGACCTCCAGAGACGCCCGAGCCTAGCCCCGAGCCTCCGCAGCCATCCGAGCCTAGGCCGCCCACGTGAGCAACACGTGCGGCCTGGGAAATTTACACAGAGGCCCCTGGAGCTTTCCAATATTGCAAAAAGGTCCCTGTGAAGCTGAGCCCATGTGAGGAGCACGTGCTTGTTGGAGAAATTGTACTTGAGTCCCCAGCATTATAGGTAATTGAATTTTAGTCCCTGTCAGCATATTTGCTTTATGCATTTTTATTTTCCTGTATTGCACTTACACCCCTATGTTTGCACGCATCCCTAGGCCGCATTTTACATCATTTTTCCTTTCTAAAAATTGCATTTTGTTGAGAAATTTGTTCCATGTCTATTGAGCCACGTGTCCTATTTTTGTAATTACAGTGGAATTTTTAATGAATTAATTGGTTATTTTGTGGAATATTTTGCCCAGTGACACCTTTTAATTTGTAGTTAATTCTCCGTAGTTCCAAAAATCCTCAAAAATTCACAGTAGCTTAAGGATAGTAGTCTCAACATGCCATAAAAGTTTCATGTCATTTGTACATATATCGAGGCCTAAATAAATTGTTGAGTGGTTTTCTTATTCTAATTTTAATTAATTCATTTCACAGCGAAATTAACATCTGTCAATTCTCCTGGATTCCTTACCATTAGTGCTATCTAGGATAATTTTCTTTCTTGAAGAAATTGTGATTTGTTATTTATTAAAAATAAAATAGTTAAAATCACCCTGTCTGCATATTTAATTCACAGTAAATTCATTTAGTGTCTAAAAAAATCCAAAAAAATTAGTGTAGATTATTTTCATCATAATTAATAATCTGGCCAAATTTTAGAATTTTTGGACTTCATTTGATATCATAATTGAATTGAACGTTAAATTGGCCTGCTTTTTTGCATGTGTCTGCATAGAAAATAGAAAAAGACCAAAAATATTCCCTCCAAAAATCTCACACTTGGATTTTGCTAACATTTGACCTAAGGAGACAACTGCCTCCCTGAGTTCGACCTTGGACTTCACCAAGTAAAAAAATTTTGCCGCTTGAAATTAACTCGAATCTAATTAAAGTGGTTTTTGATTAGCCTCTCGTATCCGACTGCAACGAAACACTTAACTTAATTTGGACCATTAATTTGACCGAATTAACATAGGGTGCGGGAACGGCCTATCAACGTGTCAACACCTTATTGACCAAAATTAATAAATAGATTAATAAACATGGATTAAATAGTAAATAAGGTTATTTTAAATAGGTATAATAATAAAGAATTTAAATAGTAAAATTAATAAATTTTGGAATAATTACATTTATAAATAATAAATATTTTACGTAATATAAATATTATATGAATAAATAGGTATAATAAATAAAGTATGTATGATTTTTTTAGATTTTAATAAATTAATTTAAGTATATTAATAAATATAGATATAAGTTATGTAGTTCAAGTTTACCTATAAATTAGTGTTTTTGATTTATTTAAAATAATAAATAAGCTCCAAAAACTCTAAAATAAATTATATTTAAAACTCAAATCATGAAATCAATTAAAAATTATAAAATCAATAAAAAGTAAATAATGTGTTCTAGATAAAAGAAGTAGCCTAGAAACCTAATTGTGTTTAGGTCCTAAAACTGAATTTTTGCAAACGGCCTTCGATTTCAGTGAAATCACTTCCATTAATTAGAGAATATTATTTTAGGTAATTTAAAGGTGAGTAGAGTGAATTTGGAGTTTGTAAGAGAAAGTTATGATGTTTGGAAGTTGAGATTTTGAAAATTTACAAGTTGGATTTCTTAGCATATTTACAAGATATTATTTTTAACTTATTTTTTATATTTTTCTGTGTTTTTAGAAATAATTAGGAAAAGAATTGTGAAAAATATATTCATATGAATTAATTAAAAATAATTGAGGTTTTGGTATTTATTGGATAAATAATGAAGAGTGTCTAGAGTATGGAATTAATTATTTTTATTTATTTTCTTTCCTTATCTCCCCTTATTTATTTGTCGGTCAATCGATACTTACTTGGTCTCAGGGATTAGGTAATAAATATATCTTTCAGCTATATTTATTTTATAAGTCACATTATACATATATACATATCTAGAATTTGCCTTATTTTTTATTTTCTTTATTTTTATATGTTTATTTATATACATGATTTTAATGCATAAAAGTGCATTTTTATTCGTGAGTGTAATTTTGTTAAAAGATGAGAGTTTTAAGACAAAATCCAGACATAATATTAATGAATCATGGATTCATCAACGCCCTTCCTCACCTCCTCAAGGAATTTCCTCTCATCCCCTTCCTACAGCCTTCATCCCCCCTCCCCTCCTCCATGCCGACCTCCACCGCATCTGCCTGAAACTTACGTGATTGATCTCTCTAATGTATGCTCGGTGCATCTCAACTTTGTGTGTCCCCTTGGCCTTGATATTGCGCATAAAGACCAACAAAAGAACAAAGAAGAAACCTTGACTGGAAAACAAAAGGAATTATATTGTCAAGGGGTCGACGTCATGAGTTTCTTCTTCTTCCTCCTTGACCTTGGTATTGCGTGTTTCTTGTTCTTCCTCTGAAGACGGCGAAGGGGGTCGGTGTGTGAAGAATCCTTCATGGATCATCATATTCGCAATTTTTAACCTCTATTAATAAGAACTTCCTGACAAATCTTCATTAATTCCACATCTTTAAGAATGAGCCTATCTGTGTAATTAACCTATTTTCTGACCCTATTTATTGTATTTAATTATTAACATTTTCCTTGTTTTTCTATTTTATTAAAAACCCATAAAACTTAGATTATATATTGTATATAATTGTTTTGACTTTTAAAAGAAATAAAAAATACAAAAAATCTCAAAACCATAAAAAAGCAGTGTTTTTTCACTTTTGTATAAATGACCTCTTTTGACCTTTTATTCTACATGAAACTTGTATATATCATCGAGTATACAACTTTCATGTTTTGATTTTTTTCTAATTAATCCTCCTTCTATTTCTTTTTAATTTTTCTTTATTTTACTAATTTCTAAAATTCTTGATTGGGCCACGTGGCACCCTCTAGGCCATCCACATGGCCGCCTCCTCTCTCTCCACCCATCCCCTCCTAGCCGTTGGATCACTTTCCCCTGCCTCCATCTGTGCCAACCATTCTTGCTTCGCTAATAGACGTCAGATCTGATCCCAGATCAGATCAAAGCCACCCATTCTCTCCCTCCTCCCAACCATTCGATCTACCAACATCGGTGACTCACTAGTAGCCAGGTCGCCCTTCTGTAATAAATGTCAGATCCCGCTCCCTCTTCATCCCTGCATGCCACACGCCCCATCTTCAACCGCTAGATCATATCCTCCCGCTCCATCTCCACCTCATACCCCCACAAGACCTACAACCCTTAGATCATATCCTAAGGTCTGATCTCTACCCTCCATCCGCGCTCCTCCCTGGACCATTGGATCTAAAGATCCAAGGGTCTATGATTCATCCCCTACCTTCAATCGTCCCCATCCCCTATGCGTTACAACCCGTTGCACCCCCAACCCTTTCGATTTTACCCATCTCCTACGATCACCTCCCTGCTCCATAACACCACCTACATGTAGGCGTTACCTCCACCTCCTTTACGCACCTCATCAACGCTCCATCCATCACTCTATGCCATCAAAGCCACCATTACAAACCCCCACTGTGACCACCTGAACGATCAGACAACCCCTATAAACACCCCTACCGTTGTATTCCTCTCTCCTCCACCAAACTACGGCCTAAAACCTATCGCCTCTCCACCTCCCTATGACAGACAGAGGCGGACAAGGGCCCATTATGGTCCTCCGGCCAAGTTTTGACACAGGGTCAACCTCGACCATGTCGTTGTTGCCTCCGGTGCTGTCGAGCTCGTTGGCGTAGTTGACCAGCTTGAGCGATGACCCCGATCCCGCAAGAGGCTCAACCCAAGATCTCATTAATCTTCTCTCTCGTCGGATCCTCCAAGGTACTCCTTTATCATTTTTATCATTTTTGCTACAAATTTTTCTGATATGCACACATTCACTGGACAACATCACCTTCATTGATAGTCCCATACCCTCTCTCCGTCATTCACCTCAAGCACCTCCACCCAATTTCTCTCTGCTCCACTAGAGAGGAACTCGCTAGGTCCGTGCCTTCTCTGCCCTTTAGACCTCCACTTCTCATATCACATGCTTCGACTATCCCTTAAGCACTCTTGCAGGTGGCATATTCAATGATCGGGATCCATGTCCCTCTCCGATCTCGAGTATCCTCTCTGACGACGTCGCACTGCCCCAGCTCTCCATAAGCCATCGGCCTACCTCCTTTACGCCATCACCCTCGACTGCACGTTAGCTTCCTCTAATCCTTGGAGGACCGTGGGAAGAAATGCATATCACCAAGTCCATCACTGGAGCCCAATACCCAACGTAACCGCAGGGGGCAGAACTAATGAACGCGAAGAGTAGACACCATTCAATCCTCACGATCGAACGGTCCAGATGCAACTACGTGGCCTCCTCGAACCTCTGTGCATAACCTCCAAGCTTGGATCGTCCGAGCCAAGCACCAAAGCGACCAGAAGCAACCACATGGCCCAAGCCGGGGCCACTCCCTAAACCTAGCCCCGTGTGTGCCAGATATGTGAGGGGCTGGGTAAATTGCAGGAACTGATCGTAGGTTTTCTAGAATTACAAGTATGTCCAAGCATGCATGCCTCACATGCGTGCCTGAATAATTTATAATAAAACCCCTCTAGATTTGGATAATTGCAAGGATGCCTCAGTGCGCACATAGAGACTACAGAAGGGCCCCGCCAAGTTTTGGTATTTGCAAATGGATCCCTTCAACGACTGATTTGCAATATTTATCATTATTTTCTCTTGCATTTTTATTACATTTATGCCTCTGCATTGTTTGTTTCATATCTTGAGCATATTTAAGTTCAAATTGAGTGATTTTTGTTTCATTTTGATGCTCTTTTCATTATCTTTCAAATAACATTACTAATTTCCCGATTTGACATTAAATTAAATGTGATGAATTTTGATGACATATAGTGTCTCTTGCTTGATAAATCCTTACCATTAATAGATATTTAATCTTATTTTTTACGCTCGATCTGACTTTGAAATTAAACCATCATTTGTGCATATTGATCTGATATTCTATAAGGCATATTTGTAGATAGTCTTTTGCATGCATGTTCTTTGCATTTAATCATGTATTATGTTCATGCATCATTGACGAGTCACTAAATATGATAATTAATTCGGATACATTGTAGTACGTGTACTTAACGAATCAATCAAAACCGAGAGAAGATCTCCGTGAAGAGTGTCTCGGCTTAATTTATATCCCGGGCAAGTCCGGGGCCGAACTCAGGGAGGCAAAGGAACGACTCTGGGGTTAATTCGAAAGTTTAGATCTAGGTTTCCACGTGGGTTTTTTTTAGTTTTTTAATGCAAAGTGAATGACAAATACAAGATGCGACTAGATTAAGAAAATAAGAAAACACACAACTAGGCCAAATTAATTTTAATATCAAGTCGGTTCAATTCAGCCAAATTATATTTTCCCTAAAATCCTAATCCAGTGAGGAACACGAAACACATTTTTTTGGAATTTTATGGGTTAAAATGCAATAAATAAAAATGCATACTTTTTATGGGTTTTTTTCACAAATTTTCACACAAACAGTAAGCAAAAATTATGAAAACTTTACTGGAATAAAAACATGATGTAAGGAAGCTACACTAATATTTTTAGAATTTTTTAACAAAATATGAATTTTTATGGATTTTTTTAGTGAAAATAGAGTGATAGTGAGTAATTAATTCCAAATTAATCCACATTGTCAAATTAATCAGAGTGCGAATTATCCCAAAAAGGTATTTTCATTACAATCCAGGAGACTTGAACTTTCGTAAAAATGATGTACGTGGATTTAATTAAAAATCAAATACTAAAATCACTCTACAATTTATTTCAGGCACAAGACAATCCACTTTGCATGAAATTTGGATAGTACCTAAATCACATATCAAGGCATCAACTCAAATTTTTGTGGAATTTTTAAAGCAACTATGTGTCAGATAAGAATTTAATAGCACAAAATGGGTAAAATATGCAGAATTTTAGTTAAACAATTTTATTTAATTACCCAAATACCATAAAAATATAAAAAAATATCCACGTGGTAGAGAATTAGTTGCTCAACACAATGGCATTTTTCGTTGAATAAGACGATGCAAAATATAGGTCCAAGTTAGCATACAAACACAGGGTTATTCTTGCAAATACAGAAACTAACATTACAATTCAACTTATGTATAGGGACTATTATACAATATTATAAACATGTAAATACAAACATGCAATTTTTACATAAAATAAAAAAATAAAAAATAACCTTTCTTCCTCACAGGTTCACGGTGGGATGAACCCAAAAGGGGTGGTGCAGGTGGGGCAGCACTGCCGCGTCGACATGGGGAAGGGCGGCGGCGGCGAGGGTGAGGTGGAAGGCTGAAGTGTCGGTGGCGCGGTCGCACGCTGGCACGCGGAGGAGGTGGCGAAGGTGTTGGGTGGGGCGGGGGTCACGGGCGGAGGTGGCGGCCGGGTCTCGGCGACGCGGGATGCGGGCGGTGGCTGGAGGAGGGCCTTGGAGCGGTGCAGCGCTGGCACCGCATAGCCCATGCGTGGGCGGCGGAGGCCGGCCACGGTGGCTGATGAGGGAGGGGCGGCGGGCGGTGCCGCTGCCCTTGGAGGAAGGGGGGGCGGCGGGCGGCGCCCGCTGCTGCCCGTTGGCCCCTTTTTTTGTTTTTTAATTTTTTGTTTTGCTGCTGTAATAAATTTTTTTGTTTTAATTTTTTAATTTTTTTTATTTTTTTGTAATTTTCTTTAAACAGGAAATAATATGTGCACAAAAAGGAGGGAAAAAATGAGGGTGTGAAGATGGTGGTGATGTGATAAATATATAAACAAATGAAGGATTTTGGATGGTGGAATGATGTGCTAAAAAATTGCAAAAATGACAAGATAATAAAATGAGAAGAAAAATTACCTACGATGGAGACGGTCGTCTATGGTGTGCTCACGAGAGCACAGTCTTCGCTCAAATCGTCGGCGAGCGATGAGCTCGAGCAACGCACGGATGTGGCTGCGATGTTGACCGAAAAGCCAACGGATCTCACCGGAGAGAGGGCTGTCGTCGCTCGATCGCGGTTGCATCACTGTCACCAATTCAACTCTGGGAACTAGGCCCTCCTCACATAAAGATGGATCAAGTGCAAATTGAGGAGGATGTGATGTATATAAAGAGGATGAAATGAGAGGTTATTAAAGTGGTGGGAGGTTATATTATTAATGAAGTTGAATGGGAGGTTTAAAAAATGGTGGGGTTGAATGGAGGTTGGTGGTAGAATGGAGTTGTATGGTGGTTATCGTAGAGAATGTAAAATAAATAATAAAATAAATAATGATATAAAGTTGTCTCATTTAAATACAACAAAAATATAAAGAAGGAAAAATAGTGGTGAATTTACAAATGAATACATACAACATGTACATTTTTTGTTTGCTTTTCTAATATGTATTTTTTTGTCTTTTAGTAAGAGATATTTACAATAGAAAAATACAATAAAATACTATAATCAAAATACAACACAAACATAAATTTTTTTGTATTTCTAGTAATTAGGAAAGATAAAAAATAATAAATATATACATAATATACAATGTGCATCTAGGTCCCAAAACCCAACTTTTGTAAATGAGCTCTGATTTTAATGAAACTGCTTCCGTTGGATAGATAATTTTCTAACTTGAACTTTAAAAGTGAGTTTGGTGAATTCGAAGTTCATACGGATCGGGAATTTGTCTTGGAAGTTGACTTTACATCTTTTTCTCTTTGGGATATAAGAGCATTTATTGGAGGTGAAATTTCTTTTGTATTTTTGTATTTTTATATACATTGTTATGAACAAGTTAGAGAAAGAATTAGCCAAAAAGGAGTCGAAATGAAATTATTAAAAATACATGAAGTTTTGGGCTATTTACATGTATAAAACTCTTTATTTTTACGGCTTTTTATGGGTAATTTATTTGGTACAATTTAATAAACAATAATTGATGTGTTTTATTCACAAGAGTCATTTTGTTAATTTATTTATTTTACATACATTTATTTGAGACTTTCCTTTGGGGTTTTGCTAAGATCAAGATATTGAGATGATGAATCGCGGATTCATCAATCATCATAAAATTGCATTGAAAGTCAAACAAAAATTACATGTATCATTCCTTACATTATTTAATCAGCATTTTATTTTGCATCTGCATGGAGACATAAAATGAGAAGGTACTCTCTCTTGAATTGAACAATAAATTTGATAAGTAGACGAAATGGCTCGCGTCCCTATGTTCGACCTTGGTATGGTTGCGAAGTAAAATAATTTCCACATATTCGAAGGTGTGGCCTTTGCATGACTGAAATCTGCCTCATGTACCTCGACAATTATCGATTATTAAGGAGGTAGATTTCACGTTCATCAAATGACGATGTTGCTGGGGACACGACTCACCTTTTTTTATTTGTTAAATTTTGTTGAATTATTTTGAAGTGAATATTTTCAATAACTTTAGGTCTTTTCATCATGTTATTTTGCATCATTTGTTGTTTTTTTCTTGATATTTTATTAACATTGTTCTTTTGTGGTAGGGTCCATAGAGATCGAGGACACTTGATCTACATAGAGGTGTGGAGTTGGGAGCTCCCGCTGTGAGAAGCCACAAAAAGAAATCAAGAGAGATTCAAGTAGCTATAGTCATCATATTTCATGCATCATGTTGTAAAAAAATTATCATGTGCATTTCTAACGGTCCTCATTTGAGTGCTCGTGTGTGTTTCAAAAAAAAAGAAAAAAAAGAAAGAGAGAGTAGATCACTAGATGATCTACCCCCCCCCCCCCCCCCCACACACACACACTCATACACATGCATTCTATATATCCACTCACCCCCTCTCACCACACCATCTCTGCATATACACCCACACATAAACACATCGCCCTCGTGCATCTACCACAGTGTACACCCTCTCCCACATCTTAATCTATAAAATTTCACCACACTCAACCCCCTCCTTTATATCCTTCTATATAAAATCACCTTCTAACCCTAACAACCACAGGGCCCCCTGATGAATGTGAAGTCTGCTTCTTTAATAATCAGGGAATGCCGTAGTATAGGTTCAGCAAAAATCACACTTTTCGAATGTTGCGGAAAATTTATACTTGGCATGTCTACCAGGAGCATGAGCCTCTTTAATCTATTTATAGAATTTAGGTCAAGTAGATGTATGTGTGAATAAATTCTCAATTTTAGGCCTTCATGCAGATGCATAATAAAATGCAAGCCAAATAGTGTGGATAGTGATGCATGTATTTTTAGTTGATTTTTCAATGCAATTGTAAAGTGATGCATGAACATAATGTATGAATGAATGCAAGGGATAAACATGCCAATAATTATTACAAATATTCCCTAGAGAAAATGAGCATAAAATGTGATTCGGCTTCAGAGTTAAATTGAGCATAAAAATTAAGAGCAAGGATCCATCAATGGTTGAGGCTTTAAAGCAAAGGACACTATATAACATTGAAAATGCATCACATTTAAATTAGTGTTAGATAGCCAAAATATAGATGATGAAATAAGGAACAAAATGAAACTGAAATCATGCAATTTGGACTTACGATGCTCTAGATATGAAGGAAACAATGTAGGGGTATAAATGCAATAAAAAAATATGAGAAAATAAATGCATAAGTACTGCAAATAGGTCCCTAGAGGGACCTATTTACAATTTCCAAAAACTAGTGGGGCTATTTATGCAACTATTCCTGAAGCATGGGCCTATATTTGTAATTTCCAGAAGTCGACTTAGCCTCGATGTAATTTTCCCCAAGCACGCACATGAGGCACGCACCTAGGGACTTCTTTGCAATTCTATAAAGTATATGGGGCATTCCTACAATTTTCCTAGCCTTGCATGTGACACGCACACGCGGACTAGGCTTGGAGATGATGTGGCTAGCACTGGTGGCTCGGTGAGTGAGGCTCAACTTCTGAGCCTCCTTGCTTCGGAGGCAGTGACATAGTCGTCTCTGGGCCGTTGGATGGCCGCCGCAAGGGCACATTCCAATGGTGCCTACACTTTGTCCTCAACCAGAGGAGGGGCGGTGTATTTGGAGCTCCAGCGAGCACGCTTGAGCCCCACCAGCCTCCTAAGCATCCATGGGAGATCCCTAGAGGCCCGTGATCTTCAGGCGATAACAAATAAAGCAAGGAGAAGCCGTGAGGATAACTGTAGAAGGTGGTCGACATTGCGTCACCGGAGAGAAGGCACGAGATCGTCGAGGGTAGCAAGGCTCCAGCCATTGAAGTCCTACAAGGGTTAGGGATAGTCAAAGCGTGTTGTGCATGCAGTGTGAGTGGAATAAGTGTTTGTGGAGGTGGCGGGAGCGGTGGACCCATGGCTCTTCTCCTCTGACGAAGCAGAGGAGAAGATGATGAAGGGTGGCGAGGTCATGGAGAAGGGAAAGATGTGAACGGAGGCATTGGCCAATATGAGGGTGGTGCGGATGAGTTAGATGGATGGTCAGATGATGGCTATAGTGGGTGTAAATGTCAGATTAATTGGAAGAAAATGAAGGAGATATGAGGTAACAGAGTACCTTATCGGGAGGATAGCTTGGTGGAGGAGGTGGCCTGGGTTGAGCTTCGGAATAAGCCCGAGGTCATCGCATGTACTGGGTGGCTGATCCAGGGAGCTCGAGCAGGGCGGAGCCACCGTGACACAACCAGATTAGTTGCAGGTTAACATCGAGGCAGAGAGTCGTCTTAGCCTCGACGAACCGCCCCTCCGCTGTCACCGGAGGGGGGGGGGAGCTGGACTATCGCCTGGAAATGGTGGACGAGGGTTCCAGGCAGTGGAGCATAGGTTTTTATAGGAGGGGGTCCGACCATTTTTAGGAGACTTTGAATGGGTGAATGACTGGAGTGAAGAATGGGTTTAAGGGCATTGAGGGTTGTGTGAGGTCATTGGTTGTAACGGCTATATAGAGGGTTGTTAAGGGAGCGGAGAGATGATCAGAGGAGAGAGTGAAAATGGAAAGGGGGAAGGGTGTTCACGAGATGTAATGGATGGGGGGCGAGGGTTGACTGGAGGAGGATAATGAGAGAGAGACATTGGATCTTATGATCCAATAAATAGGATGTAAGCGCTAGCAAACGACGAAGATCATTTCCCTTGATCTGATCGGGTGGCGAGGAGTGAGGCATGAGTGGCCGGCTAGGGTGAGATCTAGGGATCTCATCCAACGATGTGGAGAAGGGTGGAGGTGAACAGTTCAACCGGGACTTAGGGTCCCATCCAACGGCTTGGGTGGATTGAGTGACGTGGAGCAAGAAGAGGTAGAGCATGGTGAAGCGATCGGGTGGTGAGGATCTAAGCAGAGTTGGGCGGTGAGGATATGATCAAGAGTGGTGATCGGATGGTTGAGGGCGAGGCGATAATGGAGGGTGGAGATGAAGGCGACTCGGGATGATCAGACGTCTCCTGGAGAGGTCGGGTGGCGCAAGTGAAGCATGCCATGTGGGCGGCCTAGAGGGCGGCACATGGCCCAATCAAAAAAATTGAAAATTAAAAATAAAGAAAAATATAAAAGAAATTGTTAGAGGCAAAATTAGGAAATAGTCAACACATGAAAGTTGTAGATCTCAATGAAATCTACAAGTTTCATGTTGGACAAAAAGCCAAAAGAGGTCATTTGTACAAAGTGTATTTTGGGGGTATTTTTAAAGGGATAAAAACACTTATTTTTAGCTTCGAGATTTTTTGTAATTTTTATCTCTTTTAAAGAGAAATTATGGACAATTACTTAACCTAACTTTTATTGATTTTTAATGAGAATTTAAAACAAAGTAATTAATTACAATAAATATAGATTAATTAAACATAGTTTATACACAATATAGTATAAGATAAAATGAATGAATTATCAGTGAAGTTTATTGAATTATTTAGGCTAGGAGTTTAATATGTTGATTTTAATATGATGAATACGAGATTCACCATACCCCTGTACTTAAACTATGTTCCTCCTCAAGCATCTAAAGAATGAAGGAGTCGGATTAATTCCTGACAGTGTATGTGAATGTTTCAAGGCTCAATTTTTCGAAGACCCTCAAATTGAGTGATCCTGAATTTCTAGCTCAACCATGCTCTAGTCTGAAGGAATCCAACTTCTCTAATTATCAAACTCTTTGTTTGTACATAAAATATAATG
The DNA here is from genome assembly GCA_037367405.1 of Ottelia alismoides. Lineage (NCBI taxonomy): Eukaryota > Viridiplantae > Streptophyta > Magnoliopsida > Alismatales > Hydrocharitaceae > Ottelia > Ottelia alismoides. Next base: position 1,887,060 of record JAZKJV010010296.1, on the reverse strand, counting down.
ATATGAAATTTAGTGTACTGCATTCATGAGGGTCGAGTCGAGACATCACCCAAGGATCCAATCCAGGAGACTCTCCTCTAGACCTAATGCTCAACACTAGGGAATAAGTCCATTCTTGCTTCAATCAACCGTCTCTTTAGTTTGTCAGACTTGAAATGTAGGTGGATGGTCAGATAATGGAGGGAATAGGATTGTGTCTATTTTTCTCTCCCTCACATTGGAACAAGGGTCCTCTCGAGTGCCTTATTACTCAACACATGTAGATTTTTAGCTTGTTGACGGACGTAATGATCAACAAGTTCGGAGTCGTCGGCACTTATTTTTTTGGGAGTGCAACGGGGTGTGTCTTTTTTGAGTATCCAAGATACCTTCGATACCCAAACTTTTATCACTATACGATGCAGAGCCCTTTTATGGTGTTAGCCCGACTCCTTGGTCCTAATTAGCGCTTGGTCCATGTGGACACTTTGAAAATGGTTGGGATCTCTCTCCATTGGTGGAAGCTCATTTGTAATTTAACTTTTGGAGGATAGAGCTTTTCTTTGAACTTTTCTTTCTTTTTTTCTTTTTGTCTAGCTCCACTGCTTTTACCAAAAGTTGGCACACACTGATCAACAATTAAATTAAGTTTCATCACGCCCTAGCACATAGGTAAATATCAAAGAGATAGCATATGAACTTGTTCATATACTGGCTAGGGTTTTGCTGACACTCAGGTTTCATGAAGCCTTCATTAACTTTATCCCATCCTTGAATATCATTAGACCAGGTCTCGACTTAAATCTCTAGTCCTAGCTCCTCAAGTGATAACTCAACTCATCTCATCAATCATGTTGTTGTTAATGTGATTGTGCTAATCATATTCTTTAGAGGGTAGAGATGAAGAGTGATATATAGTGCTCAAAGTTTTCAAACTAGGGAAGTGTGGATTATTAAGTTTAAACCCTAATGACTAAGGTATCTTAACTTAGACTCTCAAGATCACAGAAATCAAGTGTCCTCAATCCTTAAGCTTGAGTGAATGTGAATGTGTCATGAATACACCAACTCCTTGTTAGTGAATTTTTGTGATTTTTGTCTTTTGCAAATTTTTATGGGTTTTAATTTTTGATTTTTTTGAGAAAAAGGTTAATTATAAAAGTTAATCCCTTAATTTTAAAAAGATTTTTACACACTTGGTTCACATTTTTACTTAAACCAAGCCAAAAAAGATTTACAAAATTTAAAAAAATAAATGAGCTATGGCTAAAGTAGATATACAATAATATATGGTATACCCCCTATACTTAACTTTTGCTATGCCCTCACAGCACAAGTGATATGAAGTCATGGCTCGGTTAAATATAGGTGATAAAGTAGAACTAAGGAGGAGGGTCCCCCTATACTTAGGTCAAAAATTGACCTAATATAAGAAGATAGAGTGAGTGATGGATGACGATCAGGTTCCCCCTATACTTAGGTTGAAAATAGACTAAGTAGAGGAATTAGAACTTTGAGCATGGGGGGGGGGGGGGTTAAATTATACAAAGATATATGGGGATGAGGGGGAGGGTGTGAGTTTTTACAGATGATTATAAGGAAGATGAAAGGGGGGTATGCATTGTCTACAGATTAGGATGTGAGGGGGTTGGGGGTGACTGTGTGAAATATATAGTGGATATCTGCATGCGTGTAGGAGGGGTGAGTGTATATATGCATGTGTGTGTCTTTGGGGGGGATCATCTAGTGATCTATTTTTTTACATCACATGAGTCCTCTAATGAGGACCTCTAAAAATGCACATGCAACAATTTTCTTTTTGTTTACAACATGAAAATGCATGAAATACTGATTAATATCCTTTAATTCTTCATGAATTTTTCTTTTGCACCCTTCTCAGCAGGAGCTCCCAACTCTACGTCTCCATGGAGATTAAGCATCCTCGATCTTCATAGGTCCAGCCACAAAAGAAAATGTTCGAAAAATAGGAAAATAATCAACAAAAAATGATGCAAAAATGCATGATGAGAAGACCTGTAAATTTTGAAAATATTCAACACAAAAAATGTCAAAACTTGATGAATAAATAAAGGTGAGTCGTGTCCCCAGAAAAAAATGCTATTTGATGAACATGGAATCTACCTCTTTAATAATCAGGGAATGTCGTAGTGTAGGAGGCATATTCAGTTCAGTAAAAACCACATTTTTTTGAATATTGTGGAAGATTTATGCTAGGCAAGTCTACCAAGGTCGAACACAGGGACACGAGCCTCTTTAATCTATTTAACGAATTTAGGTCAATTAAATGTTTGTGTGAATAAATTCTCAATTTTAGGCCTTTATGTAGATGTAGAATAAAATGCAAGCCAAATAGTGTGGATAATGATGCATTTATTTTTAGTTGATTTTTAATGCAATTATAAGGTGATGCATGGACATAATGTATGAATGGATGCAAGGGATAAACATGCAAAAAATGATTACAAATATACTCTAGAGAAAATGAGCATAAAATATGATTCAGCTTCAGAGTCAATTTGAGCATAAAAATTAAGAGTAAGGATCCATCAATGTTGAGACGTATAATGCAAAGGATACTATATAACATTGAAAATTCATCACATTTAAATTAGCGTCAGATGAGAAAATTAACTACGCCATTATATATATGATGAAATAAAGAACGAAATGACACTAAAATCATGCAATTTGGACTTACGATGCTCTAGATATGAAGGAAACAATGCAGGGGAATAAATGCAACAAAATAAATGGATAAGTATTACAAATAGGTTCCTGGAGGGACATATTTGCAATTTGCAAAAATTGGCGGTGTATTTCTGTAACTATTCCTGAAGTGCGGGCCCATAATTGTAATTTCCAAAAGTCGACTAGGCCTCGATGTAATTTTCCCCAAGCATGTGCGTGAGGCACACACCCAGGGACTTTTTTACAATTCCGTAAATTATCCGGGGCATTCCTGCAACTTTCCAAGCCTTGCATGTGACATGTACGCGAGGACTAGGCTCGGAGAGTGGGGCATGCTCATATGACTTGGCTAGTGCTGGTGGCTCGGTGGGTGAGGCTCGACTCTCTAGCCTCCTTACTTTGGGGGAGGCAACATGGTCGTCTCTGGGCCGTTGGATGGCAGCCGCAAGGGCGCCATCCAACGACGCCTGCACTTCGTCCTCAACCGGAGGAGGGGCGGTGTATTTGGAGCTCCGACGAGCACGCCAGAGCTCCGCTGGCCTCCTAAGCATCCATGGGAGAACCTTGGAGGTCCATGATCTTCAGGCGATAATGGCTGAAGCGAGGAGAAGCCGTGAGGATAACTGTAGAAGGGGGTCGACATCGCCTCACCAGAGAGAAGGCATGAGATCATCGAGGGTAGCGAGGCTCTGGCCATTGAAGTCCTGCAAGGGTTAGTGATAGCCGAAGCATGTTGTGCGTGAGATATGAGTGGAATGAGGGTCCTTGGAGGTGGCAAGAGCGGTGGACCTAGGGCTCTTCTCCCCCAACGAAGCAAAGGAGAAGATGGCAGAGGGTAGCGAGGTCATGGAGAAGGGAAATATGTGAACAAAGGCATTGGTGAATACGAGGGTGGTGCAGAGGAGCTAGATGGATGGTCAGATGATGGCTATATTGGGTGTACGTGTCGGATTAATTGGAAGAAAATAAAGGAGATATTAGGTAACAAAGTGACTTGTCGTGAGGATAGCTTGGAGGAGGAGGTGGCATGGGCTGAGCATCAGAGGAAGCCCAGGGTCGTCGCACGTATTGGGTGGCCAGTCCAGCAAGCTCGAGTGGGGCAGAGCCACCACGACACAGCCAGATTAGCTACAGGTCAATACCGGGGCGGAGAGTCATCTTTGCCTCAATGAACTGCCCTCCGCTGTCAATGGAGGGGCAGGGGAAGCTGGGATATCGCTTGGAAATGATGGACGAGGGTTCCGGGTAATGGAGCAGAGGTTTTTATAGGTGTTAATCTGGCCGTTTTTAAGAGATTTTGAATGGGTGAACAGTTGGAGTGAAGGGTGGGATTAAGGGCATTGAGGGCTGCACAAGGTTGATGGTTGTAACAGCTACGTGCAGGGCCGTTAAGGGAGCGGAGAGATGATCGGAGGAGAGAGTGAAAATGGAAAAGGGGAAGGGTGTTCGTGAGTTGTAACGGACGGGGTGGGGGGGGGGGGGGGGTTGGATGGACGAGGACGATGAGCGAGAGCCTTTGGATCTTATGATCCAACGGCTAGTATGGAGGTGCTGGTGGAGGGCGGAGATCATTTCCCTTGATTTGATCGGGTAGCGAGGAGTGAGGCACAGGTGGTCGACTAGGATGTGATCTGGGGATCTCATCCAATGACGTAGAGAAGGGCGGAGGTGAACGGTTTAGATGGGACTTAGGGTCCCATCCAACGGTGTGGGTGGAGTGATTGATGTGGAGCAAGGAGAGGCGGAGGATGGCGAAGCGATCAAGCGATGAGGATCTAAGCGGAGTTGGGTGGTGAGGATCTGATCAAGAGTGGTGATCGGACGACCGAGGGTGAGGTGGTGATGGAGGGCGGAGATGAAGGCGGGTGGGGATGATCAGACAGATCCTTGAGAGGCTAAGTGGTGTAAGGAAGCGGGCCACGTGGGCGGCCCATAGGGCGCCACGTGGCCCAATCAGAAATTCAAAAATTAAAACAAAGAAAAATCTAAAAGAAATAGTTAGAAGCAAAATTAGGAAATAGGCAAAACAAGAAAGTTGTAGATTTGGATGAGATCAACAAGTTTCATGTTGGACAAAAGGACAAAAGAGGTCATTTGTACAAAAGTATATTTTGGGAGTATTTTTAAAGGGATAAAAACACCGATTTTCAGCTTTGAGATTTTTTTGTATTTTTTATCTCTTTTGAAGGTTAGGAGAATTATAGACAATTACTTAACTTAATTTTTACCGGTTTTTAATAAGTATTAAAAATAAAGTAATTAATTACATAAATATTGGTTAATTAAACACAATTTATACACAATATAGTACAATATAAAATGAATGAATTACCAGTGAATTTTATTGAATTATTTAAGCTAGGAGTTTAATATGTTGATTTTAATATGATGAATACGAGATTCATCATCCCCAACCAAATTCCATATCCTTTACTTATACTTTTTTAGCCTAAGTATAGGGGGGACCTGACTCATTCATTCTTCCCTCTATATGTCCTATTATACTTAGGTCATTTTTGACCTAAGTATAGGGGGATTCTCCGATCAGTTCCGCTATATTCACCTTGTATTTAACCGGAGCTGTAGCTTCATATCACTTGTATTATGAGGACATAACAAAAGTTAAGTATAGAGCGTATACCGTTTATTATTATATATATACTTTAGCCATATCTCATGTTTTAAAATTTTTGAAAACTTTTTGGGCGTAGTTTAAGTTGACCCGTGAGTTGTGTTTGTAAAAATTCTTGTAAAATTCTTTTTAAAAAATTGAGTGATTAACTTTTTGTAAATAAAATCAATGTTTTCAAAAACTCTGTAAAAATCTGGAAAATAAAAAATTTTCTTTTGTAGAGGCTCTGACTACTAGACTTAAAAATGAGTGGCTACTCTACAGTGAGGAAACTTCGGTCTCTCTTAGCAGAGTGGTTGGTTTAAAGGACACTCTCTATGGCTCTGTCCTCAAGTAACACGGTTCGTCTAACGGTCCATACTTACACCGATACTGGTTGGAAGTATATGCAACTATTCATATGAGCTTGAGCCAATCATTATCTCTCAAAAAATTATAAAAAAGGCAAAAGATAAAAATCATAAAAATTCACCAACTCTAGTGTTTGTGTATTCCTGACACATTCACTTTCACTCAAGGCTTGAGTAATTAAGGACACTGAATTTCTATGAAATTGAGAGTTTGAGTTAGCCAGCTTTAGTCATCAGGATTTTAAACTTAATAATCTACACTTTCCTAATTTGAAACATTTGAGCGCTATATTGCACTCTTCATCTTTACCCTCTACACATCACTTTCACAGCTGCATGATTGATGAGATGAGTTGAGTTATCATTGAGGAACTGGTACTAGTGATTTGAGTCTAAATCTGATCTAATGGTGATCGAGGATGAGATAAAGTTAATAATGGCTTCAAGAAACCTCAGTATCAACAAAATCCTAGATAGTGTATGAACAAGTTTGCATGCTTTTGTTTGATATTGACCTATGTGCCAGGGTGTGATGAAATCTAATTAAATTATTTATCAGTGTGCACCAACTCTTGGTAAAAGTAGTGCAACTATCTAAAAAGAAAAGAAAAGAAAAAGAAAGAAAGAAATATATCAAGAAAGATCTCTACCCTTAAAAGTCAAATTACAAAGAGCCTCCACCAATAGCAAGTGCTCCCAACCATTTTCAAAGTGTCCACTGGATCAAACACATTTAGGACCAAGGAGTTGGGCTAGTACCTAAAAGCGCTCTGCATCATATAGTGATACAAGTCTGGGCATCGAAAGTATCTTAGATACTCAAAAGAGACACACCCCAACGTACTCCCAGAAAAACAAGTGCAGACGACTCCGAATTCTCTTGATGGACACATTGATCAAATAAAATAAAAATATACAAGTGTTGAGTAAGAAGGCACTCGAGAGGCCCCTTGTTTCAATGTGAGGGAGAGAAAATATACACAATCCTATGTCGTCCATCAGTTGGCCGTCTATCTACACTTTCAAGTCTGACGAACTAATAAGACGGTCGACTGAAGCAAGAATAGATTATTTCCAGTGTTGAGGATTAGGTACAGAGGAGAGTCTCCTAGACTGGAACTTTGGGTGACGTCTCTACTCGGCTCTCATGATTGTAGTACACCAATCTTTATATCCTTATATTTGATGTACAAACAGAGAGTCTGATAATTAGATAAGTTGGATTCATTCTAACTATAGCATAATTAAGCCCATAATTTTAGGATCACTCAAATTAAAGGTCTTCGAAGAATTGAACCTTGAAATTTTCAAATGCACTGTCAGGAATTAATCCGACTCCTTCGGTCTTTAGATGCTCAAGGACGAGCATAGTTTAAGTATAGGGATATGATGAATCCCTCATGTATCATCATCATTCACTATTTTTATCCTCGATTAATAAGAACTTTCTGACAAATCTTCATTAATTCTGCATCTTTAAGAATGATCCTATCTGTGTAATTAACCTTTTTTCTGACCCTATTTATTGTATTTAATTACAAAAATTTTTACTTGTTTTCTTTTTTATTAAAAATCCATAAAAATTATATTAATTATTATATGTTTTGGCTTTTAAAAGAAATCAAAATAAAAAATATCAAAACCACAAAAGCAGTGTTTTTATCTCTTAAAAATACTCCCCAAAATTCAATTTTGTATAAATGAATTCTTTTGAATTTTTTTTTCTACATGAAACTTGTAGATCTCATCGAGACCTAAAACTTTCATATTTTGACTTTTTTTAATTCATCCTCCTTCTATTTATTTTTGATTTTTTTCTTTATTTTACTAATTTTTGAATTTCCTGATTGGGCCACGTGGCTCCCTCTAGGTCATCCACATGGCCACCTCCTCTCTCGTCACCCGGTGCCCCTTTCTGGCCATTGGATCACTTTCCCCCGCCTCTATATGTGCTCCCCATTCTTGCTTCACTAACAGACATCAGATCTGATCCTAGATATGATCAAAGCCACCCGTTCCCCACTTCCTCTCAGTTATTCGATCTACCAGCATCTGGTTGGCTCACAAGCAGCCATGTCTCCCTTCTGTAATAACCATCAGATCTCGCTCCCTCTTCATCCCAGCATGCCACGCACCCCTTCGTCAACCTCTAGATCACATCCTCCCACTCCATCTCCTCCGCAGACCCCCACGTGACCTGTAGCCCTTAGATCTCCACCCTCCATCCGTACCTCTTCTAGGACCATTGGATCGAAAGATCCAAAGGTCTATACTTCGTCCCCTAGCTTCAATCGTCCCTATCCCCCATGTGTTATAACTCGTCACATCCCCTAACCATTCCTATTTTACCCATCTCCTTCGATCACCTCCCCGCTCAATAACGCCACCTACACATAGCTGTTATCTCCGCCTCCTTCACACACCTCATCAATGCTCCATCCTTCACTCTATACCATCAAAGCCACCATTGCAAACCCCCACTGTAACCACCTGAAACGAATGTACAACCCCCTATAAAACCTCCCCTGCCGCTGCATTCTGAAGGATAAGGTTAGATCCTCAAGTGCATCACGGATGCGTGAGCGTCGTATCAGATACAACGAAGAACGACTAGTCGGACTAGTTGTTCTAGGCAGCGGAAATTAAAAAATTTTATATGACGAAACCACATGATCCAAGAACACTTCTCGGATCGTTTCGTCTAAACCACAAACAAGTAATAGGATTACCTCTTGAAGCGTGGTTGCGATCGAGTCTCTAAACGAAGAGACCTCCTGTCTCAAGTCCGATCCGACGGAGGAGACGCTTGCGAGCGTGGGGATGAATCGCGTGCTTCTCGCAATCCTTGTTGATGATCCAAGCGACGGATCTCCTGATCTCAACACACGAGATCCGACGTCTTCTTCACGAGCAGGGCACGCCAAAGTAGACGGAGATCCATGAGCAAACCATCGGGCAACATAACGACGACGCTGCGGCGATGGAGAACCTCTCTAGGGCATCCATGGTGGACGGCCACATGAGAGGGAGAGAGAGAGTAGGCGTGTGAAGAGAAAGAGAGAGAGAGAGAGAGAGAGAGAGAGATGTGCTTACCAAGCATTGTGTAAAGAAGAGAAATGGGGTGCCTCTCCTTTTATAGGGTTTTGGGATCCATGGATCTCAATGCATGGGACATATAAAATCAATGGATGAGACTGATTTATTTCTAATCCAATGGTCAAGATTATTGTTGGTAAAAGTCAACAACTTATGATCTAATTTAGATCAAAATATATTTGACAAAATCAAATATAAATCAATCCTAAATTACACCAACAAATAAGGAGAGAATATACACGGAGATTACATCTCCATGTACATTCAAAGTGGACGGCCACCCATTCCAAGTAGGAATTGGGTGCCGTCCACACATTCCATATGGGAGGGCAATCTCATGAGATTTCATGAGATTTCATATCTCCATGGAAATCTCCATTATTTTTATCCAACAACCTTTTGTTGTGATTTATTCTTCAAAAATAATTCACAATTAATTTTTGAGAATATTGCAATCTTGCCATTGAAAAATTGTGAATCACATTCACAACCCAAAACAAAATATAATTTACATTTTCAGTTAATTACACAATGTGTATTTAATACACATTAATAATTAATCAACAAATATAAATTATAAATAGCGCTCTCTAATACATTATAAATCACATTTATAATATGTTATGAATAATTGGAAATTGCTATCCACATTATTCACATCCATGATAATTAAATCATATTTAATCATCTTGGATATCTTTTTCTCTTGTGCCCAAATAATATGGATCACATTCACATTATTCACATCTTTGATAATCAAATCACATTTAATTATCTAAGACAACTCTTTTTATAATATGAATCGAATTCATATTAATCATGATAATTAAATTATATTTAATTATCCATTTTCTCAGTGCTCGGATATATATATCAACAATAGAATTATCCATGAACTCCTTCAAGGATAATGCGCTTTCTCCGCGAATACTTGGAGATAAGGACAGAGCGATTGTATTGTTCCACGTATGGTGACTTGGATATTGAGATCATATCTCAAATCCAGATCGCGGGCCTCCTATAGATGCTTGATTAAAAATCTAATCTTCTCATTGCATCTGAATCACATTCAGATCATTGTCCAACATTTGGACCAAGATCAGATCACTTCTCTTCTGAGAGGAGTCACTAAAATCCAGACCCGTTTCATCACTCCCTAGGAATGGAAGCGTCATGGTTATACAATCGTTTATGATCTCATCACCCTCAGGTATTCCCAATACATGTATATCCTGCATACTGGAAGACTCAGAATAAACCCGAAGTATTTGATCAACTTTATACTGTCTACTTCATGGTTTTATCAGTAAGTTTCTCATTCGATCATTGGGTATCGGTATAGATCATATACTTTCCAAAAGCATATATCATACCTAGGTCTTGATCATATACTTTCCAAAAGTATATATCAAACCAACAAATTTAGTCAAGCTTCTAAAGAGAGACGACCGTGCGCACGGAATTTGATTCTTCCCAATATCTCATGAGTGAGCTCATATCTTCCGATTTAGTAACTGAACCTGTACGATCCCTTTGAGAGATCGTATTTTACTCATATGCCCTTATATGCACACCAACGCGCCGATGTATAGACCTTGGTTAGGTCATCAACCTATTAGTCTGCCAAATGTACATACTCAAACATATAGTAACACATCTGTCTCCGGTCAGAGGATGCATGCATGTATCGTGACAGCATACGATATAGGACTTTGGTTATCTTGATCTTGTTAAGTCAACTCTTTGACCTAACTAATCTAACACCTCCGAATCTCTATTCCTATGCAGAGGACCCGCATCAAGAGGTCGGTAAAATATCAACCTAATTGAGAAAGGATTGCCATCTCCTACTCAGGCTGGAGATCATCTCTTAACAATCATTTGATGGTGCTTGATGAGTCCTCAATCTAACTCTTTAGATATTCATCCAAGCACCAGCCTCTATGATTCAATAGTTGAATCAACAGCTGTATGATCATCAAGATGGCCATGGTACATAACCCTAATTGTACTAAGGGACCTCTTATGCAAATTATTCATTCTTCATTTCAGATCAGGGAATGATATTCACAATAACATTTATTGCATAATGGCTCGCTGTGGGCTCGCATGTCCAACACATTCCTCCCTCGTCCACCAATCTATAGCCTAAAACCTAGCCCCTCTCCACCTTCCTGTGACAGACAGAGGCAGACGAGGGGCCATCATGGTCCTCCTGCCAGGTGTTGACCCATGGTCAAACTTGACCATATGATGGCTTCCCCTGGCACCTTCAAGCTCGCTGGCGTAGCTGACCAACTAGAGCGATGACCCCTAGCTACGTAAGAGGCTTAGCCCATGCTCTCGTTCATTTTCTCACTCGTTGGATCCTCCAAGGTACTCGTTTATCGTTTTCCTCATGTTTTCTTTGAATTTTTTCGAGATGCACACTTACTCTCATCTACTGTTAGATCCTCCAAAACACTCACCAGACCACCATCAACTTTGCCGGTGGTCCAGATCACATCATCTCTCCGTCATCACCTCAACCACCTCCACCCATTTTCTCTCTGCTACGTTAGAGGGGAACTCGTCAGGTTCCTACCTTCTCTGCCCTTTGGACTTCCACTTCACTCATATCGCATGCTTCGGCTATCCCCTAATGACTCTTGCAGGTCGCATCTTCAATGATCGAAATCTACGTCCCTCTTCGATCTCGAGCATCCTCTTCGATGATGACACACTGCCCCGGCTCTCCAGAAATCGCTGACCTTCTACCTTGCCACCATCATCCTTGCCCACACGTCATCTTCCTCCTCTAATCCTTAGAGGATCGTGGGAAGCAAGGCAGGGCGCCAAGTCCATCGCTGGAGCCCAGTCCCCATCACCATCACAGGGGGCAGAACTGATGAATGCAAAGAGCAGACACCGTTCAATCCTCACGATCAAACGGTCCAGATGCAGCTAAGTGGCCTCCCTGAACCTCCGCGTATAACCTCCAAGCTTGGGTCGTCCGAGCCAAGCACCGAAGCGACCAAAAGCAGCCACGTGGCCCGAGCCTAGGTTGCCCCCCCAACCTAGCCTCGCATATGCCAGGCACGTGAGGGGCTAGGCGAATTGTAGGAACGGATCGTGGGTTTTCCAGAATTACAATGAGGTCCAAGCACGCATGCCTCACATGCGTGCCTGGATAATTTACAATAAAACACCTATGGTTTGGATAATTATAAGGATGCCCCTATGCGTAAATGGAGAAATTACAAAAGAGCCCCACTGGGTTTTGGTATTTGCAAATGGACCCCTCCAGAAACCTATTTGCAATATTTATCTTTATTTTCTCTCGTATTTTTATTACATTATGCCCCTGCATTGTTTCTTTCATATCTGGAGCATATTAAGTCCAAATTGAGTGATTTCAATTTTGTTTTGATGTTATTTTCATTATCTTCCTAATGACATTATTAGTTTCATGATTTGACACTAAACTAAATGTGTTGAATTTTGATGACATACAGTGTCTCTTGCTTGATAAATCCTTGTCATTAATAGATACTTAATCTTGAACTTTACACTCAATCTGACTCTGAAATTAAACCATCATTTGTGTGCATTGATGTGATATTCTATAAGGCATATTTGTAGATAGTCTTTTGTATGCATGTTCTTTGCATTTAATCATGTATTATGTTCATGCATCATCATACAATTGCATTGAAAATCAAACAGAAATTACATGCATCATTACTTGCATTATTTAATTAACATTTAATTTTGCATCTGCATGAAGACCTAAAATGAGAAGATAGTCGCTCTTGAATTGAACAATAAATTTGATAAATAGATGAAGATTCTCGTGTCCCTGTGTTCGACCTTGGTATGCTTGCCAAGTAAAATAATTCCACATATTTGAAGGCGTGGTCTTTACATGACTGAAATCTGCCTCATGTACTACAACAGTTATCGATTATTAAAGAGGCAGATTTCACGTTCATCAAATGGTGTTGTTATCAGGGACACACTCACCTTTATTTATTTGTTGAATTTTGTTGAATTATTTTTGAAGTAAATATTTTCAATAATTTTAGGTCTTTTCATCATGTTATTTTGCATCATTTGTTGATAATTTTCTTGATATTTTTCTAACATTGTTCTTTTGTGGAAGGGCCCATAGACATCGAGGATGCTTGATCTACATGAAGGCATTGAGTTGGGAGCTCCTGCTGTAAGGAGCCACAAAAGGAAATCAAGAGAGATTCGGAACTATAGTCATCATATTTCATGCATAATGTTGTAAAAAATTTTTATCATGTGCATTTCTAACGGTCCTCATTTGAGGGCTCACACATGTTTCAAAAAAAAGAAAAAAAAGAAAGAAAGAGAGAGAGAGATAGTAGATGACTAGATGATCTACCCCCTCACACATATACACATGCATTTTGTATATCCACTCACCACTCCCCCCGCACCATCTCTGCATATACACCCACCCACACACACACATCACCCCCATGCATCTACCATAATGTACACCCCCTCCCACATCTTAATCTACAAAATTTCACCACATACAACCCCCCTCCTTTAGATTCTTCTATATAAAATCACCTTCTAACCCTAAAAACCACGAGGCTCCCAACCAAATTCCAAATCCTTTACTTAGGCTATTTTCAACCTAAGTATAGGGGGGACCTGACTCATTCATTCTTTCCTCTATATGTCCTCTTATACTTAAGTCATTTTTGACCTAAGTATAGGGGGATCCTCCGACCAGTTCCGCTATATCACCATGTATTTAAGCGGAGCTATGGCTTCATATCACTTATGCTATGAGGACATAGCAAAAGTTAAGTATAGGGTGGTATACCGTATATTAATGTATATATACTTCAGACATAGTTCATGTTTAAAATTGTTAAAAACTTTTTGGGCTTGATTTAAGTTGACATGTGAAATGTTTTTGTAAAAGTTCTTGTAAAATTCTTTTTAAAAAATTGAGGGATGAACTTTTTGTAAATGAAATCAATCTTTTTCAAAAACTCCATAAAAATCTGAAAAAGAAAAATTTTCTTTGGTCGAGGCTCTGACTACTAGGCTTAAAAATGAGTGGCTACTCTTCAGTGAGGGAACTTCGGTCTCCCTTAGCATAACGGGTGATTTAGAGGACAGTGTCTATGGCTTTGTCCTCAAGTAATACGAGCCCGTCTAACGGTCCGTACTCACACCCATACTGGCTGGAAGTATATGCAACTATTCGTATGAGCTTGGACCAATCATTATCTCTCTAAAAAAATAAAATTCATAAAAATATGCAAAAGATAAAAATCACAAAAATCCACTAACTCTGGAGTTTGTGTATTCCTGACACATTCACTTTCACTCAAGGCTTGAGGAATTGAGGACACTAAATTTTTGTGATCTTGAGAGTTTGAGTTAGCCAGCCCTTATCATTAGGATTTTAAACTTAATAACCAACACTTCCCTAGTTTGAAAGATTTGAGCGTTATATTGCACTCTTCATATCTACCATCTAAAGAATATGATCATCACATCACTTTCACAACTACATGATTGATGAGATGAGTTGAGTTATCACTCAAGGAATTATGACTGGTGATTTGAGTCTAGACCCAATCTAATGATGCTCGAGGATGGGATAAAGTTAATGAAGGCTTCAAGAAACCTGAGTGTCAGCAAAATCCTAGCCAGTATGTGAACAAGTTCGCATGCTATCATTTGATTTTGACCTATGTGCCAGGGTGTGATGAAATCTAATTAAATTATTAATTAGTGTGCATCAACTCTTGGTAAAGCAGTGGAGCTAGTAAAAAGAAAAGAAAGATATGACAAAGAAATCAGTATATCTAGAAAGATCTCTATCCTTCAAAGTCAAATTACAAAGCGCTTCCACTAACAGCGAGCGCTCCCAACCATTTTCAAAGTGTCTACTTGGGCCAAATACAATTAGAACCAAGGAGTAGGGATGGAAACATATCGGATATGGATCATATATACTTATTTCCATACCCATGTTTGCTTCTTCTCTATCGAATACGAATGAGGATATAGATATGATTCGGATATGCACTAAGGAAACCATATCCTTAAAAATATGGATACGAATCCGAATCGGATATTTAATGAATCTGAATATGGATCGAATAAAGAGCCGACTCGAATATTGACTAAATAATGAGCTAATCCTAATATGAATTGATAAAAGAGTAGAATCAAAATATGGATCCAATAAACACGAAATATGAATACACATCGAATAAAGTCCACATACGAATACAAATTGAATTTTTATCAAAGTTCATAATGATTTTAAAAATGGTAATGAAATAAAATAAGTTGCATCATGACAAAAGGAAGTGTCGAGATGGCCTACATTCTTGACCAGAAGTTAAAAGAGGGATATAATTTCGTAATTTTTGTTCATGCCCATCCCCAACAAACCAAAATTTATTAATATCATTAATATATTGTATAATATAATGTATATTACCAATATAATAACACATGATTATGGCTTTTATTATATTAACTAATATATAAAATAATATTAAATATCATATTCCGATATCCGGTTCCAGATCCGGATATTCAAGCCATTACCATATTCGTATCCGTATCCGTAAAATTTGTACAACTCATATCCATATTCGATCCGTATTCAATTAATATTCAGACACAGATATCCATATTCGGTAATTTTTCGAATATGGTAAGTAGATATTCGGATATATCCATATCCATTTTCATCCCTACTAAGGAGTCGAGCTAGCATCATAAAAGGGCTCTGCATCATAGTGATACAAGTTAGGGTGTCAAAGGTATCTTAGATCCTCAAAAGAGACACACCTCAGTGTACTCCCAGAAAAACAAGTGCAGACGACTCTGAATTCTCTTGATGGACACGTTGATCAAACAAAATAAAAAATATACAAGTGTTGAGTAAGAAGGCACTCGAGAGGCCCCTTGGTCTAATGTGAGGGAGAGAAAATATACACAATCCTATGTCGTCCATCAACTGGCCGTACATCTACACTTTCAAGTCTAACAAACTAATGAGGTGGTTGACTGAAGCAAGAGTAAAATTATTCCCTAGTGTTGAGGATTAGGTCTAGAGGAGAGTCTCCTGGACTGGAACTTTGGGTGATATCTCTACTAAACTCTCATGATTGTAATACACTAATCTTCATATCCTTATATTTTATGTACAAATAAAGAGTCTGATAATTAGAGAAGTTGGATTCCTTCTAACTAGAGCATGGTTGTGCCCAGAATTTTAGGATCAATCATATTAAGGGCCTTCGAAGAATTTAACCTTGAAATTTTCAAATGCACTTTCAGGAATTAATCCGACTCCTTCGGTCTTTAGATGCTCGAGAACGAGCATAGTTTAAGTATAGGGATATGATGAATCCCTCCTGATTGGGCCCAAAGAAGTGTTTTTATCTCTTAACAATGCTCCCAAAAATTCACTTTTATATAAATGACCTATTTTGATTTTTGTTATGAAACTTATAGATTTCATCGAGATCTACAAGTTTCATATCTTAACTTTTTTTATAATTCATCCTCCTTCTATTTTATTTTTATTTTTCTTTATTTTACTAATTTCTGAATTTCCTGATTGGGCCATGTGACGCCCTTTGGGCCGTCCACGTGACAGTCTCCTCTCTCGCCACCCATCCCCCCTTCTGACTGTTGGATCACTTTCCCCTGCCTTCATCTTTGTCGCTCATTCTTGCTTCGCTAACAGATGTCAGATTTGATTCCAGATCAGATCAACGCCACACATTCCCGCCTTCCTCTTAGTAGATGCAGCCACGTCGCTCTTCTGTAATAACCCTCAGATATCACTCTCTCTTCATCCCGACATGCCACATGCCCCATCCTTAGGTGCAAGATCATATCCTCCCGCTCCATCTGAAGGATGCGAGGAATCCTCAAGCGCATCACGGAAGCGTGTTGATCGCATCTCATGCGATCGGGGCGACTAGTCGCACTAGTCGCTAGATGCAGCGGACATTAAAAATTTTAAATCAAGTGATGAAATCACATGATCACAAGAACATTTCTTGGATCGTTTCATCAAACCACAACGTATTAGAAATACCTCTTGAAGCGTGGTTGCGATCACAAGATCTCTAAAGCAAGAGATCTCCTGACTCAAGTCCGATCTACAAAGATGGCACTTGCGAGCGCAATGATGAGACGCGTTCCTCTCGTAATCCTCGATGAAGATCCAAGCCTTGAATCTCCTGATTTCGTCCAACGAAATCCGTCGATGGAGATCCACGAGCAATCGAAGCGACATTACAACGGTATGGAGAATATTGCTTGTTCTCTCAGAGCATAAGGTGGACAACCACCTTAGAGAGAGAGAGAGGATGAGAATGAGAGAGAGAGAGAGGAAGAGTAGGTGTGTACAACTCTTGTATCTTGTAGCATGAAGAGGCTAGGGTTGCCCTCTTTATATACTAGTTTGGAAGTCCATGGATCACAATCCATGGCATACACAAAATCAATGGTTAGATTGATATGTATGTTAAATAAATGGCCATGATAATTGTTGTTAAAAAACAATAACATATTAATTTATATTAAATTAAATATATGTTGCACTATAATCAACATAATTTAATTCAATAAAATTAATTAATAATCATAAGATAATGATATGATAATTAAAAAGATAATTATCCACCTATTAATTAAAAAGATAATTGTTGTTTGGTGGATTATCCTCTTTTTTAATTTATATCATTATCTCTTATTTATCTTGCAACATTATCCACTAAATTAATTCCAAATCAAGTAGTGTATATTTATTGCAAAATTATCCACTAAATTAATTTCCAATTAATTAGTGAATATTTCAATCATGCCATTGAAAGTATGTGAATCATATTCACAACCCAAACTAAATTGTAAATTACATTTCCAATTAATTACGTAATGTGAATCCAATTCACATTAACAATTAACAAATGCTATTTACAAAGGTGCTCTCTCTCTAATATATTATAAATCATATTTATAATATATACACAGATATTATGGATAGCACTATCCACAATCTGCATTTCCTTGATAATTAAATCTCATTTAATTATCTCGGATAATCATTCTCATAATATGAATCCCATTCATATTATTCTTGGTAGTTAAATCTCATTTAATTATCAACATCTTGTTGCTTGGATACATAATTCATCAAATGAATTATTCTTGAACTCCTTCAAGAATAATGTGCTTTCTCCACAGATACTTGGAGATAAGGACATGACGATTGTATTGTTACACGTATAGTGACTTGGATGTTGAGATCTCATCTCAAATCCAGATATTACGTACCTCCCACAGATGCTTGATTAAATCAAGACCGCAAATCTAATCTTCTCATTGCATCTGAATCTCATTCAGACCAATGTCCAACATTTGGACCAAGATCAGATTGCTTCTCTATTGAGAGGAGTCACTAAAATCCAGACCTGTTTCATCACTCCATCGGAATGGAAGCATCATGGTTATATAATCGTTTATGATCACATCACCCTCAGGTATTCCCAATACCTGTACATCTTGCATACTAGAAGAACTATGATCAACCTGAAGATTAAGATCAATTTTACATTGTCTTCTTCAGGGTTTGATCACCAAGTTTCTCAATCTTGGTCATTGGGAATCGATATCGATCATATGCTTTCCCAAAGCATATATCATACCTTCAAATTCTTGTCATGCTTTCAAAGCACGACGACCATGCATGGAATTTGATCGGTCCCAATACCTCATGAGTGAGCTCATGTCTTCTGGTTCATAAGTGAACCTGTATGATCCCTTTGAGAGATTGTATTACTCATATGCCCTTACATGCACACCAGCGCACCGGTATATAGACCTTGGTTAGGTCATCAACCTATTGGTCTGCCAAATGTACACACTCAGACATATAGTAACACATCTGTCTTCAGTCAGAGGATGTGTGCCCATGCTGTGACAGTATTCAACATAGGACTTATGTTATCTCGATCTTATTAAGTCAACCCTTTGACCTAACCTATCTGACACCTTTGAATCTCTATTCCTATGTAGAGGACCTACTTCAAGAGGTCGGTCAGATATCATCCTATGTGTGAAAGGATTGCCATCTCCTACTCAGGCTGGAGATCATCTCTTAATAATCATTTGACAGTGCTTGATGAGTCCTCTATCTAACTCTTTAGATATTCATCCAAACACCAGCCTCTATGATTCATTTAATGAATCAACAACTATATGATCATCAAGATGGCCATGGTACATAACCCTAATTGTACATAGGGACCTATTATGCAAATTGTTTATTCTTCATTTCAGATCAGGGAATGATATGTGCAATAACATTTATTGCATAATGGCTCGCCGTGGGCTCGCATGTCCAACACCATCTCCACTGCAGACACCCACGCGACCTGCAACCCTTAGATCAGATCCTAAGAATCTGATCTCCACCTCCATCCACACCCTTCTTGGACCGTTGGATCGAAAGATCCTATGATCTACACTTCATCCCATCCATCATTCTATGCCATCAAATCCACCATTGCAATCCCCCATCGTGACCACATGAAATATCTATACACCCCTATAAAACCACCCCTGCCGCCACATTCTTCCCTCGTCCACAAATCTACGGCCTAAAACCTAGCCCCTCTCCACCTCCCTGTGACAGACCCTCTCCACCTCCTTGTGACAGACGGAGGAAGACGAGGGCCATCATGGTCCTCCGGCTAGGTGTTGACCCATGGTCAAACTTGACCATGTCGTGTTGCCCCTGGCGCCTCCAAGCTCGCTGGCGTAGTTGTCCAGCTCAAGTGATGACCCCGAGCTTCACAAGAGGCTCAATCCAAGATCTCGTTCATCTTCACTCTCGTCGGATCCTCCAAGGTACTCCTTTATCATTTTTGTCATGTTTTCTCTGAAGTTTTTCGAGATGCACACTCACTCTCCTCATCCATTAGATCTTCCAATACACTCACTGATCCACCGTCAAATTCATAGTTGGTCCAGATCACATCATCTCTCCGTCATCATCTCAACTACCTCCACCCATTTTCTCTCTGCTCCACTGGAGGGGAACTTGCTAGGTCCCCGCCTTCTCCGCCCTTTGGACCTCCACTTCACTCATGTCGCATGCTTCGGCTATCCTCTAACAACTCTTGCTGGTGGCATCTTCAATGATCAGAATCTGCATCCCTCTCCAATCTCGAGTAGCCTCTCCGATGACATTGCACTGCCTCGACTCTCTAGAAGTCGTCGACCCTCTGCCTTGCCACCATCATCCTCGCCCGCACATTATCTTCCTCCTCCAATCCTTGGAGGACCATGGGAAGCAAGGTGGAGCACCATGTCCATCGCCGGAGCTCAGTCCCCATCACCACGGTAGGGGGAAGAACTGATGAATGCGAAGAGTAGACACCATTTGATCCTCACGATCGAACGTTCCGGATGCAACTATTTCCAGAATTACAAGTAGGTCCAGGCACATGTTTCTCATGTGCGCGCCTGGACAATTTATAATAAAACCTCTCTAGGTTTGGATAATTGCAAGGTTGCCCCTGTGCGTAAATGGAGAAATTACAGAAGGGCCCTATCGGGTTTTGGTATTTGTAAATGGGTCCTTCTAAGGACCAATTTGCAATATTTATCTTTATTTTCTCTCATATTTTTATTACATTATGCCCATGCATTGTTTCTTTCATATCTTGAGCATATTAAGTCCTAATTAAGTGATTTCAATTTTGTTTTGATGCTCTTTTCATTATCTTCCTAATGACATTACTAATTTCCTGATTTGACACTAAACTAAATGTGATGAATTTTGATGACATACAATGTCTCTTGCTCGATAAATCCTTCCCATTAATAGATGCTTAATCTTGATTTTTAGTCTTGATCTTACTCTGAAATTAAACCATCATTTGTGCGCATTGATGTGATATTCTGTAGGGCATATTTGTAGATAGTCTTTTGCATGTCTATTCTTTGCATTTAATCATGCATTATGTTCATGCATCATCTTATAATTGTATTGAAAATCAAACAAAAATTACATGCATCATTCCTTACATTATTTAATCACCATTTTATTTGCATCTGTATAAAGACCTAAATGAGAAGATACTTGCTCTTGAATTGAACAATAAATTTGATAAATAGACGAAGAGGCTCGTGTCCCTATGTTCGACCTTGGTATGCTAGCCAAGTAAAATAATTTCCACATTCGAAGGTATGGTTTTTGCATGATCGAAATCTGCCTCATGTACTACGACAATTATCAATTTATTTAAGAGGCAGATTTCACGTTCATCAACATACGAAGGCGATGGCCGTTGAAGGCGAGACACGATGCATGCACGCAAGGGCATCTTAGGCGATTGAAGTTGGTGGCAGGCAAGGCAACAACTATGGTTCCTATGGTTATATATACTTGGACAATTTATTCAAAGTTGAATTAATATGTGGGAAATATGCTTTCAAGAGAAAGTCGTGTTCCTTACAACATAAACGGTAGGAGATTTTGAACATGTTGAATGATAGAATATGGAAAAACAAAATCAAAACTTTGATATGTCAAATTGTATTGGGGCCAAGAAGCTCTTTGGTTCAAACATGAGTAATATAGGAATCAACCTCTGCGATATTGTCAGATGTCGCTACAAGAAAATACACATAATTCGACGTTTTTTATACTTAAACGTCGGTTTTGGTAATTTAATATTCGACATTTATTATATTCGAAGTGGGAGGGTATTTTCGACATTTGCAGATATAAAAGGTATACTCGACATTTACCTCCGTCGTCCCCCTTCAGTATATAATTAAAAACCCTAAATCTCATTTTTCATTCCCTCTTCAGACCCCCTGGAGCTGCCGCACCGCTCGTTCGCATCGCGCTCCTCCGCTCCTCTCGTCCACCGCCGTCGCACCTGTTCGATCTTCCTCGGTGGCATCGCGCTCCACCCCTCCTCTCCTCCACCGTGATGCCCCTTGTCCGCATGTTCAGAAGCTCATAGAGCCAACACGCCCGGATCTGCAGGAGCCTTCCATTCTCCTCGAATTCCCAGGTCCGATTGGATAAAGGTGCAAATCCTAATGTTTTAGATTAATTTAGGGTTTCGTTTTACGCGCACTTAATTATGATATTTCCTTGTGATATTTCTACTCTGGAATCCTAAAACGTTTTAGATTAATTTAGGATTTGGTTTGACGCGCACTTAATTATGATATTTCATTGTGATATTTTTACTCTGGAATCCTATAGTTTCTCAGGCAAATATGCAAATCGTGCAAGCAAATATCATGTGGCTATCTTGGTTGCCCAATGGATAATGCGAACTCCTAGTATTGCCTATGTCTTAGATAATGCGAACTCCTAGTTGTGTATATGTCCTAACATAGATTGTTTTCGGATTGGCTTCAGGTGAGATGGAGGCCGTCGATAAGGGTCATGTAGAGTTCAGATGCTCACATGCAGTTGTGTGCAATATCATTCTGGGACAGTGTTATCCTTAAAATGTGTGATATTAGTCGTGGTATAGAGATGCAGCTCCTGCAGAGTTCATAAACAACAGATTCTTCTGATAATCGTTGATGACGATTTCAATACACACACACACACACACTAAATTGTGCCGCACGTCTGCTGCGCATTCCCCTGCTGTAACGCAGGGGATGCATCCAATGAAGAATGGACGACCCGGATAGGGATCCAACTATCCCTGGTCCCCTATCAGGGTCCAAATTTGCCATGTACCCTTTTTATATTGCCGTGGCATCCATATCTGTATCCATCTTGTAGCATACCTAGATGAAAATACATGGTGGCTTTAGATAACCAAAATTCTATGCACATTATAAAAAATGGGGTGGGGGCAGCCTAGGGGGAGCCCCATTTTTCCCTTGTGAATTTTATACATGTGTGCCATGTTTTAGCCATTGAATGCATGCTATGTAAGATTACCTGCGAACTAGTTGTATGTCTGTATTCGATTTTTAGTCGAGTTATATCGGCTGAAAGAGTATAATAATTATTTTTCATATTATTTATATCCATTTTTGATAAGGATATATACTGTGTTCATATCAGACCGTCCCTATTGTTGTATTGGAATATATGTGAGGTATTCAATCTTTTAGATGACGTGATTGGGAATTACAATTTTTTTGAAGATATTTAAGGAGAAGTTTCATGTTATGTTGCTGCTGACCAAAACTTTACTGACCATGTATATATGCCTCCCCTAAACCCATGTAGCAAGAGAACAACTTATTGCCCAACAAGAAACCAATGGTTAGGTGTGTTTAACGAAGATCTTCATCAAAGTTCTACCATACATCTGACTGCAGGTTTTGATTGTCTATGCCTATGGTTACAAAAGGAACAAACCTACCAGAAAGGTTATTAATTTTCTCCGAATTTAGAGTCGGGGAAAAAAATAAATAAATAAAAGAATGGATAGCATGCCTTCTCTCTTTGGATATCGGCTACAGTAATAAGTGTGTTTGATTTTTTTCTCCATTTTTTCAAGAGAGTAAAATTTTGTATTTCAAGCATGCATAGATTTCACAACTGGGGTGTGTGTGGTCTTGCACAACAGGAGGCGTGTGCAACACATTGGAAGATTTCATCACTTCCTTATGTATTATTTATATTTTTATTTTTCACAAAAATCCTTCACTTATTTCCTAGATTTAGTGAAAAAGTATATGCCAATGATGATTTTTTATTGTTTATGGTGACTATAGATGGGAAAGTACGATTGGATGGATGAGTTGAAGACTTCTAGTGTTTACAAGGCTGGGGTTGATGAATTCATGAGATTTGTTCGGGAGATCAATGGTGTGGGTACACCTATACGATGTCCATGCAAGAATTGTTTGAATTGTTACATACATCCTCAGAACATAGTTAAAGCTCACTTATTAATGGATGGGATCCACAAAGGATATCGTCCTTTGTCCTCTCATGGAGAGGAGTTGACAATTCTGATAAGGATAGTGTTGCTGATATCCTTGATGACCTTGGTATTCTGAATGATGGAATGTTCACTGATCATAACAATGATGGTAGCTTTAATATATATAGTAGTTTTTTAGAGTCATTGATAAATGACTCAAAAGAGTACCTGTTTCCTGGTCTGAATAAGTATACAAAGTTCTCTTTCCTTGTGAAATTACTTCATTTGAAGGTGTATGGAATGTTTAGCAAGAAGACACTGGATGGACTTTTGTGGTTGCTTCGAGATGCAGTTCCTGCATTTAATGTCTTACCAAAGGATACATATGAAGCCTGCAAGTACCTAAAGGAAATGGGTATGGGTCAACAAAAGATTGATGTTTGCAAGTATGATTGCACATTATTTGGGAAGGAACATAAGCATGTTGTTTCATGCACAAAATGTGGTACTCCAAGATACAAGTTTAATGATGGAGTGGGCAAACCTATACCTCACAAAGTGTTGCGATACTTTCCACTAAAGCCACGTATGCAACGTCTTTATTTATCATCTAAAGTGGCTCCACATATGGTTTGGCATAAAGATTCGATACCTTCAGATGACAAGTGGATAACACATCCAAGAGACTCTGAGGCTTGGAAAAAGTTTAATTCTGACTTTCCATCATTTGCAGCAGATGGTCGAAATGTTTATCTTGCTTTGGCATCAGATGGGTTTATTCCATTTGGAAATTTAAGCTTGTCATATAGTATGTGGCTAGTAATCTTGACAACATATAACTTACCACCTTGGATGTGCATGAAACCAGAATACTATATGATGTGTTTATTGATTCCTGGACCTGAAGCTCCGGGAATGGATATAGATGTATTTCTCCAACCCCTCATTGATGAACTTCATGATTTATGGGATAATGGATTACAAACATTTGATGCTGCAAAAAAGGAATGGTTTAATATGCATGCTTGTTTATTATGGACAATAAATGATTTTCCAGCTTATGGAATCTTATCAGGGTGGCAAACTAAAGGTTACATGGCATGTCCGATTTGCAAGGATGAAACTCCATCCAAGAGGCTTCGTTCTAAGATCGGATATATTGGTTGTCGTTGCTTTTTACCAATGAATCATCATTGGAGGAGAAGTAAGAAGTTTGATGGTAAAATTGAGAGAAGAACACCTCCTAAAGAGTTGAATGCTGAACAACTACTAAAAGAAGTTGAAAGTCTACCACATTTTGATCATGAAAAGCATCCTTCCAATAGAAAGCGCCAACGTGATAATTATATGCATAATTGGAGAAAGAAATCAATCTTTTTCCAACTTCCATACTGGCACAAGTTAGCTTTGAGACATAACTTAGATGTTATGCACGTGGAGAAAAATATTTTAGAAAATATATTGTGGACAATTCTTGATGTGGATGGGAAATCGAAGGATACAATCAAGGCTAGACTAGATCTTGAGGACATGAATATAAGAAAGGAGTTACATTTACAGAAGTGGCCTGATGGGAAGTATTCTATTCCTAAGGCTTGTTATGCCTTGAGCAAGTCAGAGAGAAAAGAATTTTGTGAGTTCCTTAAAAGTGTGAAGATGCCAGATGGTTACGCGTCTCACATTGGTAGATGCGTAAATGTTGAAGATACTCGAATTACATGATTAAAGAGTCATGATTGCCACGTATTGCTACAATGCCTTTTAGCTCCCGCATTATCTAGTCTTTTACCCAAAGCTGTTGTAGGAGCTATATCTGAACTTGGCACCTTATTCAATCATTTGTGTAAGCGAAAAGTCTTGATGGATGATATTAAAAGAATGCAACACGAAATGATATTGCTACTTTGTAAACTTGAATTGATATTTCCACCAGCATTATTTGATGTCATGATTCATCTTGCTATCCATCTTCCAAAAGAGGTCTTACTTGCTGGCCCAGTAGCTTACCGTTGGATGTATCCTATTGAAAGGTTCTTATGTTCATTGAAAAAATTTGTACGTAATCGAGCACGTCCGGAAGGTTCGATAGCCGAAGCTTATGTTGTACATGAGTGCATAACTTGGTGTTCTATGCATATTGAAGACATGGAGACACGATTCAATAGATTAGAGAGAAACTATGACGTTGAGTTTGATGATGAATTATTTCCATTTAGACAAAAGGCTAGAGTACTTGGGGTTGCAAATTACTCTCCAAATATTGGTGAAAAGGATATTCAAAGAGCAATTTGGTATATTCTCAGTAACACTGTGGAAGTCAAAACATTTATCGAGTAAGTATTGATTCCTATTTTAGAGATGATGATTGATTTCATTTGCCTCTATATAGTTTTACATATTATCAACACTTACAAACTTATATGTGATGTTACTGTTATTTCATGTTTTTTGTTGACTATTTCACATGTTTTCTTAGTTTTCTCTAAAAAGTACACAATCACCTTATTGTTCATGTTTACTATTTGTTTGTATTTTTTCTTTCTTATATAATGTTTACTCTAACCTTTAAGAGATGATATATACTCTGAGAAAGCATATATCAGCATCAAGCAGGTTATATGTTATATGTTTGCTCTTAATATTTGTCATAACAATAGCATCAATCAGGTTATACATTGCAGCTTTTACTCCTTCGCTTCCAGAAGAAATGGCTCTCGTGACAGATCTCATGAACATCACTCTACTGAGAAAATAATCGATGAATACATATGGTACGCTATTTTAGTTTATTTGTTATTCAGATACGAATAACATTTCTCTGAATAATGGTTATTTAACTATATTCTTTACGCCATTGATCCATATTACAGGGTTGGAGGTTCGGGTATGGACATCAGAAGTAAAGCAAGAGTAAGTGCTAATTTCCTACTTGTTACGGGTGAAATTAAATAGAATAGGTGGGTTTAATACCATTTTCTCTAGTTGGTATCGGTGATACATGTTCATGATTTCTATATTTTCTCTTGTGCCCTTTTTTCGGCTTTCAGAGCTATATAAAGTAGATGGCCTAATCTTGATACTATCTTTGTGGCACGATGTTAGGGAAGGTGGTGGCTTCCTCTTATACAGTTCAAAAATGTAACAAAAACAATATTATATGCACATTCTTTTTATTCAGACACCAAGTACTGTACTCTTTATTGATCAGCTTAAGATTTTGCATTGTTTTCCCTTGGCCAAATGTTACATAGAACACCCAACATTGAAAGGAAACAACAATTTAGATTTCTCCAAACAAACTATCTCGCATCCTTTTGTATATTTTACAGAAATACAAAACATTGTTTGTCCTTTTTGGTCAGATGATATCACAAGTTGAAATTTCTAAAGGTAAATAATGTTACGATTTCTATTAGGCATCATATATTAAATAATAGAGGGAAGCTCCAAGTTGTTAATCTCATATTTGTTGTAATAAATTTTTATAGAGGCAATGACGATACAATTTATTGAATATAATACAATGTTTATCCTTAATATTGAAATGGCGTAGCAATTTGAATTTCTTCATAAAATCCATCTTACAACCATTCAATATTTAAATGGCATGGTAATTTTGATTTTGCTAATAGAAATTATCTTGCAGCTTTTAATTTTTTCGAGACCGCAACAAGAAGGTAATGAAAATTCGAGCCTCTTCTACTTTTATATATTTTTCAAATACATTGATAACATCATTTTCTTACATAATGATTTTTTGTTTACCCTTTATTTTCAGAGTATATGTCATCTTGAATTTCTTATGAAATTTCTTATAGCTTCTCTATGTTCATTAAGTATATGTTGTCCAATGGAAATCTTACATATTCTTTCCTTTGTGTAATATTCCATTCAATGATGTTTGGTATATGAAGTTGTTTTCCTGTCTATACCAAAAATATACGGATCTGAATTCGGTGATCCATCACATAAATGATGATATAGACTCAAGTTGCTTTTGATTGATATAGATATGTATGGTGGTTGCATTTAGCAGATATTTTCCTTAGATATTGGAGTTGCAGCTATTTCGGAGCTACATGGCCAAAAGAGGTTAGAGCAGTCCCAGACCAAACTCAAGACCTCGCCTAAAGCGAGCAAAGCGGACATCCAGACCCGGCTTAGCGTCGTTTTGACTTTCCAAGATGCGTGCAAGGACTCAATCAACGAGGTTTTGTAACATCCAACTCAAAGTCAATTGGCTTTTGATATAATTCGATACGGATATGTGATGATTTGAGACTGAATCAGGTTGGAACTTCACTTGCCAGACAAATTGGGAGCAAGATGGACCATCTCTCCATGTTGGCAAGCAACACCCTTCTTTATATCATACTGGATGCCTAATTAATCCTTTTCTGTGAAAATATCAGTTAATTTTCTCTGATTTGTACAGGGTTTAATGGATCATCACAAAGAAATATCAGAGTACTTTATCAGAGATATATTTCTCTTCTGAAGAAATCTACTCCGAAGAATGGTTTATGTTCTTGCAAATACCCATGACCGCAGTTACAAGCTACTAAATGGAACCCGTAAATCACACGTGCTCTCAGAGGATGAGGTCTTGTTCCTGTCTTTGATCCTATTTGCCTGTTATATTTGTTTTTCCAATACATGCACTACATGCACATTGCAAATTATGTAAGATCTGATTAAGCTGGTGCTTAGTGCATTTTGCTTGTTCTCTGTTTAGGTTGCAATTCTCGCAAGTTATAAGCCTAGAATCAATGTCACCTCCTTGGTTCCCGAGCTAAATCAGATGGAGCAGGCCTCTTTGGATGCATTAAACTATTTCAAAAGCACACAACACATTATTCTCTTCTACAAAGATCTCATAAGAAACAGAACTGTAAGACTTCTTACACTAACTCAAATTGCACTTATTATCCGGAGTTTAAATGTTCCAATCTCCATTATCCTCTGTTGCAGAAGCTTGTCGATGTTCTTGAATTCTTAGAGTACCAAAGCGAAAATTGGCAAGTCGATAGGTAAAGATCTATAGGAAGCCCCTGTATGAGCAAATAGAGAACTGGAATGCGGTCCGCGATACTTTGAAGGGGACCCAATATGAGATCAACATGAAGATCTAGAAGGCATTGCATGCTTCATCGATTCATTTTGTTGTATGTAATAAGCCATTCCTTAGACACATGTGATGTTCCTTACAAATGTATTGAGAAAACAATGTATTTTTCCTTATGTAAAGAGGCTTGTAATGTTGAATTGTTTTTATCTATATGACATTTTGACAGAGGCTTGTAATGTCGAATTGTTTTTATCTGTATGACATTTTGACTGTTCTGTAGAAAGCATTAATGGATCCAATTTTTAGTATTATTTTTTTTTGAAAAATTGATAGTAAAATCGACGTTTAGAAATTTGATGTCGTCATATGCACTTGTTTCCGATGTGTAAATGTCGAATTACGCGGTCAAATTCGACGGATAAACGTCTAAATTAGTTACCAATTTTGACGTTTAAATCAACTGGCCTGACAAAGTCGACGTAACATGGTTTCTGTCGGATAAACTTGATTTCGACGCACGTGAATCGACGTTGATTTTCGACGTATAAATACGTCGAAATTGTTCTATACCGACGTTTGTGAACTTTTAAACCGACGTTTGTAAACGTCGATTTAGGCAAATTCTATTGTAGTGTGTGGAACCACATTTTAAAAATATTTGATAGGATTTATCAAAGAAACAAGATTAAGTGTCTCCTCTTCGCCAGAGTTGTGCACACAAGGGGGAGAGATTGCTACACAACCGGTGGTGAACAACTGATGAATCTGTGATTCATCACTCTAAAAGTTGAAAATAGAAGCTTGTTCCCAAGTAAATAGATGCATATTTCCCTTTATAATGCATAAATAGCATTCATACATGCATTCATAAAATATGCATTTTAGCATTCACATGTTGCATTAAATAAGAAGCCAAGATCACTTGTAACATATCCACTCACAAAATAAGCTCTCCCTTATACTATGTACACCTTAGTTTATAATATAAGGAAGAAAGCCAGGAACCCCTTTTGTAAAAACACCCAATAAGGCCTTAAAGCCCTTGGACCATAAAATGCCCATAATGCCCTCATACAACCTCCAAAATAGGTCTATTCACTTTTAGAATAATACACAATCAAAGACCTTTAAAATGAGACTGATTTCATCCAATTTAGAGCTCGTATGAAAAAGTTGGGTTTTTGGGCCTCTTTGTATACTACATATATGTATATTTGTATCCTTGTATTTTTATATCATATTTGACCTCATCTCCGTCTTTAGTCAACATGAAACTTATAGATCTCATCAAGATCTACAACTTTCATGTTTTAAGTTTTTCCAAATTCGGCCTCCTTCTCTCCCTAAATTCATTTCTTATTTCGGCCAATCACAACCGGCCACGTGGCGCCCTCTGGTTGCGCCACGTGGCCCGCTCCCCTTGCCCTAGCCGCCGCGCCTCTCAACCGTTGGATATACTTCCAGATCCGACGACCACTAATTTCCACGTGCGCCTCAATTCTACACCGTCAGATCATTTCCTCCTTTTCATCTGGGCCATCCATTAGCGCCTCTTCCACAGCACGCCACGTGGCGCATTATGCACCATCAGATCACGCATTCGGCCCTTCGATCTGCACCGTCCACTAGCGCTCTAATTTCAACCACCCAATCGAAGCCCTAATCTAATCTCCGCTGTTAGTCAGCGCCTTCTCCTCCACACGACGCGTGGCTCCTTCAGTACCCTTAGATCGCGTCGTCGTGATTGGATCTCAGCCACCCGCTCGCGCTGCGCTCCGTTGCGCCATGTGGTTGCTCCATGGCCCTTGATCCATACGCCTCAGATCTAATCGTAAACGCTCCAAGGCACCTCGATCGTGGCCGTTGGAACAAGGGATCCAACGGCGGGGACTCCGTCTTCCACCTCCGGCGCCCCTCTCTCCCACGTTCTCGAGCTTGCGGGAGGGGCTGCCCCTTTCTATTCTTGGCCGCGCTCTCACCACCGTCGATGACCACCATCACCTCCACGTCCTATCCCACTCGTTCCTTATCGTCACCAGCCACCTCACTACCCACGTCGACCACCGGAGACGCTCCACGAACTCCATGAACTTCGCCCCATCATCAGCCCTGCCGAGACCTTCGCGCCTTAAATACTTGAGCACCGGCCATCGTCACGCTTATCCGCCACCCCAGGGAAGTTCCTTGAGCTCAGAGCGATCTTTTGGTGACAGCAATTGAGTGCCTCTTCGAGCAACGATCGGGTTCTTCTCCGGCGAGATCTGCGGCGCCTCCGCCGTGTCGCAGCCACCCTCCGAGCAGCTGCTTGAGCTCAGGGCCTTACCGCCCCTTCGAGCGACGACCTGGAACTCGACTTCGAGCTCCAAACCACAGGTAAACCCCTCCATCTCCGTTTGATCTTCGGTTTGATTTCTCCTTTCATTTCTTCCATTTTATCCGCGCTCCACCTTCATCGTCTCACCCCGCTTTCACTTTGCCGAGCTCCGGAGCAGAGCTCTGATCTTCGTGCCGTACACTACACCCTCCGATACAGCACTTCACCCTCCATCAGCTCCAGCTCCACCACCCGGGCGGAGCACCATCGCCGAGCATCCTTTCACTCCGATTAGGCCTCGCCGTCACTCCCCACATCTCCACGAGTGCACCTCTTGCTTCGGCTATACCCCTAACACTTGCAGGTACCTTCTCGTTCATTGGCTGGACCATCACTGGAGCCCCTAGCGAGCTTCATCGACAGCGATCTCCGACGCGACTCTTCCGCACCTGAGACCACCTGGAGCTTCGCCGCATCGCCGCGAATCTTCCCGGATATCTCCGAGCCTTCGGAGAGCTTCACCGACGCAAGGACGACCGGGCGGAGCAGACACTCCTCTGCCGGAGACCAGCCAACTCCTCCGTAGGTGGCGGAGGTCCGTTGAAGACGACGCTCCAGCCACCGTCCGATCATCTGATCGAACGGTCCCTAGCCTTCCACGTCGCCAGTCAACCGGAGCAGCACATCACCGTTGGATCCACTTTAGATCCAACGGTCCAGCGCCAGCCACGTCGCCCCATCCCTCGATCTCCAGGCGCCGTTGGATCACTCCAGATCCGACGGGTACTGGTTCGCCACGTCTCCATCAACGACAGCCTTTGGATCTATCTTGATCCAAAGGTCCAGAGCATGCCACGTCTACGGGCTCGAGCCTCTTCCCCGACCCTACGCTCGGACCGCCCGAGGCTAGCCGAGCCTCCCTCCAGAACTCCAGGAGCTCTCGAGCCAAGACCCGAGCCTCCGACGCCGCCCGAGCCTAGGACGCCCCACGTGAGGAGCACGTGCGGCCTGGGTAATTTGCACAGAGGCCTTGGGAACTTTACGAAATTGCAAAAAGGTCCCTGTGAAGCGCCCCCACGTGAGAAGCACGTGCAGCCGTGGAGAAATTGCATTCCACTCCCCATCATTCTAGGTAATTGCATTTAAGTCCCTGTCAACATGTTTATTTTTATGTAATTTTTATTTCCTCTATTGCAATTACACCCCTATCTTTACACACATCCCTAGGTGTCATATTGCATCATTTTTTAATTCCAAAAATTGCATGTTGGAGTGTAACTTGTCCTCTATCTGTTGTGACACTTGTCATATTTTTGTGATAGCAGTGGGATTTTTAATTAATTAATTGATTTATTTCTGTGATATTTTGTCCAATTGGACCTTTTAATTAATAGTTAATTCTCTGTAACTCCAAAAATTCCAAAAAATCACAGTAGCTCTAGGGTAGTTAACTCAACATGGCACAAAAATTTCATCTCATTTGCACACATTTCGAGGCCTAAATAAATTAATTGGTGATTTCCTTAGTTTAATTTTAATCAGTTCATTTCACATTAAAATTAAGGTTTGATAATTTTCCTAGATTCCTCATCATTTGATCTATCTAGGATAATTTTATTTCCCTAAAATTTTGTGATTTGGTATTTATTAAAATTAAATTAGTGAAAATCACACTACATTCATTTTTAAATTCACAGTAAATCCATTTAGTGTCGAAAAATTCCAAAAAATTAGGATAGCTTAATTTCATCATATTCCATCATCTGGCCAATTTTCATAATTTTTGGACTTCATTTGATACCTTAACTGATTTAACTATAAATTGGCTTGATTTTTGCATGTGTCCTGGATAGAAAATAGAAAAAGACCAAAAATATATTCCCCGAAAATCTCACACTTGGACTTCGCTAAAATTTAACCTAAGGAGACAGATGCCTCCCTGAGTTCGACCTTGGACTTCACCAAGTAAAAAAATATTGCCACTCGAAATTGACTTATTAAATTAAAAGTGGTTTTTGATATTCCCTCTCGTATCCGACTGTAACGAACACTTTAAATTAATTTGGACATTAATCTGATCGAATTAACCAAGGGTGCGAGAGCGGTTGTCAAAATGGTGCCGTTACCGGGGAGGCACGGCTTAGGTTAATTTGAAGTGAAATTCTAAGTGTTTGATTTTCTTTCCCCGGGTAGTCTGATCCCCGGTTTTCTTGTGATTATTTCTTCTCCCTTTATTCTTTACATTATTTTTTGTGTCGTTCTCTATCTGACCTCAACTTGTTTTTGTGCGAGGGACGCCAGAGTCGAAGACGCTTCGAGGAACTTGCATTTTAATTTGTTTGAGTGATTTGAGAGGACTTGTACTTTTATTTATTTCCACATTTTTTGCACCATTTTCAGCGGTTCCCGTTTGGGTTCTCGCATGTGTAAAAATAGTGGAACTGTGTCCCCGTATGCTGTGTGGCTGAATTGTAACTTAGGCTTGCACTAGCGGCTCCTCGAGCCACTTTAGGAATTGCTTGTGCTCGTAAATTCTTAGGACCACACATACACTTAAAAGACGCACTTAGACCGCAGATCTAGCCAAATTGAACTTGTTCTTCACTCGCTAATAGAACTGCCTATCTAGGAGCGGATTTTGTCGTATGCTTTTGCATGTAGTGTAAAATTTCAATACTGCTTTACATCCTGCATACAAGCGAAGGGATCACTGTAAGTCTTCTCAACTCAGCATAAGCATCATCGTTTTTGTGCATCGGCTTTTCTCGATTTCCCCTCTGTTTTTGAAACATAAATTAAACGGAAATTGGGACTGGACGTTAGGCGTGTTGTGTGATTGGACTAACAAGTGAGAACTTAACTTAAAATCGGGACTGCTAACAGTATTGATCCAAAAAAATCGATAAAATTGAAAAAAACTGTTTGCGGGAGACTCATCCCCGACCTTGTTTTCAGGCTGAGTGAGGGTACTTGAGTGTGTGTGAACACCTTAAGGCAGAGCCCAAATCCCCTCCTTCCATATCATGGTCCAACTGATCCTAGCAAATATCACGAGTTGGATATTTTTAGATTCATTGACCAGTACCAAGTAACTTCCGCCTGTTCGCGGGTAGATAGGGGCAAACCAGCGGTACTTCGCGATAAGGCCTAGCTTTGTCAGCCTCCGCCTGCTTGCAGGTAGATAGGGGCACGTCTTTGAGTCCCCAACTCCGGATAGGAGCGAAGAAAGGGAGGATCGACGGTATCTTAGGCGACAAGTTAAACATAGAAGACGCATCCGGCTCTGAGCCGACTTCCCTATAGGCCGTGTAACTCCTTGCTATCTTGCTTGAGAAATCACACTTAAAACTACAAGATTAATTGGACTCGATTTCGAGTCCTTCACTGCGTTGAGTGTGAACCCAGGGTCTTGGATTGACTTATTTGCTTCAGGTAGGAGTAAAATCCTATCTTCTTCTCGCCACATCAAGATGAGTGACTGGGGGGATTTCGACTCTTTATTCACCGATCTCTCTATGAGCCCCTACGGAACTCCTCTTCATCGGCCCAAGCGCACCTTGGACCACCCAGGACTCATGACCCTCTTGAGTCCTGGTTCCCTCATACCCAGGGTGGTTACTCTCAAACCAACCCTTTCCTCTCCTTCGAGCTTACCGAGGAAGACCATCGCCTCGGTAATCCCTTCTTTGATTTGTCCTCTGACACCGACCTTATTTCACACCCATGAATAGAGAACAAGATGCCGCCTAAGCAGCCACCACCGGATGAGGAGCAACTACAACAGATTCTTAATCGCCTTGCTGACGCCGAACAAAGAAATGCAGATCTCACAGTTAGGATGGGACAAATCATTGTAGCAGGAGGTATCGACCGACCAATGGTTGATGCCTACAACCCAGTGGAGAACGAGATACAGAATTGGTTGGCACCAGCGGTTCCCGCCGAAGCATTTGAGCTGAAGCCCCACTTCCTTAGCTTGCTACCGAAGTTCAATGGAAATACCAATGAAGAACTGTACACTTTCCTCCGAGACTTCGAGCTGGTTTGCAACAATCTTAGCCATCCCAATGTTGGCCAAGATTACATTAGATTGAAGGCCACCCCATTTACCTTAGGAGATAAGGCAGCACATTGGCTGAAGAACCTAGGGGTGATATGTACTACCTGGATGCAGTTCAAGGACCTCTTTCCGAAAAGTTCTACCCTCTCAGTAGAACGAACCAAATGAGAACGAAGATCGCCAGCTTCTCCCAAGGACCCAGTGAACCTTTCCACGATGCCTGGGATAGGTTCAATGACTTAGTACAGAAATGCCCCTGCCACGACATTTCTAAGGCGATCTTAGTCCAGACCTTGTTCTGTGGTCTAACCCCGGAGATGCAGGGGTTAGTAAGTGCCGCATGTGGAGGAAGCTATCTAAACAAAAATGAGAATGCTGTATGGAAGATACTAGAGCAGATGGCGGAAACCGACAGGTCGCAGGCCACCAGGGCCTATACGTTGTCTCCCTCAATCCTATCCAACGAGACAACCCGAAGGACTGTAGCAGATCTGACCGAGGACCTCATCCCCAGCATGGGGATGATTGCTGATAAGTTAACTATGGTCGAACAGATCCACAAGAGGGTCACTGATCTTGAGTTTCTCTCACGTCTACCAAAGCAAGTGGAGGAACTTTCTGAGAAGGTAGCTAAGATCAAGCTACCTGCCCCTTCTGCACCACCTGTACCTGTACATCGAGTCCATCTTGTACAGGAACAGACACTGGGGCCTCATAGTGGCTGGGATCAGACTTACACCTAGCAGAACCAACATGCACCCCCACAAGTGGAGACCGGGTACGAGGAGTCTCCGTAGGTGTTCGAGATCAACAAACTTTGGTATAGCCGTGACCCACCCCATCGTCAGACAAGCGGAGATGGGGAATGGTCAGCCTCACCGACCATTTCCAGCTTACCAAGAAGCCAGGACCGGCCCGGCACCACGCTTTGCTCAGTCCCGACCCGAACAAGGGTACCAGCCTCAGCAACACTAGCAGCAGCAACACGCATTCCAGCAGAGTCCGTCCCAACAGCATCAGCAGTATTGGCATGGCCATCAGGGAGAGGACCCTTGAATAAAGGACAAATTTGGAAGGGAAGGTGGGAGGTTTTTGGTCTCATCGAGGAGGGCCACTCCAACCATGAAATGTCTCTTTGGCCAATTGGCTACACCAATGAGGGTAGCCTCCTTATTCCCAATATATACATATGAAAATATAGGGATGTCCCTGAGGAGCAACGAATAGGCTGCCCCACTCCATATTCCAACGATTTTTTTACCTTTTTTTTCAAAAATATCATAATGTATTTTCATCGTTGTATCCCTCTAATAGGCCATTCTAATTTTGTCAGAAACATAAACTCCTATACCCTCCATTTAGAACAAGTAATTTTAACGGTCTTAGAATTGTTTTAATCGACCTATTCTAGATGGATGACATATGAATCTCTGTTTTCTGATGAAATTAGAATGACCTATTACAGGGATACAACGATGAAATACATGACGACATTTTTGAAGAAAAAATCGTCGGAAAATGGGATAGAGGCAGTCAATGGGCTGCCCCAAGGAGGTAGCCTCACTGAATCCATATATATATATGTATATGTATGTCTCTCTCTCTCTCTCTCTCTCTCTATATATATATATATATATATATATATATATATATATATATAGGCTGCCCCCTGGGGGCAGCCAACATGGCTGCCCCGCCCCATTTTTGGGCAATTTTTTATTTTTTTGAAAAATATCACCATGTATATTCATCCCTATATCTCTGGTATATGCCATTCGAATTTCGTCAGAAACAGAGACTCCTATGGCCTCTATCCAGACAGGGTCGATTTAAAAAATCCTGCGACCGTTAAAAAAATGACGTCTGGATGGAGGCCGTAGGAGTCTCTGTTTCTGACGAAATTCGAATGACATATAGGAGGAATATAGGGATGAATACATGGTGATATTTTTCGAAAAAAATAAAAAAAGGGATGGGGGCAGCCATGTTGGCTACCCCTAGGGGGCAGCCCTATTTTTCCCTATATATATATAAGGGAAAAATGGGGCTGCCCCCTAGGGGTAGCCAACATGGCTGCCCCTACCTCATTTTTTGGCAATTTTTTTTAATTTTTTTTGGAAAAATAAAATCATGTATATTCATCCCTATATCCCTTCTATATGCTACTCGAATTTCGTCAGAAACAGAGACTCCTACGACCTCCATGCATATGTCATTTTTTTAAGGTCGCAGGATTTTTTAAATCGACCCTGTCTGGATGGAGGCCGTAGAAGTCTATATTTCTTATGAAATTCGAATGGCATATAGGAGGGATATAGTGATGCATATACATGTCGATTTTTTCAAAAAATATAAAAAAATTTACCAAAAAATGGGGCGGGGCATCCCCATCAACCCCTATATATATGGGTTAAATGGGGTTGCCCCCTGGGAGTAGCCAACTTGGCTACTCCCACCCCTATTTTCCCTCATTTTTTTATTTATTTAGAAAATAAAAATTTGTAAATTTATCATTATATCCCTCTAACATTCTATTAAAATTTCGTCAGAAACAGACTCCTACGGCCTCCATCCAAACATGGTCGATTTAAAAAATCCTGCGACCGTTAGAAAAAATGACGTCTGGATGGAGGGCCTAGGAGTCTCTATTTCTGACGAAATTTTAACAGAATGTTGGAGAGATATAATGATGAATTTACAAATTTTTATTTTCTAAAGAAATAAAAAATGAGGGAAAAATAGGGGTGGGAGTAACCAAGTTGGCTACTCCCAGGGGGCAGCCCCATTTTACCCCCATATATATATATATATATATATATATATATAGAGAGAGAGAGAGAGAGAGAGAGGAGAAACTTCAAATGAGGTGGGGTCCCACCATATATATGTTGAGATACCCTTAATTTAGACATCTTTCCAATATATTTTACAATTTCTTGTTTCATACATATAACAATAAATATTAACACAACATGTATACTAAAATAAAATTATAAAAATATTACTATTGGATGGAAATGTTAATTTAAATTTGGATGTTATATTTTACAAAAATAGTTTTTTTACAATGTGTAGTTTATATTTTTACAAAAAACTGTTACAGAGTTTTTACTAAATTCACAGTGGCCTTTACAATTTCAAAAAAGCCCTCATATCATTTGAAAGGTACCCTATATATATATATATATATATAGAGGAAAATGGGGCTGCCCCCTAGGGGGAGCTAACTTAGCTCCCCCCGCCCCATTTTCTTCAAATTTTTTTATTTTTTTTGAAAATTTTTTCCGTGAATATTCATCACTATATCCCTATATTTTGTCATAAAAATTTCGTGAGAAACAGAGACTCCTACGGCCTCCATCCAAACAGTCATTTTTTTAACGGTAACAGGATTTTTTAAATCGACCCCGTTTGGATGGAGGTCGTACGAGTCTCTGTTTCGCATGAAATTTGAATGACATAATACATGGATTTAATAATGAATTTACACGGTTTTAGATTTCAAAAAAAATAAAAAAAATTTGTGAAAAAAGGGTGGGGGGAGCTAAGTTAGCTCCCCCTAGGGGGCATACACATTTTACCCATATATATATATATATATATATATATATATATATATATAGAGAGAGAGAGAGAGAGAGAGAGAGAGAGAGAGAGAGGGGTTAATGGGGCTGCCCCCGCACCATTTTCGGCATTTTTTTTTATTTTTTTTCAAAAAATGTCGTCATGTATATTCATTCCTATATCCCTCCTACGTGCCATTCGAATTTCGTCGGAAAAAGAGACTCATATGGCCTCCATCCAGACATTCATTTTCTAACGGTAATAGGATTTTTTTAAATCGACACCATCTCGATGGAGGCTGTAGGAGTCTCTGTTTCTGACGAAATTCGAATGGCATATAGGAGGGATATAGGGATGAATATACATGGTTTTATTTTTCAAAAAAAAAAACGACGACAATAGGGGGCGGGACAGCCATGTTGGCTGCCCCCAAGGGGCAGCCCCACTAAATCCATATATATATATATATATATATATATATATATATATAGGGAAATTATCCAATGAGCCCTGTGCTCATTTGAGATGAGATGAGCCCACTCATTTTTTACCATTATTTTCTATCATTTTGAGCTTAATAGGTATTTATTTACAAGTGTTATATCATATTCTTACTATTAGTAACTATTTTCAGAAAAAAACTTAAATTCATACAAAATGATTGTATTATTATTTGTATTACTAGTCTCATTTTTATTCTTACTAATGACCATTTAATGTGAATCTAAGACTTTCTTTATATGAAAATAGTTACTAATAGTAAGAATATGATATAACAACTGTAAATAAATAAACATTGAACTCAAAATGATGGAAAATATTGGTAAAAAATGAGTAGGCTCATCTCATCTCAAATGGGCACAGGGCCCATTGGATAAGCCCCCTATATATATATATATATATATATGAGAAAAAGGAGTACGCTCCTTGAGAAAATGTAACTTACATCCTCCCAATCTTTTTTTCTCCATATTTGTTTATTTTTCTGAAATGAAACTTAGTGGAGTTTACATCACAATATATCACTATGTTATCATCAAAATTCAACTTAATTTGAGACTTCTATCCCCTCTAGGGCTGCTAATCGAACCGAACTATAACGAACGGACCTATGTTCGAGTTCGGTTCGATAAGGAAGTTCGAAAGTTCGAGTTAGGTTCGATAAATGTTCGATAGGGTATGTTCGAGTTCGAGTTCGTTTAGAAAACGAACGTTCGAGTTCAGTTCGATAACAGTTCGTTTAACAATTTAACTTAACTAAAAGTTGTTTATATGAACAAGTTCAAAACTGGAGTTCGATAACAAGGTTCGATAAGCAGTAAAAATAAGAAATTATTCAAATTAAAATGGGACAAAGCCCAATAAATAGCACAATTTCTTTAACCTCAAAAATTATCAAGTGTATAAATACTAAGTTACACATACAAATACACACACATATATGCATATATCAAACTTGAACTTTTATCGAACGAACATATGTTATGTTCATGTTCGGTTCGTTAAGCTACCGAACTAAAAGTTGAAGTCATGTTCAGTTCGTTTAGAAACGAACGAACATTTTTTGAACTATTATCGAACGAACTCTAATCGAATACGAACATGTTCAGTTCGATTAGCAGCCCTAATCCCCTCCATCAAGACTATCAAATTTTAATGGTCTCAGAATTGCTGAAATTGACCCCCTCCAGATGGAAGTATTGCGAGCGTCTGTTTATATGAAAATGAAAAGGCATCTTTCACTTATTATTCTAAGTAAATCCACCCAGCTTTGATTTCAAAAAGATAAAAAATGTGGAATAAGGTGGGCGAATAATCTTATATGCTACCGGGAGCCATAATCGATTTAACCCTATATATAGGAATAAATGGGGTTACCCCCTAATTGCCGTCACCCCCGCCCCATTTTTCAGTGTTCTTTTTTTCTTCAAAAATAGCCATGTGTTTTCATCACTATATCCATCTAATATGCCATTCCAATTTCATCAGAAACAGAGATTCATATGCCTTCCATCTAGAACAGATAATTTTAAGGGTCTTAAAATTATGTAATCAACCTGTTCTAGATGACGGGTATAGGAGTCTCTGTTTCTGACGAAATTATAATGACATATTTGTTGGATATGCGAGTCCACGATGAGCCATTATGCTATAAATGTTATGCAAATATCATTCCCTAACCTGAAATGAAGAATAACTAATTTGCATAATAGGTCCCTTAGTAAAATTAGGGTTATGTACCATGACCATCTTGATGATTATACAATTGTTGATTCAATTATTGAATGATAGAGGTTGGTACTTGGATGGATATCTAAAGAGTTAGATTGAGGATTCATCGAATACCATCAAATGATTGTTAAGATGTGATCTCTAACATGAGTAGGAGATGGCAATCCTTTCTCTAAAGATTGATATCTAATTGACCTCTTGATGCAGGTCCTCTACGTAGGAATAGAGTTTTGGAAATGTTAGATAAGTTAGGTCAAAGAGTTGATTTAACGAGATCGAGATAACCAAAGACCTGTGCTGTATGCTGTCACGATATATGCATGCATCCTCTGACCGGAGACAGATGTGTTACTATATGCTTGAGTATGAATATTTGATAGACCGATAGGTTGATGGCCCAATCAAGGTCTGTAGAGTGGCACGCTGGTTTTCCTACAAAGTCATATGAGGAATACAATCTCTCAAAGGGATCATACATGTTCATTTATTGAACTGGAAGACATGAGCTCACTCAAGAAATATCGGGATCAAAT
This sequence comes from Ottelia alismoides, assembly GCA_037367405.1. Taxonomy (NCBI): domain Eukaryota; kingdom Viridiplantae; phylum Streptophyta; class Magnoliopsida; order Alismatales; family Hydrocharitaceae; genus Ottelia; species Ottelia alismoides. The sequence continues at coordinate 1,845,593 of JAZKJV010010296.1, read as the reverse complement.
TCCATATACGGTCGTCTTGCTTTGGAAGCTTTACTGATTTGTAGGTTTGATATATGATTTTGGAAAGTATATAATCGATACCGACTCCCAATGATCAAATGATAAACATAATGATAAAACCTTGAAGGATACAATCTAAATAGATCTAAAACTTCGAGTTTATTCTAGATCTTCCACTATGCAGGATGTACCACGTATTAGGAATACCAGAGGGTGATGTGATCATAAACGGTTGTATAACCATGACGCTTCCATTCCGAGGGAGTGATGAAACATGTCTGGATTTTATTGACTTCTCTCATAGAGAAGTAATCTGATTTAGCCCTAGTGTTGGACATTGATATGAATGTGATTCAAATACAATGAAAAGATTAGACCTACAGCTTTGATTTAATCAAACATCTATGGGAGGTCCCCGAGATCTAGATTTGAGATGTGATCTCAATATCCAGGTCACATGGAATGTAAAATCGTCATGTCCTTATCTCTACGTATCCGTAGAGAAGTGCATTATTCTTGAAAGAGTTCAAGAATAATTCATTGTTGATATTATATATGAGCATTGAGAAAAATATATATTAAATGTGATTTAATTATTATGAATAACATGAATGTGATTAATATTGTTTGGGCACATGACAAATGGATAATTAAATACGATTTAATGAATAATGTGAGTTTGATTCATATTATTTTGGTGCATGAGAATGTTGATCTAAGGTAATTAAATATATTTGATTATCATGTATATGAGTGATACGGATAGCACCATCCATATTGATCATATATATTATAAATTTTATTTAAACTTATATATATATATGTGATCTCGTGAGATGAGGACTTTGGTGAGATGACGACATGGGAAATATTAACCACTAATTTTACCATCATTAATGACATAAAAACCTTAGGGGATATATATATACAATAATGAGTGGAACGCGTGCTTCAAATTTTGTGTAAAAACACGCCAAACATGTCCATCTAGAAGGGGCCGATTTCAGCAATTCTGAAAACGTTAAAATTTTACAGTCTTGATCAAGGGATATAAATATCAAATTAAGTTGAATTTTGAAACGACAACATGATCGTCACTATATATATTGGTAATGGTGATCTAAATCCCACAAGGTTTTATACCGTTAATGATGGTTAAATGAATGGTTGAGATTACCCATCTCACCATCTCACAAAATCCTCATCTCACATGATCGCCACTATATATATGAGTAAAATGGGGCTGCCCCTTGGGGAGCCAACTTGGCTCTCCTTACCCATTTTCTCATTTTTTTATTTTTTTGAAAAATAAATCTGTGGTAATTCATCATTATATCTATATATCATGTCATTCAAGTTTCATGCGAAACAGAAACTTTTACGACCTTCATCTAGTTCCGGAAGGCCACCCTCTTTTGTAAAAAAACATGAGTACTTTAGTAGAATACGTATATAATTTGTATTATAACTGCGTATTATAAATACAAAACTGTACACAAAACTGTACACTATAACACAATAAAACTGCACATTATAATACAAATTGTTATACGTATTCTACTAAAGTCATCGTATTTTTTACAAAAGGGCGACTTTCCTGAACTCAGGAAGGACTGCGTCCTATTGGAAGGAAATCTCTCTCTCTCTCTATATATATATATATATATATATTCGATTTTCATATATAAATATCACTATAAAATTATTCCTAACTATTTATAATATAATTTCATTTCTTCTCTCGTCTTATTTTATATGGTTTTTTATGAAATAAATAAAATTTATGAATGCATATCATGTGTAAGTCATATATGCACATATAATTAGGCAAAATTTATAGAGTATTTGTGTTATTATAAATTTTTTATGTCCACTTTATATAGAAAAGTTCCTTTAAAGATTAAAGGAAAGTTTTGCAAAGTAGCCGTGAGACCTGCTATGCTTTATGGATCTGAATGTTGGCCTGTGAACCATAGACATGTGCAGAGAATGAGTGTAGCAGAAATGAAAATGCTAAGGTAGATGTGTGGACACACAGGTAAAGATCGGATTCGAAATGATGCAATCGGAAAGAAAGTTGGTGTAGCTTCGATCGAGAATAAGATGCCAGAAAACCGCTTAAGATGGTTTGGACATTTGCAAAGAAGATCAGCTGAGCACCAGTTAGGAGATGCGAGTGTTGGGATGTTGAGCCAGCTAAGAAAGGGCGAGGACGACCCAAGAAGTATTGGAAAGAGACCCTACGAAGGGATCTTAGTTTTGTTGATATAAGCCCGGGATGGCCCAGGATAGATCTGAATGGAAGCGAAAAATCCATATAACCGACCCTACTTAATTGTGAGAAAATGCTTTGTTGTTGTTGTATGCCCACTTTATATCCATTTTAAGGATATGTTAACACAGGTATCATATCCACCGATATAAATATCAACGTCCATATTTCGTAAAAAAATATAGATAAGTTGATAGCTACATTTGTATCTTTATCCAACCATTTGAAAATGCTAACGCCGGTGGTGTATACATAAGGATGAAATGGATGATTATTCGTGCGGAACATTTTACATAGATTTTGATATACAATGTGTTCATTTATAAAGGAATGTGGATATAAATATCATTTTGGTATCCGTAGATCTTTCTATCTTTATTGATACATATATGTTTCAATCTATAAATTTAATTATAAATTTATTTGTGTGTTCGCAACTTAACATTAAGGACATGTTTGGTTGCTGGATTGGATTGGGTTGGGTTGGGGTACACCGATGTACCCCTCCTTCCAACCCTCTCAATCCTCCTCACAGTTTACTATTCACAGGGGTACGATTTACTATTCACAGGAGTACCCCAACCCAACCCAGTCCAACCCAGCAACCAAACAGGCACTAATGGCTTCTTCACAAATTTTGATATAATTGTTTATGGTTTTTATCATTTGTGCCTCTCTAAGATATTGTAATATCAACTACACCCTTCTCTTTTTGGAATATCACTTGTACCCCTACTTTCTTGTAAAATCCACAGTTCTGTCTTTCTGTTAAGGTAAAGTAAGGGCATAACTGATATTAGAAAAGGGTAGAACTGTGAATTTTACAAGAAGGTTGGGGCACAACTGATATTCCAAAAAAGGAAGCGGCATAACTAATATTGCAATCTATCAGAGGGACACAATCGATAAAACCCAATTATTTATGTAATAAATATATTTGTTATGTTTATTTCATGAATAAACCATTTTATACATGTATACTTAACCTATTATACAAAATGTTTACATCTGCATCTAATCCTTTGCCATTTTACATTTGTGTTTTTTTTAAAGATATGGTACCATATTTTTCATACCCACTAATATATTATCGACGCTCCTATTCTCATTTTAAAATATATAAGAATTTGTATCTAGTATCCGATTATTTCCATCAATATTCGAAGAGGTCACATAAAGGAATGTAAATCTCACATCTCCAATTTGGTAGCATGGAATGTTGATAAGTGAATCCCGTTCATCAGATACACCGAATTTCCAAACTTTTGAAGGGTAATTTGAAATAAAATATATTTGATGGAGTGTTAACACCATATCAATCATATTCTTAGACCTATTTACATTTGGATTTATATTTGAGTACTTATGGATGGAGTATTGGGTTGGACCAACTAGATCTGGAAATTTCAGCCTAATCCCCGGCCCGCCGTGTATGGATTCGGCCGAGGCCTCCAAGTAAAGCTTAAAATCATATAGAACTCAATCACATGGCTTTCGGCCATGTGATCTTATTTGGCCCATACAATATCCAATTAGGATTTGAAAGGCTTGCTTCTTTTGAACACAGCCCCAAACTACCTTAGGTTCCCTTCCTCTGATCCGAAACCTTCTTGAAGTGTTTGATCTGCAATAGTTGAATGACAACGGGAAAGGCATCAACTGACGAACGGAACGGTATGGGAAAAAAAGAAATAATTTTATGGTCTAATGTTTGGTAAATTTAAGTATTGAATTGTAACGGTTACATATTTTTTTAGTCTATTTTTTTCCTTATATTTCTCCATTACTATTAATTATTCAATTCTAAATTAAAGGGTATTAATGGCCTATTAATTGATCCTTTGAGAGGGACCCCCTCTCCTCAGTCATCTGTTGGCCTTCAACGTGAGTTTTGGAAAGAGAGAAAGTGAGAGAGGGAAAGGTTAGACAGAGAAAGCTAGAGACAAGGCTTACGAGAGATTGATATTCATCGTAGGAGAATGCGGCTTCGAATCAGAGGAGGAGAGGAACACGGATCCGCGACCGGAAAGAGGCGTATCGACCACCATCGAGAAAGTTATGCGTCGGACATAAGGTATGTATCGTTTAGGGTTACGTAAAAACAAAAGTCATATATGAATCACAATATTTAAGTGTATGTGCTGAAATCATAGAATCATCTTTCGGTAGGTATAACGTCGCTAATCACTGTGAGTATTCTAAGATGTTTAGAGTTACATCCATCTAGTTCACATACATAAAGAGAAATTGGATTTATATCATTATTACAACTCCAACTAGGGTATTTTTGCAAAAACTACTCTAAGAATTTAAAACAACATCTCAACAGTTCCTGTAGACATATAGATATCCTTTAATCTTCATGATTGGAATCATACCACGTCAGAAATTTTGAGAAATCTGTAGCGCGACCCGGAATATGCAATCAACCCTATTCTTTACTTGAAATGAATACACATAATTTTGTATGAGCCTAATGTCCAGTATGTATCGGAATCCATGCATGGGAATTCTAACGGTCATTTAACTCATTATATTTCATGCACTAGAGTTTCCATGGAAAAACATCATTACGTACATAGTTGTTCCCATTCATGTCTAAGATCGATTCCTAACATGTACAATTTACATTCTTTCATGACCATAGGTATGAACGATATGGAATAATCCTTAAGCGCAACACGCAAGTTTGAGGATCGTATCATATACGATCGAGAACGACTAGTCGTACTAGTTTCTCTATGCAACGAAATTAAAAATTTTCATTTCATGAAACCACATAATCCAAGAATGATTCTCGGATCGTTTAATCTAAACCACATCAAGGATAAAGGAATATCTCTTGTAGCGTGGTTGCGATCAAGTCTCTACAAAAAGAGACCTCCTGTCTCAAGTCCGATCTTCGGAGAAGACGCTTGCGAGTGCGAGGATGAACTGTGTGATCCTCGCAATCCAAGATGTTAATCCAAGCGTGTGAACTCCTTATCTCATCACACGAGATGAAATGACTTCTTCGTGAGCGAGGCATACCAAAGAAGATGGAGAACCGAGAGTCATCGAAGTGACGACACAACGGTGAAGCAACTATGAATTCTTCTTCTCTCTAGGGTTAGGTGGACAACCACCAATGGAGAGAGAGGAAGAGAGGGCGTGAATGAAAAGAGAGAAGAGAGCTTGCTGTTTAACTTCTTAACCTCTTGGAAGGGCAAGGGTGCTTCTCCTTATATAGGATTTTGGGAGTCCATGGATCACAATCCATGGACTACACAAAATCAATGGATGAGATTGATTTGTGCTTTTTTCAATGGTCAAGATGTTGTTGGTAAAAACACAATAATAATTAATTTAATTTAGATTAAATCTATTCAAAAAATTTAATCGTAAATTAAATCAAGATTTCAGGGAGGATTTTGAATGGAAATCTCACTCTCCATATTGGAGTGGACGACCACCAATTTCCATATTAGAATTTTGTGTAGCCGTCCATCCTTAAAAAATGGACGGGTGGATTTCCATGTAATCTCATGCAATCTTGTTGAGATTGCAAGATTCCTTGGAAATCTCCATGATTTTACAACAATACTTGTTGTAAATTATTCCATAAAAATAATTCATAATTATTTTGAGAATATTGCAATCTTACCATTGGAAATTTGTGAATCACATTCACAACCCAAAATAAAATTTGATTTACATTTTCAATTATTTATCTAATGTGAATCCAATTCACACCAATAATTAGTCAACAAATATAAATTATAATAAGCTCTCTCTAATACATTATAAATCACATTTATAATATATTATGAATAATCAGATATAGCTATTCATATTATTCTTATCTATAATAATTAAATCACATTTAATTATATTAGATAATCATTCACATGCATCCCAATAATGTGAATCAAATTCACATCATTCAAGATAATTAAACCACATTAATTATCTATTTCTCAATGCTTAGATATAATTCAACTATGGAATTATTCTTGAACCCTTTCAAGAATATTGCGCTTTCTCCGCAGATACTTGGAGATAAGGACATGACGATTGTATTGTTCCACGTATAGTGACTTGGATGTTGAGATCACATTTCAAATCCAGATCTCATGGACCTCTCATAGATGCTTGATTAAATCAAGACCGCAAATCTAATCTCCTCATTGCATCTGAATCTCATTCAGATCAATGTCCAACACTTGGACCAAGATCAAATTACTTCTCTACTAAGAGGTGTCACTAATTCCAAAAATGTTTCACTCCCTTGGAATGGAAGCGCCATGGCTATACATTCGTTTATGATCACATCACCCTCATGTATTTCTAACACCTGTACATGCTGCATACTGTAAGACCTATGATAAACCCAAAGATATAGATCAATTTTACACTATCATCTTTAGGGTTTAATCATCAAGTTTCTCAATCTTGGTCATTAGAATTGGTATCGATCATATGCTTTCCCAAATCATATATCATACCTTCAAATTCTTGTCATTCTTCCAAAGCACGATGACCATACATGGAATTTGATCGGTCCAAATGCCTCATGAGTGAGCTCATGTCTTCCGATTCACAAGTGGACTTGCATGATCCCTATGAGAGATCAGTATTACTCATATGCCCTTACATGCACACCAGCTCATTGGTATAGACCTTGATTAGGTCATCAACCTATTGATCTGCTAAATGTACACACTCAAACATATAATAACACATCTATCTCTGGTCAGAGTCTGTTTTCCTATATAATGACAGTATTCAACATTGGGCTTAGGTTATCTCGATCTTGTTAAGTCAACTCTTTGACCTAACTAATCTGACACCTCTGGTCACTATTCCTTGTCAGAGGACCTGCATCAAGAGGTCGGTCAAATATCAACCTTTATGAGAAAAGGATTTCCATCTCCCACTTAGGCTGGAGATCATCTCTTAATAATCATTTAACTGTGCTTGATGAGTCCTCAATCTATCTCCTTAGATATTTATTCAAGCACCGACTTCTATGATTCAATTCATGAATCAACGACTGTGTGATTATCCGGATGGTCATAATACATAACCCTAATTGTATAGAGAGACCTTATAGTGCATTCATTCAATTAATCTCAGAAAGGGAGTGAAACAATTAATAACTTTTATTGATAAATCATATATTACAATAATATTTATTATAAGAATGGTTCGTCTTGGGCTCACATGACTAACAATCTCCCACTAGCCCTCTGAACCATTCATGAACAATCCTTAAAACCCATACTCATTACATGCTGGTCGAAAACCTTCTGTGTCAGAGGTTTGTTAAGAGGATCAGCAACGCTGTTAGCAGAGGCTACCTTTGTTATGATGATATCACCATGCTTTTGAATCTCCCGAATGATGTGGTATTTCCTTTTCACATGCTTGCTTTTTTGATGCCATCTGGGTTCGTTCGCCTGGGCAATTCTCCCGTCTTATCGTAGAGTAAGAGATGAAAGTATAAGAGTAAACTACACCAAGTTGAATCTGCTGTATATGATGTGGCAATATATTCGGTTGTTGAATCTGCTGTAGTATCCTGCTTCTTGCTTCTTCAGCTTACATCACCACCATTCAACAAGAATACAAACCCTGATGTCGACTTTTGATCATCAATATCTGACTGGAAGTCTGAATCTGTATATCCCAAGACTTGAAGATCACCATCTCCATGAACCAAGATGCAATCTTGCATCCGTCTTAGATATTTGAAAATGTTCTTCACTTCATTCCAATGTTGCTCTCCATAGCGAGATTGGTAATGACTTACCACTCCCACTGCATGGCAGATATTTGGTCTAGTACACATCATGGCATACATTAAGCTTCCTACAACTAATACATAGGGGCATCCAACCATGATCTTCTTTTCCTCAACACTTTGAGGAGCCATCCCTTTAGATAGGTGGATACCATGTCTTAAGGGGAGGAATCCTTTCTTAGAACTATCCATATAGAAATGTTCAAGAATCTTCTTAATGTACCATGTTTTTATAATCCCAATATCCTCTTTTCTCGATTTCTAAACAATTTCAAGCCTAAGATGTAAGAGGCTTCTCCAAGATCTTTCACCTCGAAGGTATGAGAGCCAAATTTTTCACACTGATCATCATCCCTGTATCATTTCCAATGATAAGGATATCATCTACGTAAAGCATGTTGAACACAACAACGCTCCCACCAAGATTCTTGTACACACAAGGTTCATCAGGATTCTACACAAAATCATAATTCTTTATGGTTTCATTAAATATGATGTTCCAGCTATGAGAACCTTGTTTGAGCCCATAAATGGATTTCTTTAGCTTGCATACTTTTCTATCTCAACTATGAAGCCTTGGGGCAGCTCCATATAGATATCCTTCTCGAGGTATCCATTGAGGAAAGCTGTCTTGACGTCCATCTGCCAGAGGTCGTAGTCAAGAGATGAACCTATTGCCACCAGTGTCCTGATGAACTTAAGCATAACCACAAGAGAGAACATCTCATCGTAGTCGATGCCTTCTCTCTGTGTGCAGCCCTTGGTTGCAAAGCGTGCCTTGAAAGTCTCTACTTTCCCATCAGGTCCTCTCTTTCTCTTGAAGATCCATTTACATCCAATGGGTTTTACCCCTATAGGTGGATCCTCTAGGGTCCATACACCATTCTTATGCATGGAGTCAATTTCTGACTTCATTGCTAGCATCCATCTATCCATGTCATGATCTGTGGATGCTTCATCAAATGAAGTAGGATCATTGTTAGTTTCACATGACACATGGAATCCATACCTTTCAGGTGGCGCAACCACCCTCGAACTCCTTCGAAGAGTTATGGGTGTTTCATCTTTATTTATCTCTTCAGTTTCTGGTTCAGGAAGCTCAGAATCCTCAAGGGATTCAATGAGTTCCTCTACTTCACTTTTATCTTGACTTTTAAACAAATCATCCTCCAGAAATTTCACATCTCTAGAGATGAAAACCTTTTGAGTCTCATGGTCTTAAAGTTGGTATCCAATACCATATTTAACATACCCAATGAAGTAACACTCATGAGAGCAAGATTCTAGCTTACTTGGTTCCACGTCTTCGCATGGCCAAGCAATCCCAAGCCCTCAAGTGATTAACACTAGGTTTGTTTCCATACCATAGATCATGAGGAGTCTTACGCATGGATTTGCTAGGAATTTTATTTGGGATATATATTGCAGTCTCTACTGCATATCCCCAGAAACTAAGAGGTTGTGCTTTACTCATCATTGAACGGACCATATCCATAATAGTACTGTTGCGTCTTTCAGCAACACCATTAATTTGGGGAGTTCTAAGAGGAGTGAGATTGGAGGCAATTACATTCTATTTAAGGTATTTTACTTAAATTCATCTGAGATGTACTCGCCACCTCGATCATATCGAATCCGTTTAATCTTCCTATCGGTTTGGTTCTCAACCAAAACCTTGAACTCTTTGAACTTTTCAAAGGTTTCAGATTTATGACGCAACAAGAAGATAAACCTGTATCACAAGTGGTCATCAACAAATATCAAATAATATCGATATCTATTTTGAGTCATGGTACTGAAGGGACCACATACATCAGTATGTATTAGGTCAAGAATACCTTCGCATCATGTAACCTTGTTACGAAAAGGCATCCTAGTCATTTTACCTCGAATACAATGTTTACAGGTAGGAAATGATTGAACCTATAGAAAATCTAAGGGTCCATCTTTTATTAATATATTGATCCTATCAACAGATAAACGACAAAGCCTTTGATGACAGGAGACCATGGATGTCATTTATGTGATCCTCCACCTCATATTCAAATTTTAATTAATTATCATGAATCATATTTATGTAATTAATTCTTCCAAAGAAAATACACATCTCATAATAGAGTGTAAATCTAATCACATTAAATTAATTATCAATCCAATCTTATCATCAAACTTGATTGGTTACTTTAAAGTATGGTATTATCTCAAAGTACGTATTATTTGAATTTTAATAATTAGAAAATACACCTCAATTTCTCCAGTATATCGAGTCCCTACCCACTGTCATGGTCAGTACTGACGGGAGTGGGACAGACCGCAACGGTGCAACCTGCTACCCCAACGCTCCACTACTAGACATCATATACACCTCAGAAAAGGATAATGCCAAATCAATCATTGTGTACTTGAGATGATCATCGACTTTTCAACCAAAGTTATACCATAGAATAATAATCAAAACCATTTTGATTATAAGTAAATTTTCTAAACAAATTCTAAAAAAACTATTCAAGTAACATGTTTGATGAAAGTGTTTCAAATAACCATTTGGTGATCTAGATCAAATCTAAACATTTATTGGTTAAGATAATGTCAATTAAGGAAATAATTATAATTAGATATTTTTTTAAATTTTTTTCATAATTATTTCAGGAAATTAACAATTGATTTCACTAATTGACAATCACATGGTTCTTGATTAGGAATGTAATTTCAACAGCGACCCATACTTACTAAAATTAAAATATCTCAATCAATTTAAAAATAAATTATGAAAAATAAGTTTTCAAAGTTTGATAATTTGATTTACAACAGAACCTAAGTGATTAGCATATATTTCAAGGCATTTCAGAATAGTAATTAATCATTTAGTTACTTTAAGATTCGCAGTCCCTAAAATAGTGGATACATGTTCATTCAAATGATCGTATCTTGAGCAAATGAAATCTAAATTACGCAAACTAGGATCCCGCAATTTCCTTATTTAATGTGGAACAAAATCTAATGATTATTTCGTGTTTAAACATTTTAAACATGGCCGAAACTATTCACTAAACAAATATGCGAAAATGAAATGCGACAAAACTTTCGCAAACCCTAACGAACCCAAGTCTTCCTAGATTAATGGATCATATCCAAAAACTCCAACCTAAGGCTCTGATACCACTTGAAGTATATGGAATAATCTTTAAGCGCATTATGAAAGTGTGAGGATCGTATCATATACGATCAAGAACGACTAGTCGTACTAGTTGTTATATGCAACGAAATTAACAATTTTCATGTGATGAAACCACATGATCCAAGAATGATCCTCAGATCGTTTCATCCAAACCAAATCAAGGATAAAGTAATACCTCTTGTAGTGTGGTTGTTATCAAGTCTATATGAAAAGAGACCTCATGTCTCAAGTCTGATCTTCGGAGAAGACACTTGCGAGCACGAGGATGAACAATATTATCCGCGCAATCCAAGATGTTGATCCAAGCGTGGGAACTCTTGATGTCATCGCATGAGATCAAATATCTTCTTCATGAGCGAGGCACACCAAAGAAGTTGGAGAACCGAGACTCATCAAAGCGGTGACACAACAACGAAGCGACGACGGATTCTTCTTCTCTCTAGGTTAGGTGGACGACCACCAATGGAGAGAGAGGAACCGAGGGCATGGATGAAGAGAGAGAGAGAGGAGAGAGATTATTGTTTAAATTCTTAACCTCTTGGAAGGGAAATGGTACCTCTTCTTATATAGGGTTTGGGAGTTCATGGATCACAATACATGGACTACACAAAATCAATGGATGAGATTGATTTGTGCTTCTTTCAATGGCCAAGATGTTGTTGGTAAAAATACAACAACAATTAATTCAATTTAGATTAAATAGACTCAAAAATCAATTAACCATAAATTAAATCAAGATTTCATGGAGATTTTGGATGGAAATCTCACTCTCCATATTGGAATGGATGACCACCAATTTCCATGTTAGAATTTTGTGTGGTTGTCTACCCTTCCAATATGGAAGGGTGGATTTCCATGCAATCTCATGCAATCTTGTTGAGGTTGCAAGATTCCTTGAAAATCTCCATGATTTTACAAGCACACTTGTTGTAAACTATTCTACAAAAATAATTCATAATTATTTTGAGAATATTGCAATCTTGCCATTGAAAATTTGTGAATCACATTCACAACCCAAAATAAAATGTGATTTGCATTTTCAATTAATTATCCAATGTGAATCCGATTCACACCAATAATTAATAAACAAATATAAATCATAATAATCTCTCTCTAATACATCATAAATCACATTTATAATATATTATGAATAATCAGATATTGTTGTCCATATTATTCTTATCCATAATAATTAAATCACATTTACTTATATGGGACAATCATTCACATGCATCCCAGTAATGTGAATCAAATTCACATCATTCAAGATAATTAAATGACATTTAATTATCCATTTCTCAATACTTAGATATAATTCAACCATGGAATTATTCTCGAACCCTTTCAAGAATAATGCGCTTTCTCCGCAGATACTTGGAAATAAGGACAGGACGATTGTATTGTTCCACGTATAGTGACTTGGATGTTGAGATGACATCTCAAATCTAGATCTCCTGGATCTCTCATAGATGCTTGATTAAATCAAGACCACAAATCTAATCTTCTCATTGCATCTAAATCTCATTCAGATTAATGTCCAACACTTGGACCAATATAAAATTACTTCTCTACTGAGAGGAGTTACTGAAATCCAAACCTGTTTCATCACTCCCTCAGAATGGAAGCATCATGGTTATACAATCGTTTATGATCACATCACCCTCAGGTATTCCTAACACCTGTGCATCCCGCATACTGGAAGACCTATGATAAACCCAAATATATAGATAAATTTTACACTGTTATAGGGATCAAGTTTCTCAATCTTGGTCATTGGGAATTGGTATCGATCATATGCTTTCCCAAAGCATATATCATACCTTCAAATTCTTGTCATGCTTCCAAAGTACGGCGATCATGCATGGAATTTGATCGGTCCCAATACCTCATGTGTGAGCTCATGTCTTCCTATTCATAAGTAAACTTGTATGATCCCTTTGAGAGATTGTATTACTCATATGCCCTTACATGCACACCAGCTCGTCGGTGTATAGACCTTGGTTAGGTCATCAACCTATTGGTCTGCCAAATTTACACACTCAGACATATAGTAACACATCTGTATTTGGTCAGAGGATGTGTACTTATATTATGACAATATTCAACATAGGACTTAGGTTATCTCGATCTCCTTAAGTCAAATCTTTGACCTAACTAATCTGCCACCTCCGAATCACTATTCCCATGCAGAGGACCTGCATCAAGAGGGCGGCCAGATATCAGCCTTAATAAGAAAAGGATTTCCAGCCTCTATGATTCAATTAATAATCATTTGACGGTGCTTGATGAGTCCTCAATCCATCTCCTTAGATATTCATTCAAGCACCAGCTTCTATGATTCAATTAATGAATCAACAACTGTATGATTATCAAGACAACCATGGCACATAACCCTAATTGTACAGAGGGACCTTATAGTGCATTTATTCAATTAATCTCAGAAAGAGATTGAAACAATTTATAACTTTTATTGATAAATCATATATTATAATAACATTTATTGTAAGAATGGTTCGCCTCGGGCTCACATGGCTAACAAGGTATACATATGCAGATTTCATAAGAAAACATGCCATATCTTTCTTTCATCTTGTGGGGCATATTTCATACGATTCATAACAAGTACGTGCTTCTTTTATCATATAAATCACTTTGCATTTTAGACCCAATGACTTTGATGATTTACATTTCCTAGACCAAATATTGCATGACACGTAGTGGTTTATTATTTATTAATCCATCTCTTGTATAATATATAGTGGTTTATCCTTGATTAAACTATTTTATTACATAATATTTAATGATTTATCTTTATAATTTATTTCCTTCGTAAGTTGTGATGATTTATCTTTGCAAATCATTTCCTTCATAACTTATAATGATTTATCTTTATAAATCATTTCCTTGCATACCCATAATGGGTTACCTTTATAACCCGTTTCTTTGCATTCTTGTAATGGGTTACCTTTATAACCAGTTTCTTTGCATTCTTGTAATGGGTTACCTTTATAACCTGTTTCTTGCATGACTTTTCAATACATTTCTCATATACATTAACATTAATATAATCGTACATATGCCCATGACAATAACATAATTTCATATAAGAACTTAAACTCATAATATTTGTACATGCCTTAACATTGTTATAATTTCATATATACCCTAGCTTATTGAGTGCGTAGAATGGTCTTGATTTTTAATTGATACGTGGCTTTGCTGACTTTACCGCTGGCACTAGCGGTACATACATGACAATGTAGCTACAACTGCAGAGGACTTAGTTTTTACATCTTTGATTCCTTGCAACTATATGCCTCTTGCGGCGATAACGTGACAATATAGATACAACTTAGAGGACTTGGCTTTTAACTCTATGGTTCCTTGCAACCATACTCCCCTTGCGGCGTTGTCCCTTGGGCTATCACGACCCCTTGCGGTCGTCCATGTCACTTTTTATGAGTCAGCGCCTTAATTTTTCTTTACCTTTTAAATTTTGATTTGATATTGTATGAAGGAGAAAGTATCCCTATTAATTCAATGCATTTATGAATTTATCACTAATGGTTTGTACTATGTAAGCACAATTCCGTAATAGTTGAACAATTGGCATCTAAAATTCACTCATAATAACAATGTGATTTATGTAAAAGTTACATGTAATCGGAAACCAAAATCAAGAAGAACTTTTAGATCGTAAGCAACATATTGTATTCTAACAAGTTCTGTTCATGGTTAACCAGTGTAATAATGTATCTTTGGTTACATATTTTTTTATTTAATTTACAAGCTAAATTTATACATGATAAGAAAGGGGTCCACCATGTATTTAATGGTTAACATGAACTTTACACGAGATGATCTACAACTAAAAAATGTGTACGATGTTACCTTAACCGGTGCAGATAGTCCATGATTATGTGTCATCGATCATATGTGTACTATTTTTTCCTTGATAATACATGTCAATGATAATATAGATTTATCACACATTTGCATGATGGAATCACATATTTCACTCTTTCATCATTAACGAGACTATAAAGTTTACAATATCTTTAACTATTATTATTCCTTATATAGTCATCATTATTTAATTACATAAAAGATTTGGCCAATCAAATCATGTAACCAAGTGCTCATGAAATCTTGATTTAGGGATAATGTGTAGGGAGAAAACCAAAGGCTGACCACTTGAAAATTAATCCGTGAAGAACCATATCCCAGAGAAGATGAACAATACAACAATCTATTTCGAGTTTTATGTATATTCATATATCATAGTCAAACAAATCATTAAATATGAGTACTGTCCTACAAAATCAATCACATATATTAAAAGGTCTTATTTCAGATATGATCATTAATCATACGAAAAATCCATGTCGACAAATACATTAAGAGGTCGTATCTTGGATGTGATCATTGTTTATATGAGATCATAAATCGATAGATACATCAAATCCGATGCGGTCTTTTTGTATCGCGATCACTTCGACTCCCTCGGTCTCGGGTCGATGCTCTCCTCTTTTGATTCGATGTTGCCATCTCCTACACGAAAACAACTCTCCTAGGAAGACCCCTTTCTAACTCTCTCTCTCTCTCAAGGCATAAAAAATGACGTGGGAGATATGGGAGTTTGAAGGTTTCATTGTCTTTTTAATGGTTGTCAATGAGAGGAATTAATGGGATAATTAAACCTATTCAATTGGCTAATGAATGATATAATAATTTTGATATGGTGATATTTAAAAATCAAAGATTTGTTTATTATTAGTGTTGAAAATCTTGGCCATTACAATCTACCATCCTTAAAAAATTTCGTTCTCAAAATTTCTTAGCAAAGAGACATATCAAATATCGTGGATTTCCTTTGCATCTCATTTTTTGTTCTACATTCTTTTACTAGTAAGGATTAGATTTAATACCAAAATATTCTCACTTGCATTGCTCCTTTTGAAAGCATTATCATCAAGACCTTCTATAGAATGCTTTATACCAAATCATCTCGATATTCAAATGGAGACTATTCATTATAAGAAAACTCTACCATAGGAAAGGTCTATCCAATTTTCTTGTAAATTCATAAGCACATGCTCCCAACAAATCTTCAAATCCCTTGAGATCTTATTTGATTAACTACAATTCATCATGCAAAAAGAAGTTCTAACTTAAATAAGGTATCTATAATCTCTTGGAAACTTTTCCTCAACAAAGTTGTGTATTTCACATCCTAGTCTCACATAATTTATGTTACGATATTATCTAGGCAGAAAATCTCATTTCAATCTAGTTCCATCGGACTTTTCATTGATTGATCCAAGTGAATTGGTAAGAGGCGAGTTGACTTGATCGATCAGTAATAATAAAATCCATCATGATATGCTTCCAATTCCAGTATGCGATCTCCAAAAGTTGTACATGGTGATTAGGATTATGTTCTTTACTTTCGACTTGCAAGATACTTGGAAATAGATTCAACAATGTCTTTCTTCATCTTTTGGTCACTAATGTTTTTATAGATCTTCAAGAATTTTTGTTATTCTTAGGTGTGTGGTAAATAATAGAATTCATCTACCTTAACTTATTGTCATCAAGAATCCAATCTCTACAGTGACATCTCACCTTTTCATCTATTCCATTTATGAAATTAGGATCTTCCTTCTTGACTATTTCAATCATTTCCAAGAGATCGACACATTTTTATCTTATATTAATCCTTCCAATTACCTCGGCTTTTCTTCCTTATATTGACATGGTTGCCAAACTTTTACAGAAAATATGTTACTACTAGTAGCAAGTCATGCATAGAATACTCCAAGTCATGATTTGGACAATTACTTTTCTTGATCTTAGTTGGTGTGTGTACAATCAATACCCTTATTTTGTTTATTAGATGTACCATTTTATCCATAAAGTCTCTAATGCCTAATGTTATGCTCATGGTCACAGTCAGTCAACTATGGCTTTAATTTTTGAAAACTTTATTCATACTCATTTGGATGTACAAACTTCACATCCTCTCTAATTAGATTTCTCAATACTATTGTAATATGTAAAACATTCCATAAGAATCATCAATATAGCGTGCTAACCTAGAAATCCATGACTCTCTAAAATTATTCTCAACTAACTCCAAAGAAATAGAGCTTTCATCTTGATTAGATCACCTCCAATACCATCCATAATCGTGACATGACTAGAAAGATGATTTTTGTCCAATAAGGAGTTATATTAGATAACATTGCACAAAACTGGTGTTGGAGTAGGGTCCCGTATACCATTGAGAAATACTTCGTGGTTCTCAATATCTCAAGAATATATACCATTATCCTACACAATTATGATCACAAAGTCGGCAAAATATTTTGAAAATGTCGTATTCATAAACTCTATAAAAGCTACAAGAGTCCTTATGAGATAAAAAGGCATGATCAAAAATTCGCAATGGTAGAATCTTATTTAGATATGTATTTCTGAAATATCTCTTCCTTTAATTTACGTTATTGGTACTCATATATGTGTAGATTGACTTTTTTTAAAAATTCCCTCAATAATCAAAATGAACAAATCACTGATCCAAACGGTAGATATTAATCCCTCAGAGTTACCTTATCCACATCTTAGTACCTATTGTAGAGATTATGTGACTTACCGTTCACAAAGAGAAAAGTGCTTGTAATGGAGGAACATTAAGTCACCAATGAAAAGTTCCTTATCATTTGTCACTATAATTGGTTATCTATCTCTTTAAATTCAATATGTTTTATTTGATCAGGCATTCTTGAAATTAATCTAATTTATAAGATAACATTGAGGGAGAGTCCACTGTCTATAAGAAGATCATCTTGAATGACATCCTAGAAAGGCATACTAAAAAAATCGGCAACATCCAACTTTCATTATGTAACTGATATGATTATGTACTAAGTACTAATTAGGTGTGTTGTGTGATACTTAACCAATAGTTCACTTGCTTTTCAATTGCACATATCTTATTCTTGACTCCATAACTTGATTGCACACTCTTTTATGATCTTATAACAACATCAAAGATATACGAGTCCTGATCTCTTAACATTGTCAGCATTCTCAAGGGAATGAAAGTTCAATAAAATCACTACATTAAATAGAATACATATCACAAAAGTGGACTATCTTGCATTCACTCAATCACTCCATTGCTTAACTTTTCCATATCAGGTCTACTCTATAGGATGAATGGATATGAGAATAAGGATCTTCAGTAAAAATCCACCAAAGCTTTGCGCAAGATACTTTCATTGTCAAGTCATAATTATTAGCAATTATGGTAATGATTGGGGTGTGTCCTTAGCAATCTCATCATTCAGTGACGACTCACGCTCTCGGATCACCTTAATTCCATAATCATAGGTCCTCTAGTAAGAAAATAAAAGGGTCATCTAGTTGCATGTACTACCTAAATTTTTCTATTCATGTTAGTATTGAGTCATCTATTGTGGATACCCTATGACCAGAGAAACTCTACCTCTGATACCATTTGTAACGGAACATATCATGGCGAGCGATGGAAGCATACAATAAAAGATTGCATGACTGAACCATTACCGAAACGTGCATGGTAATCATGGGCAAAGATAATTTCAATTCCATAATAAGTCTACTCCAACTAAGAGTTCCATTATTACAACTCCAACTGGAGTATTTTTGCAAAAACTACTTTAAGAATTTAAAACAACATCTCAACAGTTCTTGTAGGCATATAGATATTCTCTAATCTTCACAGGGGAATCATACCACGTCAGGAATCCTGAGAAATCCATAGCACGATCCGGAATATGCAATCAACAATATTCTTCATCTGAAATGAATACACATAATTTTGTATGAATCTAATGCCCAGTATGTATCGGGATCCATGCATGGGAATTCTAACGGTCATTTAACTCATTATATTTCAGCACTAGAGTTTCCATGGAAAAACATCATTACGTGCCTAGTTGTTCCCATGCATGTCTCAGATCGATTCCTAACATGTACAATTTGCATTCTTTCATGTCCATAGGTATACATATGCAGATTTCACAAGAAAACATAGCATACCTTTCTTTCATCTTGTGGGACATATTTCATACGGTTCATAACAAGTACGTGTTCTTTTATCATATAAATCACTTTGCATTTTATCCCCAATGACTTTGATGGTTTATATTTCTTAGATGAAATCTTGCATGACACGTAGTGGTTTATTATTTATTAAACCATCTCTTGTATAAAATATAGTGGTTTATCCTTGATTAAACCATTTTATTGCATGACATTTAATGATTTATCTTTATAAATCATTTCCTTCATAACTTATGATGATTTATCTTTATAAATTATTTCCTTTAAAATTGTAATGATTTATCTTTATAAATCATTTCCTTGCATACTTGTATGGGTCACCTTTATAATCCGTTTCTTTGCATTATTATAATGGGTTACCTTTATAACTCGTTTCTTGCATGACTTTTCAATACATTTCTGATATACATTAACATTGTCGTATATATGCCCATGACAATAACATAATTTCATATAAGAACTTAAACTCATAATATTTGTACATGCCTTTATATTATTATAATTTCACATATACCTTAACTTATTGAGTGCTTAGAATGGTCTCGATTTTTAATTTATAGGAAGCTTTGCAGGCTTCGCTAGCTTTGCTGACTTTAATGCTAGCACTAGTGGTCCATACATGACGTTATAGATACAACTATAGAGGACTTAGCTTTTACCTCTATGGTTCTTTGCAACGATACGTCCCTTGCGGCGATAACATGACAATATAGATACAACTGTAGAGGACTTAGCTTTTGCCTTATGGTTCTTTGCAATCATACACCCCTTACAGTGTTGCCCCTTGGGCTATCACGACCCCTTGCAGTCGTCCATGTGGCTCTTTATGAGTCCGTGTCTTAATTATTCTTTAACTTTTAATTTTTGATTTGATATTGTATGAAGGAGAAAGTATCCCTATTAATTCAACACATTTATGAATTTGTCACTAATGGTTTATATGTGTAAGCACAATTCCGTAATAGTTGAACAATTGACATCTCAAATTCACTCATAACGACAATGTGATTTATGTAAAAGTTACATGTAATCGGAGATCAAAATTAAAAAGAACTTTTAATTCGTCAGTAACAGATTGTATTCTAATAAGTTCTGTTCATGGTTAACCAGTGTAATATTGTATCTTTGGTTACATATTTTTTATTTAATTTACAAGATAAAATTTATACGTGATAAGTAAGGGATCCACCATGTATTTAATCGTTAACATGAACCTTACACGAGATGATATACAACTAAAAAAATGTGTACAATGTTACCTTAACCGGTGCAGATAGTCCATGATTATGTCATTAATTATATGCATACTATTTTTTTCCTTAACAACACATGTCAGTGATAATATAGATTTATCACACATTTGCATGATGGAATAACATATTTCACTCTTTCATCATTAACGAGACTGTAAAGTTTACAATATCTTTTACTATTATTATTATTATTCCTTATACAGTGATCATTATTTAATTACCTAAAAGATTTGACCAATCAAATCACGTAAAGCTCATGAAACCTTTATTTAGGGACAATGTGTTGGGAGAAAACCAAAGGTCGACCACTTGGAAATTAATCCATGACGAACAATATCTTAGAGAAGATGAACAATACAACAATCTATTTTGAGTTTTATAGTATGATGGTATGGTGCAAACCCATATGTCTAATACATATAGAGATCTACTCCAAATAAGACCACCCTACAGATTCATCATGTATATTCAGATATCATGTTCAAACAAATCATTAAATATGAGCATTGTCCTACAAAATCGATCACATATATTTAAAGGTCTTATTTCAGATATGATCATTAATCATATGAAAAATCCATGTCGACACATACATTAAGAGGTTGTATCTTGGATGTGATCATTGTTTATACAAGATCATAAACCGATACATACCTCAAATCCAATGCATAGTCTTTTTGTATCGTGATCACTTCGACTCCCTCAGTCTTGGGTCGATGCTCTCATCTTCCGATTCGACGTTGCCGTCTCCAACACGAAAACAACTCTCCCAGGAAGATCCCTTTCTAACTCTCTCTTAAGGCATAAAAAATGATGTGGGAGATGTGAGAGTTTAAAGGTTTCATTGTCTTTTCAATGGTTGTCAATGAGAGGAATTAATAGGATAATTAAACCTATTCAATTGGCTAATGAATGATATAGAAATTGTGATACGGTGATATCTGAAAATCAGAGATTTGTTTTATTACTAGTGTTGAAAAATCTTGGCCGTTACAATAAGTTATATTCTATACATGAAATTCGATGAAACCTCATACTTGATAATTATATATAGGTACCACCACTCACACGGTTAGATACAATTATAAAGCCACAAGCATGGCTATAATGAAATCTGGAAAAAAAGTATATCCGATTGCTCACCACCAATGAGTTGATAATGACAACACAATGATTAGTTGTGTATGTAATAAATAATGTCAATTATCTACTGTTGAGGAACAATTTTTGTGTGTATCATATCTAATAGTGATTAATAAAGCTATCAAATCATAAAAGTGGACAGTAGGATAGTTTAATTGAAATATTCACATGAACCACTATGGGGTGGGAAAGGAATTGATTTTAAAAGAATTGGAATTTCATAATCATGAGTAATGACACTATGGCGATAAGCGGGGCTAAGTGCTACACCTAATGGTGGGAGCCACCTCTAGAGTCCAATTTTTGCGTTAGCCAAAGGGACAATGCCGCAAGGGGCATATGGTTGCAAGGAACCATAGAGGCAAAAGCTAAGTCCTCTACAGTTGTAGCTACAATGTCATGCATGTTATGTTCACGGATCGCTAGTGTCAGCGGTAAAGCCAACTGTTAATGTGACTTGAAGCCTAACCACTTCTTGAGCTGTTGGTGTGGTTGATCTGTGTCCTGACTTCTGATTGGCTGAGAGCTATTAGGTCAGGATTGTTGTCATGTCTGATCCGTGTCTTGGCTTTTGATTGGCTGCGAGCTGTTGGGTCAGGATTGTTGATATAGCTGATCTGTGTCGGATGAATCCATGATTCATTAACTTTTCTGTCGCATTTTGTCTTAAAACCCTTAATAAATACATGTAAATATCCATTAATTCTCATCTTTTAACAAAACACCATTCATGTGTAAATATTCACTTTTAACCACTAAAGATATGTAAATAAATAAAGAACCAGAAAAATAAAGAAAAAGGCAGATTAAATATATGTATATATATACAATATGACTTAAATATAAATATAGCTGTAAGATATATTTATAACGCAACCCCCGAGACCAAGTCAGCATGGATTGATCGAAAACCAATAAGTAGGGGGAGATAAGGAAAGAAAACTAAAGAAAAATAATTTAACACACACATATACACCCTTCACTATTTATAAAATAAATACAAAACTTCAAAGAATTTTAATTATTTCATATGAACATATTTTTCACCAAACTCTTCTCCTAATTATTCCTAAAAATGTATATAAAAATATAAAAATAAGTTAAAAATATTACCCTGTATATATGCCAAGAAACCCAGCTTGCAAATTGTCAAAATCTCAACTTCTGAACATCATAACTTCCTCATACGAACTCCAATTTCACTCTACTCACCTTTAAAGTTCATAAAATAATATTCTCTAATTAATAAAGATGGTTTCATCGAATTCGGAGTCCGTTTGCAAAAAGTCGGTTTTGGGACCAAAAGACAAAGGGGTTTCTGGGCTATTTATTTTATGTAACACATACTATTTAACATTTTATTAATTTTATAATTTTTAAATTATTTCATGATCTTGTAGTTTCTACATAAATTATTTCATAATTTTTGGATACTATTTATTATTTTAATAAAATCAAAAACCTCAAAATATAGGTATAAATGACCTATTTAGATATTAACCCTATTTATTAAAATATGTAAATTAATTCATAAAAACCTATAAAAATTCGTACAAGACTTATTTAATACCCTAATAATTAAGAAAATATAAAATTAATTTTTACTTAATTATTTATTAAAATAAAAATCTAAAACCTAATTATTAATACATATTTATTAATATAATATTTATATTTATAATAATATTTATTATTTATTAAAATTAATTAGTCCATAAATTAAAGCATTAAATCATCTACATTTCTTGTATTTACACTTATTTAAAATAATGTAATTTACTAATTTATATTTAATTTATAAGCAATTTAAAGCTCTGGACAAACCAGGTGCTGACACGTGTCAGCACCTGGAGTCATCTCCTCCAAGAAGTTGTTCAGCCGGAGTTGTTCAACCGGCCATCTTCAAGCAATTCTCCCGCGGCCATCCAGAACCTTCCAGCCGATCTGAACCCTCCGCCTTCTTCCCCCAACTACCTTCTTCATCGCCAACCCTTCATCTCGACTTGGAGCCCAAGCCATTTCTCCTATAAATAGGCTCCAAGGTCGCCATTCACCATTAACTTTTCCCAACTGCCTGAAGCTCCAGCTCCAGACTACCGACCCCCCACCTTCCTAGCTTGAATCCGGCCAACCCACGGTGGTGACAGCACCAAGGCGTAGCCCGCGAGGAAGAGGAGTCGACGGAGGAGGTTCCAAGGCCAAGCTTGGCCTTGCATCGCCGCCATCGCGCGTCCAGCTCCGGCCCAAAAGTCGACCGTCGAGCAGCTCGTCAAGGTAACATACCTTGACATTCCCAGACTTTTTCCTTCATTTTATCTCGATTTCTTCTCGATTTTCGTGCCATGATTAGCATGGTTAATCGTGTAGTTAGATAGCCTAATCACTGAGCTTTCACGCAATATCGAAATCCCCTTCAAATTCACTTCAAATTCGCTCCAAATCGGTCATAGTTTCTTCATCTTCTTCACGCATTCTGATGTTTGGCTGGAAATTTAAGCTTTTTCATCGTTTTTGAAGCTTGAAATCTTTCATTTTTTGGCCGATTCGATACGAATCGAGCATATCCGTGTATTCATTGCAGATCCAAGATCATCGCGAGACATTTGCGTCGGACTTGGAGCTTTCATTCATCGCCGATCTTCTTCTCCAAAGTCAGACATCAGCACGGCTCAACCTCCAGGTGTACGGAATCACCGTTTTCCTTGCGACGCCACCGCCGCTCGGAGCACCCTCCGCCGCCACCCTACCGCGGGCGAGCTCGAGGGGTGGAGGAGCCACCCCTCTAGCCCCGCAGGTGTGCCAAAGACGTCGGCGGACGGTCGGGATAAGTCGGGGAAGAAGGCGCCGCCGTCAGCCACTCAACAACCCCAAGAACCGGGAGGCTACAGTCTTGCGACACGTGGCAGCATCAGGATCGTCAGATCGCGCCCAGACGTTCTAATCTCAGCTGTTCAAGCCGAAGCGGTGGGAAAATTGCATCATAGACCCAGCTAAGTCTCCAGAGTTTCACCCCGCCTCCAGACTTTTGCATAATTGCATTTAGGTCCCTCCATAGGGACCTAAATGTAAAGATTCTTGTATTTTTCTTTCAGAACAGTCCCTAAAGACCGAATTGCAAACATTTTTAATAGTTTTTTCTTGCGCTTATGCCCCTGGGCTGTAGGGGCTGTTTCTTGTTCTTATGACCTCGGATTTCGACGATTTCTTGAGGGTAGTTACATAACTACCCCAGCTACTTAATATAAAATTTTTGCGGCTTTTTGACGAGTTTTCAACGTGTTTTGATTTTATCGAAAGCCGCCTCGTTTTGTTTTGTTTTCTTATGTAGTTCGAGTTCGCGGCTCGAACCCCGTTCACCCTATTATATAGTATCACCTACATATTATATCCACCTATTATATAATAAATAAATCTTTTGAAGAATATCCCTTTTTGAAAATTAAATAAAAATTTGAAAATAATAAAATCAAATAAAAATAACAAAAAATAAAAATCAATAAAAATAGGTGATTTGACTTAGAGAAGAATTAAAAATAAGATTA
Organism: Ottelia alismoides; assembly: GCA_037367405.1. NCBI lineage: Eukaryota > Viridiplantae > Streptophyta > Magnoliopsida > Alismatales > Hydrocharitaceae > Ottelia > Ottelia alismoides. Next base: position 1,820,314 of record JAZKJV010010296.1, on the reverse strand, counting down.
CAAAGAGAAGAATCTAGGGAATTTATTCTGCCTCCTTGAGTTCGACCCAGGAACACTTGCCTGGTAAAATATTAGTGGACGGTTTTTCTTCGGAAAACCGTAATTGTTTGATAGGTTTTTAAGAATCGTTTATTTGTTTCGTGGCTTTCTGCTACAACCGACGACTTTCTTCATCAAATAAAAGAAAGCCACGATACTCGATTCTTTTGCCCTTATTAAAATGGTGCCGTTGCCGGGGAGGCATTAGATTCTTTTTGATTTTTCATTTCTTCGTGATTTTATTTTTCTCTCTTCTCTTTGTTTCGTTGTTCGTACGGTTTTTCGTACGACTTTTTCTTGTTTTGCTTTTACGTCTTCTTACGGCTTTCTCGATTTTCTCGATCGGCTTTTCTTTGCTAACCATCTTTGCAGGGCCTGCAGGATCAACCGGCTTCTTCGGAAGTCGAGCTAGTTGAAAGAGCAGAGGTCGGCTCCTTCTTCACGAGTCGACTGCAGAGGAGCAGAGTAGTTAGTACACTTTTGTTTGTAAAAGAGAGAGAAAGGGAGAGAGTTATAATAGATAATAAACAAACCCCCCCCCATTTTCTTCGGGGTCTGATTCGCCGGATACCGTGTATCCGAGGATCAGGGCACCCACCGCGACTTTTATCACTCATCGGTTTTCCGCGGTTTTCTAGATGCTTGTTTAGGTTTTTACTCTATCTACTTGTGCCGCGTAGCTAGTTCTAGGACTTGCAACCTAGGTGCTTACTTTAGGGTTTTTAAGTAAAAAAATAGGCGTTGTCTAAAAAAACACATAAAAATTACAAAATTAAAATCGGGACTGCTAAATCTATCTGACTAAAAAACTGTAAATCGACTCAATTGATTTGGGAGAGTAATCCCCTCCATTCTCAGAGTGTGCGAGCAAGAGACAACACTTAATAAAAAAACCCTGAAATCTTTCAAAATACTACTTAGTTCATACACCGAATCACTGCTTTTCAGTGGGTACGCTCGGGTAGCCGGCAACGGTCCGAGTTTACTTAGCAGAGTGGAGGATTTAGAGGACACTGCGTAAGGCTCCGTCCTCAAGTAACGCGGTCCAGAATCGGTTCGTGTACTTGCCACCATACTGGCTGAGAGCAAGTGGTTCTTTGTAAGGACTCGGGACAGTATCGCGGGAGATACATTGGGCACCTATCAGCTCGCACAGCGCACGATAAACCGCCAAAAATTTGTTTGCTAATTACAACCCTAAAACCGAAAAGATAAAAGACCGAACTCTTACGGTCTTCATCAGGGTTGAGTTGGTGAAAATGGGGTTTGCTTTGTGTTTGCTTGCGGGGCGTGAGTTTTCGCGTCTTTCGCATTTCTCTCTCTCTTGAATCGTAAACGTGCTCTCCCGACTTTTCTCTTGACATCGAAGATGACGTCTCGACGGCTTTTCGGCTCAGACTCTGTGAGCTTTCAACCGTCCACCGTCGAACGTATGTCTTCACAGGCTCGGGATGACTCTCTTCCCGAGCCGGTCCTATCAGATTTTGAGGCGAGTCAGACCCAGACTCCCTCACCTCCTAGCCAGAAAATTGAGACAGACTCTCGTCTCAATAAATCATCTCCAGCTGAACTATCACTGAGTGCTTACGAGAGCTTCTCTTTTCCAGACGACTCGAAGCCGATGGCTCGCGGTAAAGCACCAGCAGCAGACGAGAGGGCAGCAGCCGAGGAGCAAGATGACGGAAGATCAGAAGCTGCAGATATTACTACTGGGATTCTCGATACACTTCAGCAGATGAATCTACAAATTCGAGAACAATTCTGAGTTCAGACGGAATTACAAGGGCAAATAGCCGCGCTGCGAGCAGGGGCCGGGAACCGGTTACCGCCTGCGGTTCCCGCGACTTTACGAGACGAGTATGACCCGGGCGCAAGAACGCTCCACCATTGGATTCGGCTACCGCCGAATCAAGGGCCATACGAACTCCGACCGTCCTTCATCTCTTTGCTTCCCAAGTACTATGGGAATGCCGCAGAGGAGTCGTTCACGTTTTTACAACAGTTTGAGATGATCTACGGAACGGCTTGTTATCTAGGAGTAACGCAGGAAGCCGTACGCCTCAAGGCTTTTCCCTTTGCCTTAGCCGATAAGGCCCTTTATTGGCTAAGTCATTTGGGGAGAGAAATCTCCACATGGGACGACCTGAAGTCCACCTTCCTGCGTAAATATTTTCCTCTAGGAAGGACGAACATGACGAGGAGCCAGATCTCCAACTTTACGCAACTGCTGCACGAATCATTCCATGAGGCATGGGATCGATTCAAGGACCTGACGGAGAGATGCCCGCATCATGAGATCCCAATGAAGGTGCTCGTACAGAATTACTTCGGAGGACTCCAACCGGAAGTTCAGGGGCTAGTCAATGCCGCATGTGGCGGCAGTTACTTGAACAAGGATGCCGAGTCAGTCTGGGCCATCTTCGAAGGGATGGCCGAGAACTCAAGAGTTGTAGACTCTACTCGGGCATTTCAGAAAGCCCCACAGCCACCACATCACCGAGAACATCACAAGGTGGCAAATATCTCGGACTCTGAATCCAACACCAACATGGGCTTCATTAGCGAGAAATTGACATTGGTGGATGTGATTCACAAGCAGGTCCAAGACCTACAGCCGCTGTGAGAGTTGGAGAAACTCTCATCTCTACCTCAGCAGCTGAGTGATCTATCAAAGAAGGTCGCTGAACTTCAGATCCAGTACCAGAAGAGCCAGACTTCTTCGAATGCGCAACCAGCACGGAGGATCGCACCTGCTCCACCCACCCGTCAGATCCATTACATCCGGAGCGAGTCCGAAATTCCGCAGCTCGATTGGCATAAGGATCAGTCTTATGTCAATCCCGGCCAGATCACCAGCACCGCAGAGATGGAGGTGGAGCCGCAATCCACTTTCGAGATCAACGGAATTTGGTATACTCCGATGCAGCAGCCGAGTATACCAAACCAGCAGCCGCAGCAGCCGTACGGTCATCCGCAGCATGGACGTCCACAATTTCAGCACCGCCAGAGCTTCACGCCACAACAGTCTCATCCGAATGTCTACCATCAGAGACCGCAGACTTCATATCAGCACCCTGCCCAGTTTTTACCGAATTATTCTTTTCAGCAGCCGTAGCAGTCTTCCTCCACACCTCAGCGTTACTCCCAACCTTCCACCTCTCAGCATTTCACGCCAAGGCAGGAGAGAGGAGCAAGCCAGGGCCACCACACCGAACCGGAGATGTCTTCACATGCCCAGGCGCTCAACCAGATCATGGATATGCTCAGCACACTCCAGATAGCGCATAAGACAGAGATGGAGCAGGTTAACCGTCGTCTGGATGAGTTAACCGTGCCGAAGACCACTCTCCCAGCCCAACCTCAGATGAACCCGAATAACAAGAGGAGGCATCCAGATCAGGTAGATCCTACAGGTAAGATCTCGTTTCCTGAATTTTTATCTAACTTCATTCGTCTCAAGAGCGGTAGAACACCGCAAACACCTACTGGAGAGGAGGAGAGGGCACCAGAGGAGCACGAGCATGATCCAGATGCCGAGGAGGAGAAACCGCAAGAGGATGAGGACGCAGAATCAAGAGACGGGAGTAATGCCAACTCATCAGATATGGATACTGGCGACTCAGACGATGACATCACGCCAGATCAGGCAGAGAGCCCGGATAAAAACATTTCTTCCCCTGTTTTAGAGAGTTTTGTAAATAATTCTGAGACTCTCGATGTAAATGCTGATTCCAGTTTGAATAAACATCCTGATTTTCTGACTTCTGACTCTATTCCTTTTCCCGATGCCTTGTTTGGAAAAGGAAAGAAAAATACCAAAAATAATCTTGCATCTCCAGAGATCGAAAAACTACTCAAAGATCATATCTTTTTGAAGATCCCGTTTCATGATGCTTTAGATCAGTTTCCTACGCTCAAGAATCAATTGAAAAAACAAATGCACCACGCGTAGGAAAAAGAGATCCCGAACAGAAAAACATGTTCTGACTAAGGCTACATCCTGTGCGATACAGAATAAGCTACCGAAGAAGAAGAAAGACTCAGGTGCACATTATGTCAGATGCGAGATCGCAAAAGCCAAGTTCGATCGCACTCTATTAGATAACGGTTCCTCGATCAATCTGATACCCGCTTCCTTACTCGAGAAGCTCGAGTTAGGTCCTCTTTACAAATCCCGCACGATTCTTCAGTTTGCTGATAGATCCGTAAAGAGACCCAAGGGTATACTTAGGAACGTTATCGTGACCGTGCAGGGTCTGCAATTTCCAGTGGACTTTACGGTCCTAGATATGAATTGCCCTGCTCAGTTACACCTTACCCCGATCATTCTCGGGAGGCCTTTTCTAGAGACCGCAAAGGCCCTCTTCGATTATGATACAGGGAAGGTATCTTTTCGCGTCGAGGGCGAAAAGGTACATATAGAGATGGCGAGAGAGTCAAACACCTTCAGTGATGCATCTTTGGATTTTCTGAGTTCTTTAGCCTCCTGTGATTACATGGATGAGGTTCGTCTTGACGACCTCGAAAGATATCAGGTAGAGACCCAAGAGTGTTTGATAGAGGACGGGTCCGAGACCTCAGGAGGTAATTCTTCCGATGGGACCTTATATTTTAGTCTGGATGATGAGAACCAAAGGGATCAGACTTCTGACGAAATCAATGCATATCTTTCAGAATCAGAAACTTTACACAATTCCTCCGTCTCAGATGAATCAGAATTTTATCTAGCTGATTTATTCTCTTCTGATCATTCTGAGGAGTCGGATGATGTCCTGAACATCTTCTGTAGTCTGACTCTAGAGCACATTGAGATGGTGGAGAATCAAATTGCAGACACATCACCTACCGATACAGATCCCCATACAATTACAGATGATGTTTCGGCAGATACAGATACTACCTTGCCAGAACTTAAAACTTTGCCACGAAACATGAAATATGCCTTCCTTGCGGGTCCACATCAACGTTTTCCGGTCATTATCAGTTCAACTTTGACCGATGATCAAGAATCTCGTCTGATGGAGATTCTAGAAAGAAACCGCAAGGCCATTGGGTGGACTGTATCCGATCTCCGCGGGATTAATCCTGCCTTGTGTTCACATCATATCTATCTCGATCATGACAACAAACCCTCCAGAGAGTTTCAGCGTAGGCTGAATCCGGTTTTACGAGAAGTTGTCAAGAAAGAGATTACGAAATGGTGCGACGCAGGGTTCATTTATCCCATCTCCAACTCCGAATGGGTTAGCCCATTACATGTTGTCCCGAAGAAGTCAGGAATTCAGATGGTGAAAAACGAGAGTGGAAAGGAGATTCCAAAGAGAGTAACCACGTCGTGGCGAGTATGTGTTTATTACAGAAAGCTGAACACCGCGACGAAGAAGGACCACTTCCCTTTGCCTTTTATAGACCAAGTCATAGAATGGTTGGCAGGGAAGGGGTACTTCTGTTTCCTTGATGGTTACTCCGGATACAACCAGGTATCAATTGCTCCTGAAGACCAGGAGAAAACCACCTTTACTTGTCCGTTCGGCACGTATGCCTTTAGACGGATGCCCTTTGGATTGTGTAACGCTCCTGCGACCTTCCAGAGGTGCATGCTTGCTATTTTTGCGGACATGGTCGGTGATTTTCTAGAGGTTTTTATGGATGATTTTTCAGTCTATGGTGAGCCCTTTGACGATTGCTTAGCGCACCTAGACCAGGTTCTGAAAAAGTGTTGTGAGGTAGATCTCGTTCTGTCCTGGGAAAAGAGCCATTTTATGGTTACTCACGGGATCGTGTTGGGGCACGTCATCTCCCAACGAGGCATGGAGGTTGACCCTGCCAAGGTGGATGTCATCAAGAAACTCGAGCCACCATCCAACATCAAATAGTTACGGTCATTTCTGGGGCACGTCGGCTTTTACCGACGGTTTATCCAAGACTTCTCCAAGATTGCCCGACCGTTAACTGAATTGCTAGGCAAAGACATCGAGTTTGTTTTAAATGATAAATGTCTTAATGCCTTCCTCACGTTCAAAGAGAAAATAATCAGTGCTCCTGTCCTACAGCCACCTGATTGGTCTCTAGCCTTCGAGATCATGACAGATGCATCAGATTTTGCGGTCGGGGCTGTATTAGGGCAGAGGAGGAATGGACTTCCCGTTGCTATTTACTATGCCAGCAAAACCTTAGATGATGCTCAGAAAAATTACACAGTGACAGAAAAGGAGATGTTGGCAGTAGTGTTTGCATTAGACAAGTTTCGATCATATCTGCTTAGCTCGAAAATCACCGTATACACCGATCATTCAGCTATCAGATTTTTAATGGAAAAGAAGGATGCCAAGGCACGCCTTCTTAGATGGATTCTTTTACTTCAGGAATTCGATTTGGATATCAAGGATAAACCTGGAGTAAAGAATGTGGTAGCTGATCACCTCTCCCGATTGCAGTCAGATCATCCTTCAGATGAGTACACGCTAGAGATCGCAGAGAGATTTCTTGACGAGAGCATCTTTGCGGTTACAGAACTTCCGTGGTATGCAGACATAGTGAACTTTCTGGTCACACAGAAAAGTCCTCAGGGATGGCCGAAGAACAGAGTTGAGAAACTAGTTTCCGAGGCACGATACTACCATTGGGAGGATCCGCTTCTTTTTTGTGAAGGACCGGATTGTGTTTACAGGCGTTGTATTCCTCAGGAGGAATATAACAGTGTCCTTACTTTGTGTCATTCTTTAGAATCAGGAGGACATCATTCAGGGAAGAGGACAACGCAGAAGGTACTACAGAGCGGATTATGGTGGCCAACTCTTACCAGAGATGCTTGCACATTCGTGAAGAGTTGTCCAGATTGTCAGAGAGTTGTAGGGACAGTCAGTGCCAGAGATGCAATGCCGATGCGACTTGTTATTATCTGCGAGATCTTTGACGCATGGGGCATAGATTTTATGGGACCGTTCCCTTCTAGCAGCGGCTTTGAGTACATTCTTCTTGCTGTAGACTATGTTAGCAGATGGGTGGAGGCTATACCCGCACGAACCGCAGACAGCAAGACCGTTTGCAAGTTCCTAAGGGAACACATCATTTCGCGGTTCGGGATCCCTCGTATTCTTATCTCTGATGGGGGTAGCCATTTTATTAATAAGGAGGTAAAAAAGCTAGTGAAACAATACATCATCGATCACAGAGTAGCTTCTCCTTACCACCCGCAGACGAATGGCATGGCTGAAGTCTCGAATAGGGAGGTGAAATCAATTCTCCAGAAATTAGTACGACCGGATAGGAAGAACTGGTCACTTCTTCTAGATCAGGTTCTTTGGGCTTATCGTACTGCTTATAAGACTCCCTTAGGTACTTCACCATTCAGGCTAGTTTATGGAAAGCCATGTCACTTGCCCGTAGAGATCATGCATAAATCTGAATGGGCAATTCGAGAGATACTGATGAATGAACAGAAAACAGGAGCCAAGAGAAAGATAGATCTGAATGAGCTGGTAGAAATTCGAAATCAAGCATACGAGAACACACTCATCTATAAGGACAAAGTGAAGAAATGGCATGATAGACATATTCGACACAAGAGCTTTGTCCCTGGGCAGAAAGTCTGGTTGTTCAATGCAAGGTTGAGAATTTTTCCAGGCAAATTGAAAAGCAAGTGGGAAGGACCGTACATAGTCAGAACGGTGCACGACAATGGCAGTATTGCGATATCAGATGCGTCACCTGGTGCAGAGCCGTTCGTGGTTAACGGGCAGATGCTGAAGCACTTCGTAGAGACTACTGATCATCTGGCCCATACTGAAGTGATCTATTTTGTACAGGAATCATGATCATTCCTTCACTTCTTCCTGTACAAATTCTTTTGAGCCATTCCGGAGATTCACAACACTTGTATATTCTTCGTAGACCACAATCGTCCCCGTTTTTGCTCGTCTTCTATGCTTAGGATATCAGATCCTAAGTATAGGGGGACCGATTGCCCGCTGATTTACGTTTTATTTTTCTGTACTGATTCTTTTGTATAGCCATTCTTTCTCACGATTCACTGGTCCCCAATTTTTGTCTACACTCTTTTCTATACTTAGGATGCCTTATCCTAAGTATAGGGGGGACCGAGTGATTTCGATGATTTCGTATTCTTTTCCTTTTGAACTTTCGTTATTTATCCTTTTTATTCAGTCATCCCGTTTTTGCTCTCCCGTGATACTTACGATGACCTGATCGTAAGTATAGGGGGGGTTGGCTGACTTGTACTCGATATCCTTTTTCACCCACTTTTACTTAGCACGAGTTATGTCCTCCTTTTTCTCTTTTGACGCTATGAGGACATAGCACAATCTAAGTATAGGGGGGTGCGTATATATTGTATATATACTTTCGTCCATAACTCGTACTTTTATGTATTTTCTATATCTATAAAATCCATGAAAAGTGGGTACGGGTTAATTTAAAATCCACTCTTTTATAAAATCCTTGTAAATAAGTAAAATATGATTAAAACTTGTATTTAAAACTTGTAATTAAAATTTGTATTTAAAATTTGTACTTAAAATTTGTATAATACTTAGTTAAAATCCTATTTATTAAAACATGTGTAAAAACCATTCAATCCTTGTAAAATACTTTGTAGATAAAATTTGTAAAATACATTAGATATTTAACTCAAATAAAATATATCTTGTAAAATTTATGAATAAAATTTTGTTTATAAAAATCATAAAATCCATAAAAATACAAAGTCCTAAAATTCAGAAAAATTACAAAATTCTTAAAATCCATAAAAATGAGTAAAATTCAGAAAATACACTTCACAAAAACATGGTTGCATTTGCATTCGCATTTTTCAGAATAAGTTTGATTTCTGGAACTAAGGACTGAGTCTAGTCTAATGGATGGAGCTTGATTACGGCCTTTAACGTTCATTGTAAGGAGCCTGATTAGGAACTGGAATTTAGACTCTTCAGGTCTACCGACTTAAAATCTTTGGGTTCCGTAAGACCATATTCCGGAAATCAAGTCATCTGAGCTTAAGTAGACCATTTGGTGTCATCCCTACAACTCTACACCAGTGAACCAATCTTGAACACATGCACTCTGCACTTAGCTCGACTTGCATGGAGTTCCGAAGGGCAGTACACCTTGGTAGTGCGTTTCTATCCTTATCTTTGCGGCATTGACGTCTAAAGACGGGAGAGATTGGGGTTACGATAGTTGCTTCGGATGAGGGAAGGATCTGCTGACACAATTTTTCTAAGACCTCAAAAAAGGGACGGACTAAAAAGATGCTATATCCGTCGAGGCACAAAAAGATGAATGCAGTGCAAGCAAATTACAAAGTCAAAGCAAAGCAGAAGCCACCAAATAAGACCACAATGGTCAAGCTTCCACCAAATAAGACCACAATGGTCCAAGCTTCCACCAAAAATGCCTGCACATCTTAGTGGAGACTCAGCTACACCGGTTGGGCTTCACAAGGAGATGCGTATACACTGGTCGCACTCCACTTCTTTTTTCATTCTTCTAACTTCTCCCTATATTCGATTGTGGACATAGCAGAACTGAACTCAGAAGGGAATACCTCCCTCCCCGAGGAAAGAGTAGAGAGATGAGGAATCCATAGGAGTGTATAGCCGGGATGGACGGTTTCTGTGGTTCTCTAAGCAGGAAGAGCTAAATCAATTCACACACTGTACAAGTTGACTTCAAGGATGATAGAGTTTGCGATATGAATAAGTGAGTCTGAACTAGCCGATGAAGTGATCTTGAGTAAGGATTATGGAACTTGAGGACTGTTGAGGATAAAATCCTAATCCTAGTTAAGGTTCCGACAAAATGCTTGTTTCAGGCCCGATCGAGCTCTGTCCTTTGTCTGTTCTCATGAATTGGTTTAGGAAAACAAATTCATTCTAACTTTCTTTCTTTTTCACTTACTTTTACAAAATAAGTGTTTGCTAAGGGACTAGCAAAGTTTAAGTATAGGGGGTTGATGAATCCATGATTCATTAACTTTTCTGTCGCATTTTGTCTTAAAACCCTTAATAAATACATGTAAATATCCATTAATTCTCATCTTTTAACAAAACACCATTCATGTATAAATATTCACTTTTAACCACTAAAGACATGTAAATAAATAAAGAACCAGAAAAATAAAGAAAAAGGCAGATTGAATATATGTATATATATACAATATGACTTAAATATAAATATAGCTGTAAGATATATTTATAACCCAACCCCCGAGACCAAGTCAGCATGGATTGGTCGACAAACCAATAAGTAGGGGGAGATAAGGAAAGAAAACCAAAGAAAAATAATTTAACACACACATATACACCCTTCACTATTTATAAAATAAATACAAAACTTCAAAGAATTTTAATTATTTCATATGAACATATTTTTCACCAAACTCTTCTCCTAATTATTCCTAAAAATGTATATAAAAATATAAAAATAAGTTAAAAATATTACCCTGTATATATGCCAAGAAACCCAGCTTGCAAATTGTCAAAATCTCAACTTCTGAACATCATAACTTCCTCATACGAACTCCAATTTCACTCTACTCACCTTTAAAGTTCATAAAATAATATTCTGTAATTAATAAAGGTGGTTTCATCGAATTCGGAGTCCGTTTGCAAAAAGTCGGTTTTGGGACCAAAAGACAAAGGGGTTTCTGGGCTATTTATTTTATGTAACACATACTATTTAACATTTTATTAATTTTATAATTTTTAAATTATTTCATGATCTTGTAGTTTCTATATAAATTATTTCATAATTTTTGGAGACTATTTATTATTTTAATAAAATCAAAAACCTCAAAATATAGGTATAAATGACCTATTTAGATATTAACCCTATTTATTAAAATACGTAAATTAATTCATAAAAACCTATAAAAATTCGTACAAGACATATTTAATACTCTAATAATTAAGAAAATATAAAATTAACTTTTACTTAATTATTTATTAAATTAAAATCTAAAACCTAACATATTTATTAATATAATATTTATATTTATAATAATATTTATTATTTATTAAAATTAATTAGTCCATAAATTAAAGCATTAAATCATCTACATTTCTTGTATTTACACTTATTTAAAATAATGTAATTTACTAATTTATATTTAAATTTATAAGCAATTTAAAGCTCTGGACAAACCAGGTGCTGACACGTGGAGTCATCTCCTCCAAGAAGTTGTTCAGCCGGAGTTGTTCAACCGGCCATCTTCAAGCAATTCTCCCGCGACCATGCAGAACCTTCCAGCCGATCTGAACCCTCCGCCTTCTTCCCCCAACTACCTTCTTCATCGCCAACCCTTCATCTCGACTTGGAGCCCAAGCCATTTCTCCTATAAATAGGCTCCAAGGTCGCCATTCACCATTAACTTTTCCCAACTGCCTGAAGCTCCAACTCCAGACTACCGACCCCCACCTTCCTAGCTTGAATCCGGCCAACCCACGATGGTGACAGCACCAAGGCGTAGCCCGCGAGGAAGAGGAGTCGACGGAGGAGGTTCCAAGGCCAAGCTTGGCCTTGCATCGCCGCCATCGCGCGTCCAGCTCCGACCCAAAAGTCGACCGTCGAGCAGCTCGTCAAGGTAATATACCTTGACATTCCCAGACTTTTTCCTTCATTTTATATCGATTTCTTCTCGATTTTCGTGCCATGATTAGCATGGTTAATCGTGTAATTAGATAGCCTAATCACTGAGCTTTCACGCAATATCGAAATCCCCTTCAAATTCACTTCAAATTCGCTCCAAATCGGTCATAGTTTCTTCATCTTCTTCACGCATTCTGAAGTTTGGCTGGAAATTTAAGCTTTTTCATCGTTTTTGAAGGTTGAAATCTTTCATTTGTTGGCCGATTCGATACGAATCGAGCATATCCGTGTATTCATTGCAGATCCAGGATCATCGCGAGACATTTGTGTCGGACTTGGAGCTTCCGTTCATCGCCGATCTTCTTCTCCAAAGTCGGACATTGGCACGGCTCAACCTCCAGGTGTATGGAATCACCGTCTTCCTCGCGACGCCACCGCCGCTCGGAGCACCCTCCGCCGCCACCCTACCGCGGGCGAGCTCGAGGGGTGGAGGAGCCACCCCTCTGGCCCCGCAGGTGTGCCAAAGACGTCGGCGGACGGCCGGGATAAGTCAGGGAAGAAGGCGCCGCCATCAGCCAATCAACAACCCCAAGAACCGGGAGGCTACAGTCTTGCGACACGTGGCAGCATCAGGATCGTCAGATCGCGCCCAGACGTTCTAATCTCAGCTGTTCAAGCCGAAGCGGTGGGAAAATTGCATCATAGACCCAGCCAAGTCTCCAGAGTTTCACCCCGCCTCCAGACTTTTGCATAATTGCATTTAGGTCCCTCTGCAGGGACCTAAATGTAAAGATTCTTTATTTTTCTTTCAGAACAGTCCCTAAAGACCGAATTGCAAACATTTTTAATAGTTTTTTCTTGCGCTTATGCCCCTAGGCTGTAGGGGCTGTTTCTTGTTCTTGTGACCTCGGATTTCGATGATTTCTTGAGGGTAGTTACATAACTACCCCAGCTACTTAGTATAAAATTTTCGTGGCTTTTTGACGAGTTTTCGACGTGTTTTGATTTTATCGAAAGCCACCTCGTTTTGTTTTGTTTTCTTGTGTAGTTCGAGTTCGCGGCTCGAACCCCGTTCACCCTATTATATAGTATCACCTACATATTATATCCACCTATTATATAATAAATAAATCTTTTGAAAAATATCCCTTTCTGAAAATTAAATAAAAATTTGAAAATAATAAAATCAAATAAAAATAACAAAAAATAAAAATAAATAAAAAGAGGTGATTTGACTTAGAGAAGAATTAAAAATAAGATTACAAAGAGAAGAATCTAGGGAATTTATTCTGCCTCCTTGAGTTCGACCCAGGAACACTTGCCTGGTAAAATATTAGTGAACGGTTTTTCTTCGGAAAACCGTAATTGTTTGATAGGTTTTTAAGAATCGTTTATTTGTTTCGCGGCTTTCTGCTACAACCGACGACTTTCTTCATCAAATAAAAGAAAGCCGCGAAACTCGATTCTTTTGCCCTTATCAGTGTCCTACCTTCTGATTGACTGAGAGCTGTTGGGCTAGGATTGCTGATGTGTCTGATCTGTGTCGTGTCTTCTGATTGGTTGAAAGCTGTTGGACCATGATTGCTGACGTGTCTGATCTTTGTCATGCCTTCTGATTGGTTGAAAGTTGTTGGGCCATGATTGCTAACATGCATGAGTTGTGTCCTACCTTCTGATTGGTTGAAAGCTATTGGGACATGATTGTTGACATGTCTGATCTTTGTCATGCCTTCTGATTGACTGAAAGTTGTTGGGCCATGATTGCTGACATGTCTGATCTGTGTCCTACCTTCTGATTGGATGCGAGTGTTGGGATGGATTGCTGAATACTAATGGTATTCTTCTGTTGTAGTATAAAAAGGGCCTTAAGGCCATTAGATACTGAATTCCTCATTCAGATAATGTTTTTCATCCCATATCTGTACCTTCTCAATACCCTATGTAATACTTTTTTCTCCATATAGTAAAACCGATTGCTGCCATCCAAGGACGTAACCCATTTACGGGTGAATCTTGTAAATCCTTGTGTTTGCGTCTTTTTTGTTTGATCATGTTTTGTACGTGTTTGCTTACGTGATTCGCAACAAACTGGTATCAGAGATTTAGGTTCTGTGAGGATCATCCAGTAAGATGGCATCACACAATCTGAAGGTCGATAAGTTCACATGGAAGAATGGATTCAGTCTATGGAAAATCAAGATCCATGATGGAGTTGTGAGGAGAGTGACAGAAGTATGCCATGTTCCTCATCTGAGGAAGAACCTGATATCTCTTGGAGTCTTGGATTCTAAAGGATATAGGAATAATGCTGAAAGTGAAGTCATGAAGGTTGCCAAAGCTAGGGTTGTTGCCATCAAAGGCAACAAGCAGAAGACCTTATATGTCTTGTGGTGAATACCCATTCATCACTCTTTATTCTTATATTTTAGCTACAAAAACCTTTGCAAATGCATGTAGATATATGTAAATATAAATAATTACCAAAAGCATGCATTATGTAAAAACCTATAATTAGCATGTTTTTGTGCAAAAATAAAAGAATAAAGATTAAAAAGAAAAAGAGGGAAATATTTAGAATAAATATTGAGCAACCTAACTCAAGGGAGGGCTCAGCATGGGCCTGACCGCATAAAAGCCAAAGTAGAGGGAGATAGAGGCTCGTGTGTAAATATTCGTGCAAATAAATAAAACTATATTTTCCTCACCCAAAAATATGCTTGTAAATACTTGTATATATTTATAAAAATATAAAAACAAAAGAAAAATTAAAAATCAAAAGGATCAAAAATACCCTTTCATCATGTACATAAACCATGTTCCTATATTTATTTAACCTTGTAAATAAATAAAGTTATTTTCCAAACTTTTTGTAAATATTCTATGCTATGTATTGTAAATAAATAAAATAGAAGAATAAAAACAAAAATTAAATAAAAATAACAAAAATCAAAAATGCAAAAATACATTGTACATATACCATGTATATAGATGTACACATCTATTTATTTTCCCTATGTATATAAATAATAAAAATCAAATAAAAACATCATTTTATTCCTTATTTTATTCTATAAATAAATAAAATATAAAATATGGATAAAATTGTATAAAAATAATAATTAAAAATAAAAAATCAAAACCCTATACATTGTATATATACCTATATATAGTACATACTATGTAAATACCTTATTTTTATTTCCAAAAATTAATTAAAAATCACAAAAAAATAGAAAAAAACAAAATAAAAATATTTTATGTTTTAAGTTTTTGCTAATTCGATCATTTTCTAACTCAAATAAATAAATCAAAATTAATATGCTTGACGAGCTCTGATTGGTCCACGGGGGATTGTTGACCCCCGGTCAACTCTCCCCCCAGGACCACCAGAGCCGGGTCTGCTCTGACCGACCCGACTTCTCGAAATTACGCCCGCTCGACCCGGCACCCATTCCCCTAAACCCCGGCTCCGAATTGCTCACGTCATATCCGTCAACCTCGCCGGGATATCCACCTCGAGATCCGCGCTCCAGAATGCCCTACCCGCGCTCGTCTTCTCGGACCCCTCCAGCATATATAACCGAGCTCCGCCACCTTCCCACGCTATCTTTGGCCACTCCCCTTCTTCCCTGTGAGCTCCAGAGTGACCGCACGAGTGACAGCGAGCGTCTCCGCCTGTTGCAGCGAGGCGAGGAGGAGGAACCCACTGATCCGGCGATACACCCGCCGCAGCTCCACCACCTGGGCAAGCTTCGAGCCACGGGCAGAGACATCCCTTGAGGCGACGACCGGGAGCTTCCCCAGCTCCGCCACAGTCTATTCCTTCACCCAGGTAGTCCCTTAGCTTAGCTATTTCATCTAATTTCCGTTTACCCCCAATCTTCGCCGTCGTCATCTTTCTTCGATTCACCTCGGTTCCGACCACCGTTCGACCATCGAACCCGACCCACATCTCCGCCTTCCTCCGCCGCACGTTCTCCACCCACTCACACAACCCAGCTCGCACAGGAGCTGGGAACCGGGCTCCACCGTCTTCCACCATCGCCGGAGCCCGCCGCCCTGACGCACCAGTCACCTTCACATCGACTAACGGGGTCGAGGCACTTTGCCCTCGACCCGCGAGTCTTCTGAGCCCCTTTGCAGGTCATTCCGAGCCCATCTGAGGGCTTGGTCATTCAGGCCGGGAGACCCAGCTCCGCCGACCGTGCCTGAGATCCTCCGAGCTTGGGTCGATCATCGGAGCACCGCAGCAGATGCAGGAGAGCACCAGCTTGCTTCTCCGATCACCAGAGCGCTCCGAGGAGGAGGCCAGCACCCGCACGAGCCCAGCGAAGTTCGCCGGGGACCAGTTCGTCCAGCACCCTCCAGCGTCGTCGGATCAACCCTCAGCTCCAGACGCCATCCTGACCGTCCATTCCTAGCGCCCCCTTTTGACGTCAGATCTGAGGCGATAGATCCAGGCCGTCAGATCCCCACGTGTCCTGGCCTGGACCGTTGGATTGATCAGAGCAGTCCCAGTGCTGAGAGCGCCCCCATCCTGACCGTCCGATCTCTACGTGGCAGCCATCCAGCCGCTCCGGTTAATAAAGGGTAATTTACCCTTAGGCCCTTATCTTTGTGTTATTTCATATCAGTCCTGTAAATATTTAAATACGTTGTTTAGTTTTAGGTTTATTTGCATAGAGGACCCTGAGCTTTCAGTTAATTGCATTTATAGCCCTGCCTGTTGTGAGCCACGTAGTTCGTCACGTGTTGTTTTGGGTTATTTGCAGTTTATGCCCTTGTAGTTCTGGTTGTTATGGAATGAATGAAAGTTTTGAGTTAATTGCATTTATATCCCTGTGCGTGGTTGTTTTACGCATGTGCGTTTTATTTTGGGTTATTTGCAACTGAGTCCCCTGGACTTTTGGTACGAGTTACCAATAGGTCCTCGAGACTTATTTTCTTTACATATAGGTCCCTGAGTGCCCCAGGCACGCGCTTGGCACGTGTTTGCTGGGTATTTTGCACCAGGACCCCCAGAACTTCGGGTATTTGCACTTTGGTCCCTGTGCACAGTGCCCTATCTCTATTTTTGAATAAAATATCAAATCACCTCCGAATCCAACGAGAATTTGACACATGGCTCCTGCCATGGTGTAGGATTTTCAGAGATTTTTGAGGACATTTTTTATTTTGTTTGGTATTTTTAGAAATTCAAAAACCTCTATTTTTGGCACTGTCTAGTTTGAAAAATCACAAAAAATATAAAAACTCCCTCAAAAATTCCCTAAAAATTAGCTACTGTTTAATTTGTGTTCCTTGATTTTCTAGCCAATTTTGGCTATTTTTCATCACTGAAAACCATAAAAACTTTAAAACACTCAAAAACCCATAAAAATTCTAGTAAAAAAATTAAAAATCCAAAAACAATAAAATTGGTACCTAAATTTTCCTTGTTTTACCTACTTTACGGGAAAATTACCTCCAGGCCATTTTGAGGCCCTTAGATATTTTATCTAGGGTTTCTTGGCTCGGCTGGACAGTACCTCTTATTTTTGCTACTGTTTGATTTTTAGAAAATAGAATAAATATCAGAAAATTATCAAAAATTCACCAATAACATAAAAAATTATAAAACACATAAAAATATTTTTGTTTTGATTTTTGGTTGATTTTTGGTGCTTGAAATAATTTGTTGAATTGTGCTCTTCCTTGTTTTTCTTATTTTCTTAATAAACTTAAAAATCCAAAAAAAATATAAAAATAATTAAAAACCACTAAAAATATTTTCTCCCTTTATTTTTGACTACTTCGTAGGCTTCTCGGCCAATCCGTGCTCCTTGAGTTCGACCCTGGGTGCTATACCACGTTAATCACATAGCAGGACCGCTTCTTCGTTTTGATTGATTTTATTTGTACCGAGTGGTTCATTTTTCTTGATTTAGCGCATCTGAGCGACGAAGGTCGCAACGACCATTTTGTACCTTTACCTTAGTCGTTCGGATCGCTGATCAGAATGACGCCGTTGCCGGGGAGCACGGCTTAGTAGTCGTTTTTCTTGAGTTTTTCCGCGGTTTTCCCTTTTCGCGGCTTTTTGTATCGATTTTTGTAGATATATTTTCTGATAGTTTCTGACAATAATTTGGACTGACCACTTGTCTCTTTTTCTTGCGAGGGCCCGAGGATCGAGGCGGCCGATTTCGAGAAGCCGACGCAACCGCGAGACTCGGAGGCGGCTCCCTTCTGCACAAAGCCGCAGGAGAGAGTGAGAGAGAGTTGAGTGGGCAAGGATTTTTATTTCTTATTTCATTATTATTGTAATAATACAGACATTGGACTTGGACCTTTGTGGACTTGCCGTAGCGGGTCTGTTTCGCCGAGCACCGGTGTGCTCGGGGGACCCTTAGGACTTGCGCGGTTTTTCGCGGTTTTTCACGGTTTTATTTTATTTTCTTTCTGCCTTTTCCGGTGTTTACGCGGTTTTTGCTCAAGCCCCTAGACTTAGGAATTTCTGGTGATTGTGCCGTAGTTAGTAGGATCCACACACCAACTTATTATCTGTTCCCATAGAACGTTAATTTGACCTACTAATAAATCAATAATAAAAATAACTTAGTCGCTTTCCTGAGAGCCTACGCACCGCGAGCCTGCCCCGTCAAGCGCTACTCCTGAACTCGACTTGTCGAGAAGAGGAGGGGTGGGTCTAGACCGGACTCTTTGGATCGAGGGCGAGTGACTAAGTTAGACGGTTCTTCGCTAGAATTTGCTCGTTTAGGACTCGACTTTCCCGTTGCATCATATAGGTAGTTTCCTTTCTGTCTTTACATTTATGCGCGGATCATATTGCATGTAGAGTGCTGGAGTCAGGTACGCCTTCCTTACTTTGCATGCATCATTGATTTCATCGTGGATCGGCTTTTTCGTCTTCTCCCCCCTGTTTTCGGACTTAATAATCAGGAGAACCGAAAAATTCGTTAGGCGTTTGTTTGATATTTGAAAAATATTAAAAAGAAAAACCATAAAATTGGGACTGGTTAACACTATTGATCTTAAAAGACGCTCACCCTAATAATTTTGTCTTGGGGAGAGCAACCCCCTCATTGGATGGTTTGGATGCGCGAGAGAGTGACCCACACCCTAGGTAGAACCCCCCGGTGCTAGTCCCGACTGATTACCGACTCTTCCGTGCGGGCCAGTCGGTTGGGATAGCATCAGATATCCTAACAGGTCACGTAAGCGCTCTGATATTTTGTGTGTTCACCAAAATAAAATAGACAAGATAATTTGACCGAACTTTCACGGTCTTCAGCTCGAGTTGCGTTGGTGAATCGGGGGTTTGTTTGTGATCATAGTTGCTCCAGATCTCATCCGCCTTACTCGCCAGATCAAGATGATGGGTAGACGGTCTCTTAGGCAGCCTCTGGCTGCACCGCTTTCGGGCACGTCTACCCGATCATCTAGGTTGGCCCGCGAGAGCCGAGACCAGCTCTCCGAGCCCGAGTACGACTCCGCCCTGTTCCCCCTCGACCCCCTTTCTTATGGTACTGAGAGACATGAGCCCGAGGAGAGATTAGCAGATTTGACAGCACCTGAGTTGGGCTCGTTTGATTTTGCAGACGTCGCTATGGCCGGCAGTTCAGATGATCACCCCCGTCAGCCCGAGCATTTTGTACTAGACCAGGGGGCGATCAACTCCACCCTGATCGCATCACTTGAGACAGTTCAGCAGCAGTTACGTGATCAGGGGGCATTCATGATAGAGATGAGGTGAGAGTTGGAGAGGCTCAGAGCAGAGCGAGACCCGCAGAGCGAGCCTGAGGAGATACCTGATGCAGAGGCACGAGCCGCAGCAGCCGCAGCAGCAGCGGCAGCCGCCGCCGCCGCAGCGGCAGCCGCCGCGGGAGGAGGACCACCACGACCAATGCGGGAGTTGCACAACCCCGGATCGACACTCATGCATCATTGGGTAGTAGTGCCAGCGATCGTGGGGGACTTCAAGTTCCCCCCGAACACCTTGCAGTTGCTGCCCCGTTTCCACGGACTTGCCACTGAGGAGCCCCACCTCCACCTCCAGGAGTTCCTGATGATCTGCAGCACTGTCCATGATCGCCACGTGGATCAGGACACGATTCGGATGATAGCCTTCCCCTTTTCACTGGCAGATAGAGCAGCCACCTGGCTGAAACACTTGGGGAAGTTTGTCTACACCTGGGAGCAGCTCCGCACCGAGTACTTGAACAAGTACTATCCACTCGGGCGGACGAATGCAGCGAGGGCCCTGATCAGCAACTTCTCCATGTTCCCCAACGAGCAGTTTCACGAGGCATGGGAGAGGTTTCGAGAGCTCCTAGACAGATGCCCGCACCACGACATCTCCAAGCCGAACTTAGTTCAGAGCTTTTTCAGCGGGGTGACGCCAGAGATTCAGGGTCTGGTGAACGCTTCTTGCGGCGGGTCCTACTTTGCCAAGGACCACGACCAGGTCTGGGCCATCTACGAGGAGATGGCCGAAAACTACATGGTGATGTCTCAGACCAGGTTGTATACTCAGAGACCTCAGCCACAGTAGCCAGGACCCGTGCAGTACCAGCGGATAGCACGGGTAGATGCAGGTCCATCCAGTTCGTCCGCAGTCGCAGCAGCACAGGCAGAGTCATCCGCTGCAGACATGGGTATTATCAGCGAGAAGTTGGACCGCATGGAGCTGATTGAGAAGAAGCAGTGCCAGAGCATCACTCAGATGGAACAGATGGCATAGGTTCTGAGCGACATGAAGACCCAGCTCATGTGTCTCCAGGAGGCACCGACAGCTTCACAGCCCCGTCTTCTGTCGCGAGGCGATACCGGCGGCAGCAGTAGCTCGTCCCAGCGCTCCAGCTCCTCACAGCAGCCTCGACAGGTTCACCTTGTACATGCGGAGCCGTACCAGCAGCCGTAGCCTACCTACCAGTCCCCACCATCTCCAGACATGCAGATTGTGGTCTACCAGCCGGATTAGCCTCTGGCAGTACTCCCGCCACCCCCCTACGATGCAGAGCCGTTGACGGATGTCAACGGGATTTGGTATGACCGCCCCCAGCCTGGGATCTAACGAGATCACCCCGGATTCAGGTGGGGGAGTGGTGGTGCCCAGCCCCAGCAGCAGCCGTCAGGTCAGGGAGGGCAGTACTCCCAGCAGAGAGATCACCAGCAGCAGCAGCAACAGCCTCCAGTATACCAGCAACACCAACCATCATCCTTCGGACCGCGTCCCTACCAGCAGCAGGGACAGTCGTGGAGACGTGAGCAGCAGGCTCACCCAGTTCAGCAGCAGCACCCTTCCTCATACCCCTCTCACCACCAGCAGCAGTTCCAGCAGCCTCAGCACCAGAGAGGCTATCCGTCGAGCTCCCACGAGAGTCCCGCTTTAGATGACATCGCCCGCCTCCTCACGGACCAGCAGGCCATGTTCAGACGGGAGATGGACGAGTTCCGCCAGGAGATGCGGGACTTGGTGAGAGGGAAGGCTGCTATTCCAACCCAGATCGAGCCGAACCCGAACAACCTCAAGAGGAAATCTGAGCAGGTAGTACACACTGAGCTTGCCACTCCTAGTGACCCATTTGATGCTACGTCTTCGGATCTATTTGATGCTGTTTTTGTCACACTTAGGAGCGGTAGGACCCCAGCAGGCGGCGGCGCCTCATCTGAGCTTCACCACGAGGATACTTCAGAGGCGCCACATGAGGAGGAGGAGAGCGGTACTGAGGCCGCTCCAGATGATGATGGTGGCACTGATGCCACCAAGGATGCTGATCCCACCGACGGTACTGAGGCCGCCGCTTCACCAGTTCGAGGAGGTGGTACTGATGCCACCCGTTTAGCCGAGCCAGCCCGCGGTACTGATGTCGCGAGACGTCTACCAGCAGCAGCAGAGCCAGCTAGAGGTGGTACTGAGGCCACCGGTGTTTGTTGTGATAGAGATGTTGTCTTTCCTTCAGTTCATGTACCTCAGAACACTGTTGTGAATAAAGGAAAAGGTTTAGTTTCTTCTGGTCCCACTGTGGTGCATGATGTATGTGTGGATCCGGTCATCGAACCGTCTAGGCCTTTTCCTAGTCCTTTATCTGAGAAGGACCCTGTGATCCCCTTCCCTAGAGCCCTTCAGATGGGGAAGGGGAAGAAAAAAGAAAATCCGAAAAAGAGAGAGCTTGAGGAGTTCAGCCAGAGCATGATCGATCGATTCCACATCCAGCTGACCCTCCAGGAGGCTTTGCAGCACATCCCCCTTCTCCAGCGTTCTTTGAGAGACAGGACTACAGTCAGGAGGAGGAGGAGGAACCACGCTTCAGAGATTCACGTGCTGACCAAAGCCACGTGTTTTGCGATCCAGAACCGCCTGCCAGCCAAGAGGCCAGATTCAGGGGACCCGTATGTCAGATGCCAGATTAGTGAGCAGAGGTTCGACCGTACTCTTCCAGATAGCGGATCGTCGATCAACCTTCTTCCGGCAGCCCTTCTCGACCGCTTCGAGTTGGCAACTCTTCGACAGAGCAGGACAGTCCTTCAGTTCGCTGATCGATCTGTAAAGAGGCCGAAGGGGTTATTACGAGACGTTATCGTCATGATTTAGGGCCTGAAATTCCCCGTGGACTTCGTAGTGTTGGACATGGAGATCCCTGAGTCAGTGGCCGATACCCCTATCATCCTCGGTCGTCCATTCTTGGCCACATCCAAGGCGGTGACTGATCATGATAGCAGGAAGGTGTACTTTCGCGTCGAGGGCGAGAGTATACAAATAGAGACGGTCGAGGACTACAGAGCTAGAGAGAGAACCCGCTCAGATGCGAGTACAGATTCAGAGCAGCTGACAGACACAGAGCCAGACATCCACCAGGACTGTGATTTTGTGATCACAGACGATGAGGCAGTTTGGGCAGATCCTGCAGCACAGACCATCCTCTCACGTTCAGATACAACTGATGCCGAGATGATAGCAGAGGAGAGTCTGGAGAGCACAGCCCTGGTTCAGGATACCATAGAGGCAGCAGAGCCGGTCCTTGATCGCGACACGATGTTTAGTGATGGTGGTGCTGACGCCACCTTGTTTTTTGGTGGTACTGATGCCACCGCGATTGATACAGATCCCTCGGATTCAGAGTCTGATTGGGCCGATTGCTATGATCAGATGCCAGACCTGAGTCCACCTGAGCCTTTAGATGAGGAGGAGGTAGATGCAGAGCCGAGCAGAGACAGTGCAGTTGAGCAGCTTTCTCCCGATCCAGTTTGCGAGAGTACGCTTTCACTTTCCCAGGCAGATTTGGCAGACTTAGCAGCTTTCACTCAGTTTCTTCCTCAGCCAGATTTGCCAGTACCCAGTATTCCAGAGCTGAAGCCGCTCCCTACTTCGTTGAAGTATCGATTCCTTACGAGCGATTCAGAGATGTACCCAGTCATCATCTCCGCCGAGTTGACTGGAGAGCAAGAATCCCGTTTGATGGGGGTTCTTGAAAAGAATCGCAAGGCGATCGGATGGAGCGTAGCAGATCTCCATGGGATTAGTCCATCTGTGTGCTCCCACCATATCTATCTCGAGGAGGGGGCGAAGCCGTCGCGTGAGTTCCAGCGGCGACTGAACCCCAACCTGAGAGAGGTCGTGATGAAGGAAATATCGAAATGGTGGAGTGCAGATTTTATTTATCCCATTTCCGACTCCAAGTGGGTCAGCCCCTTGCATGTGGTGCCCAAGAAGACGGGCATCACGACTATGATCAGTGAGTCGGGAGAGGAGATCGCTACACGAGTACCCACCTCTTGGAGGGTTTGTGTTGACTACAGGAGACTCAACCAAGCCACCAAGAAGGACCATTTCCCCCTGCCTTTTATTGACCAGATCATTGAGAGACTGGCAGGGAAGAGCCATTATTGCTTCCTGGATAGATACTCGGGCTACAACCAAGTGGCCATCGCTCCTGAGGATCAGGAGAAGACCACCTTTACCTGTCCTTTCGGCACATATGCTTTTCGACGCATGCCATTTGGGCTATGCAATGCCCCTGCGACTTTTCAGAGGTGCATGCTGTCGATCTTTTCGGACATGGTAGGGGAGTGTTTAGAGGTCTTCATGGATGATTTCTCGATCTACGGCGACGGATTCGACTCCTGTCTTGACTGCCTAGACCGAGTACTCCAGCGATGTATTGAGTATCATTTGGTTCTATCTTGGGAGAAGAGTCACTTCATGGTGACTCAAGGGACGGTGCTTGGCCACATCATCTCCAACAGGGGCATGGAGGTTGATCCGGCCAAGGTTGATGTCATTAGGAAACTCGCACCACCGTCCAATCTGAGGCAGCTACGGTCATTCCTGGGGCACGTTGGATTTTATAGGAGATTCATTCAGGATTTCAGCAAGATTGCCCGACCGTTGACTGACCTCTGTACGAAAGACACCGAGTTCCTTGTCGATGACAAGTGTCTCTCGTCCTTTGTGACTCTCCAGCAGTGCGTGATTGAGGCTCCTGTCCTCCAGCCGCCTGATTGGTCTCTCCATTCGAGATCATGACGGACGCCTCCGATTTTGCCGTGGGGGCAGTGCTGGGACACAGGAGGGATGGGGTTCCATTTGCCATACACTACGCTAGCCGCACATTGGATTCCGCTCAGCGGAATTACACGGTCACAGAGAAGGAGATGCTAGCCGTAGTGTTTGCCCTAGATAAGTTCAGATCGTATATCATTGGATCTAGAGTGACTTTGTTTACAGATCACACCGCCATCAAGTACCTCATGGCAAAGAAGGATGCCAAGGCCAGACTGACTAGATGGATCCTTCTACTCCAGGAGTTCGATATTGAGATCAAGGATAAGCCTGGAGTCAAGAATGTGGTGGCGGATCACCTTTCCCATTTAGAGCAGCCTGAGGAGTCTGAGCAGATTGATCCTATTCGAGACACCTTCCCAGATGAGGCGATCCTTGCTATCGCCTCACTCCCGTGGTATGCCGATATTGTGAACTTTCTCGTTGCTGGGAAAGTCCCACAGGATTGGCCCAGGCAGAGGCTTGAGACCTTCCTTGCGAGGGCCAAGTCCTACCACTGGGAGGATCCCATCCTTTACCACGAAGGAGGGGATAGCATCTGGCGTCGGTGTATTCCTCAGGAGGAACACCATAGCGTCCTCACTTACTGCCACAAGCTTGAGGCAGGAGGACATCATTCTGGGAGGAGAATGGCACAGAAAGTGCTCCAATCCGGCTTGTGGTGGCCTACTCTCTTCAAGGACTCTGATGAGTTCGTGAAGAGGTGTACTGACTGTCAGAGGATGGGCACTTGTGGACAGCGTGATATGATGCCGATGCAGCCCATTCACTTCTGTGAGGTTTTTGACGCATGGGGCATCGATTTCATGGGTCCATTCCCTAAGAGTCAGGGATTTGAGTACATTCTGTTGGCCGTTGATTATGTTAGTCGTTGGGTTGAGGCCATCCCCGCCCGAGCCGCTGATGCGAGGACAGTTTGCAGATTTTTGAGGAAGCATATCATCACGCGGTTCGGGGTTCCACGAGTTCTGATTTCTGATGGGGGATCTCACTTCATCAACGACTAGGTGAAGGCCCTTGCTAGCGAGTTCAGTATAGACCATCGTGTTGCCACACCTTACCATCCACAGACGAATGGTCTATCTGAAGTGTCGAATAGGGAGATCAAGACTATTCTGCAGAAAGTCGTCCGCCCTGACCGAAAGAATTGGTTACAGCTTTTGGACTCGGTCTTGTGGGCATATAGGACGTCTTTCAAGACACCTCTGGGCACATCTCCCTTTCGCCTCGTGTATGGCAAGCCATGCGATTTACCTGTTGAGCTGAGGCACAAGTCACTTTGGGCAGTCACAGATATTCTTATGGATCCAGATGGTATGGGAGACCAGAGGAGGGCAGAGTTAGCTGCCCTGGAGGAGCTTAGAGATGCAACTTTCTCAAGCAGCCTACATTATAAGGAAAAAGTGAAGGAGTGGCATGATTCTCATATCAGCCACAAGCATTTTGAGATTGGACAGAGAGTATGGTTGTTTGATGCGAGGCTTCGTTTGTTTCCAGGGAAGCTACAGAGCAAATGGAAGGGACCCTACTTGGTCAGAAAGGTACACGATAATGGTAGTATTGATATATCCGAGTTGTCTTCTGAGAGTACCTTTCGAGTGAACGGCCAGCGGCTCAAGCCATTTCTAGATCATGAGCCGCGGGACGTTATCGTTGCCCCTAATTCATTTTGCGTGAGATGTGGTCTCTTGACTCACATCTTTTGCATCTCACGCCTGATTTTCACTGTTCCTCCGCCTTATATAGATCCAGTTGTCCATATCATTCTATTCTTTAGTCCCACATCCCTTTTCTCATCTTATGATTATGCTATACTTAGGGTGTACTTTACCCTAAGTATAGGGGGGATGTAGGACCTGCGGGTATTCTTTTCATTCTTTCTGCTCCTGTTTTACTGCCTATACTTAGGGATATTTTACCCTAAGTATAGGGGGGGGGGGCAGACTCTGTATCTTCTTCACTCGGATTTCCCTTCATGTACAGCTTGCTATACTTAGGATTAGTTAATCCTAAGTATAGGGGGAAACCACCGAGTCCCTCTCATTCTATTCATTTATTCGTTTCTGTACTTAGCCATTCCTTTTCACTCCCCTTTTACTAAGCACGAGTTATGTCTTCTTCATCGCTCTTGATCACTCTGAGGACATCGTTCGAGCTAAGTATAGGGGGGGTGTGTATATATTTCATATATACTTTAGCCATAACTCGTACTTTGTGTGAGTGTGTTAATAAATAAAATGTCTAAAAATCACAAAATTTAAAATTTTTTCATGTACATAAACTTCTTTTATTTGCGCACACATAGCTAGTGTACAAAATATGTTTGTAAAAATGATTTCAAAAATCTTTTGTGTAAAGCTTGTGTAAATATTTTTGTATCAAAATTATGTATATAGTACAAAATTTTTCTAAAATGTTTTGAAAATCAAAAGTTTGCAAAACTCTTGTGTAAATATGTGTAAATATCTTCTTGCAAAACTTGCACCTCATGCATCATTCATCCATGATTTCAAAACATTTTTCAAAAATTTTGCACGATTGTAAAATTTGTGTAAATAAGCAGTGTGTACATATATGTATATAGTTTTTCCTGGATGAGAGTTGACATTTAAACTAAGCCTGGAATTAAATTGAGAAATGGAGCTTGAATAAGATCTTAATCCACCTAACTTTAAGAGGAACCTTATAGGACTTAGGGTTAAGGCTTTTCAGGTCCATAAGGACTTAATTCTTTGAGTCCACTAGGCTATGAGCATATGTCATCTTGATGAGCCTAAGTAGAGCACTTAACAACACACGCATGACTCTTAGAGACAATGGCTTGACTTGCACCAGCACTTTACACATGGCTCTCCACGGATGAGGTGGTGAGGAGGCAGTTTCCTTTGGCTTGGGGTAGCATATGAGGGTAGTACTTCTAGGCGGAACCTCTCTTCTTCTTCTAGTGAAGGAAGTGCGTCTCAACTTGGTCTAGTGGTGATGAAGGCTAAAGACAGAAGCTGTGGGTTGCAATAAAGCTTCAAAAGAGGGATAGTCTACTGGCTCAAGAGGAAAATTTCTTGTATATATGCTGCACCATGTAGATATGTTGTATAGAAGTCCTTGAAAAAAATGCAAAATGCAAAAAGAACTCCAAAAAAGTGGTGGGTCGGATTGAAAATTTAATAACCCCACCGGAGTGTATATAGTCAAATAAAGCAAAAGCTTATGGTATCCATGTTACATCTCATGAAGCTTGCAGCGGGAGACTTAGCTACACTGGCTGAGCTTCCAAAAGTCTATACTTCTTCCCCCTCTTCTTGAGCCGGTTGCACTTGAACTTAGAAGGGAATACCTCGCTTCTCGAGGAAAGAGTTGCTAGACCGAGGCATTAGAGTTACCAGGTTGAGGGAGGTTGTTTCTTTGTTACTTCTGAGGTGGGGAGCCACATATCACTTACATTGCATGGAAAGATTCATGGTCATTAGAGTTTGTGTATGTAGACTTGTTCTGATCTGGGTTATTGAGGAGTCTTGCCCATAGATTGGTGGAACTTAGAGACTGTTGAGTTTCAAGCCTAAGTCTAAATAAGGTTCCGACACATTAATAATCCAAAGATCTGATCGAGCTCCATACCCCAATTTGATGAAGGCAAGTTTAATAATCAACATTGATCCATGTACATCCTCTTTTTCTTTTTCTTTCTTTCTTTTTCACTTCTTTTTCAAATAAGTGTTTGCTAAGGGACTAGCAAAGTTAAGTATAGGGGGGTGATGAATACCCATTCATCACTCTTTATTCTTATATTTTAGCTACAAAAACCTTTGCAAATGCATGTAGATATATGTAAATATAAATAATTACCAAAAGCATGCATTGTGTAAAAACCTATAATTAGCATGTTTTTGTGCAAAAATAAAAGAATAAAGATTAAAAAGAAAAAGAGGGAAATATTTAGAATAAATATTGAGCAACCTAACTCAAGGGAGGGCTCAGCATGGGCCTGACCGCATAAAAGCCAAAGTAGAGGGAGATAGAGGCTCGTGTGTAAATATTTGTGCAAATAAATAAAACTATATTTTCCTCACCCAAAAATATGCTTGTAAATACTTGTATATATTTATAAAAATATAAAAACAAAAGAAAAATTAAAAATCAAAAGGATCAAAAATACCCTTTCATCATGTACATAAACCATGTTCCTATATTTATTTAACCTTGTAAATAAATAAAGTTATTTTCCAAACTTTTTGTAAATATTCTATGCTATGTATTGTAAATAAATAAAATAGAAGAATCAAAACAAAAATTAAATAAAAATAACAAAAATCAAAAATGCAAAAATACATTGTACATATACCATGTATATAGATGTACACATCTATTTATTTTCCCTATGTATATAAATAATAAAAATCAAATAAAAACATCATTTTATTCCTTATTTTATTCTATAAATAAATAAAATATAAAATATGGATAAAATTGTATAAAAATAATAATTAAAAATCAAAAATCAAAACCCTATACATTGTATATATACCTATATATAGTACATACTATGTAAATACCTTATTTTTATTTCCAAAAATTAATTAAAAATCACAAAAAAATAGAAAAAAACAAAATAAAAATATTTTATGTTTTAAGTTTTTGCTAATTCGATCATTTTCTAACTCAAATAAATAAATCAAAATTAATATGCTTGACGAGCTCTGATTGGTCCACGGGGGATTGTTGACCCCCGGTCAACTCTCCCCCCAGGACCACCAGAGCCGGGTCTGCTCTGACCGACCCGACTTCTCGAAATTACGCCCGCTCGACCCGGCACCCATTCCCCTAAACCCCGACTCTGAATTGCTCACGTCATATCCGTCAACCTCACCGGGGTATCCACCTCGAGATCCGCGCTCCAGAATGCCCTACCCGCGCTCGTCTTCTCGGACCCCTCCAGCATATATAACCGAGCTCCGCCACCTTCCCACGCTATCTTTGGCCAGTCCCCTTCTTCCCTGTGAGCTCCAGAGTGACCGCACGAGTGACAGCGAGCGTCTCCGCCTGTTGCAGCGAGGCGAGGAGGAGGAACCCACTGATCCGGCGATACACCCGCCGCAGCTCCGCCACCTGGGCGAGCTTCGAGCCTCGGGCAGAGACATCCCTTGAGGCGACGACCGGGAGCTTCCCCAGCTCCGCTACAGTCTATTCCTTCACCCAGGTAGTCCCTTAGCTTAGCTATTTCATCTAATTTCCGTTTACCCCCAATCTTCGTTGTCGTCATCTTTCTTCGATTCACCCCGGTTCCGACCACCGTTCGACCATCGGACCCGACCCACATCTCCGCCTTCCTCCGCCGCACGTTCTCCACCCACTCACACAACCCAGCTCGCACAGGAGCTGGGAACCGGGCTCTACCGTCTTCCACCATCGCCGGAGCCCGCCGCCCTGACGCACCAGTCACCTTCACATCGACTAACGGGGTCGAGGCACTTTGCCCTCGATCCGCGAGTCTTCTGAGCCCCTTTGCAGGTCATTCCGAGCCCATCTGAGGGCTTGGTCATTCAGGCCGGGAGACCCAGCTCCGCCGACCGTGCCTGAGCTCCTCCGAGCTTGGGTCGATCATCGGAGCACCGCAGCAGATGTAGGAGCGCACCAGCTTGCTTCTCCGATCACCAGAGCGCTCCGAGGAGGAGGCCAGCACCCGCGCGAGCCCGACGAAGTTCGCCGGGGACCAGTTCGTCCAGCACCCTCCAGCATCGTCGGATCAACCCTCAGCTCCAAACGCCATCCTGACCGTCCATTCCTAGCGCCCCCTTTTGACGTCAGATCTGAGGCGATTGATCCAGGCCGTCAGATCCCCACGTGTCCTGGCCTGGACCGTTGGATCGATCAGAGCAGTCCCAGTGCTGAGAGCGCCCCCATCCTGACCGTCCGATCTCTACGTGGCAGCCATCCAGCCGCTCCGGTTAATAAAGGGTAATTTACCCTTAGGCCCTTATCTTTGCGTTATTTCATATCAGTCCTGTAAATATTTAAATACGTTGTTTAGTTTTAGGTTTATTTGCATAGAGGACCCTGAGCTTTCAGTTAATTGCATTTATACCCCTGCCTGTTGTGAGCCACGTGCTTCATCACGTGTTGTTTTGGGTTATTTGCAGTTTATGCCCTTGTAGTTCTGGTTGTTATGGAATGAATGAAAGTTTTGAGTTAATTGCATTTATATCCCTGTGCGTGGTTGTTTTACGCATGTGCGTTTTATTTTGGGTTATTTGCAACTGAGTCCCCTGGACTTTTGGTACGAGTTACCAATAGGTCCTCGAGACTTATTTTCTTTACATATAGGTCCCTGAGTGCCCCAGGCATGCGCTTGGCACGTGTTTGCTAGGTATTTTGCACCAGGACCCCCAGAACTTCGGATATTTGCACTTTGGTCCCTGTGCACAGTGCCCTATCTCTATTTTTGAATAAAATATCAAATCACCTCCGAATCCAATGAGAATTTGACACATGGCTCCTGCCATGGTGTAGGATTTTCACGGATTTTTGAGGACATTTTTGATTTTGTTTGGTATTTTTAGAAATTCAAAAACCTCTATTTTTGGCACTGTCTAGTTTGAAAAATCACAAAAAATATAAAAACTCCCTCAAAAATTCCCTAAAAATTAGCTACTGTTTAGTTTGTGTTCCTTGATTTTCTAGCCAATTTTGGCTATTTTTCATCACTGAAAACCATAAAAACTTAAAAACACTCAAAAACCCATAAAAATTCTAGTAAAAAAATTAAAAATCCAAAAACAATAAAATTGGTACCTAAATTTTCCTTGTTTTACCTACTTTACGGGAAAATTACCTCCAGGCCATTTTGAGGCCCTTAGATATTTTATCTAGGGTTTCTTGGCTCGGCTGGACAGTACCTCTTATTTTTGCTACTGTTTGATTTTTAGAAAATAGAATAAATATCAGAAAATTATCAAAAATTCACCAAAAACATAAAAAATTATAAAACACAAAAATATTTTTGTTTTGATTTTTGGTTGATTTTGGTGCTTGAAATAATTTGTTGAATTGTGCTCTTCCTTGCTTTTCTTATTTTCTTAATAAACTTAAAAATTAAAAAAAAATATAAAAATAATTAAAAACCACTAAAAATATTTTCTCCCTTTATTTTTGACTACTTCGTAGGCTTCTCGGCCAATCCGTGCTCCTTGAGTTCGACCCTGGGTGCTATACCAGGTTAATCACATAGCAGGACCGCTTCTTCGTTTTGATTGATTTTATTTGTACCGAGTGGTTCATTTTTCTTGATTTAGCGCATCTGAGCGACGAAGGTCGCAACGACCATTTTTGTACCTTTACCTTAGTCGTTCGGATCGCTGATCATCTTGCAAGGGTCTACAGTTCCTGGGAGCAAGTTCAAGCGTTGTTTAGACTTGCTCAATATCGAAAGTTGGCAGTAGCCCCAAGGAGGGGCTAGCGGCGGTAAGGTGAATATCGGTAAAACTTATCTAAAGAGAAATTTCAAGGTGAATATTGTTTAATTCCTTGATTCATGTTATCTGAATTTTATATGGTGGAGTATAGTAGTGATTAATTCTTCTATATGAGAATTAAACCCCGATGGAGTCTAGCATTGGCTAATTCTGCTAGTGGAGAATTCAACTCATGGTGGAGTATAGTAGTGGTTAATTCTGCTATATGATAATTCAACCCCGGTAGGGTCTAACAGTGGTTAATTCTGTTAGTGGAGAATTCAACTCATGGCGGAGTAATTGTAGTGATTCATTTTGATATATGAGAATTCAATTCAAGGTGGAGATTGTTAATGTGACTTGAAGCCTAACCACTTGTTGAGCCGCTGATGTGGCAGATCTGTGTCCGGACCTCTGATTGGCTGAGAGTTGTTGGGTCAGGATTGCTGACATGTCTGATCTGTGTCCTGCCTTCTGATTGGCTGAGAGTTGTTGGGTCAGGATTGTTGACATGTCTGATCAGTGTCCTTCCTTCTGATTGGCTCAGAACTGTTGGGTCAGGATTGCTAACATGTCTGATCAGTGTCCTACCTTCTGATTGGCTGAGAGCTGTTGGGTCAGGATTGCTGACGTGTCTGATCTGTGTCCTGCATTCTGATTGGCTGAAACCTGTTGGGTTAGGATTGCTGACATGTCTGATCCGTATCCTACCTTCTGATTGGTTGAGAGCTGGGATGGATTGCGGAATACTAATGATATTCTTCCGTTGTAAGATAAAAAGGGCCTTAGGGCCACCATATACTACACTCCTCATTTAGATCCTGTTTCTTATCCCATATTTGTACCTTCTCAGTACCCTCTGTAATATCTTTTTCACCATATAGTGAAATCGATCGTCGCTGCCCAAGAATGTAGCCCATTTACGGGTAAACCATGTAAATCCTTGTGTTTGTGTCTTGCTTGTTTGATCGTGTTTTATGCATGTTTGCTTACACGATTCACAACACCATCGAAGCCATCAAAGTCGCCTAAGGATTAAAAATCAAGACAATACTAAACACTCAATAAGTTAAGGTATATGTGAAATTATAACAATGTTAAGGAATTGTACATATGTTATGAAAGAAAAGATTTATAAAAGTAAATCATTACATGCTATGAAAGAAATGATTTATAAAGGTGAAACATTACATGTTATGAAAGTGGTTTATAAAGGTGAACCATTACATGTTATGAAAGAAATTATTTATAATGGTAAATCATTGCATGTTATGCAAGGAAATAATTTAATGAAGTATAAATCATTATATGTTATGAGAGAATTGGTTTAAGAAATATACATCATCAAAGTCATGGGGAAAAACACAAAGTGAGTTATATGATAAAAGAAATATGTACTTATTATAAATCATTAGAAATATGCCCCACAAGAGAAAGGAAATATAGGTAATACTTTCTTATGAAATTTTCATAAGTATACCCATGATTATGAAAGAATGTGAATCATGCATGTCAGGAATCGAACTTAGAATGCATGGGAACAATTAGATATGTAACGATATTTATCCATTAAAAGTCAAGTGCATGCTTTATAACAGATTAAAAGACCGTTAGAATTCTCATACATGGACTCCGATACATACTGGACATTAGGCTCATGCAACTATGTATTTATTTATTTCAGGTGAAGAACAAGTTTGATCAAATACTCAAGTTTCCTCATCGGACTTGACGAGAATTCAATGTGGTATGGATAATACTTGGTTAGATGGATATCTATATGTCCACTGGAACAAAGAGTCATGTTGTGATTTTATTTAGTTTCTTTTGCAAGTATACCCTTATTAATGTTGTAATAAGGGAACTTTTGGTTGAATTAGATTTTTAGATCCTTTTGAGAATGATTTTTGTATGCTCATTGACTACCATGCATGAATTGGTAACGACTCGGACATGCCATCTTTTATCACATGCTTCCGCCAGCCGACGCGATCTGTTCCGTTACAAATGGTATCAGAGTAGGAGTTCCTCTGGGTGTAGGATATCCATAACTGATCGTGACCCACGACTAAGAAGGATAGAGTAAAACTTAGGTAGTAGAGGCAACTAGTTGACCCTTTGATTTTTTACTCAGGTGACCCGTCATTATGGAATTAAGATGAACAAAGATCACAAGTCATCTTTGGATAATGAAATTGCCAAGGATACACCAATAGTTACCAGAGTTGGTTATAATTATGACTTAGCAATGAAGATGTCATGCACAAGCTTTGGTCGATTTATACCAAAGGTCTTTATTCTCAACAATCCATTCATCGTACATGGTAAACGTGATATGGAGAAAGTTATGCATTTGATGCATTAGATGAGATGACTTTCGGAATTATAGATTATCATAAGGAGAAGATGTTCAGCACATTTTATTTAAAAGGGTCGGGTAAAGTAGTGATATATTGAACACAATAGAATCTACTTTTTTGGAGAGGCTTCCTATTGAATGAAGTATTTTTACCTTAGACATGGTAATAAGATGATCGAAGAGGATGTGATAGTGATATGGAGTCCAAGAAGTATGAGAACAATTGAATGGTTCATTAGGTATACATGATCATCTCGGTTATATCATGAAAAAATGTTGTTAAGGACTTTCCTTATTGCCTTTTCAGATGACCGTTCAATATTATCTTCCTATAGAGAATTGGATTTCTCCATTGATGTTATCCCATAAACTGCACTAATTTCAAAACTCCTTACACATTGACACCTATTGAAGAGAAAGAATCAAAGGATCGGTTGTAGTGAAAGTGGGATAACAAAGTTTTTCGTTGTGACTCAATGAATCTCCATAAAGAACACTTATTCTCTATATGAAAAGTAAAGATATGTCTTCGTCTCTGCATTGGTTATCAATCTATGAATAATATGACTTTGAGGGATTAATTGGGATCAATAATTTATTCATTTGATTATGAAGAGAAGATCTTTTCTAATTAGCATGGAATAAAAGAGGATGACACTCTACAAATAACTTTCAGATTAAAGATTGATCATTGTGAATTATTCCATCAGGTATTTTGATATTACAAGTGCCCTTGCATCTTTTATAGAGTTTATGAATATATTTTTTAGAGAAGATCATGATAAATTTATGATCGTCTTTGTGGATGATATTGTTATATACTTTTGTGCTATGGAGAAATATTTAAAGATTCATGGGTTTCTAGGGCAATAATGTATATTGACGATCCATGTAGAATTTTCTCACATATTGTAATAGTAGTGACAAACCTCATTAGAATGGATGCGAGATTTTTACATTTATAGGAATGTGATTGAAGTTTTCAAAAAAAATTAAAGTAAAAGTTGACCACGACTCTGACCTGAAGCTTACTATTATGCACTAAAGGCATGTTAGTTAACATTGATACATCTGGCATAAAATATGGGCATGTTTTCTGCAGAATGAAAATGCTATTGATTATAGATCATAACAACTAAGATCAAGGAGAGTATCTGTCCAAATCATGAATTGGAGTATCCTATGCATGACTTGATGCTAATAGTGATATATTTCTGAAAAAGTTGGGAAACATTATCGATATAGGGAGAAAAGTCGAGGTAATTGGAAGGACTAAGATGAGATAAAAATGGGTCGATATTTTGGAAGTGATTGAAGAATTTGAGAAGGAAGATACTAATTTGTAAATGGAATAGATGAAAAGGTGAGACGCCAGGATAGAGATTGGATTCTTGATGATAATAAGTTAAGGTAGATGAATTCTATTGTTGACTACACACCCAAGCATGACAAAAATTCTTTAAGATCTATAAAAACATCAGTGGTCAAAGATGAAGAAAGACATTGTTGAACCTATTTCCAAGTATCTTGCAAGTCGAAAGTGAAGAACATAATTCTAACCACCATGTACAACTTTTGGAGATTGTATAATGGAATTGGAAGCATATCATGATGGATTTTATTATTACTGATCGATCAAGTCAACTCACCTCTTACCAATTCACTTGGATCAATCAATGAGGAGTATGATAGAACTAGATGGGAGTGAGATTTCTACCAAGATAATATCCCAACATCGATTATGTGAGATTTGAACATGAGATACACAACTTTGTTATGGAAAAGTTTCCAAGAGTTATAGATACCCGATTTAAGTTAATACTTCTTTTTGCATGGAAACTTATGGTTAATAAAATAAGATCTCAAGTAATTTGAAGATTTGTTGGGAGCATGCGCTTATGATTTTACAAGAAACTAGGATATACTTTTCCTATGGTAGAGTTTTTTATAATACCATTTAATTATCAGGATGATTTTGTATAAAGCATTCTATAGAAGGTCTTGATGATGACACCCTCAGAGGAGCAATGCGAGTGAGAACATATTTTAGTATTAAAGCTAATCCTGACCAGTAAGAAGAGCGTTGAACAAAAAAATGAGATGCAAAGGAAATCCATGATCTTTAATATGTCTCTTTGCTAAGAAATTTCGAGAATGATTTTTTTAAAGGTGATAGATTGTAATGACTACATATTTTTTTGAGTCCATTTTTTCCTTATATTTCTCCATTACTATTATTGATTCAATTCTAAATTAATGGGTATTGATGGCCCATTAATTGACCCTTTGAGAGGGATAAAAAAAATCCAATAGACCCCCACTCCTCACGTCATCTTTTGGCCTTCAACACGAGTTTTGGAAAGAGAGAAAGTGAGAGAGGGAAATGGTTAGACAAAGAAAGCAAGAGAGAAGGCTTTACGAGAGATTGATCTTCATCGTAGGAGAATGCGGCTTTGATTCGGAGGAGGAGAGGAATGCGGATCCGTGAACGGAAGGATGCGTAACGACTACCGAGAGAGTTCTGCATCAGACATAAGGTATGTATCGCTTTAGGGTTACGTATAAACAAAAGTCATATACGAATCACAGTATTTGAGTGTATGTGCTAAAATCATATAATCATCTTTCGATAGGTATAACGTCGCTGATCACTGTGAGTACTCTAAGATATTTAGAGTTACATCCATCTAGTTCACATACGCAAAGAGAAACTGGATTTATATCTATATTTTATGTTTAAGGCGTATAAAATTGCTACTCACATGCATATTGAATGCTTGATGCAATCTGTTATCCATTCTTTAATTAGAATTTTATATGCCACCAATGGATTTTTTTACACGTTTGAATTTCACAAAAAATCCTTAAATGCATATCGTATGTATCTTTATTAAATGTTAGATAATCTAAGGGAGATTTTTTACAATTTAGTCTTAATTACATGTAATAATTTTTGGCCTGTTTATTCGTATTTGATTTTCTTGATACAATAAGGTTACGTATTGTTGGAAACTAAATGAGATAATAATCCGTAGTCCTCATTTTCAGAATAGGGTCACCCTGTGACATCTTCCCGTCAAATGAAAGGATTGATCTTTCAAGTTAATTAATTAGGATACACATACACACACATAGATATAGGATCATATTGGGTAAATCATTCATTATGTGCCAACCAAAGATGTTAATGTAATTTCGTTTTTTTTAGCAAAATGTGATACGACTAAGTTGGTGAGTACAGCCTGAGGTTTTATCGTAACGCTACCACAGATGCCAGTTCCTTGTACCTTACATGACTCCATAACACGTCAAGCGATCTAGTAGTTGAGATGACATTATATGGGGTATTATTATGAAAAACAAAATCGTAAACATGGAAGCAAACTAACTCTTGGTACAATATTTAGTGTTTATCATGCATGCAAACCCCGTGTCAATTTCTTGTCGTATGTTGTGTAAATACGATATAAGTTATACTCTATACATGAAATTCGATGAAGTCTCATACTTGATAATTATATATAGGTACCACCACTTATATAGTTCGATACAATTATAAAGCCACAAACAAGGTTATAATGAAATCTGGAAAAAAAAGTATGTCCGATTGCACACCACAAATGAGTTGATAATGACAACATACTAACTAATTGTGTATGTAATGAATAATCTATCAATTGTCTACTGTTGATAAGGAACAATTTCTATGTGTATCATATCTAGTAGTGATTAATGAAGCTATGAAATCATAAAAGTTGACAGTAAGATAGTTTAATTGAAATGTTCACATGAACCACTATGGGGTGGGAAAGAAATTGATTGTGAAAGAATTGGAATTTCATAATCATGAGTAATGGCACTCTGACAATAGGCGGAGCTAAGTGCTACACCTAATGGTGTGAGCCACCTCTACAGTCCAATTATCGTGTTAGCCAAGGGACAATGCCACAAGGAGCATATGGTTGCAAGGAACCATAGAGACAAAAGGTAAGTCCTCTACAATTGTAGCTATACTGTCACACATGTTATATTCACAGACCACTAGTGCCAACGTAAAGCCAGCAATGCCATCAAAGCCGCCTAAGGATTACAAATCAAGACAATACTAAATACTCAATAAGTTAAGGTATATGTGAAATTATAACAATGTTAAGGCATTGTACATATGTTATGAAAGAAATGGATTATAAAAGCAAACCATTACATGCTATGAAAGAAATGATTTATAAAAGGGAACCATTACATGTTATGAAAGAAATGATTTTTAAAGGTGAACCATTACATGTTATGAAAGGAATTGTTTATAATCGTAAACCATTACATGTTATGCAAGGAAATGATTTAATCAATGATAAATCATAATATGTTATGAGAGAATTAGTTTAAGAAATATACATCCTCAAAGTCATGAGGGAAAATGCAAAGTGAGTTATATGATAAAAGAAATATGTACTTGTCATAAATCAT
Source organism: Ottelia alismoides (assembly GCA_037367405.1). Classification (NCBI taxonomy): domain Eukaryota; kingdom Viridiplantae; phylum Streptophyta; class Magnoliopsida; order Alismatales; family Hydrocharitaceae; genus Ottelia; species Ottelia alismoides. Next base: position 1,781,835 of record JAZKJV010010296.1, on the reverse strand, counting down.
TAGAAATATGCCCACAAGATGAAGGAAATATAGATAATATTTTCTTATGAAATTTACATAAGCATACCCATGGTTAGGAAAGAATCCAAATCATACATGTTAGGAATCGAACTTAGACATGCATGGGACCAATTAGACACATAACGATATTTATCAATGAAAACTCAAGTGCATGCTTTATAACGGATTAAAACACCGTTAGAATTCCCATGCATGGACTCCGATACATACTGAGCATTAGACTCATGCAAATATTTGTTTATTTATTTCAGGTGAAGAACAAGTTTGATCAAGTACTCAAGTTTCCTCATCAGACTCGAGGAGAATTCAACGTGGTATGGATAATACTTGGTTATGATGGATATCTATATGCCCAATGGAACAAAGAGTCATGGTGTGATTTCATTTAGTTTCTTTTGCAAGTATACCCTTATTAATGTTTTAATAAGAGAACTCTTGGTTGAATTGGATTTTATGGATCCTTTTGAGAATGATTTTTGTATGCTCATTCATGCATGAATCGGTAACGACTCGGACACGTGATCTTTTATCACATGCTTCCGCCAGCTGGTACGACCCGTTCCGTTACATGAATCCTTGAATGTAAAATGACTCTTTCAAATATTCAATGTTAACATCTCTTTTTCATGAGCATAATATAAGGAGAAATGTAAAACTAATCACCACAGAAAAAATACTCTTAAGATGTTCATTTAATGAAGGATAATATACTGATCAACATGATTTGTTTCAATTGTATAGCATATTAATTCGAATATAATCAACTAAAAATAACTCGCAATACAATTCACCGTCTGATTGATCAGAATGATATCAGGCAAGATCCGATAAGAGAAATGAAATAAATCATTACATGGGCAAATAAAAAGTAACAAAATTTGTTTAGAGATCACCTAAATGCCCATTGAGGTGTATCATTAGAAAGGATATCATCCCACAATAATGGTGCATGGGGTTGAATGATACGCTCTAAGAATATGATAGCAAACATGATTATCATAAGCATATTCCAACGAGAACTTCCTCAAAAACACCTTAGAGAACAATAACAATCAAGAGAACATATATTGATATTTTGGCAGTGAAATGCGCGGAGGAAGAATGGGTGAGTAAAACCCATGTCACATTTAATGGAGTAAAATAAAGATTGTGGGAAACCCCTCGAATCCGTAATCGCCCGATAAAAGGGCCTCTGTTAAATCCTTAATGTTCATACACCCAACACGTTGAAATGGTCGAAATCCAAAATGTTCAATAGATTCCCCAACACTAAAATTTTAAATTAATTAGGTAAATAATTTATCCTACCTATCAAATAAAACAGCAGCAAAAGTATCAATATACAAGGTTCAAATTTACTCTTCCAATCCCAAGCAAGAGTTGGTGAAAGAATGGATCTCATATGTGGCTCTCCAGCCCCGTCTCTTATTTTGTTACAAGAGCTTGAGGAGATTATTTATATGTAAGTACACCAAAGTTTATAACCAAGCAATGTAGTTGAGCTTCTATCTTGTTAACTCATCCATGTTTCAAATTGGAAATTCTAATTTAGCCAATTAGTTAGCATCAGAAATGGATGCCAAGCGATTCCAAATACAATAATATCTCATTAATACAATATTTTTAAAAACTTAACGTCAAGCAAGAGATACCTATCAGCTGCTACACTTTGCTTTCATTAAAGGTATCTATACTTTGAACCTTTACCTAAGTTAACTACTTTTACCTTTATAGGAATGAAGTGTACTATGTATTAAACTTTATATCTTAGTGTTAAGGCATATGATATAAATAAAAAAATATTGTTCTTGGTGCAACTTTCGGGTTTGATGCTCTTGAAGACCATACACCCTTATCCTATTTCATTAATGTGCCCAAGAAAGTGTTAAAACATTTAGGCTCATGACGAGCCATTATGCAGTAAATGTTATTGCAATTATATCATTGTATATCTGAAATGAAACAAATTTATATTTGCATTATTGATAAGATCCCTCTATATGTAAAGGGAAATATGATATTGCCATTTTGGGTACCATACAATTGTTAGTCTAAAGAGTTGGATCATAAAGGTTGATGCATATTTGTTGATCTAGAATGGGTTAGGTAGAGGAGACAACTACCATCGTAAAGTGATATTCAAAGAGGATCTCTAGTTTAAGGAGATTTGGTAATCTTCTGTGAAGATTGATATCTGACTGACACTCTTGATGCATATCCTCTACACAGGGGTAATGATTTAGAGGTGTCACATGAGCCAAGTTAAAGAGTTGAGGAGATAGAGGTAGCAATACTTGTATCCTAAACTCTCACAAGACATGCACATGACCTTTGACTAAAGACATATTTACATCTCCATGCCTGATTGTATACATTTGGCAGACCAATTTGTTGATGGCATGTCAAGGTCACGAGCGAGCTGATATGCATACAAAGGCATATGAGGCGTAGAATTTATCAAAGGAAAATATACAATTTATTTCCAATAAAAAGGAAGATAAGCACTCACTCACGAGACATCGTGGTCGTCGTGAATTTCCACTGGTGGTACTCCTATTTAGGAAACATGATATGAATTCTAGAATGTTAATATGTGCTATGATTGATATTATCATCCAATGGTCGATTGAGAAACCTTACTTAACTTTAAAATGATGTAGACAAATATGTGAATACAGACTTCATGTTATTCAAGGTCCCATATGTAGCATGCACGAGTATTTATAAATCCCAAGGTTAATGCAATCACAATAGATTGTTACCATGGCTTTTCCACTCAGAGGAAATGATGAAAGAGGATGAATTTTAATGACCTCACTCATAGTCAAAATAATATAGATTTAATTAGATTTAACCTTAGTTTTTTTGAATCAAATCAAGATCTAAAGAGTTAAAGACTGATTTTAAATAATTCATAATAATATGCAGATATGATTAACTCAGATAGCTCAAGTGGTTAATAACCTTGATAGTTGATCCAATCTGATGTCAAGTTACTATACGTGGTCTTTACAATATGCTTGTTATTATCTCCCATTATCCACAAATTCTATGTATATCTTAATATGATTAGGAGTTATTTATCCAAGAAATTAAGATTCAAAGTGACGAGGTTTGAGGAATCCTTAAATCATGTTAATTTTATTCAAAATTAGAACTTGAATTAACATAATAGTGATTGCAATTATTAGAATTAATTTGGACATAGTTCATATTTTATATTGAGGTTAATGCGAACATGATTAACATATAATATAATGTTAAAGTGAATTTCTTCGCATTCATCGTTAGTTAAATGTAAATGTGATTTAAATTTTTTATCAGTCTAATAAGAATACTATTCGTATTTTTATGGATAATATGAAAATTATCTTTAAGAGGTGATTCATATTATTATAATCACATACAATTAATGTAAAGTCAATACACTGTTCAAATTGGCAGAACTCTCCAACAATTTAAAATTGTCAGCTTTTAATCCATAACTCCTATATAAGAAAAAAGGATGTCCAACATTTATTATCAACTTGAGACCTAATCCCTCTCAACAAAGTGGTTTTCCCCTCTCCTCTCCCTCTCCCCCATATTGGTCATACTCCTCTCTACCTTGTCTCTTTGTTGGCATCCCCTTGGAAGAAGAAGAGCTTATCTCTGTGGGCATTCGTGCCTGTAGAGGTAACTAGGACTTCATGAGATGAAGTCCCCAACTATGAGTACACGATGATCAACTTTGGTAACCATTGGCATAGAGAAGAGATCAGGAGAAAGATCTTCTCTCAATTTCAAGGGAGGCTCCCTACTTATAATAGCTCTCATGAGTACGACATTCTTTGGATTGGAATTTATATAAGAGGTCTCTTTCTTTAGAGACTATACACATCAAAGGTATAATTATCTTACTTGTGTGATGAGAGAAATAGTTCAAGAAAAGTTTACGTTGCCATGTGGTCCCACGCTATAATAAAGTTTCTCTTATAATTGCTACGTTTCCCATATGATGGGAACTTGATTTTTAGATTTAATACGTTCTTTCCATATTTTTTGCAACGTCTGAGATCAAAACACTCTGTAACTGGTATCGAAGCCTAGGTCAGATGATTCATATTCACATACGAACGTAGTCCCATATTTCCATTGTAGTTACATAAAATTTCATGTAATTTTTCCCCATATATTTAGCAATGTACAAGGATGATGCAGTTCACCCACTATTATGTACAATTTTTAATGATGTCTATAAGTTTTTTTCTCGATTCGAAAACATCCACCACATTTTGGCATCATGATTCAGATACAAAAGTTTCCTGTAGACTCCTGATTTTATTAAAAAAGCAAAGTAGATAATAGTGGAGTTCTTGATACTACTTTTATTCATATAGTATGTTATAAATACTAAATAAATTTCATAAATAAATTTCCACAACAATAAAATTTATTTCATGTAATTCTGATAGTGTCAGGACGAGAAATTGGAATTCTAAAAAAAATACTCGATGAACAAGAAATCAACAAGATTTTGCAACAATGATCGATTAGGTAATTGGTATGCTCGATCATTTTATGTTGATTGATCATCAAAAGATATGATTGAATATCTTATGACTATTAGGGTTCTGGATTCAAAACATGATCGATCAAATGGCGATCATGTCTAGTTGATCAGTGAAACAACATGGTCGATCATGACTGGTCGATCAATGAGCATAGATGGTCAATCAATGACTATAGGATTGCTACACTCAATTATATGAGAAAAAGCCTCTAATGTAAAAGAAGTAGGAAAACTTCCAAATGTACAAGTTCACCTTGCATTTCAAATCTTTGTCCTTTAGTACCCATGCTCGTTATCCTAAAGGCGTGCATGTGCAATCCAAGAGCACATCAATTATATTAGGAATATTGGTGGGATCACTGTGCATACAACCCATCTGTTTTGCGGAACAAATCGGTATAATCCATGCACTTGTAATACAGAGCTCTAACTTCGCAGAGGCATCTCATGTGCACAAATTATAGTGATAGTACACTCCTCAGTAACAAAATACCATGGATATGTCATCTAATGACTTCATACATTACCTGTTCAAATTGATAGTTAATTAAGTGAATCCAAATCTCATGGTTAAATAATTCAAGCAATCCATCCTTTGAATTTAATAGATAATCCGAGTTATCATATTTAATTTAATTTTGTCAAGTTAAGATTTTGTATCCAACATTCATATTATCTTGAACCCTATATAAGAGACTCCATACCGAATTTTTGGAAGATATACAATTCACTCTCACTCTTTATGAGTAATATTATTCTATTATTTCTATGGTTCTTCTAATTCATTGATATTTCTGGGAAGAATAGGATTTAAGATAGTTTCTTTGAGAAAGTATTCAGCAAGCAACATTCAATCGCCTCCAAGCTTTCTAGTTCTTCTGATAACAGTCAAAACTCTTTTGGTATGCTACAACTCTGGTGATATAATTCTTTGATATATTTAATTCACATGTGCTTAGATGTGATATAGTTACTTGTGCTATATTATGATGTTATCTTTAATTATCTTTGTCGATTACGGATATCACCAAGCTTATTGATGAATCCATAATTCAACGTATTTATTCTTTTATTTTAGCTTAAAATCCTTGGTAAAACACCTACAAATAAAAAATTGTTATTATTTTTGTCATTATTCATTGATTTGTTAATATTGTATAGTTATCAATTGTTTACATCAAAATAAAAAATAAAGAAGAAAAGAAAAGAAATATGTATTTATGAAATAAATGAAGAATGGCCCGGCCCTGAGGCCAGACTGAACATTGGGATGGTCAACAAGGAATAAAATAGGGGGAGATAGGGTGCATAATTTATAATATTCTCAGAAAACCAATTCTCAATTGTGTATATACATCATTTTTAGCCTTGCACATATTTTCACCTATTGTATCATCAAATAAAAATATTTCCTTATTGAAAATTTTTCATAATAATGTATATTAATGTATAAAAATACTAGAACAATTATTTAACTAATAAATAAATAATTACATTGAAGCTAAAAGGCACAAAATCTAACTTCTCGGGTTCATAACTATTCACAGAAAATTTCAAATTGATCAAAATCACTTTTGAACTTTGTTCTGTAACTAATACTATTTATTAAAAAAATTGTAGAATAAATCATGTGAGTTTTCATGTTAGGACCCCTTTGTATATATTTAATATATGTATATAAAACTTATTTATTTTATATTTAATTATTCCTAACTCCAATTAGTTTAATTCATTTTTTAAATTGTTTATAAAAATAAGTACAAAAATAAAAAATATAATTTAAAAATAATTATCAATAAGTACCAATAAATCTCAAACTCTAAAAGCCGTAAAGCCTAACTTCTGAACCTCATAACTCGACCATATGAATTCTGAATTGAGTGTACTCACTTTTAAAGTTAATTTTGTAAAGTTATTTATCAAATTAATTTGGTTTCACTGAAATTATAGTTAATATGTAAAAAGTATGTTTTGGGACCACATTAGTATACTCGTACACTTGTATACATTATATATATTTTTATTTATTTATTTGCTTTTATATATTTTCACATATTGTATTTTTAAATGTTATATATATTATATTTATATAAAATGCAAATAAAAATAATAAAATAAAAATAATCAAAAATTAAATAATGTATTTCTAATGTAGGTATAATGTATTTATCTTGTATAATCTCGTATTTATATGTACCATTAAATTAAATTTTAAAAATAAAATAAAAATATATTTGAAACATTTAAAGTATTTCATAAATAAGTAACTTATTAAATTATGTAATCATTTGTAAAAATAATTAATTAAAATATTTATATATGTAATTACTTGTATTTGTACTATGTAACTAAATAAATAATATTATTTCTTCATAATTGTTTATTTATTTAATTATTTACAATTTGTATTTATTTATTTAATGAATTTTATTTTATTTATTATTATCTCTCTACCCCCTTTCTTTCCTCTTCTTCTCAACCCAACGGCTTGGGACCACCAAGCCGTTCACCCAACCGCCTCTAATCCTAAACCGTTCCTTCATGGTTTCTCCCTCCCTCCCTCCCTCCCTCCCTCCCCCTCTCCTATAAAACACCTTCAATCCCCAATTTCCATGGATCCATGATTTACATTTCTCCCAAGCTCCGAGTTGACATGAGAGAGCTCAAGGTTCTCCCAACATCAAGTTAGGTCGAGGAAGTAGCAGACATGCATGATTGCCGTCGACGTGAGTTCAGCCCCACCGTGCACCAAGACTATGAATCACCATATGTTGCATACCATGATCATGATGCTCCTTTGAGCTTTGCCCATAGGTGACTAACATCAATTTCCTCCCTCAGTTCTAGGTTAGATTCCTTTTTACCTTTATGATTTCTCTACATGTCTTCTCCTTTTCACTCAGATCCCCCTCTTCTCCATCATATAACTTCGAGTTTGATCCGATCAGGCCACAATCCCTTTCAAATCCCCTTCTTTTCACTGATCTACCTTACACAACCTATCACCTCCGGCCACACTTCTTCTCACCCCGACGGCTTGGGACCACCAAGCCGTTCACCCAACTGTTGGAAATGCGAGCCCACGGCGAGCCATTATGCAATAAATGTTATTGCAATTCACTCCTTAATCTGAAATGAAGAATACATAATTTGCATAATAGGTCCCTTAGTAAAATTAGGGTTATGTACCATGGCCATCTTGATGATCATACAGCTGTTGATTCAACTATTGAATCATAGAGGCTGGTGCTTGGTTGAATATCTAAAGAGTTAGATTGAGGACTCATCAAGCACCGTCAAATGATTATTAAGAGATGATCTCCAGCCTGAGTAGGAGATGGCAATCCTTATCTCTGAAGGCTGATATCTGACCGACCTCTTGATGCAGGTCCTCTGCATAGGAATAGAGATTCGGAGGTGTCAGATTAGTTAGGTCAAAGAGTTGACTTAACGAGATCGAGATAACCAAAGTCCTATATCGTATGCTATCATGATATAGGCACGCATCCTCTGACCGGAGACAGATGTGTTGCTATATGTCTAAGTATGTACATTTGGCAGACCAATAGGTTGATGTCCTAATCAAGGTCTATACACCGGTGCGCTGGTGTGCATATAAGGGCATATGAGTAATACGATCTCTCAAAGGGATCATACAGGTTCAGTTACTGAACCGGAAGACATGAGCTCACTCATGAGATATTGGGAAGAATCAAATTCCGTGCGCACGGTCGTCTCGCTTTGGAAGCTTGACTGAATTTGTAGGTTTGATATATACTTTTGGAAAGTATATGATCAAGACCTAGGTATGATATATGCTTTTGGAAAGTATAAGATCGATACCGACTCCCAATGATCGAATGAGAAACTTACTGATAAAACCATGAAGTAGACAGTATAAAGTTGATCCAATACTTCGGGTTTAGTCTGAGTCTTCCAGTATGCAGGATGTACAGGTATTGGGAATACCTGAGGGTGATGTGATCATAAACGATTGTATAACCATGACGCTTCCATTCCTAGGGAGTGATGAAACAGGTCTGGATTTTAGTGACTCCTCTCAGTAGAGAAGTGATCTAATCTTGGTCCAAGTGTTGGACATTGATCTGAATGTGATTCAGATACAATGAGAAGATTAGATTTACGGTCTTGATTTCATCAAGCATCTATGGGAAGCCCGCGATCTGGATTTGAGATACGATCTCAATATCCATGTCACTATACGTGGAACAATACAATCGCCCTGTCCTTATCTCCAAGTATCTGCGGAGAAAGCGCATTATCCTTGAAGGAGTTCATGGATAATTCTATTGTTGATTTATGTATCCGAGCATTGAGAAAATGGATAATTAAATGTGATTTAATTATCATAAGTAATATGAATTTGATTCATATTATAAAGAGAGTTATCTGAGATAATTAAATGTGATTTAATTATCAAAGATGTGAATAATGTGAATGTGATTCATATTATTTGAGAACAAGAGAATAAAGATCCAAGATGATTAAATGTGATTTAATTATCATGGATATGAATAATGTGGATAGCAATATCCATATTAGTCATATATATTATAAATGTGATTTATAATATATAAGAGAGAGCTATTTGTGATTTACATTTGTTAATTAAATGTTAATGTGAATTGGATTCACATTGGACATTGAATTGAAAATGTAATTTACATTTTGTTTTGGGTTGTGAATATGATTCACAAATTTCCAATGGCATGATTGCAATGTTCACAAAATAAATTGGATTTATTTTTGTGAAATAATTTGCAACAAATGTTGTTGCAAATATTGGAGAGAATCATGAGATAATGTAATCTCATGTAATAGGAAAAATGAAGCTCCCTTCCTTATGAGGAGAGGGGACGGCCACAATTCCATAAGGAATGTGGTGGCCGTCCACCCTCCTTATGGAAGGAGGCTTGCCTCCTTTCCTATCTCTCCAATGGAGATTGATTTGATATAAATCAAATTATATTTAATATATATGATTTTTATTAAATTAATTGTTGTTGTGTTTTTAGCAACAAATCATGACCATTGAAAGAAACACAAATTAATGTGGACCATTGGATTTGTGTTGACACATGGATTGAGATCCATGGATCCCAAAACCCTATAAAAGGAGAGGCACCCCATTGCTCTTCTTGGCTCATAAGTGAGACAACAAGTCTCTCTCTCTTTCTTTCTCTTTCTCTTCCTCTCATGGCCGTCCACCATGGATGCCCTAGAGAGGCTCTCCATCGCCGCGGCACCGTCGTTATGCTGCCCGATGGTTTGCTCGTGGAACTCCGTCTACTTCAGCATGCCTTACTCGTGAAGAAGACGTCGGATCTCGTGTGTCGAGATCAGGAGATCCGCCGCTTGGATCATCAACATGGATTGCGAGAAGCACGCGGTTCATCCCCGCGCTCGCAAGCGTCTCTTCCGTCGGATCGGACTTGAGACAGGAGGTCTCTTAGTTTAGAGACTCGATTGCAACCATGCTTCAAGAGGTAAACTTAATACTTGTTTGTGGTTTAGACGAAACGATCCGAGAAGTGTTCTTGGATCATGTGGTTTCATCGCATAATTTTTTTTTAATTTCCGCTGCATAGAACAACTAGTACGACTAGTCGTTCTTCGTCGTATTCGATACGACGATCACGCTTCCGTGATACGCTTGAGGATCTAACCATATCCTTCAAGTGGTATCAGAGCCAGGTTGGTGGTTTTGGATACGATCCATAAACCGAGGACGACTTGGGTTCATTAGGGTTTGCGAAAGTTTTCTTGCATTTCATTTTCGCATCTCTGTTTTGATATTATTTTCGGCACTGTTTAAATTGTTTAGACACGAAAATAATATTTGGATTTTATTCCCCATTAAATAAGGAAACCGTAGGATCTGAGTTTGCGTGATTTCGATTCCGTTTGCTCTAGATATGCTCATTTTAGTCAACATGTATCCACTGTTTCGGGGACTGCGGATCATGACGTAATTAAGATGTCAATTACGGATTTGAAACGCCTTGAAATGCATGCAAATTACTTGAGTTCTGTTGTAAATCAAGTTAGCAAACTTTAGAAATTTACTTTGCTTAATTTGGATTTAAATTGATTGAGATATGATATGTTTAGTAAGTGAGGGTAACTGCTGGAAATACTTTCCTAATCAAGAACCTAGTGATTGTCATTTAATCATTAAGTGAAATTAAATTGTTTAATTTCCTGGAATAATTATGCATAAATATTTGTGAAATATTTAATGATAATTATGTCCTTAAATGACTTTGCCCTAACCAACAAATGATTAGATGTGATCTAGATCAAGATTGGTTACATGATCTACATGATCAACATTCCAACAAACATGTTGCTTGAATAGGACTTGGGATTTGTTTAGCAAATCTCATTATAATGTTAATCAAAATTGTTTTGATTATTACTATATGGTATAATTTCGGTTGAAGAACCGATGACAATCTCAAGTACAAAATGGTCTATTTTGCATTATCCTTTCTCGAGGTAGATATGGTGTCTAGTCGGAGAGCGTTGGGGTTGCGGGTTGCAACGTATGTGGTCCGTCCCACTCTCGTCGGTACTGGCCATGACAGCGGGTAGGGTTAGTATAATGCTTAAGAAATCATGATGTATTTCTAATTATTAAAATTCGAAATAATATGTATTTGAGATAATACCATTATTCAAGTAACTATTAAAATGTTTGTTGGATATTAATTGGATCATTAATTTAATATGATTAGATTAATTGGAATCCAATTAAGATTAAAATACTCTATTATGAATAGAGATGTTATTTCCCTTGGAAGAATTAATCATAATGAATATGATTCATAATGATTAATTAGAATTTGAATATGATATGGAGGATCACATAAGTGACATCCATGGTCTCCCGTCAAGGCGAAGGGTTCCGTCGCCAGATATTGTATGTAGGAGACGCCTGTCCGAAGTGACAACTCCTGCATACGATCCATTTGGATGCTCTTCGCTTCTCGAAAGAGTAAGGACGTATGCGTAGTGACCCCAATATCGGGTCCTCATATTATTGGGGCGATATTGGATTGCGCATAGCGAGTTGTATTCCTGTTGACGGTTGGTTCAATTAATGACGGATCAACATTGACTTAGGGGTGGTGGGCTCGGGTGTTAAAGACCGAATTGGGAGATGCAAGTTGGACTTGCAAGGCGGAATGTGTTCCCGCTTCTTTTTATCCGAGTTGTAGGTTCTCATATTATTGGGATGCAACAAAGATAAGGAAGGAGATCCCAGATCTTGCTTGAGATATAATGGTAAGTATATCTCTTACGTTGAAAGTGATTAAGGGAATGAACTTTCAATGTTGACATGGCAAGACAACTTTGATATAAAAATTCCTAAATCAAATTAAAATATGTATATATATAAATACGTACATCTATGCAAATTTCTTATTTCAGATAATCCTTTATTAAAACCCACTCAATGATATACTCAATAATAACCAGTGAAATATCTTGGATTGGACTCATGATCCAGATATTGTATTTGCAATTGGACACATAATGTATGTGGTTGCAATGTGCAAGTTTCCTCATAATATTAAGGAATGACAATTAAATAGATAATAGGACTACAACCCTAGGGTTTGTATGTCTCTTTAGTCTTGATCTCTCATCGGATGTACTTTAGAAGTGACATGTCGATGATGATCGCAATTGTCAAATAATCCTTATAAAATTAATGAAGATATTCTGGCATACATATGTGCTCTTGACATTTAACATGAATGAGATGGTTCACTGCATCATGCAGAATGGTGGCTCTATAAGAGATGATGTATTCAAATTATTTGAGTACCTACCTGAACCTAAGTTTTAAGAGTTTAGATGGATGTAGATGATGAGTGTCATCATTCTACTATCTGTACTCTGGTCATTCATGAAGCTTCATAATATTCATATTGTATGAATTTAATGAAGCATGTATAAATGTTGAAATGCTCTTACATAAGAGATCCTTAGTCTTAAGCAATGGTTGCTTATAGATAAAGGGAGCGCAGTGGAAGCATGGGTTGGACCCGAGTAAGAAGTATGGTCAAAGAGTTGACTATACATCTATGACTTCCATATGTCATCCAAAGAGTTGGATGAATGCCAATACTGCAATAAGTTGATGTGTTGATAGTATGACTATCAAGTCTATCTAGAATCCTTAGAGAAGGACTCGGATGGAGCATCGGATTAATCTACATAAATCATTGATAAGATAAAGTCAAATAATTGTATCTCAATCTTCTGATGACATTTGCAATAGGTTGCATATGTTTTAGAAGACTGGAAAATTTGATCTTAAAGGTTTATAGTTATCCACATGGATATTGATGCAATTGTTGCAACAATCTCTGTTGGATTGATAGACTTGTTAATTTCAGTGGGAGAGTCCTTAGTCTTAGAGAATGTCTCTATGACCTAGATATAAGAATACACTCATTGTTTGTTACTAAATGTTGGAAATAAACATGAATTCTGAGGAAGAACTATCATAAAGAGTTATGATGGAGATATTTCAGATAGTAATCTAAAATCTAGTGGACTCCACTAAATTAGAAAATTGATGAATGGCTCATTAACATTTCTAAATGCTGAAATTAAAACTTAAGATCAATATGAGGATGAAGATCATTTGACAATGATCTAGCATCAAGCTTTGGACATTTGTTTATTGATGTGATCAATAGACTAGTAAGAGATGAAACTTTAGAATGTCTAAAATTTCAAAACTTACATACTTATGAATATTGTATTCAAAGTAAAATGTCCAATACACCCTTCTTAGAGACAGGTGTAAGATGCCAAGGTATTCAAGATCTCATGCATATTGATGTATGTAGATCATCTATATCATAGTAAACATTATGGATATGTGATATCTGTTGATGATTATGTATGATATGAGATTTCTTCTCTTCACCTAAGAAACCTTTGAAATGTTCAAAGATTTCATTATTTTTGGTTTAGAACCAAAGTTTAAAGGAAGATAAAATGAATTTGATCTAATCTAGGTAGATAAATTCAAAGAATACCTTATAGAGATATGAATATCATTTCTATCTCAATCCTCCTAACACACCTTAACTCAATAGAGTTATAGGGAGATACAATTGGATCATGTGTGACATGAACTTATCAATGATGAATTTTAGCATAATTATCCCTTAGTTTCCAGGTATATATATGTGTAGTAGAGACTACAATGTATATCTTTAAAAAGGTTCCATGCATGATGGAATCTAGCACTTGAGAGTGTTGCTTCATTAGAAAATAAAGGATGGTATTGGATACCTACTTTATGACCTTGAGATTCTTAAAATATCTCATCTCTGAGAATGCGATTCTTAGATGTTGAGACTCTTGAGAATCAAGATAAAAATGAAGTGTAGGAACTCATTTAATCTTGAGAAGATAATGAGGCTCCTGAAATTGGAAACTAAGAGGACAATTAAAAATGAAACACTAATACCTCTTCAAATGAGTTTGAGGATGGATTCCACGTGTCAGAGAAATCTGACAATGATTGAACTTCATGTGATGAAGCTTCTGAAGATCATAGCATGGATAGATGGATGTTAGCAATAAAAGTCTAATGTAGACTTCATATGCAAGTGTTGTATATGGACCCTCGTGGATCCACCTATATGGGTAAAACCTATAAAGGTGTAAATGGATCTTCAAGAGAAAGGGAACCTGATGAGAAGGTAGAGACCTTCAAAGCACGGTTCGTAGCCATGAGCCACACACTGGAAGAGAAGACATTGCTTGCAATGAGACTTGCTCTTCGGTGTGAAGGATATGGAATTATCCTCAAGCGCATCACGGAAGCGTGATCGTCGTATCGGATACGACGAAGAACGACTAGTCGTACTAGTTGTTCGGTGCAGCGGAATTTAAAAAATTTTATTCGATGAAACCACATGATCCGAGAACCATTCTCAGATCGTTTCATCTATAACCACAACAAGTATAATGCAATACCTCTTGAAGCGTGGTTGATCAAATCTCTAAAGAAAGAGACCTCCTGTCTCAAGTCCGATCGTCGGCGAGACTGCTTGCGAGCGCGGGGATGAACCGCGTTGTCCTCGCAATCCAAGAAGATGATCCAAGCATGGTTGCTCCTGATCTCATCGCACGAGATCAAACGTCTCCTTCGTGAGAGGAACTCTCCAAGAAGACGGAGAACCGAAGAACGTCGAAGCGGCGGCGCGGTGGCGAAGGCGACGACTGTTCTCTCCTCTAGGGTTTGGTGGTCGGCCACCAATTAGAGGGAGAGAGGGCTGACGTGTGTAGAGAAGAGAGAGAGAGCTCCAATATTGCAAGCCCTTAGAGAGCATAGAATGCCTCTCTATTTATAGGGTTTTGGGATCCATGGATCTCAATCCATGGGACACATAAAATCAATGGATGAGATTGATTTGTGTCAATCCAATGGCCAAGATTGTTGTTGTCAAAAGCAACAAATTTAGGTTAAAATATATTTGAAAAAATCAAATATAATTTAGTCCTAAATCAACCCAACAAATAAGGAGAGAATGTGCATGGAGATTTCATCTCCATGCACCTTCCATGTTGGACGGCCACCCATTCCATATAGGAATGGTGTGCCGCCCACTATGGGAGTCCATGGAGGCAATCTCATGGATTCCCATGAGATTGCATATCTCCTTGATTTTTCTCTCTTATTTATTTGCAACAAATTTATTGGGTTTTATTCTCCAAAAAATAATTCACAATTATCTTTGAGAATATTGCATTCTTGCCATGGAAAAAATTGTGAATCATATTCACAACCCAAAACAACACATAATTCATATTGTTAATTAATTACACAATGTGTATCCAATGCACATAATAATTAATCAACACATATAAATTATAATTAGCTCTCTCTTATACATTATAAATCACATTTATAATATATTATGAATAATTGGATATTTCTATCCACATTATTCTTATCCACATTAATTAAATCGCATTCAATTAAATTGGATAATTTCTTCACACATCAAGATGATTAAATCACATTTAATCATTATTTCTTCATTGCTTAGATCTTATGGAATTATTCTTGAACCCTTCAAGAATAATGCAATCTCTCCACAGATACTTGGAGATAAGGACATGGCGATTGTATTGTTCCACGTATAGTGACATGGATATTGAGATCATATCCTGATCGCGGGCCTCCCATAGATGCTTGATTAAATCAAGACCGTAAATCTAATCTTCTCATTGTATCTGAATCATATTCAGATCAATGTCCAACACTTGGACCAAGATCAGATCACTTCTCTAATGAGAGGAGTCACTAAAATCCAGACCCGTTTCATCACTCCCTAGGAATGGAAGCGTCATGGTTATACAATCGTTTATGATCAAATCACCCTCAGGTATTCCCAATACCTGTACATCCTGCATACTGGAAGACTCAGACTAAACCCGAAGTATCGGATCAACTTTATACTGTCTACTTCATGGTTTTATCAGTAAGTTTCTCATTCGATCATTGGGAGTTGGTATCGATCATACACTTTCCAAAAGTGTATATCATACCTAGGTCTTGATCATATACTAAAAGTATATATCAAACCTACAAATTCAGTCAAGCTTCCAAAGCGAGACGACCATGCGCATGGAATTTGATTCATCCCAATATCTCATGAGTGAGCTCATGTCTTCCGGTTCAGTAACTGAACCTGTATGATCCCTTTGAGAGATCGTATTACTCATATGCCCTTATATGCACACCAGCGCGCCGGTGTATAGACCTTGATTAGGTCATCAACCTATTGGTCTGCCAAATGTACATACTTGGACATATAGCAACACATCTGTCTCCGGTCAGAGGATGCGTGCCTATATCATGACAGCATATGATATAGGACTTTGGTTATCTCGATCTCGTTAAGTCAACTCTTTGACCTAACTAATCTGACACCTCCGAATCTCTATTCCTATGCAGAGGACCTGCATCAAGAGGTCGGTCAGATATCAGCCTTCAGAGATAGGATTGCCATCTCCTACTCAGGCTGGAGATCATCTCTTAATAATCATTTGACGGTGCTTGATGAGTCCTCAATCTAACTCTTTAGATATTCATCCAAGCACCCACCTCTATGATTCAATAGTTGAATCAACAGCTGTATGATTATTAAGATGGCCATGGTACATAACCACAATTGTACTAAGGGACCTATTATACAAATTATTCATTCTTCATTTCAGATCAGGGAATGATATGTGCAATAACATTTATTGCATAATGGCTCGCCGTGGGCTCGCATTTCCAACAATCTCCCACTAGCCCAAAGAGCCATTAATGGGCTAATCATTTAAACTCACTCATGTGACAATCATAGGCTATTTAGAAAATAGCTAGGTAAGCTGATCAGTCACTCTGTTCCCGCGAGACTACGCCAAATCCTTTTACGGTACTTGCATATCCCCAGTAACAGTGCTCGCATCCAATGCGAATGTTGCATCTTATGCAACCAATACTCAATCTAGTTAGTTACAGTGTCTTTGACACTACAGCTTAACAATTATCATAACCAGTATTTCCATAATCCTTATCAAAATATCCTTATTCCTGGAGATCTCTATCTCCTAAGGTATCTATAGTTAAGACCTTTTAGATCACTATCTATAAAGTCTTAAACTTTTGAAGATAAGACTTTGAGATCACTATCTCAAAAATCTTGTCATCTATGAAGATTTTGTTATTACTGCAACCAAGTGTTTTATTTCCATAGTAGGATTAGTAACAGTTTACTACTCCCACTGCATGGCAGCCATCTGGCTTTTGTACACCTCTAGCATACACCCGGCTTCTCAGAACTGATGCCCAAAGGCAAGTAGTTCTAGCATTCACTTCCTCAACTCTTTGAGGTGCTATCCCTTTAGATAGGTCAGTACCATATCTTAAGGGATGGAAGCCTTTCTTGGAATTTCTATGAATAGAATATGTCCAAGGTGTGCTATAAATGTGACAGTCCCATTATCCTCTTCTCTTTGCTTCTGAACAACTTCAGAACTAAGGTCTAAGAGGTATCTTTGAAATCATATTTCGAGATATGGAATAGCCAGTCTATAAAACACTTATTATCATCCTTATATCATTCTAAATGATTAGGATATTATCTACATTTAGCATGATGAACACAAAGGCACTCCCACTAAGCTTCACATGGCTCATCAAGATTCTATTTGAAATCATAACAATTATAATTCCATTAAATCTCATGGTCCAACTTCAAGAAGCTTATTTGAGTCCTTAGATGGATTCCTTAGCTTGCACACCTTGTTTTCCTCAACCATGAAGTCCTGGGGCTACTTCATGTGAATATCCTCAAAGAGGTATTCGTAGAGGAATGCAATATTGACTTACATCTTGAAGATGTAATAGTCAAGTTGTGTAGCTAAGGTTAGCAACATTCTGACGATTTTAAGCACGGTCACCGAAGAGCAAGTCTCATTGCAAGCAATGTCTTCTCTTCCAGTGTGTAGCTTATGGCTACGAACCGTGCTTTGAAGATCTCTACCTTCTCATCAGGTTCCCTGTCTCTTGAAGATCCATTTACACCTTTACAGGTCTTACCCATATAGGTGGATCCTCGAGGGTCCATATACAACACTTGTATATGAAGTCTACATTAGACTTTTATTGCTATCCATCTATCCATGCTATGATCTTCAGAAGCTTCATCACATGAAGTTCGATCATTGTCAGATTTCTCTAACACATGGAATCCATCCTCAAACTTATTTGAAGAGGTATTAATGTTTCATCTTTAATTGTCCTTTTAGTTTCCAATTTCATGAGTCTCATTATCTTCTCAAGAAAAAATGAGTTCCTATACTTCATTTTCATCTTGATTCTCAAGAGTCTCAACCTCTAAGAATCACATTCTCGGAGATGAGATATTTTTAAGAATCTCAAGGTCATAAAGTAGGTATCCAATACCATCCTTTATTTTCCTAATGAAGCAGCACTCTCAAGTGCTAGATTCCAACATACATGGAACCTTATTAAGGATATACATTGTAGTCTCTACTACACATATATACCTGGAAACTAAGGGATAATTATGCTAAAATTCAACATTGATAAGATCATGTCACACATGATCCAATTGTATCTTCCTATAACTCTTTTGAGTTAAGGTGTGTTAGGAGGATTGAGATAGAAATGATATTCATATCTCCATAAGGTATTCTTCGAATTTATCTAGTAGGTACTTGCTACCTAGATTAAATCAAATTCATTTTATCTTCCTTCAAACTTTGGTTCTAAACCAAAATTAATGAAATCTTTGAACATTTCAAAGGTTTCTTAGATGAAGAGAAGAAATCTCATATCATACATAATCATCAATAGATATCACATATCCACAATGTTTACTATGATATAGATGATCCGCATACATCAATATGTATGAGATCCTGAATACCTTGGCATCTTACACCATTCCCGAAGAAGGGTGTATTGGACATTTTTACTTTGAATACAATATTCATAAGTATGTAACTTTTGAAATTTCAGACATTCTAAAGTTTCATCTCTTACTAGTCTATTGATCAAATCGATAGACAAATGTCCAAGGCTCGATGCTAGATCATTGTCAAATGATCTTCATCCTCCTATTGATCTTATAAAGGTTTTAATTTCAGTATTTAGAAATGTTAATGAACCATTCATTAATTTTTCTAATTTATGCGGAGTCCACTAGATTTTAGATTACTATCTGAAATATCTTCATCATAACTCTTTATGATAGTTCTATCTCAGAATTCATGTTTATTTCCAACATTTAGAAACAAACAATGAGTGTATTCTTATATCTAGGTCATAGAGACATTCTCTACGACTAAGGGCTCTCCCACTGAAATTAACAAGTCTATTAATCCGACAGAGATTGTTGCAACAATTGCATCAATATTCATGTGGACAACTATAAACCTTTAAGATCAAATTTTCCAGTCTTTCAAAACATATGCAACCCATTGCAAATGTCATCAGAAGATTGAGATACAATTATTTGACTTTATCTTATTCAATAAGTAAGTCAATATCAATGATTTATGTAGATTATTCTGATGTTCCATCCGAGTCCTTTTCAAAGGATTCTAGACAGACTTTGATAGTCATACTATCAACACATCAACTTATTGCAGTATTGGCATTCATCCAACTCTTTGGATGTCATATGGAAGTTACAGAAGTCCAGTCAACTCTTTGACTTTCCTTCTTTCTTGGGTCCAACCCATGCTTCCATTGCGCTCCCTTTATCTATAAGCAACCATTGCTTAAGACTAAGGATCTCTTACAATAAATTCAAAAGAATTCAAATGTAAGATCATTTCAACATTTATACATGCTTCATTAAATTCATACAATATGAATATTATGAAGCTTCATGAATGACTAGAGTATAGACAGTAGAATAATGACACTCATCATCTACATCCATCTAAACTCATAAAACATAGGTTCAGGTAGGTACTCAAACAATTGAATACATCATCTCTTATAGAGCTACCATTCTGCATGATGCAGAGAACCATGTCACTCATGATGAAATGTCAAGAGCACATATATATCTGCCAAAATATCTTCATTGATTTTATAAGGATTATTTGACAATTGCGATCATCATCGACATGTTACTTCCAAAGTACATCCAATGAGATCAAGACTATAGAGACACACAAACCCTAGGGTTGTAGTCCTATTATCTATTTAATTGTCATTCCTCAATATTATGAGGAAACTTGCACATTGCAACCACATACATTATGTGTCCATTTGCAAGTACAATATCTGGATCATGAGTCCAATCCAAGATATTTCACTGGTTATTATTGAGTATATCATTGAGTGGGTTTTAATGAAGGATTATCTGAAATAAGAAATTTGCATAAATTTATATAAATATATATACACTTTTTACTTTGATTTAGGAATTTTTATATCAAAGTTGTCTTGCCATGTCAACACTGAAAGTTCGTTCCCTTAATCACTTTCAATGTAAGAGATATACTTACCATTATATCTCAAGCAAGATCTGGGATCTCCTTCCTTATCTTTGCTGCATCCCAATAATATGAGAACCTACAACTCGGATAAAGAGAAGCGGGAACACATTCCTCCTTGCAAGTCCAACTTGCATCTCCCAATTCGGTCTTTAACACCCGGGCCCACCATCCCTAAGGCAATGTTGACCCGTCATTAATTGAACCAACCGTCAACAGGAATACAACTCGCTATGCGCAATCCAATATCGCCCCAATAATATGAGGACCCGATATTGGGGTCACTACGCATACGTCCTTACTCTTTCGAGAAGCGACGAGCCCGATCCAGATGCGCTTGCATACAGGAGCTGTCACTTCGGACAGGTGTCTCCCACATGCAATCCCTGGCGACGGAACCCTCCGCCTTGACGGGAGACCATGGATGTCACTTATGTGATCCTCCATATCATATTCAAATTTTTTAATTAATTATCGTGAATCATATTCACATAATTAATTCTTCCAAGGAAATTATTATCTCTAATCATATTAGAGTATTTCAATTGGACATAATCAATTTAATCATATTAAATTAATTATCAATCCAATTCAATCAATCAAACTTGATTATTTTACTTGAATATATATGGTAATATCTCAAAATACGTATTAATTCGAATTTTAATAATTAAAAAAATACATCTTAATCCCTCGGACATTATCCCGGCCCTACCCGCTGTCATGGCCAGTACCGACGAGAGTGGGACGGACCACATACGTTGCAACCCGCAACCCCAATGCTCTCCGACTAGGCACCATATCCGCCTCGGGAAAGGATAATGACAAATTGATTAATTTGTACTTGAGATGATCATCGGTTCTTCAACCGAAATTGTACCATATAGTAATAATCAAAACATTTTTGATTATAAGGAAATTTGCTAGACAAATTCCCAAATCCTATTCAAGCATCAAGTTTGAAAGATTGTGGTTTCCAATTATGATTTAGATCACATCTTAATCAATTATTGGTTAAGGCAATGTCATTTAAGGGAATAATTATCATCAAATATTTCACAAATATTTATGCACAATTATTCTAGGAAATTAAACAATTTAATTTCACTAAATGATTAAATGACAATCACCAATCAAACATTAAGTTTGATGAATGTGTTTCCAATTAAGATTTAGATCAAATCTAATCAATTAATTGGATGAGGCCAAGTCAATTATGTAAATAATCATCTTCAAATATTTTACAAATATTTTTCATGATTATTTCACGAATTAACAATTAATTTCACTAATTGACAATCACTTGGTTCTTGATTAGGACTGTAATTTCAGCAGTGACCCCTTCTTACTAAAATTAGCATATCTCAATCATATTAAATCCAAATTAGACAAAATCAATTTTCATAGATTGCTAATTTGATTTAGGACATAATACAAGTGATGTTACACGCATTTGGAGGCAAGTCTAAACAGTAATTAACATTTTAATCACGTTCAGATCTACAGTTCCCGCAACAGTGCATACATGTTCATTAAAACAACCATATCTAGAGCATACGAAATCCGATTTACGTAAACTCAGATCCTATGGTTTCCTTATTTAATGGGGAACAAAATCCAAGTATTAAATTTGTGTTTAAACAATTTAAACAGTGCCGAATTTATTTACTAAACAGATCTGCGAAATCAAATGCGATAAAAACTTTCGCGACCTTAACGAACCCAAGTCGTCCTCGGTTTTTCGAATCATATTCGAAACCGTTGACCTAAGGCTCTGATACCACTTGAAGGATATGGAATTATCCTCAAGCGCATCACGGAAGCGTGATCGTCGTATCGGATACGACGAAGAACGACTAGTCGTACTAGTTGTTCGGTGCAGCGGAATTTAAAAAATTTTATTCGATGAAACCACATGATCCGAGAACCATTCTCAGATCGTTTCATCTATAACCACAACATGTATAATGCAATACCTCTTGAAGCGTGGTTGATCAAATCTCTAAAGAAAGAGACCTCCTGTCTCAAGTCCGATCGTCGGCGAGACTGCTTGCGAGCGCGGGGATGAACCGCGTTGTCCTCGCAATCCAAGAAGATGATCCAAGCATGGTTGCTCCTGATCTCATCGCACGAGATCAAACGTCTCCTTCGTGAGAGGAACTCTCCAATAAGATGGAGAACCGAAGAACGTCGAAGCGGCGGCGCGGTGGCAAAGGCGACGACTGTTCTCTCCTCTAGGGTTTGGTGGTCGGCCACCAATTAGAGGGAGAGAGGGCTGACGTGTGTAGAGAAGAGAGAGAGAGAGAGAGAGAGAGAGAGCTCCAATATTGCAAGCCCTTAGAGAGCATAGAATGCCTCTCTATTTATAGGGTTTTGGGATCCATGGATCTCAATCCATGGGACACATAAAATCAATGGATGAGATTGATTTGTGTCAATCCAATGGCCAAGATTGTTGTTGTCAAAAGCAACAAATTTAGGTTAAAATATATTTGAAAAAATCAAATATAATTTAGTCCTAAATCAACCCAACAAATAAGGAGAGAATGTGCATGGAGATTTCATCTCCATGCACCTTCCATGTTGGACGGCCACCCATTCCATATAGGAATGGTGTGCCGCCCACTATGGGAGTCCGTGGAGGCAATCTCATGGATTCCCATGAGATTGCATATCTCCTTGATTTTTCTCTCTTATTTATTTGCAACAAATTTATTGGGTTTTATTCTCCAAAAAATAATTCACAATTATCTTTGAGAATATTGCATTCTTGCCATGGAAAAAATTGTGAATCATATTCACAACCCAAAACAACACATAATTCATATTGTTAATTAATTACACAATGTGTATCCAATGCACATAATAATTAATCAACACATATAAATTATAATTAGCTCTCTCTTATACATTATAAATCACATTTATAATATATTATGAATAATTGGATATTTCTATCCACATTATTCTTATCCACATTAATTAAATCGCATTCAATTAAATTGGATAATTTCTTCACACATCAAGATGATTAAATCACATTTAATCATTATTTCTTCATTGCTTAGATCTTATGGAATTATTCTTGAACCCTTCAAGAATAATGCAATCTCTCCACAGATACTTGGAGATAAGGACAGGGCGATTGTATTGTTCCACGTATAGTGACATGGATATTGAGATCATATCCAGATCGCGGACCTCCCATAGATGCTTGATTAAATCAAGACCGTAAATCTAATCTTCTCATTGTATCTGAATCATATTCAGATCAATGTCCAACACTTGGACCAAGATTAGATCACTTCTCTAATGAGAGGAGTCACTAAAATCCAGACCCGTTTCATCACTCCCTAGGAATGGAAGCGTCATGGTTATACAATCGTTTATGATCAAATCACCCTCAGGTATTCCCAATACCTGTACATCCTGCATACTGGAAGACTCAGACTAAACCCGAAGTATCGGATCAACTTTATACTGTCTACTTCATGGTTTTATCAGTAAGTTTCTCATTCGATCATTGGGAGTTGGTATCGATCATACACTTTCCAAAAGTGTATATCATACCTAGGTCTTGATCATATACTAAAAGTATATATCAAACCTACAAATTCAGTCAAGCTTCCAAAGCGAGACGACCATGCGCATGGAATTTGATTCATCCCAATATCTCATGAGTGAGCTCATGTCTTCCGGTTCAGTAACTGAACCTGTATGATCCCTTTGAGAGATCGTATTACTCATATGCCCTTATATGCACACCAGCGCGCCGGTGTATAGACCTTGATTAGGTCATCAACCTATTGGTCTGCCAAATGTACATACTTGGACATATAGCAACACATCTGTCTCCGGTCAGAGGATGCGTGCCTATATCATGACAGCATATGATATAGGACTTTGGTTATCTCGATCTCGTTAAGTCAACTCTTTGACCTAACTAATCTGACACCTCCGAATCTCTATTCCTATGCAGAGACCTGCATCAAGAGGTCGGTCAGATATCAGCCTTCAGAGATAGGATTGCCTTCTCCTACTCAGGCTGGAGATCATCTCTTAATAATCATTTGACGGTGCTTGATGAGTCCTCAATCTAACTCTTTAGATATTCATCCAAGCACCAACCTCTATGATTCAATAGTTGAATCAACAGCTGTATGATTATTAAGATGGCCATATTACATAACCCCAATTGTACTAAGGGACCTATTATACAAATTATTCATTCTTCATTTCAGATCAGGGAATGATATGTGCAATAACATTTATTGCATAATGGCTCGCCGTGGGCTCGCATTTCCAACACGGTGACCATGCTTAAAATCATCAGAATATTGCTAACCTTAGCTACACAACTTGACTATTGCATCTTCAAGATGTAAGTCAATATTGCATTCCTCTACGAATACCTCTTTGAGGATATTCACATGAAGTAGCCCAAGGGCTTCATGGTTGAGGAAAGCAAGGTGTGCAAACTAAGGAATCCATCTATGGACTCAAATAAGCTTCTTGAAGTTGGACCATAAGATTTGATGGAATTATAATTGTTATGATTTCAGATAGAATCTTGATGAGCCATGTGAAGCTTAGTGGGAATGCCTTTGTGTTCATATTGCTAAATGTAGATAATATCCTAATCATTTAGAATGATATAAGGATGATAATAAGTGTTTTATAGACTGGCTATTCCATATCTTGAAATATGATTTCAAAGATACCTCTTAGATCTTAGTTCTGAAGTTGTTCAGAAGCCAAGAGAAGAGGATAATTGGACTGTCACATTTGTAGTATACCTTGGACATATTCTATTCATAGAAATTCCAAGAAAGGCTTCTAACCCTTAAGATATGGTACTGACCTATCTTAAGGGATAGCACCTCAAAGAGTTGAGGAAGTGAATGCTAGAACTACTTGCACTTGTGCATTAGTTACGAGGAGCTGAGTGTATGCTAGAGTGTACAAATACCAGATGTCTGTCATGCAGTGGGAGTAGTAAATTGTTACTAATCCTACTATAGAAATAAAACACTTAATTGCAGTAATAATAATATCTTCAAAGATGATGAAACTTAGAGATAGTGATCTCAAAGTCTTATATTCAAAAGTTTAAGACCATGTAGATAGTGATCTATAAGGGTCTAAACTTTAGATACCTTAGGAGATAGAGATCTCCGGGAATGCAGGTATTCTAATAAGGATTATGGGGATACTGGTTATGATGTCAGGGACACTGTAACCAACTAGATTGAGTATTGGTTGCATGAGATGCAACATTCGCATTAGATGCGAGCACTGTTACTGGGGATATGCAGGTGCCGTAAAAGGACTTGGCATAGTCTCGCGGGAACAGAGTGACTGATCAGCTTACCTAGCTATTTTCTAAATAGCCTATGATTGTCACATGAGTGCGGGTTTAAATGATTAGCCCATTAATGGCTCTTTGGGCTAGTGGGAGATTGTTGGAAATGCGAGCCCACGGCGAGCCATTATGCAATAAATGTTATTGCAATTCACTCCTTAATCTGAAATGAAGAATACATAATTTGCATAATAGGTCCCTTAGTACAATTAGGGTTACGTACCATGGCCATCTTGATGATCATACAGCTGTTGATTCAACTATTGAATCATAGAGGCTGGTGCTTGGTTGAATATCTAAAGAGTTAGATTGAGGACTCATCAAGCACCGTCAAATGATTGTTAAGAGATGATCTCCAGCCTGAGTAGGAGATGGCAATCCTTATCTCTGAAGGCTGATATCTGACCGACCTCTTGATGCAGGTCCTCTGCATAGGAATAGAGATTCGGAGGTGTCAGATTAGTTAGGTCAAAGAGTTGACTTAACGAGATCGAGATAACCAAAGTCCTATATCGTATGCTGTCATGATATAGGCACGCATCCTCTGACCGGAGACAGATGTGTTGCTATATGTCTAAGTATGTACATTTGGCAGACCAATAGGTTGATGTCCTAATCAAGGTCTATACACCGGCGCGCTGGTGTGCATATAAGGGCATATGAGTAATACGATCTCTCAAAGGGATCATACAGGTTCAGTTACTGAACCGGAAGACATGAGCTCACTCATGAGATATTGGGAAGAATCAAATTCCGTGCGCACGGTCGTCTCGCTTTGGAAGCTTGACTGAATTTGTAGGTTTGATATATATTTTTTGGAAAGTATATGATCAAGACCTAGGTATGATATATTCTTTTGGAAAGTATATGATCGATACCGACTCCTAATGATCGAATGAGAAACTTACTGATAAAACCATGAAGTAGACAGCATAAAGTTGATCCAATACTTCGGGTTTAGTCTGAGTCTTCCAGTATGCAGGATGTACAGGTATTGGGAATACCTGAGGGTGATGTGATCATAAACGATTGTATAACCATGACGCTTCTATTCCTAGGGAGTGATGAAACAGGTCTGGATTTTAGTGACTCCTCTCAGTAGAGAAGTGATCTAATCTTGGTCCAAGTGTTGGACATTGATCTGAATGTGATTCAGATACAATGAGAAGATTAGATTTACGGTCTTGATTTCATCAAGCATCTATGGGAGGCCCGCGATCTGGATTTGAGATACGATCTCAATATCCATGTCACTATACGTGGAACAATACAATCGCCCTGTCCTTATCTCTAAGTATCTGTGGAGAAAGCGCATTATCCTTGAAGGAGTTCATGGATAATTCTATTGTTGATTTATGTATCCGAGCATTGAGAAAATGGATAATTAAATGTGATTTAATTATCATAAGTAATATGAATTTGATTCATATTATAAAGAGAGTTATCTGAGATAATTAAATGTGATTTGATTATCAAAGATGTGAATAATGTGAATGTGATTCATATTATTTGAGAACAAGAGAATAAAGATCCAAGATGATTAAATGTGATTTAATTATCATGGATATGAATAATGTGGATAGCAATATCCATATTAGTCATATATATTATAAATGTGATTTATAATATATAAGAGAGAGCTATTTGTGATTTACATTTGTTAATTAAATGTTAATGTGAATTGGATTCACATTGGACATTGAATTGAAAATGTAATTTACATTTTGTTTTGGGTTGTGAATATGATTCACAAATTTCCAATGGCATGATTGCAATGTTCACAAAATAAATTGGATTTATTTTTGTGAAATAATTTGCAACAAATGTTGTTGCAAATATTGGAGAGAATCATGAGATAATGTAATCTCATGTAATAGGAAAAAGGAAGCTCCCTTCCTTATGAGGAGAGGGGACGGCCACAATTCCATAAGGAATGTAGTGGCCGTCCACCCTCCTTATGGAAGGAGGCTTGCCTCCTTTCCTATCTCTCCAATGGAGATTGATTTGATATAAATCAAATTATATTTAATATATATGATTTTTATTAAATTAATTGTTGTTGTGTTTTTAGCAACAAATCATGACCATTGAAAGAAACACAAATTAATGTGGACCATTGGATTTGTGTTGACACATGGGTTGAGATCCATGGATCCCAAAACCCTATAAAAGGAGAGGCACCCCATTGCTCTTCTTGGCACATAAGTGAGACAACAAGTCTCTCTCTCTCTTTCTTTCTCTTTCTCTTCCTCTCATGGCCGTCCACCATGGATGCCCTAGAGAGGCTCTCCATCGCCGCGGCACCGTCGTTATGCTGCCCGATGGTTTGCTCGTGGAACTCCGTCTACTTCAACGTGCCTTACTCGTGAAGAAGACGTCGGATATCGTGTGTCGAGATCAGGAGATCCGCCGCTTGGATCATCAACATGGATTACGAGAAGCACGCGGTTCATCCCCACGCTCGCAAGCGTCTCTTCCGTCGGATCGGACTTGAGACAGGAGGTCTCTTCGTTTAGAGACTCGATTACAACCACGCTTCAAGAGGTAAACTTAATACTTGTTTGTGGTTTAGACGAAACGATCCGAGAAGTGTTCTTGGATCATGTGGTTTCGTCGCATAAAATTTTTTTAATTTCCGCTGCATAGAACAACTAGTACGACTAGTCGTTCTTCGTCGTATTCGATACGACGATCACGCTTCCGTGATGCGCTTGAGGATCTAACCATATCCTTCACCAACCACCTCTGATCCTAGACCGTTCCTTCATTGTTTCTCCCTCCCTCCCCCTCTCCTATAAAACTCCTTCTATCCCCAATTTCCAATTATCCATGATTTACATTTCTCCCAAGCTCCAGGGTGACATGAGAGAGCTCAAGGTTCTCCCGCCATCGAGTTAGGTCGAGGAAGTAGCAGACCGGCACGATCGTCGTCGACGTGAGTTCAGCTCCACCGTGCACCAAGCCTATGCGTCACCATGGGTTGCATGCCGTGATCACGGTTCTCCTTTGAGCTTTGCCCACAGGCGATAAACATCCATTTTCCTCCCTCAATTCTGGTTAGATTCCTTTTTCCCTTTCCGATTTCTCTACATCTCTTCTCCTTTTCACTCAGATCCCCCTCTTCTCCATTATATCACTTCAAGTTTGATCCGATCAGGCAACATTCCCCTTCAAATCCCCTTCTTTTCACTGATCTACCTCACGCAACCTATCACCTTCGGCCATACATGGTGGCTAGAGATCCCTAGTTCCTTCCACCGCCATCGTTAGAACCATCCTTTCACCCCATTTATCTTTGCAATTTGGGTCAAGGGTTCGACCTTGAGCCATTGATTACACATGCAGGACATTGGCTTCACCAGGAGTTCACTAGATCTGGAAGCAAAACAAAGACATTGACGCATTTTCCATCATCCTTTGAGTCACAGCTCCAGAATAACCTGAGATCCTTCGTAATCTAAAGCGAGCATTGTCATCGAGCAACGAATCACAATTCTGAGATCCATTTAGAGATTGCTTGACTAGTGTTTGAGTGCTTGGAGGAGATAATCACTTGACATGAGAACATCATTAGAGATCGAGACAGCAGGGGACCTTCAGATCGCCCCTTGAATCGAGAGTTAAGTTCGAAATGCTTAAGCATGACCATCGAGGACTCCGCCTCGAAGCCTCACCGTCGCCCGTGCTTGAATTGGGGAAGAACAACCCCGAAGCTCATGTTCGCACAACCGCCGTCGATCGTGAGTTTATCGGACAGTCCCGGTTTCAATCGTCCTATCACTTAGGGCCTGTTTGGTTGCAGGGTTGGGCAGGGTTGGGTTGAGCTGGGTTGGGATGGGTGAATAGTAATCTGTGAGGAGGAAGTACCCTTGTGAATAGTAACCGGGGTTGGGCCAACCCTGCCCAACCCTGCAACCAAACAAGCCCTTAAGAGGAAAGGAACCTCACGCAATCTGCATGTGAGGAGAGATATTTTTGGAGGGTAATTTACAATAGCACTCCTGTATTTTATGAAAACTACAAATAGATCCTCTTCGGTGGTGTGCTCGTGCCTCAGCACGTAATCTGGGTGTTTCGTAGTTTGCTCGTCGTTTTCTGATATTTGTACACACATCCTGATTTCCAGATTATTACATCTATATCGTTATTACAATATACATAATACTATACTATTCAATAACAAATGAATAAAATATTATTAATCAAACTATAATAAAAATATGTATAAATATCCGATACTATACTATATACAATATAAAATAAGTTTTGAAAAATATAATTATTTTTTGTTTTTAATAAATCATTAAAAGAGAAAAATATAGAAACATTAAAATCATTAAAAAATGTAAAAAACCTTCAAAAATCCTATAAAATTATTTACAATAACTTTTACTATATTTTACATAGGAAATAAGAAACAATATAAAAATCAAATATGAAAATTTGTAAAAATTAAAATACATAAAACATCAAAAATCGTAACTAATTTAAAAAATCACAAAAATACGCACATCTCGTTCTAAAGATATTTTCATCCAATTTTCAGCAAAAATAAAATAAAAATATTTTAACCATATTTGATATTTTTAAAGCAAAAATAATTCCCTATTTTATATAAAAACCATTGTCTAACCTTAAAAATATTCCAAAACTCATAAAAATTCTAAAAAACACTAAAAAATTCATAAAACCAGTAAAACAAATTTTAAAAATCAAAATCAAATGGCTATAGTACTTTGCTTATAGTATACAAAATTGCAAAAACAATATAAAATTCATAAAACCAAATAAAAATTCATAAACATCCCATATAAAAAAATAAAATTAGAAAACCCCTTTACCTTAGTCACTCTCCTATTTCCCCTAGTTTCCACAATTTGCTTCCTTGAGATCAAATGGCCCTAGTTTCCTTGACTATTAGGGAAGGGATACATGGGCATCTAATCTCTAGAACCAACAGTCCCTCCCATCCTCTGGCAAACAGGGCATGGCCGTACAAAATCAGAGGCATCTCTTAACAAGGTCCACCAAAAGAAACCACACTATAACACCTTCTAAGCGACTCTCTTTTCGAAATGGTGTCCTCCATCCTCAAGTGAATGACAATACATGAGGACACTCTGGTATCCCTTTTGAGGAATACACCTTCTCCAGATACAATCCGATCCTTCAAAGAAAAGGAACGAATCCTCCCAATGGTATTTTCTCGAATCCGACTTAAGTCAGTCTATACTGCTCCTAGTCCAGCCATGAGGAACTTGCTTGGAGACAAGGAAGCTTACCATACAAATAGACTCATATGGAAAGGTCTCTCGAATATGCTCAGTATAAGGAGAATCCTTTATTTCAATCCTTGAAAGATGATCAACCTCTACATTTTTGACTCCGGGTTTATCCTTAATTTCCAAATTAAACTCCTGGAGTAACAATACCCACCTAAGAAGACGCTTCGCGTCCTTCTTTTCCATGAGATACCTGATGGATGAATGATCAGTATAAACTGTCACTTTTGAGCCTAAAATCATATACCTAAAATTTTCTGAATCCCTGACTACGACAAGAATCTCTTTCTCGATCATTTTATAATTCCTCCAAAATAGATTCAGAACTTTGCTTGTGTAGTGAGTAGTAAACAGAATCCGATCTCATCTTTTCCCTAATACAAATCCTATAATAAAATCAGAAGCATCAATCATGATCTCAAAGGGAAGAGAACAATCAAGATCCTACAATATAGGAGAGTCACGAATCATCTTCTTAAGGAGCTATAAGGCCTCAAGACACTTGTGATCTACAAAGAACTCGGTGTCCTTTCCTACGAGCTTAGTCAGTGGTCGAGCAATCTTAGAAAAATCCTGAATAAATCTTCTATAGAATACAACATGCCCCTGAAATGACCTCACCGACTTGATGTTGGTTGGCGGATCAATTTTTCTTAATCACGTCCACCTTGGTATAGACATCCTTCATTCCCTTTTTGGAGATGACATGCCCCAACACAATACCCTCTTTAACCATAAAATGACTTTTTCCCCAGGAGAATACCAGATTTACCTCCCGACACCTCTAAAAAACTTGGTTCAACTGAGCAAAACAGGAGTCAAATGAATAACAATGGATCGAGAAGTAGTCCACAAAGACTTACAAGAAATCCCTAACCATTTCGACAAACACAACAATCATGCATCTATGAAATGTACCTGGAGCATTGCATAGCCTGAAAGGTGCATGTCTGAATGCGTATGTGGTGAAAGGACAAGTAAAAGAGGTTTTTCTTGGTCCTCAGGGACGATAGATACTTGAATGTAGCCAGAGTACCCATCAAGAAAATACAACTCCTTCCCCACTAATCTCTCCAAAATATGATCAATAAAAGGTAGGGGAATGTGATCTTTCTTGGTCGTAGCATTCAGGTGCCTGTAATCGACACAGACTCGCCATGACGTAGGTACTCTTGTTGCAATCTCTATTCCCTCCTCTTTGGTGACCATCTAAATTCCAAACTTCTTCAGGACAACATGTAAAGGTGTCACCCATTTGGAGTCAGAGATTGGGTAAATAAACCTCGCTCCATGCCATTTATCTATTTCCTTTTTAATTACTTCTTGTATATCTGGATTAAGCCTCCTCTAGAATTAAGGGAATGTCGAGCATTATCCTCAACAAAAATATGGTGTGAACAGAGTGTGGGATTTATACCCACAAGATCCGACACATTCCATCATATAGCCTTATGGTTCTTTTCTAATAATTCTAACAACCTAGTCTACTGATCTACAATCAACTTAGAAATAATGACGATAGAAAGATTATTCTTTGGTCCCATAAAGAAGGAATACTTGAGTGTAGGAGGTAATGGCTTCAACTCTGGTAAAGATGAATTATCAGGTACATCAGGTTGAACTACCACTGAATCTGGATCTGTGCTGCTTAGTCGAGATGAGTTGTCTATAATGCTATCCACCAACTGTATCGAAGGATAAGGAGTCGGATTGCCAAAGAAAGATGATAATTCAGCCAATGTCGCGTCTGACTCATCATCTAAATCCCTTGACTGTTCCGAAAGAGAAGGAATTAACAAGTCCAACGGGACTTCTAAGTCATCAAGAGAATAGGGGGTGCATAACTCAAGAACTCTTACAATGTATCAACAACTGCTCTATGTATACTATCCTCTCCTGAGAGGGTCTCGTTCTCTACAGTCAGGTTCTACTCCCAAATCCCAAATGTGCTAACTACATTGCAGTCGACCTCAAAAAAGGAAGATAAATCCGTGCTAGTCTCAGAATTAGGTCGCTTCCATTTCATTTGCTTTATCTGTAGTTTCACTTCTCTACCAGAAGAACAAAACATCATCATCCATGTCTGATAATCAAATGAAGATCTAGCTGTTCTAAGGAATGCTCGCCCGAGGACAATATGTGAATCTCTCCAATGATTGGGGATATCCATATAGAGGATAGTGAAGTCCACTTTGTAGTCTTGTCCCTCAATAAAGATAATGTCATTCTTGACCTCATCCTTAGCCTTTTTCATTGATTTATCTGCAAACTGAAGTAACTCTCTAGATCAGTGTAAAGGTCCTAACTTCAGTTTCTCGTATAAATCAAATAGTGATATTTTGATCTAAGATCCACTATCTAAGAGAGTGCGTGCAAACACTATGGCATCGATATGACTCAGAAAATATGTGCACCTAAATCTCTTTTCTTCTATGGCAATTTATGATTCTTGAGATAAAATGCAGTGACAAACAATAAAACACACGTCTTGATGTGACCGTCCGATTTCTTTCTGCTAACTCTGCTAGGTTTACATCTCACCTTCAAATACTTTTGAAATGCAGGATTACTGGTCATATATTCATCATGACACTTTAACCATGATATTATCTCTACAGAATCATGCCATTTCAGGATCATCTTTCTGAATCTTATTAATGATGCACTTTCCTGTTGTAAGAGCATGGGGGAAAGGAATAGGCAAAGAATGATGTGAAGACTCAGACTCATATACAAAAACATTTTCTTTATTATTAAGAGAAAATGAGTTTCACACTTGGATCTTTTACAATTGGAATAACAACTGCATTATCTACTATAGGATGGGGAATGCTTGCTGAATGTGCGTTCTCCACATCCGAAAGTACAAGGTCCTCTATAGGCTCCGAATCTAATGCGTGTTGCTCCACTCTTGTACTCCTCCTTGATTTCCTCCTAGAATCCTCTGCTCTCTTGTGACCTCTTTGAAGATTCCTAGCTTCATCCTCTTCTGAAGCATCCTCAAGTTGAGCTTCATAATTGGTCCTCTCCATGTCAATAGCCCGATCATGTATGACTATGGTCTTTCCACTCTTGAGAGACATATGATTGACACAATCAAACGGAAAGATATTGTGCTCAAATTGGTGAGAATCTGAGTAGTATACCTGATTTAACTATTGCTGTTGAGATCTGTTCAGGCTATTGGGATTATCTTGAACATGGGCTGGAATGGATGTAGTAGGGGCAGTGCGTTCATCATGTAAACGAGATAGATAGTTTAAGTCAACCCTCAAATTTTGTACTTCATTCATGTAGGAAGGCAACTCCTCTAAGATCTGACGATGAAAATCTATGGGACCTGAAGATGAATGATGAGGCTGTGAAGAAGACGAAGGAAAAGACAAATGCGAAGAGTGGCCTTGATGGCTATAAGAATGCTGCTGCTGCTGGGTATGCTGTTGAACTTACGAGCCCTACTGGCCCAACTGGTACATTTGCTGACATTCGTACTTCTATTTCTGATGTTGTCTTTGTGCTTGGTAAGGAACGAATCCGGAGCTCTGTGGTGCTGGAAGATGTGTAGGTATAAATGATGTGTTGTAGAAAGTATGGGGACACTGGTACAAGAAGCGGTCCCTAGAACTCCCCTATCTAGCAGGGTCATATGTGTACCACACACCATTTACCTCCCACACTTGAGAAGGCTCCTTGATGACTGTCTCCACAGACAATGGATGCTGTTGACAAGAATGGGCTAAAGGCTGGTCCTCTACCCATGGCTGGGGTGACCCAGACTTCTTCTACTTCTAAATATGATGAACACAGTAAACTAGAGCAACAAACCTAGTCATGACATGTATCCTCATCTTGGATACCTTCTCAAAGAATTTTGCCATATGCTTAGGTAATTTGGACAAGTTGTTATTGAACTCATCCATATGCCTATCAATCCTCTCAACTACTGTGAGTTTATCTGCTACAAGGCCCATGTTAAAAGGATCCACTATAGACTTCACTCTCCTGCAAGATGCGAATGGAATGGGAGTCTCTAGCTGAGCTTTGCTCGCGGTCTGTTCTCTAGTTGTCTCGGCCATTCTCTCGAACACCTTCCAGATGGTGTCCACACCTTGTGACGTATAGCTTCCTCCACAAGCAACACTAACGAAACCCTGCACCTCAAGGTGTTTACTATAATAAAAAAACTAAACTAGGATTGTAGGATCTAAGCCATGACAAGGACACTTCTATTAAAGATCCTTGAATCTCTCCTATGTATCATAGAATGCTTCATTAGGAAGTTGGGAGAAACTCGTGATATGTGAGCACATCAAGTTAGTTCTACTCAAAGGGTAGAGCTTCTTCATGAAGAGGTCCTTAAACTGCACAAAGGTAGTCACAACTACCCCCAGATTCTTCATCCAATAATCCACCTTGTTCTTTAAGGAAAAAGGGAGAGCTTTAAGCCTAATATAGTCTTGTCTAACCCTAGTATGCCTAAGGTTAGTACAAACCAACTCAAAGTCCCTTAGGAATGTATACGGTTCCTCATGGACAGTCCATGGAATTGTGGTAGCATGCTAAGGAACTATGAGTTATTCATATTCTACTTCAGGTTCAACTGGGCTTAACCAATTAGCCATTTGATATTGCACATGATTATATGGCACATCCATCGATGCATCTCTATCCATCTGTAATTGATCAAGTTGTGCTTGTATAAGTACTTGATTTTGCTCGAACTCTGCCAACCTAGCCAGTTTTGCATGCATTGGGTCCTCTCGTTCTTCCTCGTCTCCAATTCTATTCTTAGGAGGCATCTCTAATAAATCTCCATTACCTTCATTAAACAAAGGTCTAAGTGAGACCTAGATGATGATAATAAAATCGAATCGATCTCACCAAGGCAATAGTCTTCCTTGGTGAGTAAAGAAAAGGGATTGGTTGAGATGTAACCACCCCCAAGGAGGAAAGCATGATATACTTGTTCGGAAAAGGATTATTTCCAAACTGGGATGATCCAGTTAAAGAATGGGGCAAAGGAACTGGATCGGTGAAGATGTGATATTTGAACAATTCAACGATAAGCTTGCAAAATATGAGAAAATATCTGACCAATTATCCATCTTTGAATTCAAGAATTAGGGAATTAGAGCACACTTGATACAAAAAAGAATCTAGTTCTACTGGGCATGTAAACGTGCGGAGTTACTCATACAAAACAATCAATGCAAACCCTTGTGAATTCACCAACTCAACACTAAAGGTTGGGATGATGGCCTTATTATCTTGTAAATGTAATTGGTGATCAAATACAAATCTTGACAGAGTTACGAGCTATTGGGTGCCTAAATTTTCTTACAAACTGACCCGATTCTTATGACAAGTTGCATCCACTTTTAGCCAGTTTGGAAGTAAGTACGAATTGTACAAATATGTTTACCTGTTACTCGAGGACCAAGCCTTATAAAGTGTCCTCTAACCTTCCACTCTGCTAAGGAGATCCAGACTGTTTACCGGATACCTATATTTCCTCACTGAGAAGTGGCTAATCATTTTTATATAACTAGTACTCTATACAAAAATTCATGGCTTGGCTCTACCCTAATGTTGTCCCTCTCTCACTGATAAGTACCTGCAAACAAATGAGGGTTTTATGCACCCGTAAAACAAGGTTGCTTTTATTCCAATTTATTTTGATCAACTTGCATAAATTTGATCCCTATTTTAAATGTTTTCTTTATTGCTTGAATTTAAGTGACCACTAACATCGCCTAACGTACAATCCCTTTTCCTTTGTCCTTAAGTTGGTGAAAACTAAGGAAGAAAGTGAAAAACAAAATGCAGTCTGAAATCAATGATGCATGATATTATTTAGAGATATTTACCGTGCTTCCCAACACTCTCCATGTGGATGCAGAACGAAAATTTTAAATCTAACTATATGATGCAAGTTAATAAATCTGCACCTAAGCAGTAGTTCTATTAGTAGTGAAGAAATCAATTAATTTGACGAAGTAGAACGTATGTTACATGCGTCTATGAATCTCCTAAGATTTTTGCAATTGTAAATCTTATGAGATTTGTGTACTGTGTCATAATTTACAAAATATATCAAGCAAGACTGACCTACAATCTTTCTATCTGGTGTGGTGCATTGATCTAAAACATCACTCAAGTCGAGAACCACTCTCGACATAACCACACAATGAATAATAAAGTTCACATGCCTTTTTTACACATACAAGATCTCAATCAAGAAACATTGTAATTAGGCAATAAAGTGAAATGTAATGAAATGAACTTAATTAATCTAATTAATCTATCAAATAATTAAATTGCCTTAAAAAATTCAGAGAGATTGAGTAATTAAGTATGAATCACAAAACAATACAAGACAACATCAACTAAACCAAGCTCAAAAATAATTAAGCCTAAAAATCGCTATATAAATATTTAACCCTAAGATATGATCACAAAATGTGTCGCATTCCCAACAACAACGCCATCTGATGAATTTCTAAATGCATGTATTAATATAGATCCAATATAGCACATGCACTTAATGTTTTATACAGAATCGAATGAATAATCTCCCCTAGGAGGATCCAACTTTAATTTAAAACCTGAAAATTTTAAGGTCGAATACAAAGACATAAGTAATTTAATTATTAAATTTAAATGTCATATTTTAATTGGAAAATTTTGGATTAGTTAAGTTGATCGAATGTACAACTCATAAAAGAGATGATTTTTTAGCACATTTTTATGCACATAATTTATATGAAAAACATAATACACAAACAAATTACTTACAACACTCACAATGCAATTACAAACTCTAAGAACAACTAGAGTTAATCATAATAATTTCTTGAATTGATTGAAAATCCCATTGGTCTAGAAATCAATTTCAAAGTAATAATAACATTCAATTTTACTTTGTTGCACACATGAGTTTAGCAAGCAATTAATCCAATTATTCACTTAATGTTAATGATCAAAGCTACCTAATAATTATCAATTAAGGAGAAAAAAATTAATCAGGATTAGTTGCTCAAAATAATGTCAATTTCAACTTCAAATAAGGATCTAATTAAGTACTTAGAAGATGAAATAAATCAAGCATGATTTTTATATCAAAATTAAGCATAAAGCACACTAATAAAATGATCAACACAATAGCTTTCAAATGAGTCCAAAATCACTTTTATTGGATTTATAGATAAAAAGTTATTCAA
Organism: Ottelia alismoides; assembly: GCA_037367405.1. Classification (NCBI taxonomy): domain Eukaryota; kingdom Viridiplantae; phylum Streptophyta; class Magnoliopsida; order Alismatales; family Hydrocharitaceae; genus Ottelia; species Ottelia alismoides. The sequence goes on along the minus strand of JAZKJV010010296.1, from coordinate 1,743,312 downwards.
CAATCAATTCAGAGGCATACATGCAAATAACACAAAGTTTTATTATAAATAAGGACAAACAAGGACTAAAATGTAATTAAAGTAACCCGTACGGGGTATTATGCAATTTTTACAATGCAGGAGTATATAAATGCAAATAGAAGATTATTTAGGACTTATATGCAATTTCTCCAGCGGCAGGTGCTGTGCACACGCTAATGAAGGACTAGATTGCAAATCTAGAGTTTGGAGAGGGCTTTGCTGTAATTTCTTTAGGTCACGTGCATTCTGCACGTGACTTCACATAGGCTCATAGTGACGCTAGGTGCTCACGTGTCATTTTCTCTTTGCCTCGGGTCAAATTCAGGTGAAACAAGGCATAGGCTCGTTGTGTGATTCGACCGAAGACGTGGTGGAATGTGGACCCTAAGATCTTGCCCTAATTGAGCAGATCCAAGGATATATGTTGACCGAGATCTTGTCCTTCCCCGCGTGCAACGAAGAAGCTTGTGCTGAGGAGACCCTCTTTCTACGCTAGCGTACCTCCCTACATAGCCTTTAGGTTGCTGAAGTTTTGTATAGGCCATGAAAGAATGTTGATGCTAGGGAGAAGACATGTAGGTATATCGAGCTATGATTCTACAGTAGCCTGTCGGGGGATAAAAACTTAATGATTTCTTAGGCTGAGCTCCGATTATTTAAGGCCTGCAAGTGTTAAATCCAAAGCTCTACATACATTGAATCTATTGTATGCTAATGAGGGGAAATGGAGGGCTATTTAAGAGTGGAGGATCAAGCCCTAATGGGTCTCCATGTCGCACAAACATAGAGAAGAATCGAAGCGATAACACACAATGAAGAAGCAATTAGGATTGACTAGATTCGTGCATGAATGTATGGAATGAGATGAATAATTGCTACATATTCATTGATCAAATGTTACTCCAAGTAAAGGCGATTAAATCAATAAAAATGCAGAGGAAATAAGGTCAAACATCTTTCTTGGAGATGAATCGAACCTTTGGGTGGATTTGAAGGATGAATCTTAAGCCTAATTGGGATCGAAAACCTCGGTCTTCGCTTCATGAACATGGCTGATGCTTGGAGCTCAAGCACACCTTTGATGGAGGTTTGCGACACGAGATACTGCTCGTGGATCTCGTCAGCGAAGCAGCTTTGTCTTTGCTTTCTCTCAGTTTAGCCTCTCTGTCACAGAGGTTTGGGAAAGCTCAGAGTTATCGCATGCAGTGGTGGATAACTGTCGCTTGAAGCGATGATAGTGTATTTGAAGGTGATTTGGTGTTGGTTATTGTTGGTTTTGAAGTAGTTTCAATCACAGATATAAAATATGGAGGATTTAGCGAACGAACAAGGTGGTTGGTGTGGATGGTGGTTGAACAGTAAAGATATTGATGGTGGTTTCAAGGGAATAAGATACAAGTGGTGGTTGGTGTAATGGGGAGAAGTTGACTGGAATGAAGGGAAATTGAAGATGAGGCCAGACCACGTGGTGAGTGCAAATAGAGCCACGTGGCCCTATTAGAACCATAGAAAAATAAATCAAAGATAAATATGAGATAATTAGATAAAAATGAATTAGAGAAAACTCAAAACATGAAAATTGTAGATCTCAATGAGATCTACAACTTTCATGTAGAAATAAAAAAGATCAGAGGTAATTTGTACATAGATAAAAATTAAACACTAAATAAAATAATTAAACCAATTTTCTTTAAATTTTTTATTTTTATTTTGTTTTATATCAATTTATTTAAAATATTAATCTAATTTTTATTTGATTTTTAATAATAAAGAAATACATAAAATAAAAGCACAATAATAGGGTTATATTAATATAATGTAATTAGTGTCATTTATATATAACACACAAATTAATTATTAGGATCTAGTGATTAACATAAGAAAGAGAGAGTAATGACTATTAATGATGATAAATCTAGGATTTATCAAGGGTTTCATTTACTCTCTCTCTCTCTCTCTTGTCATCTCATTTTCGTTGCATTTTTCGTTTATCATTTTTATGGCTTTGTGTTTGTTTTTTGTTGTAGGGACTAGGTATCGAGGTCAGATTCTTTAGGTACTGAGCAGTCGAGGTACTTAGAGACTGGTGTTCTTTGCAAGCCAGTTGTAAAGGAGCAACATTAGGTGGACACGAAAGTTGTGTAGTTGTATTTACTTTTTCTATTTTCTTTGGTGAAGAGGAAGGGGCATTTGCCCATTTTACCTATATAGAAGGGGCTCCTTGAGCGAATCCTGGCTTGTACCTGACCTGTACTCATTATTCGGGGTCTGTTTCGCCAAGTGTTGGTGCACTTACGGGTCCTCACCGCGGTTTTGATTTTCATCGCTTTTTCTTTATTTTCTGCGATATTCTGTGAGTGGAAGGTGCTTGATTAGGATTTAGTTCCTTTCTCGTGCATATCGTAGGTTAATTAGACGTAATATCATATGACCTAGACAAATAAAATTAGTTCTTCCCCATGTAAAGCTATTCACTATTTCTAAGTTACATGTTTTATTTTTCACTTTTCATGCATTTTTGTTGGATTTATATTCCTTGCAAGGGTCACTGTGCATGTAGAGTGCGAGCAACAAGTACACATATTCTACTTTACATGCATTCATAGTTTTTCGTGCATTGCATTTTCGTCTTCTCCCCATGTTTTCATTTACTTAGGAATAAATAAAAAATATATTAGATGTTTCTTTTCTCAAATCAAAAAATAAAAAAGTGATAACAATAAAATAAAATTTGGATTGCTTAGTTTCACTTGACCATAAAATTAAATGTAATGGACTTCATTCCTTAATTTGGGAGAGCAATCTTCTCCTTGTTTGCCTATACTCTCCAGACTGAGCGAGGTACATACACATAAGTAGTAGAGCCCAAAGCCCTGGACTTATGTCCTAAGCACTTGGACTTTGACTCTCAGGTTCTGTTATTGCTGCAAGCACTTGCCTCCGACGTTAGCAGAAGTAGTCGTGTGAGTAGGGAGGTGATTTCCTTTGAACTAATCTCGAGCTCTTAAATGGATAGATCTCTACTTGGGGTATTCATCGACTTATTCACGCTCTACTCTAGGAGACTACACCTATAAGTTTGCTAATATAACTATTTGATTACCTAACTATAAAATTAAAAGACTAATGACCGAGGTTCTATGGTCATCATCGAGTTGAGTAGGTGATTTGGAGTTTGCTTTGCATTTTCTTGTGCTTGGTGTGACTCTGTTTATCTTTCTGTCCTGAGTTTCTAGGATCCACTTGTTATCCAAGTCTTGTCAGTCTTCTTTGTTTCACTTTTCTTTTCATTTTATATTTCTTGAGTCACGATGATGGATAGATGGTCTCTTGGGCTGACTCTTATGGCACCACTTCCATGCAAGCCTAATCATACATCTAGATCAGTTCGAGATAACTTGTGTTTCGAACGCAAGTTGAGTCCTACATTCTTCACCAAGTATGATTCTGATCCTGGAGAGTCACCTTTGTCGTCTATATTTGTTTCTCTTTGTTCAGGTCGAGAGAACTCTCTTTTTGAACCCAACCCTGAACCTTCCTCCTTCTCCGAGTTTGATTCTAATTTTGGAGAACCGTTACCTTTTATTCCTCACGTTTCTTTATCTCCTCACAGTAATTCTATCCCTCCTTTGTTCTCTTCGAGTCAGTCTTCTACTACACCTGTGTAAGTTGGGAAGAGGTTTGGGACTTGTGAGTTAGATTCTACATTGATTTCACCAACTTTTTTGATTGATTTGGACTTCATCTCATTGATGCCAAGATTCTATGGATGGCTACATGAGGAGCCTTATGAGAATATGTTTACATTTTAGGAGATAAGTAGCACCAGACACTATTCAGATATTTCACCTGAGGATGCTATGAAAAAGACCTTTCTCTTGATGCTCAAGGATGAAACCGCAAGATGGCTCTGAAGTTTGGGAGAGGAACGAGCTAATTGGAGTACGCTTTGAGTTGCCTTTCTTAGAAAGTTTTATGCCATTAGTCAAGCTAATTTGATGTAATAAGTTATTAGAGATTTTTCACATGATCCCCTCGAGCCATTACATTATATGTGGATCAGATTTCAGGTGTTTATTGAGGAGATTTCCAGATCATGGAATCTCCAAAGCTAAGCTTGTTCAAATTTTCTATAGGGGACGACCGTAGAGAAGAGAGCATTGGTCAATACCTCATGTGGTGGTTCATACTGTAGTCTCGATGAGGAATCACTTTGGACTCTCTTTGGAGAGATTTTTGATGTTGAGACATTACACGAGCAAGATGCGAGATCGACTCGAGGTGATCAGTTTCATGATTATTCAATGATCACCGACCATGTAGTTGATGTGGTTTCTGATACATCACAAAGGATGTATGATGAGACATTTGTAGAGAGTTCCACTTTTCAGTTATAGGTCCTGTCTTCATTGGTTTTTCAGCTGGAGTTTGGACCAGTTCAATACTTCTCAAGGTAGTAGTCGATGTTTCTGAAGGATATGAGAAGATCCTTAAGCGCATCAAAAAAGCGTGAGGATCACATCGTATGCGATCGGGAGTAACTAGTCACACTAGTTGCTCTGGGGAGCGGAATTGAAAAATTTTCATGCGACAAAACCACATGATCCAAGAACATTTCTCGAATCGTTTCATCTAAACCACAAACAAGCATTAGAGTTATCTATTGAAGCGTGGTTGAGATCTAAATGAAGGGACCTCCCATCTCAAGTCCGATCTGACGGAGCAGACGCTTACAAATGCGTTGACGAAGCACGTGCTTCTCATAATCTATGTTGATGACAAATGATGAATCTCCTGATCTCATCATATGAGATATGATGAATTCTTCATGAGCTAAGCGCACTGAAAGAGACGGAGATCCATGAGCAAGCAAAGAAGCAACATACCGACGATGTTGCGGTGCTGGTGACTCTCACAACGGCTCCATGGTGGATGACCACTATGAGAGGGAGAGAGAGGATTGACATGTAGAGAATGTGAGAGAGAGACAGATTGTTGATCATGTCACTTGAAGAGTAAGGTGTGCCTCTTCTCATATAGTATTTTGGGATCCATGGATCTCAATCCATGTGTACACAAATCCAATGGATGAGACTGATTTGTGTTTCTTTCAATGGCCATGATCTAGTTGTGAAAACACAACAATAATTAATTTAATTTGAATTAATATATATAATAAGTCATAATTAATTTCAAATCAAATTAATCAATTAACCGTGGAGATAATGACGAGATAGACCTCATCCCCTAGAAAGGGGGACGACCACTCTTCTCCTTTGGAGTTTGGTGGTCGTCCACCCTATTGAGGCGGACTTGGTCTATCTCTTCAACATATCATGAGATCTCATTATATCATGATATCTTTAAGACTTACAACAACATTTGCTGTAAATTATCTCACAAAATAATTCCTAATTATGTTGTGAATATTGCAATCATGCCATTGGAAAAATGTGAATCACATTCACATCCCAAAACAAAATGTAAATTATATTTTCAATTAAGCATCCAATGTGAATCCAATTCACATCAATAATTAATTTAAAAATATAAATCACAATAAGATCTCTTTAATATATTATAAACCATATTTATAATATATCTTAATAATATAGATAGTGCTATCCATATTATTCATATCCATGAAAATTAAATCACATTTAATCATCTTGGATCTATATTCTCATGTGCCCGAATAATATGAATTACATTCACATTATTCTTATCTTTGATATTTAAATCACATTTAATTATCTCAGATAACTCTCCTTATAATATGAATCAAATTCATATTATTCATGATAAATAAATAAAATTTAATTATCCATTTTCTCAATGCTCAGATACATAATATCAACAATGAAATTATCCGTGAACTCTTTCAAGGATAATGCGCTTTCTCTGTGGATACTTGGAGATAAGGACATGGCGATTGTATTGTTCCATGTATAGTGACTTGGATATTGAAATCACATCTCCAATCCAGATCTTACGAACCTCTCATAGATGCTTGATTAAATCAAGAGCGCAAATCTAATATTCTCATTGCATCTGAATCACATTTAGATCAATGCCAGTATTTGGAAAAGATCGGATCACTTGTCTACTAAGAGGATTCGTTAAAATCAAGACCCGTTTCATCACTCCCTAGGATTGAAAGCATTATAGTTATATAATTGTTTATGATCACATCACCCTCATGTATTCCTAATACTTGTACATCCTGCATATTGGAAAACCAAGTATAAATCCAAAGTTTTAGATCCATTTTACATCGTCTACTTCAGGGTATTATCCTTTAGTTTCTCATTTGATTATTGTGAGTCGATATCAATCATATACTTTCCAAAAGCATATAACATACCTAGGTCTTGATCATATACTTTCCAAAAGATAATATCAAACTTACAAATTCAGTCAAGCTTTCTAAGTAAGACGACCGTGCACGAAATTTGATTCTTCTCAAGAACTCATGAGTGAGCTCAAGTCTTCTGGTTCAACAATGAACCTGTATGATCCCTTTGAGAGATCATATTACTCATATGCCCTTGCATGCACACCGGCCGATGGTGTATAAACCTTGGTTAGGTCATTAAACTATTGGTCTGCCAAATGTACATATTCAGACATATAATAATACATATGTCTCTCTCAGAGTATGCATGGCTATATCATGCCAACATATGACATATGTGTTTGGTTATCTCGATCTCTTTAAGTCAACTCTTTGAATTAACTAATCTGACACCTCCAAATCTCTATTCTTATGTAGAGGACCTGCATCAAGAGGTAGGTCAGATATCAACCATTAGAGAAAAGATTGCCATCTACTTCACATGATGGATATCTTCTCTTAATAATCATTTGACGGTGCTTGATGATCCCTCAATCAAACTCTAGATATTCATCTAAGCACCATCCTCTATGATTCATTAATCGAATCAATAGTTGTCTGATCATTAAGATGATTGTGATACATAACCCTAATTGTACTAAAGGACCTATTATGCAAATTAGTTATTCTTCATTTCAGATCAAGAAATGATATTTGCGATAACATTTATTACATAATGGATCGCTCACAGTTTCATCAGTCGATCGAGTTTCCATACCACTATCAGTGTTATGAGAAACCACCTCAGGAGCGTATCTTCCCAGATTTAGTTGACTATGTTGAACATTTTCAGTAGCTTGAGATGGATGTGGGATATCACTTTGAGATTTCAGATATAGATGTTCCCACATTGGATCATTTCTTCCACCTGATTCATGAGCAAAGTGCCTTTCGTAGGGAGAAGATGGGCTTATTCAGAGATTTCATACCCAGCATTGTCACAGAATAAAGATCAGTTGCATATACTTCAATTTTACCTGAGTTACCGAGTTCTATTTCTTCTAGTTCCCATGACATAGAAAGGCAACCTAATGTTGTTGATCCATCTCGGAATGAGAAGTGCATAGATGGAAAAGGCTCATGTTCATAGTTGGAATCTGATTCTCCTTATACAGAAGGCACAAAATCACAAAAATTAATAAAAAGAAAATAAAACATGAATAAAGACAAGACTTCAATTTCTTCATCTAGATCGTTTTCTTCTTCTGATGATTTGCATGGAACTAGTCCCAGTTTTATAAACATATCTTCTTCTTCTGATCCTTCAAGTGTACATATGGCTAAGGAGGATGTACATATACCATTCTCAGATGCTCTGAACTAAGGGAAGGGATATATACTAGAAAATCTCAAAAAGACATCTTCAGAATTTCATGAAAGAGATGCTAGATAGATTTGAGATTAAGCTCACTCTTTTGGATGCATTAACATACATTCCTCTTCTACAGAAGTGCCTGAAGAAGCACACCACATCCCAATAAAAGAAGAGGAGAAATCATTGCTAAAAAAATAAGTATTGACCATTGCCACTTGTCATTCCAACATACATCTTCCAAGAAGAAAAAGAAATATATGGGAGCACTATTTGTCAATTACAAGATATGAGATCATGAGTTTAAGCATAACTTGTTATATAATAGGTTTTCATTAAATATATTACCCTTCCATTTTACTGAGACACTTCATTTAGGGCCTCTCAAACGATCCAGGATGATTCTTCAGTTTCCAGACGGATCGTTCAAGAAGCTGAAGGGTATACTTCAGAACGATGGTGTGGTGGTACAAGGCACAAAATTCACTATGGATTTTGTTGTCTTGGATTTTGACTCTTCAGTACCATCACCGGATGTTGCCAATATTCTTAGTTGGCCTAGTCTGTGTGCAGCCAGGGTCGTTATTGATTATGGGACATATAGTGTTACTTTTCCCTCTAGCAGCATGGTGCCGAGCTTCGAGCCTATAGAGACTCTTCCATCAGACAAGTGTGTTACCACCAATCCATCAAATACAAGGGCATGTGGCATTACAACTGAGATTAGACACAATTCCACTTCTTCTGATTCTACTGATACCTGAGATTTCCGCTCTTAAGGGGAAAACTGGGAAAACATAGCCTTTTGTGATCCACTAACACAACACTGTAGATGAATTGATGACATTTGTAACATATACGTCATTGAGAAAAAACCGCTGGTGCTACATATTTCGAAGACCATACCTGATTCAGTTGGTTGAGCCTTCTAGTTGCGAGAACGTTGTCCCTCTTTTCACACAGATGCATACACGGTCTATGTTGATGAGGATATAGATCAAATTGCAACAAAGTTTGATCTCTTCATCGCATCCATTTCATACATGCCATTGAGGTCTCTTCAGTCACATACAGTTGAGGATGCAATGCTAGATGATGATTCTTTACCTTCTTATTTCAGTGCCTATAATGACAATCATAATACAATTTTCAGAGGCTAGTTCTGCCCATCTTTTCAGCCATCTGGGCCGCTCCTCACCAGTCGACATAGGTCAGATATTCCTTGATTCAGATATGTCTATCGTTCATCGGTTACACAAGATGGACAATCTTCGACACTCTTGAGCTTATACAGTTCTCGTTGAGTTGTTCGTTCTTTTTGCATTGTACATGCATGTTATTCCTTTTTCTTCTGTTTTTGTTTAACACCCCATGTCTCAAGTAGGATTTTTGCCATACGTAGGATGCACTTTTTCCTAAGTATATGGGGTGTTAAATCTATGTTGTTCATATTTTTGTTTATTCTATTACCTCTATTTTGTTGCTTATACTTAAAGACATCCGACCCACAAGTATACGAGAGGTAATATCTAATTTTCACTTCTTTGGTTGTTCCCTTACTTGTCCCTCAATTGTTGATAATGTTTCAAAACTTAGGGATCGTTAACCATAAATATGGGGGGGGGGGACAAATCGGGCCATTGATTTCATGTATATTCTCTTCCTCGGTCTTCCCCACTTGTATAGTCTTCTATACTTAGGATTATTTGATCCTAAGTATAGGGGAGTTCATCGACTTCTATTCATTTTATTTTTTATTTTTTGAGTCGTTGTAGCATAGAATTCTTTCCACTTTTCTATACGTAGCAAGAGTTTATGCCTTTCTTTCTCATTTCTTGGTCACTATGAGGACGTAGTTCGAGCTAAGTATAGGGGGTGTCGTATGTATTGTATATATACTTTATCCATAACTCATACTTTTGTGTTTAATAATGTGGCTTTATTAATTAAATTGTAAGAAAAATGTTTTGAAAAATGATTTGTCAAGTGTTTGTAATTTTTTTAAATTCTTTGGTAATTTTTTTGTAAAATATTTTGTAAAACATTTTGAAAAAATGTTTGTAAATATTTTTGTAAAATGCTTTGTAAAACTTTGTAAAATAATTTGCAAATTGTTTTTGAACATTTTTTTGTAAAATATTTGTATAATTGTTTTTGTTTGTAAAATGTTGTAAATAAGTTTGTATCAAAAATCTTTATATTGTACACATGTTTTAACATGTTTGAAATAAAATGTTTGCAAAACTTGTTTGTAAACATGTTTGTAAATTGATTTATAAAAAGTTTTTAAAATTAATTTTGGAAATATTTTGTAAAATGATTTGAAAAGTTTTGTAAAATAGTTTGTAAAAAGAATTTCTAAATTATTTGTAACATATTTTGTAAAGGTTTTGTAAACATTTGGAAAATGATTTGCAAAACATTTGTAAAAAATTTTGTTATGTGGGATATAAATTATAGGTATATAAATTATTTGTAAACTTGCAAATTCCACGTGTACACAAAATCCATAATTACTTTTAATTTATGTAAATTAAAATTTGTTTATAAAATCCTTTAATAAAATATGTAATTAAAATTCTTTTGTAGATAAAATCATTCGTAAAATTTGTACATAAATTTTGTAATAAAATTTCTTTTTGTAAAATCATGTTTAAAACTTGTATAATTCCTATATTTATTTTTGTACAAAATTCTTCTAAATTTGTATATTCTCTATTAAAAATACCATAACAATTGAAAAAGATAAAATCCAAAAAATTGCAAAAGCTTTCTAAAACCTCTTAAAAAGCTTATCTTTTTCTTTTATTTTCTTTGAAAAAATGTGTTTTTCTTGCATGTGAATTTGCATTTTTGAAAATGAAATTGATGTTTAAACTAGTTTGGAATAAAATCAAAGAATGGAGCTTGGTTAAGATCTTAATCCACTTAATTTCAGAGGAACCTTATAGAAATAAGAGTTGAGACTTTTCAGATCAGAGCGACTTAATTCTTTGAGTACACAAGACTATGTTCACATATCATCTTGATTGATTTAAGTAGAATATTCCACAACATACACATGACCCTTTTAAACAATGGCTTATCGTGGACATGCATTCTACATGTAGATCAAGACTGATGAGGTGGTGAGGAGACACAATCCTTTAGCTTAGGGAAACATGTGAGTGGAAACATTCATAGTCACAATAAGTGGCCAGTGTGTCTTAACCTAGTCTAGTGGTGTTGACGTCTAACGGCGAGATGTTGTGGGTTGCAATAATGCTTCAAAAGAGGGATAGTCTACTAGCTCAACAAGAAAAACTCCTTATGTACATGCTGCACATTTCTATATATGTTTAAAAAAGTAGAAAAACTCAAAAAATTAGATGGGAAAAAGATAAATAAATAAAAATTTCAGTTGGAGAAAAATATGAACAAGCAAGGCATATGTTTCAAAGTCTCATACGAAGGAAATCTGTAGCTGGAGACTTGGCTACACTGGTCAAGCTACAAGGACATTTGACTACATTAGTCACAGTCCATTCTCTTCTCTACCCCCTCTTTTTAAGTCAGTTGCACTTGAACTTAGAAGGGAGTACCTCGTACCTCGAGGAAAGAGTAGCTAGACGAGAGAATTAGGGTTACCTTGTTAGAGAGGTCGTTTCTTTACCATTTCTGAGCTGGGGATCTATATTTCACTTACACCATACAAGTAAAGATTCATAGTCATAAGAGTTTGCATATGTAGACTTATTCTGATCTGATTGTTAAGGTGACCTGAACATAGAATTGTGGAACTTGAAGGTTGTTAGGTCTTAAATATATTTCCTAATAAGGTTCTGCCAAACTAATGATCTAAAGGTCTGACCAAGGTCCATACTTTGATTTTATGAAGATAAGTTTAAAAATAAAAATTGTTCTTAGTACTTTCCTTTTTCCTTTCTTATTTTTCTTTTTCACTTTTTCTTTGAATAAGTGTTTGCTAAGGGCCTAGCAAAGGTAAAGTATATGGGAATGATGAATCCCTGATTTCATTTATTTTAGCTTAAAATCCTTGGAAAAATACCTGTAAATAACAATAATTATCATTATTTATCATTCTTCATTGATTAGTTAATAATATATATTTATTAATTATTTATACCAAAATAAAAGAATAAAAAGAAAATAAAAAAAAAAGAAATATAGAAGGATGTATTTATGAAATAAATGCAGACTGACCCGAACCCCAAGACCACGCCAAACATTGAAATGGTCGATAAGGAAAAAAGTAGGGGGAGATAGGGCCCATAATCTATAATAATATTAGAAAACTAATTGTCACTTGTACATATACATCATTTTCATATTGTACATATTTTATTTATCAAGTAATAAACAACCTCAAATAAAAATATTTCCTTCTTGATAGTTGTTCACAATAATGTATTAATTTATAAAAAATATCAAAAAAATATTTAACTAATAAATAAATAATTATAATGAAATAAAAATCCACAGAATCCAACTTCCCAAGTTCATAACTATTTATAGAAAACTCCAAATCGACCGAACTCACTTTTAAACTTTGTTTTGTAACTAATACTATTTATTAAAAATACCAAAAAATGTGGAATAAATCCTTTGAGATTTGACATTTGGACCTCTTTGTATATATGTACTATATGTATATAAAACTTATTTATTTTCTATTTAATTATCCCTAACTAAAATTAACTTAAATCTTTTCCCAAATTATAAAAATAAGTATAAAAATACAAAAATATAATTTTAAAACAATTATTGATAAATACCAATAAATCTCAAAATCTAAAAGTAGTAAAACCTAACTTCATAACTCAATCATATGAACTCTGAAATAAGTGTACACACTTTTTAAATTTGTTTTAAAATTATCTACCAAATAAAAGTGGTTTTACTGAAATCAGAGCTAATATGTAAAAAGTAGATTTTGGACCCTAGTGGTATACTTGTACACTTGTATATATTGCATATATTTTTATTTATCTATTTACTTTTATATATTTGCACATATTGTATTGCTAAATTATATATATATATATATATTTTACTTATATAAAATGCAAATAAAAATACCAAAATAAAAATTAATAAAAAAAATAAACAATGTATTTATAATGTAGGTATAATGTCTCTATCTTGTTTATACTCGTATTTACATTTACCATTAAATTAAATAATAAAAATAAAATAAAAATATAGCTAAAATATTTAAATTACTCTGTAAATGAGTAAATGATTAAATTGTGTAATTATTTGTAAAAAAATAATTAAAATATTTATATGTGTAATTACTTGCAATTGTACTATGTAACTAAGTAATTAATATCATTTATTCATAATTAATTATTTACAAATTTTTTAAAATATTTATTTATTTATGAATTTAATTATTTTATTTTATTTATTTTAATTTAATTTTCTCTCTCTACCCCTTTCTTTCCATCTTTTCTTCTCTACCCAATGGCCTGAGACCACTAGGCCATTCCCCAATCCCCTCCAGTCCCAAATCGTTCCTTCCATGTTTCTTCCTCCACATCCTCTCCTATAAAACTCCATGGAGCCTCAATTTCCATGGATTTGTAATTTTCATTTCTCCTAAGCTCCAGCGTGACATGAGAGAGCTTAAGGTTCTCCTGCCGTCGAGTTAGGTCGAGGAGGTAGCACACTGGCACGATCGCCGTCGATATGATCTCAGGTCCACCATGCGCCAAGCCTCCGGTCCCTGTATGTTGTAGGCCACGGTCATGGAGCTCCTCCGAGCTTCGCCCACAGGAGACCAACATCCATTTTCCTCACTCAGTTCCTGGTTAGATTCCTTTTTTCCTTTCTAATTTCTTTCCACTCTTCTCCTTTTTACTAAGATCCCCCTCTTCTCCATTATATTATCTTCAAATTTGATCCTATCAGGCCACATTCACCTTCAAATGCTCTTCATTCCACTGATCTACCTCATGCAACCTATCACCTCCAGCCATGCATGGTGGCCGGAGATCCCTGGTTCCTTCCATTGCAATTGTTAGAACCACCATTTTACCCCATTTCTCTTTGAAATTTGGGCCGACAATTCAACCTTTAGCCGTTGATTATGCATACAGGACCATCAACTTTATGAAGGATATGGTAAGATCCTGAAGTGCATCACAGAAGCATGAGGATCACATTGAATGCCATCGGAAGCGACTAGTCACACTAGTTACTCCAGTAACGGAATTTAAAATTTTTTAATCCGACGAAATCACATGATCCAAGAACACTTCTCGGATCGTTTCATCTAAACCACAAAAAATAATTAGGGTTACCTCTTGAAATATGGTTATGATCGAGTCTCTAAATGAAGAGACCTCCTGTCTCAAGTTCGATCTAATGGAGGAGATGTTTGCGAGCACAGTTATGAGACGCATGCTCCTTGCAATCCATGTTGATGATCCAAGTAATGAATCTCATGATCTCGTCACGCGAGATCCGACGTCTTGTTCATGAGAGAAGCGTACCTAAGGAGAATGAGATCCATGAGCAAGCTATCTGGCAGCATAACGACGATGCTGCGACGATGGTGACTCTCATAAGGGATCCATGGTGAACGACCACTATGAGAGAGAGGATGGGTGTGTAGAAAATGAGAGAGATAGATTGTTGATTTTGTCTCTTGAAGAGAAAGGGGCGCCTCTTCTTATATAGTATTTTGGGATCCATGGATCTCAATCCATGTGCACACAAATCCAATGGATGATATTGATTTGTGTTTCTTTCAGTGGCCATGATCTTGTTGTGAAAACTCAATAATAATTAATTTAATATAAAGTAATATATTGATAAATCAATATAAATCAATTCAAAATTAAACCACTTTGACATTGGAGATAAGAGGTAAGGGAATTTGACCTAATCCCTAAAAAGGGGGACGGCCACTCTCTTCCAATGGAAGTTGGTGGCCGTACACCCTCTTAGATGGATTGGGTCAATTTCCTCATTATGTCATGAGATCTTATTATCTCACATGATATCATTATCCCATGATATCTCCAAGTTTTACAATAACATTCGTTGTAAATTATCTCACAAAAATAATTCATAATTGCCTTGTGAATATTGCAATCATGCCATTACAAAAAATGTGAATCACATTCACATCCCAAAGTAAAATGTAAATTATATTTCAATTAATCATCCAATGTGAATCCAATTAACATAAATAATTAATTAACAAATATAAATCACAATAGGCTCTTTCTACTATATTATAAATCACATTTATAATATATCTGAATAATATGGATAATGCTATCCACATTATTCATATCCATGATAATTAAATCACATTTAATCATCTTGGATTTCTATTCTCATGTGTCCAAATAATATGAATCACATTCACATTATTCACATCTTTGATAATTAAATCACATTTAATTATCTTAGATAACTCTCATTATAATATGAATTATAATATGAATCAAATTCATATTATTCAAGGATAATGCGCTTTCTCCGCAGATATTTGGAGATAAGGACATGGTGATTATATTGTTTCACCTATAGTGACTTGGATATTGAGATCACATCTCAAATCCAGATCTTACGGACCTCTCATAGATGCTTGATTAAATCAAGACTGCAAATCTAATCTTCTCATTGCGTTTGAATCACATTCAGATCAATGTCCAACATTTGGACCAAGATAAGATCACTTCTATACTGAGAGGAGTCACCAAAATCCAGACTCGTTTCACCACTCACTAGGAATGGAAGCATCATGGTTAAACAATTGTTTATGATCACATCACCCTCAGGTATTCCTAATACCTGTACATCATGCATACTTGAAGACCCAGAACAAACCCGAAGTTTTAGATCTATTTTACACTACCTACTTCATGGTTTTATCATTAAGTTTCTCATTTGATCATTGGGAGTTGGTATTGATCATATACTTTCCAAAATCATATATCATACCTAGGTCTTGATTATATACTTTCCAAAAGCATATATCAAACCTACAAATTCAGTCAAGTTTCCAAAGCGAGACGACCGTGTACGGAATTTGATTCTTCTCAATATATCATGAGTGAGCTCATGTCTTCTGATTCAACAATGAACCTGCATGATCCCTTTGAGAGGTCGTATTACTTATATGCCCTTGCATGCAAATCAGCACGCCAGTATATAGACCTTGGTTAGGTTATCAACCTATTGGTCTGGCAAATGTACATACTCAGATATATAGCAACACATCTGTCTCTGGTCAGAGGATGCATGCCCATATCATGACTGTATACGACATAGGACTTTGGTTATCTCGATCTCGTTGAGACAACTCTTTGACCTAGTTAATTTGACATCTCCGAATCTCTATTCCTATGTAGAGGACCTGCATCAAGAAGTCGGTTATATTTCAGCCTTTAGAGAAAGGATTGCCATCTCCTTCTGAGGTTGGAGATCCTCCTTTAATAATAATTTTACGGTGCTCAATGAGTCCTCAATCTAACTCTTTAGATATTCATTCAAGCACCATCCTCTATGATTCATCAATTGAATCAACAACTGTACGATCATTAAGATGGCCATGGTACATAACCCTAATTTACTAAGGGACCTATTATGAAAATTAGTTATTATTCATTTCAGATCAGGGAATGATACATGTAATAACATTTATTGCATAATGGCTCGTCGTGGGATCGCATTTCCAACACTTCACTAGGAGTTCACTCTCTCACGCAATACAAGAAACCATGGACAGTATCAACTCAATGCATACTCTACTTATTACCCGCTGAGGATGTTGCTTCTCATTCCATGTAGGTAAGGAGGGACTGATGGGCCGATGTGTGAACCGAGTCTCCTCATCAAAGAATGTGTGCTTTGTACTACGTCTATTAGAGTCATCAAATTTGGAATGAGTCTCCTTATCAAAAAACTTATGCTATATACTACGTAGAGTCACTGAAACAGAAATGAGTCTCATTAGAGAACTTAAGATATATATATATATATATATATATATATATATTGTGCATTATAGATGGGTTATTGGATCCTTCCTGGATCCAATTACCACATCCACTAGTTTAGTCCCATATGTTGATGAGTGGGACTTCGTCTTATTGGTGGAGTATATAGGAAGCCCCATCCCACCTCTAACATTTGAGAGAAATAACAGAGTATTTGGCTATCGAGAGGCTTTCTCATGTGATTTCATCCTGCTCCTTATGAAGGAGGGTTGCACATAAAATCTTGGTGTTCTTCATCATTATTTATCTATTTTATCTCTAACCATTCTTCCACATTCATTATTTTATACATGGTATCATAGTAGGTTCGTTTCTTTGATTTTTTTTGTTTTTAAAAATTCTATTTGATTATCAACGTGATTTTTCTTCTACTCTTAAATATTTTATTATGGTCATGTTTCTGATTTCCTAAAGTTATGAAGATCTTCATTATTCGAGATTCAAGAGAAAGTATAGGTTTTTTGAAACCTTAAATTTCCAACTGCACAATCTAGAGTTTCGTGAGCAGTTTATATCCATGATGGCACATCTCAAATCATACATATTCTATGGCCTCTTGCAACCCTCTGCATGCAACAACCTATCAACAGTTGTTCTACAATTCTTGATGGAACCATAATTTTGAAAGATCCATGTCGATGAACGCCCACACTTGTGCAACTCTATACCTCCAGGCAGGTGCCTCCATCTCCTCAACAACAACAACAGGAGAATGGAAACAACATCAATGCACTCTATTTGTTGCGTACGGTCTTGAGGAAACACACAAGAGGAGAAGAAGAAGAGGATGGTGGTCGGCACAATTCCTTGCCGCCTCTAAGACCACAAGCAAAAACACCATCCCGATTAGCTTCACAAGAAGAAGCTAAAAATCAAACCTTCCGATGAGTATCCATTTCATCATTTTTTTCATTCATTCTGTCCTTGAAACCCCAACTAAATCCATGTATATATCATTAATTTGTCAAAAATAAACACCCGACAATTTGTACAAAATACTGTATAAAATACTGCACATTTATTATATTTAAGTCCGAAATAAAAGAATAAAGGATGGAAAGAAAAAGAAATGAAACACTATACGTGTTGAGTGACCCTAGACCACAAGACTCAATCATCATGATGACTAAGTTGACAAGGAATAAAGTAGGGAGAGATAGGGTGGCCAATTGTACGGATGTCACATGCTAAAAACCTAAAAATATAAGCCAATAAGTGCCTTTGGATCCTATTTTATTTCTTATCATCTATACATCAAATTAATAAACTTTGTACATGAAAGATTCAAATAAAAATACAAAGAAAAATATAAAATTTATTTCATAAAAAAATAATGCATAGTATGCCCGAGACACACATAATAAAAAGCCGTACACAAAACTTCACAAACCTATAACCTATCCATATTGTATCAAACTGGACTAAAATCACATGTAATTATATATAACTTTTAATTACCTATTTAATGAAGATAGTTTCATTCAATGTGGAGCCGAGATGCAAAAGTTAGTTTTTGGGCCCACACTGTGTAATATACATGTATATTTTATTCATTTTATTTATTCCTCATATATTTCATATTTTTATATTTTCATATATTTTAAATATTATTTATAACACATATACATAATCAAACCGGAATAAAATAATTAAAACTACCAATAAACAAATAAGTGAACAAAATACATATATGAATATACTTTGCATATACTATATAACAAGTACCTTAATTTATTTAAGTGTACATATTGTATCAGAAAAATAAAATAAAAATATATTTAATTCTATTTAAATAAGGTCTAAATATATAAATTATGTGTATGAAATAAAATAAAAAATACAAAATAAAAATAAAATATATAAAATATAGATGAATATACCTATATATACCTGTAAAAAGTAACATATAATAAAGTAAGTCATAAAAATAAATAAAAATATGTATAACATGCTACATAAAATTAGATTTTTTATTTTGTAACCATAAATGAATTAATTGATTTTCTATTTTTTAGATCGATTTAATAAGCAATATTCATTTCCCTAATTCATGATTGGTCCACGTGGACCAACTAAGAGCCTGCTTTCATTGACCTACAGGTCAACTACCTGTCCTCTTCTAACTTCTGTCAGAATGTCATGACATGCCCTTCTTCGCTGATTTATCACTCAATCTCCATACATTTATTTCTCTCAAGCCTCCCAGTACTTTGTAGCCCGCACAATCCTCTTCCATGCTGACCCATCACCTTCCACATACCACCACCTACGATCATGCTATTGTCCCTAGAAACTCACCCAAAAGTCGCCTATAAATATCCACCCTCCGCCTCTTTTGATATTTTGGATCGCTCTTTAGCCGAGCTCAACCCCTCAGATCATCAGCAAGAGTTTGTCGTCTGTAACAGGAATGTGGAGTTTCGATCTATAGAAAGGAGGATAAGTGGAAGTGGTGCATCCAAACAACTCCGACCGTCGCTGTCAAGGTTCTACATCCTGAGCTTCCATCTTAGTCGAGGCCCTTTTTCTTCGCATTTCTAGGTAAAATACTAGCTTAAAATTTAATTTTGCATTAAATTTATCCGTTAATCCAGTAGGTTAGGGTAAAATCATGATTTTGTGTCAACCTGGACTTGAGATCTAGGACGATACCGTCATGCTCTCCTTGTTTTCGACCCATCTTTCGCTCCCATATCCATCCCCTTCCATTACTCCACAAAACAACCAACTTATACCCTTAATTCCTGAATGGAATCAAGCCATCGAAGCTCCAACTCCAGCTCACTAGAGCTTCACCATTCCATCACCCATTTTGCGTAAAAGCTTCATCTATAAGTCGGGACACATCACCTCAAGCCGTAGAATATTTTAGTGCAGGTCTCATAGTCTGGGGAGCCCTCTGGTACACACATAAAGATCTAAAGTATCTCCAAGACCTGGGAAAGAAGGAGGAGCCCCAATTCATCGTTTCTACCTCCTCAGACCATTTGGAGGGCATTAATACATGTAGAGGACTTCCAGGAAGAAAATTACGCATGTCAGCGTTAAGACTCGAGCTCAGACGAGGAAGAAATCAGATATTGAATGCCATCAGAGCACGAGTTCTTCGTGTTCAGTCGTAGGAACAAGAAGCATGGCCCAGATCTAATCTGTGTCATCCAATTTAA
Organism: Ottelia alismoides; assembly: GCA_037367405.1. Taxonomy (NCBI): domain Eukaryota; kingdom Viridiplantae; phylum Streptophyta; class Magnoliopsida; order Alismatales; family Hydrocharitaceae; genus Ottelia; species Ottelia alismoides. The sequence continues at coordinate 1,723,401 of JAZKJV010010296.1, read as the reverse complement.
TTAAAATGGTACACCCTTCCTGTCATATGATCGTCCATGTGGCAACACGACAACGATCAGATCTGAGCTACTTAAGAGGTAAATATCAAAGACCCCCTCTACATTTTTGTAACAGTTAAAAGGTGTTGTAAATATCTTGTACTGGTTAATGATTAGTGGACAATTTACATGTACCCACTAGAATATTTCTAATATTGCAAAATAGTCCCTACCAGTCACGTGCACACGCAAGTGTTATTTTGTAAAAATTGCATTTAAATCATCCTGAGTAATTTTAGTTGGTATTTAATATATAAACTTCATGCATTAGTTATTAATTTTTGGGTTATTTGTAGTGTGCCCCTTCCGTTTATTTTTAATTGCATATATACCTATACTAGTTGAAGTATTTGTGTGTGAATTCTTCAATTTTTTTAAATATCATCCATGCCCTAGGAATTGTAAAAAAATAGGATAATGTGCATGATGTAGTGTTATTTCACATCATAATTTGTATTTTGCATTTCACGCATATTTCCTATTTATTAAAAATCAAATAGTGCACGAATATTCCCCGTTTACTTTTAAAAATCCAGAAAAATAATAAAATCGTATTTAAAAATTCCTAAAAATAGTGTGTGTTTATTATAGTATCTAGTACCCCAAAATGAAAAATCCCTAAAAATAGAAAAAGAAAATGAGAAAAAAATGAAAAGCTCCAAAATCCTATAAAAATATAAAAATTATTCAAAAACCTCAAAAATATTTCTTCATGTTATGTAATTTTATTTATATACTAGTATATATTAAAGTTGATTTGGAAAAATTTTAAGGCTTTTTGTTATTTTTAAACACCAAATAAATTCGACCTATTTATTTAGTCCCTGTTTTGGGATATTTTAGTCTTTAAAAATACATAAATATTGGCAAAACAATACTTGAAAAATCATAAAGTTAGTAGAAAATTATAAAATATATAAATACATTGTATTTTGTTATTTTAGACTATTTTTACCTATGTTTATAACTATATTAGCCTATAGTGTATTATATATCTATATATAGTAATATATAAGTTGTAATACTATTTATTTTTTTAATTATTTTATAATTAAATTTAAAATAAATAAAAAAAGAGTACATAGAAAATTGAAAAAATTAATTAAATAAAAAATATTATATTGAAAAATCCACAAAAACCTAAGTAAATAGTATGCATACCTATACACATCTAAACCTATATTATTTATTTATTTTTTTTATAAATAATATACTCGTGCTACACGTGTGTTCCTTGAGTTTGACCCCAACCTGCTTATCCACTATACACATCCATCGTATGGTATACTAAATTTTTATCCACATCCTTTGCTTGTATTGCTTCATTATTATTTGTAGGCTGATTGTTGTCTTAATCATTTGGCCTCTATGAGCGGTCGCCACATCTACTATGCTCATGCCCTGTGTGGAGTGCAAGACCCTCCTCACCTGATCCGTAGCGATTGAATACCTTCCCCAAGCGTAGTAATAGTTTGAAGAAGAAAATGAATACTTTTCCAATAAAAAAGCATCAACAACGTGATGGAGCAACCTCACCATAAGGTGCATGAGGGCTCCTTGTCTATCTATCCCTCAGGTGCGTGTATTTTTTGACCTTAGCATGGGACCAATCCTGCGCTTGGATACTTTAGGCGATTAGCATCGCCTCGATCTCAAGAGGGATTCAAATACCCATCTATAATGCATACTCTAACACATAGAAGTGTTTCTAATTTTTTATCTCCAAATTGACCAAACTCCCTTTTAAATTTCATCTTTCAGTAAATACTATTTTATAAAAATAATATAAAAATATCTAGATCAAAGTTTTGAGTTTTTATTATTTGGCTCCTTTATACAATTGTCATGTAAATACTTGACACTTGAAAATATTTTTTACTTGTTCGATTAAACTCCAACTGCCTTAACACTTTTTATGCCTTTTCTAATAAAAATATAATGCATGTTTGTAGCTGAGATGCTCTTGACCTGTCTCTTCTATCCATCATCAATTGTACAAGTGTCTGACATATGGTAATCACTCTAAGCATCCTCACACTTTACAATTTGATACATCTGAAAGCTAGAACTCTACCCCCTCCGAGGAGCGTCGGTTAATAAGAGTATATAACAAGCAAAAACAGAGAAGATTGGTGCAAAATAGAATTTATTTGTCCAAATGATCCAAGAAAGCACCCTTCCCACAACCTCATTATCAAATGCATAGAGGGTCCAGAAGAAAAACAAGAAATTTTTGAAAGACCCCAATATATATTTTTTTGAGTCTTAGCGGGTTGTGATAGAGATTTGCAAGCTCTTGAAGAAAGCTGAACATAGTTTCTTATAATGAGAGAAAGGAGATGAAGGCTAATATGAATACTTATATTGTAGGAAGAAGAAGAAATAGGTAGGGATGTTAGATGATTTTGCAAGAGAGAAAAAAGCATCGTATAATTCAAATATTATATAACTTCAAAATAAATAAAACATGGGCGTTGTATTAAGCTATCATTTAACAAAACGGAGTTTCATAAATTCTTGCCCCAAATGATGAAGTACCCATGAGTACCTTTGATCTTTTGAAAAACTAACATTTATTTTTACCTAACAAATATAAAATGAAAAAAAATACAAAATGAAAAAGATAGAAAAATGTGTAGCTTGTATATAAGTAAACTTAGCATATATAAAACATTCCCTATTTTCTATATCTTGTTAATGAGATAACTAAAAATTATCAAAAATATTTATATATAGTTAAATATAGTGTACACATAAAATATAAGAAAACCGAAATAAGAATTGAAAAACCCAAAGATAATGTATATAATACCTACAAAATGGACTTTGTGAAGATATTATTTGTATTTCTATATTTTTATGTATTCTCCATTTCTTTTATGTAATTTACCTAAATAGAATTATCCTTTTATATAAGAGAACTCTATGGCCTCATTACGAAGCAATTCATTCTTTTCTTTCCATATGATATTAGACTGGCGGTCCCAGATCAGAGTTCTCAAACCCTGCAACCCTACCCCACATGCCTCCCCTCACCTCTTGATATTGACACTGCTAGAAGTGACTTGGCCATTTGTTGTGAAAACGTCCTGCTCCTGCTCCTCCCATATCTCCTTAGCAATTCTATTGAATATAAGGGTCGTCGTTATTTGAAGCTCCACACTATTGGTCAACCAATTCATGATCTGTTAGTTGTCTCTGAGCCAAGAGTCATAGTTCTTGTCATTTTCTATTTGAGGCTCCTTCGTCAAGATGGAGATTTTTCTCCGACCACCGATGAATGCTTTGAACGCAACATATTATTGGTGCCCTTAAGTATGATAGAAGTATCATGAATCACCGCAGATGATGCCAAGATGAGGGATTCATAGCCATTATGGTTAGGGATAGGATATCCTCAAAAAATGGTTTGAAAATACTCTAACCATGTATCAAAACAAGAAGTGTTGGAATCGTATTACACACATCCGAGTGCTTGTGATCTAGGTCCTCATATATGATGAAACAACACACTCTACAGACCAGGAGAGGTCACAACAATGAAGATCAGACTATCGGAATGAAGCAACAGACTAGAAGATGATCTGGTGGCAGTGATCGGAGCAGGAGATGGACCGTGGCGGTGGTGATAAGACCAGAAGATGGTCTAGCAACACTCATCATACCAAGAGGTGGCCCATGGCAATTGTTGCTGCATCCCGGCGACATTAACAAACCAAGAAGAAAGCCATTAGGCGATAATGGTGCCACCCAAATATTCTATGATCCTGTAACTATGTCTGATACCTACGAGCGATGCCCGAGGTTGTGCGTGGGCATCGCACGAAACCTAATCACATTATGATGGGCTCGTGCGAGGCCTGAGATGAAGATGTGTGACCATGCTGTGAGATTTCCTAGTGATGGAAGCGGTGTTAGAGAAGAAAAGGGTGACTAGTGGCGGTGAGAATTAGGGTACAAGCTCCGATTTAGGACCACTGCTTTGATACCATATGGAGAGAAAAGTTTGGGAATGCATGGGATGTTTATTCCATAACTCTAAGGTTTGTTATATAGTGTGAAACCATAAAGAGAAAAAAAGAGAATTACATGGATACCCTTGAGGGGTCACAAAGCTCAATAAATCGAATAACTCTAAATAGTTATAACAGGTTGAATGGAAGAAGATTGTCCATTTAGAAAGGTTGGTTGGTTTCTTTGTTTATTGATCTTATTTAAGTCTTTAATTCGCTGAAACTACAAGTTCTTACAACTTTGTACATCAACTAGCCTAATAATTGATAAAGTTTAGGTTTTTAAACCTTCTTTTGCAGAATTGTGGCGCAATAGCATTTGTGCTCAAAACAAGCAAAATAAAATTGTGCTTTCTAACCAAGGTTGCGAAGGATCTATCCAGCAAAGATCAATTGTAATAACAAATTAACATGAGACTCAAACTTCTGACGAACGATTAAATCCCGATTTTGTTTGGATGTCTGCTCCAAAGATTAGTGTTCAGGAACATAACCGATGTCGTGGGATGATACATTTTAATGGGAAAAGTTTACTAAAAAGGGTTCAACATTTGATGGATCGTATCATTTTTTGATAGACATGTAGGCAAAAAAAAATAGTTAACAAATATAACAGTGTCTGATGGAGGGATGATGGCAATAGTAAGAACACAATTTTTGCCGAAAGAATTTTACCCGAGGGTATGCACATAACAAATTCATAACCTAGGATAAACTTCATCCTTTTAAAATCAATCCATCCAATGGTTTAAAAAATAACGAAAACCAACTCCACTTGTTTATGGAGCGCACCTTTACCTAACAAGTGCTATCTCTGTGTAAGATCTCAAAACATGTGAAGGTTTCTACAAAATTTGTTTCACATCTTGGATGCTGTTGCGAATTTTAGCTCATATTTGAATCCAATATGATATCTAGGATATTCTTCAAGGATTTCTCTCGCTCAACCCTAAAAATTACTCAAGAGACTATTTTTTCTAAGGTCATGTTCGGTTTGGGGGTTAAACCCCCATTTGGGGGTTTATCCCCACAAACTTCTATTTTTCTCTCTCATGTGGGGTCCACTTTTTCTCTCTTTTTTAATACATTAAATGAATCATTTCTTTTTTATTTATTCCAAAAAAAATAATATTATACCATCATATCATCTAAAAAATATAAACTACTCAACTTCTACTTACTTTTTCAAACTCCATTACGACCACATCACAATAACTCCTCACTTTTCTAAACTTCAATACAACTATATCACAACAAACACACAACAAACCCACCCCAGTTTAACCTCTATCCAAACATCAAAATACAAAAACAGGTTAACCCCTGTCAGTTTACCCCGAGGTAACCCGCGTACTAAACGCACCCTAAGTGTTTTCGAGGAGCGTAACTTAGAATTTTCTATCATGATCCTCCTTCCACCTTTCAAATTCCTAGGTACATGTAGCAATTTATATGTTTTCTATTTTTTTAACATTAGGCCTTTATTGGGGGTTCGGTTGGACCACCAAAACCATTGGACGTTCATGCACCCGTCACCGGCATCATGGTTTAAAAAATCGGATCGGACCGACCGGTTGGATCGGGAATCAGCTCCGACTCTGTCAGTTTGACCAGTTCCATGTAATTAATTTTTTTAAAAAAGGAAAAGTAAAAATCAGGTTGACTTGGGTGGTCGTACCCGGTTGATCCGGATTGATCTAGTTTTGATGTTTTGGTAAATTTTCAAAAAAATAAATATTTAAATAATAAAATAATAGAGTTTTTATCGCTTGTACCCTTCTTAACTTCTATAATATTAATTATACCATCTCTTTCTTGTAATATAAGTTGCGCAACTACTTTCTTAGAGTAATTTTCTAGAAGCAACTATAAATAAATAATTACAATATTGTATTCATATAATGCTAGAAAACGTGACTACCTTTTGTAGAGTTTTACTTGAAAAAGACAATCATGTTATTCTGTTAAAAGATTTGGCATTATAAACAATTATTTCGTGGATACATAAATACATACTTATATATATATATAGGGTCATATGTGGCTGCCCCCTAGGGGCAGCCAACATGGCTGCCCCCGCCTTATTTGGGCAAATTTTTTTATTTTTTTTTTGAAAAATAACACCATGTACATTCATCCCTATATCCCTCCTATATACCATTCGAATTTCGTCAGAAACAGAGACTCCTACGGCCTCCATCCGGACAGTAATTTTTTAACGGTAACAGGATTGTTTTAAATCGATACCATCGAGATGGAGGCCGTAGGAGTCTCTGTTTCTGATGAAATTCGAATGGTATATAGGAGGGATATATGGATGAATATACATGGTTTTATTTTTCAAAAAAAATAATAAAAAAATGCCGAAAAATGGGGCGGGGGCAGCCATGTTGGCTGCCCCCACGGGGCAGCCCCATTTTTTCCATATATATATATATATATATATATATATATATATATATCGGGTTTTATCGGTTCAAAAAACAGGTTTTACCTGTCGAACTAGTAAATTAAGTCCGGTCTGTTTTTTTCCAAGTCGATAGGAATGATGACGTCATGCTGACATCATCACCGGTCTAATCGATTTGGACCGACGACCCGATCCAGTTGGATGAAACTAAAGACTGACCGATTCAACATCTGCTTTCGCTTTAAAACCTTGACCGACATGCTCAAACTAAGGCATATGGGGTACTTTGGGTTTTTAACCAAAACAAGATGTCGCCCTGCTCCCGGCCATAACTTAGCATGGGATATTTTTTTTTATCAAAGTTCTACTTTGCCTTTGGGCTTATATTAGATGTTGAATGCCATCGTTTTCAAAATAAATCCTCAATATGTAAATCTTTTTATGCTGTGCTAGGACTGTTACATCTACTAAACCACGAGGAGGGAGCAACTCCTCTGTTATAGTTAAAATTACATTTTTAATCTATGAATATTGTTCTACATATTAGATTTCGCTTAAATCCGATATTTCTATCTATTTTATCTTAATTGTAAAAGGAAATGACAACATTCAATAAACATAAACCAGATTAAAAATGATAGAGGAAACCAAACTTAAAACCATTTAAAAAGATTAAAATTGGCCATTAAGATAAAATAGCTATAAATGTCAGATTTAGGCAAAATTTGATATGCATGCATGACCATATTCATAGATCAATTAAATCCACGCTGCTGGATTTTTGAAAACAAGTCTGCGACAAAAAAAGCAGGGTACTGCTGTAGTATTTTTGAACTAAAACTGATTATTTGCTCTCCCACGAGTAATGCTGCCCCACATTTTTATTTGACAGTAACTTGTCAATATTACTATTTTCATTTCTACACGTTATTACTGTTCTACTATACCACAAAAAACATGCCTTAACTAATATACGCCCACTGATATGCTATTGGATTAAAGAAAACAAACTAGAATACAGTTGGTGGAAAAGAGTAATCTATCTATTTCATAGAACACTAAGCTCTCTTACATAGAGAAGACCCATGGATAAATTACATAAGAAATTATCAAGAAAATAAAAATAAAATAAACAATACATCGACTACATAATTATCTCTACACTCCCCTCAAGATGGAGCATAGATATCAATCATGCTCAGCTTGGAAGAACATCTTTGGAACGGTCCTCTGGCAATGGCTTGGTAAAGATGTCGGCAGTCTGCTCCCATGAACTAACAAGTGAAGTAGAAATCAGGCCCTTCTGGCTCATATCTCTAGTGTAGTGGCAGTCGACCTCAATATGTTTTGTTCTTTCATGAAAGGCTGGATTATTGGCAATGAGCAACGCAGCTTGATTGTCACACTGTAGCTGCATGGGTAGAGGTACATGTATATGCAAGTATTCTAATACAATTCGAACCCACATCATCTCCGTGCTTACTTGTGCCATGATCCTATATTCAGATTCAGCACTAGATCTAGCCACAACAATTTGTTTCTTGCTTTTCCAAAAATTCAGAGGGCTGCTCACAAAAACTGCAAAGCCGGAAGTAGACTTTCGATCCTTAGGGCATCCTGCATAGTCTGCATCCGCACATGCCGAAATAGATAAATCTGTGTCCTTTATAAACAACAATCCTAAGCCTGGAGAAGACTTCAGATACCTCAGTATCACATACATGACATCTGTATGTGTCTGTCTTGACTATTCCATGAACTAGCTCACTTGACTTACTGCAAATGCAATATCAGTTCAAGTTATAGTGATGTAAAGAAACTTACCCACCATTTCTCTATATTTTCTCCTGTCAACCTCCTCAGTATTCATATAATCCACACCATATGTTTGGGTGAAGCATCTCGTCACTAGCCTTTCCTTGTACCGGTCAAGGCTACCATATGCATGGTACTTTATTGTGAATACCCATTTGCAGCTAACAATAGATGCACCTGAGGGAGCGACAACCAACATGTACCCCGTGACTCTAAAGCAACCATTTCTTCTTCCATAGCCAACCACAAGCAGTCACTCTTCATAGCATCCTGATAATTCTGTCGTATCTCCATGTAAGACAAAGCCACAAAAAATCTCAAGAAGTCCCCTGTGAGACGGTGAAAGGAAACATATGAAGCAAGGGGATACGATGCGTAAGTACGTTTCTGCTTCCGAATAGCAACGGGGACATCCATATCATCATCCATTATACGCTTCAGTGCACCATCCTCATGCAAAGATGAATCTTGCACATGCACTCTATCTGACCCAACATTAGTAATATCATCTAAACATAACTAAGGCGTTCTATATGATTAACGTGCAACCTTAGCATGACCAGACCGATGTGTATAGTATTTAGGTAATGGTAGGATAGGTGGTTGTGGTGGTGGTGGTGATGATGTTGGCATGACAACCGGGACAAGAATAGACGGAGATGGACTCAAACTAGGAGGAGGAGGAACATAGACATCGTCATTAGATGTGGAGGAGGCCAACCTGTCACCTGCAGGTGACAAGTACATAACCGACTCAAAAAATGTAACATCAGCACTGACGAAATATTTCCAATTTACAGAGACATAATAACGGTAACCCTTTAGAGTCTAAGAGTAGCCCACAAAGACACACTTGACAGCTCTAAGCTAGAGTTTGTCAAGTTCTGGAGACAACTGGTGAACAAAAGCAACAACACCAAAGACACGAGAGGTAAGAGAAAAGAATTCATTGTCAGGAAAAAGAACAGAAAGAGGAATTCTCTCACCAAGTACAGAGGACGACATACGATTCACAAGGTAACATGTTGTAATAAAATCATCCCCCCAAAAAGAGATAGGCATACAACTCTGGATAAGCAGGGTTCGAGTAATATCAAGAAGATGACGATGTTTCCTCTCTGCAACTCCATTCTGTTCATATGCGTAAGCACATATGGTTTGATGAATAATACTTCTTGAGGAAAAGAAATGGGAGAGAGAGTGAGTGCAAAATTCTAATGCATTATCCGTACGAACATATTTGACATGAGAGGAAAAAATATTTTGCACTTCAATTATAAGATTTCTAATAACATCCCCTACTTCAGATTTGTTCTTTAATAGAAATACCCACGACACACGAGAGAAGTCATCAACTACTACAAGATAAAACCTGTGTCTCTGATGATGAGTAACACGACTCGCACCCCAAATATCAACATGAAATAATTCAAACGGAGAGCTATTGCTCCGACACTAACGACTAGGGAAGCTAGCACGATGGTGCTTCCCCAACTGACATGCTTCACACAGAAAAGAACTTGGAGGAATCTGAGGCAAGAGATGACGCATCTTCTAAAGCGGGAGGTGACCAAAGTGAAGATGCCAGTTGTACGGAAAGATTGATATGGCTGAGTAGGAGGAGACACCAGCATAGGAATTCCAGACCAAATGATAGAGACCATCCTGCTTAGAGCCACAACCAATCACCCTGCCCATTAGTATGTTCTGAAATATAAGAGAAGATGGGTCAAATATAGTGTGACAGTGCAATCCTTTGTAATCTGACTAATATACAGTAGATTCATGAAAACATCAGGGACATGTAGACCATTCTGTAAATGCGTAGAAGGTGACAAGGTAATCTCCCCTACCCAAGGATGGGGGAATGAGTCCCATCAGCTATGATCACAGACCATCCTGGTGGAATGTCTCTGTATGACTCAAGTCTATATCTGTCGCAACAAAGATGATGTGTTGCATCGGAGTCCATAATCCAATCAGAGATATTATGAAAGGATGTAAAAGTAGAAGCACTACCTGAGGTGCTAGCAGAGGCATAAGTACTGGCAGATGTTAAAGCAACAATATCTAAAGAACCTCCTTGAGAATCTGTCGATGCTGGAGGCATAATATCGCACAATTGCACCACGAGCTCCTAAAACCTGTGATCTGAGGTGGATGTTGATGAAGATGCAACATGCTTGGCTACGCGCTGATGCTGGGAACCCATGCTTAGAATAACAAGTATCCTCATAGTGACCTGTGCGATGGCAAAAAGTGCATTGTTGGTGAAAATGACCACCTCGAGCATGAGGTCCATGTCCACAGAATGAAGACTGACCACCTCTCCCTCGTGACACAACCATCGCTTAAGGTGGTGGAGTAGAAGTACTGGAAGAGATAGAGATGCAATTAAGCCTCCGTTAAACTTCCTCCATAGGAGGAATGGTAGCATATACAAGTATCTACGATCGGGCAGCATCATATTCAGGATCAAGAGATACGAGAAGTACCCCCACATGAGAGGTATAATACTGTAGAGTTTCTCAAACATCCCCTGTAGAGATGTATACAAGGAATGTAGTGGCCAACCATTCCTCTTCATGGTGAATATGTCATACTGGAGCTGTAACATCTTCGTCTTATTTCACACCTACAAATAAGTGGCCGCCAAGATGTCCCACATCGCCTTAACGGTGGGTTGATGGAGAACATCATTTCCAATATCCATCGACAATCTGCCTGAGAGCCAGACCTTGGCATATTAATCATCAGCCTCCCAAGAGGCATAGATCCCAGTCTTCGCTGTCGGTTCTTCCTCAGTAAAAATGTGCTTCTTACCATTCAACTTCATGAGGCTCATGAACTTCATCGCCCAAAGCTCACAATTCATCCCATCAATCTTGACTATTGGTGTGGGACCTTTAAACGTGCCTATGGAGAGTATATTGACTTTATTTTTTGACATGTTGCCAAAGACGAAGAACTAGGATCAGTAGACCAAAAGAGAATTGTATACATAAACTTTATAGGATTTGAGTATATATGTAGACGTTACACACTCAAATCCATGGAGAGAGAGGCCGACTGAAGAGTAAGCGTCGACGTTGGAAGGGGGCGGCGGTGGAGGGACCCGACGATGGAGGGAGGGCCTTGACGACAGTGGAGGAGTGCCCCGACGATGGGGAAGGAGGGGAGGGGGGTGGCGATAGTGAGGGAGGGGAAGGGGGAGGGGGCATCGAGAAGGGACGGGAGGGGCGGCAACAACGCCGAGAGGGAGAGAGGAGGGGGGGGGGAAGGGTTAGGGTTTTGGATCTAATACTGTGTTGGTGGAAAAGATTAATCTATCTATTCCATAGAACCCTAGGCTCTCTTAATAGAGAGGACCCATGGGTAAATTACATAAGAGGTTATCAGGAAAAATAAAATAGAATAAACAATACACCGACTACATAATTATCTCTACCAATACAAACCGATGTCAGGATTTTCCACAATGTCGTCTTCAGCAAACCTGGTCTTCGTCCATAGATATACTCAAGGAAGCCTTCCATCTCTCTCCAATTTGAGCATATCCCATGACTGTGTTGCGTGCAACATCATGGTCTTGCTCTCGAAAACTGATAACACCTGAGGATGAATACAAGTTCAGATCATAAAGAATGATGGTAACACTCTTCAAAGGAAATTTAGGAAACACAAAGCGAAGCTCAAAAAGTGAACACACAATCTTAGCTACTTCATGATCTTCAAGGTTTACAACAAATGCATTGATGTGCTTATTATACGAATAGATTGAGACATCGTTGGTGTTCTTTTTATTGTATAAGAAAAACAATAAAAAAGATATAAAAAGATTATGTTCTGTGTCAGTATGTATCATACAAAGATGATCTAACAACCTGGATCCTCGGTGGCCAGTAGAAACATAATAAATGCCACATCGGATCCAAACGTTACTCCTAAACATCAATGATATTAACAGTCAGGAACCATCTAATATTTTTATTATCCGTAAAAGATACATCTCTAATACAAAATCAAGATCCTTTGTTCCAATGGGCACAACAATATCCTTCATTCACAGACCTCGCACCAAGTCTCCAACTACAACTAAATTTATTTCCACATGGACCTGTAATAAAAACATAAAAATATATGGTATGAGCCTCACGCTCAGTATGTATCAAGAAGGTCAAACTAGCTAGCAAAAATTCAAGTCTCCTTATGCTATTACAAATAACTCCATTCATAGATAATTAGCTGGATAAATATTTTCCACATCCTTATAAATTTTCTATATTCCCAACCTGGAATAATGTTCATAACATGCATTATCCATGAATACATTCCTTGAATATAATATTAATCACAACATAATATGCATGTATTTCACTATTTTTCTCTTGTGAAATTTACAATATCACTAATTACATAAAGATGATTACATATATGAAATTATGTGTTACACCCATACACCTATTGCTATGAATTTTCACATATAAGTCCTTATTTTATCCTGACATTGAGATTTGCTTTGTTCTCATTTCCATCATCATAATTAATTACTTTTTCATAGAACATATCATACACAAAAGTAGTGTCATGTCATATTCATTCAAAAATACCTTATGATAGTGAATATAATGTTGAATGTTGTCATACAATAGCATCATATGGATCACTCATAAATATAATTATGCATACTGTTGGGTATTATTTGGGTCTACCCGAATAACCCACCCAAACCATTGTAAATGATTTAAATGAATTGGGTTATTCGAGTTTCGGACTGGATTGAACCCAATCCATAATATTTAATTTGTTTATGGTTTGATTGATGAGTTTGCTGCAATGCACCTGACCCACCCATAAACCCGAATTGTATTATTAGGTTGAACTTAAATAACATTCCCATAGAATAAATTTAAAAAGTAATTGTCACTGGACCTTGTACGTTTGTACCTTACTGATAACAAATAATAGAAATCCATGTTGTACAAGTACATGAGTACATCCGTGACCCTATTGCCTTATTGGTATTGGCTTGTGATTTGGTCATTGGCCCATTGCCTGCTCATAAACATAATATGAGATGATGCTTTCCAATCGGATTTTTCAAAGTTTTATTTTGACCCAATCCAATCGGCCCAAACCGATAACCCAAATAACATTACCCGATTTAATTTAACTAGGTCATGGGTGGTCATTTTCTTAACCCGAACCGAATTCAACCCGAATTATATTGACACAAACTGCCCAAACCGGTCGATTTCCCACTCCTAATTTTGCATACAAAGGGTATTCTTTTTATATTCATGCAATGCATACCATACTTTCCGTATATGCCCTTAAGGTTAACCATATTTACACATATGTTCATAATAGTAACATAATCACATTGGTGTCTAGTATTCCAGCAAGGAGACCTTGCGAACTGCAATATAGTTGGAACATATTCTCATAACAATAATGTAATTGCATATATACACTTTGGATTTTACATAATTGTACATAGACACTTCGTATTTCACATAATTGCACATATACACTTCGCATTTCACATAATTACGCATATACACTTAGCATTTCACATATTTTCACATTACACTTAGCGTTTCACATGAATGTACATATACACTTCGCATTTCACATAATTGCACATATACACTTAGCATTTCACATAATTGTACATATACACTTAGCATTTCACATGAATGTACATATACACTTAACATTTCACATAAGCACTTAGCTTCCTCATAATCACTTAGCTTATTTGTTATGAATTTGTCTTATCTCATAAGTTCTTAGGTAGCTTTGGTGGCTTTTACTGCGGGCACAAGCAGTCATCAATCACTACATGGAACATAATGACATCAACGCTGAGTCAATGGTGGATTTTCCACTAGGTTCTACTGAACCCGACAACCTCGGAAGGTTTTGCCCTTTAGGCCATCGATAAACAGACTGTAGAGGTGGCTCCCACCTTAGGTGTAGCACTTAGCTCCGCTTACTGTTATCGTGCCTTAATAATGTTAAGGAAATTACAAATCTTTAATGCTCTTTCCTTTTTTTTATAATAGTGGTTCATGTGAACCTTTTTGGTTCCACTAACCGAAGAGGTATTCATTATACAAAACTTATAGAAGATACACATACACACATACACACATTTATATCTTTCTCATAAAGTTAAGAATAACTCACATTAACTCGAGTCAGTGTCTAAAATCTTTATGACTTAAAATGAATTAGAATACTTTAATTCATCTTAACGGAACATTAGTAATCTTAAAAAGGCTACTACATAATAAGAATTTATGGTTAATTATTTTGGCTCATAATGCATACTGCAAATAGGATAAAATAGTAATAGTAAAGTGTAGTTACACATCATACACACCTTTCCGAATCGAAAATGTGATGTTTACGAGGAACATTTCCGTGCTAACATAAAAATTGTATATAGATTAAGGCATTAATTTAGTTTTGGACTTCTAATAGAGCATATTCGTGATATAGGAACCACCTCCCCTTTGCCGATAGTGGAATGCTAAATACAGTAACAACACAACAATAATGCCTAACTAATTATTAGACATATAGAAGACATACTAATATCTATAGATGGAGATAATTATGGCTCTAAATAAACATATCACATGATTTATTAGTCTTTAATCATCAATAACATAAATATTAACCAAGATCAAGAGAAGCTTATTGTTCACTACATAAAGTTTCTTAACTTTGCTGAAGAACATGACATTAAAAGAAATTAACTAAACTATCAATAAATATATGGGTATGTTTGAATCTATGGCATTAACATTTCCTATGAAATCATAAGGAGTATTATTTCATTTCACAAGTGGTATAATTTCTAATTGTAATATACTTAAGCATCAATTCGTGTGTATACACACACACACAATACATTAAGACATACAACAGTTTATCGATTCTTGGATTGTCGATGGTGGTGACGAGACACAATCACAAATGTATCATGTATCTTATATTACGCATATTCGAGGCGCATACGTATTTTCCAAAAGATCCAAACTATTCAATTGACAGTACTTCTTGTGAATCATACTTTATATATCGTATTTTCCTAAGGGTTCGACACATACCTCGACGATACAAAAAATCTGCTCGTGAATTCACTTGTATTCTGCCTATCCAAACCAACGTAGACCACATCGACGCTTCTCCGATTTCATCAGAATCAACAAAACTTAACATCAATGAGGAGGGTTGCTGTTGTTGGATTTGAAAGCAGTTTTAACGGAAGAATATTGTTGTGGACTGTCTCTCTCCCCTTCCCATCCTGCTTCTTCTTCTCTCTGTCTCTCTTTTTCTCTTTTATTCCTTCCCAATTCCCTTCCTCTTCTCTCTCTCTCTCACTCATTAACTCTTTCTCTCTCTTATTCCTTTCCAATTCCCTTCCTCTTCTCTCTCTAGCTCACTCGTTATCTATATATATATATATATATCTTTCAATTTAATGGCCTACAACGGGACCTCTTAATGAGCCTCATTTATATTTTTTGCAAATAAAAAAGGAGTATGTCAGGATGTTTCTACCGGTTGAAGGATTCCTAAAATCCCAACAATTATCTCATACATTTTACGTACACACCCCTATACTTTGTTTTACTCCCAATCCTTCCATGTTGAACGGTGTAACTGCTCCATTTATTAATATTAATATCATCTTATGCATATTCTAATTTAAATTAATAGATTATGGGTCATTATAATCTACCCCACTTAAAAGAATTTCATCCCAAAATTTATTGGTCAAGAGACTTACCAAAAAGCTCATGATATTTAACTGTAATGTTATTCCCCAGTTCTTTTGTTTGCTACTCATTTTATATGATCGATTTTCTTGTTCTCTTACTTTAGAGCTATTCTATTGTATCTAGGACCTCTTTGGCAATAAGACAATTTCCTTCTTCAAGATCTTAATTGCAAGATAAACAAATGCATAACAATATATCTTTACCTAAGAGACACGTGTAATTAAACCAGCTAGAGGTTGAAAGGAATCTGTAAGGGTCAATTTGTGGGTTACTAGTCACTAAAAATAGCCTATCCAGGTACACAACTACCACATATACAAAGAAAACAATCCTAATTCAAGCTGGGATATATCAATATGTAAAAAAAATTATGACTATTACTAGCAACTAACATATCAGAAAACCAATATTTATTAAATTAACTTATATATCTGTAGTAGCTATAATTAAACAATTATCTTGACCAACATTATAGCCTTAATCAATTATCTAGTGACCATAATCATGTATCAAGGATAACCTAAGTGCTCTCGGATTCTAAATCCTTTTAATCACACACAACATCAGTATTACCTATTTTTTTGTAATTTTTGTCTTTCTAATTTTTTTTATAGTTTTTTTAATTCTATTTTTTTATTTTCTAATGTTTAATTTTTAATGATTTTAATTTCGCATTTTTTAAATTTTCAAAAATATAATTTTTTAAGCAAGTTTAGTCATAAGAGAAAAGCAACCTTTTTTATTTTTCAAATATAACAAAAATGCTCAAAATGACTAAATATTTTTAATATTTTTTTACCGTTTTTGTAATTTTTTTAGATATTTTTAGATTTTTTAGGATTTTTAAAATGAATAAAAACAAGATAAAATATATACAGTGAACAAATAAGACTATTTAGCAATTTAAAAATATGAAATGAAATCAAAAAATGTGGAAATTATCTACACACAAGGACTGGAATCACATTTTTTTGATTTTTCTACAATTTTATATATATTTTAAAAAATTTAGTATTTTGTAATTTTTTGGATTTTATAAATAATTAATGTATGAATTTTTGATAAGAATTAAAAAATAATAAAACAAAACTAATCTAATTGTTTTGTATTTTTTATGTAATATTTAAATTTTTATGATTTCTAAATTTGTGAATAGGGAAAATGCAAATTTTTGATTTTTTTAATATTAGCAAATAAAAATAAAATGCAATGAAATTTATATACAACAAAGAGGAACACAACATGAATATATACAAATTTTTGTAAAATTTTTTAAGCAATAAAAATTTTTATTTTAATGAAAAGAAACATGCAAAATAGATTCTGGAAAAGGATTGAAATGCAAATCTTTATCTTCCTTGCATAAATAACTAACACGAATTAAACAGAGGGTGAAAAGTGGAAATTACCCAATAAACATGCAAAACACATGTTGTATGGATCTGACAGGAACCTTTTTGCAAATTTGGAATCCTTCAGGGGCGTAGTTGCAATTTACCCAACACTTTTTTAGAAAAACAAGCTAGGATTCTGGTTCGTTCATTCTTCAACCAGGAAGGGGGTGCCACCCCTGTGTTCCTCTCCCTTGCACGAGCAAAGACGGGTGGTGCGTAGACGTTGAAGGCTTGGAGGTGGTTGAACGACCTCGTGCAGAGGTGGGCAGCTGGTCGCGTGCTACTCTGGAACTACGTTGATACGTGAGTTGCTGAATGGTGGTGCGAGCGACTCAACGGGCTCTAGGAGATTTGGGAAGATGGCTTGGTGACGATGCAGGCGCACGCTAGTGGTGATCGAGTAGCAGACAGGAGGCGACGATCTCCTCCAGGAGTGGTGGCACGCACGCACGCAGGTGACACAACAGATGGTCGACATCGCCGAGAGGAGGCGATGACAGGAGGAGTGGCAGATGGTCGGAAGAAAAGGTAGAGGGAGACACAAGCCCTCCGGTCTTGGATGCCCTTCGATGGAGTCGGCATACAGTGGTTGGAGGGAGGCGGTGAAGGGCGGTGGGCGCCGCCTGCTGGTTGGAGGGGTGACACTTGCCACGTGCTTCTTCTTCTTCTACTACTTTTTTTTAAATTTTTTTTAAACACAGAAACACTAGATAAAAGAGTATAAATTATTTTAATTTTTTTGTTAAAATAGAAATGACAGAAACTCTTTTTTATTTGATCCTACAAAACAAATGTTAGAAAAAAATATTTTAATTCTGCACAAACAAATCTGGACGCGAGCACAGTGGCTTGATTCTGATTATTCAAAATGCGAAAAATAAAATAGATATGTGAATGAGATGCAGATCTGGTGAATGGTGATGGATAGATCCAGATCTCCATCCACCGTACGTGGTCGGAGGAAGGAGGTCGTGAGAGATAGAAATGAAGCGATGAGATCAAGAAAATGGGATGAAAAATCAGTTCGAGCAAATCAAATCACGGTGATGGATTCTAAGATCTAGAGAAAAAAATAACAATGAAACAAAATGTAAAAAATTAAACTACGATTACCCTAGGTTAAGAACAAGAAAAAAATGGATCTCACCTTAGGAGTGGAAAATACCTTTATCGCCTCGATGAAGCCTCTCTGTTATCACTGGATGGCTCGGAGGCTGGGCACCCTTCTACGACAAGATGGCTCTCGGAGAATGGGCTCCTATCACTAAAGATTGATCAAATTGAAATTAGGGAAGAGGAGCCATATTAAAAGATAAAAAAAGAATTCGAAATTCAAAATTTAAAATGAGACAAAGATAAGGAAAAAAATTGAAATGAGACAGAGATAAGAAAGGAAATTAGAATTATTTACATAATTCATTTTTATTTATTTTCTTCACTTTATTAAATTAAATAATAAATGTTTTTTTTATTTTTTTAGTGTGATTATTTAAGGGAATTGATTATATACATATACCATATACATATGATACATTGTATACATAGTTAAATAAGGATATCATTTTTTAAATTTTAAATTTTTTATTTTTATTTTTAAATAATTATTATAAAATATTTACAATTTTTTACAAATATAATATGTACAAATAAATGGTAAAATTATGCAAATCACCTCAGAAAACTATCTTTCAAATCGCAACTCTAAATTTATAAACCACAACCATTTTAAATATAATTAAATTTAGAATACAATATAAGTAAGCTTGATTTAGATTGAGTTCATATGGACCCGGAACTGGTCTTTTAATTATCACTTTATGACTTCTTCTGAACGTGGTTACTTTTATTATGTACATGATTTTTTGTAAGTATACAAATATTTACAACATAAGGACTCTATCTCCACCTACTTTATTCCTGGTCGATCAGGTCAAGTCGTGAACTTCTCTCGGGGTTCGGGTCAGCTGTATCTATTACATATATATAGTCTCTTTTTTTCTTTTCTTTATTTATATATTTTAGGTTAAAGAGTAATAAATGTACAATATTTATACTATGGAGTTAGTATTATATAAAGGTGTATTGTAAGAGATTTTAAGCTAAAACAAATGAATAAAGATGATGAAATGCAGATTCATTAGTTATATCAATAAATTGATAGACAATATTTGATATATGTGATTCCATCAACATAGATCATGAGAAACTTTCCTTACCGACTCATCACTTTATAATGTAGTTGACACCTTTGTGAGGTCAAAAGTTATCACTAATAATTCTTATCTGTCTTTGATATGTCTACATTCTCATTTGTAAACAAATGACTTTGTAACTAAAGATCAACCTTGGAGACTATGGTTTCTCATGGCAATTATCATCTATGAAGAAGAAAAATATTTTATCTTTACGATGACCTTATTTCAATAATTAGTGTAGTGCAAGTTGAAGGATATGGCGAGATCCTTAAGTGCATCATGGAAGCATGAGGATCACATCGTATGCGATCGGGAGTGATTAGTCGCACTAGTTGCTCCGGGCAGCGGAATTTAAAAATTTTCATACGAAGAAATCACATGATCTAAGAACACTTCTTGGATCGTTTCATCTAAACAAAAAGAAAGTATTAGAGTTACCTCTTGAAGCGTGGTTGCGATCAAGTCTCTAAATGAAGAGACCTCCTGTCTCAAGTCCGATCTGACAGAGGAGACTCTTGCGAGCGCGTTGATGAAACACGTGCTTCTCGCAATCCATATTGATGATCCAAGTGATGGATCTCTTGATCTTGACACATGAGATCCGACATCTTCTTCACGAGCGAGGCACACCGAAGGAGATCCACAAGCAACCAATCTGACAACATAACGACGATATTGCGACGACGTCAACTCTCTCTAGGGTATCAAGGTGGATGATCACAAGAGAGAGAGAGGGAGAAAGATGGCGTGTAGAGAAAGAGAGAGAAAAAGAGAGAGATAATATGTTGTAAATCTTGTAACTTGAAGAGCAAAGGGTGCCTCTTCTTATATAGTATTTTGGGAGTCCATGGATCACGATCCATGGACTACACAAAATCTATGGATGAGATTGATTTCTGCTTCTTTCAATGGTCAAGATTTTGTTGGGAAAATACAACAATAATTAATTTAATTTAGATTAAATATATATTGATAAATCAATATAATTTTTTCTAAAATTAAATGAATCAAACGTGGAGATAATGGAAAGAAGATATCCTCCTTCAATATAGGTGGAGTGTACGACCACCTTTTCCTTATAGGAATTGGTGGCTGTCGCCCTCTCCTATTAGGAAAGGGGCAATCTTCATGTAATCCCCAAGATTACATTATTCCATGTATCCCCAATATTTAAAACAATAAATGTTGTAAATTATTCTACAAAAATAATTCATAATTACTTTGTGAATATTGCAATCTTCTCATTAGAAATTTGTGAATCATATTCACAACCCAAAATAAACTGTGAATTACATTTTCTATTAATTGTCCAATGTGAATCCAATTCACATCAACATTTGATTAAGAAATGTAAGTTACAAATAGCTCTGTCTTATATATTATAAATAACATTTATAATATATAATATTAATATGGATAGTGCTATCGACATTATTCATATCCATGATAATTAAATCACATTTAATCATCTTGGATCTCTATTCTCATGTGCCCAAATGATATGAATCACATTCACATTATTTACCTCTTTGATAATTAAATCACATTTAATTATCTATGATAACTCTCCTTATAATATGAATCAAATTCATATTATTCATGATAATTAAATCACATTTAATTATCTATTTTCCAATGTTTGGATACATATATCAACAATGAAATTATCCTAAACTCTTTCAAGAATAATGCGCTTTCTCCACGGATACTTGGAGATAAGGACAAGGCGATAGTATTGTTCCACTTATAGTGACTTGGATATTGAGATCACATCTCAAATCCAAATTTTGCGGACCTCTCATAGATGCTTGATTAAATCAAGACCACAAATCTAATCTTTGCATCTGAATCACATTTAGGCCAATGTACAACATTTAAACCAAGATCAGATTACTTCTCTACTGAGAGGAGTCACTAAAATCCAGACCTTTTTCATCACTCCTTAGGAATGGAAGCATCATGGTTATACAATTGTTTATGACCACATCTCCCTAAGGTGTTCCTAATACATGCACATTCTGCATACTAGAAAACCCTGAATAAACCAGAAGTATAAGATCAATTTTACAATGTCTAATTCAGGGATTTATCGTTCAATTTCTCATTCTATTATTGGGAGTAGGTATCAATCATATACTTTCCAAAAACATGTATCATACCTAGGTGTTGATCATATACTTTCCTAAAGCATATATCTAAGCTTACAAATTTAGTCAAGCTGTTAAAGCAAGATAACCACACACATAATTTGATTCCTCTCAATATATCATGATTGAGCACATGTCTTCTAGTTCAGTAATGAACATGTATGATCCCTTTAAGAGATTGTATTACTCATATGCCCTTGCATGCACACCAACATGCTGGTGTTTAGACCTTGGTTAGGTCATCAACCTATTGGTCTGCCAAATGTACATACTCAGACATATAGTAACACATCTGTCTCCGGTCAGAGGATGAGTGCCTATATCGTGACAATATATGACATAGGACTTTGGTTATCTTGATCTCATTACGTCAACTCTTTGACCTAACTTATCTAACACCTCCGAATCTATATTCCTATGCAGAGGACCTGCATCAGAGGTTAGTTGGATATCAACCTTTAGAGAAAGGATTTCTATCTCCTTCTTAGGTTGGAGATCCTCTCTAAATAATCATTTGAAGGTGCTTGACGAGTCCTCAATCTAACTCTTTATATATTCATGCAAGCACCAGCCTCTATGATTCAATATTGAATCAACAGCTATATGATCATTAATATGGACATGATACATAATCCTAATTGTACTAAGGAACCTATTATGCAAATTAATTATTCTTCATTTCAGATGAGGGAATGATATTCGCAATAACATTTGTTGCATAATAGCTCGCCGTGGGCTCGCATGTCCAACAATCTCGCACTAGCACAAAGAGCCATTAATGATCTAATCTTTAAATACACAGTTATGTGACAATCATTGGCTATTTAGAAAAATAACCAGGTAAGCTGATCAGTCACTCTGTTCTCGACAGACTACGCCAAGTTCTTTTATGTCACTTGCATATCTCCTAGTAACAGTGCTTGCATTTAATGCGAATGTTGCATCTTCTGCAACCAATACTCAATATTGACAGTTATAGTGTCCTTGACACTACAACTTAATAATTATTATAACCGTATTTCCATAATCCTTATCAGAGTACCTTTGTTCGTCGAGATCTCCATCTCCTAAGGGATCCGTAGTTAAGACCTTTTAGATCACTATTTATAAAGTCTTAAGTTTTTGAAGATAAGACTTAGAAATCACTATCTCTAAGTTTTGTCATCTTTGAAGATATTGTCATTACTGCAATCAAGTGTTTTATCTCCATAATAGGATTAGCAACAATTTACTACTCCCACTGCTTGGCAAACATTTAGTTTTGTACATATATAGGATACACAACGCTTCCTAAAGCTGTTGCACTAGGGAATATAGAAATTCACATCCTCAACTTCTTGAGGTGCTATCCTTTTAGATAGGACAGTGCCATATCTTAAGGAAAATAATTCTTTCTTGGAATTTTTCAAAAATTGGAATTTGACGGTTCCAATGCCCTCTTTTCTTTGCTTTTGAACACATTCAGAATTAAGATCTAAGAGGTATCCTTGAGATCATATATCAAGGTATGGAATAAACAGTCTATAAAATACTTATTATTATCCTTATATCATTTTAAATGATTAGGATATCATCTACATTTAGCATAACAAACAAAATGGCACTCCCACTAAGCTTCACAAGGCTCATCAAGATTCTATTTGAAATCATAACATTTATAATTTCATCAAATCTAATGTTCCAACTACAAGAAGCTTATTTGAGTCCATAGATGGATTCCTTTAGCTTGCACACCTTGCTTTCCACAACCATGAACACCTGTGGCTACTTCATGTGAATATCCTCAGAGAGGTATTCATCGAGGAATGCGATCTTGACTTCCATCTTGAAGATGTTTAAGTCAAGTTGTATAGTGATAGTTAGCAATATTCTGATGGTTTTAAGCAAGGTCACTGAAGAGGAAGTCTCATGGAAAATGATGTCTATTCTTCGGTGTGTATCTTAAGGATATGAGCCATGCTTGGAAGGTCTCTACCTTCTCATCAGGTCCCCTCTTTCTCTTGAAGATCCATTTACACCTAACGTGTTTTACCCTTATAGGTGGATCATTGAGGGTCCGTATACAACACTTATATATGAAGTCTACTTTAGACTTTATTGACAAAATCCATCTTTCTATGTCATGATCCTCAAGAACTTCATCACATGAAGTCTGATCATTTTCAGACTTAACTGACACACGGAATCCATCCTCAAACTCATTTGAAGAGGTATTAGTGTTTCATCTTTAATTGTCCTTTTAGTTTTGACTTTAGGAGCCTCATCATCTTCTCAAGATTATTTGAGTTCTTTTACTTCATTTTCATCATGATTCTCAAGCAAGTCATCCTCTAAGAATCATATTATCAGAGATTAGATCTTTTAAGAATCTCAAGGTCATAAAGTAGGTATCCAATACCATCCTTTATTTTCTTAATGAAGCAACACTCTCTGGTGCTAGATTCCAGCTTAGGAAGGGGCAAAGGGGCAGGGGGGTCTTCCTTCAATTGTCATTCAGAGGGCGAGAAAGAAATGGGGGGAGTAAACTAGGTGACTTTAATGCCCAACTTCTTCTATAATCTACTAGAAATCAAAACTTTCGTCCATACTATATATTACCCTCCAGGGGGGTCGGAGTCCACACCAACCCTCTCAGTCCAGGGGGATTCGGGAAAAGATGGAATAAGAACTACTACATATATACCTTGGAAACTAAGAGGTAATTATGATAAGATTTATCATTAATCAAATCATGTTACACATGATCCAATTAGATCTCCCTATAACTATATTGAATTTAGGATTATTAGGAGGAGTGAGATACGAATGATATTCATATCTCAATAAGGTATTCCTTGAATTCATCTAACAGGTATTTGTTGCCTAGCTTAGATAAAATTCATTTTATCTTCCTTCAAACTTTGGTTTTAAACCCAAATTGTGAAATCTTTGAACATTTCAAAGGTTTCTAAGGTGAAGAGAAGAAATCTCATATCACACATAATCATCCATGGATATCACATATCTATAATGTTTATAATGATATAAATAATCCACATACATCAGTATGTATGACATTCTAATTACCTTGGCATCTTACACTATTCCCAGAGAAGGGTGCATTGGACAATTTCTACTTTTGAACACAATATTCACAAGTATGTAAGATTTGAAATTTAGATAATCTAAAGTTTCATTTCTTACTAGTCTATTGATCCCATCAACAGACATATGTCTAAATCTTGATGCTAGACCATTTATCAAATGATATTCATCCTCCTGTGATGTTTTTAAAGGTTTAATTTTCAATATTAGAAATGTTAATAAAATATTCATTAATTTTCGAATTAAGTAGAGTCCTCTAGATGTCAGATTACTATCTGAAATATATCCATCATAACACTTTATGACAGGTCTATTCAAGAATTCAAGTTTATTTCCAACATTTAGAAATAAACAAAAAGTGTTTTCTAATATCTAGGTCATAGAGATGTTTTCTAAGATTGAGGGCTCTCCCACTAAAAATATGAAGTCTATCTATCCAATGTTGCAACCATTGCATCAAATATCCATGGATGACTATTTAACTTGAAGATTAAATTTCTAGTCCTCTAATACATACGCAACCAATTGCAAGTGTCATTAGAAGAATGAGATACAATTAATAGAATTTGATCTTATCAAATAAGAAAGTCAATTTCAATGATTATATGTAGATTATTTCGATGAACTTTCTCTAAGGATCTAAGATAGACGTGATAGTCATACTATCAACACATTAGCTTATTATAGTATTGGCATTCATCCAATTCTTTGGATGTTATATGGAAGCCACAAAAGTATAGTCATATCTTTGACTTCCCTTCGTACTTGGGTCTGACCCATGCTTCCACTGTGCTCCCTTCATCTATAAACAATCATTGCTTATGACAAAGGATTTCTTATGCTGGATTCAAAAGATATTAATGTAAGAGTATTTCAACATTTATACATGCTTCATTCAATTCATACAATATGAATTTTATGTAGCTTCATAAATGATTTGAGTATAGATTGTATAATGATGACCCTCATCATATCTGCATACATCTTAACGCTTAAAGACTCAGGTTCAGGTAGGTATTCAAACATTTTGAATACATCATCTCTTCTAAAGCTACCATTCTGCATGATGCAGTTAACCATGCCATTCATGAATAAATGTTGGAAGCACATATGTATGCCAGCACATCATTTTATATGGATTATTTGACAATTACTATCATCATCGACATGTTACTTCCAAAGTACATTTGATGAGATCAAGACTATAGAGACACACAAACCATAGGGTTGTAGTCCTATTTTCTATTCAATTGTTATTCCTCATTATTATGAGGAAACTTACACATTACAATCACATACATTATGTGTCCAACTACACGTGCAATATCTTGATCATGGATCCAATCCATGATACTTGTATGGTTATTATTGAGTATAGTATTGAGTGGGTTTAATGAAGGATTATCTGAAATAATAAATTTGCATTAATGTATATATAACTGTATATTTTACTTTGATTTAGGAATTTTTATATCAAAGTTGTCCTGCCTTGTCAACATTGAAAGTTCAATCCCATAATCACTTTCAATGTAAGAGATATACTTACCATTATATCTCAAGCCAGATCTGGGATCTCCTTCCTTACCTTTATCACATCCCAATAATATGAGAACCTGTAACTCCGATAAAAAGAAGAAGAAACACATTTCGCATTGCAAGTCCAACTTGCATTCTCAATTCGGTCTTTAACAACCGGGCCCACCACCCCTAAAGTGATGTTGACCTATCATTAATTGAACCAACCATCAACATGAATACAACTAGCTATGCACAATCCAATATCGATCCAATGATATGAGGACCCGATATTGGGGTTACTATGCATATGTACTTACTCTTTTGAGAAGCAAAGAGCCCGATCTAGATGCGCTTATATGCACGATCTGTCACTTCGGATAGGTGTCTCCTACATACAATCCCTGGTGATGGAACCCTTTGCCTTGATGGGAGACCATCGATGTCACTTATGTGATCCTCCTATGTGTAGTGATCCTAATATGCAAGAATGTAATTTGTGTCCTCAAATGTTAGAGCATGTACAATTGCAAGTAATCAATATGTATTGGGTCATATTGCCCACATCTACAATAGAATATGTAAGGTGAATTGATGGTGATTTAAGTCGTCACATCTTTTATCACATTTCTATTTCGAACATACAACTAATGTCAGAATCAAGAACTAGTCGACATACATAAAGTATTAAACATGCACACATGCATAAGAAACCCCCAGATAAATGAAAGAATAATGGAATACATGATATTGGTGTACAAAATTTGGCTGACATGACTCGAACCTAACCCATTTGTTTGGGCCAGGTTTAGACATGGGCCTAAAATTTGAAAATAAAATGGGCCTAAGACCGAACCATTAGTCCATATACTTAAATGAGCTTGGTCTGAGCAAACTCAAACCCGATCTGACTGGCTCGATGCCCAACCCTACCCCCCTCCAGTACGACAACGTCATCCTGACTTATGATGTCATCACCTATCTCACTCAATGCCATCCTTCTTTGGTGAGATACCATATACCCTTAGCACACTACAACTCATATGAACTCCGTTAAAAGAAAATAGGTTTGGGACAATTGCTTAGTATTTGTATTTTGTATTCTTGACCCTTTTGCTTGTTCCAGCTTGCAACCTTACCTTTGTATGAAACTAGATCAGCAATATATTGAGATATACCATACCATTTAAGAACAAAAAAAGCAAAGTTGAATTCTTTTCCAGTTTAAATTGATATACATATTTGATTCATATTTTTCAGAAAAAAATATATTTTGACTATAGGTATAATTCCAACAAATAAATTCCATTTCAAATCTATTTTAAATGAGAGACATGATGCCTAATTGACGTGCTATATTTAATATGGTTTTGTCTTGGATACTGTTTACTCCGGAAATTGGTGGTCTTAAGCTCCTCACAAGGCGGGAACTTAGTCGCTGAGTCGACCACACGAGATCCGGAATAAAACAACAATTAACCCACAATATTATATGCAATGAATATCCAAAAATGTGGAGTTAAAATTTATTATAACTCTACATGTAAAATATGTATAGGTGTAAGTACAAGTAGAGGTCGAACTCTGGGAGGCGAAGGGAATGTATGTGTAATGTATCGATTATTCAATCCATTGATCATGTCCAATTATTGTTTTAGTGGGTTTTAGGATTTTATAATTTTTTTTATTTTCTTTTTCATATTTTTAGGTTTTTTCATTTTCTGGACTCAATATATAAATAAATATACCATATAGAATTTTTTTTGGAATTTTTCAAAAACATTTTCTAATTTTTTTTGTATTTTTCAATTTAATCAGTACAAAAATGGCTCTTTTTCATTTTTTTATAATTAGGAAAAATGCAAAAAATGCAAAATAAAATATGAGCGTGAACAAGCCTTGCATAGAGCACCTATCCTAATTTTTGTGGATTTTTAGGAGCCAATTAGGTATTTATAATAAATGGATAAAAGACACAAAAATAATTAAGCCTGGCAGGGATATTTTTGCAAATAAAATAAGTTACAGGGGCACAGGTGCAAAAATACCAGAAAGTTATAGCGTTTTCTGCGATTTTATGGATTAAAATTAAATATGCAAACCCGCCAGGGCCCCCTTGAAATTTACCCACCACGTGGGACTGCACGTGGCCCGCACCCACAGGGACCAAAATGCAATTTCAGAAAGTATAGGGTCCTGGGTGCAATTCTTCATAAAAATATAACACTGGGAATTTTATTTCATGGACTAAAATCAGATTTACAAACATACAGGGGGTCTTATGCAAAATACCCACCTCACGTGGGACGACACGTGAGGTGACGTGGAATGGACCCAAAAGTAATATCAAAGCAGTACCGGGGGTTCCATGCAAAAATTCCACTTTATTTACAACGTTAAACTTTAGTTACAGGACTAAAAATAAAATACAAAAAGGCGGGGGTCAGATGTGAAAATTACCCCCAAAAGTGGCGCTTGATCCGACGGCTGATCTTCGTTCACTTGACACGTGGCGCCTCCACGTGCGCCGATAACGCTTCGCCGATGGAGCGCTAGGATTAGATCTCGCGTGAGATCTGACGGTCGCTGCTTCGCTCCATCGGACGGTTGCTGCTCGATCTGGGCCTTCGTCTTCATCCAACGGCTGAGAGGACGCGTGGAAGAACAGGGAAGAAGACTCGCCGGGGCGAGCTTCCTCCTCCTCGATCTCGCTCTCCGGCCGACCATCGCTGCTCCTGAAGGTCCCATTCGCTTCCTGGAAGGTGTCTCTAGCTGCTGGAGGTGTCGGATCGTCTGAAGGCACAATGGAGCGGCGCCACGAGCTCGAGGAAGGAGCGGCGCTCCAGGTACCTCCGCCCACATTGAAAACGTCTCCTGGTGCCTTATTACGCACCTATCCTGCACAGAAAGAAAGAGGGGCTCGAGGGCGTCTCCCTCGACCCGGGGTTTGAAGCTGACAGCACAGGGATGAAGGTGGGCGTAGAAGCTCCGGCGAAGGGTGGTGGAGGAGCTTCGATTCGCGGATTCAGACACGAATCCGGTTGGACAAGGTGGCTGGGATATGGAGAAGGCGTAGGGAAACGAAATGGAGGTGGAAGTGGGTCGGAGAACAGTCGGGGTCACGGTGAAAAGCTCACCGGAGCGGAGCTCCGGCGAACTACGAATCGCCTAAACTACGCTACCCTAGTGATCTAAATGCATAATAAAAGACTGGAATAAAATGCTGGAATGAAAACCTATCTAAAAATCATAAATGCGCAGCTCTTATACCTGGGGGCCGCCAGGGAGCAGGACGGACGCCGGAGCTCCGCCGCGACAAAACTTTCCTCCATCTCCGGCCGAACCGAGGTGCTGGGAAGCACCTCCTGTCACGAGGGCGTCACCAGGAGCTCATTCAAGCTTAGAGAGGGGGATGCAATTGGCCAAATTCGGCAAGGAAGGAGGAAGACTTTATTTATAAACATTCCAAGGGACCCCCAGTGACCGGCGATTATTAATGAATCGGGGCTATGTACAAGGGATCCTAGATCTCGGCGCGGTTCACGGATGATCAGAGAAGAGATCTTGTGAAGGGATGGATGTCAAAAGAGCTGCAGATCGGCCGGGAAAAATGCAAGAAAATGGGGGAGTTGATGGTTCTGACGGGCGTCAGAGGCGCAGGGGGAAGTTGACCGGAGGTCAACATTCCCTGGCCTCTGATTGGTCCACGTCAACCAGAAATTGACCGATTTATTTAACATAATAAATGAATTAATTAGATTTTTCTTATAAAATAAAAAATGTTTATAAATTTACGTAGTATTTATTTATGATTTTTATTTATTTTTTTGAAGTCTTTTATTATGGTTTTAGTAAAATATGGTATTTATAAGTATACATTTATTTTTATTTTGTTTATTTTATTTTATTATTTTAGTTTTCTTATTTTATAAGTTTATAACTTATTTTTGTGAGTATAAATATATTTTTATTTAATTTTTATGAGTTTATTTATATTTTTAAATAAATGTGTTTGCGTATATGTTAGTATACTTATAGGTATTTTACCTATATATTATATTCATTTTATTTATTTAATGTATTTTATGTGTTTTTATTTTGGATTTGTATTTTTAATAACTAGTATATAATATGTACATTATTACAGAAATATAATTGAATAAAGAATCAGAGAATAAAAATCCCTTTTATTTATATACATTCTTAACATAGGTATTTTGTCTATGTGATACATAGACTTATTTTATTTCACAAATTCTTTTTAGTTTTCTTTGAGTTTTAATATGTACAAGTATTATATACATTATTTACAGGATTCTAAAATATAATTTTGTAAAAATAATACTCATTGAATAAAATGAATATTTTAATCAGGTATTATGTACAAGAAGGGCCAAAAACCTAACTTCCACAGATGGACTCCGAAAATTATGAAACCAATTTTATAAAATAGTTTATGAAATGCTATATACAATTAAAGGTGAGTTTGGGTGATTTGGAGTTTTTATTTGCAAGATATGGGTCTGTGAAGTTGAGATTTTTGCTTTTTATTCTGGGTATAAAATGTACACTGAGTATTATTTTTGTGCAAACTCAATTTTGTATTTTTATTTACATTATTATCTACAACTTTTATGAACAATGTTTCTTTATTTGATGAGTAAATGATTATGTACAAAATAGGTGTCAAAATGTATGAATGAATGAATAAATGAGATATTTATTGTATAATTGGCCCTTATCTCCCCCTACTTTATTCCTTGTCGACCAATTCCATGCTGGCCTTGGTCTCGGGGTTAGGGTCATAAAATATTTGCAATATTTTATTCCTTTTTCTTTTCTCCCCTTTATTCTATAATTTTGGCATTAAAAACCTTATTTTATGTATAATTAATACAATAAATAATAGATGCTAATATGTACAACTTAATGTTATTTACATGCATTTGCTGGGGTTTTTAAGGCCAAAATGATAGAATAAAGGTGATGAAATGGAGATTCATCAGATACCAAATGGAATATGAATTTTTATGAATCTATAATGTCGATGATATATTATAGTGCATTGAAGGGTGTTTTGAGTGATTTGATTTTGACATAACTTAACAATCTAAATACAACACATATTTCATCAATTTCCATAAAAAATCACATTTTTGTTATGTAACTATATTTTGCATCCATATTTGGTAACTTGTAAAAATCATATGTCAAAAATCATTTATAAAAATATTAATTCACCATTTATAAAAAGAAACTTAGATACTAAATTCAATATAATATTTTGCTTCATCGAGTGTTCTTCAACGTTTTATAATGGATTAATGAAGTTCATCAACTTTAATTTTATGGCATGCTCTTCAAATATTCTTTTCATTATATCTATCCAAATTATAAATTTTGAAGTCATATTTCAAATGTTGAAGGCTAGTGTGTTATAAAATTCAAACATTACATGGTAAATTACTGAATGGAAATGCGTAAGTATAAAAAATACAATCCATTCGGTAATCCGATGGATTAAATTAGTTTGGATTCAAATATTTGATGGACTGGATTGGATTGAGAAAAGTAAAAATCTTTTAAGGTTGGACTAGACACGAATTAGACTAAAATCTGAACCACGTGCACCCCTAGTCATATATGTTAACCATTTGAGTATGGAGTGAACCATTTCTACAATAAATGTTATCGTAATCTTTGACATATCAATAAGGGCGAGTTGTTTCATTCATTGTCCAACATTAAATGATATATAAGGTTTCTTACTACAATTAGGGTTATGTACCATGACCATCTTAATAATCGTACAACCATTGATTCAATGGTTGAATCACAGGGGTAGGTGCTTGGATGATATCTAAAGAGTTAGATTGAGGACTCATAAAGCACCGTCAAAATGATTGTTGAGAAAGGATCTCCATCCTTAGAAGGAGATGACGATCCTTCTTTAAAGTCTGATCATTGATGGACCTCTTGATGGAGGTCCTTTGCACATGAATAGAGATTTGGAGGTGTCAGATGAGTTAGGTAAAGGAGTTATCTTAACGAGTTCAAGATACCCATGATCTATGTCGTATGCTATCACGATATAAGCACACATCCTTTGATCGGAGACATATATTACTATATGTATAAGTATATACATTAGGCAGACCATTACATTGCTGACATAACCAAGGTTTATACATCGGTGAATTGGTGTGTGTACATGGGCATATGAGTAATACGATCTCTCAAAGGGATCATACCAAGGATAAAAACGATGGGATGAATATATGAATATAGATTTTAATATTCTTATCCTTTTTAATATTCAGACAGAGATACAAATATGAATATCGTATGAATATGTAAAATGCAAAATCATATCGTCAAAATATGAATATGAATGCAAAAGGAATGTTGGCAATTCAGATATGAATATTTTACAAATGAATGTGAATTCATATATGAATGTTATAAATAATCTGATTTACTGAAAATCTTACCAAATACCAAATTTATATGTTATAAGTGTGTATCTTCGTCCATTATTAATAGATGCTCTTTACAAATTGAGAACCTGAAATTTAAATATAGAACAACATGACAAAATGGCACGATATGGCCAACTAAAGAGTGCTTTGTCTCGACATGGTCAAAAAAATCTAATTCAGGCCGACATGACCATCTAATTCAAATTTGACTCGACATGGCCATCTAATTCAAATCCAGCACAACATGACTGTAATATGAACATACCTAAGATATCTTTTTGTAGGAAAATGTAATCATATAGACCCATATGCATCATGTCACCAACAAATAAAGTCAAAAGAATTAATCAAACGAGTACTACATATTCTCTCCAATAAGTCATATAACAAGATAATTGTAATAGTCACTAAAATGCAAAGCGATATGATATAGATAATAAGAAAAAATATATATAACTTATCACATGTAAAATGCTAATAAAACATTTTGAAAAGTACAAATATGTTTTCCACATGATACAGTCCATATGGATTACAACAAAATGAGCCATTCATAATTTCTACTTACATGTCTTCTCATCAACACATACGAAAAAAATGTGACAAAAAATACAGTACATTAGAAAAATTATACATTGAATTGATACATTGAAAAGACAATAAATGAACCATTCTTTTACATTGATTTCATCATCCATGAAATCTGTCTCACACCCTTCCACTTTATCCTTATCAGTACTATGTACAAAATGAATAAAAAGAAGTTGTTATATAAATTGATGAATAGCTTACTATTAATATATGCTAGAAAATCTTACTCGAAGGAGATGCTTCAAGTCGAGATGGAGCCTCAACCACTTCATTCATATCAGTGAAAGTGTCATCACCTACATCTGTATGTGCAACATCCTGTAAGTTATGCATATCATGATCACAATAAAATAAGGAAATTGAAAACAATTTCTTACCTTTGAGTTCACCTTTCAACCAATCTTGGCTACATATCTAAACCTCAACTGTAACATAATTAAGTCTACTGCAATATGCATCAACTACTCGACCTCCAGTACTAAATGCATATTCAGATGCCTAAACACTAGAACTCCAAGAATATCCTTAGCTATTTTCCTAAGAATAGGAAATCTCCTGATATTATGTTTCTACCATCCTAAAATATCACATTTAAGTTCACTTGTCTTCTTCCATCTCAAACACTTCTCTACCAAATACTCATCCAACTCAGTTTTCAATGGTTGAACATCTTCACCATCAATAATCTGAGCAAATCTACTACTTTTTTCCGGTGTATGACTAGGATGAGAAGATATGACATATGAGACATTCGTTGCAGTCCCAACAGAAGTATACATATGAAAAATATTTGTAATGACGTCACAGACTTCCTCCACTTTTCTCATTCCATCTGATTGATATATGTCCTTATAATATAGGAGAAATGCCTTAATTTTATAGCGATGATCCAAAATAGAAGCAACTAGTAGTAGTTGGTTGCATATATCCTAATATTAATCTACAATTACCATTGAAAAAATAAAGGTATCATTACTTTTTAACCATTCCAAAAAGAGTAACTGAATCTCACAGAATTCAACAAAAAAATTTGATGTGACATATTAGAATCATACAACAACTCTGTAGCATCATAAAAATATTTTAAGTACTCCTCTAAAATTTTGATGTAGCCCTACTCATCATTGCTTAATCTATGAATATAATTTACTTCTCGGAATCCAAATCTTTTGAATACATACTTATACTCCAAAGCAGTTGAGAGCATAAGTTTGGAGTTCCATCTCGTACAATAATCTAATGATAAAGATTTTTTGGACCAAAATAAATCTGTTTCGCAGTCTCCAGAAATTTACCTCCATCTAAGATGAACTTGTAACATGTTTGATGCTCAGTAATACTTTCTCTATTAATTAAGAGACCAACTTGAAGCCATCCTAAACAATAAGATTACTAATATGTGCTGCACAATGAACATGAAAAAATAGACCATTGGAAATTAATGAATCTACCAACTGAGTCTTGATAAGCCTCAATGCAACGTCATTTGCCATATCATTATCAACTGTGGCTGTGAATAATTTCTGATCTATGTTACACTTAAACATGCGAAAAATAGTTATTAATATCCAAACTTGTGGAGCCATTTACATTAAAAAATTGATGATTCTCTTTTGCAAGTTCCACAAATCAACAATGAAGTAAGCAGTAATGCATATGACTTATTTTGTTTTGTCCATTGTAAGAGTAATCAGAGAAGATAAGTTCTTAAAGACATGATACGACTTTTTCTTCTCATCATCATATAGTATCTTGCACATCTTCACTATTGTTATGCGAGATGGAATCTTGTGCTGGGGGTGAAGAGATAAAGTATATGCTCGAAAAGCGGAATGCACCATATTAAAAGGATATTCATGATTAATAATTGCTTTAACAAGACTCTTCTCATCATCAAAAGAATAATTCGTAATTACGTTTCTTCCATCTGATTTTAACATTGAACAAATTTGTTGTTGACCATGCTCTATCTTAATTCTATTCGGACAATATTTCGAGTGATTTATCAGATGGGCCATTCCCGTGCCTGAACCATGATGCAATTCTTTGGTGCACCTCTTACATTTGGCATATGCCATTTCATGCTCGGATGTCTTTCCATCTATTGTCACTTGTTCTTTTTTAAAAAAAACTACCAATGTCCAACCACATATTTGAGGCGAGTTTTTTCTGTTTCTTATGTTCATGATTCGTATCTTTTTTTGCAACATAATTACTTGAAATTTCAATGGATGGATTGGTGCTCATTATATCAAGAATGATAAAATATCTACACATAACTTGATGTATAATCTAAATATGGTATAAAAGAGATCACAATGAAAGAAAATTACAACTGTGCATAAACCAAATAGACCTTTATGATGTTTATTCTAATGGCTACATTCAAAAGGAAATAGATATAAATCAAACTAATTGAGTATAACATTTGACGGTTAAAGAAACAAGTAAATAAATAGGAGTTGTAGGGCTCATTACCGCATCCAGTGAGGAGGAGGGTGCAGTTGTCAGTGGTGGGGGATGCAACGACATGGCGATGGAGAGTAGGCATGGTTGGCGATGACATAGAGTTGGGGTGGTGGTGCTAGTGTCGGTGGTGGGGGAGGCAGCGGACATGGTGAGGAGAGGAAGGGGGTTTGGGTCTTGTTATCAACAGTGGTGGAGGTGGTGGTGTGGAGAGGAGAGGAAGGAGAGGTGTTGCAGCTCACGGCGGGGGTGGTGTGACTGGAGAGGTGAGGGAGGAGAGAAGAAGAACAATGGCAACTTGGGGGGTAGGGGAGAAGGGGGTAAGGCGTTGAAATTAGGTTTCGTATTTGGGACCTTGGTGGGATTTGAATATGGGATTTGGTTTCTTTGGTGGGTGTTGAGATGCTTTTGGCAAGGGTCTAAAAATATCCTCACTGGAGATCGAAGATAGACAGTCATTGAGGCGATCACTCACTAAAAGCGAATCAGATAAAAATTAACCACAAATAAATATAGTAATTGAAATAAATGTGTGGAGTTAAAGTTCATTTTATTTAACTCTACAAAATGTGTGTATAGTGCAAGTATGTAGAGTGTCGAACTCATGAAGTAAATGGTAATTGGGCAAATTAATGTGCAAAATTGTTCCTTTTCTTGTCTATTTATTGTATTTTTTGTGTGGGTTTTAATTTTAAATTTTTTATAAATTATTGTTTACATATTTTTTATTTTTTTTATTTTATATTTTATATTTTTTGATTTTTAATTTTCTTTTCTTTTTATCAATGCATAAAGGTATATATATATCTATATATATATAATATAGGATGTATAAATACAACTAAAAATAACTAAAAATCACAAAATAATTTTTTTGGGTTATATAATTTTTTGTACTATTTTTGTGATTTTTTAGATATTTTTTCTAAATTGTTTTTATATATTTTTAAAGTGAAAATGTCCCAAAACAAGGATTAAATAAATAGGCTGAACTAATTTTATTCAAATCAATTTTAGTATGGTCTATTATATGTAAATAAAATATAGAAGAAGAATAAATATTTTGTGTTTTGAAGATTTTTTATAATTTTATAAAAGATTTTGGATTTTTTTATTTTTTTCTTTTAATTTTTCTATTTTGAAGGATTTTTGGTTCTGGAGTTGCTAAATAATAAGATAAACAAAATATAAAAAAAATCTTAGAATTTTTCAATAAGATTTTATATTTTTTGGGTATTTTATAAGTCAGAGGCTAAATTCTCTATTTTATATTTTTAGAGAATAAGTAATATGCCTAAAATGCAATTCTAAAAATAGAACATGAAAGTACAAGATAACAAACATAATACCATATTTTTGTGTATTTTTTAGAGCATGCATGATATTTTTTATAAATGGAATACAAGCACAAAAATATTTAACCTGGAAAGGGTATTTTGCAATTAAAAATAAATATAGGGAAGCATACACAAATATTCTAAAACTTTATAAATGAATTTGGAAATTTAAGTACTAAATATAAATACAGAAAACCTGCAAGGGTTAACATGCAAAATGGTCAGCTCACGTGGGACTGCACATGAGTTGACCTGGACTGGATCCATACTCTATATCCATAAACTTCAAGGTCTCAGTGTATTTATTACACATTTATTTATACTACACATGATATTTGCATATCTAATACAAAATAAATTGAAAATGTAGGGGAAGATGTGCGAATGATCCCCTGCAGGCGCTCATTGTGCAACTAATGGTGGTCCATTTTCCAGGCATCGATCACATATCTCATGATGACGCTTCGACAATTGGGGATTGAGATTAAACCCTCGGGCAGATCTGACGATACACGAGACTCCTGATAGGACGGTGATCCATCAACCTAGGTTGCTTTTCTTAATCATGTAGTGCTGAGTGGCAGTGGAAGAACCACGGAAGAATTCACATGTGGAGAGTTTTTATCTGACGATATGCATGACTCCGACTACGTGGAGCCCCTTCAATGGCCTCTACAAGTTCCTACAGCCATTCCACAACTCCTAGATGCCTCAAGGATGACCGGAGACCATGGATCGGTCCTAAGAGCTCAAGTCTTTTCTAACAGACATGGGAGATTCCTTCTGAATAAAATGGGGCTCACACGCCCCCTTCAAGACCTGCAAAGATACTCAGAAAAATGGCAAAGCAACATACATGATCTTGGCTGTTATTTGGTGAGTTTGAAGGTGAACTGGTGAAGGGTGGTCGAAGTCCAGCGAGGTTGTGGAATTGGACCTCAAAGGTCCAGATAAATGGTTATCTAGGGGAGATGATGAGTCATATAGGTGAAGAAGTGAAAGTCTAGTAAATGGGTTGATCATGATCAAGGGAGACAAAGTAGAATGGGGAGTCACAATGGCCAGAGCTCGAGGCTCCGACGAGGTCTAATTCCTAAAACTCAAGCTAAAACATGAATTAAAATGCAAAAAAAAAAATTGTAGAATTGAAAATTACAACTAATGAATACCTAGAAATGGTAAAAAGTGCAACTCATACTTGGATTTGATGCCAGGGAAGCAGCGGTGGCTAGAGAGCTGCCTTGGGTGCACCTCCCTCCTTCATTCGCTCCAGACCTTAGGGGACCACCCGCTATCATAGGCTGCACGCTAGGCTGGAGTTGAAGGGATTTAGGACTTGGAAAAGGGAACAAAGAATCAAAGAATGGCAGATGGGGTGATTATATACAATTAAGTGGAGTGAACTTTGATGGAGGATGACATGTGGAGGATGAAGGAAATGATGAGGATGGTGAGTCAACGAAGATCCTAGAGGATCGAGGATCATTTTTCGTGAATAGCATGGACATATTAGATGAGGGAATTTGGCAAAAAAGGGAAGAAAAGAAGGGATTCGACACACCTGACAAGTCAGAGGTTCTTGGGAGGCCGTTGACCGAGGTCAACCAAAGGAGTTTTTTAGTCAATCCACGTTCCAAGAAAAGAATGTTTTATTAAATAATAATAAATAGTAAATGTTTTTATTAAATTTTTGTTACAAAATAACAAAAGTTTATATTTTTTACAATATTTAATTCCTAACTCAATTTATTTTTATGGATTAATTTATTATGTACTACTTTTTACATGTTTATTTATAGGTATATTTACCTATATATAATGTATTTTATTTTTATTTCATATTTTTTATTTTTTATTTCATACAAATAATTTATATATTTATAAATTATATAAATATACGTAAATATATTTTTATTATATTTTTATGATGTATTTTGTACACTTAAATAAATGGAGTTATATATTATATAGGTATAAGTATAGTATATTAATCTATGTATTTTTATATACTAATTTACTTTTTTGATTTATTATAGTTTTATTTTATTCCAAATATGTATATTGAATATAAATAATATTTATAAATTTTAAAAATATAAACTTATTAAAATGATAAAGAATAAATAAAATGAATATTTTATTCAGGTAAATTATACAATGGGGATCCAAAACCTAACTTTATAATCTTAACTCTAATTTCAATGAAATCACCTTCATTAAATAGCTTATTAAAAGTTATATACAATTAAATATGATCTTTATACATTTTGAGTTCATACGGAGAAGATATGGGTCTGGGAAGTTCGGAATTTAGATTCTTATTAATAGTATAAAATGTACACTGTATATTATTTTTGTGTGAAACCAATTTTATATTTTTCCATGTATTTTTATCTACAACTTTTATATGCAAAGTTACTTTAATTGAGGTATAAATAATAAAGAATGAAATAGGTCCCAAAAGTACAATATTTGGCAAAATAAATTGGGAGTTTTATCGTGTTTTGACCCTTATCTCCCAATACTTTATTCCTTATCGACCCATTAATCAAGATGCCAAGGTCTCAGGGTTTAGGGTCATAAAATGCATTTGACATTTAATTTAATTTAATTTAATTTATTCTTTTATTTTGGCTTTAAAAAATATATTTTATACACTAATTATATAATAAATAATGAATGTTAGTTTGTACAAAATAATGATTTTTACATGCATTTAGCTAAGGTTTAAAGGCCAAATTGAAATAATAAAGGTAATGAAATGGAGATTCATCACCCCCCATACTTGCATTTGCTAGTCCCTGGCAAACACTAATGCAATAAATATAGAAAATAAAACAAAAACAAAGAAAAACAAAGAAAGTGGACAGATTTTAATTCTTAAACCTATCTTTATAAAACCAAAGTTTGGAGCTTAAGTCGAACCTTTGGATTTTGGGTGCGGTCGAAACCTTATTGGGAAACAAATTTTAAACACAATAGCCTTCGAGAATCACAAAACCCTGCTCAAGTCCCCTCAATAACCAGGCTTGAATAAGTCAACTCATACACAAACCCTTATGACTATGAATCTATCTTATACGCAAACCCTTATGACTATGAATCTATCTTATACGCCAACCCTTATGACTATGAATCTATCTTATACAGTATGTGTGATATGCATCTCTCCTTGGCTAAAGCGATAAAAGAAAATATTCTCGAACATGGTGACCCTA
The DNA here is from genome assembly GCA_037367405.1 of Ottelia alismoides. Classification (NCBI taxonomy): domain Eukaryota; kingdom Viridiplantae; phylum Streptophyta; class Magnoliopsida; order Alismatales; family Hydrocharitaceae; genus Ottelia; species Ottelia alismoides. The sequence goes on along the minus strand of JAZKJV010010296.1, from coordinate 1,682,902 downwards.
ACTCCCCAATCCAACAACTATTTACTCGACAAGCGGGGTATTCCCTTCAAAGTTCAAGTACAACCAACTCAAGAAGAGGAGGCGGAGAGAAGAATGGATGGTAGCTAGTGTAGCTACCTATCCTAGGATGCTTGACCGGTGTAGCCAAGTCATCCGGTTGCAGGCTCACATACATAAGACTTTGAAGCTCAAGCTTTCTTATTGACTATACATACACACATACACAACGACATGCATTTTATTTTCAATAAGGCATATAACTTTTTTGGAGTTTTTGACTTTTTCCATTTTTTGAATACTATATACATCAACTTCTATTGTTAGACATCTTTTCCATTGGATCGGGTTGGGGTACAATGGCCACAAATGTGTGATTTCCTATGTTTCCATTGGCTTGACTCTCATGCCGGCAAATCAATCCCTCTACCACTTCAACTGCAGTGAGCAAGGTGTACAAACTAGATCATTATTATCAACAAGGGTTGTGCGTATGGTCTGAGATATTCTACATAGGTAGTCATGACAACATTGATCTAAGTCTCATGATCTCAAAGAATTAAGTCAAATGAACATGAAGTACCTCAATTCCAGTTCCTATAAGGTTCTTGTGATTAAGTTAATTTAAGGTCCGGACAAGCTCTAATCTTCGGATTTTACTTAGACACATTCAACTATCAAATTCAACCCGAAAACTGCAAATTCTATACATGATGTAGAAAGTATTTTTATGATGCAATTTTTTAATTTTAAACTTTTTTTGGATTTTTTAAAAAAGGTTTAACAAATTTTTATGCACTTTTGAAAACATTTTCTGCATATGTTTTTGGAATTTTTCAAAACAAAAATATTTTTGGAAGAAAAATGGAGTATGTGCAGATATTTACACAGGCGTGCATCTTTTTATATACAAGAATTTGGATTCAAGAATTTACAGATTTGTATATACAAAGTCTGTAAAGGTTCTTCATTTGACTGCATTATATACATAGTTCTTAAAATAATTTGTACTTTTTTTTGCAAACATTTTGAAAAATTTATTTTGCAAACTAATTTAAAAATAATTTCAAAAATTATTTATAGAATTTGAAAACCATTTTGCAAAGTTTTTTCAAACAATATGTATAGATTTTTCAGAAATAATTTTTAGTCCTATTCCAAACCATTTGTAAATAAATTTTCAAGACATTTTATTTCACACAATGAAAAGAAATTTTTGCAAACAAAATGTTGTTATAAAGGTTGGAAATACTTTGCAAAATAATTTCCAAACAGTTTTCAAAATATTTTTCAAAAAGATTTTTAAATTATTTTTCAAAAATTTTGCGAAATTTTTTACATGATTTATTAATAGATATATACAAAACAATTTAATGAATTTTATACAAGTATATTCTTTTTAATTTATTAATTGAATTTTAGACATACTTTTTGGAAATACGAAAGTACGAGTTATGGCTAAAGAATATACAACCCCCATACTTAGAATGGGCTATGTCCTCATAGATCAAAGAGAAAAAGAGAAGACATAATTCGTATTGAGTATAGAAAAGCCTATACTACAACGATCGGATAAAGAATGCATGAATAAATGAATGAGAAGTCAATCGTTCCCCCTATACTTAGGATGAAATAATCTGAAGTATAGGGAGTTGTATCTGCATATAGGGAGGTCGAGGGTGGGAACGAACCGATCACAACTTAGCATGTATCCCCCTATACTTAGGGTGAGATATCCCCAAGTATAAGAAAAAATATCAACAAGAGAGGATACATTGAAGGGGCTCAATAAAAGAATTCAAAAAAGATAAAATACATGGGGAGAATGTAGACGTCACTACTCCTATAGTTAGGGTAAGGGATCCCTAAGTATAGGCAACAACAAGAGTGATGAAACATGAACTAACAACATAATAGGTACACCCCCTATACTTAGGACAAAGTACATCCTAGTATAGACACACATATATGGTGAATGATTTGGGTTACACATGAGATAAGGGAGAAAAAAGGAATGAAAAGACAAACCATATATCTATATACAAGCAGTAAGAATGGTGAAGTGCATGATGGTATCTGACGGTCGAATACCGTACTTTTGTCATTGTCTATCTGTGATAACTCTGACATAATTAGAAAGAGAAAGACACCCTAATATGCAATCAAGTGACTGTCTGTTACTAGGAAAAATAGATCGAAAACTAACCCAGGATCCAGTAGTAGGAAGCAAGACATCGACTCATAAGAATAAAGTGAGAGATCAAAGCCTATATTGTAAGACATGGATGAGGAAGGATCAATACAAAATCCTCATGTCAATAATATTCGCAATAAGATACGAAAAGTAAAGAACATGAGACTCACTACGCAGCTCAATATCCGGTGGTCATAAGGTCGAAAGATCGAGAACACACTGAATATCACAAGACACAACTCAAACTTGTGAGGGTCTTCAAGGTGAGAAGATTCAGATGGGTTAGAGATCTCAGAAAAATATTAAGACTCGGCTTCGTGCTTCACCAAATCATAGACACCAAAAGTGAAGTCAAGTGCCGAAAAAATGACGTATCCTCTCACAAAAACCCTTAGGGAGAGTGATACATAGTAAGAAATGAATAATAAAAAAGAACTCATCCTTGCGAGGTTCATCAAGGAGAGAGGAATCAAAGGAGTCAGGTCCATCAGACGGATCAACAAAAGTAATATCGATAGGCGACATATCGACTACCCAACAGAAGGGATCGAAAGTCAAGAAAATGTCAAAGTCTCTCACAGATAACCCTCAGAGAGTACCGTGAACTAGGAGGGGAATAATCAGAAGAATGTGAATTATTCTTACAATGAACGTCAAGGAGAAAGAATCAAAGGAGTCTAGACACCTAGTATAGTCGGTCATGCTCTGACAGATGTGACACACAATCAGATAGTGAGACCGATAGCTCATGTCAGATGACTCGACTTCTTTCTCTACTAAGACAAAAGCACAAGCAATGAGTGAAATCGATCGTATAGAAAATGTTGCATGCTACCGTAGATAATACTTAGGGAGTAATGTAAACGAAGCCAATGAAATCAGGGAGATGCCGTCATCTAAGATCATGTCCTCAAAATATTGATCAATCATCAATTAGTAGGAGGGCATAAGACTATGGGAGGGACATAGATCAGTAGGTTAGTCACAATGCAATCCCTCAAACAATTATAACAGCTGAAATAGATCCAGATATGAGACGGAGATCCTCTAAGTGCCTAATGGGGATAGGAGAGTTAGGAAACAGAGGATATATCAATCAACAAGATGAGTGAAATCATGCAGGTCCCAAACACATCGCTTTGTAGCACATAAAGAGATAGTACATCAAATGTCTTAATCAAGGTAGGCAGAACCAACTAGAAGTTGCATCGCCAAATAATCAAAAATGGATCACATCATCAATCTGGTGTGCCGAGATCAAAAATCCTCAATAAATAATCACACCTATAATCATGCCAAAATCAGAATCCTCAATAATATCTATGCACATATCAAATTCAGATCCACAAAATATAGCACACAAACTCCACATACTCAAATCTGCCTAGCTTACTCAAATAATTTCTACATTTAGAACCTCAATGCGGGCCTCATCTAATAGCACAACATTCCCGAGTGAAAGGAGGGATGGTACCGAGGGGAGCGAGGAGGGCGTGCGAGAAGTACGAAATAAAGACAAAATTGTGGTCCAAGAAGAGAGCCTTTTTCTATCGGACCAGAGATAGGGTGATATGAGCATGAAGATAGCCGTGAAATCCATCTACGAAAGTGAAGATCAAGAGCCGATATCACGACTCAATAAAGAAGACAATAATATAGACAAAGAAAGGTAGACGGACTAAAAAAAGAACTAAAAAACTCATGGATCTATAGACTCAAAGAGCGATAAACATGAATGGACCCAAAATCACAATCAATGTACAGAGCAACTTCCATGTTCACTCACCCAACATAATAAAGATCGAAGACGGTGGTCATTTATCTTTTCTATTTTAAAGTTAGGTGAGCTTCCAAAAAACTGTACAAGCACACGAGCAGTCCTGAGATTGGGGCGCTAATCCATAATGTCTACATATAAAGTATAAAGTGCAAAATTTAATGAGGGGTTGCTCTCCCCAAAATAATGAGTCAATTGCGTTTATTTTAAAAGTCCAAGAGTTAGCAGTCCCACTTTTATTTGGATTATAACTTTTTTTGGCATTTTTCAATGCATTCTCCTAACAAGTTTCCAATTCCATCAACACATCCTAGATGATCAAAATCAGAGGGAAAAGATCGGAAAAGCAATGCAAGTTATAAATCGATGATGCATGCATAGTCAGAAGACTAAAATGCTTCCTATCTCTCTCAATGCGGGATGCATAACAGAGCCGATGAAATCACCCTAAAATACTAATTGCTATTAATGTGAAGCACCAGATGCTAATTATCTATATACGAAACATAAGGTCTGGACTTGGAGACCGCTCGGTGCTTGCCACAACTAGTCCTACAAGCGCTGTATGGAGCCTTCCACGTTGCGCAGTTTAAAGTCAAAATAACCAACAATTAGTTTTGACTAAGTCCAAGCATGAATCTATAGGTACATGCAAATATAATTAGGTCTTTGGACTTTAATCTATCGAACAATAAAGTCCTAAGCTAGGGCTCAATCACACAAAACAAATGAAAATAAAAGTGAGGAAAACAACATAAAATACAACGAGGTCCCTAGATGAACAATCACTTGAGTAACAAACCTTGAGAAGTCATAGTGTCCTAGAGAGTCTGAATTATTACAATTAAGTGTCGCTCTCTCACTTTAATTACAAAATAAAATGAAATGAAAATGGAAATGATTGTCTTCAATATCCTCCTAGTTATCCTTTGATACTCTCTCCTATCGGCTTGGGCTGAAAAGCTGACAACGCTTCTCGAGGGTGTACATGCTTCCTAAGAGAGACTCCCTCGATTTACGGTCCCTCGCAACAAAATCAAACAAGGAAGAGGGCTAGACAATTCACAAATAATATCAAATAATGTGAAAAAGAAATAATTATTTAAATATAGAAAAGTAAATAAACAAATACATTAATACAATCTATGCAATGTTTTTCCCCGGCAACAGTGCCATTTGTTGAGAGCTTTTGGCGAGGGTCTAAAAATATCCTCACTAGAGAGCGAAGATAAAGGGTCGTTGAGGTGACCTCCCGTTAAAATCGAATAAGACAACAATTGAACCATTAATAAATATAGCAATGCAAATAAATGCGTGGAGTTAAATTTTATTTTATTTAACTATACAAAATGTGTGTATAGTCTAAGTTTGTAGATTGTCGAACATATTGATCAAACGATTGATTGGGCAAATTAATGTACAAATTATTCTTCATCTTGTCTATATATTGTATTATTGGTGTGGGTTTTAATTTTATATTTTATGAATTTTTATTTTTATATTTTCTAATTGTTTTTAATTTTATACTTTTAATTTTCTTTTTATATTTTCTAATTTTTAATTTTCTTTTCTTTTTAATAATGTATAAAGGTATATATATGTCTATATAAACAATATAGAATAATAAACTTATAAATACAATTAAAAATAACTAAAAATCACAAAATAGAATATTTTAGATTTTATACACTTTTCTACTATTTTTATGTCTTTTTATAATTTTTTGCTAATTTTTATATTTTTTAAAATATCCTAAAATAAAGATTAAATAAATAGTCTTAATTAATTTGAAGATTAAAAATAGCAAAAATTGTTAAAATTTCTTGAAATCAATTTTATTATGTTCTAATATATATAAATAAAATAGAAACGAAATTTTTTTGGTGTTTTTGGAATGTTTTTTATATTTTTATAAAGGATTTTACAATTTTTAAATTTTTTTCCTTTTTCTTTTTCAATTTTTAGGGATTTTTTTCTTGAGTTTCTAAATAGTAAGATAAACAATATATATTAGAATTTTTCAAATATATTTTCTATTTTTTTTGAAATTTTATAATTCAAACCTGGGAGAAATGCTCTATATTTTTTTTTAGAAAATAGGTAAAATGCCTAAAATGCAATTCTAAAAATATAATGTGAAAGTACAAGGTAGCATGCACAATACCCTATTTTTATATATTCTTTTAAAGTGCGGATGGTATTTTTAATAAATGAAATCCAAGAACAAAAATGCTAAACATGGAAACGATTTTTTTGCAATTTAAAATAAACAAAATGAGGCATACTCAAATATTTCAAAACTTTACAACTGAATCTAAAAATTGAAGTACTAAATATAAATAGAAAACTTGCTAGGGTTCACATGCAAAATGGCCAGCTCATGTGGGACTGCATGTGAGCTGACCTAAACTGGACCCATACACAATATCAATAAATTTTATTGGCCTCATTACAATTATTACATTTATTTATACTACAAATGATATTTATAGAACAATACAAAATAAATCAAAAATACAAGGGAAGATGTGCAAATTACCCCTAGTGGGTGCTTCATTGTGTGGCTGAAGGTGGTCCACTTGCCTCGCATTGGCCGCATATCTCACGTTGATGTTTCATTGACCAGGGTTGAGATTAAACCCCCGGACAGATCTGACGGTACGCGCGACTCTTGATTGGATGATGGTCCTTCTATTTGGGTTGTTGTTCTCAATCAGGCATTGTTGAGTGGCAGTGGGAGAACTGTAAAAGAATTCACCCCTAGCAAGTTAGGATCTAACAGTACGTGTGTCTCCGACTACCAAGAGCCCCTCCGATGGGCTCTACAGGTTCCTGCAGCCATCCACAACTCCAAGATGCCTCAAGGATGACCAGAGTCCATGGAGCGGTCCTGGGAGCTTTAGTGTTTTCTAATGGACATGGGACATGTCTTCTGAATCAAATGGGGCTCAGATGCCCCCTTCAACCTCTGTAAAATTACTCATAAAAATTGCAAAGAAATGTGCGTGATCTTGGTTATTATTTGGCGAGTTTGGAGGTGAATTGTTGAAGGATGGTCGAGGTTTGTCGAGGTGGTGGAATTGGACCTTGAAGGTCCAGATCAAAGGTGATCTAGGGGTGTTGATGGGTCATATAGGTGAAGAAGTGAAAGGGATAGGAAATGGGCTGATCATGGTCATCAGAGACAAAGTAAAATGGCAGGTCACAATGGCCGGAGCTCAAGAGCTTTTAATTGGTCTTGTTCCTAAAATGGAAGCTAAAACATGAATCAAAACACAGAATAAAAGTGTAGAATCAAAAACTACGACTAACGAGTACCTAGAAATGGTAAAAAGCGTAGCTCATACCTAGGTTTGATGCCAAGAAACCGAGGTGGCCGGAGAGAAAGGAAATTATGAGGATGACGAGTCGACGAAATTCCTGGAGGATCGAGGAGGATTTTTCGTGAAGAGTGCAGAGAAATTAGATGAGGGAATCAGGAAAAAAGTGGGAAGAAAAGACGGGATTCGACACATCTGACTAGTCAGAGGTCCTGCGGAGGGAGTTGACTGAGGTCAACCAAAGGAGTTTTTTGGTTGCTCCATGTGGACCAACATGAAAATTACAAGAAAATAATGATTTGATAAAAGACAATAAGTACTTAATGATTTTATTAAATTTAGGTTATGAAATATATTTTTTTTCATTATTTACTGTAGCATTAAATTCTATTTTTATTTATTTTTATGGATTAATTTATTATGTACTACTTTTTACATATATATTTATAGGTATAGTTACTTCTATATCATGTATTTTTTAATTTGTATTTTATTATTTAATACACATAATTTAAATATTTATAACTTATTTCAATATACATAGTTATATTTTTATTGTATTTTTTTGATGTATTTTGTACACTTCAATAAATGGAGATATATATTATATATGTATAAATATATTATATTCATCTATGTGTTTTATATCCTATTTTATTTTATTGCTTTCTTTATGGTTTTATTTTATGCCAAATATGGAAATATACTATAGATAATATTTACATAATTATAAAAATATAAAATTATAAAAATTATAATGAATAAATAAAATGAAAATTTTATTTTGGTAAACTGCATAGTGGGGGTCCAAAACCTAACTTTTTTATATTAATTCCAACTTAATGAAAATACCTTCACTAAATGGCTTATTAAAAGTTATATATAATTAAAGGTGATACATTTTGAGTTCATCGGGAAAATATATGGTTCTAGGATGTCTGAATTTTAAATTTTTATTGAGAGTATAAAAGTACACTGTATATTATTTTTGTGTGAAATCAATTTTGTATGTTTTATGTATTTTTATTTACAAATTTTATGTAAAAAGCTTCTTTAATTGAGGTATACATAATAAATAATAAATTTGGTCCCTAAAATACAATATTTGGCAAAATAATCTGGGAAGTTTATTGCGTTCTGACCCTTATATCCCCCTACGTTTTTCTTTATCGATCCAGTCATATGATGCCTAGGTCTCGGGGTTCAGGATCATAAAATATCTAGGGAATTTAATTTCTTTTTCTTTTCTTTATTCTTTTATTTTGGCTTTAAACACTGCATTTAATACAATGATTTTACAATAAATAAGAATGTAAATTTGTACAAAATAATGATATTTACATGCATTTAACTTGGGTTTAAAGGCAAAAACGAAAGAATAAAGGTGATGAAATGAAGATTCATCGGTGGGGTTAATTTAAATGGGCCATGAATCTGCATTTCGTCATCTTTGTTCATTTATTTTAGTTTAAAATCTCTTATAAAGCACTTGTATATAATACCAACTCCATATTATTACTAACTTGCATCGGTATGCAAATATTATACATTTATTACTTTATGAACCGAAAGTAAATAAAGAAAGAAAGAAAGGAAAAAAATGAAAAAATTGTTTATTTGTAATAGATGTCAGGCTGACCCAAACCACGAGAGAAGATCAAGACTTGACCTGATCGACGAGGAATAAAGTAGGGGAAAATAGGGATCTTAATAAAAAAATAAAAAAAAATTGTTGTAAATATTTGTATACTTACACTAATTTTTTATTAAATTGACCTCAAATTAAATAATAAAAATGTTTGCAAAATAAAATTATGTACAAAATTAAAGTAACCACATCTAAAAAAAGCCATAAAGTGATAATTGAATGACCAATTCCATCTCCATATGAACTCAAATTGAATTAAACTCACTTCCATTTTATTGTAAATTAAATTATCTTTAAAATGGTTGCAGTTTCATAATTTTTGGAGTTACAGTTTAAAATATGATTTTTTGGGGTGGTTTATGCAATTTTATCATTTATTTATACATATTGTATTTGCAAATAATTGTAAATATTTTATAATAATTATTTAAAAATAAAAATACTAATATCCTTATTTAACTATGTTTATAATGTACCATATATATATATCGTATATGTATATAGTCAATTCCCTCAAATAACCACACCAAAAAATAAAAGAGCTACTATTTATTATTTAATTTAATAAAGTGACGAAAATAAAAGAATTAATTATGTAAATAATTTTATTTTCCTTTCTTATCATTATCTCATTTCAAATTTTGTTTCTTATCTCTTATCTTCATTCAAAATTTTGAAATTCAAACTTCATTCTTTTATCTATTAATGTGGCTCCTCCTCCATTATTTCAATTGAATCAATCTTTGGTGAGAGGATCTTATTCTTCGAGAGTTTTCTTGTTGTATAGAGGTGCCTAACTTCCAAGCCGTCTAGTGACAATGAGGTGGTCTTCATCGAGGTTATCACGATATTTCCACTCCCACGGTGAGATCCATTTTTCTTATTCTTAACATAGGTTAATCATAGTTTAATTTTTCACATTTTAATTGTTTTGTCAATTTTTTTCTTGCTCTTATAATCCTTCGCCACAATTTAATCCAAATCCAATCTGATTTTTCATCTCATATTCTCGATTTCTCTACGTTCACATTCTACCTCACACAAACATTCAACTTCGATCACGCACGGTGGTCAGAGACTCTGATTCATCATCCATTTCGCCGGATCTGCATCCACTCACATTTTCTGCACTTGACTTTGGACTGAGCCATCGTGTTCGAGTCGGATATCATTTTTTTCAATTGTAATTTATGTTTCGGAATAAAAAATAATCAAAAATACATAGATGATCTTTTAAAAAATAAAAAATAATGAAATAAAAATAAAAATATTTTTTTACACTTTCTATTTTTCATCTAAAAACAAAAAAAATCAAAAATAATAAAAAGGATCTAGGCAGCATCACCAGCAACACCGATATCCTCCACCCGCGCCATCGTCGCCCCTCCTCTGCTTGGGGCAGAGCTTCATTCACTACCGCTAAAGCCCCTCTACGCCCCGTGAGCATCTCCAGCCTCCATGAGCGCAACCCTATCGTCCTCCACCTCTGGACCCGCACGCCAACCATTGACTGGACCCCACTCATTGTCTACTTGTACCACAGTTAGAATTAGGGGCGTGTGTCTCCCTCCTTCACTGTCGCTCCTCCACCAGCACTCCACTGCGAGCAACGCCACCATCCATCACCAGATTACAGAGAGGATCCCCATGGTGTTGATTCACAACCAACCACCAAATCATGCACCCAGATTTGAAGAAACGTCGCGACCTGAACCCTCAGCCACAAGAGCTCAATCCCTTTCACTACCCTAGAGTCGAGGCACCCATCATCCCCGTCATGCATTGACATGTGCCGCTGCCAATTGCAATCGTGTAGACCCTCCACGAGCCCGCAGTCAACCACCGACTGCTTCCACCTGCATGACAACTCAGCTCCGACCGTCTCTTATGTCCTCCACGCTCCACCGGCCGGTGTCCACCGCCATCTGGAGGGAGCTCCACCGCTGCTGCTTCCTCTCGATTGGAGAAGATGGCAAGGGGCAACACACCCCTTGCGCCCCTTTTGGTTCGATCAAGAGAGAACAGAAGAAACCCTTGGGGTATTAAAAAAATTGGACAAATTATAATTAACCCATGGAGTTTTCAAATATTGCAAAAGCGATTCATTGGAATAAATCGCATTTGTGTCAATAAATTTTGCAAAACATTAGTTTTTTACCTCTTCTTTAGTTTTTCTATCAATGATAATTTTTTTCATTACATTTTATCATCAATTTTTATTATTAAAAAATCAAAAACATTATTTCTTTTACTTTTTCATTTTGAAAAAAATCATAAAATTCAAATATTACTTTAAAATTAATAAAGAAAATAATTTTTTTATTTTTTTCTGTTTAATTTCATACCCTATTTCCATGTGTCCATTATTTATAAAACCCAAAAATAGGAAAACTAAAAATCTTTAAAAATCATATGGAATTGTAGAAATATAAAAAATGATTTAAGTTCCTGTTTGTAGATAATTTCCTCTTGTTTTATGAAAAAAATAATTTCTACAAATTTTTAATTCATTTCATATTTTTAATTTATGAAATAATCCTGTTTGCTCACTATTTATATTTTATATTATTTTTATTCATTTTAAAAATCCTAGAAAATCTAACAATTTTTGAAAAATTAAAAAAATAGTAAAAATCAATTAAAAATTTAATTTTGACCTTTTAAAGCATTTTTTGTCATATTTGAAAAATAAAAAAATTGAATTTCTTTTGTGTAGAAATTTGTTTTAAAAAATTTATTTTTGAATTTAAAAAATTGGAAAATTAAAAACAAATAAAAATTTTAAAATCAGAAAAAATAAAAATAATAAAATTGTAAAAAAAATAAAAAATATAAAAATTTCACAAAAAATCGAGAGTAGTGTTCATCGAATTCCTTGATTCTTTTCATTGATTGTTCAATTATTAGAATAACCCTCGAAAATTATAGCCTCCTGAGTTCGATCTTGTCGCTATACAGGTTAATTTAATAACAAAATATTTCTCTTGCTACACATTCTTTGTAATTATTTATGCTTGAAGAGAAAAAAATAAATTTTTTTGAGCAGGGAATTTTGGGGATAACAACAATAATTTTATTAAAATAATAATCACCCCTCAAAACTTCTCTCTCAACAAAATGGCACCATTGACGGGGAGGCACGATGAAGTAGTTACGTTTCTCTTTCGATATGCTATTCTTAATTGTACATATTTGTTTATATTTTTCCACATGTACTCCATTGTTCATATTCACAGTTTTTATTTCATTTTTCTTGCTTATATATTTATAATTGTGTTTCTTACACATTTTTTCTTTCCTTTTTCTTGCGAGGGCACGTGGAGCGAAGGGGGAGATCCCAGGAGAGCCAAAACACCCAAGAAAAGCGAAGGCAGCTTGATTCATCTCGAAGTTGCAAGAAAGTGTGAGCGGAGGAAAAGAAGAATTGGAGACCAAGCAAAAATTTTTTTGCATAGATTTTCCTTCCTTTATTTCTAGAATTTGAACTCTTGTAAATGGATATTCATTTATTGCGGGGTCTATTTCGCCAAGTGCCGGTGCACATGGGGGACCTCACCATTTTGTTTTCATCGCCTTATTTTTCTTTATGTCACGTGGATTTCGTGAGCTATCTATTGATTGATTTAATTAATTTGCTTGAGCTAGGTAATTAATTAGGTCCAAACATGCTAAACACGGATTTCTATATCTATAGAATAGATCGTAGTTGGACTTAGTCAAATTTAATTGGTTCTTGCCCTTTAATAGAAGCTATTCTTAGAACGATTCACTTGCATCATATAGGTTAGTTTATTTTTTTATATTTAAATTATGTGTGGATCACCCTGCATGTAGGGTGCTAGCAACAAGGTACCCATGTCTAACCCCTACATGCATCATTGTGTTTATTCGTGCATTGCCATTTCTGATCTCCTTCCAAATTGGACACTCGGTAGGCGACTCATTGAAAATAATCAAACCAAGTGACAACTCCCTAAAATTCAGGACTGCTAAAGAAAACCCGATGCTAAAATAAATGTAAAGAAAAATCATTGTTTTGGGGAGATTCACCCCACCTTATTTGATTTTTCTGCAGCGAGAGAGTGACCCACACATTAGGATAGAGCCTAGTCGTTAATCGGTCCGGGACTTCCTTAGCAGAGTGGGCAGATCGGCTAGCTGATAACTGATTCGCACCCATACTGGCTGGGAAAAACCAGTAGTGAGATTGGGTCAATCTCCTATGAGCATTGTATTCTCACCAAACTCTAAAAATTGACAAGAAAATTGACTGAACCTTCACGGTCTTCACATTGCATTGAGTTGGTGAACTGAGGGTTTGTTGGTGTTTGATTGGTAGTGATAGAGATTCTTCCGAGCAATTTGCGCCTTCACTCATTTTTATTCTTGCATTGACCTTCGTTCTCTCCCATCCTGCTTATTGATTTCAAAGATGTTATACCGGAGTATTTCTTGTTCGGACTATACGAACTCATTCCACACTTTGAATTGTTCAACTTCTCCTGAATATTCCTCTCTATCCATTTCACCCTTCACAACATCCATCAACCCACTATTTGAGATAGGCTTGAATCTCGAATTAGTAACTGAGACGCCATAATTTCTGAGCACTAATAGAGTGCCATGCACATTTTCCGAGTCAGACACCAGACACTTGATGCCTCCAAAAGGAAAAGTGAGCCATGCCAGAGTAGAGCGAGATCAACAACACCATGTTAGCCTCCATTTAGTCATTTCAAGCCCAATTAACAAAGCAGACTAATTTTAATACCACATTGAGAGACGTGATTCTCGAGCTGAGATAAGACCGGAGAGAGGAGGATAGAAATAATGGTGGAGGTGGGAATGGAGGAGAAGAACCTGACATAGAACCTATATCTAAGATTACGTTGGATGCTTATAATACAGGGGCAGGACAGATAAATTCTTGGATACAAATCCCTATGATTCAAGGGCATTTCAAGCTTAAGACCACTATTTTACATCTTCTTCCAACATTTCATGGAAATATTAATGAAGAACCTTATATACACCTCCAACAGTTCTATCGCATTTGTGGAACAATACACTGCCCAAATGTCTCATCAAATATATTGCAGATGACTGCCTTCCCATTCAGTCTAATGGACAAAGCTTTATATTGGTTAAATAACTTGGTGAAGGTTGCCACTACTTGGGAAGAGTTGAGGTCCGTATTTCTGAACAAATATTACCTGCTTGGGTGACTCAACCAAATACAATCTTTGATTGCTAACTTATACCATATAACCCATGAGCCTATTCACGAGGCATGACAAATGATTTAAAGATTTTACGGGAAGTGCCCCCATCGTGATATTCCAAAGACATACTTTGTGCAAAATATCTTTGGGGGTTTAAGCATAGAGAATGAAAAGTTAGTAGGTGCCGCTTGTGGGGGGAGCCACTTCAACAAGGACGAGGATACCCTTTATCAAATTTTTGAGGAGATGGTGGAGAGTTCAACAGCTCTTTCTTCTTCATGTGCTTTTCAAAAGCACCATGTCCCCTCCCCTGCAGTACCCCACAAGGCTGTTAATATGACAGCTTCACATGAAGTGGATATCTCTTATGTGACCATCCTCGGAAATCACCTATCCAAAGTGAAAATAATTAAGAAACGATCCAAGGATATTGTGAAGCTTCATGTGATCGAACATAGGACGTTGAACCTGGATAAGATGGATGAGATAACAAAGCTCCTAGGGCTTCTTGTGAGTACTATCAGTGCAGTTCACAGTATGAGTGCTGCTTCCAATACCTCTACCAGGGAGTAGTCTTCTTCTACCCAACAAAGTAGTAGAGGACCATCCACAATTCAAGAAGTGTACTACGTGCAAACACCTGAGCAGATCCAACATCATTCACAATAGTTAGTTCCGTAACAGCAGGAAGTAGCCTACATTCCTGAGTAGTATTCTCCATCTCCACCTATCATTTAAGAAGTGAACATCATCTGCTTCGACCGTGAGCAAAACCAACCCTCTCTGTCAGGGCAAGGCCAGTTGGGTTCACAACAGGGTTAGAGACCCGCCCACAAATTTCAGGGAGCCAGACAATAGCAGTACCAGCACCAGCAGTTCCAGCCTCAATATCAATCTCCACCACAGTTCCAAAATCGGAGACAAGGCCATCCACAACAACAATCTATGTATTTTCTTCTTCAATATCAAAATTTGTATGGTTACCAATAGCCTTCGCACTATCAATCTCACCGACAACCAACCAATGAGCACCCTGAGGCCCCTTCAGTCAACCCAGCACTGGACCAACTTTCATTGCTCATGAAGAACATGAACGATCTGACTCAGCAGATCGATGACTTGACCACCTCCAAGACACCGATTCCAACACAGGTTGAAGCCAACCCCAACAACTTCAGACGCAAGGAGCAAGTGGCAAGTAGCCCAACCACCCCAGAGACAAGTATATACCTTTATTTTACATGTTTATCTGATGCCATTCATCTCAACAGTGGTAGGAGATTGTAGCCATCTACGCACCAGTTGGGGTTGGGAGATCGAACCACTGAGAGAGCATCATCTTACACATCATCTCCTTCACCAGCATTCAAGAGGCCCAGTGTAGCAGCAACCAAGTCTGGAGTTTCACCACCTTCACCACCTCCTTCACCAGGCATATGTAGATCACTATAAGGAAGAATATACCAGTCGCGGATTCTTCCTCTTCACCACCAGCAACATCCTGTTATATTTTAGATTCTATTTTTCCTTCACCTAATTTGGGCAACACTGTACATACTGATTCTGGTTGTCCTATTGTACATGAGGATTCTACTTTGAATAATGGAAATGAATATTTTAATGTTTATTTTGATTCCGTGCCATTTACTTCTGCTCTTAAATTTAAAAAAAACAAAAAGTAAAAACAACCCTATCTGATCCTAGAGTGGTTGAGATCTTATAGAACATCTTTTTAAAGATGCCACTCTTTAAGGCCATGGAATACATGACTACAGTAAAAAAGGGAATGAAAGAGGCATGTACACAAAAGCATCAACCAAGGAAGAACAAATGAAAGAAAATAGAGAAACACATCTTGACCATGGCCACAGTTCATGCCATCAGCAACCTCCCATCTAAAAAGAAAGACAAGGGATCACCTCACATCCATTACCATATCTTTGATCAAGAATTTGGTCACACTCTTCTCGATAGCGGTTCCTCCATTAATCTCATGCCTTCCTCTTTGCTGACTGACAAGCAGGATGATTCTTCAGTGTGCTGATAGATCGATTAAGAAGCCAATATGCATTTTAGAGGACGTTATTGTAATGGTGCAAGGAATGAAATTCCCTGTTGATTTTTTGTCATGGATATGGACACACCTGCACCATTACTCCATACCCTGATCATACTAGTTCCACTGTTCCTCCGAACACCCAAAGCAACAGTTGATTATGGTACTGGAGAGATCATCTTCCACTCTTGTAGTGACAAGGTGAAAAATGAGACAACCTCTGATCCAAGACCATCACCACCACCAGCAACAGATGAGATAGAGAAAGTTATATCAGAGCCAGAAGACTACAATTTTCTTGTTGAATTCCAAGAGACAAATATTTTCATTGATTTTATAGATACCCATGAGTTCCTTTCCTAAATGGACTCTATGGAAAGCATAGTTGACATGAGTTCCCTTGGTGGTCCAATTGAGCTAGTTGCTGACGTGGAGTTTGAGATGATTTCAGAGGATCAATCTGAGTTTTTAGAGGCACTTCTGATATTCCTTTGACACACTTTTATGAGTTTACTGATGATATGCCTCATTCCGAAAGTTTTGAGGTACATATATTTGAGACATTTTTCGAATTTCTTGAGTTATAAATAGATGAGAGACATCTTTCTGAGATTATT
This sequence comes from Ottelia alismoides, assembly GCA_037367405.1. NCBI lineage: Eukaryota > Viridiplantae > Streptophyta > Magnoliopsida > Alismatales > Hydrocharitaceae > Ottelia > Ottelia alismoides. The sequence goes on along the minus strand of JAZKJV010010296.1, from coordinate 1,666,071 downwards.
GGTAAGACATCTGAGTCGCTAATTGATAAGAATATTGAACACCTTGATGAGCCCCTCCTTTTTTAGTAGAGATCATTCATTACAAATATATAAGAGATTTTACTTGTTGAGCCATTAGTAGCTAGGGTGGACAATCCACAGAGTACAGATCATATACTGTCTACTAGTACAGTACAAGAGGTTATTGTAAAGCCAATTCAGACCCCACCCGAGCTCAAGATTTTACCATCAACGTTGAAATATACCTTCCTTACGGTTCCCCTCCAAATGTTTCCGGTCATCCTCTGCTCGTAGTTGACCGCTGACATGTGCTAGAGGTTCTTAAGAGAAACTGTAAGGCCATAGGATGGAATATTTCGGATCTCCATGAAATTAATCCAACTTTGTGCTCGCATCATATCTACCTAAAGGATGACTATAAACTCTCCCGTGAATGTCAGCATCATTAAATCCAAATCTAAGGGAGGTCATGAAGGAGATCAAAAATGGTGTGATGTCGGCTTTATATATCCCATTTCAGATTCCATTCGGGTGAGCCCTTTACATATGGTCCCGAAGAAGTCTGATATTACTATCGTAAAGAATGACCGTGGTGAGGATATTCTGACCCGGGTACCTACTTCATGGAGTCTCTATGTAGATTACCGATGTCTGAGCTCATCTACCAAGAAGGACCACTTTTCGCTGCCTTTTATTGATCAGATTATTGAGAGGTTGGCAAGGAAAGAGTTCTTTTGCTTCTTTGGGATACAACCAAGATACTATCGCTCCTGAGGATAAGGAGAAAACTACTTTCACTTGTCCGTTTAGTACCTACGCCTTTAGACAGATGCCCTTTGAATTATGTAATACTCCCGCTACATTCCAAAGGTGTATGTTGGACGTTTTTTCCAACATGGTGGGTAGTTTCCGAGGTCTTCATGGATGATTTCTCGATCTACGAGGATAGTTTTGACACATGCCTTGCTCATTTAGATCGACTTCTTCACCATTGCTGTAAGGTAAACCTAGTACTCTTATGAGAGAATAGTCACTTTATGGTGATTAATGGGATTGTATTGGGCCATGTCATATCCAAACATGATATGGAGGTTGGACCAACTAAGATTGACGCGATTTCCAAGTTAGAGCCACCATATAATTTGAAGTAGTTGAGGTCATTTCTAGGATACGTAGGATTCTATAAGCGGTTCATAAAGGATTTCAACAAGATCGCCATACCTTTGACTAAGCGTCTGTGTAAGGAGAGTGAGTTTGTTGTCGATGAGAAAATACTCCTTTCATTCAATCAGATGAAAAAGATGGTTACTAGTGCTCTTGTCTTACAACCACTGATTGGTCTCTTCCTTTCGAGATCATGACAGACGCTTTAGATTTCGTAGTTGGAGCTATTTTAGGACAGAGAAGGGATGTTATTATACAGTTACAGAGAAGGAGATGTTAGCAGTTGTGTTTAGCTAGATAAGTTCATATCTTACCTCGTCGGTTTCTATGTTATTGTATACACGGATCATACTGTCATACGATACTTGTAGGCAAAGAAGGATGTCAAATCACGCCTTATCAGATGGATCCTTCTTCTCTAGGAATTAGATTTAGAGATCCGAGGTAAACCTGGAGTAAAAAATGTTGTGGCAATTCATATTTCCCATATCATGGACGTAGAGACCTCTGAACAGAACATGATCCCTATTTTCGAAACCTTTCTAGATGATGCCATTTTGTGTGTGGGCTCACCCCAGTGATATGCTTATATTGTGAATTATCATGTCTCTAAGAAAGTTCCACAAGATTTGTCGAAGTACAAGGTAGACAAATTTCTGTCAGAGATTCATTTCTACTAGTGGGAGGATCTGTATGTATTTCATGAGGGAGCGGATTGTATCTGGAGAAGGTGCATTCCTCAGGAGGAACATGCCAGTGTACTTGAGCACTATCACAAATTAGAATCAAGTGGGCATCATTCAGGGAAACACATGACAACAAAGGTTTTCCATAGTGGCCTATGGTGACCGACATTGTTTAAGGATGCTACAGAGTATGTTTGATGTTGTACTGACTGTTAGAAAATGGGAGGAACTGTTGGTTCCAAAGATACCATGTCCCTAAGATACATATAGATTTCTGATGTTTTTTATGCTTTGGGCATAGACTTCATGGGCCCATTTCATGTCAGTCAGGGATTTCAGTACATCCTGCTCGTCGTGGATTATGTTAGTCGATGGGTGGAGTCTATCTCCACTCGATTCGCAACGTTCAATGTGTTCCTTTCGCAAGGACCACATTATTGCATAGTTCAGGATTCTCTAAATACTGATTTCAGATGGGGGAAGCCATTTCATTAATAGAGAAGTAAATAAGCTCGCGAAGGAGTATGCCATTGAGAACAGAGTTACGTATCCTTACCACCCTCAGACTAATGGCTTGGAAAAAATTTCAAATAGGGAGATCAAGATGATATTGCAAAACTTGTACGTCCTGATAGGAAGAACTGGTCCCAGATGCTTGATTCGGTTCTATGGGCTTATTGGATGACATACAAGACTCCTTTGGGTATGTCTCCCTAAAGATTGGTGTATGGAAAGCATTACCACCAGATAGTGGAATTGATTCACAAATCTTTATGGGCACTATGTGTATGCAATCTTGATAATGAGAAGGTAGGAAAGAATAGGAAGTTGGATTTGAATAGATTACTGGAAATCCGAAACTTTGCATATGATAACTCACTCATGTATAAGGAGAAAGTCAAGTGTTTGCATGATAAAAATATGATAATGAGAAGGTAGGAAAGAATAGGAAGTTGGATTTGAATAGATTATTGGAAATCCGAAATTTTGCATATAATAACTCACTCATGTATAAGGAGAAAGTCAAGTGTTTGCATGATAAAAACATTTGAAGGAAGACTTTCTCTATTGATCAGAAAGTTTCATTATTTGACACTAAGTTAAAGCTATTTGCATGAAAATTGAAAAGCAAATGATCAGGATCGTTCATCGTGAGAGATGTGCATGACAATGGGAGTATTGTCATGTTTGGGTTACCATCTAACGCACAACCATTTGTTGTAAATGGACAATTTCTAAAGCCATATCTATATCATGATACATTCATGTCCATCGTTGATTCTATATCCGTGGTGTCAGACGATGATATTTTGATTACATCTTCTGCGTCTGTTACATGAGCTGACAACCTCTTGTATATTGCACATCGAATAAGGGGAAACTATTAGAAGAAATATGAAAACAAAGATCTAATTTAGAGGTTTTTAAATTGAGTCCTCGAGCAACCTTTCGTTTCATTCTTTCTTCTCCCATTTTATCGTTCACCCCTTTCTGTGTGTATATATGCTATACTTAGGATGTGCTTTATCCTAAGTATAGGGTGGTTGAATGATTTGTGTTGTTCATATTATTCCTTTTCATCACTCCTGTTGTTGCTTATACTTACCCTAAGTATAGGGGGAGTGATGTTGTTCATATCATCTCTTTTGTGTTTTTATTCTTTTGTTCTCTCGATTGTTCCCCAACTTGTTGATATTCTATACTTAGGGCTATTCTAACCTAAGTATTGGGGGGCAAGTCGAGTTGTTGAGTCCGTACATTCTCTTCATCGGTTTTCCCTTTTGTACAATCTACTATACTTAGCATTACTTGATCCTAAGTATAGGGGAGATCACCAACTTCTATTTTTTCATCTTTTCTTTGAGTCGTTGCAGCATAGGAGTCTTTTCACCTTTCTATACTAAGCACAAGTTATGTCTTCCTTGCCGCTCTCTAATCACTATGAGTATATAGTTCGAGCTAAGTATGGGGGATGTCATATATATTGTATATATTCTTTGGACATAACTCATACTTTTAATATGATTATTTTGGGGATATGTATATAAATTCATAAATGCATGTGCGTATATAGACTTTGGTCACCTTTTATAAAAAATAAAAAAATAAAAACAACAACAAAAAAATAATAAAATAACAATAAAATACAAAAATAAAAACAATAAAAAAACAAAACAACAAAAAATAATAAAATACAACTATATATATACACACAAAGCAAAGAAAAAGCAAAAGAAAAAAAATTTCTTGTATATACTTGTATATATTTTACCATCCCTTTTCCCTTAAAGAAATTCCTAAAAATTTCAAAACCAAAAGTCTATAAAAATTTTCACAATTAAAAAAAACTCTTTTTGCATGTGCATCATATTTTTTCTTTCTTTCCCAAATCCATAAAAAGTTCAAAAATAAAAAATTGTTTAAAAAATTTGCTTTCTTTTTGCGTTGTACATATTTCTTGTATTTAAATGTTCATTTTTCGAGATAGTATTGACATTTAAACCAAGTCTGGAATGAAATTGAAGAATGGAACTTAGTTGGACCTTAATAGATTTAATTTCAGAGGAACCTTATGAGAAATGGAATTAAGATTTTTTAGGTCCTAGTGAAATAATTCTCTGAGTCCATAAGACTATGTTCACATGTTATCTTGATTAGTCTAAGTAGAATATTTAACAACACATGCATGATTCTTCCAGACCTTGGCACATAGCTCTTCATGGAGGAGGTAGTGAGGAGGCATAATCTTTTGTCTTGGAGTAGCATACGAGGGTAGTACATCTAGGCAGAACCTCTCATCTTCCTCTAGGGAGGTTTGTGCGTATCAACATGGTCTAGTGGCATTGAGGTCTAAAGACAAGATGCTGTGGTATTGCAATAATGCTTCAAAAGAGGGATAGTCAATTGGCTCAAGAGAAAAACCTCTTTTTGTACATGCTGCACCATGTATATATTTAAAAAAAAAGAAGAAAAGAAAAAATGTTGAATCTCCAAAAGTGGACATGTCTGATTGAAAAGTAAAATGCCTATTGTAGTGTATATACAAGTGAAAAAACTAAGAGCTTCAAAGCTAAAATTTTGTAAGCTTGGAGCGGATGACTTGGCTATACTGGCCATGCATCCAAAGATTGGTAGCTACACCAGTTACCATCCATTCTCTTCTCCATCCCCTCTTCTTGAGCTGGTTGTACTTGAACTTAGAAGGGAATATCTCTGCTCCTCGAGGAAAGAGTTGCTAGACCAGGGAACTATAGTAACCTTGTTGAGAGAGGTTGTTTCTTTGCTACTTTTGAGATGGGGAGCTATAATTCACTTACACCGTACAAGTAAAAATTCATAGTCATAAGAATTGGTGTATGTAGACTTGTTTTGACTTGACTATTGAGGAGACCTGAATAGGAGTCATTGTGGAACTTAAAGGTTATTAGGTTTTGAATCCATTTCCCATTAATGTTCCACCACACTAATAATCCAAAGGTCTGACAAAGCTCCATACTACAATTTTAAGAAGATAAGTATAATACTCAATATTGTCCTAATTTCTTTATTTTTTTCCTTTCTTTTTCTTTTACTCACTTATTCTTTCAAATAAGTGCTTGTTACGAGATTAGCGAAGGTAAAGCATAGGGGGATGATGAATCTACATTTCATCATCTTTATTCATTTATTTTAGCTCAAAATCCCTTATAAAACACCTATACAATAGTAACTCCATATTCTTACTAAATTTCATCTGTGTGTAAATATTGTATAATTATTACTATTTTAACCTAAAATAAAGAAATAAAGAAAGAAAGGAAAAATAAAAAAAGAAAAAATGTATATATGTAATAGATATAGACCGACCCGAACCTTGAGAGAAGGTCAAGACTAGACCTGATCTGCAATGAATAAAGTAGGGGGAGATAGGGTCCTTAATCAGAAAATAAAAGAAACATGTTGTAAATATTTTTATACTTAAACTATTTTATTTGTACATAAATTGACCTCAAATTAAATAATTTTCAAAACAAAAGTTGTAAATAAAAATGTTTCCAAAATAATAAAAATGTTTGCAAAATAAAATCATGTACAAACTAAAAAGTAACCACATTCGAAAAAAGCCATAAAGTGATAATTGAAAGACCAATTCCGACTTCATGAACTCAAATTGAACCAACTCACTTTCATAGTATTTTAAATTAAAATATATTTAATGGCTTTGATTTCATAATTTTTGGAGTTAAGGTTTGAAAGATGATTTTCTGAGGCGGTTTGTGCAACTTTACCATTTATTTATACATGTTTTATTTTTAAATGATTGTAAATATTTTATAATAATTATTTAAAAATAAAAAATGAATAAAAAAATAAAAATAAATTTAAACAAAAAAAATAATTTCCTTATTTATCTATGTATATAATGTACCATATGTATATTGTATATGTATGTAATCAATTCCCTTAAATAACTACACCAAAAATAAAAAAAATTAACATTTATTATCTAATTTAATAAAGTGATGAAAATAAAAAAATGTTCTTATCTATTATCTCATTTCAAATTTTGTATCTTATCTCTTATCTTCATTCAAAATTTCGAAAATCAAATTCTACTTTTTTTATCTATTAATGGCTCCTCCCCCCTCTTTCAATTCGATCAATCTTTGGTGAAAGGAGCCTATTCTGCGAGAGTTTTCTTGTTGTAGAGATGTTCCCAGCTTCTGAGTCGTCTGGTGACAATGAGTCGGTCTTCGTCAAGGTTATCACAGTATTTCTACTCCTACGGTGAGATCCATTTTCTTGTTCTTATCCTAGATTAATCATAGTTTAATTTTTCACATTTTAATTTCTTTGTCAATTTTTTTATAGCTCTTATAATCCATTACCAGAATTTAATCCAAATCCAATCTGATTTTTCATCTGAAATTCTCGATCTCTCTACGTTCACATTCTACCACATACAATCATTCAACTCCGATCACGTACGGCGATCGTAGACACGGATTTGAACTTCCATTTATCCGGATCCGCATTGACTCACATTTTCCGCACGTGATTTTGGACCGAGCCTTCATGCTCGAGTCAGATATCATATTTTAATATATATTTTATTTTCTAGAATAAAAAATTAATCACAAAAATACATAGTTCGTCTTTTCAAAAATAAAAAAACAATAAAAATTAATAAAAATATTTTTTACACCTTATATTTTTCATCTAAAAATAACAAAAAAAATAAAAAAGGCTTTAGGCAACAGCGACAGCACCAACGCCACCGATGTTCTCCACCCTCGCCATAACCGCCCTTCCTCTGCCGGGGGTGGAGCTTCATTCACTGCTACTGGAGACCCTCTCCGCCCAGTGAGCATCCCAACCATCGTGAGCGTGGACCCATCATTCTCCACCTCTGGACCTTGTGTGCTAACCGCCGATTGGATGACCCTACTTGCCGTCCAGCTGCGTCGCATTTAGAACTGGGGACCTATGTCTCCCCACTTCCCTGTCGCTCCTCCACCGGCGCTCCGCTACGAGCGCTGCCATCGTACGTCACCAGATCGTGGAGAGGAGACCCCTTGGCGCAGCTTCACAGCCAACCACAAAATCGCATACCCAATCTGAAGAAACATTGCGGCCTGAACCCCTGACGTTAGGAGCTTAATCCCTTTCACTATCCTAGAGCCGAGGCTCCCATCATCCTCGTCATGCGCTAACGTGCGCCGTAGCCCTCCGCCATCACGCAGACCCTTTGTTGAGCCCGCAGTCAACTACCAACTGCTTACTTGCATGACAACTCAGCCCCGACCGCCTCCTGCGTCCTCCATGCTCGACCCGCCACTGTTCACCACCATCTGGAGGAAGATCTACTGTTGTTGCTCCCTCTCGATTAGAGAAGAAAGTAAGGGGCGGTACACACCCTTGCACCTAGGGTTGCAAATGGATGCGGTTATATTCATATTCGTTCGTATTTGTATTCGTTTAAGAGGATATGGTTCTTGTTTTCTAAAGCAAGAGAATACGAATACGAATACGAATATTCGAAACAATTTTTTGCGGATACGAATAAGAATATGAATCCTGAGTTAACGAATACGAATGAATACGAATATTCGTATTATATATTTAATATTTTAAATATTAGTAGGGTTAACGTCCCCCAACTCCCATTCCCCCGACACCCCCAACCCTATACCCTCGATACCCTCTGTCTTCCCCGCCAGGCCGCCGCCCCTGCCTCCCCAGACCTCCTCCTCTTCCTTGCTGCTGCCCACTGCCTCCCCCATCCAACCTCCATCCCCCCATGCGCCCTCTGCCTCCCTCGTGCGCCCCCTGCCCCATGCACTCTCCACCTCCTCTGCCACCCTCACCTCCCCCGGCGCCCTCCGCCTCCCTCTGCCGCCCTGCCTCCCCTCGCGTCCTACACCTCCCCATGCCACCTCGCCTCCCCTCACGAACCTCCGCCTCCCCCCGCTCCCTTCGCTCATGTTCCCTCCGCCTCCCCCTACCGCCTCGCCTCCCCCCGCACCCTACACCTCCCTCTGCCATCTCGCCTCCCCCCACCCTCCGCCCATGTGCCCTCGGCCTTCCCCTGCACCCCGCCTCCCTATGCGGCCCTCTGCCTCCTCGCACCCCCTGCTTCCTGCCCCTTCCGCCTCCCCGCCTCCCCCTGACGAGCTCGCCTCCCCTGCCCTCCTCCCTCTGTTATAGCTGACCACCCTCGCCTCCTCCGCCCTCTGTCGTAGCCTCTACCTCACCTGCCATGCCCTTTGTCACATCTGCAACCAACCTTCCCCACCCTCCCGTGCAACTGCAGCCAACCTCCCTCGTCTCCCTCACCCTCCCTCGCAACCGCGGACACCCTCCCTCACCTCTCTCATCCTCCCTCGCAGCTATAAGAAGGCGCCTCCCCCGCCCTCCCTCATAGTTGTAGCTGATTTGGCATATCATCTTAATCTTCCACTGTTTATTCCATTCTACCATTTTATTATATGATTGCACAAGAGGATCTTTTATTTTATGGTATATAATGTAGATATTATGCACCATTTGCAGCTCGTTTGAAACATGGAATTTGGTTAAACAAAAAATGGAAATAATGCAGAAGTGGTCACCAATAATCTGGGTAAATTTTTATTTATAATTAATAATCATGTTAAAGTCAACATTCATTTGTATATTCGTATTCGTTCGTAAAAGATTCGTTTCGTATTCGTATTCATATTCGTAAAACAATATGGATATAGTTATAGTTTGACCTGAATTCGCGTTCGTATTCGTTCGTTTGCATCCCTACTTGCACCCCTTTTGGTTCGATCAAGAGAGTATAGAAGAAACCCTAGGGGTATTAAAAAATCGATAAATTGCAATTCGCTCGTGGAGTTTTCAAATATTGCAAAAGCGATCCCTAACAACCCTTCATGCAAGTGCAACACATGTTTTTTAGGTATTTTGTGATTTTCCCCTTGCATTTTATTCTTGTTATATTTTAATCTAAAAACTTTGAATAATTGCATTTTAAACCTTGATTCCAGACTAAATTTTCATGATCTTTTCATTGGAATAAATAACATTTATGCTCAATAAAATCTGCAAAAATTAGTGTAATCTCCTACTAAGTTGTTCTTTATGCAGTAATTTTTTCATTGAATTTTATCATTATTTGTTATTATTAAAAAATAAAAAATCATTTCTTTTTATTATTTTCACTTTGAAAAAATCATAAAAATTCGAATATTGCTTCAAAAAATTATAAAAATTAGAGTAGTTTTATTTTTGTGTGTTTAATTTTCTACCCAATTTTCATGTATTAATTATTATAAAACCCAGAAAATAGAAAAATACTAAAAATATTAAAAACATCATATAAAATTATAGAAAAATAAAAAATGTGATTTAAGTTCCTATCTGTAGATAATTTCCTCTAGTTTTTACGAAAAATAATTTCTGTAATTTTGATTTCATTTGATATTTTTTAATTTATGAAATAATCTTGTTTGCTTACTGTTTTCATTTTATCATGTTTTTATTTATTTAGAAATCCTAAAAAAAATATAAAAATATCTGAAAATAGTAAAAGTCAATAAAAAATACAAAAAGTTTATTTGGACCTTTTAAAGACCTTTTATCATAATTGAAAAGTAAAAAAACTGGATTTCTTTTATTTAGAAATTTGTTTTGAAAACTTTAGTTTTCAAAATTAAAATTTTGCAAAATTAAAAATAAATAAAAATTTAAAAATATGAAAATAACAAATAGAAATAAAAAATTAGAAAAATAAAAGGTAAAAGTTTCACAAGAAACCAAGAGTAGTGTTTGTAGAATTCCTTCATTCTTTTCATTGATCTTTCAATTATCAGAATAACACTTGGGAATTGTAGCCAACTTGAGTTCAATCTTGTTCGCTATACAAATTAATTAAATAGCGAAAATGTTTTTCTTGTCGCACTTTCTTTGTAATTATTTCAGCTTGAGGAGAAAAATAATATTTTTATTTAAGCAAGGAATTTTGGGGATAAGAATGACAATTTTATTAAAACGCTCATCACCCCTCGAAATTTCTCACCCAATAGTTGGTAAAAGTATATGAACCCCATTATTTTTATATTGTATTACTTGTTAGAATGCGTAAGTAGCTATTAGTTCCAAGTTTAAGGGGGGTATATTATACTTACTGAATTATATACTTTACTTATTGAATTATAAAAAATGAATATTCACATTCGTATCCATTAAAAAACAACATTGTATTTGTTTCATATTTGCGAAAAATTAGGATGTTAAGTTCGTATTTGTATTCATATTCACATATGTTGATTTATAATATTCATATTCGCATTTGTATTTGCTAGAGATAAAGAAATAACAACCATATACCTCATTTTACGATTGTGAATACGAACAAATATGTATATATTTGTATTTGATTTGTTAGCCATGTGAGCCCGAGGCGAACCATTCTTACAATAAATGTTATTGCAATATATGATTTATCAATAAATGTTATTGATTGTTTCACTCCCTTTCTGAGATTAAATGAATGAATGCACTATAAGGTCCCTCTGTACAATTAGGGTTGTGTGCCATGGCCGTATTGATAATCATACAACTATTGATTCATTGATTGAATCATAGAGGTTGCTGCTTGGATTAATATCTAAGGAGTTAGATAGAGGACTCATCAAGCACCGACAAATAGTTATTAAGAGATGATCTTCAGCCTGATTAGGAGATGACAATCTTTTCTCATTAAGGCTGGTATCTGACCGAACTCTTGATGCAGGTCCTCTACATGGGAATGTTGATTCGGAGGTGTCAGATTAGTTAGGTAAAAGGGTTGACTTGACGAGATCAAGATAATCTAAGTCCTATGTTGAATGCTTTCACAATATAGGTACACATCCTCTGACCAGAGACAGATGTGTTACTATATGTCTGAGTGTGTACATTTGATAGACCAATAGGTTGATAACCTAACAACGGTCTATACACCGATGAGCTGGTGTGCATATAAGGGCATATGAGTAATATGATCTCTCAAAGCGATCATATAGGTTCACTTGTGAATCGGAAGACATGAGCTCACTCATGAGGTATTGGGACCAATCAAATTCCATGCATGGTCATCGTGCTTTTGATGCATGGCAAGAATTTGAGGGTATGATATATTCTTTGGGAAAGCATATGATCGATACCAATTCGTAATGACCAAAATTGAGAAACTTGATGATTAAACCCTAAAGAAGACAATGTAAAGTAGATCTATATCTTTGGGTTTATCTTAGGTCTTCCAGTATGCAGGATATACAGGTTTTAAGAATACCTGAGAGTGATGTGATCATAAACGATTACATAGCCATGACGCTTCCATTCCGAGGGAGTGATAAAGAGGTTTAGATTTTAGTGACTCCTCTCAGTAGAGAAGAAATCTGATCTTGGTCCAAGTATTGTAAATTGATCTGATTGAGATTCAGATGCAACGAGAAGATTAGATTTGCGGTCTTGATATTAATCAAGCATCTATGAGAGGTTCATGAGACCTGGATTTGAGATGCGATCTCAACATCCAAGTCACTATACGTGGAATAATACTTTCGTCATGTCCTTATCTCCAAGTATCTACGGAGAAAATGCATTATTCCTGAAAGTATTCAAGAATAATTCAATAGTTGAATTATATCTAAGCATTGGGATATGGATAATTAAATGTGATTAATTATCTTGAATGATGTGAATTTGATTCACATTACGTGGATGCATGTGAATGATTATCCAATATAATTAAATATGATTTAATGATTATGGATAGGAATAATGTGGATAACAATATTCAACTATTCATAATATATTATAAATTTGATTTATAATGTATTAGAGAGAGCTTATTATGATTTATATTCGTTGATTAATTATCATTGTGAATTGGATTCACATTGGATAGTTAATTGAAAATGTAAATCACATTTTATTTTGGGTTGTGAATGTGATTCACAAATTTCCAATGGCAAGATTGCAATATTCTCAAAATAATTATGAATTATTTTTCTAGAATAATTTACAACAAAAGTTGTTTTGAAAATCTTGGAGATTTTCAACTATTGATGCAATCTCATGAGATTGCATGAGATTTCATCCACCAAGAGATATGGTGGACGGCTACCATCTCCTATAAGGATATTGGTAGCCGTCCCACCAATTATCTTGATGTGATGAAATCTCCATACAAGAATCTCCATGTTTGCTTGATTTGATTAATGATTGAACTATATTTTGATTTATCAAATATATTTAATATAAATTAAATTAATTGTTATTGTGTTTTTACCAACAACATCTTGACCAATGAAAGAAGCAAAAATCAATCTCATCCACTGATTTTGTGTGTCCCATGGATTGTGATCCATGAACTCCCAAAACCCTATATAAAGAGAGGCACCCCATGCTCTCTAGGGTTAATAAGAAATCCAAAACAAGCTCTCTCCTCTATCTCTATTCACACACCCTCTCTCCTCTCTCTCCGTTGGTGGCCGTCCACCGAGCCCTACAGAAGGAGTCCTCGTCGTTGCTTTGCCATTGTACCGCCACTTCGACAACTCTCGGTTCTCCATCTTCTTTGGTGTGCTTCACTCATGAAGAAGGATTTAGATCCCGTGCAATAAGATCATGATTTCCCTTGCATGGATCAACATTTTGGATTGCGAGGATCACGCGGTTGATCCCCGCACTCGAGAGTGTCTTCTCCAAAGATCGAACTTGAGATAGGAAGTCTCCTTTTGTAGAGACTTGATCGCAACCATGGTACAAGAGGTATTCCTTTAATATTTATGTTGTTTAGATGAAACAATCTGAGAATCGTTCCTGGATCATGTGGTTTCATCACATAAAAATTTAAATTCCGCCGCATAGAACAACTAGTACGACTAGTCATTCTTCAGCGTATATGATACGATGCTCACGCTTCTGTGATGCACTTGAGATTATTCCATATCCTTCAAGTGGTATCAGAGCCTTAGGTTAGAGATTTTAGATACGATCCATTAACCTATGAAGACTTGAGTTCGTTAGGGTTGCGAAAGTTTTGTCGCATGTCAATTTTTACATCTCTCTTTAGTGAGTAATTTCGGACTTGTTTAAGAGATTTAAACATGAAATATTCATATTTATTTTGTTCCCCATTAAATAAGGAAATCGTAGGATCTAAGTTTACGTAATTTGGATTCTGTTTGCTCGAGATATGATCATTCTAATGAACATATATCCAAAGTTTCGGGGACTGCATATCTTCACATAAATAATGAGCTAATTACTGTTTTGAAACGCCTTGAAATGCGTGATAATTCCTTAGGTTCTTTTGTAAATCAAATTAGCAAATTTTGGAAAGTTATTTTGCGTACTTTGGATTTATATTGATTGAGATATGTTAATTTTAGTAAGTAGGGGTCACTGCTGAACTTACATTCCTAATCAAGAACCATGCGATTGTCAATTAGTGAAATTAATTGTTAATTTCCAGAAATAATTATGGAAAATATTTAAGAAATATTTAGTAATAATTATTTCCTTAATTTACATGGCCTCAACCAATAATTTATTAGATGAGATCTAGATCACAATTAGTTACACAATCAACAAAGAAACTTGCTTAAATAGGATCGGGAATTTGTTTAGCAAAATTTCCTTATAATCAAAATGGTTTTGATTATTACTATATGGTATAATTTCCTTAAAAAACTAATGAACATCTCAAGTACACAATTATCTATTTGGTATTATCCTTTCTTGAGGTGGATATGGTGTCTAGTCGGGGAGCATTGGGGTAGCAAGTTGCACCGTGTGCGGTTTGTCCCACTCCCGTCGGTACTGGCAGTGACAACGGGTAGGGACTCGATAATTCTGGAAAAATAAAGGTGTATGTTTCTAATTACTAAAATTCGAACAATACGTACTTTGAGATTATACCTTCCATTCAAGTAATAATCAAGTTTATTGATTAAGATGGGATTGATAATTAATTTAATATGATTTAATTGATTATATCCAATTGAAACACTCTATTATGAATAGATGTGTATTTTTCTTGAAGAATTATTTATATGAATGTGATTAATGATAATTAATTATTGAATTTGAATAAGAGGTGGAGGATCGCATAAATGACATCCATGGTCTCCCATCAAGGTGAAGAGTTCTGTTGCCATGGATTGTATGTAGGAGACGCCTTTTTGAAGTGACAGCTCCTGTATGTAAGCTTATCTGGATCGGGCTCTTTACTTCTCGAAAGAGTAAGTCCGTATGCGTAGTGACCCCAATATCGAGTCCTCATATTATTGAGGCGATAGTAGATTGTGCATAGCGAGTACTAATCCTATTGACGGTTGGTTCAATTAACGACGGGTCAACATCACCTTATGGGTGGTGGGCCCCGGAATTAAAGATAGAATTGGGAAATGCAAGTTGGACTTGCAAGACGGAATGTGTTCCCTCTTATATTTATCCGAGTTACAAATTCTTGCTAGAGATATAGCGGTAAGTATATCTCTAGCTTTCAAAGTGATTAAGATAAAATTACAGACCCAAAGACTCCGGAAGACATCAATTTTAATGAAAAATATGATGTAGATCATAATATGGTAGGATGCTATATTATTGGTTCATTATCCAATGTGCTTCAGAAGTACAATATGGAGATGAACAATTTCCAAGAGATTATGATGAATCTAAAAGAAATGTTCGGTGACGTGAACTGCACACAACATTATAATGCAATGAAAGAGCTGTCCTACAAAATGTAGGAAAGGACCTCTGTCAGATAACATGCACTCAAAATGTTTGGGTACTTCTCTGAATTGGAAACCCTAGGAGCCTTTATGGATACTGACTTGCAAGTTGATTTCATTCTGTTGTCGATCCTTAAGTCTTTCGACAATTTGTTGTCACATTCCAGATGAGCAAGGTTGATTATACTAACACTGGGCTGTTAGCTGCATTAAAGTCTGCTAAAGACGTAATGAGGAAGGATGGCCCCTCTGCTAGTGCAATGGTTGCACATGTCAAAGTAAAGTGCGGTTGGAAGCAAGGTTCTCGGAAGGGCCCGACCCAGAAGAGAAAAAAGAAGAGTCAAGATGTTGTCTCATCTTCTGGTGCATCCATGTTAATAGCGTCGAAAAAACCCGATGTTTTCCCCACTACAAGAAGCTGGGGCACTGGAGGTGTAACTGTTCGGAATACCTGAAGTCAGTCCACAAAGGTAAAGTCCCTGCAGGTATGAAATCTACATTAATAATTCAAACTAGTTTTCTCGTTGGACGAGAAGGAAGTTGGGTTGCTGATTCTAGTGCTTCTGTTCATGTATAAAATGTGTTGCATCTATTTCAGGAAACTAGGAATCTAGAAGAAGGGGAGAGAGTCATCCAGATGGGATCTAATGCAAGTGTTCCAACAGTCGCCATCGCAACCTACCGACTATCATTATCTAGTGGGAGAGTCCTTTTACTTAAGGAGTGTCTATATGTACCTGAAGTCAGAAGGAATTTGATATCTTTATCTAAACTTGTTAGAAGAGGATATTCATTCCTATTTTGTAATAAATTAGTCATAAATCGTTATGATAAATATATTGCGGATGGTATTTTGACTTCTGGTGGACTCTACGAATTGTGCATTGATAAACATGTCATGAATGTTACTACCACTAATAAAAACCCTAAACGATCCAGCGAGGATGGAAATAATTCGAATATGCTTTGGCATCAAAGGCTTGATCATTTATCTATTGATAGGATCAATAGATTGATAACGGATGGACCTTTAGATTTTCTACAGGTTCAATCTTTTCCTTCCAAACATTGCATTTGAGGTAAAATGACTAGAATGCCTTTCCGTAACAAGGTTACAAGATGAGAAGTTATTCTTGATCTAGTACATACCGATGTATGTGGTCCCTTCAATACTGTGACTCAAAATAGATATCGATATTATTTGACATTTATTGATGACCATTGACGATACAGGTTTATCTTCGTGCGATATCATAAATCTAAAACCTTTGAAAAGTTCAAAGAGTTCAAAGCTTTGTTTGAGAACCAAACTGATAGGAATATTAAACGGATTCGATCTAACCGAGGTGGTGAGTACCTCTCCCATGAATTCAAGGAATACCTTAAAGATAATGGAATTGTCTCCAATCACACTACTCCTGGAACCCCCCAACTTAATGATGTTGCTGAAAGATGCAACAGGACTATCATGGACATGGTTCGTTCAATGATGAGCAAAGCATATTTACCTCTTAGTATCTGGGGATATGCAGTAGAGACTACAATATATATCCTGAATAAGATTCCTAGCAAATCTGTGCGTAAGACTCCTCACGAGCTCTAGTATAGAACCAAATATAGTGTGACACACTTGAGGGTTTGGGGTTGCTTGGTCCATGCGAAGAACGTGGACGCAAGTATGTTGGAATCTCGCTCTCGTGAGCGTTACCCCATTGGGTATGTTAATAATGGTATTGGATATGAACTTTCTGACCCTGAGACCCAAAAGGTTTTTGTCTCCAGAGATGTGAAATTTCTAGAGGATGACTTCTCTAAAGGTCAAGATAAAAATAAAGTACAGAAACTCATTGAATCCCTTGAGGATTCTGAGCTTCCTAAACCAACAACTGAAGAGATAAATAAAGATGAAATACCCTTACCTCTTCAAAGGAGTTCAAGAGTGGTTGCACCACCTAAAAGGTATGGATTCCATGTATCAGGTGAAACTGACAATGATCTTACCTCATTTCATGAAGCACTCACGGATCATGACATGGATAGATTGATGCTAGTAATGAAGTCAGAGATTGACTCCATGCATAAGAATGGTGTATGAACCCTAGAGGATCCACCTAAAGGGGTGAATGGATCTTCAAGAGAAAAAGGGGACCTGATGAGAAAGTAGAAACTTTCAAAGCACGGCTCGTGGCTAAAGGCTACACACAGAAAGAAGGAATCGACTATGATAAGATGTTCTCCCCTATGGCTATGCTGAAGTCTTTAAAGACACTGCTAGCTATAGTTGCATCACTTGACTACGATATCTGGCAGATGGACGTCAAGTCTGCTTTCCTTAATGGATACCTCGAGGAGGATATCTATATGGACCAACCATAGGGCATCATAGTTGATGATGACAAAGTATGCAAGTTGAAGAAATCCATCTATGAGCTCAAACAAGCTTCTCGTAGCTGGAACATCAGATTTTACGAAACCATAAGGAGTTATGATTTTGTGCAAAATCCTGATGAACCTTGTGTGTACAAGAATCTTAGTGGGAGCATCGTTGTGTTCATTGTGCTTTACATACATGATATCCTTATCATTGGGAATGATACATAGATGATGTCCAGTGCGAAGATTTGGCTATCTCATACCTTCAATATGAAAGATCTTGGAGAAGCCTCTTATATCTTAGGCCTGAAGCTGTTCAGAAATCGAGAAAAGAGGATATTTATATTATCACAACATGGCTACATTAAGAAGATTGTTGAACGCTTCCATATGGATAGTTCTAAGAAAGGATTCCTACCCTTAAGACATGGTATCCATTTATCTAAATGTAAGGCTCCTCAAAGTATTGAGGAAAGGAAGGCCATGTCTAGATGCCCCTATGCATCAACTGTAAGAAGCTTAATGTATGACATGTTGTGTACTAGGCCAGATATCTACCATGTAGTGGGTGTGGTAAGCCGTTACCAATCCTGGTATGGAGAGCCACACTAGGATGCAGTGAAGAACAATTTTGAATATCTAAGACAGGCACAAGATTACATATTGGTCTATGGAGATGGTGATCTCCAAGCCTTGGGATATACATATTCAGACTTCCGGTCAGATATTGACGATCGAAAGTCAACGTCAGGGTTTATGTTCCTGTTGAACGGTGGTGCTGTGAGCTGGAGAAACAAGAAGCGGGACACTACAGTAGATTCAATAACAAAAGCCGAATATATTACCGCATCAGATGCTGCAAAGGAGGGGGTGTGGGTGCACAAGTTCATCCTAGAGATTAGCGTAAGTTTCCTCTGTTACTCCCATCCGGTTACTCTACGATAACGTGGGAGCCATTGCCCTAGCAAAGGAACTCAGATGGCATCAAAAGGGAAAGCATGTGGAAAGGAAAAACCATATCATTTCAGACATTCAAAAGCATGGTGATATCCTCATCACAAAGGTGGCCTCTACTGGCAACGTTGTTGATCCCCTTACCAAACCTCTAACAGAGAAGGTTATCAACCATCATGTAATGAGTATGGGTTTAAGGATTTTTCCTGAATGGTTCTAAGGGCTAGTTGGAGATTGTTAGCCATGTGAGTC
This sequence comes from Ottelia alismoides, assembly GCA_037367405.1. Classification (NCBI taxonomy): domain Eukaryota; kingdom Viridiplantae; phylum Streptophyta; class Magnoliopsida; order Alismatales; family Hydrocharitaceae; genus Ottelia; species Ottelia alismoides. Next base: position 1,647,389 of record JAZKJV010010296.1, on the reverse strand, counting down.
CGAGGCAAACCATTCTTACAATAAATGTCATTGTAATATATGATTTATTAATAAAATTTATTGATTGTTTTCACTCCCTTTATGAGATTAAATGAATGAATTCACTATAAGGTCCTTATCTACAATTAAGGTTATGTACCATAGCCATCCTGATAATCATACAACTGTTGATTTATTAATTGAATCATAGAGGTTGGTGCTTGGATGAATATCTAAGGAGTTAGATAGAGGACTCATCAATCACCGACAAAATGATTATTAAGGGATGATCTCCTGCCTGAGCAAGAGATGGCAATCCATTCTCATTAAGGATGATATCTGACCGACCTCTCGATGCAAGTCCTTTGCATGAGAATGTTGATTCTGAGGTGTCAGATTAGTTAGGTCAAATGGTTGAATTAACGAGATCGAGATAACCTAAGTCCTATGTTGAATGCTTGGTCCATGCGAAGAATGTGGATGCAAGTAAGCTAGAATCTCGCTCCCGTGAGTGTTATTTCATTGGATATGTTAAAGATGGTATTGGATATCAACTTTATGACTCTGAGACGCAAAGGGTTTTTATCTCTAGAGATGTGAAATTTCTAGAGGATGACTTCCTTGAAGGTCAAGAAAGAAATGAAGTAGAGGAACTCATTGAATCCCCTGAGGATTCTGAGCTTCCTGAACCAAAAACTGAAGAGATAAATAAAGATGAAACATACATACCTCTTCGAAGAAGTTTGAGGGTTGTTGCACCACCTGAAAGGTATGGATTCCATGTGTCAGGTAAAACTGACAATGATCCTTCTTCATTTGATGAAGCCCTCGCGGATCATGACATGGATAGATGGATGCTAGCAATGAAGTCAGAAATTGACTCCATTCATAAGAATGACGTATAGACCCTAGATGATCCACCTAAAAGGGTTAAACCCATTGGGTGTAAATGGATCTTCAAGAGAAAAAGTGGACCTGATGGGAAAGTAGAGACTTTCAAAGCATGGCTTGTAGACAAGGGCTACACATAGAGAGAAGTCATCGACTACAATGGGACATTCTCTCCTGTGGCTATGCTTAAGTCCATCAGGACACTATTGGCTATAACTGAATCACTTGACTACAACATCTGGCAGATGGACGTCAAGATGGCTTTTCTTAATGGATACCTCGAGGAAGATATCTATATGGAGCAGCCACAAGGACTCATAGTTGAGGATGACAAAGTATGCAAGCTGAAGAAATCCATCTATGGGCTTAAACAAACTTCTCGTAGCTGGAACATCGGATTTGATGAAACCATAAAGAGTTATAATTTTGTGCAGAATCTGATGAAACTTGTGTGTACAAGAAGCTCAGTGGGATCGCCATTATGCTCATCGTGCTTTACATAGATAATATCCTTATCATTGGAAATGATACAGGGATGATGACCAAAATTTAGATTTGGCTATCCCATACCTTCAAGATGAAAGATCTTGGAGAAGCCTATTACGTCTTAGTCCTGAAGTTGTTCAGAACCGAGAAAAGAGGATATTGGGATTATCACAACATGTGTACATTAAGAAGATTCTTGAATGTTTCCGTAGGGATAGTTCCAAGAAAGGATTCCTTCCCTTAAGACATTATATCCACCTATCTAAAGGGATGGCTCCTCAAATTTTTGAGGAAAAGACGACCATAGCTGGATGCCCCTATGCATCTACTTTAGGAATCTTTATGTATGCCATGATGTGCACTAGGCCAGACAACTTCCATGCAGTGGGAGGAGGCGGTGTTGTTGCGCAAGTTCATCCTGGAGCTTGGCATAGTTTCATCTTATACTCCTATTCTGTTACTCTGCGATAACACGGGAGCCATTGCCCAGGCGAAGGAACCCAGATGATTCAAAAGCGTGGTGATATCATCATCACAAAGGTGGCCTCCGCTGACAATGTTGCTGATCCTCTTACCAAACCTCTAACACAGAAGGTTTTCGACCAGCATGTAATGAGTATGGGTTTATGGATTGTTCCTGAATGGTTTTGAGGGCTAGTGGGAGATTGTTAGCCATGTGAGCCCGAGGCGAACCATTCTTACAATAGATGATATTGTAATAAATGATTTATCAATAAACGTTATTGATTTTTCACTCCCTTTCTGAGATTAAATAAATGAATGCACTATAAGGTCCCTCTGTATAATTAGTATTATGTACCATGGCCGTCTTGATAATCATACATCTATCGATTCATTCATAGAGGCTGGTGCTTGGATGAATATCTAAGGAGTTAGATAGATGACGGATCAAGCACCATCAAATGATTATTAAGAGATGATATCCAACCTGATTAGGAGATGACAATCCTTTCTCATTGTGGCTGATATCTGACCGATCTTTTGATGTAGGTCCTCTGCATGGGAATAGTAATTCGGAGGTGTCAGATTAGTTAGGTCAAAGGGTTGACTTAATGAAATCGAGATAACCTAAGTCTGATATTAAATGCTGTCTCAATATAGGAACATATCCTCTGACCAAAGACAAATGTGTTACTATATGTCTCAGTGCGTACATTTAGCAGACCAATAGGTTGATGACCTAACCAAGGTCATTACACCGATGAGCTAGTATGCATACAAGGGCATACGAGTAATATGATCTCACAAAGGGATCATACATGTTCACTCGTGAAACAGAAGACATGAGCTCACTCATGAGTTATTAGGACCGATCAAATTCCATGCGTGGTCGTCGTGCTTTGGAAGCATGACAAGAATTTGAAGGTATGATATAAGCTTTGGAAAAGCATATGATCGATACTAATTCCCAATGACCAAGATTAGGAAACTTGATGATTAAACCCTAAAGAAGACAGTGTAAAATTGATCTATATCTTTGGGTTTATCACAAGTCTTCCAGTATGCGGGATGTACATGTATTAGTAATACCTGAGGGTGATGTGAACATAAACGATTGTATAACCATGACGCATCCATTCCGAGGGAGTGAAGAAACATGTTTGGATTTTAGTGACTCCTCTCAGTAGAGAAGAAATCAGATCTTGGTCCAAGTATTGGACATTAATCTGAATGAGATTAAGAGGCAACAAGAAGATTAGATTTGTGATCTTAATTTTAATCAAGCATCTATGAGAGGTTCATGAGATATGGATTTGAGATGTGATCTCAAAATCCAAGTCACTATACATGGAACAATACAATCGCCATGTCCTTATCTCCAAATTTTTGCGGAGAAAACACATTATTCTTGAAAGGGTTCAAGAATAATTCCATAGTTGAATTATATCTAAGCATTGAGATATGGATAACTAAATTCGATTTAATTATCTTGAATGATGTGAATTTGATTCACATTATTGGGACGCATGCGAATGATTATCCAATATAATTAAATGTGATTTAATTATTATGGATAGGAATAATGTGGATAACAATATCTAATTATTGACAATATATTATAAATGTGATTTATAATGTATTAGAGAGAAATTATTCTGATTTATATTTATTGATTAATTATTTGTGTGAATTGTATTCACATTGAATAATTAATTGAAAATGTAAATCACATTTTATTTTCGGTTGTGAATGTGATTCACAAATTTCCAAGGGCAGGATTGCAATATTCTCAAAATAATTATGAATTATTTTTGTTGAATAATTTACAACAAAAAATCTTGTAAAAATCTTGGAAGTTTTCAAGGATTTATGCAATCTCATGAGATTGCATGAGATTTCATCTACCGTGAGATATGGTGGACGGCTACCATCTCCTATAAGGAAATTGGTAGCCGTCCCACCATTTATCTTGGTGTGATGAAATCTCCATACAAGAATCTCCATGTTTGCTTGATTTAATATAGGATTGACTTATATTTTGCTTTATCAAATATATTTAATCTAAATTAAATTAATTATTGTTGTATTTTTACCAACAACATCTTGACCATAGAAAGAAGCACAAATCAGTCTCACCCATTTATTTTGTGTGTCCCATGGATTGTGATCCATGGACTTCCAAAACCATATATAAAGAGAGGCACCCCATTCTCTCTAGTGTTTATAACAAATCCATCAACAAGCTCTCTCCTCTCTCTATATTCGCATGCCCTCTCTCCTCTCTCTCCATTGGTGGCCATCCACGAAGCCTCAGAGAAGGAGTCCTCGTCATTGCTTCATCACTGTATCGCTGCTTCGATGACTCTCGGTTCTCCATCTTCTTTGGTGTGCTTCACTCGTGAAAAAGGCATTAGATCTCGTGCGATGTGAACAGGAAATCCCTTGCTTGGATCAACATCTTAGATTGCGAGGATCACATGGTTCATCCCCGTGCTCGCAAGCGTCCTCTCCAAAGATCAGACTTGAGACAGGAGATCTCCTTTCGTAAGACTTGATCGCAATCACACTCTAAGAGGTATTCCATTAACCATGATGTGGTTTAGATAAACAATCCAAGAATCGTTCTTGGATCGTGTGGTTTCATCACATAAAAATTTTAAATTCCGCTGCACAGAACAACTAGTACAACTAGTCGTTCTTCATTGTACATGATACGTTGCTCACTCTTTCGTGATGCGCTTGAGTATTATTCCATATCCTTCACGTTTTCATCCCTAGATCGTACAAGTTTACTATTGAATCAGAAGACATGAGCTCACTTATGAGGTATTGGGATTAATCAAAATCCATGCATGACTGTCCTACTTTGGAAGCATGACAGTAATTTATAGATATGATATATTCTTTTGGAATGCATATGATCGGTACCAACTCCCCATGCCCAAAGGAGAAATATTAATGATAAAACCATGGAGAAGAGAGTTTATATATGATCTAAACCTTCATGTTTTATTCTAGCTCTTCCAGTATGCAGGATGAACATCTACTAGGAATACTGGAGGGTGATGTGATCATGAATGATTGTATAACCATGATATTTCCATCCTGAGGGAGTGATGAAACATGATTGGATTTTAGTGACTCCTCTTAGTTGATTAGTAATATGATCTTAACCCAAATGTTGGACATTGATCTAAATGTGATTCGGATGCAATGAGAAGATTAGATTTAGAATTTGATTTGATTAAACATCATTGAGAGATCGCCTTGATTTGGATATGAGATAAGATCTCAGTATCTAGGTTACTATACATGGAATGTGAAATCGCCCTATTCTCATCTCCAAGTATTCACAGAGAAGGCACATTATTCTTAAAAGAGTTCAAAAATAATTCAATTGTTGATAAAGTATCTGAGCACTGGAAAATTGCTGATTAAATGTGATTTAATTATCATGAATAATATGAATTTGATTCATATTATGTGGACACATGAGAATAGTTATCTAAGATAATTAAATCTGATTTCATTATTAATTATATGATTAAAGTGGATTGTCCATGATAATCATAAATATTATAAATGTAATTTATAATACTTTGAAGTGATTTAATTGTAAATAGGATTTACAAATTAAATGTTGATGTGAATTTGATTTACATTATACAATTAATTGTAAATGCAATTTACATTTGTATTGTGTGCTGAATTTTATAATAATTGACAATGGAATGATTGAAATTATCACAACTAATTTGGAATTATTTTTTTGAGTAATTGTGTAATAAAAGTTGTTGCATTTATAGAATAATGGATGAGATATGAGATCTCATCAAAGTTGGAAAGAATCAGATCCCACTCATTAGGAATGGACAACCACAAGGAGTAGGATTCCTTGGTGATAGTTCATTCTAGAACGGAAGGAGGCTCCAATCATTTCGATATTGTACCACATTAATCGATTTAATTGAATTTCAATTTATTAAATATAAGTCGATCATTCCTCCGAATGGTCAAATTTGTAGTTGATTGCGGTATTGGAGAGGTCATCTTTTACTCTTGTAGTGACAAGGTAAAAATTGATACGATCCTCGATCCTAGGACATCACTGACACCTGCAATAGCTGATGAGAGAAAGCAATTTACACTAGATTCTAAGGACTATGATTTTCTTGTCGAGTTCAGAGAAACAAATCTATTTATTGATTTCATGGATACCCAAGAGTTCCTTTGCCAGAAGGACCTTCTGCAAAGCATGGTCGATATGACTTCCCTTGTTGATCCTACTTATGTGTTTACTAATGGACAGTTTGAGCTGTTTTCAGAGGATCAATATGAGAGATTGGAGGTACTTTGTGATACTCTGTTAACCATCATTTTGATATTATTGTCGATATACCTCCTGTTGAGATATCAGAGCCACTTGTTGAATTTTTTGAGATCTGCATTGTTGATAGATACCTTTTCGAGACTATTGTTGAGATATCTAAGACTTTTGTTGATGAGACTACAAAGATTTCTGAACATCCTGATGAGGCATTCCTTTCTAAGTAGAGATAATTCATTGTAGATCTTTCTGGGATTCTATTTGCTGAGCCCAAAGTAGGAACAATGGACAGTTCATAGAGTACAGACCGTATACCTTCTACCAGTGCATTTATAGAGGTTGTCACCGAGTTGACCCTAGCTAAGCTCAAGGCTTTACCATCAACATTGAAGTATGCCTTAAGTGCGGGTTACACCTAAATGTTTCTGATCATCCTCATCTCATAGTTTTCGATGAATAAGAATCATGTGTGCTAGAGGTTCTTGAGAAAAACCGCAAGGCCATTGGATGGAATATTTCAGATCTCAGTGGGGTTAGTACAACTTTGTTCTTCTATCATATCTATTTAGAGGATGACTATAAACCTTCTCGTGAGTGTCGATGTCGTCTCAATTTAAATCTAAGGGAGGTTGTCTTGAAAAAAATCAGGAATTGGTGTGATGCTGGATTTAGTTATCCCATTTCGGATTCCAAGTGGGCCAGTCCTTTATTTGTGGTCCCAAAGAAATCCAGGATTACTATAAGGAAGAATGACCATGGTGAGAAGTCTAACCCGTGTACCTACTTCATGGCAAGTTTGTGGAGATTACTGGTGCCAGAATTCAGCAACCAAGAAGGATCACTTTCTATGGCCCTTTATTAGTCATATTATTGAATGTTTGGCAAGGACAGAGTACATTTTTTTATTGGAAGGGTAGTCAGGGTATAACTAAATTGATATCGCTCCTGAGGATCAGGAGAAAACTACTTTCACTTACCTGATTGTTACATACCCATTAGACGAATACCCTTTGGATTGTGAAATCCCCCGCTACATTCTAAAGGTGTTTGTTGAACATTTTTGTTGAGATGGTGGGTAGTTTTCTATAGGTCTTCAAGAACGATTTCTAGGTCTATGAGGATAGTTTTGACACATGTATTGCTCATTTAGACCTAGTCCTTCAGCATTGCTACGAGGTAAACCTAGTGCTCTTGTGGGAGAAGAGTCGTTGTATGGTGACTAATGGGATTGTATTTGGCCACGCTGTCTCCAAACATGGTATGGAGGTTGACACGACTAAGAACAATATGATTTCCAAGCTAGAGCCCACACAAAATTTAAATAAGTCGAGGTCATTTCTTAGACACAATGGATTTTATAAATGATTCATTAAGGACTTCAGCAAGATCACTAGACCTTTGACTGCACTTCTATGAAAGGAGAGTGAGTTTATTGTTTATAAGAAAGTCCTCCTTTCATTCAATCATATGAAAGACACGATTACTAGTGCTCCTGTCCTACAACCACGTGACTGGTCTCTTCCCATTGAGATCATGATAGACACGTCAGATTTTGCAGTTGGAGTTGTTTTAGGGCAGAGAAGGGATGGGTTACCATTTGCTACATGTTATGATAACAATACTGGATGAGGCACATCATTGTTACATAGTCATAGAGAAGGAGATGTTAGCGGTTGTGTTTGGATTAGAGAAGTTTGGATGCTACCTCTTGTTACCTATGTGAGCCTGAGGCGAACCATTCTTGCAATAAATGTTATTGTAATATATATTGATTGTTTCAATTCCCTTTTTGAAATTAAATGAATGAATGCACTATAAGGTCACTCAGTACAATTAGGGTTATGTACCATGGTTGTCTTTATGATCATACAGCTGTTGATTCATTAATTGAATCATAGAGTTGGGGCATGGATGAATATCTAAGGAGTTAGATAGAGGACTCATCAAGCAGCATCAAATGATTATTAAGAGATGATCTCCAAACTGAGTAGAAGATGGAAATCCTTTCAAATTAAGACTGATATCTGATCGTCTCTTGATGCAGGTCCTCTACATGCGAATAGTGATTCAGAGTTGTCATATTAGTTAGGTCAAAGGGTTGACTTAACAAGATCGAGATAACCTAAGTCCTATGTTGAATTTTGTCACAATATAGGCACACATCCATGTTACTATATGTCTGAGTGTGTACATTTGGCATACCAATAGGTTGATGACCTAACCAAGGTCTATACACTGGCGAGCTGGTGTGCATGTAAGGGCATATGGGTAATACAATCTCTCAAAGGGAGCATACAGGTTCACTTCTGAACCGGAAGACATGATCTCACTCATGAGGTATTGGCAGCGATAAAATTACATGCATGGTTATCACGCTTTGGAAGCATGACAAGAATTTGAAGGTATTATATATGCTTTGGGAAAGCATATGATTGATACCGATTCCAAATGACCAAGATTGAGAAACTTGGTGATCAAACCCTGAAGATGACGGTGTAAAATTGATCTATATCTTCGGGTTGATCATAGGTATTCCAGTATGCAGGATGTACAGGTGTTTGGAATACCTGAGGCTGATTTGATCATAAACAGTTGTATAACCATGACGCTTCCATTCTGAGGGAGTGATGAAACATGTTTTAATTTTAGTGACTCCTCTCATTAGAGAAGTAATCTGATCTTTGTCCAAGTGTTGGACATTGATCTGAATGAGATTCAGATGCAATGAGAAGATTAGATTTACGGTCTTGATTTAATCAAGCATCTATGTGAGGTCCGTGAGATCTGGGTTTGAGACATGATATCAACATCCAAGTCACTATACGTGGAACAATGCAATTGCTCTATCCTTATCTCCAAGTATCTGCGGAGAAAGCGCATTATTCTTAAAAGGGTTCAAGAATATTTCCATAGTTGAATTGTATCTCAGAATTGATAAATGGATACTTAAATGTGATTTAATTATATTGAGTGATGTGAATTTGATTCACATTAATGGATGTGTGTGAATGATGACCCAATATAATTAAATGTGATTTAATTATTAGGGATAGGAATAATGTGGATGACAATATCCAATTATTCATAATATATTATACATGTGATTTATAATGTATTAAAAAGAGATTATTATGATTTATATTTGTTGATTAATTATTGGTGTGAATTGAATTCACATTATATAATTAATTGAAAATGTAAATTACCTTTTGTTTTGGGTTGTGAATTTGATTCACAAACTTCCAATGACAAGATTGCAGTATTATCAATAATAATTATGAATTATTTTTGTAGAATATTTTACAACAGTTGTTGTTGTAATTGGAGATATAAATAATCATGAAATCTTGTATTTCAACGGAGAATCTCACATTCCAATTAGGAGTGTGGACGGCTAGCCATTCCAACATGGAATTGATAGCCTTCCATTGATCCTTATACAATGTGGAGATTCTCATCTCCATTATGTTTAATTTAGTGATTTAATTTAGGATTATTCAATATTTGATTTATCAAATATATTTAATTTAAATTAAATTATTTGTTGTGTTTTCTACCAACAACAATCTTGACCATTGAAAGAAATACAAATCAATCTCATCCATTGATTTTATGTGTCCCATGGATTGAGATCCATGGACTCCCAAATCTTATATAAAGAGTGGCACTCCATGCTCTCTAGGGTTACAACAAGTAAAAAACATCTCAAGCTCTCTCTCCTTCATCTAATTCACACGTCCTCTCTTCCTCTCTCTCATATTGGTGCTCGTCCACCTTAAGAGAAGAAGAAGGAGACATCTTCCTCGTCGACTCACCGTTGTGATGCCTCTTCAATGACTCTCGGTTCTCCACCTTCTTTGGTGTGCTTTTCTCACAAAGAAGGAGTTTGATCTCGTGCGACAAGATCAGGAGTTCCAGGCTTGGATTCAACGTCTTGGATTGCGAGGATCACACGGTTCATCCCTGCGCTCGCAAGCGTCTGCCCCGAAGATCGGACTTGAGACTGGAGGTCTCCTTTCTAGAGACTCTATCAACCGCACTTCAAGAGGTATTTCTACATACTTTATGTGGTCTAGATACTCTATCGTTCTTGTATCATGTGGTTTCATCACATAAAATTTTTTAAATTCCGCTGCATAGAACAACTAGTTCGACTAGTCGTTCTTCATCGTATACGGTACGATGCACACGCTTCCGTGATGCGCTTGAGGATTCTTCCGTTTTCTTCATATGGTATCATAGCCTTGGGTTGGAGGGTTTTGGATACGATCCGTAAATCTAGGACGACTTGGGTTCGTTAGGGTTGCAAAAATATTTTGTCGCATTTCATTTTTCGCACATCTGTTTAATGAATAATTTCGACCCTGTTTAAAATATTTAAAAACAAAATATTCACTTGTATTTTATTTTCCATTAAATAAGAAAACCGTAGGATCTGATTTTACGTAATTTGGATTCAGTATACTCGAGATATGATCATTTGAATGAACATGTATGCACAGACTGCGAATCTTAACATAATTAATGAGTTAATTACTGTTTTGAGAGGCCTTTAAATGTGTGATAATCACTTTGGTTCTGTAGTAAATCAAATTAGAAATCTTTGAAAACTGATTTTGCGTAATTTGGATTTATTTTGATTGAGATATGTTAATTTTAGTAAGTAGGGGTCACTGCTGAAATTACAATCCTAATCAAGAACCATGTGATTGTCAATTAGTGAAATTAATTGTTAATTTCCTGGAATAATTATGGAAAATATTTTGAGAAATATATAGTTATAATTATTTCCTTAATTGACATGGCCTCAACCAATAATTTATTAAGATGAGATCTAGATCACAATTGGTTACACAATCAACAAACAAACTTGCTTGAATAGGATCGGGAATTTGTTTAGCAAATTTCCTTATAATGAAAAATGCATTTTGATTATTACTATATAGTATAATTTCGGTCGAAAAACTGATGAGCATCTCAAAGTACACAATGATCTATTTGACATTATCCTTTCCTGAGGTGGATATGGTGTCTAGTCGGGGAGCGTTGGGATAACAGGTTGCATCGTGTGCGGTCTGTCCCACTCCCGTCGATACTGGCCATGACAGTAAGTAGGGACTCGATAATGCCAGAGAAATCAAGGTGTATTTTTCTAAATATTATAATTTTAATAATACGAAATTCGAGATTATACCTTCTAGTCAAGTAATAATCAAGTTTGTTGATTATAAATGGATTGATAATTAATTTGATACGATTAAATTGATTATATCCAATTGAAACACTCTATTAAGAATAGATGTGTATTTCTCACGGAAGAATTGATTATGTGAATATGATTCATGATAATTAATTAATTATAATTTGAATATGAGGTGGAGGAGCACATAAGTGACATCCATGGTCTCCCGTCAAGGCAAAAGATTCCGTCGTCATATATTGTATGTAGGAGACGTTTGTCCGAAGTGACAACGCTTGTATGCAATCTATATGGATCAGGTTCTTTGCTTCTCGAAAAGTAAGGTCGTATAGCGATATTGGATTGCGTATAGCGAGTTTTAAGCCTGTTGAGGGTTGGTTCAATTAACGACGTGTCAACATCATCTTTGGGGTGGTGGGCCCGGGCGTTAAAGACCGAATTGGGAAATGCAAGTTGGACTTGCAAGGCGGAATATGTTTCCGCTTCTTTTTATTCGAGTCACAGGTTCTCATATTATTGGATTGTGACAAAGATAAAGAGTAGATCCCAGTTCTTGCTTGAGATATAGCGATAAGTATATCTCTTGCTTTGAAAGATAATAAAGGAATAAACTTTCAAAGTTGACAGAGAAAGACTAATTTGATTTAAAATTCCTTAATCAAATGTTTTAAAAATGAATATATAATCATTTATATGTTCTAATATAGTGAATTCTTAATTTAAGAAAACTGAAGTCTGTGAACCCTCTGAACATGCTCCTAGAGGTCAATCAGTTGACCGGACCGAATTATTCGGATTGGATCCAAAATTTGGATCTTGTCCTTTCTATGGAGCGCATCTCGTGATCCCTATCTTCGAAACCTTTCCAAATGAGGCCATTTTGTCTTTGGACTCACTTCCATGGTATGTTGATATTGTGAACTATCTGTCTCCAAAAACATTCCACAAGATTGGACGAAGTGCAACGGAGTCCATATTCACATGTCCACTCACATTCAGGATATATTGTAAATGGGTTCAGATTCAGAAATAAATCTATTGATATCAATAAAACGAATCAAATGAGTGGTGTGGTTGTTAAATCAGCCATCGAGTCTGGATTGGATGGCTACTATGGGGAAATTATAGATATTATTGAGGTTAACTTCACACATGACCATCGAGTGGTGCTATTTAAATGTGATTGGATTGATGTGTACAATGAAGGTGTGGGTTATCACATGGATAAGATAACTGGATTTGTCAGTCTAAAGAAAAGTGTCCGTCTAGCTACAGAGGAACCTTTTGCATTAGCAAGTCAAATGGAACAAGTTTTCTATGTAGATGACAATGAGGCATGTCGATGGATTATACCTGTAAGAACGATGCCTAGAGATTCTATGATGTCCACAATGAAGACATCATTATAGACTCGGATGCCTATCAAGATACTATGCGTGACGTCGATACATCAGGCACACAGAATGATGCAAAGGACCTGCATCAAGAGGTCGGTTAGATATCAGTCTTTAGAGAGAAGAATTGTCATCTTCTTCTCAGGATGGAGATCCACTCTTAATAATCACTTGATGATACTTGATGAGTCCTCAATCTAACTCTTTACATATCATCTAAGCACCAGTCTCTATGATTCAACATTTGAATAAATAGACATATGATTATAAAGATAGCCATGGTACATAACCTAATTGTACTAAGGGACCTATTATGCAAATAATTTATTCCTCATTTAGATCAAGGAATGATATTTGCAATAACATTTATTGCATAATGTCTCGTTGTGGACTTTCATGTCCAACAGAACTCCAAGCTTCAACCCTAGGTGCTATGTGGCAGATACGAAAGAGGATTGAATTTATAGGAGTGACGAGGAAGCTTAGTTGTATTATGGTTAACTCCCAAGTCGATGATCGTTTAACCAATCTCTTGGTCATGTGTAGAACATCAATTATCGAGGGACAATTTTCATGAAATGGTCGAGCTGATTTGACCAATGTAGCACGGATGAAAAATTAGCGAGAGGATGAAGTCAACGCTCTGACAGTGCTAGAAGGTATGCTGCCTTAGTTGACTGGCAGATCAACTGAGGACGGCTCCTGAATTGTCCACGTAGGACCAAGTTAGCAAAAAATAAAGGAGAAAATATGAATTATATAAAAATAAAATAGAAAATGATTTTATTTAATAAAACTTAGAACATAAAAGTTTTTTCTTATTTTATGTACTATTTTTAGATGATTTTTTATGTTTATCGATCCATTTATTATATATTAATTTTTACCAGTATAATTATAAGTATAAACACATGTATTATGCATTTGATTTTTATTTTGTATTTTATATTTTATGATTATATACTTTATATATGAGGAAAGGGAGCCTACTTTGTGAAGTAGGTAACCTTACCTACTTCACATCTATTTTTAGCAAACTTTTTTATTTTTTTAAAATGACACAGTGGATTTCATAACTATATCCCTCTAATATGTCATCCAAATTTCGTTAGAAACAGAGACTCGTACGACCTTCATCTAGACAATCATTTTTAACAGTCACGGATTTGCTATATTTTACCTGTTCTGGATGGAGGCTGTAGGAGCCTCTGTTTCTGTCGAAAGTTGAATGACTTATTAGAGGATATAGTTATGAAAATCCATGGTGGTATTTTTCAAAAAAATAAAAAAAATTGCTAAAAATGGATGTGAAGTAGGTAAAATTACCTACTTCACAAAGTAAGTCCCCTTTCCTCTTTATATATTTATAAATATTAATATATTTATTAATATATTTTTATTTTATTTTTTCAGATTATATGTGCACTTAAATAAATAAGAGTTTGTATAATATATGTAGAGTATACTTATATAATTTATTACATTATTTATTTTAGTGAATTATTAATGGATATTTTAAGTTTATATTTTAATATATTTCAAGTAATATTTACAAGTATTTAAAAACAAAAAGAGTAAAAATATAAAGAATAAATTAAATAGCAATATATAGATAATATGATGGGACCCAAAAAAGCCAATTGTTGTATCCTAACTCCAATTTTAATGAAATCAACTTCATTAAATATATAATTTAATTTATAGTACAATAAAGGTGAGTGTTGATAGGATTTTTATACGATTTAAAATGATGTTTTTTTAAAGATGTTGTGAACCATAGATAATCTAAGTCAAACAAATAAAATGCAATTACTAAGGTAATAGAAACATTCAAGATATATAATAACATGTAAAGCATAAGTAGATGTTCGAATCCACAGGGATATGGTAAATTTGCTTGACTTCTCTTTCACTTCCAAGAACCATTCTATTCTAAAGTGATTCTATGATGTTACTAGTCTCAAGTCAAAGGATATCAACATGGTATGAAGCATAAATAAAATATTCTAAATATCATCTACTATTTTTAGGAATTTTTTGATATTTTTTTCGATTTTTATAATATTTTTAATGCTGAAAAATAAGTTTATAGGGGTAAAACTGCAAATACCTTAGAAACCAAGAGCTGACTTATAAAAGAAATAAGGGACTTTTACTCAACAGACCTTATAAACTATGTCAATTACCTCCACGACCTTTGAAACAACTTAATTCCCCCTCGACCTCGTAAACTTGCCAGCTCTTACCCCATGAACCTTCCTGTTAATCTGTTTTAAGCCCGTGAGGGTTCTTGGTGTAATTTACAGGGTCGATGGGAGTAATTACGTTGTGCAAAAGGTCGTAGAGGTAATTTAAAAAATTTATAGGATTTGTCGGGTACAAATCCCTTATAAAAAAATGACATTTCATTAACTAATTAAGAAGGCTACTTGATAGAGATGAAATTTTGACAAATCAAGTAAGAAATGAGATTAATTGCAGAGGAGATAATTTAAAAAACTTCCGTTTGATTTAGATCGAAAACTTGAAAAGGTTGCAAATATAACCTTAAGTAACAAAAGCGAAATTATAAGAAAGAGATAAAAAGGACTCTTCTCTGCACTGGAAAACCAAAAAGGGAGGGATGGAGGAATGTGGTGGTTGGATGGGCACACGGAGACATCGCGCAAGGCTGCAAGTCTGGAGGCTGCTCACAGAGGGTGCGGGAGGCGCGATGGCTCATGAAGGCGGCGTGCGGGCTTAGCACTGGAGGTGACCGGAGGCTCGCGTGCTGCAGCACGGTCAGGAGTAGAGGATGCATGGAGGCGGATCCTGCAAGATGGTAGCGCACGGGAGCGCCCGAATAGAGCGGTGTGCGGGTCAGGCGGAAGGGAGGTGCGCACGGACGACTGGAGCAGAGGAGGCGTGTGCCCAAACGGCCTGGAGGTGGCTAAGGTGTGGGTGTGAAGGGGTTGGAGAAGATGGGTTCTCCCCCTTTCTCTTCAAGGTCTCCACTCCATTTATGGTTGGGCGTTGGTTCCCGAGTTCAGCAATAGCAATTGTGAGATATGGAAGATACTGTATCGCATATGTAATCACGTGATTGTCCGAGTGGGATTTCCATTGGTCTGCACCTGAGATTTCAAGATTTTCAAGATATTACGAATATATAGTAATTGAAAGTAATACTGGCTCAAATAAGGATAAAAGAACGTGGAGCTTTTATCTCCAAAGCCACATGATGCATACTTATACAATAAACACATATATTCAGTAATACATAAATTGATATATGTCATTGTCAACAAAATCGTAGCTATATTTATGTTTGTATTATTAAAAAATGAAATTGTTTTAATCAATCAAAGATAATCTTCCTATGATAATATAAAATATAGTAAGAAACACACTAAGATAAATCAAAATTATAAAAATAATATGGCATAAATTTAGTATTGATTGTAATTTACAAAATATATGAAATAAAAATCACATTAGTCGAATGTTTCCCAACAAAAAATTGAGGGCAACACTGAAATATTTCAAATAAAAATCTCGGGGAGAGAGAGGAGGGAGGGAGGAAGAGAGTGATGGCTTATGAAGGATTCACTTGATAATACATCTTTATGTGCACATTTTTATTTTATGAAAGATTCATTTGATAATGCATCTTTATGTGCACCCTTTTTATTGATGTCTTATATTGCAATAAATTTATTTCTATTTGTTTCGTTACTAGAATCATTTGTAATTGCATTGAATTAAAAATTCGAGCCTTTCGATTGATTTTTAGAATCAATTCCTCTTTATTTTTGGGATTGATATTTTGAAGAAAAATTGCCGATTCAAGGTATTGGGGTTAAAGAATTATCAAAAAATAATTACATTTGATAATACTATTTCGTGTATAGATATAATTATTCTGCACTATATAACATGTGAAATATATGTATAGTGATTTTTCAAAAACATCTATATTCATGTATGTATGATCAGGAAAAATATATAAATAAATGATTTACATCATACATGTAGAATCATATAATGTATCTTTTATATGATATTCTATTTATAGATATAATTATATATATAATAGTTATATTGTGTGTAAATGTAAGCGTATAATATAGGGATTGGACTTATACCATCATATACAACATAAACAGTTTTAATGATCATTTGCGTCAAAATATGTTACAAAATATGTATATATGCAATTAAAAATACACGGTCATATGCCCACAAAAAAGTGGTGTGTCATCATATTTTAAAGAAGGCATAGGAAAATATGCAAATATATTAGACCAAATAGCTATTGGGTCACCTATGTAGAAGTCCCACATGCATGGATGTATATATAGCTTAAAATACATACATGTACATACATGCGCATGCGCACATATGTATACAGTGTTATTCTACCTAAAAAGTTCACCCATATAACTATATATGTAGTTTAATACTTAACGGATTATATAAGTAAAAGCTCATACTAAAATATGTAATGTAACACATATACGAATATGTTGTACAAAATACTTAAAATCATGTGGGTAAGAAGCCAATGCAGTGGTTAAAAGCTACTATAAACTGGCACAAAAATATCTAATGTAAATTATTTAAAGGGTTGTGCAGGTAAGAAATGATATGTATGAAAACTAAAAAACAAATGTCACTTGTATCAATAACTCTACATGAGTGTACATAAAGTAATGTTCTTATTAAGTTGTTCTAAACTTCTAGGTAATGTTGAATATTACGATTATTTATGAAAGACCCTACAAAAAGAAATGGGTGATGTAGGACGCACCTATAAAATAGTCACATGATGTTTAAATAATATTTACAATGGATATATATGAATTAAATGATTTTTAAAATGTAATCAATTATGAAGCCAATCAATGACCACTTAATTCCTTTTGATTACCCGTATCATATTCTTTTTGTTATATCAATATTTGCAAAGCCACCTATAAAAAAAGTGATATGAGATAATGAATATGTAATAGATATAATGTCTATATGATCATATATATAAAGTTTCATGTGAAGGGTCATACTTGTATATTGGCAAATCTATGCGTTGCAATCTAAATAAAATTTAGAAGACCGTCATTGTAACATGAAATAGTTGTTGGGTGATATATTTAAAAACAAATGCAAGAGCATATGTGATGTTGAAAATTTATAAAGTACTTTCAGTATTATCAAATATTTGATAATCATATATGCATGAAGTTTCTAGAGTAACAACCTTAAATTTGCAAATTTAGAAGATGGAACAAATGCAATTTTTTGGAGTTTGCTAAATCATGCTAAGAGAATTTTCTAGAAGAAATATATCTGTTAGACTTAGTGGTGTTGTAAGTAATACTTGTGAAAGTGTGCATGAGAAGAATTCAAAAATACTAATCTTTACTAATCTGCTTTGAAAATGGTAATATAATAATATTTTCATAATAATAATGTAAATTTCAAGAAAAAAGAAGAGAGAATGGGGGAAGAGAAAGGTATAGGTTAGAGAGAGGAAAGAGAACTCTTCTTGGAGAGAGAGAATTCTACGAATGTAGAGAGGAGAGAAAATACCTTATTTATAATTTGCAGAGAGAGAGACCTTCCTTACGGAAGGGAAGGGTCGTAACTTCCTTTTTTATGAAGAGAGAGGATATGAAAGGGAAGTGAGAGTGCACATACAGAGAGAGAAAAGGGATGGAGGGGAGATCGTGTATTTTATGAAGAGAGAGAGGATATGAAAGGAGGAGAGAGAGTGCACACGGAGAGAGAAAGGGGAGGGAGCGGAGATCGTGTATTTTATGAAGAGAAAGAAGATATTAAAGGGAGAGAGAGAATGTGCACACACAGAGAGAAAGGGGATGGAGGGGAAATCGTGTAATTTTTTAATAGAGAGACGATATGAAAAGGGGAGAGAGAGAGAGTACAGAGAGAGAGAGAGAGAAAGTGGAGGGAGGGGAAATCTTTTATTTTATGAAGAGAGAGAGAGTATATGAAAAGGGAAGGAGAGAGTAGGTAGAGAGAGAGAGAAAGGAGAGTGAGGGGAGATCGTGTATTTTATGAAGAGAGAGGATATGAAAGGCCGAGAGAGTGCGCACAGAGAGAGAGAGGGGGGGAGGGAGGGGGAGATCGTGGGTAGAGAGAGGGAGGAGAGTGTGAGAAGGGGAGAGAGAGAGTACGCAGAAAAGGAGAAGAAAGGCGGGGGTCGAAAGTTGGGCATGCCACGTGTCCATTTAAAGATGAAAGTTCAGAAAACCCAACTATATGCAGTACCTATCCACGTGTAATATAAGGGCTAAAGCTGGGAAAACCCAGCTTTAGTATATAGTATAGATATGTCATATGTTGACATAATGTTATTATTGATTATACATATTTATATTCAATATAACTTTTTATTTAGTATCGTAAGTTTACAAGGATCATTATATCTTATCAAAGCTTTATTTATATTTATATTTGCTAGTATATATGCTAGTCTGATAACATGCACGACAGTTTATGGATATTTTATCCATTTTCTAAATTAATCGTTAAAATCGACACTTAATAAGTCATATTTTTTATGCAAAGTATGTAGCAAATATCTTTGAATAGGGAATAGAGGTGTTGGTTCAATGAGTCACTTACAAAATGTATAGTATCCATATTTAGGTTTTGCATTGTACGTATTGCGATGTATTAAGGTCTTATTATGATGTTTCATATGCATATATGTCACATGAAGATAATAGGAGTATCGTGCAAAGTGGGAAAAAGCCCAGAAATGAACTCGATTTTCAAAAAACAATGTGTAAGTTAAAGTAATGGTAATGAAATTTATCAACGAGTTTGGCCAACTTTGAGTTCATATGGAGAAGATATTGATTTACAAAATTATGTGTATGCCTTTTTCATATGTATGTCCAAGTCATATTGTGCATAATATTCATGTGTAGTTATTTTTGTATTTTTCTATGCATTAATGTGCACATGTTTTTTGGTTGAAAATATCTTTATTTGAGGTGTGTAAGAATGTGTATAAATTGGTGTGAGTTTTAGCTGTATGTGTAGTGTATTGGTCACATGGGTTTTTTAGGTGTATGTGTTATTTTGTATGTATTTAATTTCTCTTATCTCTCTCTCTACTTTATTTCTTATCGACCAGATCAATATTAACTTAGTCTTAGGGTTCAAGGTTAGTCAGTATTTATAATGTTTCCTTTATTTTTCTTTTCTTTTCTTTATTCATTTATTTGTATTTAAATACATCTTTTTAAGCACTATTTCTTGTCAACAATTAGTATGTTAATTTGTACAAGTTAGATATATTCACATGCATTTAGCTATGATATTAAAGACAAAACAAAGGAATAAAGGTAAATGAATGGGTACTCATCAAGTATTATACAACACAATCATGTACAAGGTTCTCAAAAACCTTAGAAAACAATTTTGCAAATATTTGTTAAAATTAATTTTGCAGATATTTTTCAAGCAATGTTACAAACATTTACAAAGGTTGAAAATCATTTTTGGATATTTTTCAAAGGTATGAAAAGATTTTTCAAAGCATTTTGCAACCATTTTCCAAATCATTTGTAAAGTATTTTACAAACAATTTCAATATATTTAGAAAGAATATTTATTCTATACACTTATCCATTATTTTTAGAGCCATATTATTGAAAAATATACGAAAGTACGAGTTATGGCTAAAGTATATACATTGTATATACGACCCCCCTATACTTAGTGCGAGTTATGTCCTCATAGTGAAGAAAGAGCAATCAAGGAAGACATAACTTGCGCTAAGTATAAAAGAGTCTATACTATAATGATTGAATGAAAGAATGAGAAGTCGATCATCCCCTCTATACTTAGGATAAATTAATCCTAAGTATATAAGACTATACACAAAGCAGAGAAGATCAAGGATCAAAATATTCACGATCAACGACTCGACATGTCTCCCCCTATGCTTAGGATAAAGATGCCCTAAGTATAGAATAAAATATCAACAAGTTGAAATGAAGGCGAGGGATCAAAGAATGAACTCTTGAGTCACCCATTCCCCCTATATTTAGGATCAAGCCATACAAAGTGTAGCACTAATGAAAGGGATGAATAAAGAAAAAGGTAGAGGAAAAGATAGCAAAGATATTTTTGGAGATCATGTGTTTGATCCTTTTGTTGCTGGGAGATCTTAAAATACCACTTGTGTCAAATCGACGATAGACAGGAATGTGTCATGATACAAAATACGACTTCGTTAACTGCCCATTGACTACAAATGGTTGTGTCTGATGACAAACTAGATATCACGACGCTACCATTGTTACGCACATTACTTACTAGAACCATGTCCATTTACTTTTACTCTTCCAATTGTCTGGAAATAGTTTCAACTTTGCATCGAACAACCAAATCTTCTGACCAGACTCGAAAGTCTTTCTCTCAATATGCTTGTCGTGCCATCTCTTGACTTTCTCTTTATACATCAAGATGTTGTCGTATGCATAGTCTCAGATTCTAGCAATCGATTCAGATCAAGTTTTTGGTTCTGTCTTGCCTTCTCTGAATCCAACTTACACACGTTGATTTCCCACAAAGATTTGTGAATGAGTTCTACGAGAAAGTGCCATGGCCTACCAAATACCAAGTGATAGGTATGCTATCCCAAGGGAGACGTGTATGCCATACAATAATCCCAGATAATTGATTCAAGCAATTGTGATCAGTTCTTCCTATCTGGATGAGCAAGTTTCAGTAAAATTATCTTGATCTCCCTATTAGAAATTTCAGCCAAGCCATTGGTTTGTGGGTGGTAGGGGGATGAGACACGATATTCAATGGTGTACTCCTTCACAAGTTCCATGACATCTCTGTTAATAGAATGACTACCTCCAACTGATATCAGAATCTTCAAAATCCCAAACCACGAGATGATGTCGTCCGTGAGAAAGTGATCGACGGTGCAACTGTCAGCACATCTCTAAGGGATAGCTTCCACCTAACGACTGACATAATCAACAGCAAGCAAGATATACTCAAAACCCTGAATGTTAGGAAACATGCCCATGAAATCAATGCCCCAAGCATAAAAAACACAGAATATCTAAATGTACTTGAGAGGCATTATGTCCTTAGATCTAATTGTGACACTCATTTTCTGATAGCCGGTACAACCTTTCATGCACTCAGTAGTTGAAAAGGGTTGGCCAACAGAGGCCGCATTGAAGCATTTTTGTCATCATTCTCTTTCCAGAATGGTTTCCTCCTGCTTCTAACTTGTGACAATGTTCTAGGACATTAGTAAACTCCTGAGGAATGCACCTTCTCCAGATGCAATCCGCATCATCACAAAATATATAAGGATCCTCCCACTAGTAGAAATGGATTTCAGACAAGAACATGTCAACTTTCAGCTTCGGTTAATCTTGCGAGACTCTCTAGAAAATAAGATATCTCACAATATTGGAATACCAGGGGAGCGAGGTAACAGAAAAAATAGCCACATCTAGGAACATTTGTATAATTTCTATCATGGTATGTTGATGAATATGCATTTCATCATCTTTATTCATTTATTTTTGCTCAAAATCCCTTACAAAATACCTGAAAATACTAATAAATCCACTGTTTTACTAATCCTGATTTTTATGTAAGTATTATTTATTTATCACTATTTTAACCTAAATAAATAAATAAATAAAGGAGAAATAAAGAAAGCAGAGAAAATAAAGATTATATATATATATATGCAATAGATACAGGTTGACTCAAACTCTGAGAGAAGGTCAAGACTTGATCTGATCGATAAGGAATAGAATAGGGGAGATATGGCCTAGATACAAAAAATTCCAAAAATTCTTTTGTCACTTGTATATTCATCATTTAAACAATATTGTTTATAATACATATTCTTTCTTAATTTCATTCATCACCAAATTCTTTGTAAATAAAAATGATTTCTTCTTGAAAATTGTGAATAAAATTCTTTTGCAAATAATAAAAATAATTTCATTAAAAATCTGTGTATACTGTGTAAATTGCAACACTCTCAAAAAGTCACAAAGTCAACTTGCAAGATCTCTATTTGCTCCACCAAAAAATTCCAATTCATCAAACTCGCTTTCACTATATTTCAAAAATAATTTCTTTAGAATGGAGAAGATTTCATAAAAATCAGAACTAAGGTGTGAAATGTGGCAAATTAGGGTACTATTGTATATTTATCTATGTATACTATGTATATTATTTAATTATTTATTTTCTTATACATAGTTATGAATATTATATTTTTTATTAATTGTGAATATTATATTTGACTCATATAAAATACCAATAAAATTACAAAATCAAAAATCATCAAAAAGAAAATAATGTATATATTGTATAGGTATCACTATGTATATACTATACATATACCTGTTTCTTTAACCTAATAAATTCATTCCTAAAAATCAAATAAAATTTTTATTAAAATCCTTGTAAAATATTGTAAATAAATAAAATATTAAATTATGTATACATTTGTATAATTAATTAATTGAACATCAAAACATTGTATATATAGGTACATATACATGTAAATAACACTTTGTATTTATTTTAACCATTCTATATGCAATATTTATTTAATTAAAAATAGCTAAACTAACTTTATTTTATTCTTAATAATTTTATTTACACTTTATTTTTTTAAATTCATTTTCAAATTTTAAATAATTTATTTAACCATTTATCAATTTTTTTCGGTATCCCTAATTTGTCTTATTCTACAGGCGTACTACTAGGTCGACTCGGGTTTGTTGACCCGAGTCAACTGCTCAGGCCACCCGCTAACCTCGCTCATCTCGCGCACCTCCCTCTATTCACTTAATTTAGCCATGCATCCTAATCACTTTCAATTCTCTTCCATGCCAACTTTTCATATCCACCATATTCGCCTTGAATTCAAACATCATCGGATTCTACTGCTTTAAATATACCCCCTCCACCTCCAGTGATGAGTTGACCCATTTTGGAAGGGAATCTTCACCCGAGACATAGCTGAGACGATTGGGCAGTGATAGAGTCCTTGATCTCCACAGTTGGGAGTGTGAGGGACTTGGAAAAGGGTGGATCCAACCACACCGTCGGAGACCCCCGCCATGCGTTTTCAAATAAATTTGACGAATAAAATCATCATTAAAAATGAATTATGTACATAAAATTCTATACTAATTGTATATATACCTATAAAATAACTTTTAAAATTTGTAAATCTTGTAAAATTTTAAGTCCTGTAAATAAATAAAAAGAAACATGCCCGTGTAAATAGTTGTAACTATTTTATACTTTGTGTACCAAAATTCTTTTCATTTGCTAAATTCTTTGTGCAAAAACTCTTTTTATTTTCAGAATTCTTTGAAAATTGCATCGTTATTTCTAAATTATACATAACATTTGCGTAGCATTCATATTCTTTTCATTTGAGCTTGGTGATTGAACTAGTCCAATAAAGTCAAAGATTGGAGCTTGGTTGGACCTTACTACACCTAAAAGCACTGGAACCTTATGGTAACTAGGTTTAAGGTACTTCAGGTCTATTCAGACTTAAAACTTTGAGACTAATGGGTTCAAGTCAACTCAACTAATTAACAATAACTTTTCGAGACGTGACCACCGCCCAAATGACTAAGGTAAAGGTGTAAAATAAATGCTAGGTCGTTGCGACCTCAATCACTCGGGCTGAGTAAATCAAAAAAATAATCAACCACTCGAATAAGATAAAATCAAGCAAGCACAAGAAAGAGCGGTCTAGCTATTAGGTTTAACCTGGTATAGCTCCCAGGGTCGAACACAAGGAGCACAGATTGGCTTAAGAAGCCTACGATGTAGTCGGAGTCCAAGAGAGTTTTTTTTTTATTTGTTTTTAGATTTTTTTTTTAGATTTTTAAAAGATAAGAAAATAAGAGAAAATGAACAAACACTGGACTTCAACAATTTATACAAGACACACAAATGATGCAAAAATTATGGAAAAATGGTTTTTATGTTTTAAATGTTTTTTACTGTTTTTGGTGAATTTTTGGAATTTTTCTAATGGATAAAATAATTATTAAAAATCAAACAATGCAAAGAATGTAGGGTACTGTCCAGCAAGGCTTAAGACCCAAAAATAAAATAATTTTGGATCTCAAAAAGCCCTAGAGGTAATCTTCCTATATTCTATGAAGAATAAGGAAGATTTAGGCACCCTAATTATTATTTTTGGATTTTTAATTTATTTATTACAATTTTTATGAGTTTTTAGGGGTTTTTCAATTTTTAGGGTTTTTAAAGGATGAAAAGTGGCCAAAATTGGCTCGAAAATCAATCAACCAGTAAACAACAATGTCTAATTTTTTTGGAATTTTTGGTGAAGTTTTTATATTTTTTTGGTATTTTTAAAGTCAAACAGTAGCAAAAATATGGGTTTTTGAATTTTTAAAAATAATAAATGAAATCCAAAATGTCCCCAAAAATCATAGAAATTCCTACACCATGGCAGGAGCCATGTGTCAAAATTTCATTGGATTTGGAGGTCGTTTGATATTTTATTCAAAAAGAAAGGTAGGGCACTGTGCACAGGGACCTAAGTGCAAATACCCAAAAGTTCTGGGGTCCTGGTGCAATTTACCCAAGAAGTCACGTGCCAAGCACGTGTCTGGGGCACACAGGGACCAAATGGTAATAAAAATAAGTTCCGAGGGCTTATTGATAACAAGTATCAAAAGTCCAGGGACTTATATGCAATTTACCCAAAAATAATTCGCACATGCGTATAATCAATGTTCACAGGGGCATATTTGCAAATAAACAAAACCTTTTATTCAATAAATAACAACCAGAACTGCAGGGCATACATCGCAAATAACCCAACAAAACACGTGCCCGAGCACGTGGGTCTCTACTGGCAGGGGTATAATTGCAATTAAAATAACGTGCGAGGTCCTTGATGCAAATAACCCAGAAAATAAACAACTAGAATTCAAAATTACAGGACTAAAAAGAAATAAAACAAACAGAGGGGGTCCTATGATATTTACCCCTTTATTAATAGCGACGGCCCAGATGATGACGCGTGGATGATCGGACGGCGGAGAACAAACGCGCCCTTGACTATGGAAGCGCTGGGCTGATCCGACGGATGGCGTGCGTCCACGTGGTTGATCGGACGGTGCAGATGCGATGTGGCTCTTCGAAGGCAACCGAGCTCAGATCGGGTGGTCGAGGTTCACCCACGTGTGTAATCGGACGGCTGAGAGACGTCGTGGCTTAACCTCGCTGCTCAACGGCCCAGATGGGATCCTCAGATAGATCAACGGCTACTGCTCCTCCAAGGATGGACGCTCAGGATTAGATCTGGAGCGAGGACCTCATCGGACGGCTCTGGAAGGTGGAGGAAGAACTCGACGCCGGCGAAGTTCGCCGGCCTCCTGCGTGTACTCCGGTCCTCCTCAGCTGCGCCTGAAGGTCGGAGAATATTCCTGGTGACTGCCCGCAGCTGCTGGTGGTGGCCAAGGGTCCAACCGAACCCTGGAGGGGCTCCGGCGAGACCTGGCTGCTCGAAGCTCCTGGCTGAACTGGGAAGGAGGCTCAGACACCTCCTTTGGACCTGAAAAATAGTCAAGAAGCTTCGCGGGTCGAGGGCAAAGTGCCTCGACCCGGTTAGGTGGCGTGAAGGTGGACTGTGGTGCGTGGCGAACGAGCTCCGGCGAAGCGACGGCGAGGGAGCTCGAATCCCAGATCCTGTGCGATCTGGGTTGAGTGAAGGGATGAAGAAGGTGCGTGAGGAGGTTGCGAAGGTGCTGGAATAGTCGGAAGGTCGAGATGATAAGCGGAGTGATCGGAATCAAAGAAGTGCGTCGGAGATGGGATTTGGGCGTAATCGAAAATTGGAAGAAATTAAAAAGATCTAAGGTTACCTGATGGCTGAAGTAGACTGGGCTGGAGATGGGCTATCTCCGGGTCGTAGCTTCGAAGGGCGTCAAGGCCTGAAGCTCGGTGCTCGACGCTGGCGGCGGAGCAAATACGGCGAAGCACGCCGGATCGATGGATTCACGTCCTCGCCTCACTGCAACAAGGGCTAACGCTCGCTGTCACTCAGGCGGAGCCAATGGAGGTCACGGGGAAGGAAGAGAAGGGCCAAAGATGCGGCGCGGAGGCGGCGGAGGTGATGGTTATATAGAGTGACCGGGCGATTAGGGTTGAGGGCTGACAGCAAAGGAAGGCGTGGATTTGATGGCGGAGGATCCGGCGAGGGAGAGGGATGTGCGGCGAAGAATATGGGCGCGGGGGTTGAGTGGGGGACAGCCTGGATGCGCGTGCATAAATCGGAGAAGGTGACGCGGCGCGCGAGGTCCAGAATAGGAAAGGAGGCGCGGGGGAGTTGACTGGGGTCAACATTCCCCCGTGGCCCAATCAGGAGCGGCCACGTGTAGCGGATTTTTGTTTTATTTTTTTAGGGTAGAAATAGGTCGAATTAAAGAAAACTTAAAACATGAAATATTTTTCTTTTATTTTTTTCTATTTTTTGGTGATTTTTAATTAATTTTTGGAAATAAAAATAGGTTAGCTCTATATATAGGTATATGTACACTACATGAATTTTTATTTTTGATTTTTTATTTGTTATTTTTTTGTGTTTTTATGCTCATTTTGTATTTTATTTATTTACAAGATAAGATGAGGAATAAAAGAATATTTTTATTTGATTTTTATCACTTATCTACAAGGGTGAAATAAATAAATATATACATTTATATACATGGTATTAATACAATGTATTTTTGGTATTTTCAATTTTGTAATTTTTATTTGATTTTTGTTTTGTTTCTTTTTATTTATTTTATTTACAAAAGGTAATATAGAATATTTACAAAAAGTTTAGAAAATAAATGAATTTATTTATAGGGTTGAATAAATACAAGAGTGTGGTCTATACACATGGTGAAGGGGTATTTTTGTCTTTTTGATTTTTATCTTTTTATTTTGTTTTTAATAGAATATATACAATATGTACAAACTTCTTTTTGGGTGAGGAAAATATATAGTTTAATTTATTTACAAATATAAACAAGTGAGCTCCTATCTCCCTCTACTTTGGCTTTTATGCGGTCAGGCCCATGCTGAGCCCTCCCTTGGGTTAGGTTGCTCAATATTTATTCTAAATATTTCCCTCTTTTTCTTTTTGCTCTTTATTCTTTTATTTTGTGCACAAAAACATGCTAATTATAGGTTTTTACACAATGCATGCTTTTGGTATTTATTTGTATTTACACATATCTACATGTATTTGCAAAGGTTTTTGTAGCTAAAATAGAAGAATAAAGAGTGATGAATGGGTATTCATCACCCCCCTATGCTTAACTTTGCTAGTCCCTTAGCAAACACTTATTTGAAAAAGAAGTGAAAAAGAAAGAAAAGAAAAAGAAAAAGAGGATGTACATGGATCAAATTTGACTTATTAAACTTTCCTTCATTAACTTGAAATATGGAGCTCGATCAGATCTTTGGATTATTAATGTGTCGGAACCTTATTTGGACTTAAGCCTAAAACTCAACAGCCTCCAAGTTCCACCAATCTATGGGCAAGACTCCTCAATAAACCAGATCAGAACAAGTCTACATACACAAACTCTAATGACCATGAATCTTTCCATGCAGTGTAAGTGATATGTGGCTCCCCACCTCAGAAGTGACAAAGAAACAACCTCCCTCAACCTGGTAACTCTAATGCCTCGGTCTAGCAACTCTTTCCTCGAGAAGCGGGGTATTCCCTTCTAAGTTCAAGTGCAACCGGCTCAAGGAGAGGGGGTAGAAGTATAGAGTTTTGGAAGCCTAGCCAGTGTAGCTAAGTCTCCCGCTGCAAGCTTCATGAGATGTAACATGATACCATAAGCTTTTGCTTTTCACTCCGGTGGGGTTATTAAATTTTCAATCCGACCCACCACTTTTTTGGAGTTCTTTTTGCATTTTTGCATTTTTTTTTTTCAACAACTTCTGTACAACATATCTACATGGTGCAGCATATATAAGAAATTTCCCCTTGAGCCAGTAGACTATCCCTCTTTTGAAGCTTTATTGCAACCCACAGCTTCTGTCTTTAGCTTTCAACACCACTAGACCAAGTTGAGGTGCACTTCCTTCACTATAAGAAGAAGAGAGGTTCCGCCTAGAAGTACTACCCTCATATGCTACCCCAAGCCAAAGGAAACTGCCTCCTCACCACCTCATCCATGGAGAGCCATGTGTAAAGTGCAGGTGCAAGTGAAGCCATTGTCTCTGAGAGTCATGCGTGTGTTGTTAAGTGCTCTACTTAGGCTCATCAAGATGACATATGCTCATAGCCTAGTGGACTCAAAGAATTAAGTCCTTACGGACCTGAAAAGCCTTAAACCTAAATCCTACAAGGTTCCTCTTGAAGTTAAGTGAATTAAGATCTTTTTCAAGCTCCATTTCTCAATTTA
The DNA here is from genome assembly GCA_037367405.1 of Ottelia alismoides. NCBI lineage: Eukaryota > Viridiplantae > Streptophyta > Magnoliopsida > Alismatales > Hydrocharitaceae > Ottelia > Ottelia alismoides. The sequence continues at coordinate 1,618,178 of JAZKJV010010296.1, read as the reverse complement.
ATTCCAGGCTCAGTTTAAATGTCAACTCTTATCCAGGAAAAATTATATACATATATGTACACAAGATGCTATTTACAAATATTTTACAATCATGCAAAAATTTTTGAAAAATGTTTTGAAATCATGAATGAATGATGCATGAGGTGCAGGTTTTGCAAAAAGATATTTACAAACATTTACACAAGATTTTTGCAAACTTTTTGATTTTTAAAACATTTTGAAAAAATTTTGTACTATATACATAATTTTGATACAAAAATATTTACACAAGCTTTACACAAAAGATTTTTGAAATCATTTTTACAAAAATACTTTATACACTAGCTATGTCTGTGCAAGAATAAAAGAGGTTTATGTACATGAAAAATTTTTAATTTTTGTGATTTTTAGCCATTTTATTTATTAACACACTCACACAAAGTACGAGTTATGGCTAAAGTATATATGAAATATATACACACCCCCCCTATACTTAGCTCGAACGATGTCCTCAGAGTGATCAAGAGCGATGAAGAAGACATAACTCGTGCTTAGTAAAAGGGAAGTGAAAAGGAATGACTAAGTACAGGAACGAATGAATGAATAGAATGAGAGGAACTCGGTGGTTTCCCCCTATACTTAGGATTAACTAATCCTAAGTATAGAAAGCTGTACATGAAGGGAAAGCCGAGTGAAGAATATACAGAATCTGCCCCCCCTATACTTAGGGTAAAATATCCCTAAGTATAGGCAGCAAAAACAAGAGCAGAAAGAATGAAAAGAATACTTACAGGTCCGACATCCCCCCTATACTTAGGGTAAAGTACACCCTAAGTATAGCATAATCATAAGATGAGAAATGGGATGTGGGACTAAAGAATAGAATGATATGGACAACTGGATCTATACAGGCGGAGGAACAGTGAAAATCAGGCGTGAGATGTAAAAGATGTGATTCAAAGGACCACATCTCACGCAAAATGAATAGCAGCAATAATAACGTCCCGCGGCTCATGATCTAGAAATGGTTTGAGCCGCTGGCCGTTCACTCGGAAGGTACTCTCAGAAGATAACTCAGATATATCAATGCTACCGTTATCGTGTACCTTTCTGACCAAATAGGGTCCTTTCCATTTGCTCTGTAGCTTCCCTGGAAATAATCTAAGCCTTGCATCAAACAGCCATACTTTCTGTCCAATCTCAAAATGCTTGTGGCTGATATGAGAATCATGCCACTCCTTGACTTTCTCCTTATATTGTAGGCTGTTTGAGAAAGCAGTATCTCTAAGCTCTTCCAGGGCGGCTAACTCTGCCCTCCTTTGGTCTCCTATACCATTTGGATCCATAAGAATATCTGTGACTGCCCAGAGTGACTTGTGCCTCAGCTCAACAGGTAGATGGCAGGGCTTGCCATAAACGAGGCGAAAGGGAGACGTACCCAATGGAGTCTTGAAAGACGTCCGATATGCCCACAAGACCGAGTCCAAAAGCTGTGACCAATTCTTTCGGTCAGGGCGGACGACTTTCTGCAAAATATTCTTGATCTCCCTATTCGACACTTCGGCTAGACCATTCGTCTGTGGATGATATGGTGTGGCAACACGATGGTCTATGCCGAACTCTCTAGCAAGTGCCTTCACCTGGTCGTTGATGAAATGAGACCCCCCATCAGAAATCAGAACTCGTGGAACCCCGAACCGCGTGATGATGTTCTTCTTTAAAAATTTGCAAACTGTCTTTGCATCTGCGGCTCGGGCGGGGATAGCCTCAACCCAACGACTAACATAGTCTACGGCCAACAGAATGTACTCGAATCCCTGACTCTTAGGGAATGGACCCATGAAATCGATGCCCCATGCGTCAAAAACCTCACAGAAGTGAATGGGCTGCATCGGCATCATATCACGCTGTCCACAAGTGCCCATCCTCTGACAGTCAGTACACCTCTTCACGAACTCATCTGAGTCCTTGAAGAGGGTAGGCCACCACAAGCCGGATTGGAGCACTTTCTGTGCCGTTCTCCTCCCAGAATGATGTCCTCCTGCCTCAAGCTTGTGGCAGTAAGTAAGGACACTATGATGCTCCTCCTGAGGAATACACCGACGCCAGATGCTATCCCCTCCTTCGTGGTAAAGGATGGGATCCTCCCAGTGGTAAGACTTGACCTTCGCAAGGAAGGTCTCAATCCTCTGCTTGGGCCAATCTTGTGGGACTTTCCCAGCAACGAGAAAGTTCACAATATCGGCGTACCACGGGAGTGAGGCGATAGCAAGGATCGCCTCATCTGGGAAGGTATCACAAATGGGATCAATCTGCTCAGAATCCTCAGGCTGCTCTAATCGGGATAAATGATCCGCCACCACATTCTTGACTCCAGGCTTATCCTTGATCTCAATGTCGAACTCCTGGAGTAGAAGGATCCATCTAGTAAGTCTGGCTTTGGCATCCTTCTTTGATATGAGGTACCTGATGGCGGTGTGATCTGTGTACAAGGTCACTCGGGATCCAATGATATATGATCTGAATTTATCTAGGGCAAACACTACTGCTAGCATCTCCTTTTCTGTGACTGTATAATTCCGCTGGGCGGAATCCAATGTGCGGCTAGCATAGTGTATCGCAAACGGTACTCCATCCCTCCTCTGTCCTAGCACTGCTCCTACAGCAAAATCGGAGGCGTCCGTCATGATCTCGAATGGGAGAGACCAATCGGGTGGCTGAAGGACAGGAGCCTCAATTACGCACTGCTGGAGAGTCTCAAACGACGAAAGACACTTGTCATCGACAAGGAACTCGGTGTCTTTCGTCAAGAGGTCAGTCAACGGTCGGGCAATCTTGCTAAAATCATGAATGAATCTTCTATAAAAACCAACGTGCCCCAGAAATGACCGTAACTGCTTCAGATTGGACGGTGGTGTGAGTTTCCTAATGACATCGACCTTGGCCGGATCAACCTCCATGCCTCTGTTGGAGATGATGTGGCCAAGCACCGTCCCTTGAGTCACCATGAAGTGACTCTTCTCCCAAGATAGAACTAAGCGGGTAGCAATGCATCGCTGGAGTACTCGGTCTAGGCAGTCAAGACAGGAATCGAAATCGTCGCCGTAAACCGAGAAGTCGTCCATGAAGACCTCCAAACACTCCCCTACCATGTCCGAAAAGATTGACAGCATGCATCTCTGAAAAGTCGCAGGGGCGTTACATAGCCCGAATGGCATGCGTCGAAATGCGTAAGTACCAAAGGGACAGGTAAAGGTGGTCTTCTCCTGATCCTCAGGAGCGATGGCTACCTGGTTGTAGCCCGAGTACCCATCCAGGAAGCAATAATGGCTCTTCCCTGCCAGTCTCTCAATGATCTGATCTATAAAGGGCAGGGGGAAATGGTCCTTCTTGGTGGCCTGGTTGAGTCTCCTGTAGTCAACGCAGACTCGCCAAGAGGTGGGTACTCGTGTAGCAATCTCCTCTCCCGACTCACTGATCACAGTAGTGATGCCCGTCTTCTTGGGCACCACATGCAAGGGGCTGACCCACTTGGAGTCGGAAATGGGATAAATAAAATCTGCACTCCACCATTTTTATATTTCCTTCATAACAACCTCTCTCAGGTTGGGGTTCAGTCGCCGCTGGAACTCACGCGACGGCTTCGCCCCTTCCTCGAGATAGATATGGTGGGAACACAACGAGGGACTAATCCCATGGAGATCTGCTACGCTCCATCCGATTGCCTTGCGGTTCTTTTCAAGAACCTCCATCAGACGGGATTCTTGCTCTCCAGTCAGATCTGCAGAGATGATGACTGGGTACATCTCAGACTCTCCCGCAAGGAATCTATACTTCAGCGAAGTAGGGAGCGGCTTTAGTTCTGGACAGCTGGGTGCTGGCAAATCTGGCTTCTGAAGAAGATGTGTGTATGCGGACAATTCTGCCAAATTTGCCTGGGAAAATGATAATGAACTCTCACAGACTGGATCTGGAGAAGGCGGGTCCTCTACATTGTCTCTGATCTGCTCTGCCTCTACCTCCTCCTCATCTATAGGCTCAGGTGGATCCAGATCTGGCATCTGATCATTACAATCTGCCCAATCAGACTCTGAATCCGAGGGATCTATATCAGACTCAGTGGCATCAGTACCACTGGAGAACAAGGTGGTATCAGCACCATCATAGAGCAGGGTAGCCTCAGTACCACCATCACTGAAAATCGTGTCGCGATCAAGATCCGACTCTGCTGACTCAATAGTATCCTGAACCAGGGCTGTGCTCTCCAGACTATCCTCTGCTATCATCTCTGCATCTGAATATGAGAGGATAGTCTGTGCTGCAGGATCTGCCCAAGCTGCCTCATCATCTGTGATCACAAAATCACAGTCCTGGTGGATGTCTGGCTCTGCGTCTGTCAGCTGCTCTGAGTCTGTACTGCCATGTGAGCGGGATCTGGATCTGGCTCTGTGGTCCTTAACCGTCTCTATTTGTATACTCTCGCCCTGGACGCGAAAGTACACTTTCCCGCTATCATGATCAGTCACCGCCTTGGCTGTGGCCAAGAATGGGCGACCGAGGATGATGGGGGAATCGGTCAACGAGTCAGGGGTCTCCATGTCCAGCACTACGAAGTCCACGGGGAATTGCAGACCCTGAATCGTGACGACAACGTCTCGCAACAACCCCTTTGGCCTCTTGACAGACCGATCAGCAAACTGAAGGTATGTCCTGCTCTGTACAAGAGTGCCCAACTCTAAGTGGTCGAGAAGGGCTGCCGGAAGAAGGTTGATCGACGATCCGCTATCTAAGAGAGTACGGTCGAACATCTGCTCACTAATCTGACATCTGACATACGGGGCCCCTAAATCTGGCCTCTTAGTCGGCAGATGGTTCTGGATCGCGTAACACGTGGCTTTTGTTAGCACATGAATTTCTGCGGTCTTGTTCCTCTTCTTCCTCCTGATTGTGGTCCTATCTCTTAGGGATCGCTGAAGAAGAGGAATGTGCTGCAAAGCCTCATTGAGGGTCAGCTGGATGTGAAATCGGTCTATCATGCTCTGGCTGAACTCCTCCTGCTCTCTCTTTTTTGGGTCTTTTTCTTTTTTCTTCCCTTTCCCTAACTCAAGGGCTCTAGGAAAGGGGATCACAGGGTCCTTCTCAGATGAAGGACTAGGAATAGGCCTAGACGTTTCGATGACTGGATCCTCACAAACATCATTCACAACAGTGGGATCAGAGTAAACTAAACCTTTTCCTTTATTCAAATCAGAGTTCCGAGATACATTCATGCGAGGAAAAACAACATGTCTATCAAAATGAATATTGGTGGCCTCAGTACCACCTCTGGCTGGCTCGGCTCTGCTGGTGGCATCAGTACCACCTCCTCGATGTGGTGAGATGGCGGCCTCAGTACCGCCGGGTAAATCAGCATCTCGGGTGGCATCAGTACCACCCTCATCAGGATGTGCGGCTTCAGTACCGCTCTCCTCTTCCTCATCTGGCGCTCTAGATGAATCCTCGTGTGGTCGCTCAGATGAGGCGCCTCCTGCTGGTCTTCTACCGCTCCTAAGTGTGACAAAATCAGCATCAAATAAATCCGACGAGATAACATCAAATGAGTCACTAGAAGTGGTAGGCTCAGTGTGAACTACCTGCTCAGATTTCCTCTTCAAGTTATTCGGATTAGGCTCGATCTGTGCAGGGATGGCGGCCTTCCCTCTCATCAGGTCCCGCATCTCCTGGCGGAACTCGTCCATCTCCCGTCTAAATGTAGCCTGCTGCTCTGTGAAGAGGCGGGCTATATCATCCATGGCGGGGCTCTCATGGGAGCCCGACGGGTTGCCTCTCTGGTAATGAGGCTGCTGGACATGGTGCTGCTGTGGCTGAGAGGGGTAAGAGGATGGATGCTGCTGCGGGTGAGCCTGCTGCTCACGTCTCCAATTCTGTCCCTGCTGCTGATAGGGACGAGATACGAATGATGATGGCTGGTGTGCTGGGTGCTGCTGGTGATCCCTCTGCTGGGCGTACTGCCCTCCCTGACCGGCTGGCTGCTGCTGGGGTTGGTTACCCCCATTCCCCCACCTGAATCCGGGATGGTCTCGTCGGATTCCAGGTTGAGGACGGTCATACCAAATTCCGTTGACATCCATCAACGGCTCTGCATCGTATGGGGCGGGTGGGAGTACATCCAGAGGCTGATCCGGCTGATATACCACCATCTGTAAGTCTGGAGATGGTGGTGCCTGGTAAGAGGGCTGCTGCTGCTGGTACGGCTCCGCCTGTACAAGGTGAACTTGTCTAGGCTGCTGCAAGGAGCTGGAGCGCTGGGACGAGCTGCGGCTGCCACCGGAATCGCCTCGCGACAGAAGACGGGGCTGAGGAGCCGTCTGTGCCTCCTGGAGACACAAGAGCTGGGTCTTCATGTCGCTCAGAGTCTGTGCCATTTCCTCCATCTGAGTTATGCCCTGGCACTGCTTCTTCTCGATGATTTCCATGCGGTCCAACTTCTCGCTAATAATCCCCATGTCCGCAGCGGCCGACTCTGCCTGTGCGGCTGCAACTGTGGACGAACTGGATGGACCTGCATCAACCCGTGCTATCCGCTGATACTGCACGGGCCCTGGCGGCTGTTGAGATCTCTGTGTGTACAACCGAGTCTGGGACATCACCATGTAGTTCTCGGACATCTCCTCATAGATGGCCCAGACTTGGTTGTGGTCCTTGGCAAAGTAGGACCCGCCGCAAGAAGCATTCACCAGACCCTGAAGCTCTGGTGTTAGCCCACTGAAGAAGCTCTGAACTAGGTTCGGCTTCGAGATATCATGGTGTGGGCATCTATCCAGAAGCTCTCTGAACCTCTCCCATGCCTCGTGAAATTGCTCGTTAGGTTGCATGGAGAAGTTGTTGATCAGGGCCCTTGCTGCATTCGTCCGCCCGAGTGGATAGTACTTGTTCAAGTACTCGGTGCGGAGCTGATCCCAGGTGTAGACAAACTTCCCTAGATGTTTCAGCCAGGCGGCTGCTCTATCTGCCAGTGAAAAAGGGAAGGCCATCATTCGAATCGTATCTTGGTCCACACGACGGTCGTGGACAGTGCTGCAGATCATCAGAAACTCCTGGAGATGGAGGTGTGGTTCCTCAGTGGCGAGTCCGTGAAAATGAGGAAGCATCTGCAGGGTGTTCGGAGGGAACTTGAAATCCCCCACGATAGCAGGAATCACTACCCACTGGTGCATCAGTGTAGATCCGGGGTTGTGAAGCTCCCGCATCGGTCTTGCTGCGGCGGCGGCTGCCGCTGCTGCGGCTGCTGCTGCTGCGGCTGCTGCCTCTGCATCAGCATCAGGAATGTCCTCCGGCTCGCTCGGCTCTTCTCTCTCTCTTCGGAGTCTCTCCAACTCCCTCCTCATCTCTATCATGAAAGCCCCCTGATCGCGTAACTGGTTCTGAACTGTCTCTAACGACGCAATCAGGGTGGAGTTGATCGCTCCCTGGTCTAAGACAAAATGTTCGGGCTGGCGATCGTCTGAACTACCGGCTCCAGCCATTGGGATGTCTGCAAAATCAGAAGAGCCCAACTCAGGTTCGGTCAAATGAATTCGTCTCTCCTCGGGCTCATGTCTCTCAGGAACAGAAAGGGGATCGAGGGGGAACAGGGTGGATTCGAACTCGGGCCCGGAGAGCTGGTCTCGACTCTCACGGGCCAACCTAGATGATGGAGTAGATGCGCCTGAAAGCGGTGCAGCCAGAGGCTGCCTAAGAGATCGTCTACCCATCATCTTGATCTTGGCGAGTTGGGCGGATGGGATCTGGAGAAAATATGATCGCAAAGCAAACCCCCGGTTCACCAACGCAACACAATGTGAAGACCGTGAAAGATCGGTCAATTTATCTTGTCAATTTTAGTTGGTGAACATTCAAGATATCAGAGCGATTACGTGACCTGTTGGGATACCCGATGCTCTCTCAACCGACTGTCCCGCACAAAAGAGTCGGTAATCAGTCGAGATGAGCACCGGAGGGCTCTACCTAGTGTTCGGGTCACTCTCTCGCACAATCAAACCAAACAATGAGGGGGTTGCTCTCCCCAAGACAAATTTTTATTGTGAGTGTCTTTTAGGGTCAATAGAGTTATCCAGTCCCAATTTTTATTGTTTTTCTTTTTAATTTTTTTTCAAAAATAAAAACAAGCGGCCTAGCGGTTTTTCCGATTCTCCTGATGATTATTAATCCAAAAACAGAGGGAGAAGACGAAAAAGCCGATGCGCGAAGAAATCAATGATGCATGCAGAGAAAGAAATGCGTACCTTGTCTCCAGCACTCTACATGCAAGTGATCCGCGCAGAATTTAAAGACAGAATAAAACTACCTAAATGGTGCAGCGGGAAAAACCGGCCTTAGACAAGCAATTTCTATTGATCGTGAAGAACAATAGTTAGCTAATCGAATTGAGTCCGGAGTCCGATCTTGGGAGTCACTCGGTGCCCGCCACAACGGGTCCTGCCAGCGCTGTATGTGACTCCTCACGGCACGTGGTCTCAAATTCAATTAAACTAACTTTTTCAATGAATTTTATTAAGGTCCAATTACGTTCTATGGGAACAGATATTCTATTAGGTGTTTGGGCCTTAAAAATCTACGTCACAATCAACATAAATTCCTAAATCTAGGGGCTCGAGGAAAACCACGTAAACACCGGAAAAGGCAGCTAGCTATGAAAACCACGATAAAAGCCGCGAAAATCAGATGGGTCCCCCGAGCACACCGGTGCTCGGCGAAACAGACCCGCTAATGTTACAAATGTCCACAAATGTCCAGAGTCTGAGTCCTAAATTATTACAACAAGAATAATGTCCTCTCTCTCTGAAATAAAATTTTCCTCTCCTCTCTCTCTCTTCCCTCTCTTCTTCCCGTGCGGGTCCTCAAAAAGTGTACTTCAAGAGCTCCACGTAGTACCTCGCACAAAAAATAGAAAGAGAGAGTGTCAGAAAACAGTTATAATATAGAGAGACAAAAAATACAAGAATGAAATCTGACTACAAAGCCGTGCTCCCCGGCAACGGCGCCATTCTGACCACCGCCCAAATGACTAAGGTAAAGGTGTAAAATAAATGCTAGGTCGTTGCGACCTCAATCACTCGGGCTGAGTAAATCAAAAAAAATAATCAACCACTCGAATAAGATAAAATCAAGCAAGCACAAGAAAGAGCGGTCTAGCTATTAGGTTTAACCTGGTATAGCTCCCAGGGTCGAACACAAGGAGCACAGATTGGCTTAAGAAGCCTACGATGTAGTCGGAGTCCAAGAGAGTTTTTTTTTTTTATTTGTTTTTAGATTTTTTTTTTAGATTTTTAAAAGATAAGAAAATAAGAGAAAATGAACAAACACTGGACTTCAACAATTTATACAAGACACACAAATGATGCAAAAATTATGGAAAAATGGTTTTTATGTTTTAAATGTTTTTTACTGTTTTTGGTGAATTTTTGGAATTTTTCTAATGGATAAAATAATTATTAAAAATCAAACAATGCAAAGAATGTAGGGTACTGTCCAGCAAGGCTTAAGACCCAAAAATAAAATAATTTTGGATCTCAAAAAGCCCTAGAGGTAATCTTCCTATATTCTATGAAGAATAAGGAAGATTTAGGCACCCTAATTATTATTTTTGGATTTTTAATTTATTTATTACAATTTTTATGAGTTTTTAGGGGTTTTTCAATTTTTAGGGTTTTTAAAGGATGAAAAGTGGCCAAAATTGGCTCGAAAATCAATCAACCAGTAAACAACAATGTCTAATTTTTTTGGAATTTTTGGTGAAGTTTTTATATTTTTTTGGTATTTTTAAAGTCAAACAGTAGCAAAAATATGGGTTTTTGAATTTTTAAAAATAATAAATGAAATCCAAAATGTCCCCAAAAATCATAGAAATTCCTACACCATGGCAGGAGCCATGTGTCAAAATTTCATTGGATTTGGAGGTCGTTTGATATTTTATTCAAAAAGAAAGGTAGGGCACTGTGCACAGGGACCTAAGTGCAAATACCCAAAAGTTCTGGGGTCCTGGTGCAATTTACCCAAGAAGTCACGTGCCAAGCACGTGTCTGGGGCACACAGGGACCAAATGGTAATAAAAATAAGTTCCGAGGGCTTATTGATAACAAGTATCAAAAGTCCAGGGACTTATATGCAATTTACCCAAAAATAATTCGCACATGCGTATAATCAATGTTCACAGGGGCATATTTGCAAATAAACAAAACCTTTTATTCAATAAATAACAACCAGAACTGCAGGGCATACATCGCAAATAACCCAACAAAACACGTGCCCGAGCACGTGGGTCTCTACTGGCAGGGGTATAATTGCAATTAAAATAACGTGCGAGGTCCTTGATGCAAATAACCCAGAAAATAAACAACTAGAATTCAAAATTACAGGACTAAAAAGAAATAAAACAAACAGAGGGGGTCCTATGATATTTACCCCTTTATTAATAGCGACGGCCCAGATGATGACGCGTGGATGATCGGACGGCGGAGAACAAACGCGCCCTTGACTATGGAAGCGCTGGGCTGATCCGACGGATGGCGTGCGTCCACGTGGTTGATCGGACGGTGCAGATGCGATGTGGCTCTTCGAAGGCAACCGAGCTCAGATCGGGTGGTCGAGGTTCACCCACGTGTGTAATCGGACGGCTGAGAGACGTCGTGGCTTAACCTCGCTGCTCAACGGCCCAGATGGGATCCTCAGATAGATCAACGGCTACTGCTCCTCCAAGGATGGACGCTCAGGATTAGATCTGGAGCGAGGACCTCATCGGACGGCTCTGGAAGGTGGAGGAAGAACTCGACGCCGGCGAAGTTCGCCGGCCTCCTGCGTGTACTCCGGTCCTCCTCAGCTGCGCCTGAAGGTCGGAGAATATTCCTGGTGACTGCCCGCAGCTGCTGGTGGTGGCCAAGGGTCCAACCGAACCCTGGAGGGGCTCCGGCGAGACCTGGCTGCTCGAAGCTCCTGGCTGAACTGGGAAGGAGGCTCAGACACCTCCTTTGGACCTGAAAAATAGTCAAGAAGCTTCGCGGGTCGAGGGCAAAGTGCCTCGACCCGGTTAGGTGGCGTGAAGGTGGACTGTGGTGCGTGGCGAACGAGCTCCGGCGAAGCGACGGCGAGGGAGCTCGAATCCCAGATCCTGTGCGATCTGGGTTGAGTGAAGGGATGAAGAAGGTGCGTGAGGAGGTTGCGAAGGTGCTGGAATAGTCGGAAGGTCGAGATGATAAGCGGAGTGATCGGAATCAAAGAAGTGCGTCGGAGATGGGATTTGGGCGTAATCGAAAATTGGAAGAAATTAAAAAGATCTAAGGTTACCTGATGGCTGAAGTAGACTGGGCTGGAGATGGGCTATCTCCGGGTCGTAGCTTCGAAGGGCGTCAAGGCCTGAAGCTCGGTGCTCGACGCTGGCGGCGGAGCAAATACGGCGAAGCACGCCGGATCGATGGATTCACGTCCTCGCCTCACTGCAACAAGGGCTAACGCTCGCTGTCACTCAGGCGGAGCCAATGGAGGTCACGGGGAAGGAAGAGAAGGGCCAAAGATGCGGCGCGGAGGCGGCGGAGGTGATGGTTATATAGAGTGACCGGGCGATTAGGGTTGAGGGCTGACAGCAAAGGAAGGCGTGGATTTGATGGCGGAGGATCCGGCGAGGGAGAGGGATGTGCGGCGAAGAATATGGGCGCGGGGGTTGAGTGGGGGACAGCCTGGATGCGCGTGCATAAATCGGAGAAGGTGACGCGGCGCGCGAGGTCCAGAATAGGAAAGGAGGCGCGGGGGAGTTGACTGGGGTCAACATTCCCCCGTGGCCCAATCAGGAGCGGCCACGTGTAGCGGATTTTTGTTTTATTTTTTTAGGGTAGAAATAGGTCGAATTAAAGAAAACTTAAAACATGAAATATTTTTCTTTTATTTTTTTCTATTTTTTGGTGATTTTTAATTAATTTTTGGAAATAAAAATAGGTTAGCTCTATATATAGGTATATGTACACTACATGAATTTTTATTTTTGATTTTTTATTTGTTATTTTTTTGTGTTTTTATGCTCATTTTGTATTTTATTTATTTACAAGATAAGATGAGGAATAAAAGAATATTTTTATTTGATTTTTATCACTTATCTACAAGGGTGAAATAAATAAATATATACATTTATATACATGGTATTAATACAATGTATTTTTGGTATTTTCAATTTTGTAATTTTTATTTGATTTTTGTTTTGTTTCTTTTTATTTATTTTATTTACAAAAGGTAATATAGAATATTTACAAAAAGTTTAGAAAATAAATGAATTTATTTATAGGGTTGAATAAATACAAGAGTGTGGTCTATACACATGGTGAAGGGGTATTTTTGTCTTTTTGATTTTTATCTTTTTATTTTGTTTTTAATAGAATATATACAATATGTACAAACTTCTTTTTGGGTGAGGAAAATATATAGTTTAATTTATTTACAAATATAAACAAGTGAGCTCCTATCTCCCTCTACTTTGGCTTTTATGCGGTCAGGCCCATGCTGAGCCCTCCCTTGGGTTAGGTTGCTCAATATTTATTCTAAATATTTCCCTCTTTTTCTTTTTGCTCTTTATTCTTTTATTTTGTGCACAAAAACATGCTAATTATAGGTTTTTACACAATGCATGCTTTTGGTATTTATTTGTATTTACACATATCTACATGTATTTGCAAAGGTTTTTGTAGCTAAAATAGAAGAATAAAGAGTGATGAATGGGTATTCATCAAGACGCGTGCATGACTCTTGTTGCTCATGACCTAACTTGGACACTTGCACCTTTCACTTGGCTCAACTCAGTTGGAGTGGTGAGGGGGTTGGATTTATCGGTCTGAGACGCACACGGGTGGAAAACATTCATCCTCATCTAGGGAGGGAAGTACACAACAACCCGGTCCAGTTGCCATGAAGTTGAATAACAGGAGAGCGTGGGTTGCAACAATGCTTCAAAAGAGGGATAGTCTTCTGACTCAAGAGGAAAAACTCCTTATGTAAATGCTGTTGTAAATAGTATTTCAAAAAAAACTCCAAAAAAGTGGACAGACTTGAAAATAAAATAAAATGCCTACCAAAGTATGTATATATGTTAAATAGAAAATATGCAAGCTTGAGCATCAAAGTTATACCATGTGAACCTGCAGCTGGATGACTTGACTACACTGGTCATGCATCCCAGGATATGCAACTAAGGTATAGGTAGCTACACTGGCTACCATCCATTCTTTTCTTCGCAACCTCATCTTGAGTTGGATGCCACTTGAACTTAGAAGGGAATACCCCGCTCTTCGAGGACAGAGTGCTGGATAGGGGAATCATTGGGTTGTCATTGTGGAAAAGTCAATTCCTTTGTCACTTCCATTGGGGAGAGCCATTATCAATTACACTATACAAATCAGCTTCATAGTCATAAGGGTTTGCGTATGATGTAGACTAGTTCTGACCTGGCAATTGAGGTGGTTTGAACCGAGTTCTGTGACTCTTGAAGGTTGTTGTCTTTTAAATTTGGTTCCCGGTCAGATTCCACACACATTTTCACATCAAGATCTAACCTGAGATCCAAACTAAGATTTTGTATAGACAATTTTAATTATCAAAATCAATTCCATTTATTTTTTATTCTTTCTTTTTCTTTTCTTCTTTATTCTTTTTGTACTTATTGCATAAGTGTTTGCTAGGGACTAGCAAAGGCAAGTATAGGGGGTGATGAAGCTTCATTTCATCACCTTTATTCTATCATTTTGGCCTTAAAAACCCTACTTAATGCATGTAAATAGCATAAATTTGTACAAAATAGCACCCATCATTTATTGCATTTATTGTATAAATAATATTGTTTCTAATGCCAAAATTATAGAATAAAGAGAAGAGAAGAAAAAGAAATAAAATATCGAACATATTTTATGACCCTAAACCCCAAGACTAGGTCAAGAATTGAGTTGGTCGACAAGGAATAAAGTAGGAGGAGATAGGCCAAAAATACAATAAAATCCAATTCTTTTATTCATTATTTATGCATTTTTGACACATTTTTTACTCTTTAGTATTTATTCATCAAATAAAGAAACTTTGCACATGAAAGTTATAAATAATAATGTGAACAAAAATAAAAAATTGAGTTTGTACAAAAATAATCCACAGTGTTCATTTTATACACAAAATAAAAAGCCAAAAACTAAACTTCACAGACCCATATCTTTCATAAAAACTCAAAATATATCAAAATCACTTCTAATTGTATATATCTTTTCACAAGCTATTTAATGGTGGTGGATTTATATTTTTTGGAGTTACTATGTGAAAGTTAGGTTTTTGACCCCTATTGTACATTATACCGATTAAAATATTCAATTTATTCATTATTCATTATTATTTACACATTCATATTTTTATATTTTTGTAATATTATTTATAACATATGTGCATATTAAAAGTAAAATATAACTGAAAAGAAAATGAAAAAAATAAAATAAGTTTATGTGTGAACATATATATTAAAAATACAACATCAAAATAAAACTCATTAAAACAATAACTTAGCATTTTGCATGTCTTTGTTAATATTGTATAATTAGCACATGTTTGGTTAAATAAAAGAATAAAGGAAAAGAAAAAGAATGACGTATTTAGAATAAATATAGAGTGACCCAAAACCCAAGAGAAGGTCAAGTCATGACCTCATCACAAAATAAAATAAGTAGAGAGGGACAGGGTCTACTATGTATTGTATATATCACCTATACTTATACATATTGTTATTTATTTATTTTTGATAAAACCAAAATTACTTAATTATTTTACACCCTTGTATATAGTTTTAATAATATTATAAAAAATAAAATAAAAATCAGAAAAACAATCAAAAATAAAAATAAAATCATCAAAACTTTCTATAAAAGAAACATGTACATATCACATCCATTATTTATTACTTATAAAATTATGTTGTAAACAAATAAAATATAAAATAAAGGTATTTATGTAAAAAATAACAAAATAAAAATACTTGTACATAGGTATAGTATACGTGTATATAATACTATACATTGTATATATGTTATTTTGTTTTTCATAAAAATAATTAAGAATCATAGAAAATACTTTAGAAAATAATAAACATTTTTTATTTTATACACTTTTTATTTTATTTCATTTGCTATTTTTTATTGAATTTCCTTTTACTTTGTAAATCCTAATTTTCTCATTGGCCCACGTCAAATCGTTGACCTCAGTCAACAGTCTCTTCCAACCGGGTCAGGTTGTCCTCCCTATCGCTAAAATCATTTCTCCGAATTATTACGCCCGACTCTGACCTCATTTCCCCTCGATTCTTCGTCCGATTCTACTCCTATGATCCGTAACCCTCGCATATCCTTAGGAAGGTTCGGATATTCTTAGGGTTACGCACTTCCCTCCGACCTTTCTGGACCTTGGGGAACCTTATAAAACCTCTCTTGAGCTCCGTCAGCCCTTCAGCTCATCCCTCACACCCCCATTCTTCCCTAGACACCCTCAGTGGAGTGACAGCCACTCAAGGAGAAGCTTCGGATCCTCAGGAGACACTTGGAGGCTCGTAGCTCATCACGTCGCCGGAGAGCTGCCGCGAGAAGCCTCTCATCCTGTCGCAGCTTGATCGAGGCCAAGACTTGTCCTCCTACCTTCGCCTGAAGCTCAGGAACTCCTCTGACCCTTCAGGTATTTATCTTTCCTTTCGTATTGTCATGTTCGATCACATCTTCCCATATTCGTTCTGCCTCTGTTCGCGGGCTCCGACCACCAGGTCCATAGCCCATCATCTAGATCCCTCCGCTCAGATTGACTCGCTAGATCGCCTTCCATCTTCTCACGCAACATGTTCCCCCTAAGGCATGACCATCGGGTCGAGATTAGGAAGGGTCTCCTTCCCCCACATTCACCGAAGACCCAAAACCTCATACCCTGTTGCTTCTTTCACCTTTAGCTGCAATAACCAGAACCAGAGCATAGCCCCAAGTCCCATCTATCCTTTGCACATTCATTCGTACGTAGGAAAACCATTATGGACCATCAGCTTCTGTGACGGAGCATCTTCAGGAAAGCAGCCACCACCATGCCCATCCGCCCGTTGTCGCCTCCATCGGAGCTTCTCGTTCGACGCGCCTCACCTCCACGAGTCTGTCGAGACCCTCAGGTCCTTCATCGGGTCTGCGGATTCCCTTCCTCGCTCGAACAAAGTTTAACCCAGACGTGTTCTTGCAAACTCATTTTTAGCCGTTGGATCATCCATCCTCTGCCAGATCTGATCTGAGCCACCCGACACACTCAGCTTTGAGGTTGTTAGATCAGGCCCTCTAACGCATCTTCCTCACATATTCATAGCATTCTCTACATCCATCAGATCCGTAGCAAGACTCGATCAGAGTCGTACGACGACGTAGCTTCAATGCGCGCCACGTGCTCCGCACGCATCTACAAGGGTATATTTCCCTTTTGTCCCATGCATGCTTTTGCTTTCATATGTACTCCAATCAATAAATGTGTAGTTAACAACTTTCACAGTTTGGACCTCGAAGTTTATGTTATTTGCAGTTTAGTCCCTCTGAATCTGAAGCACGTGCAATCCTACATGAGTTTTGGGTTATTTGCATGATCTATCCTGAACTCTTTTGCAGTTAATTAATGAATGTTATGTTTTTTAGTATTTGAATTTATGCCCATGTGAGTCTGGATCACGTGTGACGCATGCTTTGGTTGGGATAATTGCAGAGCCACCCCTTGAACTTTTCTATTGTGTTATTCTTTGGTCTGCAAACTTAAAGTAATTACTAATTAGTCCATGTGAACTATGCTTAAGTACTTGCTTTGGTTTGAAATTAATAAATATTAAATTAATTCGAAAAAAATACGTGAAAATTACCATAGGCTCCTGTTAGTGTGTATTATTTACTATAATTTTATTGGGTTGATTTATTTGCATTTGCTATTTTTGAAAAATCAAAAACCATTAAAAATGTCCTTGTTTGCCTTCTAAAAATTATAAAAATTCGAAAAATGTTTGAAAATTATATAAAAATTCATATATGCGTCTTTTTGCTTGCTTTAATTCCACTACTAATTTTGTTTAAAAATTCATTTTAAAAACCTTAAAAATTAAAAACAATCAAAGTCTTATAAAAATCACATAAAATCAAAGAAAAAAATGAGATTTCAGTTTCTACGCTCACCTCTATATATCTATTTTATCATAAAGTAATCGTCCAGGACCTTGGGACACTTAAAATATTTTTAAGTTGCAATGTTGTACATTGTTTGGAGTTTGGGTACTATTTGATTTTTATAAAATCACAAAAATATCAAAAAAACTTATAGAAATTACCAAAAACACTTGAAAACTTTTGAAACCCAAAATATTTTCTTTATAGTTTTCTGAGCATTTTTGCTATATTAAAAAATACAAAAAAGTGTGATGTGTGTACTGTATCTTGTGTGCTATCTTGCCTTTTTGAAAAAAATTAAAATTTTGCAAAATTAAAAACCACAAAAAATATTTTATTCTTTGAAATTTGACTACTTCGTATTTCCTTCGTGCTCCTTGTATTCGACCCTGGTGGCTACACCAGGTAAATAAAAATAGCGAGTCGCTTACATGTTTTGATTGCTTGATTTTTTTGTGAGTGGTTTTATTCTTCTCATTGAGTTTGCCTATTGATTGGGGTTGTAACAACCATTAATTTATTTTGTTACTTTACCTTAGTCGGTAGGCTCGCTCACCACACATTAACTCGATTTTTTCCTGAGCAACTTTCATATCATCATTTGCATTGATGCATCTTTTCATTATTCTAGTATATGTCACATTTGTGAATATAATCTAAGATAATTTTTCTCATATCCATATCTTTCCATTGTTCCTAACTACCTTTTGAATTTTCTATCTAATGAAATTCATTCGATTTCTTCAAATAAAACATGAAATAATTGACCAATACTCTGGCACTTTACATTTTTTGCTTCTAATAAATTTTATATCCAATTTTCCCATATATTTTGTGTCAACAAGTTTTGTCCCATGGAGATCCATATATGTGTGTGTGTGTGTGTGTGTGTGTGTGTGTGTGTGTGTGTGTGTGTGTGTGCGCGTGTGTGTGTATATATATATATATATGTACGTATGTATGTATGTATAATTTTAGGTGTATGATTTGTATCCTATGATTATTCTTTATCTTTTGTTATCTATAGGATCTATATATGCATTAAAGATTTTCTTATAGAATTCATATGTTCCCTGTTGAATCCAAATTTGTATGTATGTGTGTGTGTGTGTGTGTGTGTGTGTGTGTGTGTGTGTGTATATATATATATATGGTTTAAATTCAAAATGACATTAAAAATTAATCAATTTATAATATCATGCTTATATATTTTATTGATTATATTATCTTATTTGAAATTTTTGTTTTTTTTAGATCATCAAAATTTTTACATATCACATTTTATTATTATAATTTTTAATATTTTTAATTAAAATAATGCAAACCACATAATATGCATATACTTTTGTATATACTTCCGCATACCCGCTTACTCGCTCAGGACCGCCTGACCGAACATAGTATATTTCTGAATCTTGTAGTTTGCAAGCATGTATAGAGGTCGAACTTAGGGATTAAACGGTAGATTGTGAAAATAAATGTAAATTTTGTTCTTTTCTATTATCCATATATTGTCTTTTTGTTTGGGTTTTAATTTTTTTATATTTCTTGGATTTTGATTTTTATTTTTTGGTAGTTTTTAATTTTATAATTATTATTTTCTTTTTATATCTTTTGATTTTAAATTTCTTTTTCTTATATATAATGTAATCTTATATAAGGTTATATATACAAATTAGGATAATATAATTATAAATGCTAATAAAAGTAAACAAAATACAAGAAATAAAATGTTATTGGGATTTATATAGTTTTCTCAAGTTTTTATGATTTTTTCTAGAATCTTTGCCAATTTTAGGTATTTTTTAAAATAAAAAATATCCCAAATGAAGAATAAATAAATAGGCAGAATTGATTTGAATATTAAATATAACAAATGAAATCCAATTCTTCAAATTAGTTTTAATAGACAGATATTAATATAAAGAAAATTCAGAGAGAAAAATAAATATTTTTGGGATTTTGGGGAATTTTATATCTTTTTACTGAATTTTAGATATTTTATTTTTGTGCCTTTTCTTTTTCTATTTTTTTTTTGAGATTTTTGGTTTGAAGATACATTATATTAAAATAAACGAAATAATTTTTTTAGAATTTCTCAAAAAGCCATTATTTTTTTGGTTAATAGTTAAGATGCTAAAATGCAAAAATAAAAGTATGGCATAAATCTGCATGCTAGCAGGCATTTAACCCTGTTTTTGCATAATTTTTGGAGCATGGATACTATTTTTAATAGATGAAATTCAAGCACAAAAATACATGTACAATTCCGAAAGAAAAAAAGACTGAGATTTTGAGCCTAAGGTGAGCAGCTTTTCTCTTGCCTCAAGAGAACTGCCTTCTCTTAGGGTGATGAAATATAGAGATTCGCCTTCTCTTTATGCAGCTCGTAGAGGGAAAAAAGACTGAAGCATATTTGCAAATAAAAATAAATTCAGGGGCACATGTGCAAATTTCCTATAAACATACAACTAATATTTACATTTATTGGACTAAACATAAAAAAACTTGCAAGGATATCTTTGCAAAATGAGCACTTCACGTGGGACAGCAAGTGAGGTGACCTAGCATGGACCCTTATGCAATAACAAATAAATATAGGGGTCTCACTACAATATTCGCACATTTATTTAAACTACAAAATTTATCTACAAGATAAATACATAAAACAAAAATGCATGGTGTTATATATGCAATTTACTCCCATTATGCACACCATTGTGCGACTGATGGCGAATGAGCTTTAGAGCTCTGTTTTGCTCGACAGCTTGTTCTTGAAGTCAACTCCCCTTAGATGGGATCCTCAAGTCCTGTAATGATGCACAAAGCATGGCGAGACAAAGGCAGCGTGATATGTCTTTTATTTGGGCGGAATTGAGGTGAAGTGGATTGGGGGTGATGAGGTCCGATGAGTGTTGGCAGAAGGACTTCGGTCTCTCAACTCCAGAAGAAATCGAGGATGGATGGGTGGTCAGGCAGATGAAGAAATGGAAAGGGAAACTGAGGGAAGCGTAATGGGGTCGGAACAGTGGGCACAAGCATGGAACGACAACCGGAGCTCAAGAGCTCCGATGAGCTAACTAATCTAACCTATGATAATAGCGTATTTAAAACACAAAATTAAATGCATAAAATGAAAGACAATAACTAAATCTACCTAGGGAAAGTAAAGGCACAGATCGAACTTGGTTGGAGGCCAAGGAGCAGGACGGTCGCTAGAGCGCCACCGTGGGTGCACCTCCCTCCTCCTTCAGTCGCTCCAAAGCTTCAGGGATTCGCCAGTTGTCACTTGATGATGCTCTTGATCGAAGATGAAGGGCTTAAGGGCTCGAAAAATGACCAAAAAGGGAAGGGAAGAAGATATGTTTTGTTTTATTTGTAAGTACGGTGGGCACCCGTATTCACCTAGGGTTAACTAATGATCAGGGCTATGTACATAAGATCTATGGAGTCGACGAGAATCATGGAGGATCAAGGAGTGGAAATGGTAAAGGGCTCGAGGGCGAAGGAGCATCAATGCGGCATGGAAAATTCAAGAAAATGGGTAACTCGAGGCATCTGACACGGTCCAGAGAGAAGACAGGGCGGTTGACTAGGGTCAACGGTCCATGCGATATGATTGGTCTACGTAGGACACTACGAGACGAAATAGCAAGCTTTATTAAAAAAATATTACTTAAAATAGTAAATGATTTTATTATTTTCTGGATATAAATTAAAAAATGTTCATTTTTTATGTTTTATTTTAATATGATATTTATTTATTTTTATGAGCTTATTTATTACAAGTTATTTTTAAGGGTATATTTATATGTATATTAACCTATAATTTGTATATTTTATTTTTATTTCGTATTTTTTTATTTTATTATGTTATTTTCATAGGTTTCATATTTACAACTTATTTTTAGGTACATAAATATTTTTTATTGTATTTTTGTGATACTTATGTACACTTAAATAAATAGGGGTACCAAACATATATGTGTGAGTATAGTATATAATATGTATATTTATATAACCTATTTTTATTTTTTTATTATGGTTTTATTATATTTTAAATGCGTACATATATTATAAATAATATTTACAAAATTATGAAATATAAAATTGTAAAATACTGAAGAATAGATAAAACGAATATTTTATTCAGATATAATATAAAATAGAGGGTCCAAAACCTAACTTTCACACCTTATTACAAATTAAGTGAAATCACATTCATTAACTAACTTATTAAAAGTTATAAATAATTAAAGTTGAATTTGATATATTTTCTGTTTTTATTGAGGAGGCACGGGTCTGAGAAGTTTGGGTTTTCACTTTTTATTTTGAGTATAAAAACTACACTATATTTTTTGTATGAAATCAATTTTGTATTTTCTATACATTTTTATCTACAACTTTTATGTACAAAGTTTCTTGATTTGAGATATAAATAATAAAGAATAAAATGGATCCAAAAGTAATTTATATATGAATAAAAGAATGGGATTTTTATTGTATATTTGTCCCTTGTCTACCTCTACTTTATTCCTTGTCGACCAAATCAATTCTTGACTTAATCTCCAGGTTTAATGTAATAAAATACCTTTGGTATTTTATTCTTTTTCTTCTCTTTCTTTTATTCTATAATTTTGGAATTAAAAAAATTATATTTTATATACAATAAATGGAATAAATATATAATGTTAATTTGTACAAATAATGTTATTTACATGCATTAGCTAGGGTTTTTAAGGCTAAAATGATAGAATAAAAATGATGAAATGGAAATTCATTAATTACTAATTGTTGGATTCTATTTACAAATGAAACCCCGGTACGATTAAAAAAATCTTATATGCATGTTACTAACATTATTATGCACTAGTTGTACGAGGGATGATCTTGTGAGAGCCAAATCTATAAGAGCAGTGAATCTGAACCACTAGATTCCGCTCTTCTCTCTCCTCATGCAATCAATGAGGAGAGAGATGACAGAATTTAGTGGTCCAGAATCATTGCTCTTATGTTCTCACATATTTTGTCTCTCACAGGATTAGCCCTCCTAGTTATACTAAGTATATATTTTTACTAGCTACAATTCGTGTTCATAAACAATTATATATTAATGACATTTATATTTTTTTACATGATAGTGATGTATAAAGACAATACATTAGATTTCATTAATTAATATTTGACTAGATTTTGTCGTCATAATATTTACCAAAAAATGGACGTCATTCGAGTTAATAAAAAATAAAAAAAAGGGAGCCTCTCAAAATGGCAGAGAAAATAAATGGGTAGTAACTAAAAAATAAGCATTAAAAAGTTATAGAAGTTACCGTATCATTTTTTTAGATAAACTATATAGATTGTACCGTTAGATTAAGATCTAACATATAAAACAGATGACTTCATTTGAAAGGCACCCTTAGTTGTTTGTTTGTGCCTGGCTTCATGCATGCATGCGTGTGCACGTGCACCACTGTGTGCTCAGCACGTGCATGTGAGCAGGTGGGTGTGCGCCTAATGCGCACGTGCATGCACGTGAGTGTCTTTGTGTGCGTGTTAGTGCACTTATGACATGTGTGACGTATGCATTGAGAACATTAAATAAAAGTGTAATAAAGTGTGATTTTTAAGTATTATTGCGAACATACATAATTTTTGACAATCTTAAAATAATTTATTACAGCAAGAAAATATACAAACTAAGATAAAGTGCATATAAAGGATGATCCATAAGGACAAGCGATCTTACACTGTTTTTCTTTATTTTTATATGGCATTTTTTATCTTATTGGACTCACAGAGCTCCTAATTTATGTTGGAGGTTCGAACATCGAATCACAATGAAACCTATACCATGATGTTATAAATATTTTCGTTACGTTAATAAACGTTTTGTTTGACTTTTTAGTTAATTTCTGAAGTTAGAAGAAACTAACCTGAAACCTATGGACCAGCTTATATTTTTCCAAAACAGGATAATATGGATATTTGCCAATTTTAAGTTTTTTGTGATTAAGTAAATTGTAGTAAAAGTAAGTCAATGACATGTAATTACAAACAAGTCACCAAAGAACTAAATATAAATAATGAAAGCCGCGAACTAAAAAACAATTTTTTGAATGAAAAAGTATTGAAATTTAGAAATTTGGGCAAAAAAAAATAAGATATGTCAAATTATAGTTAAGTCCGATATCATTTAATAACTCAAAGTAGTGAAATATTTCACAAATAGGCCTCCTCCAGGAATGCATAGACCACCGTTGATCTTTTTTGCAACAATGAGAGCTGCGTGGAGAACTGCGAGCGCAAAGCTGCCTTAATCTGAATCCTCCCATCTACACTGTTCATGAATACTTGATACAGATGCATTTAACCAATGTTTTTGAAACCGGACCGGACCGGCCGGTTGGACCGGTCCGACCAGCAAACCGGGTGTTGGCCGGTTCATTCTCCCGGTTTAGAACGGTTTGGTCCAACTATAGTCATCTCAGGTCTAACCACCGGTTGAACAAATATGAAAAGCTACAGGTTAAACCGGTTCTACTACATTCGAACCAGTATTGAACCCGGGTTAAGTTGCATAGTACCATCGATCCATACTTCCATAGCCATTAGCCACCTCTTTTGAGATTGACATGACTTTGTTTAATATTCCATGCAAAAGATGTCAGGCTTCTTCAGAGACAAGACATTGCCCATTTCAACTTCCAACACTATACGAAGCAAGCACCACCATCCTTGGAAAGTGGTGTTTGCTCTCTCTGCTGGATTCCGAATTCTACGAACAAGAAAGCATAAGCTTCTCCATCTCTTTGATTTATCTTTTCCTATGTGAATATGGAAGATCCTCCTCCGATGCTCTCTCCAAATCTGGTATGTTTCTCTTCTCTAACATCACCAAAAGCTCCAAAACGACTAACATTTGCATTCACATTGTGGTATATTTTTTTCTTTCAGTTGAAATCTTAAAATGGGTTAGTGTTGTTCTTTGAGAAAGGGTTAGATCTTTGTCTCCAAACTCCATAGTGTATCTATCGGCTCTAACGTTTTTATAGTGAAATATTCAAATAAATATGGAGTTTGTTTGTTAGACATTCATATTATTCATCTTCTAATGTTTTGTAACTATTTTGTAACTTCTTATTGTTGTCCTCTAAAAATGACAGATAAACATAATCTCTTTATTTTGATATGAGATCTCGACTTTATTCTACAAAACTTTCCCATATGTCGTATCCATTTTTGGAGTTAGTATGTTAAGATGATTTTTGTTCTACAATATGCAATCATCTATGTTCTACATGCTTTGGAAGGTATGCTATAGTCATATATAGTTATGATACATACATACATATATACATATATATGATTAGACTTATACATGATCTGGTTATAGCCGGTCCAAAATAACGGTCCGACCGATTTATTCATTCCGAGTCGGTTTAATCCGGTTAAAAGTTTGATGACATCATCATCCGGTTTAATTGGGTTGACTCGATGGTTGGACATGGTTCGACCTTTCCGGGTCGGTTTTTAGTTCAACATCCGGTCCGGTTTCAAAAACATTGCATTTAACGCTCCTGTACTACCCTGTATATATACCCAACAAGAAACTATATAAAAAAATCCTCCACGTGATTTGATTCAGGTTTCCCTCTAGTGAGATGAACGGTCTTCGAAGGGATAGAGGGAGTATCGTGAGTGCTTGCAGCTGCTTATAACGGGTCAAAGGGATAGATCCGGTGGGATTTAAACCCATTGATTACTAACAACGAACTCCAGATTGGATACCCGATATCATTTCACCTGTAGGGCTCCAACCCCCCATGGGTCAACAAACTTAATCCATTGCCTAACCTTGTGATGATCATTCTTCTCCCCCACCAAAACATTTCATTAAATAAAAAATTTTACAAAACAAAATATAAGAATCACGGATTTACGTTAGATATTTTGAATGGTTCCGATGAAATTAAGAAAGAGGTATAGGAATTCAGACATCAACAATTATTAGTATACATGCAACCGTAGAAGTGGACTAGAATTATAAGATTTGTTGTCCACCATACATTTCTAATGTCAAAACACGCACTTATATGATCATTTATTTAGCTTTTATCTATAGCCCGTCATGAAATCCCAAACCCGAACCTGAATCCGCATGGATAGGGATTTTAAATACAAACCCATTTAAGAGTAATTGGGACGGGTTTGGGTATCTTAAAGGAACGGTTTTGAATCAGATGCCCAATCGGTATTCCCAAACAGACATCTCTAAGCCTGGATTTGGGTCGAGCTTTCCCAATTTTCACAAGGATTTGCATGAGTAAGATAAGAAATATATGAACATCTAAGTATTCACATAAATAGTGTATATTTTCTTGGATACTTTGAACATTTCAAAAGATAATTCAACAAATCAGTATATAATTCAACGAATCAGTCTATAGTTCAATGAATCGGTATATAATAAAAGAATACTACTCATTATAACAAATTTACGAAGAACGATATATTGGTTATCTAAATGCACGAAGAAGAGTTATATTACAATTTATGAAAAACAATATGAATGTTATTTAATTGCATGCAAAAAAAACTATTCAGCAACAATTATCTGTTAAAATTTGGTAATATAAGGGCGCAAATCCGACCCATATGTACATCGAGTTCGGGTTAGGCTCGACCTTTTGTATCTTCAAGGCACATATGACCCACTCAAATAATGGAATTGCACCATACACTATGTTCCATGGATATCCACAGTAATCAAGACCCGTTCAAACAATTCGAGTACCCAATGGAACATGTTATCCATTGAAACAGGACGTGTCGACCCATGACCCTATAACAATGGGTCAGGGCAGGTCACAACAAACGAGTCGGGTACCTTACCCGTGAACACCCCTACTTCTCAAAAGCATTACATAGGATGCATCCAACTACTCAACGTGACAAAAAAAGTCCATCTTGTATTCCCAAATGCTCATCCATTAACATACCATTAATTATGCTCTTCCGTCTTACAGCAAAAATCTTCCCGACGCAACAGGGCAGGAGAATCGCACCTTTTCCCAACTTGCAATCTTTACAAATAGACAAACGAACCACATGTCACAAGGCATCAAGAGTTTTTATTTTAATATTTGAGTTCAAAAGTGATAGATACATCACACAGAGGCGTTATCTATGATTAATTTCGACAAAGGCTGATTTTATTTTATATTGACATATCGTACGACAATATGAATATTAAACATCAAGATAAACAGGGCTAACTTAATTCTGTTTCAAGATCAGACTCAGAGACCATTAATGGCAGTACACGACCATTCCTGATGACAGGACTCCAAGAAATTTAACTGCTACAACAAAGTAACTAGTCATACATTTGACAAACTTGTTACTCCAAAAACTGCCAACATTTTTAATATGAGAAAAATCCTTGTTACACATCTTTATGTGCAATCAAGGAATTTTGAACACGGACAGATCAACCCTAGTTATGCTTCAATTTACATATATAAATATCAGCAGCCTGTTGTGTCCCACTCCTACATAATCACATGTCACCAAAAACATTTTCCAGAAAAATCCTAGTATATTGAGCATCGTTACAACTGACATGTTTTAAAAAGTTTGACATGCTTGCTAATTTTTCTGCTTTTAAACTTGGACCATTAATCCTATAGTAATTCGGCAATACTAATTAGAAAAATTACAACAAACTTCTTTCGAATCAAAAGACAACCTTTTTTTCACAGTTCCTTCTCAGCAAGATACTTAACATGTGATGTTATTACATGATTCTGTATAAATAATATTCAAAATGATATTTTAGATGATTGTAAAGACAACTGAGGAAATGCCAAAATAAAAAAGTTGTCCATGATACAAGTAAAAGAACAATGCAACTAAAACAACAGAGCAGGCAATACTTGTATAAGATCTGCATATGTTGCCACATACCTGCGAGTGCTCAAAGGATCACCTGCTTCCAGGGGGGACAGCCGCAGTCAGTGGTTGGACTGCTGCTACTGCTGCTAGAGGATTGACTTGGACTGAGAAAGCAAGCTGCCATGCATCTATCAGAACTCTCTTTGCACTATTGAGTTGTCCAAAAGCAATTCTACAATACAAAACACATGTCAGCTTCTAGATGATGAAACAACCGTTATTACACTGATGGAAGGGCATTACCCTGAACTTTTCAAGAATTCAGGGGCACGTGTATTGTAAAAAAAGGCAGGGACATAACTTGTAACTGCATAATTTCGGAGGGGCACAAGTGTAGAAAAAACTCAAAACTCGGGGTAAAATGAATCGAATTTGAATATTTGAACTCAAACTAATCGATTTGTAGTCAAGGTAGCAAATTTGTTTAAGACTCAATTCGAGTTTGGATTTGAAACTTTAAAATGAATTGAATCTGGCTACTAGGATTCAAAGATATTTGATTCAATTAACACCCTAGGTATGGATAAGTTTACACTATGAATGCCCATGAATGTCAATATATGTATTCCTCCATATTCATATTTGTTTTATAGAAGAGGACACGAACATCCTCTTTGAGGTTTGACAGAAATGGCTACGGATATTCAAGTTTACATTTAATGAATACAAATACTAATATATGCTATTAGATGGTACATATATAAATCTTGTTAAGTAAACATGTTAATATGGATATTTGTTTTTCTTTGTTATCTTTACAGGTGTGGGTGTGGGTGTTTATAGAGTAGTTCTAGTAATTATTCAGGTAATAAACAAATAAATCAAGATCTAATGTGACAAAAGCAAGACTTATCGATACTCTCCCTCCCAAATCCATTTAGTACAGCCATCTGCTTTGCTTCCTTTGCCAATTCTAATCCCAAACTATAGTTATTTTTTTTCAAGAAAAAAACAACGTATAAATGCCACAATGTTCATATGCTCTTTAAGGTTTATTCACAGCACATAAAAGCAGTTGAGTAATAGAACCATAATTTCTTTATCATGAATAGAAACCCTAGGGCTCCTTGTTATACTTGGAGATCTAGAATTAGGGTTACAATAGAGGCTTTTTGGGAGAATTTTTACCACATGAACCCTATAAACTTTATAAATTACATTCTCGATCCTTGAAACAACATAATTCCCCCTTTGACCCCATAAACTTGCTAACTCTTACCCTCATGAACCCTGCAGTTAATCTGTTTGAAGCTCGTGGGGGTTCTTGGAGTAATTTACGGGGTAGATAGCGTAATTACGTTGCACAAAAGGTCGTAGAAGTAATTTAACAAGTTTCTAAGGTTCGTGGGATAAAAATCCCTTTTGTCATAATAAGCCCGGTAATTTCTGAGGTCTGGATGTCCCCTTTTATTGATAAAGAAAGATTTTACAGTGGAGCACAAATGAATCACGTAGCTTCTACATTCTTATTCCAAGCAAATAAGAATGGGGTAATCATAGGTGTAGAAAAGAATGTTTTGTTGTGTTTATTCCAATGGGTTTAGGGGTCCTTATATAGGAAAAACCCTAGAAACCCAGATAAAGGGAAAAATACAGAACTGCCCCTTATTGGGGTTACAATAAGAAACGTCTCATAATTACTAACACTCCCCCTCAAGTTGGACCGTATTTATCAATCATACCCAACTTGGATACAATCCATGACAAGTGTTTCTTTGGTAATGCCTTTGTAAAGGCATCTGCAAGCTGTAGATCGGTACTGATGTGTGGAGTGGTGATTCTTCCAATTTTGACTGCATCCCGTATGAAGTGGCAATCAATTTCTATGTGTTTGTTCGTTCATGAAATACAGGATTTGTGGCAATGTAGGTTGCAGATTTGTTGTCACAGTACAGGGGAATAGGTGTAGTGACGTTAATACCAAGCTCCTGAAGAAAGGCCAATAACCACGTGATCTCACATGTGGCTTGTGCCATTGCCCTATACTCTGCTTCTGCACTTGACCTGGATACAACGGTTTGCTTCTTGCTTTTCCAGGTAACAGTGTTTTCTCCAACCATCATAGCGTAGCCTGTAGTCGAGCGCCGATCTTCTGGAGAGCTTGCATAATCAGCATCTACATAGGCAACCATGTCTGTGTGTACATTTGCTTTGTAGGAGAGTCCACGTCCTAGAGATTCCTTTAAGTATCGAAGAATTTGGAGAACATCCTGCCAGTGGTTGTAACATGGTTGTTCATATGTTGGCTTGCTCTGCTTACTGCATAGGAGATATCTGGTCTAGTTACAGTAAGGTAGAGAAGTTTACCAACGAGGCTTCTATATCGGGAGGCATCCTCAATGGCTGAATCAGATGAGGTGGTATGCTTCTTTGGATCAGCAGGAATACCAGAGGGCTTGCATTCAAGAAGTCCTGCTTCAGTAAGTATGTCCATGCAGTACTTCCTTTGTGAGAGGTGAAGTCCTTCGGTAGTGCGAAGTACTTCTATGCCTAAGAAGTAGCGTAGAGATCCAAGGTCCTTGGTAACAAATACCTTTTGAAGGAAGGCCTTGGTTTCTGATATCCCATTGTAGTCATCACCTGTGACAACCATATCATCAACGTAGACTACCAGTATAACGGTTCCAGTTGCTCTTTTCCTGACAAATACAGAATAATCAGATGTCGTCCTCTGGAAACCAAGACTGGTTATTTTTGTAGTAAGTTTGTCAAACCACGCTCTTGGACTTTGCTTGAGACCGTATATGACCTTGCGAAGTCGACATACATACTCCCCCTCGACTTCATAGCCCGGAGGTTGTTTCATATATACCTCCTCATCAAGATCGCCATAAAGAAATGCATTCTTCACATCCAACTGAAAGAGAGGCCAAGATTTGTTTGCAGCAAATAGAGAGAATAGTTCAGATAGACCCCATCCGTGCAACCGGAGAAAATGTCTCAAAATAGTCGACACCATAGGTTTGTGTAAAACCTTTAGCCACAAGGCGAGCTTTTAGTCTATCAATTGTGCCGGGGATTGTTTGGTCGTAAAGACCCATTTGCATGCTACAGGTCGAACACCTTTTGGACACTGAACAAGATCCCATGTCCCTCGCGAAATAAGTGCATTCATTTCTTCATTCATTGCATGTTTCCAGCCAGAGTCCTGTAGAGCACTATTATGATCTCGTGGAATGGAGACAGTCATAAGAGCATCAGCGTACCGTCGGTCATCGATAGATAATCCAGCTGTGGATGTGCAGTTGGATATGGGGTAAGTAGCACAGTGTCTTCTACTCTTTCGTAGAGCAATGGGAAGCTCTAGAGGATCATCCGGGACATTCTTGGAGGGGACAATCGGAGAAGGCATATTATCCTGCTGCAAAGAGACTGGTAAAGGGATGGCTGGTGGTTTTGGAACGTTACTTTGTTTATAGACGATGGGTAGTGGAGGGAGATCAAGTGGAATATCAGTGACAGAATCTGAGAAGAAGCTAGTTTGCTCAAAGAATGTTACATCAGCAGAGATGTAATATCGATGACCAACAGGATCATAGCATTTGTACCCTTTCTGAGTTCGTGAGTAACCTAGAAAGATGCATTTGATAGCCCGTGGTGAGAGTTTGTCAATATTATGAAATTTATGGACGAAGGACACACATCCAAAGATCCGTAGAGGGAGAGGAAATGGAGACTCATTGGGATAAAGAAGGGACAATGGAGTGGACCCATGAATAGTAGACGAGGGTACTCTGTTTATTAGATAGACGGCTGTGAGAATGGCATCACCCCAGTAGGTTTTGGGGACCTTCATCTGAGATAGAAGAGAGCGAGCAATATTTAGAAGATGCCTCAGTTTCCTTTCTGTTATCCCGTTTTGTTGGGACGTGTAGGGACAAGTAGTTTGGTGGATGGTTCCCTCAGAGGTAAAAGAGGCAAGGTCATGTTGGATGAATTCTAATGCGTTGTCCGAACGAAAAATTTGTATGTTAGAGGAGAAAACATTTTTAACATAATGAAAGAAGTTCTTTATGATACGATTAATCTCTTAACGTTCTTTGAGCAGAAAGACCCAAGATAACCTGCTGAAATTATCTATAAAGACAGCATAATACTTATGACCACTCAGAGTTCGGACCGCGCAAGGTCCCCAAATATCACAATGAACTAATGAAAAAGGGACAGAACGACGGGCTCAGTACGAGCCGGAAACGAGGCTCGATGATGCTTCCCAAACTGACATGCCTCACACTCAAAAGGCTTAAGCGAAGAAAGTTCAGGAAACATCATAGAGAGGGCTTTAACGGATGGATGACCAAGACGAATGTGCCATAGTAGAGGATCGATGGAGATGGAAGCCGCACCCGAGAAACCAGAATCTGTAGGAATGTCGAGATAATATAGTCCATTCTTCTCATGCCCCCCACCAAAAATTTTCTTCGTCCGGATGTCCTGAAAATAACAGCAAGATTTATCAGATATCACTTTACAGTCAAGTTCAATGCATAACTTATGAACAGATAATAAGCTTAGAGGGAAGGCAGGAGCACAGTGAACCCCTGTTAGTCATAGTGTGGATGAGAACTCCATAGTGCTCACATTAGTGATAGGCGATAATCTCCATTGGCCCCGAACAGATTTCACGACCGAAGAAGGTCGGGAAGAGGACAGAAGGCTACCTTCTCCTGTGAGATGAGTCGAGGCTCCGGAATCAATGATCCAGGCAGGCGCAGATGTCGAAGCAGTGCTGGCAGTAGTACTCGAGATTGTTGCAAGGCTGGCAGTAGATGCATTAGTAGTAGTATCAGCGGGAGTATTCTGCAGTAGTTGTCATAGTCGGGCATATTCTGAGGCAGTAAAAGAGGGTTGACGATCACTAGTATGTTGTTCAGATGCATCATAGTAAGTATCAGAGAGGGCAGATTCATATGCACTATTGGCATTAGGGGGCATGCCAAATTTGTCCCAACACCGTGACAAGTGATTCATGCGACCACAATGACTACAAGGAGGAAAACGATCACGTCCTTAGCCACGTGATGAGTCTCGGCCACGACCCAAAGTTCGGCCACGTCCCTGGCCAGAATCGTGTCCACGTCCTCTAGAGTGAAAAGATCTTCCCCTTGCAAAATGTGCTGACGTCTCGGCAGACGGAGGAGGATGTGGAGACTCAAGTTCTTGTAAACGACCAAAAATGGTCTCAAGATTAGGCAACGGTGCAGCAGTTAGAAATTGATCTTTGACAGGTTTATATTGAGGATGTAAACCTGATAAGAATCTGTAAACCTGCCCTGCCCGTTCCCCTACCTGCTTATCACAACAGGCAGGCTGAAAGATAAGAAGTTCTTCAAATAGACCTGTCGGTAGCCTGTAATATTCGATTAATGATGTGTCGTCTTGGTTTGTAGACCAAATCTTAGTGTATATATCAGAAAGCCTAGATTTGGTTGTTTGTTGTGAATATGTATTTTCAAGGCTCTCCCACATCGCTTTTACAGTCTCCTTATAGAGGAGATTGGATGCAATGGAAATGTCAACACTGTTCGTCAACCATGTAATGACTTGACAATTATCAGCATACCAAGTATCATAATCCTTGTCTGTCGCAGCAAGCGGGACAGTGGTAAGAACATAGTTCTTACGTTGGCCACCAATGAAAACCTTGAAGGATCGGGATCACAGAACATAGTTCTCGGATCCCTTCAGTTTTATAGTAGTGCCCTGAGCCATCATGGAAGAAGTTGGATACAGGGGCTTGGAGTCCACAGAAGTGGAAGTAGATGTCATGGTAGCCGAGTAGAACGGGCAGTAGAGAAACTAGAAAAGAGTAGATAATCTAGGCTATCTCAATGATCATGAGAACCTATGAGAGCATCACCATGCGATAAATGAGTTGACGTCGTTCAAGGAGTACCGTGCGAGGATGTGAGGATTGCTTGGCCTGGAGGCGAGGGCCTGGTCGAGACGGCCTGGAGGCAGCCTGGAGACGGCCTGTAGGTGAGGGCGGACTGGAGAAGGCGGCCTGGAGAGGGCGGCTTGGATGTGAGGGTGTCCTGGCCTGGAGGCGAGGGCGAGGGCAACCTGGAGGAGATGGATGCCTGGAGGCGGGGTCCTAGCGAAGGTGGCCTGAGGGCGGCCTGGAGGCGTGGACCTGTAGGCGAGGGCGGCCTGGACTTGGGGGCCCGACGATGGTGGCCTGAAGGAGAGGGCGACCCGGAGGCGGGGGCCTGGAGGCAATGGCGATGGCTGCTGGAGGCGAGGGCGGGGGGTTGCCTGGAGGGTGGTGTGTGCGCGGAGTACGCGGTGCGAGTGGGGTGCGTGGAGTACGGGGAGAGGGCGATGGCGACCTGGAGGGTGGTGTGGGAGGGATGCGCGCGTGGTGCGTGGGGAGGAAGGCAGGTGTGTGGCGGCGGCGTGTGTGGGCGGCGTGGGGAGGAAGGCGAGTGCGGTGGGGAGGCGCAGGTGGGATTCCCTAGGTCTAGGGTTCGCGCGTGACGAGAGGGGGGCGGCGGGTAGGGAGAGGGGAGAGATTAGGTCAGAGCCTAGGATTGTGGCTCTGATACCATGTAGAAAAGAATGTTTTGTTGTGTTTATTCCAATGGGTTTAGGGGACCTTATATAGGAAAAACCCTAGAAACCCTAGATAGTACAAGAAAGGGAAAAATACAGAACTCCCCTTATTGGGGTTACAATAAGAAACGTCTCATAATTACTAACAGTAGGGATGATTGTGTTCGTGAGGCAACCAGCGATGTGTCCAAGGATAGGCTCCGATCTTGGGTGAAGCTTAGTCAATCCTTTGTTTTGGCGGTGGCAGGGGTGTTGTTGGGATACGGTGCAATTCTCTTGCAGCAGGTCGCCAATGTTGTTTTTCTTGTCGGCTTATTGGACAGTGGCCCTCTGGACATTGCTTCTATTCGGCCTCAGGTGGAGCTCGTGTTGGGTCCCTCATCTCGTCAAACTGGATGAGACTGACGGTTGTGCGCATGGCCTCTTGAGGCCAGAGGCTGCTCTGTTGCTGAAGAAGAGCGTCGTCGTGGGGTATAGCTGGAGGACTCCGCACCTCGTCGATGGTGGAGGAAGTCCATCGTTGTGGGTTGCTCCCTTTCTGTCTCGTTTAATGCGGGAGTTACAGGCGGCGCTCAGGAGGCTCGATGTGATCAAGCGGATTCTCTCTGATAAACTTCAACCAGGATCCAACCCTAGCGAGGTAGCACTACTTCATGAGGGGATGGTACCTTGGTCTTTCGACTCCTCATGCTCGATTCGGGTCGGTCGTGCTCTATTTTGACTTGTCGTTGAGGCGGTGGCTCCGCCTCTACCGCCGATGATTGTATTGTGTGGGCCCAACTGCTCTTCCCTCCCTTTCCGAGAGGTGCTCATTGATGGGGGTCGAGGTCGCTTCTCCTCCCCATTTTAGTGACCCTTCCTTATCTAATGTTTTGCGTGTTACGAGGAGCCCTGTGGACGAGGCGGTCCATGTTCTGTTCAGGGGAGCCCATGTGGTGCCCTCGCCCGATCCTTCTGTGCAACAGCTAGCGCACCAGGTAGCGGCTGAAGTGCCAGGGGTCTTTCTTTGTCGAGCGGGCTTTTGATGGCGGATTTCATTTCCGAGTCTCGGACAGCTATTAATCATCTCTCAAGTCTGGCTTTGGTGGATCCATTGTTGTGGACCCATTTGCGATGGCTGGATATGTTCGGTCTTTGCCCTTGTGTCCGTTTAGCGAGGGCCTCTCATGCCATGCTTCCTCGTGTCCCCATATTGTCCTTTCGTTGTCTTTAACTAAGGTGTCGACCCTGAGTGTGGCCGTTTGGAACGAGCCTCTTGCCTTGGAGCTGATGCAGATGTTGTTGATGTGTCCTACTCTTTGGAGTGCGACGCCACTCCGCTAAGAGCGCAGGCGGTGACCGCTCCTGGAAAAGAGGTTGTATCAGGTTCGGTCCCACTTTCCGAGTGGGACATGGCATTGGCTGGGGCGCCTGACTCCCTGGTTTCTCTGTTTGATGAAAGCGATGTAATTCCTTCCACTTCTGTCGGTTCTTCCTCTATGTCCCATGATGAGGGGACTGGAAAGAAGAACAAGTTGACCCAAAAGGTCTTGCCTAGTCAGGGCGTCTTGGATGAAGCCGTTAAAGTAGCATCTCCAGCAAGGGTGGTACAGATTGAGGGGAAAATTTTATTGTCTAAATGAAGTATCTAACCTAGAATGTGAGGGGTTTGGGTGACCACGAGAAGCATCAGGCAATGGGCAGCCATTTTGTTGAATGGGGATGTGATACCATCTTGTTGCATGAGACTAAGCTCTCCCCGTGTTCCTTGGAGACTTGGAATTCTTTCGGATCTGTCTTGATCTATGATTTTCGGGCTTTAGATGTTGAAGGGTCGGCATGCAGTTTGCTCTTAGCATAGAAGGACTCCATGTTCTTAGTTCGGTCGGAGCTCAAGGGGAGACATGCGATCAGTGTTCTACTAGAGAACATCCAGGAGGGGTCATTTCTTGTTGTTTCATGCATGTATGGCCCTTGTCTACCTTCGATGAGGGATGAACTGTGCAGTGATATTTGTGATGCTAGGGCCACATTTCTCGGTGTTTCATGGCTTTTGGGTGGCACTTGACTTTAACGTCACTTTGTTGTCATTCAATCGTTCTGGCTCGCGAGCAGAACCCGGGCTCGGTGGCGTTTGCTGAGTTGATTGACGACCTTGAATTGGAGGTGGTCGACGCCAATGATACAAGATATACTTGGTGGAGCACGAGTTCATGCTCTATCGATAGATTCTTGGACTCTCAGGAGCTTATGTTGCAGTTTACTCTCTCCATGTGCTCCTCTAGGTCTCGTGTCTGCTTTGATCGCTCTCCGTTGTTGTGGGAGTTCGGTGGTGAGGTGGCCCATCGGGCTTTTTCTGTTTTGAGAAGGCTTGGTTACAGGAGGACTCTTTTAGAGAGCGCGTACATCTTTTTTGGTCATATGTATTTAGCTCGACGACGTCCTGTTTTGAGCAGAAACTGTCATTGCTTCATAATTACTTGTATGCTTTTACGAAAGAGACCAGAGATTCCAGACTGGCTCGTTGCCTAATGGCGGAGTCGAAGGTATGTAGAATTGATACCCTTGGATGCCCGTGAGCTGGTGGATGACGAGCGGACGGCAAGGTATGCAGCTCAAAAGATTATTATGGAGGAGGATAAGAAGCGGGTTATTGAATGAAAGCAGCGTTCTAGGAAAAGATGGCTTAAGGAGGGGGACGCCAATACAATATATTTCCACAGGATTGCTTGTGGCCGCAAGCATCATTATACATTTCGGTCAGTGAGGGTTAATGAGGTTACGGTGGAAGGCGGTCAGTAGATGGCAATGGCTATTACTGGTCATTTCTATGAGTTTCCAGGAGGGACTTAAGAGTGTAGAGATGGATTGGTGAAGGGGTGACCCAGATATCCACTGACCATGCCAACAGCCTCATGGTGAGCTTCACCCTGGAGGAGATTAAGAATGGAGTGTGGAACTTAAATGTGGATGGAGCACCTGGTCCCGAAGGTTTCTCTGTTTTCTTCTTTCGTGAATTTTGGCAAATGTTGGGAGCAGAGGTTCTTGAAGTGGTGAACGAGTTTGCGGACGGTAACTATGGTTTTGACATATTGAATAAGGCTCTAATTTCTTACTGCCAAAGAAGGATGTGGTCAAAAGAGTGGAGGATTTTAGACCAATTGTGCTCTCCAATGATATCTACCTCATTGTGGCTAAGGTTCTTGTCACTCGTCTGAACAGGGTTATGGAGCACTTCATCTCCCCGTTGTAATCCGCTTTCGTAACATCGAGGCAGATTGGGGACAGCATAACAATGGCCTATGAGATTATTGCTGACTGGAAGCGGCGTAGTATGAAGGGTGTTTTTTGGAAGGTGGACTTCTCGATGGCTTATGATTATGTTGACTGGCGTTTTCTTTGGGTGGTTCTTTGCACGCATGGCTTCCCCCATCGCTAGATTACCTAGATGAAGCGTTGTGTGACCACGGCCTCCTATACGATTTTGGTTAATGGTTTTGTTCAGACTCAGCGTGGTGTTCGCCAAGTTTGCCCTCTTGCGTCCCTTTTTGTTTACCATTGCGACGGATGTCTTATCGTGTATGTTGACTCGTGTAGTTGAGAGGGGCCTAACCCGTGGTTACTCGAACGGCGACATATCTATTCCGCTCCTATAGTACGCGGATGACACCATCTTTTTTGTGGAGGGCGGCAAGGAGGTAAAAACCATGGCTCTTACATTAAAGATTTATAGTGAGATGGTCGAGCTTGGATTGGATTACAAGAAATCTACCTCCGTGCCCTTTGGGCTAACCGAGATGGCTGTGAGAGATTATGTTGAGGCGATTGGTACAAACTGTGGTTCTTTGCCTATTAGCTATTTGGGGGTCCCTCTTGCACTGCGGAGAATCAAGATTGTGGATTGGCTTCCACTTGTGGAGCAGATAGAACGGAAGCTTGTTGGCTGGAAGGAAGTCGTCTTATCGTGTGGGAGAATACTTGTGCTGCTCCAAGCGATCCTCTCTTCTATTTCGGTTTTATTCATGTCTAATTGTATATTGTCGTGTGGTATCAAGACCAGATTTAAGAAGTTGATGCACAATTTTTTGAGGGGCAAGTCAGACCAGGATTCAAAGGGGACCATCTGGTGGATTGGGCAATTGTTTGCTTGCTGAAAGACGCCAGGGGCCTCAATGTGAGGAGCTTGGAGAATATGAACAAGGCGCTGATTCTGAGGTGGGTGGGTCGGCTCTGGGGCAGAGATGAGGATATTTGTTGTTGTCTCCTTCATAAGATCTATCGGATTGAGGATCGTTCCACCCATATGCATCATCCTCAGAGACGCTCTTCTGCCTTTTGGAAAAGCATATGTTCAATTTTGCCTCATTTCCATGACTTGTTTCGGGTCGAGCTTGGGAACGGTCAATCTTTTTCCTTCAAGAAGGATGAGTGGTATGGTAAAGGTGTGATGGCCGCTCGTTTTCCTCACCTTTTTGCTTTGTCTGTCGATTGGGATGTGCAGGTTTCGGAGTGCTAGAGTGATGGAAATTGGATGCTTGCTTTTGTTACCAACTTCTCAAATCAACAGCTTGAGGAATTCATGTTTTTACTTGACTCCCTCCGCATTTGTGGTCGGACTTCTTTTTGTGTTGATCACTCGGTGTGGCGGGGACAATTCATTCACAGTAAGGAGGGCTTTCCGGGCAATCTCTAGCCCCCCCTAGATCGGACTCCCTGGTTTGTGACTGCAATTTAATCTGGGAGTTGCGCATTCCCAACAAAATTGGCTTCTTTCTGTAGCTGTTGAGATGCAAAGGTATCATGACTCGGGATAGATGTGTGTTCCTTGGTATTTCCGATCGGTGCCCTCTTTGTCTATCTTATATTGAGATCGTGGATCATCTCTTCTTTCGATGTCAGAAGACTGCGGCTATTTGGGGTGATAGCAACCTGAGTTGGGTGAATACAGTGGACCTTGAACGTTTCTGGGAATCATTATATCTTGGCAGGAACAGAGCTCATTCTAATGTCCTCCGCCTGATGGCTCTCTTATGGTCGTGGGCAAAAATGCATCTTCGTTTCCAATGAACGGTTTTATTGTGAAAATGTAATTTTCCACTCTAGATATCTATTAGATTCATGGCCACGATAAGTTTTCTGTAACATCTGACTTTTAATATAATAGGGTGAGTGTTTCCCCCTTTTTGGCTCCAAAAAAATAAGAATGGCCAATATGGCCTTCACGCATCACTTACACTACTTTTGAAGCTCCTCAATGCTTTCTCTTTGGCTTTCCTGAGTTTCGGAGATCTTCTCGTGGACGGTTCCCATTTGTGATGAATGCTCATTATATAATTACCACTAAAATCATCATCCACTTCTTCATGCTCGGTCCCCATCTCCTCCTCTTCTTCAATAACTTGTACAAAGTTACGTTAATGTAGTGATGGAATTGATCATACTTCAGTATCTAACTGGCATCGAATCCTCCGCTCTTGTTGCTTCGTTGGTAACCAAGAAGGTGTCTTCATTAACTCTTTCAAATCACGTGCATTCTTCGTCGGTTGTCTTTCTTTCAATTCAATGTGAGATGCTGAAATCTCACATTTCGCTTCCTCTTTAATCTTCTGCCAAGAAGGTGAAGTGAAGAAGGTCTGGACTAGAGCTCATCCTCCAATTGATAAAGTCTTGCCTTGCTGCTTGATCTTGAAAAGGAACTAGAGAGATATTCCCATATCTGTCTTCAAGACCGAATATTTCTCACTTTTTAAAGGTTTTTTAACCTTCATAAAGCCCTCTTTAATATAATCAAAGCATTGTTGTTCAGGACTGCAAATTCCTTCTCGAACTGCTATGGAAGATATAAGGAAATCATCTACATTTGTTTCCTCGTCTACTACCATGTCTTCTTGACGTTGCTCATCCAGTACCAGCTTGGCAGTGTTCACATTCAAGAATCCTTTTTTCAATATAAGTGGTTGTTTCTACTCTGAATGCATGAGCTATGCATCCCTATGTTCTTTCGAATTTACCATGGAAGGCTTCTCATTCTTTTCTGCATTCCGCTTTCCCTTCTTTTTAGATGTTACTTTTGTCCAGCCATCATCTTCTTCTTTTTCCATTGGACGAAAAAAGAGAGGTTTATAGGATAAGGAGCAGCAACTTCCTTTCTGAGGCCTTTCTCTGCTTCATCCATGATTATCAAGGCACCATTTTTTCTAATTTTTTTCCGCAGGTGGATCAATCCCACCCACCAAAATGCCTTTTCCCTCTGTATAATAGGGCACCCAGAGTGATCTTGTGGTTGATTGTTCCTTTGATTTAGAACAACAATTGCTCCTTGTTGCTGAAGTGACGAATGAGATTCAAGATTCTCCAGGGAATGATGTTGCTGTGGAGAGGGAGGATCAATACTCCCCTAAGGATGTTGTTGTGTTGAAGGATGAAAACTTTCTTGGTGTTGTTGCTGCTGTGAAGAGGGGGCGTGCTTCTCCTCCTCATGTTGATGTTGGTCCTCTGTAGACTGCTGTTGTGAAACTGGAACGAAGTTTCCAGTAGTCTTCCACACATGAACATCTCGCTCCTTCCCCTTCTTTCTAAACTTCCACTCTTCATAATCATTTCCAATCACAAAACAAGAAGCGCAAAACTCGAGAATCTTCTCATAAATGATCTTTTACTTGAATTTATGCCTGCCATTTTTTATCCAAATAGAATTCACCCTGGGCTTTGTCAGGTCAATCTCCACATACAACCTAACGTAGTTGGGTCTTAAGAATTCTTTGACCTTTTTATCCACGCAAATAACCTTCCAATCACTTAGGCAATTAATTTTAAAATTTCCGTATTTTGAAGATGAACATTAAGATATGGTAAACCAACCCAAACAGCAACTTGGGTTGCAAGATAAGGTCTGAAGAATGGGGACCATCTGGAAATAATCACCCATTCTTGTTGTAAAATAAAGTTCCCAGAAGCATATGCCGCAACAAAGTCTTCTTCACATAAGAAACTAAACAACATTGAGCGCTCCCACATAAATTTCCCATTTAGGCTCCAATTTGTGTTTAAGGAAATTTAAAAAAACCACCAATTCTGCTCTTGAATTTTGAAAGCGAGCGACTAAACTGGATGAGAATGGTTTTTGCAGGTGCACAACTTCTCCAGTAACTTCGATGGTATATTCCACAGCCTCAAATTTTACCTCTCTTAAAGGAATAGATTCAAAATGGGAGAAGAACTAACTCCTTTCAAAAGTAACGCAAGGCATGGCTTGACAACATATTCCTTTTTTGAATTGGATTTCTTCCCATATTTGATCGCCTCAAAAAAGGGAAAATAGTCATTTGAGATCCCAATTTCCCCCTCAGAAATCGCCATCTAAAGTTACCCTTTCTTGTCGCCAAAACCCTAATGGTGGCGCCACCCAGAGGAGCACAGGCACATTTCTTCAACGTACTCTCCCAGAAATCTCCATGCCGAATATCTGAATGACCTTTGCAGCCTCCGTTGACCAGCAGGGGGAACACGTAAGAAGAGACAGCTCCATCGAGAAGTTTCTTCCCAATAGAAACTCTCAACACGAAGAGGCTCTTCCCTACGCAAGCGTCGTTGGCGGCGCCAACTCAGGGAACAGGAGAAAAACTCCAACCAAAACTCCAAAGAACCAATCCCAGATTGACGAAAATCAATCCAAGACCACTTACAATGCAAAAATCGACAATCTAACCCATTGCAAAGGCTAAATAATCGATTAAAACAAGAAAAATAATGAAGAACTCCAAGATCTCCCCAAAATCACCTTTTTTGTCTTCAGAGTTTCTCTCTCCTCGGGGTTTAAGGCTTGATGAGGGTTTAGTGGGTTTAGGGTTTAGGGTTTTACACAATAGAGGTTATATCTAGTAGACAGAGATGCCTGGAATACCTCTAGGGTTATATATTAAGCTCTCAACACTCCCCTTCAAGTTGAAGCATATATATATATATATATCAATCATGTTCAGATTGTTACAACATTTTTCAAACTGTGTGCAAGAAAGAAGAATGGTCAACATGTCTGCAATCTAATCTGCAGATGGTATACTGTGAGTTCCAAGTAGGCCTCTCTGTACCGGGTCTCTAGTGTAGTGGCAGTCCACTTCCACATGTTTGGTGTGCTCGTGGAACATGAAGGATTGTTAGCTATGTGCATTGATGCACGGTTGATGCATATGAGCTCCATGACATTGGTGGGGATGATATGAACATCTGTGAGTACAGATCGAATACATACTAGATCTCCCGCA
This sequence comes from Ottelia alismoides, assembly GCA_037367405.1. Lineage (NCBI taxonomy): Eukaryota > Viridiplantae > Streptophyta > Magnoliopsida > Alismatales > Hydrocharitaceae > Ottelia > Ottelia alismoides. The sequence continues at coordinate 1,576,213 of JAZKJV010010296.1, read as the reverse complement.
GCATGAGCCATGGCTCTATATCCACTCTTAGCACATGAGCGAGAGACCAATGTTAGTTCCTTGCTTTTCCAAGTAACCAAATTTCTTGCCAGGTGCATGCAGAAACCTATTGTGGACTTTCTATCTACCATGCATTCTCCATAGTCTGCATCTAAATAGGCCATGAAGTCGAAGTTGTTGCGTTTGGTGAATAGTAGACATCTCCCTGGGGGGGACTTGATGTACCTTAGAACCATCATGCATTCATCGAAGTGAACTGAAGTGGAGGAGTCCATAAACTGGCTCAATTTTCCAACAACGAGAGATATATGGTCAAGTGATGGTAAGGTATAATAACTTTCCCATTAGGTGCATGTACCAGTATCATCAATATCACCAGACTCGTAGATGCATCCCTTAGGATCCATGGGTATTTGTGTTGTTTTGGAACCTAGCACCCCTTTTTTCCTAAAGTAGGTCGGCGGCATGCTTCTGTTGAGATATGACTAATCCTCGCTTCAATCTTGCAATCTCAATCCCTAAGAAGTATCGTAGTCGCCCCAAGTCTTTGATTGCAAATTGTTTTGTTAATTTCTTCTTTACTTCTACGATACCATTATATTGATCTCCCGCGAAGATGATGTCATAGTTCCTTTTCCATTCTTTCGTATAAATAAAGAACAGTCTGTTGAAGATCAAATAAGTCTCAAATTCTCTAGAACTTCTGATAATTTCCGAAACCAGACGTGAGGGCTCTGTTTGAGGCCATATATGGCCCTTCGTAGTAGGAACACCTTATGGCACTCCCCTGGAGCCTCAAAACCAAGAAGTTGTTGAATGAAGGTCACCATAAAGGAAGGCATTCTTCACATATAGCTGATGCAAGGGCTAATCAAGCTATAATGCCACTGCCATAAGGATCTGAACCATGGATAGACGAGCAACTGGAGAGAATTTGACCAAGAAGTCAACACCATAGGTCTTTGTGAACCCCCTTTGCCACAATCGTGCCTTGTAGCGAGAAACAGACTCGTCCAGATTGTACTTCACGGTCAATGCCCATTTGGATCCACTATCCTATTGTCGCTAGGTGGATCAACAAGTGTTTAGCTATTCTTAGAAATCAGTGTAGACATATATTCTGTCATTTCTAAGCACCATATGGAATCACGAAGCACCTCGGTAGGACCGTAGGAGTACGGGGGATAACTGTATCAGAGATTACATGGACAAACTTTCAGTATGAGAAGCTAAGTCCAGAGAAGGACACAACACAAAAGATATGATGATTAGCAATATGCCGAGAGGGATGATGAACGAGGAAATCGCCTCTTTAATAATAAAGATTGTAGTATAGGAGACGAAATTCGGTCGATCAAAAAGCACAATCTTTGAATGTTGTGGAGAATTTTTACTTGGTAAGTGTACCAAGGTCGAATACAAGGACACGAGTCTCTTCGTCTATTTATCGAAAATTATCTATTAAGTTTTGAAGTGATTAAATTCATCAGGTTCTAGGTCTTCATATGCATAGACAAAATGATGCAGAAATGCAGGCAGAAACAACAAGTGATGCATGTATTTTTGTGTGATTTTTAATGCAATTAACACAGTATATAATAATGAGATGCAAAAGATATATATACAGTGCAAATATGCCCTAAAATAATCATATCAATGAGCAATAAAATTAAGGATCAATTTCAGAGGTAATTTGAGCAACATGATAAATCATGGCACTTAAATCGTGAGCAAGAGACACTATATGTCCTATCAAAAATTAGCTCATTTAATTCAGTGTCAAATCAGAGAATAACATATGCCATTATGTAGAGAATAAAGCAAGCTTCAAAATGAAACTGAAATCGTACAATTTGGATTTAAAATGCTCAAGATATGCTAGAAACAATGCAAGAGGCATAAATGTCATAAAAATACATGAATAAAAAGGATAAATATCAAAAATAGGCCCATGGAGGGACCTATTTGCAATTAGCAAAAACCAGAGGGGCCCCTGTGTCATTTCTCCTATGGGTGGGGCTTTTCTGCAATTATATAGGGCCTTCCCTGAAATTTACCCCAGGCGCGCACGTGAGACACGCGCCTGGAGGACCTGAATGTAAATCATGTAGATCCAGGGCCTCTCCTGCAAATAGCCCAACCCCTCACGTGCGGGGCACATGGGAGGGCTAGGCTCAGATAGATGCATCCTCAGGTGGACACACGGTAGCCATTGGCACTTCGGGCGAGTAGCTTGGATGGAACAAGCATGTAGGTTCAGAGTTGCAATGTGGTCGTATATGGGTCGTCTGATCCAAATGATCGGACGGTAGCTGCTTCTCGTGCCCCGCCGCCTACGGTGACGAAGGTACTACGCTCCAGCGACAAGCTTGGAGCTCCGCCTCCTTCCTCTCTACGTGCTAGAGCTCCAGGAAGAGGCCTGGAATGTTGGCAATGAAGATACGACGGAGGAGAAGGCATGTGAGGTCCAGGAAGAGGCTGATGATGGACTCTCGCCGGAGATCAAGCTCTTGAACGGAGCTTCTTGCATAGCTCCGACCATTGAGAGAGTGGCACCTGCAGACGTTAGTTATAGCCGAAGCAAGTGGTGTGTGAGGGTTGTGAGCGAAATGAAGGCATGTGTGTGGTGGAGAAGGTGGAGACCCGGTGAGTCCACCTTGAAGGCGGAGGAGATGGGTCGACGTGGTCAGAGGGATGAGGAGCTAGAGGTGGTGAGCGAAGTGTCTGGCGAAGGTCGGAGATGGATGATGAAGGTGATGGGATGATTGGTAATCGGAGAAGATGAGTGCGCTCCGGGGAAAAGAGAAGAAATCAGAGAAAAAAGAGATGGAGAGTTTTACCTGGTCGGAGATGAAGGAATTGGCGGAGGATGCGGTCCATGCCGGTCTTCGCTCAACATGCTCGGCCTGAGCATGGGGCTCAACGACGACAGAGAACTACCATAGCTTGGCCAATCGGCCAAGGATCACACATGGAGGTGCCAGCCATCTTGGCCCATCGATTCCTCCTCTTCATGTCATGAGGAGAGGAAGGCGGACTAGGCGGAGCTCCATGAAATGGTGGATGGGGTGATTAGGTGGCGGACCAGAGGGATTTATAGGTGGAGCTTCGATCGTTTCGTGGTGTAATGGTGGTGTTTGTAATGTGTGAATGAAGGCGCTAGGGTTTAGGATCTGGAGCAATAATGGGTGCATGAAAAGAAGGGACGTAACGACTATGTGGTGATGGTAGTGACGAGAGAGGAGGTGAGGTAGACGAGGTGCTAAAAAAAGGAAGGGAGCGGCGATCGGGCGAGGCGAAATTGTCGGGGGTGAGGCATTTTGGAGAAATGAAGTTGGTGACGGAGGGTTGTGTGTGAATGCTTAGTGACCGGTGTTGGTGATGGAGCGATTATTCGAAGGTGAATGAGTGTGTGCGAGGTGAATTAATTATGAGAACGACGAAGAAGAGTAAGAATAATTGAACCTGGAGGATCTGAGAAAAAGGCGATGCTAGGGCTTGGGCTGAGATCCATAGGGGACTTCGAGTCATCGCTCACACTTGTGCAGCAACTCCAGGGAGCTTGAGCATCCGCCGGAGTGTCGTAGCATACATGATGGATGCTATGGATCACACCTAGGGTATGGGGCCGTTATCACCTCGACAACCGCCCTCCGCTGTCACCGGAGGGTGGCGGGAGATGGGCCTCAGCCTGTTGAATGATGTATGGAGGAGCGGCTATGTGGTCGGTCCAAAGGGCGCCACGTGGCCCAATCAGATAAATCAAAAATTAAGAAAATAAAGAAAATTCGACAAGAAATCATTACAAGCTGAATTAGCAAAAAGTCAAAAATCAGTGTTGTAAAAGTCACTCGACTGGCCCGACTAGTAGGTCCGACTAGCCTAGTCTGTGGGATGGCCGATCGAATACCGACTAGGCACACTAGTCAACCAATTTTTGCTTCGAGATACCATATTTTTTAATCTATTTTCTTCTTTTTTATAAGCAAACTTATTATAAAATGCTTAATGTTTTAGTTAAATTCAGTTACTTATTTTATTTTATTGTGATAGTATAAAAAATTACAAAATCTATGTAAATATATGTATAAAAATGTGTTATAGATTTAAAATAATCATAAAATTCAAAGCCAATTAAAGTCCGACTAAATCCGATTAGTTGCCCGACTACCGATTAATCCTTAGTCAGTGACCCGGCCAACCGAGTACTGACTACCAACTTTTGCAACCTTGTCAAAAATGAAAGTTGGAGATCTCGATGAGATCTACAGGTTTCATGTTGGTCAAAAAGCTAAAAGAGATCAATTATTCGAAGAAGAATTTTTGCAAGCATTTTTAATGAATAAAAACACATGTTTTAGTGGTTTTATAATTTCTTTGTATTTTTAATTTCTTTTTAAAACCAAACCAAATATTTAATCTAATCTTTAGGGATTTTTTAATAATAAAGAAAATAAAGCAAAGCGTTAGTAATTAAATACAATAATTAGGATTAGATATTTAGTGTCAATTATACACAGATTATTTACAATATAATACAGGTTAATGTTAGTGAATTAATGGTGGTTTTTATTGAATTGTTCAAGATATGAAAATAATAAATAGATTTTCTAATGATGTATCAAGGATTCATCAAGGGACATTGTCCGGTGCCCTTTAATAGGGCCATCATCATGTCTATTGTAGCATCATCGGAGTGGCCAGAGTTACATGTATCTGTATCCATCGATGGAGTAGTGTTAGTCAGTAAAGCTCGATTGAAGGACATACCTGAGAAAATGGTGAATGCTCAAAGGGGTGTCTCTCTTAGGAGTAATCTTGTAGAAACCAACCGGTAGAGTAGGAACAAGAATGGAGCTATAGATGTTGGTGGAGGGCTAACATGCGTACCTAACGTAGAGTAGAATGGAAGGGACTCAAAGAATGTAACATCTACACTTGAGCAGTGCCTTTTGTATTTAGGATTATAGCATCTATGTCCCTTCTTGTTCCTATCGTACCCAAGGAAAATGCATTTAATTACTCTGGCAACAAGTTTATCCTTTCCTGGACCAAAAATATGGACAGAGGCAATACACCCAAAGACCTTTGGGGGAATTAGAAACAAGGCCTTCCCTGGAAAGAGAACCTTAATGGGTACTTTCTCGTCAATGGAGGTAGAAGGTATATGATTAATGAGATAAGTGGCAATTATAATAGCAACACCCCAATAGGTGGAAGGAACGTGATAATCTATGAGCAGGGTTCTTGCAATGTCAAGAATATGCCTATAATTGCGCTCAGCCATGCCATTTTGTTGTGAAGCACTTACTAACCAACAGTGAAAACTAAGTTACTAACAATGACATAAAATAAGAATATAGAAATAAAAATGGGATTAAAAATGGATGATTAGTTGGCCGACTAGACCTAATCGAGTTGGCTAACCCTGGTCCGTCTCGACTAATCAGGTCGAGTAGTCAGGTCAATTACTCAAGTCAACTATTTATAGACTGACTAGGCCTAGTCGAGTTAGTTACCCCTGGCCCGACTCGACTAATTGGATTGAGTAGCCGCTCGATTTTTATAAGCTCGACATTAACCTTGAACTCAGACTTAGCACTAGATCCTACAAGTGGCAACAACAATCTGCTTGTTGCTCTATCTAGTAACAAGATTACCTCCGAGAAATATAGCATATCATGTGATGGATCGTTTATCCAAAAGAGCTAACACAAACAACATCAGTATAAGCATGTACATCTAGGTGCATATGACAGAAAAAAAAGAGCCTTATATCTGATGAGTTCGAGTATTCAAGGATTAACAACACATCCTTCTAGTTACCATGAGGACTCTCCATGTATTGGCAAATCCTACTAATAGCATTAGATATTTCAGGTCAAGTGATAGTGAGATAGAGTTTTACCCAACAAACTTTTATATATCCTAATATCCGTAAAACAATCATCATCATCTCTAATGTGTCATAAGCCTCTACAGGAATGTATGACAATTTCATGCCAAATAGGCCAATCTCATTTATTATATCAAGGTAGTACTCATGTTGAGACATCAAAATCCACTTGAGTATTTGGTCTCCATGATCCTTAAAAACAATGTAAGTGGCCTAAATCCTATAACAAGGATCTTTTGCAGGAAGGACTAGGTTTCTTAAATGCCCATGACATCATCATCAATGGGTAATATAAAATCCATATATACTGCAAGAACAAAAGTGTCTCGTTACTCATATGCATGATATATCAAAGCATCTTTTACTCATAATCCATATATCCATTGTTGAAATATAAACAGAAGCAAAATCGATAAACAGAAACAAAAATAAGAACACTGAAAAAATTTACATGAAACCATACTCCGTAAGGAGCGGAATGAAACTACGAGATAATGCCTCAAAGGGACAAATTTCATGTATTGAATCTTAATGAGTATGGGGGGTGGGCCTCTTATATAGCCCCACAGATAGATCGGAAGCCAGCAATTAGAATATGTGGGACTAAACATGCATACTCTAACACCCCCCTCAGGCAAGAGCTGAGAAAAGTACAGTTTACAATAAAAGAAAATATACAACACATCTTCATTCGATACATCTGAGAGAGATGGGGATAAAGACACCACACTCGGATGGGGATAGAGACATCATGTTTGAAGTAACAGTTGTTGATAGAAGACCTCGCTCGAAGACGAGTCTGCGACGACTAGGTCACTTGGAAAGAACATCAGTTGTGCATGTAATAGTCATTGCGACAACCAGTTCCTGGTTAAAGTAGAGTTGTTGTAAAGGAAGAAAGTCCAACGTAGAGTAGTGGTCGAGGATAGAGACGCTCTGATGAAGCAATCGATGCTCGATGAAGACGGCTAATAGCAACAATACTCTATAGTGTCGATCTATCAGTCATGGACAGGCAGCAGAAGTCCTGTAGATACATCTTAAGAAGAAGAATGTATGCCCTATTTAACTCTTCTTTTCCTCCATACTTGATAGAATAAGAGCATGAATCATCAAATTGGAACAAACCAAAAAATGCATTTTTTGTGCTTTTTTCACAAACCAGACTCTTTTTTGTAGTAGTCCTACCTTTTTATTTCTCGATTATCATCCTTTTTTAATGATGTCGGCCTTTTTTCTATTGGGCCTTCTTTTTTGTATACGGGTCTTTATTTTTTTAAGCTAGAACCCAACTAGGCCCTCCTTTCTCTCTTTTTTAAACCGTTGTAGCCCAATAGGGCATGGAGACACATGCTCCCCCACCTATTTTTTACAAATCGAATTGGGTCAATCTTGGGCCTATTACATTTAAAAAAAGAACATCAGTATCGGGCCTTCAAGGCCCCAAACAAGAAGACACCTCCCTTCTCTTCTTCGAATAGGCCTAGGGTTCCATTAGGGAACCCTTTTTCGCGGTGTTGCTACCGTCGAGTTGCTCTGAAATGGAAAATTGAGTAATCAAACAACAGAATCGACTTGCTCTGAAACCATGTTGAAATATAAATACGGAAGCAAAATCGATAGACAGAAACATAAAATAAGAACACTGAAGTTTTACATGGAACCCTACTCTGAAAGGAGTAGGATGAAACCACAGGAGAAGGCCTCAAAGTGTCAGATCTTCTATATTGAATCTCTCAATGAGCACAGGAGGTGTGGAATTCTTATATAGCCCTACAGACGGATTGGAAGTCTACAATTTGAAGATATGGGACTAAACATGCATACTCCAACATCCATTAACACACTGCTTAGTATTGTCACTCATAAGCGTGATATCGGAATGTAGTTTTTTTACTCATAAGCCCGGTATTTGGGGGTTCGGGATTGGGTAACCCCTTTATTTCACTGACTTCGAGATATTACAAAGCATGCCGTTCATGGGAATACTGGTAAATCAAAGGTAAAAAGGTAATATGTGTAAAGTGACTAAAAAATAAAGTTTTTTTAAATTTCTCGAAGCAACAGAATCTTCAAATCAATTCTTGGTCACAGAATTAGGCCATCTGCAACTACATCCTCATTAGCATTAGAACCAGCCAGCAACTGTATGATATTCTGCACACAAACCATATTAGCTTCATCTGATTGGTGAAGCTCTATCATGTTCTTTGGCTTCCCAATCCATTGGGCATCCCAGATTTTGTTTAGCCATAAAGAGCTTCTATAAAGAGCTTTGTTGTTGTTGTATAAAGGGCTTCTATAACATAACTCAGCAGCATCAGACTATTGAGATAGCAACAGTCTTTAAGCCTCCAAAAAATCAACTTGATCCTATCAGCAACAATGTTCCTCCAATGCTACCAAAAAAATGATTGAATCACCGTAGGAGTCAACTGAAAGTAGAGTTAGTTTAAAAGAGCAATGTTGTTTAGGGCTCGATATTTGTTTTGGTCAAAAAAGGGGAAAACCCGCAACAGTGTCTGCCCTACGTATTTTCATTTTTAAAATGGATGCAACACTCCAAGGTGGTCACTCAAATTAGTACTACTCTCGCCCAAGCATGCTTAACTTCGGGGTTCTAATGGGATGAGGTGCATTAATGCTAGTATGATGGCACCCTTTAGGGCTCTATATATAGGGCTATGTTTAAAAATAAATTATTGTTTAGGCTGATTAATTTAGGGATACTTTAGTTATTGGTTTGTACCTACTTCAATGGTCTAATGGTAGAGCGGTGTGCCTACTACCCAAAAAACCAGAGTTTAAATCCCCCTTGAGGAGGGTTGCGCTAGGTAGCCGACAACCAACGTAAAAAACAGTCGGATCTTTCGACTTGGATTTGATAAGAATCCATGTAGCCAACCCTACTCAAAGTGCAAGTAGGCTTTACCATTTTTACTTTAGTTATTGGTTTGGTTCTTTAATTAATTATTTATTATGCTAGAAACCTCAGTTGAATTTCTTTAATTTTTAATAGAATCATTTGTTAAATTAGGCTTAAAACAAAAAACCATTGCTTAAAACATTGTGGATTTCTTTAATGCCATGAGTAAGCAACGAAGAACCGTTGTGCTGAGTCTGTATTATTGGGTTTAGGTTCGCTCTCTTAGTCTGGCTTTTGGCTCCACGAGTAACAACAATGCATAGCCCAAAACACAAGGATGGAAAAAGTTATTGAGCGCATATAGGCATAAATGGCATCAATTTTGGCTCCATATGTGACACTAATACCTGCCTGAAACATGGATGGAAAAATTGAAGTGTTGGAGGCAATAATAGCTCTTGCAAATAAGAGTAGGATTATAACATTAAAGTGGTATTGTACTGTCATAAAATATGCAGACCTAGGAACCAACTCCACACATACAGAAAGCATTATATTATGGAAATATAGCAAGTTGAAAGTTGAGGGACCAAGCTGACACACACTAGCTTTTTTTAATTAAACAATAGGATGATCACTAGAGGTTAACCGTCATCCACATGTTGATTAAAAATTTAAAAGCACAGCAAAATTACACAAGCAACAATCGTAACAATCGCCTCCTCCCAGGCACCATGGTAAAACGACCATGAATACTAAATCTTTTCCATGTATGGTATGATATGTATGAAGACCTCATCATTCCTTTGCAATCAAAGAGCCTAGACCACTCCAATCTAAACAGTACCATTTTTAATGCTTATACTTTCCAACAGAGAAAATGAGTAGAATGCCGAGTGGTGCGACAATGCTTTGGCATTTATGTTAGTGTTAATTGCAACCTGAAGTAAGTTTGAGATCAATAGCTACTTACAGTTGGGGCCACCTAAATTGTGGGAAAAGGCTTTATTGTTGTTTTTTTTTGTAGTAGCTGGGCCACCTAATCACGAACTACAGTGATTAAGTTCCCAGGTGAAACCTGCCCAAAGTAGAAAGAGCTTCTACGATTTCCAAATAAAATATGTATTTCCTATTGATATAGTTATATCTTAAGACTGCCAGCATAGTAATTCTTTATGGTATAAAGCAACTAGTTACTACTGACTAAGCACAGACTAATAAATAGTAGACATAAGAATGAAGCAGTGAAGGACAAAGTCTGTTGATGATTGTTACCAAGTGAGCCAAAGGCTCAATTCATTTTTCTTGTATGCCAAAAGTAGTGAAGAAGCGATTGATTTTCTCACCTCTGTAGAGTTGTCCATTTCTTACGAAGGACATAATAAATCACGATGATAAATAGTCCCAAAGTTGCCACACTTCCACATTGAAATGCCAGTTGCTTATTTCCACATTTCAAATGAACTATACGCTGCCACCAAAAGCATGGCTCCAGTGTTCTAAGCATTTTGGATTTCAAGTAGTTTTCACTGAGATGCTCTAGGGTTCTGACATGTTCTTTATCCCCATCATTGTGGGAGAGATTGGAAGGTATATCAGCAAGACCATGCTTCTCCAGATCCACAAATGATCTGGAACTTCTTACCAAATGTAGGGAATGAAGCCTCCTCAATAGATCCTGAAAAGGATAAAGTGCCCAGTCAGAAAGCAGGATATTTTGTCATCTACATGTTTATGAAATATACATCCACAAACATCGTCAATAAATGTTGAGAAGAAGTTTATCTTCTGAGGTCTACCCCTCCTTATATTATATGAGGGATAGAAAAATAGTAGAAAACATAGGATGTACCCAACCACTCAACACGGCAATAAAAATAGCACACTACAGAAAGCCTACATAGGATGTATCGCACAACAAAACATGGCAAAAGCCTTCATCTTATATTTCGAAATGCCAATGCACACTTTAACCAGGTCATTAATTACAATCTTCCATCTTACAGCAAAAAATCTTCCCGAGGCCACATAACAGGAGAATCGCATTTTTCTCAACTTGTAATCTTTACAAATATACAAAAAAACCACCTTTCTCATGGCGTCAAAAAATTGATATTATATCAGGGATTTTATCAGTTGTGCCCTCAGATTTGCAATATCCCTCCCTCTTTGAAATATCAATTCTATTCCTGACTTCTTCCACAATGATCATTTGTGCCCCTCCGATTAGTTGTTGTCCATCTCCATCCCAAACGAACGGTAACTTTGGAGACGCAAGGGTAATTAGATAAGAATCAAGGTTAGAAATGTCCTTTTTTTCTTTTTTTCTTCTTTCTTCCACTCTTCCTCCCTCCTCCTCCGACCACCTCCTTCTCCTCCCCTCCACCTCCAACCCCTACCCCTCCCCCTCCCCCTTTGCCCCCTCTACCCATCTCCCTCCAACCCCTTCTCCTCCTCCGTCCCTACATACACCCACCCAACTCCTCTCCATCGACCCCCCTCCCCACCTCCGCTCAACCCCTCCCGCATGTGGAAGACCTTATAGTGGCTATGGGATCCATTGTTTTGTCTTCTTCTCCAGCACAAAGAAGCCCCCTCTGTCGCAACTTCTTCTCCAAGAGCTTGACACAGATGTCACCGCTCGGATCTACTCCTACGGCTAGAGCAAATACTTCAAATTGGGTACGATGCTTGGTGATGTGTTTCGACTCTAGCCGGGTTGATCAACGTCATGTGCTCCAAGAGTCTTTCTCGTGCCCTCCATCCCTTCATAAGTTAGGTGGTAACGCAAGATGGGAAAAAGAGTAGGTCATGTGCTCTGCTAGTGTAGCTTCAGCACTCACGAGTGGGTGACACCTCCATTCTATGGTGGCCGGTGCTTCGACTCGAGTGTCAGGAGGGAAGGACTTAAGTGAAGCACAATCTGTTTCAACCACCATAGATTGGATCACGCAGTTCAAGCTCGTCGAGTCAACCACGCCATCCCCCCCACCACCATTGGAGGTTCCAGTGCTCAAATCTCTGCTAAAGGTGAGGATGGATGGTGGCACTCCTTTTTTTAAGCCAAAGAAGGGGAGGAACACGCAATGGTGTCCACCCCATAGTTATATTAAAAGATTATAAATTTTAAAGGACACAGGACACAATTACAATAGCAACCGGCCTCGCAGACTGTAAATAGACGTTTTCATGATAGAACCTTTGACTCAAAAAAAAATAAAAGCATTTCTAGCCAGCCAGGTGGACCACTAAATAGCTAAAGGGCGAAGTAATTGCCGCGGGCGTAATCACGCCAACCACAAAGAGTCCCAAAAAGTGTTGAAGCTCCTCGCACAAACAATCTATACCAGATTCCCCCCATAGAGCCCTCGTTCTCGAACAAAGGAAGAAAAGATGTTCCACCAATTCGATTCCATTTTCGCGAAGGGGGCATCTGTCTGAGATCACCCCAACGATTCGGGCACACCGATCTCTCGTCATCAGCCTTTTCCTCCTGAAAAGCCAAAGGAAAAAACCGACTCTCTCGGGGAGAAGAAGCCCCCAAATAAACCCCCAGGCCCTAACCAGACCATTCGTACGCCCGGGAGGTGGCCTACAAATCGCCCCATACACCTTCCTGACAGAAAAAGAGGTACCCTTTCACACCCAACGGTCCTGGCCCCCCGCAGGGCCCTCCAAAGCCGACAGCGAGTCCAGCAAGAGCAGAAACTCCTCAAGGCGCTGGTCCGAGAAATTAGCACTAAACCTCAGCATCCAGTTTCCGTTACACCAACAGTCAGCGACCTTAGCCTCACGGACAGCAGCCAAAGCGTATAGGCGAGGGAAACAAGCATAAAGAGAGCCTTCACCCGTCCAATCGTCCTACCAAAAAGTGAAAGAGTTCAATACGCTTGATTCCAAGACCACCCTCAGACTTGGGAAGAGTAATGGTATCCCAGTCCACCAAGTGCATCCCATTAGCCTCCTGTCTACTTTTTCTCCACAGAAATCTCCTCATCAACCTCTCAAGGTGCGTACGAATCACGGTGGGCAATAAGCGAGTAGACATGAAATAGATCGGGATAGCAGAGAGCATCGCCTTCATCAAAACCAAACAGCCTCCCTTAGAGAGGAAAGTGGACTTCCACCCAGAGAGTTTCATTTCCAGCTTTTCAACAACAGGGAGCCAGTCTGCAATTTTGATTCTACTCGTTGTCAACGGCAATCCCAGATAGTGAATAGGCGGCGCGCCACTATCCATACCCAGCAAAATACTGCAGTCTTGTGCCTCCTCCTCAGATAAAGCAAAAGGGACCACCGTAGACTTGGCCCGATTCTGTGTCAGACCCGACATCTCTCCAAACAGATCCAGCGTAGTTGCCATGACATGAGCTTCATCCACACCTCCCTCAACAAAGAAAATGGTGTCGTTCGGATACTGAAGAAGAGGGATAGACATGTCGTTCTACGAGTAGCCACGCGTTATCTCGGAATTCTGGATCTGTTCCACCAAACAAGCAAGCACGGCAGCCGCAATAATAAAAAGTAAAGGAGCCAAAGGGCATCCCTGTCTAATACCCCTCTGCGGTTGAAAAAATCCTCCCTCAGGCCGGCCATTCATAAGAATCTTCATAGAATTAGTCGTCACACAGTGTTTCATCCACGAAATCCAAAGCTCCGGAAAGCCCCTCCTATGCAACGCCTCCCAAAGAAAACGCCAGTCCAATTTATCATAAGTTTTTGCAAAATCGACCTTCCACAACAACGCCTTTACCCTATGCCTCTTTCAGTCAGCAATGACTTCAAAAGCCGTAACCAAACAGTCCCCAATCTGCCTCCCGGGGACAAAAGCTGACTGCAGTTGAGAGATGTGTTTAAGCACCCTGCTTAACCTAGTAGCGAAAATCTTTGCCACAATCAAATATAAAGCGGTGGAGAGAGCAATCGGCATAAAATCCTCAATGCGTTCAGCTGTCCCATACTTTGGAAGGAGAAAAATCATAGCTTTATATATCTTCTCAACCCCCGCATTACACCTGTAAAATTCCTTGACGACCTCCAGTACCTTCGCCGCTACCTGATCCCAAAAATCCTTATAGAAAGAGACCGGAAACCCGTCCGGGCCAAGTGCCCCCTCTGCATTCAAATTCCAAACCGTAGTCTTCAATTCCTCCATGGTTACAAGTTGAACCAAGCTAGCGGCGTGAGCCCCTGAGAGCTGCGAAGCACCCATATTGGTCCATCTCCACCGTCTGGAGAAGGCCCTTGACGAAAAAGCATGGAAGTGATCCGAGATCGCCACGCCCATCTCCCTATCACCAACCACCCTGACCCCGTCCACAATCACCCACCGGATGAAATTACTACGACGCCTTACGCTAGCCACTCTGCGAAAGAAAGCAGTATTAGCATCTCCCTCCTTTAGCCATTTGCTTCTGGATCTCTGCCTCCATTCAATCAGCCGCTCCTTATCCTCCTCCGCAATCTTTTTCTGAGCCTCGGCACGCTGAACCAATTCGTCCAAAGCAAGAGGTCTGTCATCTTCTAACCAGTCGAGCCTATGAAGCTCATCCTCAACTGCAACTCTAGCCACAAGTCTGGCTTCTCTGGATTCCTTCTTGAAAGTACAAAGCCTAATGCGTAAAGACTTTAACTTCTGTTCAAATCTCAAAACAGCGATACCCGAAACCTTCGTGGAGGACCAATGCAAGGAGACCAACTCCGTGAAATTCCCCTCCAATAGCCAGGCCCTCTCGTATCTAAAGAAACCCCTCGGAATGGAAGTGTCACCAGAGTCCCATAAAAGTGGAGAATGGTCTGAGAGCATCCGTGGCCTACGAGCAGCATACGCCAACGGGAAAATCTCTGAGTTCGGCCTTAGCCAAGAAGCGATCAATACGGGAGCGGGAGCCAGAATTCTGCCAGGTGTACTTCAGGTCAGCAGCATCCATAACCTCCAGCCTCAAGAAATCCACCAATTCAGCAAACTCCGCTGCCTCCGGGTCCTGACCCCCACGCAAATCCGGACGATCAGAAGAAAGGAGAGTAACATTGAAGTCGCCACCAATCATCTATGCATAGTCCGGAAAAGCATTCCTTACCTCCCGCATATCCGTCCAAAGCTGTTGCCTTCAAGGTTGCAAAAGTCGGTAGTCGGTACTCGATCGGTTGGGTCAGTGACTAAGGATTAATCGGCAGTCGGCGACTAATCGGATTTAGTCGGACTTTAATCGACTTTGAATTTTATAATTATTTTAAATATATAACTCATTTTTATACATATATTTACATAGATTTTGTACATTTATATACTACCATAATAAAATAAAAGAAAATATTGAATTTAAATAAAACATTAGGCATATTATACTAAGTTTGCTTATAAAAAAAAGTAAAACATTAAAAAAATACGGTATCTCCAAGCGAAAATTGGTCGATTAGTGTACCTAGTCGGAATTAGTCGGTACTCGGTCGGCCACCCCACTGACTAGACTAGTCGGACCTACTAATCGGGTCAGTCGGGCGACTTTTACAACACGGGTTGCCTTGAAGCTGGCTGGCACGGCCTATACACACATGAGAAAGTAAAAACGACGCTAGAGCGAAGACATTCCAGAACCACCGTGAGAACATACGTCCCCCTCAATTCAGCTCTACAAACAAAAATAGAGTCCTTCCAAGCAATAGACATCCCACCTTCTGAGCCAACCGCATCATGCGATCTATAACCACCCAACAAGGTTGTATCAAAAGAGTGCCAAAATGGTGTCAGACATCGAATCTAACTTTGTTTCCTGCAGCATTATAACATCGCAGCCCCATTCCATGAATCTCGATCCCAAAATCTTCCTCTTCGTCGGGTCACCCAGACCCCTCACGTTCCAAGATAGGATCCTCATTTACGGGCAGCAGTATTACCGAGATGCACATCAGTCATGCGAACACCGCAATTTTACTCATTCGGTCAGAGAAAGGAGGAGATCACAATGTTGGCGCTTAGGTCGTTGTCTCCTTTTATATCTCTTCCCAGCCTTCTTGTCCCCCACGGATCCAATAGTTGCCGGCAGATCCTCCAAGCTCCTCGTCTGGACTGCACCGAACTGACTTGCCTCGTGCATCACCGACTCCACAGCAGGTATCGCGGTCTGCGAGGACCAACGATGACCAGACAAAGGAGTGCCTCCCATCGAAGTTTGTTGCCCAGCGTCATGCCCGCACTCGCTCACAAAGGTTGTGGACTCCTTGAAGCGCTTTTGATATGTAAGATGTGGGATCGGGTTCGTAGCCACAAATCGGTCATCAAACAAAACACGGGTCTCCACAGGACCTGTAGACCTGGGAGTTATGAAGAAGCAGCCCGCTTGTGACACCCGCTCTCCAAGGCCCAATTCCCAGCACCCGAATAAGAGGCAGATCCATTTGGTTTCGATGTGATTGTAACGGCATGAACCCGAACTTTGGAAAGACGTTCCCCTCAACAGCAAAACAACAACCCTCGGAATGCGAAAAGATCATCCCGAATCGCCGCCTCGGGAAGCGCCCCCACATCAACCCGCGACGGTTGGGGTGGACCCCGCCAGGGAAGGGAAAAGTCTGCCCCCACCCCCACTGTGGAATGTGAACCGTCATCCACCATCCCCTCACCGAACAAGGAGTCGTCAACGGCCTTCGGCTGCTCCGACGGTGGCGTGGGAACAAGAAAAGAGATCTGCAAGGGAAAAGTAAAGCAACCGGTCGCAATCTCTGCCGAAGCAAGCGGCCCAGTATCGAAGGGGTAATCCATCAGCAACAACGTGACCTCTGGGTCCGACCCCGGCTTCGTCCCGTCGGTCAAAACCTGCACCACCGAACCCACATGCCGCAGTGCCTTCCCCAAGCATGCCACCGAGCGCGAGAAAAACGGAACCCCCCGCACCTACACCACCTGCCTTAACGGGTGATCAATCAACCCATCAGCAAAGCGAGGAAGCCTCCAAACAAGATCTTTGACATCGCTCGACGTCAAAAGATGCATCTCCTGGCACGTCGATAACCCCCTGACGCAGCAACGCCGTTCAACAAGATAGACCACGTCTCCTGTGAACTGACTACCGAAAAGGCGAGATAACTCCGCCCAAACTGCCGTGGCCGAAACGCAACCCTTCACCTATGAACCGATCAAGTAACCGCCCTTGTTTCCGTCACCAAAAGCTCCCACGATCAACGCATAGGAATGCCTAATCATACCCTCGTCAATCCTCTCCTTATGATGGACCGCCAACGACGAGGCCGAAAATGATCCAGCGTCCCGCACGGTAGAAGCACGATCACGTAGAACCCTACAAGACTAGCGGCGATGCCCCACCAGCCCGCAAGAAAAGCATCGTAGGGGAGACCAGCAAGAGGAGGCCAAGTGCCCCCCCCCCTCCCCACACTTGAAACATCTCTGCCCAACCTTCTTGTGTGTCACGAGCGTCCAACCATCTCCGTCTCGCAAAACCCTGTCATGCTTCTTGAATCCATCGACTCCTCCCCAACTCGCCTTCAAGTCATCTCCGTTCGCGGAACGCCCCATACATTTGGCTGCCCCCGCGCGGATTCGCCAATGGAGACTTTCCCGCTTCCGTCGAGAGCCTCGCTCCCCATCCATAGATTCCTCTCGGATGGTGGCACTCCTTGGATGCTCAGATCGATGAAGCTGCTTCAGATGGGTTTCAAAAGGCGATGGTGGTGCACTTCTAGGTAACGGGAGATGATCTGTAGGTCGTTGCAGTGTTTGAATGGCAGGGGTTGTCAGTTATGCCCCTCTTAATCGCACCATGATTTGAAAAAAAATACGATTAAGTTCAATGCATTGACGGCTAATCTAACGGAAGGGTACAAGTGAAGGAACGATAAGAAGTTAGGGGCATAACTGATATTCCAAAAAATAGAGGGACAAAACAGATATTGCAATATCAAAGAAGGGTACAACTGATATTCCAAAAAATAGAGCATAACAAATATTGCAATATCTAAGTATGGCACAATAGCTCGAGTTCAGAAGTGATATATACTTCATAGGGTTTTTTCGGTAAATAGTTTAGACAATGACCTCTTTTATATTGATATTATATGAAAATTGTGAACTTCAAACATCGAGAAATGGACCCAACTTCCTCAAAACAAAAAGATAACGGGCCCACCTTAATTCTGTTTCAAGACCAGGCCCAAAAACCATCAATTGTGGCATCTAATGTATATAATCAAAGGGATTTTTACCCCACGAACCCTATAAACTTTGTAAATTACCTTCTCGGCCTTTGAAACAACATAATCCCCCCTCGACTCCGTAAACTTGCTAACTCTTACCTCATGAACCCTGTGGTTAATCTGTTTGAAGCTCGTAGGGGTTCTTGGGGTAATTCACGGTGTCGGTAGAGTAATTACATTGTGCAAAAGGTCGTAGAAGTAATTTAACAAGTTTCTAAGGTTCGTGGGGGTAAAAATCCCATAACCAAATGGCATCAGGACAGTTTTCCCCCCAAAAAAACCCATCCAATTCCTACTCTAGTGAATATAAATGTCAGTATCAGTGTTTCAAATTTCGCGAAATTTCATCGAAATTTCAGTTTTGACACTCCACTGAAACCAAAATCGAAATCTCGATATGGACCTTCTTTCACAAATCTTGGCCGATTTTGGTTGAAATTAGTTTCGAAATTGTTTCGATTTCTCCATTTCGAAATGAAATCAAAATCGAGATTTAAATCTTGTTCAGTATACAACCATCCATTCTTGATGACAGGTTTTCGCAAGAAATTAATTTAACTGCTAAAACAAGTAACTAATCATACATACCACAAACTTGATGCTCCAAAAACATGTCGGCATATTGAATAATGGGAAGTCTTCTTCCTTATCTACATGTGCAATCAGAGAATTTTGAACACCAAGACATATCCATCCCAGTTGTGCTTTATTTCACATATCTAGCCCTCAGCAGGCTATGTTGTCCAAGATAACCACGACACCAAAAACCATTTCCATAGACATACTAGTTTAATTAAAAGTTGAGCATTGTTGCAATTGATACAAAAATGCTATGCTTGATAATTTTTTCTCCTTTTGTTCAAGAAATTTGGGCCATTAACCTTAACGTCACCCGGTAATTCTTATTAACCAACTTTTATCTTTCAAATCAAAAGTCGAAACATTATTTTCGTGATTCCTTCTCTACCTAATACTTAGCATGAGATATAGTAAAACCATATTTGAAAGGAATTTTTGCACACATGCCTCTAAATATTTTTGTTATTACATTTTGAATCCTATAAATATTGTATTTATACCCAAACCCCTAGGGGAAACACCCGTTATCGGCGCCCGCCCCAAAATATATTAAAGCGGTGAACTTACAAGAGGCAAATCTCAAGAAAAGATCTCCAGAATGTATACATTTTCCACATAGTACCGCTCATTCCTAAACAAAACACGTTATGTGAAAGCCATAAATCCCATAGCTATACAATCGACCTCCAAACTTCCACAGCAGATCTAAACTGGTTTTCCACAAGACTATTCCAAAATGACAAGTAAGAGGAAGGATCTAACCACGCAATACATGTCGCGCCTCATACCTATCGTACGCTTAAGCAAGAAATGAATAAATGGTCAAGATATCCAGGCCCCAAACTGCAGATAGGGAAAGAGTCATTCACACCTGTGTGGAAAGTGTCTCAGCGCCTCCTAATAAGAGTACGCTGCCAAAGCTGGATCTAAAAAAATACCTTGATTTTCAAAGGGATATCCAATGTCCAGATGAATTTGCAATCACGCTCTCTATTAGTCGAAGAAGAACCACGAGAAGCTATTAGTGCTACATAAACCTTCTTAACGGAGAAGTACACATCACGCCACTACCAATGGTCTCTACCCTTCGTTGGGCTTGCAAATCCAGAGAAAAGGCTCAATAAACTTAATAAATCTTTAACTCTTTGCTTGAGAGGCATGCAGAAAATACATGTGCCTACTAGTTGTCCTCCCTAACATCCCCGAGATAAGCACCATGAATGGATGTCGCTACAAAGAGTCATGGATAGCTAAGTCATAAATGACTAAACCCCATCCGATGATCCAACTAAAATAAGAGCGATCACTAATGGATGGCTTTACATGGGACCGCAACTTAGGAAGCACATCACAGAATTCTCTCAAAAGCATTGTAGCAAAATGATGCACATGTGGAAGGGTGTACGGGCTCGAGGGAAGGTCATAAACCTATTAATCAAGCAGCACACAAGGTCTAGTTTGCCACACCAAAGTTTAGAGACCCATATAAGGATGAGGACCTTATTTATATCATCTAATCTACCAACTCTCAATCCCCCTGGTCCATGGGGAGTGTAACAGCATCTCAATTAATCAAGGATATACCACTAGATCTATCATTTGAGGGGCTCCAAAAAAATCTCAAATAAGCTTCAAGCCGCCTTTTCACCCCCACCGGAAGGACATAGGTGGACATGAAAAAAAATGGAATCGATGCTAAGACTGCCTTCAAAAAGATCAAAAATATTCCCCGAGGAAGGTACTTTTCTTTCCAGCCAGCCAACTTTCATTCTAGTCGTTCTATCACATGTAGGGTCGGCTATTGAGTCAAGGCTCGATGAACCAGGCTTGAGCTCAACTCGATAAGGGCTCGTAAGCCTGACTCATTAAGCTATTGAGCCGAGCCCGAGCCAGAATTTTGGGCTCGATAGCTTAACGAGTCGAGCCCAGGCTAAAGCCCTGCTCGGCTCGATAACTCGACAAGGGGCTCGACAAGGAATATATATTATTATTTTATATTTATATTTATATATAATATACACAAGAGGAGTTGCATGTTCAGCAATCAGTACTTATATCTATAGTTGGAGTTGTCTACGTAGGTAGGAATTAAATATGTATATTATACCCAACCAAACTGTAGATCAATATAATTTTATTTCGTGGGCACCTTACAACTATATATGTCTATATATGTCAATGTGAATTCCAACATGGTAATGTTCCATATATATTATACTATAGACTTAATTACAATCTCATGTTATTAGGGATGCAAACGGTCGGATACGGATATAGGTATTACCATATCCTTATCCATGTTTAAATACGAATACGGATACGGATGCGGATATTGATGGATATTAAAACTATCTTACCATATCCTTAAAAAATAGATACGAATGTAAAACGGATATTGATCACACACGAGTAATATTAGAAATACAGTATAGAATCGACTTAAATTTATGTGAATTGGATGGAAAACACATGATATTAATTAACTAAATGTGTTTGTATCATAAAAATTGTATAAAAATGGTAAAAGGAGGTATAGAATTATGTTATATATGGTTAAAAATAAATCTATGACTATATTTATACACGAAAACGGATATACGGATACAAATACGGATTGTTGCGGACATCAAAATGATATCCATATCCGTATCCATTTTAAAACGGATACGAATACAAATGTAAAAATCTATATAAAACGGATACGGTGACGAATCGGATACAGATATATCAGTATCCGTTTGCATCCCTACATGTTATTATACGTCTTTAAATAGGAACATAATCGATAATATATTATCAACTAACGTGCCAACCAATATTATATTTTTCTAAGGAACAGATAGCTACAACTATATTTATGTTATTCTAGGTTATAATAAGCAAATTAATTTTTTTTATTCGCAAATAGAATGTTACAAATATATAATATAATATAGCTTTTGAAATGTAACTCAGATAGTGGCCTAATGATAAGGAAGACAGTCCCTCAAAGAAGAGCTCATTAGTTCGAGCCTAGGCACTGCATTTTTGTATCAAAAAATGGCATTTTCCTTAACGAGCTAGACTTGGCTCGAGCCCAGACCAGGCTCAGTAACGAGCTCCGCTTGAGCCTTATCGAGCTCGAACTAGCTCGATAAGAGGCTCGAGCTCATCGATCCCGAGTCCAAGCCAGCTCGGTTGGGCTCTAACAAGCCCGAGCCCGAGCCAGCTCGATTGGGATCGAACGAGCCTGAGCCCAAGCCCAGTTGGGCTTATCGAGCCCGAGCAAGGGCCTAGCTCGGCTCGGGCTCGATAGCCATCCCTAAGATTCATAGTATCCAATCTGAGTGTCTCAACCTCCCGATGTGAGCGGTAGGCCCAAGAAACTAAGCAGAAAGCACCCCTATGAGGACAAAATGATCGTCGTGCATTTAATATCTTCATGTTCACACAGACTAAATGAAACAAAAGTGGACTTAGTGTTGTTAATTCTAAGACCAAAAAGTTCACCAAAGATGTCGATCATCGCATTCATACCTCTAACATCCTCTAACCCCCCCCCCTTCTGCAGTAGTCCAACCGCATATTCTAGAAGCGGGGATAGAAATATCCTTGCTGCAGTAGTCCAAAGTATCACCAATATGAACCACTCTCCAAACCACGAGTACAAGAACATCAGTTACAAGAACAAAAAGCTGGGGAGCGAGAGACACTGATGCCTAATCCTCTGATGCGATTGAAACCCTCCTTACGTTTACCATTTATTAGATGTCGACATCGACGTAGTGGTGACACATCTATTCATCCACGAAACCCAAATACCAGGAATGCCCTTCTTCGCCAAAGCTCCCCCAAAAAAACACCAGTCGATAAAATCATATGCCTTTGAAAAGTCAATCTTCCACACTAAACCCCATACATTTTGACACCTCCAATCCCCAACAATTTCCACCATCTTGACAGCACTATCCATCATCAAACCTTTGCAACAAACAGATAAATCGCATTGGAAAGGGCAATCGGTCTAAAGTTCTTCAATCAACAAAGAAACCTCTTTCATTTGGAGGAGGAAATGAAGTACACGACTCAATCTATCAAATCCATAATTTCCTGTGGAAAATTACTTCAACATTTCCAGAATGTCGACACTTACCAGAGGCCAAAACTCTTTAAAAAAGAACACCGGGAATCCGTCAAGCCTAGGAGGAGATCCCAAATTGTTGATCTAACCTCATCAAAAGAGAAATATTTAACACATGCACTTTTTTGCTCTTCAGACAACTCGAACACCCCCATACCTCTATAACGTAATTCATTGTTGGGCCCCCGCTGACCCAATCTACGAAAGAAACTTACTGTAGCTCTACCTACCTCCTTTTCCTCCTCAAAATGATTATTCTCCCTCCATCGAGCTGATATCGTTGCGATGTCTCCTTCCATTGGCCTTAGAATGAAAAAACTTTTTGTTTGCATTCCCCTCTCTAATCCAATATTGCCTCAACCTTTGCCGCCATTCAAAGATTACCTTTATGTCATCCCGGATGATCCTTTAAAGATCGCTTCTTTCCATCAACTCAAATGGAGAGAGATCATGTGTATCTTCTACATGGTCCAGAAGAGTAATTGCATATTGTGTTGCTTCTCAACAAGCCCCCCACGTTGCTCAAATCTCCTTCTTGAACTCAGAGATTCGAACTCAAGGCCTCAGTTTTGCAGGCTAACCTCACGGTTGTCTGCCCTCAGAATGGAATGACCACCAAAAATCTTCGATCATCTCCACGAAACCATCCTCTTATAATCAAGCCTTCTCAAATCGAAAGAAAGACCAATGGAAGAAATCTATGCATGAATTCACACTAAGGGAGTGTGGTACGAACACGAGAAAGGGAGAGAACTAACATGAGAGAAGGGAGAGTTCCTGACAAATGAGTCGAGCAGAGGAAGTTGTTAATTCGAGACCTCATTCTCGAGTTTTGCCATGTATAATGATAGGCCCTTGCATTTAACATTTCCAACTAAAGTTTTTGTACCGCGTCAGCAAAGGATGCATAACCCTGATTCTAACCCCACCACCTTTCCTGCAAGTGGGGACGGTTAGCCACAAATAAAGTAACATTGAAATCCCCTCGATCAACCAGTGCATCGGGCGGATTGTAGGTTGGCGCTTCGCAGGTCTTCCCACACTCTCAGCCTGAAATTCGGATCCGTAGGACAATACACGCTCGAGAAAGTTCTATATTCCCCACTTTGCTTATCCTAGAGCAAAATAGAAATCATGTGTGTCCCCATCATTTTGGAAGTAAAAAACAATCACTATTCAACACCACAAGGATCCCCCCAGCACTGCTAATCGCGTCATCTGCTATAAAATTGATCAATCTGGAACCTCCAACCGAGGACTACAACATCCTGGTCCAGGAATGGTTCTTTGTCGCTTGCTGAAGCATCACGTCTCCATGCCATCCTGTAAAAAGCCTCGTTAAGGACCCCCTCTTCCCTGGGTCCCCAACACCACATACATCCCAGGATATGACCTTCATTAAGGAACCAATGATGTCGACGTGGTGACATGTACAACCCCAGCCTCCCTTGCAATGTTAAGCTTGAAGCAGTCGTTCTCATCAGAGCTGAGAGGCTCCTCGAGAAAGCATGCCATCCAAAGCTCATGTCCCCAGATGAACCCTCACTGACCATAGATCTCTTCCGAGGTTGGTACGTTTAATCTTCCCTCAGGTACCCCCTTCAACATCTGAGCTCCCAATCGAATCATCAATCTTCGAGCTCGATTTCATAGGCTTCAGAATAAGGTATAACAGCGCGACAATAACAACTATTACATGGCATACATCTATGTTATCTTTCATCGTCTTTTGTCTTAATATTTGATGAAATCGTTTAAAATTAGATAATTTCACCCTCGTAAGTCCAACATATTTGTGTGTTATGCTACTCCTCCCTCCCTCCATCCTCATCCTCTTTGACTTATCTTCCCACTCTCCTCCCCCACAGTTGTTGCCACCATCTTCTCCCCAAGCCACACAACCGCCATCAAAAACGGAGAATAAGCCATTAAGGGTATTTCTAGCAAATAGAAATGCAGAAGCAATATCAAAGACAGAAAAATAAACATTGGAACACTGGGATTTTTACGTGGAACCCTACTCCCTAAGGAGCGGGATGAAACCACGGGAGAAGGCCTCAAAGGACCATATATTGCATTTAGCTTTCTCAATGGATACAAAAGGTCTGGAGCTTCTTATATAGCTTCTATAGAGTCTCCAAGTCCCACCACTGGTAGATGTGGGACAAAACACATGGATGGGGTAAATGGATCTTGTAGGGATCCATTTACCCTCCTATTACATAGTAACGCATGCTCCAAATACTTTAACACTCTCCCTCAAGCTAGAGCATGTGATGCTCAGCTTGGACAAACAGAAAGAAACTCAGCTCACGCTACATGACACTAAAGACAATATCAACTCAACGCGCACAACTCTCGGTTGTTGTCGAGGATGTTGCTTCTCATGTCGTGCAAGTGAGGAGGACGAACGGGCTGGAGTGTGAGTCAACCGAATCTCCTCGTCGGAGAGTATGTGTTCTGAATTGCGCCAGTCAGAGCCCCTGCAACTGGAAATGAGTCTCCTCGTCGGAGTACTCTAGCCTGCCACAACATGTATACAATTGTTCCATCTCTGAAAAGGGCCGAACTGAAAGATCGTGGAGTGTAATCCTTGTCAGAGTCCACGGTCACTAGAGAATGGAGTCTGAAAGTCTCCTTATCGGAGAACTGTGTCTCTCCCATCTGGCACAGAGAATGGAACTCTACTCTAGAGTCCCTATGAAACCACATGAAAACCCTAGCCAACATGGCATAGGGAATGGTCCTCTACTCTAGAGTCCTTATGGTTCACATGAAAACTATGGCCAACAAATCAAGAATGATGGGGACTACGAACTGAAGATCGCACACTCGTACATCTTAAATAGCAGACTCGGAATCAGACGTCAAGTTTGAACATCTGACAACTGTAGAGTCTGAACAATCGGTTGGTATGACGAATATGAAATCTGGAGAAGATATGTGACTCTACATATACCCCCCCCCCTTTCTCCCATACTAGTCAGAATACATGACATCGACTATATTGGGAGAAGACAATAACATGGGGGGAAACCAAATAAGTTGTCATTTATATTTTTTTTGGCTTTTCCTCATCATTTTTCTCAGTTATTTTGTTCTCTCTCTCTTTTAAATAGCCGTCACAATTTTTTAACATAAGTCGTTCACACATTTTTTCAGCTTTTCTCTCTCTCTTCAATTAATTTTTTCTGGCTACTTTCCTCTCTTTTTTAATAGCCAACTCATCTCTCTTTTTTGTAAAAATAAGTTGTTTCAATTTTTACAGCTTTCTCTCTCCCTCCTTTCTCTTTTTTTTGAACACAATGGCTCGGCCAAAAAAAGGCCTACAAACTACAGCTCTCCCCAAATTTTTTTTTAATTTGGGCATACGAGCAAATAGCCCTCCTAAAAAAATTTAAGGGCGTCAAGCCTAGGGTTTCATCGTGGGAATGCATCTTTTCTTGTGCCGCCATCCCGATGGAGGGGGCTCATGTTTGATGTCGATCGTCCTAGGGCCTACCACCGCCGCTGGAGATGAGAAGGCCGCCTGCGAGTTGGGTAGCGATGGGCTTCACCTGCGAGTGATCGCCCGGAGAAGGAGGAGCCTGGATCGCCTGGAGCAGTTGCGGCTTGGAGGGTCACCGCCCTCACTACTTTCGCTTCCTGCATAGTGGCACCTTGATGAAGATGGAACGCTGATGGAAGATCTGTCGGAGGGTTCGCGTGAAGGCATCACGAGGATGTGCAGCATGGGCTTCACATTGCTGGAGATTAGGCTAGGGCCCGCTAATAGGTGCGGCCCGACTGGAGCATGCTGAAGCACGACGGGGCTCTGAAGTTGCTGGGATGTGTCGCCGCCGTGGTCCACTCGAAGGTACAGAGAATTGTGAAGCATGGAAGTGCCGAAGATCTTGCTGGAGAGATGCCATGCCACCGAAGCTAGTGTAGCATGATCCGGTGCGCAAGGAGGCAGTGCCTGGAGGTTGAGGAAGCCGCAAGAACTGTCGTCTCTAGGATTTCCCTGTTGGGAACCCTATTCTTGGCATGATGTGGCATGGAGCCCTTACGAGATCGGCTTGGAGCTCCTCATTGCATATGCCATGTAGCATCGCCTGGTAACTGGTGGAGGTGACTTGAGGAGAGCCTGGAGAGGGCGGCGCTGTTGGACATGGATCCTCCTATTGGAGAAGAAGAGAGAAGGGAGGCATGCACATCGACAATCTCCTAGAACACAAACTTGATGATGATCTTTGGGTTTTCAGAAAAAAAACCTAGAACTGAAGAAATCTCGATATAATCTTCTAGAATAAATAAGATTGAATCTTCTCTATCAATCGATTCTCAAATCAATCAAGAACAGAAATAAACCCTCCAGAATCGAACCGGCACTAATACCATGTTAGAAAATAGAAATGCGGAAGCAAATATCAGAGATAGAAAAATAAACATTGGAACACCAAGATTTTTTCGTGGAACCCTACTCCGTAAGGAGCGGGATGGAACCACAGGAGAAAGCCTCAAAGGGCCATATATTGCATTCAGCTTTCTCAATGGATACAGGAGGTCTGGGGCTCCTTATATAGCCTCCACAGAGCCTCTAAGTCCCACCAGTAGTAGATGTGGGACTAAACACACAGACGGGGTAAATGGATCCTGGAGGGATCCATTTACCCTCCTATTGCATACGTGACGCATATTCAAAATACTCTAATAGGTATCAAACTCTACATCACAAAAGATAATCATTATGCACCCATCCTCCACCACCTCTCCTCCTTAACTTCACCTTCACTGCTCGTTGTCGCCACGGTTACCTCCTCCCCCAATACCTCCATCTTTTACACCAACCCCCCTCCCCCTATTCATGCCACCTTCCCCAACCCTCAAAATTGTTGCCAACTCATCTCCTAGCACCTCTCCATCTCATGTCATCTCTCCTTCCTCCTCCCGCCACCATCGCCACCCCCCCCCCCAACCACATGAACGCAAGGAATTTGACATCATCAACTAGCATCATCGATGGTGATTTACTTGTTTGGATTGACTCTCCACCTTAAAGTTCGATTTCGTTGTGTCTACTGGTTAAGGTTTAATATTATTATCTCTTAAAGCTTCTGAATGTATGGTCATTACGGGTTCCCAATATTTCTGCAAGGAAATCTTTTATATTTTGATCCATTTAGAATAACCAATCACTCTAATCATAAATTGAAATTGGTAAAACTACTCATCTATCATCACGCTCCACATAATGGTCATCGACGAGAGGGCAGTTGGAGTTGGCACCACAGTGGCTGGACAAGGTCGAACCCCCCTCTTCTCTAGCTTCTAATCTGGTCGTGATACTAACCATCTCCCTTACAGCCTTCGATTCCAACAGACCATTACCACTGCTGTGCTTTGATATATGAGAATGGGGTAGAGAAGAGAGGGGAGGGGGATAAAATAAAACAGAAAATATCAATCGTTAGATCAATGTCTACTTAGGTTAACTCAAGGAGTGTTTAGGTTAGTGACTCAAATAGTTGTTTAACTATCCAAGGGCCTAGATGCAAGAGGACAGAATGTAACTACGAAAGTACACTATGGATATGTGTGTAAACATCCCTATTTGAACTGATATTTTAGATATTCATGAGGACAATATTAGTGAAAATCTCATGGAATGGTCGTAAATGCATTAGATGCATGCAAAATACTGTAAAATAAGAGGCAGCTTGACAGAGCTAATTAAATCATTAATGAGAAACAGAACTAGGTAAATGCAAAGGCCTTGCCTGTCGTTTATCTTTGGGGCATTCTGCATTCTTCTCAGTCCATGCAATTGCATGATCAATATCCTGTGGAACTGATGCAAGGACTTCAAAAACATAAATATCAACAACCTGCAGATATTCTTCCATTCTTAAGGAAGGACCACTACTACATTTCTCTGATGGGATTTGTACATCGGAAGTTGTATAAACAAGTGATTCTTCGTCTACGGTTTTCCAAACTCCAAGGAAATGCTCTAGGACCGACTTCAGTTTGGGTGATAATCCCTCAGATAGTTGCAAACATGCCCTGTTTAAAGAATATAGCATCACTGTTTCTTGCTGTCTCATAATTTGTTAAGATCCATGAATTTAGCAATCAATCCGTAATAAATATTACTGTCTCATACCCTGTAAGAACAACCGAACAAGGTATGGCAGCTATTGATCCACAAAGCCCTTCAAGTTCAGAAAAAATATCTTCTGTCCTGCCAGACACCAGTTTGTAGAAAATAAAGCAAGCGAAAAAGGGATGCATAAGATGGAGAGCCAAATAATACTTCCAAAAGATAATTATGTACATTCAATATGCCCTCCCTATGAACAGTCATTGTTACCTTTTCTTTCCTAAGGGCTGCCACTGATAACTAAGCACAAATTATCCTAATTTTTGCAAACTAGTGATGTGTACAATCTTGACCGTCAAAAAACAATGGCGAGAGCTTTGCTTTCTGGCGGGATAATTAGACGGATGGGGAAGATCTTGCTTCTCGCTTCCCTCGTCTCTTTGCTCTAGCGGAGGATCCAGACGCGCGGGTTGCTGCGTGCTGGGCTGATGGAAACTGGATGTCGTTGTTCTACTCGAACTTCTCAGATTAGCGGCTGGAGGAGTTCATGCGCTTGCTTGACGTGCTTAGGGACACGACAGGTTCTTCGGCGGAGCGTGATCAATGGGTTTGGCATGACAAGGATTTCACTATCCGCTAGGCGTACTTAGTGATATCCAAGCCCCCGCCCTCCCTCTCGACGGATTTGGTGCGGGAATGCGCTTTCCTTTGGGGGATGGATCTTCCCGAGATGATCGGTTTCTTTCTTTGGCTATTCAGGAGGAAGAGGCTAATGACGCGTGACAGATGCACCACGCTGCTAAGGGTGGTCTCTGACAGGTGTCTTATTTGCGATACGGAGATTGAGACGACGGAGCATCTTTCCTTCTCTTGTCTGGGGGTGACGCCCCTTTGGGACGACCCGTCCTTAAGGTGGGTCGACATCTCGGATGTTGGGGCATTCTGCGGTGTTTTAGTGGCGGCAAGCTAGCGGGCGAGGAGGGACTTGTTGCGGCCGCTGGCTACGATTTAGGCCATCTGGCTGGCCAGGAACGCGCTATTGTTCTCGAGGCAGAGGTTTTATTTGGAAAATGTTAAATTACAGGGGTCGAGCTTGTTAAGCTCCTGGATCGCTTAGTGCGTCTTTTTGTACTTCCTTCTAGCTTTCCTTCTCTTAATAAATACTATGGTGAACACCGTTGAGTGTCTCCCCCCTTCTTGGCTTCAAAAAAAAACAATGGCTTTCTGAGGTGGAACAATTACCAACCGAAAGAAAAGTGGCTATTGCAATTTGTTCAATCATAGGTGTGTCTTTGATAAAGCAAAGCAAAAAAACATATACACCACTTTTGAAATAGTGTTTCAAGCCTTTTACTATGTTGAGAGCAATGAACGGTCATAACTTTTCTTTGGCAATCACTGCCGCTAATTACTGACCACCAATAAATCCTTTTTTAAGATCAAAAAGGGGGAACACGCTAAGGTGCTTGTCCCATATATATTGCTAAAATAAAGGGGTTGCAGAGAGACTTACAAAAGCCAGGACTCAATAAGAGACCTAGAATGAAATATTACATTTTCGCAATAGAAACGCTGAGAAGAAAAGAGTGCACCATTTCTTGCTAACCAGATGCCTCGGATGGTCGCCAACTGTCGAAGGATGTCTTCTCTAGCATGATTCTTTGCAAGAAACAGAGAATCTTAAAAGAGATCAAGGCCTTGGATGTTAAGCCATTTCGGGACAGTACCATTCCAGATTGGTGCGGTCTTTGTACACCAAAAGAAGGGGTGCTCAACTGTTTCGATATGTATTTCGCACAGGGGGCACCTATCGGAGATGTCCGGAAAGAGTCTTGCAACAACGGTCCCTTGTCGTGATGTGTCCTCTCCGCAACATCCACATGAAGAAACAAATTCTACCTAGCAGACAGAGTCCCAAATGAAGTTGCAGTCACGAACCAGAGTATCCGTCCTAGGTGGTGGAGGTCTAAAGATAGCACGGTAAGCCCTTTTAACAGAGAAAGAATTAACCTTCCAGACCCAGTGATCTCGGCCCTTTGGTGGTCTATCAGTGTGTCTCAAGGATTCAAGCATAGTGAGAAATTCTTACAGCCGTTGGCCGGAAAAGTCAGTTAAGAAGAAGGCATCCAATTCTCATCAGTTCAGCATTCTGAAACAAGAGCATCGTGGTTTCACGCCAACGCTAAAAACAGCGGGAAACAAATAGAAAAGGAAACCTTTACTCATCCAGTTGTCTTTCCAAAACAAGAAAAAGTTGTCATTACCAAGCACTGGTCTGAAAAGCTCCTGGAAGTGGAGCAAGATTGAATTATTCCCTTCCAAAAGGCCGACGAGTGAATTTGTGGACGATGTGTCGTGCTGAGAGGATCTCCTATATTGTAGATCATGCAGATAAATCTGCAACAAATATCAGCATCTCTTCCTCGGAGTTTGTTCTCCCACTTAAGCAAGAGCGACTTATTCATTTCCTCCAATCGTTTAATCCCAAGGTTGCCATCATTTTTCTTGAGAGTAACAGTCTCCTAGTCTACCAAAAGAATACCAGAACCATCATGCCTAGATTTACCCATAGGAACCTTCGTATGTTTTGCTTTAATCTATTCCCGATACCAGTAGGAAGAAGACGTGACGAGATGAAAAATACAGGAATAGCATAGGGTACCACTTTAACAAGCACTAGACGCCCGTCTCTCGATAGAATAGCCGCATTCCAACCCGAAAGTTTTTTCTCAAATTTCTCGATAATAGTAAGCCAATCGGAGATCTTCATTCTTCCACAAGTGAGGGGGACACCCAAATATCGAATCGGACGAGTTCCACTTGTTGTGCCCAACTCAAGGATGTATTCTCTGGCAGTGTCTTCAGAAAGATCAAAAGGAATGGTCGTGGATTTCCCAATGTTAAGAACCAGCCTTGACATCTCGCTACAAATCTCTAGAGTTGTAGCCATTCCTCCAGCCTCGTCCTTTTCGCCCTCAACAAAGAAGATGGTGTCATCCGCATGCTGTAAAAGAGGGATTGAAATATCACCCTTGGAATACCCAGAAGTTAGGCCGTTAAGACAACCTGATTCATCGTACATGTGAGAACATCAGCTGGAATTACAAATAACATTGGTGCCATAGGGCATCCCTGCCTAACACCTCGTTGAGGTTGGAAAAATCCTCCCTCTGGAATCCTTATTTCTGTAAACAGGTGATGAGTATTGTTGAGGGAATTATATATATGCCACATTTTTTTGAGTAAAAAACGGGGGAGCCCTCCCGAGGCGGGAGTCACCACACCAAACCGTTCATTGATAAAGCATAGGGTACATCAGTTTGATAACCAGAAATTGTACAAAGCATGACAGTGGACAATAACATTTTCATAGTAAAACCGCAGTCCCTTGAAAATTGTATCATTCCTACCAAGCCAAATGGCCCACAGAGCGGCAAAAGGCTTGGAGACATCATCGGAAGACCCAAGGCCGACCCCACGAATCGACCCCCAAAAGTGTTCCACATCGGATGCCCGGAGCCACAGAAGCCCCAAAGACTCCCAAACCTTTGTCGAAGACCTGCAACCAAAGAAGATGTGGACCGCGTCCTCCAACTCGTCCTCGCATCTGTCACACTTTAGATCCGTCCCACCCAGCAGTCTACCTCTTCTCACTTTGTCACAAATACGACCTCTCCTCATACACCAAAGGAAGACCTTAACCCGGGCCGGAATCTTAGCTGCCCAAATCACCTTCACGTCAGCACACAGATCTTCATCACGCTCCAACAAAACCGCACTAACCTTCCGATAGGCTTCCTTTACCGAGAACTTACCATCAGTCCACTCAAAACGGTTCGGATCTCCCGACATCTCCCCGGCAGGGGGAATCTCAGACAGCATCTGCAGAAGCTCCTCCAACCTCTGATCCGAGAGATCCGCAATGAACCTCGGCGCCCATGACCCAGATTCGACGACCTCCGCCACCCGCGCCCCCTATCCACGGCCAACGCCATCAACCGCGAGAAGCGGAAGGCCAAGGCCCCCTCCCCCATCCAGTCATCCAACCAAAAATGAAATCGGAGACCATCACCCAAAATCGTCTTAAGAAGAGGCAGGAGCCCCGGAAGCACGGCACGGATCCCACTCCACAAGGAAGACTCATGACGCTTCCTCACTGCCACCAACTCCCCAGTAACACCATATATCTTTCTCAGCAACTGCAAGACCGGCGAGTCGGAGGAACCCCAAATGCGCACCACCTATTTAGCTAACAAAGCTTTGTTCATAGATTCCACGTCCCTGACGTCAAGGCCCCCCGCCACAACAGGAACAACAAGATCCTTCCAAGCCACCAAGTGCAACCCCCTCTTTGTATGTCTTCCATCTGACCAGAAAAAAGATCTCATCAAAGTCTCCACCTTCCTTCTAACACCAACGGGCATTAATCTCGTCGAGAAGAAAAAAGTTGGGATAGTTGAAAGAACATACTTCAACAGTGCAAGCTTCCCATTCTTGGACAGAGTGATAGCCTTCCAACCTTCCAACCGCTCCTCCATTCTGCGCACAACACAATCCCAATCTGACTTCCTCAGTCTGCCCTCAACCAGAGGCAATCCCAGATAGGTTATCGGCAGTCTCCCCAGGGGGCATCCTGCCCACTCTGCTAGCCCAATGCTCTCCTCGCCACCCATTCCCATGGTAACAAGGACCGACTTTTGCCCGTTAATCTGCAAACTAGAAAGGCACCCAAACACATCCACTAGCACAGTGGCATTGCGGTTCTGCTCCTCCGTCCCTCCCAGGAAAATCGGTGTGTCATCCGCATACTGCAACACCGGGACTGAGATGTCCCCCATTCTGAAGCCCTTGCACCAGTTTTCTTCCACCGCCCGCTGAAACAAAACCGCAAGACAGTCGCAGACCAACACAAAAAGCAGGGGAGCAAGGGGGCAGCCCTGACGCACCCCCTTTTGCGGTTGGAACCATCCCCCCTCAGGCCTCCCATTCACCAACACCGAGCAGGAGCTAGTGGTGATGCATCTCTTAACCCAAGCAATCCATTCTTCCGGGAAATCCCTTTTCTGCATAGCTATCCAAAGGAATCTCCAACTGACATAGTCATAGGCCTTGGCGTAGTCGATCTTCCAAACTTCCTCTTTTTTTTAGCATCTTCTTCAAATCGTCTGAAAAAAAGAAGCTCTCGTAAGAACTTAGCGAAAATTCAGCTGGAGATGCTGATGTATTGAGGTGAGGATCTACCTCAATATTCTGGTCGGTAGGCAAAGGAGTCTGGGTCTGACTCTCCTCGAGATCAGATGGGACCAGCTTGGGAAGAGAGTCATCCCAAGCTTGTGAAGATGTATGAACGACGGTGGATGGTCGAAAGCTCACGGAGTCTGAGTAGAAAAGCACCCACTATAACTAGGGTACACCATTCTTCTCCTATTATTCTCCTTCCTTGTGCCAACCTCCTTTAAAACCCAGATAAATTGGCATCTAAAGGCTTTAAGAAAAGAAGCTTATCCATGAAACAAAACTCTGGTTGTGTCCTAGACCCTTCTTCTAGGAACCTTATTTCCCCAATCTAGCCTCGGTCAAAGGCTTTGCCCCACAAGAGGGCCAAATGCGAAAAAATCCTTGCAAGGCATGATTCAAAATTAGGTGCCAAATTTTAAAAAAAATGCTTTTGCAATCAATGGCCCCCTTGCCGACTACGCAAAAACACACCATGTCCAATCTCTGTGCTAGTGACACCATGATAAATTCAACCATCTAGGGGTCTTTAAATGAATCTCTCTTGAAGATGTTTCCGCCTCTAGATGGAAAAGCCCCCCAACCCCCTTCTTAGTCCACTTGGACATAACATCCTTTGATCTAAAATCAATGCATGTAGGATGACCCATGAATGACTAAGTTTGAACCTCCTTTGAAAATCCCTTTAGAGCCTCTGCAAACCCCACCACAACCTCCAAGCCTCAAAGAATCTCTGAAGCCAGGGTTGCAGCCAAAAAAACTTTGTTTAGTTTCCACCCATCATCCCCCCAACCATACAAAAGAGATGCTTCGTCTCTCAAGGTAATAATGTGAGGTCTCGACACCCCTAGTGAATCCCTCGAAAACACTTCCAATCCTCGTTAGTCCTCTCACCGATCAGCTACCCGCATCATTAACCTACCTACTTGGCAACCAGTTGATCACTTGGCCTCCACTTATCCATCTCTAACGTGATGTATCCCCAGATATGTGGGCCCATGAAAATTATTTTATTATGTACGTATTGGATCCCATCAAATCATCCTCGAGCACCTTTCTTGTCTATGTTGCACTGCTTCAACTGCTAGGGGTGTGGGCACGTTGAAGGAAACTGTGATTCCCCATCCCTATGCTTTAACAACAAGCAATAAGGTCACCTTTCATACTCATGTTTGAAGGAAGGTCTAACCTCGCACATCAAGGAAACGTGAAAATAGAAATTAACCTTGCAAACAAAGGGTTTTCATGGTATGAACACCAATATGATGCATGACAAAAATATTTAATGTGGAGCCACATGGTATAGGAAATCTTTTCCAAACCATTTCGCATAATCACAAGAGAATTTAGGAATATTTGTTGAAACATGAATCTCTAAAGAAAGAGGCCTCCAAAATCAAGTCCAATCTGACGAAGCTTCTCTCGTTGGCACGATGATGACTCATGTTGCTTCCTGCGAACTTAAGATCTTCTCCACCAAGTTGTCCATGCAAAATAAAGATCAAGATGATCTCTACCTTTTAAATCTTCGAGTTCATCAATTGCTAGGCATCTCTTGGATCACCATGTTGCTCTTACCAGGCCTACTGCACGGCGCCTCTTGTTATGATGTGGTCGATTTGGGTAGCTCACAGCGAGGTGATGTTGAAAATGATTTTGTACAAAAAAAAGTACCGTGATTGTCAAGGCTCTTTTACGACTTAGTCCATGCAACGTTCTTAGTATGTTAGTTTATTTTTTAAGAGTGCCCCATGCCTTGGTACCATAACCATTTTTCCTTCAAAAAGCAAGTTGTTGCTATCCATCGAGGTAACAATAACAACCCTTGGCAGTTGTTAAGGGCGGAACGCATATCAAGCGGAAGCGACATGATATTGTCCCTATATGCCAATAGGTCTCCCCTTTGCAGGGGAGAAGCTTGGTTGTGTAAAGGAAAAATAGAAACCATCTTACAACGCTGAGTCAAATGAAGGATGTTTGTGTGTCTTCAGATCACCAGCATCATCTTGTCACTTTTATTAGCACTAAGAAGCAACAACAAGCTTCATTGGTAAAGCATCAAAGATGATTGGGACCTTGGAGGTGATATCCAGCAAAAGCTCGCAAAAGTCAATAGTCGGTACTCAATCAGCCAAGTCACTGACTAAGGATTAATCAGCAATTAGATGACTAAGCAGATTTAGTCGTAACATAGTCAATTTTGTAGCTTTTAATTATTTTAAATATATAAATCATTTTCATATTATATATATATATATATATTTCTGATGGAAAAGCGAGTGAAATCCCGAGATGGGACTTACCACACGAATTGTATTAGATTATCAAAAAAGAAATGTCATACATATGACCACACCGACAAGAAGCCTCTGAAATGATCGAGAACATTTTCTACATAAAAACGTTGACCTCAAAATATATTCTCATTT
The DNA here is from genome assembly GCA_037367405.1 of Ottelia alismoides. Taxonomy (NCBI): domain Eukaryota; kingdom Viridiplantae; phylum Streptophyta; class Magnoliopsida; order Alismatales; family Hydrocharitaceae; genus Ottelia; species Ottelia alismoides. The sequence continues at coordinate 1,539,796 of JAZKJV010010296.1, read as the reverse complement.
CTATCACACCAGATAACCCAAAGGAGAGTAAAAGTAGGTGAAGCATCCCCCTATGAGTTACCACAAACTACATTTATCGAGCTTCAGAATGACGCATTATCTTCAGTCTCAAGACAATGGTATCTAGCTCCTTCCGACACCAATGACAAGGTTCTGCTTTTAAAAAAAGGTGTTCCAAATCTTCGTGCTCCTCGTCGCACCTTCCACATTCAATATCTCCAGTATGGAAAATTTCATCACGTCGTAGCTTCGTGGGCAGGCGACCACGTATGACAAACCAAAGGAAGACTTTGATCCTCTGTGGATTCCTACACCTCCAGATGATTCTGAAATCTTGAAGTCCATGAATATGGTTTTAGTGTTTTCTGCAAAAAAATGGTATGCTCTTTTCACTGAAAATTTACCATACACCCAACTAAAGTGATCTCTTCCAGCTGTGGGACCCTCAATGTCAACCAACTCACCAAGTAAAATGACATATTCCGAGAATCTTTCTTCTAAATATATTGCAAAAAAGCAGGGATTCCAAACCCTCATTGACCATACCTGGCTCAGCAATGCATTTTAATTTTCTGCAAGTGCAAACAAATGTGCCTATCAATCCTTCAAATTCCCTAACCTCGTCTAGTTATCCAACCAAAATCAAAAAGTGTCCCCGCTACCAATCATTGAGCGAAGAATGCCCCCCATCTCTTAAGCGATATACCCTTCCAGAGAGAAGAGGGGTAACGAACCAGGGTTGCATCAAGGCTACCTTGAATGTCATATATTTTCTACATCAACAGGCAAATCAGATTTTCATTTTTCCCTACAATCTAAGGGCATGTTTGGTAACAGGGTAGGGTAGGGTAGGGTTGGGTTGGGTTGGATTGGAGTAACCTCCTGTGAATAATAGTCGTTTGGATAGTTAGAAGGGTTGGAGAGGATTGGAATGATAAATGTGAAATGATATCACATTGATTATGTGTTATATTAACTTTTTATGATTATAATATGTTTTTAATGTTAAATTGTTATTTGAACTTGGTAAAAAAAAATATTATAACAAAGAACTTGTGGGTTCCATACAGCTAATCCCAACACATGAATGCAGGGGTAGAGCTGGGGATAAGCTAAGCTACCACGAGGTAACCTGGCAACCAAACGAGCTCTAAATATCCACTTTGCCAACAATGCCTTATTCATGCATTCCAACCTTAAGACTCCCAAGCCGCCATCTCTTTTCCTACTCGTTACCACCTCCCAATTGATAAGGTGAATCCCCATTTTTTTCCTCCATGCCATCCGACCAAAATAAATGCCTCATCATGCTCTCTATCCTCTCATGAATTCCCATTGGAAGCAATCTGGTGGAACAGAAGAAAATGGGAATTGCTGAAAGAGCATGTTTGAGCAGCACTAGCATTCCTCCCTTGGATAGTATCCTCACTTTCCAGTCTGCAAGTTTTTTCTCCAACCTATCAAGAACCATCTTCTAATCTGTCGAGTGAAGGCGGTCAGCCATGAATAGAAGTCCCAAATATGTAATGGGGAGATTCCCCCTCGAGCATCTCAGAGTGGTATAAATCTCATGTATCTCCTTCGGGGTCAAGTTGAAAGGGACAGGTGGATTTTTCTTTGTTGAGTTTGAGGCCAACAATATCACCAAAGATATTCATAATGCAAAACGTCCTCCGTACATGTTCTAATCCCCCACTAATGAAAATCACGATGTCAGTTGCGTATTGGAAGATTGGTATAGACATATCTTCCTTCAGATATCATGTGCACAGTCCTTCATCCACTGTCAATTTCATCATGACTTCCAAAACATCTGTCGTAATAACAAACAGAAGTGGGGCTAATGGGCACACTTACCTTACTCCATGTTGCAGCTGGAAATATCCTCCCTCTGGGTGACCATTCACCAGTACTGCATATGAGGTTGTTGTAATACACCTCTTCATCCATGCCACCCACATCTCCGGGAATCCCTTTTCTCCAAAGATGCCCATAAAAATCAAGGTTCGACATATCGATACCGTACAAGTCAGCTCAAAAACGGACATATCGAGGACATATCTAAAATATATCGACGATGTCGATGAAAATCTCAGAAATGCCTAAAAGCGATTTTTAAAATAAGATCATCACAGCTATTAAAATAAAAAATAAGATACAAATGCACGCTTATATGCAAGAATCATGTGTATATAGCACACCAACACATTATATCTCACATATCGCTGGTTGTCAATGTTAATTGTTAATTGCTAAGAGGTCAATAATAAAACTCAAACAGTAACAACTTAGAGACATAAAGGACATGTATTTAGCACATTAACGTTACATCACATTGCACATTATGTATAAACAAAATGTTGAGCTATATAGGATATAAAATAGATAAGCAAATATGTATAATGACATACAATTTTTAAAGAACATCATTCATAATAATCATGATGTATTAAAATAGACTAGAAACAAAGCTTTCTAACCGAACTAAATAAAATCAATGCCAATTGGAGTATGTTATGGATTGATAGGTCCAAAAATGGATATGTCAGTCTGGTGGAAATCTTAAAAAATGGAACAAAAGATATTTTTCATGAATTAGAATCATATTAATCCTTAAAACAATAAGTAATATATGAATACACTATTTGTTAAGAGAAAAATGGTGAGATCCCAAGGTAGGAATTTAGGATTCTCACAGAAATTGCAACGAATACATTCTTATATACATGAAGGAGATGTATTTAGCATAATAATAATATGCTACATTGCATACTATGTATAAACAAAAGTCTTAGCGATATCTGAAATGACACAAACAAATAGCGTACAACAGCATGTATATTATATAGTACATCATTCATGATAACTAGAAATATGAAAGAAGATGATCCAATATAGATTAGATACCAACAGTTCTCATGAACTAAGATAACTAATACCAAGGGCACGTCTTGAATCCATATCGATAGATTACTAATACTTGCTATTAGAATTTTGAATACTTATTCATATTGGATTTGTATCCATCCACGTGTGTCGACATATGGAGTGGCTATAAAAAAAATCTTGAATAAGATAAAACTACCTTCCAAGCTGCTTGCCAAATAAAAACAAGTAGTGAAATCAAGCAACGAGGTTGATGCACTAAATACTTCAAATTTCGTTGATATTAGTATTATGAGATGATATAAAGTTAATATATCGCTCGATATTGGTCGATATCGATATCTTGGGTGATGTTGGTATCGTTTCAATATCGAAATATCGTGGATATATCGAGGATATACCGAGATATTTTGATCCATGATAAAAATCACCAATCCACGCAATCATAAGCTTTAGAAAAGTCGATCTTCCACAATAACCCTTTATCTTAAGTTATCTTCCAATCATGCACTATCTCAGATGCCAGATCCCAACTATCGGTCATAAGTCACTTCAGTATAAATGCATATTACACAGGCGAGATGATATCATTGAGCACCCCACGAAGCCTATTGGTAAGAATCATGGCGATGATAAGCTATATACCATGGGCCAAGGTAATGGGTCTGAAGCCTTCCTCTCTGGTTGAAATCTCTCGCGTTGGTAGAAGAAAAAGCATAGTCTTATTCAGACGTTCAAAACCATGATTACCCATTCTGAATTCCTGTAGAACAGCAACAACATTTTCCTTGACCACCTCCCAAAATTCTGTGTAGATTTCGAGATACCATCTGGACCAGGTGTCCAATCTGCATTGAGCTGAAAGATCGCTCGTTTAATCTCCATCTCGAAAAAAGGTGTCACGAGTTAGACGATCTGAGATGATGAGATCCTCCAGACTCCCCTACCTCACCAACCCCATCCCATTCGAGTAGTCTTTCTGTTGAAGTCATAGAAATGATTTCGGAGTGCTCGTCCCACATCCATGTCACCCACCACCTCTTGGCCATCAACAATAATATGATGGATGAAGTTTCCGTGCCTTCTGTCATTGGCCATAAGAATGAAAAAATCTAGTATTGTTATCCCCCTCCTAGAGTAACTTCTGCTTTGAACTTTACTTCCATTCCGCTTCCAATTTCTTGTCCCCAAGGAGTACATCCTGGAGATGTTTATCACGTATTTGTAGTTCTTTCGTAGTCAAGTCACATCCATCCTCAAGCTCATCCAGGCAAAAAATCTCCTCTTGAGCTAAATTCCTCCTACTGCGATAATGTTTACGGACATTCTTACTAAACTCCTAGAGACGTCCACGCAAAAGCGATCATTTGATCACCTGTCTTGCCGCAACATAATTCGCCAACCTACATCCCCGCTAGATTCCCCACCATCTCTCGTAACCTATCTTCCATAATCCGCGATCATTCAAATTCGGAAAAAAAAAACATTGGTCGTATCCCTTCCTCGGATGCCTAAATCCATGGTGTATGGTCAGAATGTGCACGTGGGAGAGCCCATGCACATGCCAGCAGGAACACATGAACCACCTCCGTATAAAGTAAGAATCGACCAATACGTGACTGAGATCTACAAATTCTCCATGTGTATCGGCATCAAGGTGCATCAAAGATCTCCAGGCCCACCTCATCAATGAAGAGAGACAACTCCTCTAATCCACCATCAGCTCCCCTATGTCTCCGCAGGTGATCACCCGAGAGGAGTATTACGTTGAAATCCCCTCTCAAAATCCAAGCCAAGAGGGATACTTAGCTCTTAGCATACAAGGCCCATAGATGTTAGATATCACACGAATGTTTTTGTTTACCTTACGATGAAGCACCACCGAAATGCAACATTTGTCAACAATTGCCTCCTCTTCTAAGTCGAACTTCTCTCCATTCGAACCACTAACCAATCCACTCAATGCCCCGATCGGATTCAATGCTCGAAACTCAAACAAAGTTGTGCCACTGATGGTTAGCCAAATCGTGTTCATATCATGTTGCACTTTTGTTTCTTGTAGCAATATATCATCAGCCTTCGCCTCCATGCATACGTAACGTGCTGTCAATCTCTTACCTAGCCTTCCCAAACCCCTTATATTCCAGGTTAAGATAGTCGTGAGGAAATAATCACTCCTCATGGCGGAACAATTCCCATGCAATCTGTCAAGGAGCCTTCTACTTCAGTAGTCACTTGCATAAACAGCAGCAAGCACCTCGTTTTGGTCCATCGCAGTGTCTTGTTCCAATGGGTTCTCACCCTAAGAAGAACCCATATCATCCTCCTCATCCTCCACCGTCGAACAAGAAGTCTCTTTGACAGCTTTCTTCAGCTTTCTGCAAGGTTGTTGCTTCTTGAGCCCCCTCAACACACCATCAAGCATGCTATAAATAGCCCTTCGGAGATGTCGTTGACACTCTCTGGAAGACCATCTCGAGTACTTTATCGTAGCACCAAGGAGGCAAAAGTTGTGGGGAGAGAGGTTTCTGAGAGTCCAACTCCACCCCGTTAGACAAAACAACCCCAAGGGGAGAAGCCCCCGTACCTCGATCCTTCGTGAGCGTCGCAACAGCTGTGTCCTTCGCTGAGGGGCCCTCACCCAATGCATTAGAGAAGTAAGGGATCCGAACACCCTTTGGGGGCATGCAGTTGAGTCCAGATCTGGAACGTTTAGACTCAGGCCCAAATCCAAAAGATCTGAGGAGATTTGGGTCCAATGAAGACCACCTTCAAGTTGGTATTGGGACCTGTAGGAGAAGAGGATCGTCGTGTTGTTTCCTATTCCATCGGGCGTCGAAGACGATCGTGCAACGTCTTCACCTTCGCCACACACGGCAGCGTCGATGTCCACTACCGTCACCGGGACAGTCGCTCTTCCGATCTTCAGGAAAAGCTCCGAGGGTAGCAGTGGTCGTCTGACAACTGCCTCCACCTTTACGTGAGGCTCGGTACCCTTGGAAAAGCCCATCATTGATTATGGAAACCACCTTTTCGTAATATGACAACAAACTTTCAATCGATCTGAGATCCTGAGCACGGAGGTAAATGCCCTTCAGCAGCAACACTTTGTAGTAGAGGGCATGTGAAGCATCGTCTCTCAGCAAAGGGCAACATCAAATCACCGACTCCGAGATGCACGGCCTTCGAACTCGTAGCACAGAGTGCATCTCAGCCTCAATAAGTCCTCGTGTGCACACCGTTGGTGCCTCAAGAAGTATCACACATCCTCCAAATGAAGAACCAATTTTAAGCACAATGTCACCCATCGTCGATTGCAAACAAAACTCTAGTCGTGAGCAGATGCCCATAAGCACTCCTTCAAGCGAACTCTAGAATTTTCTTTGATATGTGGTCTCCTCTTATTCAATCGGGCATTTCTCCTCTCGATCCATCAATACATCTTCATGAGAAGGATCAATATCCTTCAACCCACCAACACCTCCAGCCTAACGAGGTTTATATAGGTGAGGACACCATCGCCGACTATGGACGAACCCTCCGCAGCAAAAGCAAGCAATCGCATTTCGACATTACACTGCAATATGTCCCTTTCCTCCACATTTAAAACACCCAGACATCTTTCCCTGAGATGGCTTGTCGCTCACTGTCTCCACATGATCGAATCGAACGCTAAATCGTCCTCATACTAGTGCTAGCCATCATCTTCGACAACTCCTCTTTCGGAATTCCAAGGTTCTGATCTCGAGCCTTTCGAGTGGAGAGCATCATGCTCCACCCATCTCCAGAACTCACTGCTCACACTCTCATCATGCCCCAGCAATTCTAGGATTCGAGAGTATGTAATTGGAAGTCCTTTTTAGTGGCACTTGGACTAAAGGTATTATAACTATTTTTATACATATATTCATACAGCAAATATATTTTTTTACTAATAACTCCAATATTTATGAAGTTCGAGCAAATCCCCTTATTTCACTAATATTGAAAACATACATCTTGTGCCCTTCTTGGGGTATTACATGTAAAGAACAATTATAATGGTTTCAATATAAAGAAAATTAGCATTGAAATCGCTTTGAAAAATAAGAAAACTTCACTTAACTTGAACCCCATATATTCTGCAACTTTGATTCAATTATAGGGAAATGCATTCCAGTGACACTGCGCAGTTGATATGCATTCAGATCTTTAGTTGAATCCTGGAAACTCCTTGATTGTTCTGATTGAATAGTTATGAACAATCCAACTACTTGAAACTATAATGCAAAGCAGCTACTCCAGTCTTTATGAAAGGATTTCCATGTTGCAAACTTCTATTTAATTGAACTTTCAATAGCTTCTAGCTGCAACCATCTATTAACCTTGACCTCCTAGAAATTACTTTTGAAAAGGGGAGTTTTACCCCTCGATCCTTGGAAACTTTGCAAATTCCTGATCGGCCTTCTAAACATCCTTATTACCCCCTCGACCCCGTAAACTTGCTAACCCTTACCCCATCGACCATGTGGTTGACCCCCGTCCCTTTACCGCTAAATTTAACTGGGTTCTATTAAAAAGAGGTGGACGTTGCCCTATTTATTTAGCAAATTTACAAAATACGACATTCAACTTCCTCCCCACCACTCCTTACATTCCCTTCTCCCCTCCACTTTCCTCAGTCGTCCCAGCACCTCCCCCAACATCTTAGCCCACACCGTGCCACTGCGACCTCCGCCCACTTACCCCTTCGTCCGCCCAATACCCGAACCTCACCTCCGTTCCCAATGACGGCGCATCCCTCCTCACCTTTGATAACACCTCCCCGTCGCTTGTGAAGATCTCCTCCTCGCCACCCTCCTCTGTCGCCTGCAGCTACAACGAGTACTCCAAGTTTCGCAGCACGTCCCCCATCGCAAGCCTCCCCCCTCCTTTGTTCTCCTCCATGCACCTCTTTGTAATCTCGACCACCTTCCTCACCGACCTCTCGCTCACCACCGCGCCTCCTCTCACCATCCCTGTGTCCACCACATCCCACACCTTCTCCATCTTCCACTTCTGTAATGCCCACTCCCCCAGGCTTATCTGTTCGCGTGACAGCTGTGGCTGCCACTCGTAGAGCACCTCGAGCAGCACCACGCCGAACGAGTACACCTCGAGCCGCCCCCAACCTCCCAACCCTCCCCGCTTCCATGCACAGAGCAACATCAAATTTGTTTAGCAGACTCAAATTTTCAATTAATACATTCAAGAAATCGTCTCGAAATACTTGGAAAAAATCATTTTCATGATCGGAAGGGATGGTTTATTCGCAAAAAAAGAAAAACTTTGGTGATTTGGTGGACGGATGGAGATAGGGTGAAGAGAGAGAAAATAAAGAGGAGGAAAAAGAAGAATAGAGAAAGAATAAGAAGAAGATAAAGGAGATGAGGAGGTGGAAGATCCACCATCCAATTCTCCTCTGGTTAGATAAACCCACGTTATTGACTCAAGTAAAAGTAAAATTAATGGCAAGGCATGTGGGGTGAGACGAAGCAAGTTTACGGGATCGAGAGTGTAATAACATTGTTTAGAAGGTTAAGAAGGTAATTTACAATGTTTCTAGGATTCGTGAGGTGAAAATCCCTTTGCAAAATCAAGGAAAAAATGAATGTCAGAAGAAAAAAAAGTCGGCCAACTAGTCGGTCATCTGATTATTGACCGAATAGTCTCTATTCAGTCGGCCAGTCTACGCACCCAAGTAGTCGAACCGACTAATGGGGATCTATCAACCGATGTTTGCAAGCTTGGTTATGCAGATCCGTGAGGCTGAACATAAATTCGCGGTTGCAAAGCAAGATGCCACCTCTTTGCAATAGCATGTGCTACAATTCCCTTCCCAACATAAGTAACGAACATACAATAGAAGAAATAAGTGGATTTTATAAAAGCCACAAAAATGTCTCGGATGGAATGAGAAGATGGTCACCTGGCTATCCCATTTGATCAAGGGGACGGTTTGACTAAAGGATGGAATGCTCATCGACTATCGTCGATATTGTCCCTTTAGACCTAATTAGGATGACACCTCTACATCAACATGGCGATACCTCTTATCTCCAGATGAAGCAATCAGAATCACCTTTATTATGGATTTTGAGCAGGCATAAACAATAAGTAGGAATGAGATTATGTAGAAATATAGTGTAGAAGTGAAGCCACACCGAAGGGGTATGATGGTGCACATGGTGAATGATCTGTAGAGGACTTGATTGATCAAAAAACTAAAAGAGAAAGGAGTTAGTTGGGAGGATCTACGAGAACGTTATGGGCATGGTAATCAATAAAGTGATGAGTAATAGCATCATGAGGTTGCGAAGAGGGTAATCAATGAAGATGCTTACCAACCAGGAGAGTACCATGAGGTTGTGATTCTTGCGAAGAGGGTGGTCAATGAAGATGCTTACCAGCTAGGAGAACAACTACAACAAAAATTGGATTCTCCCTTAAAGACAAAATCCAACTGACAATGGTCTCAGATGCACCTGCACAATAATTTGGTGCATGATAATTTGCGAAAAGGAACTCAACTGCATGATATTATAGCAAAAGGAGAAACTTGGGAAAAGGAAAAAACGAGCTTACATGATAATTTGGTGATGTATAATTTGAACTTCGCAAGATTAGTGTATAGTCGAGACATATTGAGAAGAAGGAATGAAGCATTTGTGGAGCCTAATTGGGGAACATCTGATCAATCGAGCTTGGCTTCATCTCGAAGTAAATGGAGCAAGACTTTTGCAAAATGCAAGACAACCCTAATTCATGTTCCATACATGACTATTACTTTCACAAGCTAGACAAGGAAATGCACGAGAAGGTTTGAGAATGGAGGGGAGTTACCTTTGCTCAAGAAGAATGAAGTAGCAGTGGAGTTTAGGATGGAAGATAACACTACCTTTTCAGCTGTGGAGGTGTAGTCATTCAATGACTAAGGACAACAAGGAGAGGAGTCACTCAAAAAAGACACATGGGAGACGAAGAAGTCCTTTGATCTTTGGATTGGAGATGAGTGGTTGGTTAGAGGAAGAAGACCACATCTTAAGTCCACTACCGAAGAGCACACATGAACAATGTAGTTTGGTTTGTGAAGTTCCATAACAACAGCACGGTCTCAGTCTTACTAAAGTCATGCTAAATAGAAAAGGCTTCCACAATCTCAAGCTAGGGTAGGCAAACTCTCAAAGCACGTGGATCCCGCACTCCACACAATGTAGAGGAGAAAGTACAAGTCATGTAACTCTATGACTCATATACGGGAGGTACCACTAAAATAGAGGAAAAGACTCAAAAACCACAAGACAACCACCTGCCAAATTGCAATGGACATTTTCCAAGTCAAACTACAAAGATATGGGCCCCTCTAAGGTTCAAAATTGTGGTCAATGATATTTATTCGACCAACCAGTCTAGCGAATATGCGGATAGTGTATGGGCTCATACGCAGATTATGTGTTTTGTAATACTTTAATTAAAAATATACAATAATAGAATATGGTTTTAATTTTAATTTTATATTTCATGATTTAACACGATCCATAATTAAAAAATCAAATAATAAAAAAATGTACTAAGCCTTCTCCCACTATAAGTAGGGTCGGCTACATGGATTCTTGCTCAAATCCATGTTGAAAGATTCGACTATTTTTTATGTTAGCCGTCGACTACCTAATGCAACCCCTGCAAGAGTGGGATTTGAACCCTGGCCTATTATGTGGTAGACACACTGTACTACCACTACGCCATTAAATGGGTACTAAAAAAATCAAATAAGATATTATAAAATATAATAAGTTGATAGAGTTTTATCTAATGTTAAGTAAATCCATTGATAGGTAAAACCTAAACTTATTGCAACCTCCTTTTTAGAAACATTTTTTAGAAAGAAAGGCATTCATCGTAAAGATGTGTGCAAGCATACTTCATTTATTCCCAAGGTTAAAAGTACATAGCTACATTATGGTGTAGCTTATTACTAAAACAAAAGCCACAACTCTATCAGGATCTTAGCATGCATAACTACATTCTCTGCATAGAATCTCTCCAGCGAAAAATAACCCCATTCATGGCCAACCATAGGGACCACATCAAAGCGAGAGCATTTGTTCTACCCCTTCTCGAGCCCCTTAATTTTGAACCAATGACAAAAGTTATAGGCTATGTTGTTATCAACCCTGGTAAGTGAAATCATGCCATTGAATGGCCCCATGACTCGGTTACTATCAACCTCTAACTGGGTTAGGTTTCGAAAGTCTTTGTTCAGGCTGGAACAAGGGAGTAGCCCCACCAAGACTTGAGTGGCAGCTATTTTATGTTCTATGTGGCTTGCATGGAATTGGTTCATGTTCTAGGGAGAAGAGAATTTACATGGAAAATGTATTAGAGCATGCAAAAAGCCTTCAAAATTTTTGGTCCTTGCAGCTATTTGTTATAACGTAAATATATAAAAGTATATGTGCGGCATCTCCTTGACATTATACCATTTTCCTCTCAAAAAAAAGTCACGCCAAAGACCTCGTTTGACTCCTTGCACCAAAAAAAGGTGGTCCACATCTCCCGCCTCAGTCACACAATGCACACAAAAAAATGGCACCATGGAAGAAACTAGTGTGATGTGCATGAGTCATCACTATCCTCGTCTTAATAGCCATAAGAAAACTTTAACCCCATCAAGACCTTTAAATCCCAAATCCTTATACAGTTTGGGTTACATTCCCACGAATCAAAGATCATGGTACATAGGAGGATCTTATAGGCTTTGTTAACAAAAAAACTATTATTAACAAAAAAATATATCTTTTATCGTGTCCAATGATCTTTCCTAGAAGAAAGTCACAATGAGCTAGAGAACCCAGAATAGACACCAAATACTCCAATTTTTTATCCGAGATATGAACCAAAAAGATGGGACGTAGTACCTGCCATCCCAATTGCCAGCAACCCCCAGCTCTTAGTCCAACGACAAAGTAAACAACCAATGAAGCCGCAAAAACACGGGCCCCTCATCCGTCCTATCATCACACCAAAAACTAAAGTTGCTTCCAAAATCAATCGCAATGACAGTAGGACATCAAGAAGCGCTAAGCAAATGCCTCTCCAAAACATCAAAGGTGAATTAAACAATCCCAAGTGTCCTAGAAAACGAGGACAGGCCTAATAGATCTTCCTTCCATGAAACAGAGCAAGTCCGATCCCTCACCCTATATACGATAAATCCACTTAGAAAGGAGAATCATATGCACCTCCTTCGAGCTAAGAACACCAAGTTCTCCATAACGCTTCTGCACGGTAACCGCTTATCACTCAATCAGTGGAATGCCCGACGACGGCCAAAAAATCTCATCATTAAGGTTTCAAGCCTCTTAATATGAACCAGACAAATCTTGGGGCTGGAAGAACACGTGGATAAAAGTGAGAGCATATTTCGACAACACTAATCCCCCACCCCTAGACAAACAAGCAGACTTCCACCATATCAGTCTCCTCTCAATCTTTTCCACCAAGGAAACCAATGCGCCTTCAGCAGCTTTCTGTGGACCAGAGGCAAGCCAAGGTAAGACAACAGCATATAAACTCTAGGAGTCCTCAACAATGACTTGTAACTCACAATCTCCTCTGCGCTCAAACCAAAAGGCACACAATGAGACTTATTTATATTAATCATCATACATGAGATATCACCAAATAGGTCCAGGATAGCAGAAAGACCCTCGCATGTCGATATCCTTCCCATCACAAACAAAAGCATTCCCTCAGCATATTGAAGAATAGGCATTGAGACCTCCTAATTGTACTCAGCACAATATCCACAACCAACAGCTCTACCCACCTAAGTAGTCAGGGTGTCAACGATCAAAACAAAAGGAGATGAGCTAAGGGCATCCTTGCTTTACCCCTCTATTGCTGGAAGAAGCCCCCACGAGACAAACACATTGGTCAAAACCGCACATGATGTCGTTGCAATGCATCATTTCATCCAAGAGAAATACAGATGTTGAACTCCACGATGATGGAAAGAAGCCCAGATGAAGTGCCAATCCACAATTATATGCTTTGGAATAGTACACCTTCCAGAACCCCCTTCATCATGCATCTCTTTCAATCCAAAATGATCTATGTGGACATCATGGTTGTCCACCAGCTGCCTTCCCAAAGAAAAGCTGACTGAGCCACAGAAATGATTTCCTATAATATCCTTAAGGCAATCAGCAAACAGCTTTGCCTCAATGAGATAAATAATGTTAGAAAGAGCTATGGGGCGAAAGTCTACCTTTAGAGGGATCTTTCTTGGGCAAAAGAAAGATGAAAGAATAAATCATCCTCTCTAAAGCAAGATTTCTTTGATAAAACCCAGACACCATTTCAAATATTTCAGTTTTTTGCAACCTCCCAAAATTCATTGAAGAAGAGAACTGGAAAGCCACCTGGACCAGGACAACGATCTGCATTTAAGGCAAACACAGCATTAACAACCTCCTGGAAATCAAAAGGACTAATCAAACCTTCAGCAGCCTCCTTTGGAGGCTCCATGCTACAGCTTTGAAATGTTCAGTAACAACCTCTGCCGCTCAATCTCGCCATAATAAATCACACCACCAACATTTAGTAAAAGAGGTTTCTCCAATGCTTCCCAATAGCTACAACTAAGAAAAAACCTCATGTTTGCATCACCTTCCTTCAATCATTTTTATGCCGATCTTTGCCTCCACCCCCCTTTTCCAATCCCCATCCTCCATGATCTTCTGCATGGAATTACAGCTAGGCAGTTCAGTGGCATCAAAGTCTCGCTCGTCCACTATTTTATCAAACCGTGCACACTCATCCGACGCAGATGCATGCCTCTCTGCAATCGAGTTTTGCATCTGTAAGAAACCAGCATTTTGCGGAATTTGCCAAGCTTGAAATAACGACTGCTTCAACGCTTAACCCTCCACCAAGAAACCGGCCTAAAACTCAGAAACTTCTCTTGAAAACCATCCTCCAGCAACCCCAACCGCTTAGAAGGAAACCAAGAAGACGTGCGGCATTTTTCAAGGTTATCAAAGCACAAAAGATTCTGATCTGAGCGAGAGACAGGGAGCGAATAAACAAAAGCCAGCCCAAACAGTTCAAACATCTCAATCGAAAGAAAGAGCCGATTAATCCGAGACTTAAATGAAGGGTTCCTTCAAGTATATCTACACTTTAAGGCATTTAATACCTCCATTTCTAGCTCCTCAACTATCTCTGCGAAGAGACGGGATTCCAGATCCGACCATCCCCCTGCAATTGAGCTATCATTAAAAAAAATGTGACACATCCCCGGAAAATCTAAAGCGAATAATTATGCACGCAACTCAACATTCGCAGCGGACCTCGAGCCACCCTATACATACGGCACAACCAACTTAGCATCATCAATAAAATGATTAATAGCTATGACAATTGATTTAACAAAAACAATCTCATCAACCTACTCGAAAATGTATTCATTCCAACACCACAACATTATATGTGCTCTCACACCCTTAATAGCTTAAACTCGATGAGGCATGGCGCAGAGATAAATCTTCACTTCCCGTTGATAAATCTCCACTTACCCTTATCCCATTAGTCAATCTTTATTTCTTGCAAGCATTCAATGTTCACCTGCCAATTGCGAAGAAGTGCTCCAACCACCGCTCTCTTCTCTACATGACCTTGACCCCTCACACTCCAAGAGACACAACTTCATTGCATAACCGAGGGAATTGACCTCTCCAAGAGAACCCAACATACAATGCTGCTTCATTTACAAATATATGATCTATCACCTAGATCCCTTTTTCCAAGGATCCTCTTCACCAACTACAAAGGCCTCAATCCTGATCACATGTAGCATGTGGTGCATCCTCCCCGCTAACTAGACCACCATCTCCAGTTGCAAAGAGGGCACAAGCCCCAAACTATCAACTGACAGAACCTCAACCTACTCCTCACTCACGGCCCATTCTAAGATAATCTTGTTTCCTAACTAAGAGCATCAAACCTCCACATTTTTTGAGAAAAAACAAGCATATCCTTCTTCACCCCCCCCCCCCCCCGTTCCCCATCATGCTTCTTTATAAATGGCACCCATAGATCATCCATCGCCCGAAGCCCCCTTCCTCCTCTCAGGTATGAGCCCAAGACCACCATAAAAAGCCCCTATCCCTTTAAAAGAAACCAAGCCTGGGCAATGGTCCCAAACGAGTAAACGAAACCTCACTCCATGCGGCCTTCCATAGTCATTGGACAACTAGCCAACCAAGTACAAGCGCTATAATTGGGCCCATGAGCTTAACCTTCTAGAGTACGAGATGGTCCACGAACCTGCTACGAATCACCTTGAGCAGATATTTGGGTAAGACACTGCGGATGACAACTAGCTTAAGCTGCGAATCGGATCCATAGTCGGAACTGCTCCACCAGAAGTAGAAGCTAAATTGGAGGACCCTTTAAGCATGACCTCCAAATAGGGTTTTGTCTACGGAATTTTTGAGTCCCTAAATATTTTGATAACATTCAGAAGAAAGATTCTTTTAAATACTCCAGATCTATTTTACGTCGTGATAGGGAAATCGATGAAGATGTCACTCATAGAATAAATACAAGTTGGTTTAAGTGGAGAGGAGCCTCTTTTGTTCTATGTGGTAACAAAATTCCTTTGAAAATCAAAGGAAAGTATCACAAAACAGCTGCAAGACCTGAATTTCTCTATGGATCTGAATGTTGGCAAGTGAACCATAGACATATGCATAGAATGATATTAGCTGAAATGAAAAAGCTAAGGTGGATATGCGATACATGAAAAGATCAAATTCGAAATGATGCAATTAGAAGAAAAGTTGGTGTAGCTTCGATAGAGGATAAGATGAAACAAAACCGCTTAAAATAGTTTGTCTATTTGCAAAGGTCAGCTAATGCACCAGTTACAAGATACGAGATTTGGGATGTTGAGTTGACTAAGAGAGGACAATGATGGCCCAAAAAGTGGTGGAACGAGACTATCCGAAGGGATCTTAGTTATTTGGATCTAAGACTGAGCACGACCCAAGATAGTTATGGATGGAGGCAAAGAATCCATGTAGCTGACCCTACTTAATGTGTGAAAAAGCTTTATTTTTGTTGTAAATATCTGTTGTGATCAGCGCCTAAAGAAATCTCCATGACAACCACCTCTGGAGATCATGCAAGGAAGACTCCTGCCATCGCCAGCAGCAACAGTTGGAGCTCCTCATCGCCCATCATCTCCTCTACATACAACAGCACCACAGCTTGGCCTATTCACATTTCCACATGTGATAGCTCCTTCACGATGCAGCCCTCAAGGAGGACCACTATCCACAGACCTTCCGCCCATCTCAAATCATCGATAATAATCTTTACAACTTCGTCGATGTTAGAGAAGGCATGTTGAATTGTTTCCAATTCTAGAGGGGGATGCTTGAAACTCGAGTCCTCCAATGCATGTCTACCCTCGAGGCGTCGTCCAAAAATCACAACATATACCACATATCATGAAGTAAGCCTCCCTCCAACCCCTATGAAAGCACATTATTTGTCCCCTTACCAAAGAGTCCTCGGAGGAAAGAGAACCACCGCTCAACCAGACTTTGTCGGCCTCAACGCCATCAATGTGAGCCCAGCAAATGTGGTCCTTTACGATCAAAAGTTCCCCAATCAGACCCTCCCCTATCACAATATCATCAAAAGGGTCAGACCTCATACCGTAGCCATCCACCATAAATCGAAAAGTCTTGTAAAATCTTCAAGCTTGGCATCACCATCGCTAGAAGCGCCTACCCTTTGCCAAACACCTCGCAATGAGTAATCCATCAAACAATGCCATGGTTGATTACATCAAAAGCACAACGATGGTCATGTAATGGACCTTGTCATAGAGAACAAAATCGCATGTGGGGAGAACCAAGTAGCATGGGGGCGTCGTTGCCTAGGAACCCGCCATGCCCCCCCCCCCCCCTTCTTCCAACAAGCAATCCAGGTGCTTCACACTAAACATCAGCTATCATCACATCAAGGACCAATCCATCCAATGGGTGACATTACTCCCCCACCAGATCACCCTCAAACACAGAGGTCCTTTTCAACTCGCATCCACATATTCCACACTAACATCTTCCTTGCCCGAACATCCTCCATCCTTAACAAATTATAGTTCGCATAGAAGTAAAATTTAGATTATTGTAGTTAAATAAGCATAATATGAGATGGTTATGCTCTATTACAAAACAACAAAATTATGGTAAAGGCCTAGGGAGGCCGAAAAAGCATAAAGGGGTTACTTTGATTTTCATATGAATGTTTTCTTTTCGAATATTAGAGGCTTGGGGACGTCAGTGAAGCATAAGGTTGTGTGAGATATTTTAATGGGGTTTAAGATTAATATATCCATGATTCAAGAAACGAAAAACTCTTTTGAGCAAAAGCTATTTTGCGAGAAGTTTGTGGTACGTGTATTTCAGCTTTCAGGCTACAGATTAAGGAGCTTCATGAGGGTTTATGACGATTTGAATGGGCGAGGCTGAGGTTCAAAGTCGTCACTCCCTTTCGATTGTCCTATGGTGTACGACTGATGGTAGACGTATTCTTTAATACATTGGCACACTACGAGCTTTTGGATGAGCTTTATCTCATTTGGGAGAGATTCTAATCAATTGCATGGATCATTGGTGGAGATTTCAATATAACACTATGACCAAAGGACATACCGAGGATGAGAGTTGGCTTAGATGACAGGTCGATCGGTCTATGATAGTTGATTACTGATATACAGTTGGGGGATCTTAGAGGCAGCTAGTTGTCACTATACTAGGAGGAACTCTAGGTCGGGATCACGCATTGATCGTTTCTTGATGTCTATCAAGACGATGCAACTTTTCCCATTGGTCTGTGTGAGGTTTTTACCATGTTCACATTCAGAGTATATGTCGTTGTCATTGGAGTCTTTTTTTCAACATTCGTGGATTTTAGAGGAGAGGTTAAAGGGGATGGTGGAGGATTTTTGGGGAGGTCGTCATCCAAAAGGGGTTGCCAGTATATGTACTGCAACCAAGCATAGGGAACCAAAAAGCATCTGATGGAGTGTAATAAGACTATTTGAGCACATCGACGTGTCAGAAGACACCGCGCAAGAGAAAGTTACACCAGATTGGATAAGCCCGAAGATGACAGAGAGTTGTCAATTGAAGAGATATAGAAAAGGATTAGTTAGCTCCAGATCATTAATTTTGAGGATGGGAAGGTGGAGGTAGGGTGAATGCAATGAACGCGGCAAAGCTAGCTTAAAGAAGGTGACGCGATATACGTTTTTTTTCCATTCAATGGCCAGTAGAAAGAGAAGAAGAAACCTCATTCATTACCTTCTGGTCGACTATCGGCAACTGCAGGGTGAGAAGGATGTGAGTAGGGTCGACTAGGTTGGGGATGGCATGGTATGGGAGTTGTGCAGTTATCGCAAATTCATATAGATAATTTATCGATTGTTTTCATGATGTAGAATTAAGGTGGATTTCTATCTTAACGGAGATGGAGCTCATAGGCTAGATGGCTTTCCTATGATTTTTACTGAGAATTTCGCGAGATGGTGAAGGATGATCTTTTAGCAGCTCTCCGATAATTCAGTTCCAACAATTTTGGTTCTGAACGCCTTAACAAGGATCTCCTATTCTTGCTACCCAAGAAGGAGGTGACTGCACGTATTAAGGATTTTAGATCGATTATTCTCTTTAATGTGATATACCTAAATGTAGCAAATAACGAATCAACTCCATGGTGTGTTGGGCATAATTATATCCTCAGAGCAGACGACGTTTATTCCAGGCAGGCAAATGGCAGATGGGCTTGTCCTTGCAAAAGAGATGGTTATGGATTGGAAGCAAAATAAGGGGCCCAGTATGGAAGGCAGACTTTTCAAAAGCGTATGATTGTGTGGATTGCAGCTTTATATGGACATAGTTACAATGGAGAAGTATTCAATAGACCCGGATTGTATAAGATGAAAAGGTGTATTACAACAGCATCATAGGTGATCGTAGTGAATGGACACCTCAACCGGATTTCTTTCAGCTATATAGGAGGGGGTTCAACAAGGGTGCCCCCTAGCATCTCTCCTGTGTGTGGTGGTTGATGATGCTTTAGTGATAAATGAGACCAGTGTATGATTGTTGTCTCTTGGTTACAATGATACTTCAATTCTCATCCTCTAGTATGCGAATGACACAGTTTTGTTCATTGAGGGCAGGGTGGAGCAAGTGATGGAGGCGTCATGTATTATGGACATCTTTGGTGACATATCTAGCCTTCAAGGTTGTGGAGAAATGTAACATCCGGAAACCGCCAAACCCGAACTCGTCCGATTTTGGATCCAATAAACCCAAAAACGTTGTTGGTCAATGCCAAACAACCTAAAACGGCCAATTTATTATGAATCAAAAGTCGTTCGGGCAAAATCGACCGAAAAACGGTCGCATCGTAGCGTGCGCCGTGAAAAAGGCCGCGACGCAAATTCAGAAACCGCAAAATGAACCGAGACCATCATTAGATCCGATTCGACGATACAAGACCAACGGAATCGACTGTTTGTCAATCGGAGGTCGTTTGATATTTTAAATTACAAAATTTAATCTTAAACAAAAACCGTATCTGAAAATTTCGGGTACTCAAAACCCGATCGGAGGTATATCAATATTATACTCATATTGATCGTCGTTCCGAGACGGTCAAAACAAGATATTGCGCGTCAAAATCTGATATCCGAGGTGCGCATACGATGCATTTTAAGTTTTGTCAAATAAATAAGAAAGAAAAGTAATTTAAATATATATAGAATAAATAAAAACTTGTTTAAGTTTAATTCCAGCTCACTGTCGACAGTATGCAAATGGCACTCGTTGGCTTTCCATCTGGCAAAAACAGAAGGGAAATGGGTTGTCTCCCTTTTGCTATAAATACAAACCCCCACTCTTTGTTCCCTCTCTCGTTTTTTTCCCCAAGACTCGAACATTTTTCCCGATCTCTACCATCTCTCGTTCTCATCTTCAAGTTCTGCTCACAGCAGACAACAGCTGTTTGATTCAAAGCCCCAGCTCCCGTGTCAACAAATTTAGAACTGCTAGAGTTCCTTACTCCAACTCCAATCTTGCATGCAGGATTCTCTCCAACCTTAAGGAGATCAAAGGTACAACTCCACTCTCCTCACTGTTGCCTTGCATGTGCAAATCTCTCTCTCTCTTTTCCTGTAAATTCCAGCCGAAACATGTTTTTCCTCTTCTTTTCTATTTCATTTCCCATCTTTTCTCAAATCCTCCTCAACAGTGAGAAGGCTCCAGCCCCCTGTGTGACCCAGGAAGCTAAGCAAAGCTGCTGCAGGCTGCTCCTTTCCCAACTGGTGGCTCATGGCTGCTTTGTAGAGGGAATTGCTTCACAGCAGCAGAAAGCTACTGCTGGAGCTGCTCCCAATTGGGTTTTTACTCCAATCAAATTGTTGCATGCTTAAATCAAGGGCATCTAAAGAAGGTACAATCCCTAAACCCCCCCTTGCTGCCATGCATGTTGTCTTCCATTAGATCTAAGAATCCAAATATATATTCAAAGCTCTATTTGGTCACTGGAGTTGATTATTTTAGCATTGCTTTCCAACATATACATTTATGCTTCACGAGTTGTATGATTAGAATGATGTTCTGGGATTGTAAGATCCTTGTCATACTCATGCTAGTACATTCCTTACCTTCTCTTGCTGCCATACATGAGTACCTCCCCTCCCCCTTGCTGCCATGCATGCTCATTTCACTTAGATTATATGTACCATCCTATACCTCTCATTGCTGCCATGCATGTTCTTACACAGTTTAAAACCCCTTCTTGATGATCTTTTTGTTGATTTTCAACATCTTTCCTGCCTTATTGTGCCCTTAATTTTTTATCAATCGGGTTGGCAATTGGAGGTGGAATTGTGTCCTTCAGTTCAGATTTTAATTCTAAGAATATGCTATAATTGTACCGTTGCAAGTCACCATGCATGTGTTTCTCTGGACTATGTTTAAAAGTTAACATTTGCAATTTAAAATTTAATGACTTGTTCCTCCAGGGAAAATTGTATAAATTGGGAATTTAAGCATAACACCTAACGTATTTAAGTAACAGACAATATGGCATTTACATATTTTACAAGGTTTTTCTCCCCTTATTCAACTGCATGGATAGTTGCTGGTTTCTAATATATATATATATATACATAAAAGGATTAAGATCTTATTAAGCTCTTTTACCTAGATTAATTCTTTGATCTATACAATTTTAGTGTCATATTGAAGTGATCATCGGAAAGTCCATTTTAGTTCCTGTTGAAAAAATATGATTGATGAAATATTATACAGTATGAATCAAAAAGATATATTTATAAACCCTCTCTGAAATTCTGGGTTAGGAAATAAGCCCAGTTATGTCAGATCAAACATTTAGTTATTATGAGAGCTATAGTGCAAATCCTGTATCCTCTTAATCATCTCTGTTGATGTCGGTTAAAAAAAACCCACTAATGTTAATTCTAGTGGCTGCCCGGAAGAAGAATTTCGTACCTAATTTTCTATTACTATATTTTTCTCTATGAAATCTAAAACAAGCATTTTTATATATTAACAAGAAACTTTAACAAAATATGCGGTAATTATTACTTAGACCTTAAAATTTTATAAATTGGTCATGGTTGACTTGTTTCCAGTTGATCGTTGACTGTAGTGGGTATTGAAGATGGAAAGATTGTAGAGGTTATAGGCTTTATTTTATAAAATATATATAAGTTACTGAAAAAGTAGGTAACTCCAAGTCTGGGTAACTCCAAGTTCAGAACGTGGATAGTACTCCACGAAAATAGATTTCTATTCCAAAAATGTGATTTAAGAATGCTCGGGTAGTAGCAGTATCCCGTTTATAAATGGTCAAAGTTAACTTCCTATTAAGCTTAGTTTATTGTATCTTAAATCACGAATTGGCGGGAATGCCATGATATATGCATCATGGACTGAAAGTCCTTCACATCATTACCCACACAAATGTATCCATCTAATACCTTGCAATTGATTTCATCACTCCGGTGATATAGAAATACACGTTGAGGCTCGATAAAATATAAGTATGAGTGGTTCGTACAATCTATCCATAACAAGGATACCATCTGACTAAAAAAAACTCACACTAACCAATACTTGAGGTCTATCCTGGCAAAAGCTCTGACAAGTTCCTCATCTCTACGATCCAGTCACGATATGCTTTACAACAAGTGATCTAAGACCTATCCCTCTATTGGACCGTCCTTCCAATTAGGGGGCGAGACGGAAGAGCCCTTTTGTTGGCTTCTTCACCGCTTGAGTTTTTCTTTCGCCCACAGACTTGGCGATTCTACATCCAGATCATCCATATCTACATCTATATCTACATCATCGAAAGTTACATCAGAGAGAGAGTTACAGTCAAGGTTTGGAGGAAATCACAATTAAAATTGAGATAATTAGAAGTGACTATAATCAGTTTTGAAATCCCCATAAAGATCACAGTTAAGTTAAGTAAATGGAAGTAACTATAGTCTAATTCGAAATCTAATTTAAGCTAGTGGACGTGTTGGGAACTTAGTTAGGATGCATTATACAACACCGCATGCCTACGGAGGCACCCCAACCCTAAGACTTTTCCCAAGTCTTAGAGTCATAGTGTGAGGTTTCACACGAACCAAGACCACAGACTATCCACTAGACTTAAGAATTTAATAAATCATTATATCTTCTCATCTCATCTTTTCCATCATCAAAATCCACAAATATGATCTCTAAGTAATATGAGAATGAAATATACTTACTATGATCAATTAGTTATAAAATAAATATGCTTATGTGGGAAATGTTGGGTTAATGGCTAATCATGAGAGGTACTTACTAGAGATTTGAAAACCTTTTACATTTACAAGTAGAAATAAATTTTAAATTTTAGTTGCTCATGCCTCTCTACTTGTTTTCTTTTGTAAATAATAAATGCATGTTATTTTTATATAAACTTATGGGAAGTACCAGCACCCGCTGACGCCTTTTCTTCCTTGCACGCATGGCAGGCAAGGAGCCTTTGGCACAGTAGCGGGTTAATGATTTCAGGAGATGAATTTTATACCCAATGGTATGGTTTATTTTGTGCTAATTTTTGTTCAATTTATATTGTATTATGTTTCTTTCTCTTCAGTCAGATTTTTGGGATATACTGTATGTACTGTCAGACTTTGTACATGTGAAATATATGGAAGTTAATGAAATAAGATTTTGGTGACAATTGTTCTAATAACTTGTGGTTATGATTGTGAATGTCATGTGGAAAATTATCCGCGCCAAAAATTTTCCCTGTTTTTCTGCGACAAGTGCGATCAAATGTGAATGAATTATTGCGAAATACGCGTAAACGGGTACCCGGATCCTCGGGGGTCAACAGTTTGGTATCAGAGCAGTGGTTCCCCTATACGCACATTCGCAGTATTACAATTCCGATCGCATTAAGTTCTCAGATAGAGACAGTCTTCCGACTTGTCATGAGTCCGAGAAGGGAAATATGACATTCATATTCAAATACCACAGTTGTCACCAATTTCATTAACTTTCATATTATATCCCAAGAAAAGAAAAGCATATATCATATTATCTGCGAACCATCGATTTTATGACTAAAAATGGTTCTCATGCAGAGCCATGTCATCCCGACCAGACCAGGAGATGACTAACCAACTAGTACACATACTGACTACTCTTGTCAACCTTTTCATGATCTACTTAATTCTAGCGTGACGCATTCTTTTCTAGCTTTGAGACTACTAGTTTCTTTAAGTAGAGTCGCAGAGACTCTCTCTCCTCTCCATATCACATCCGAGGGTCATATGGCCAGTTGTTTGTCATTTTTCTGTTAGTCAGGCACTTGCCCGTACTAATTGACGGTCACGAAATGATCGTAGATTGTCTACTTCTACAGCTTGATGAGTTCGACTTGATTCTAGGCATGGATTGGCTATCTACTCATCATGCACTTGTTGATTGCTTTAGGAAGACGGTTGTCTTTAGAATTCCAGATATACCCGAGTTCACTTTTGAGGATACTATACATGACTCCACCATGGAGTACATTTCAGTGTTGCGAGCCCAGCGACTTGTTGATCAGGGTTGTGAATCTTACCTTGCATTTGTTCGGGAGGTGTCTGATCAGTAGCTTGATACAGGACATCCGAGTAATATCTGAATATCCAGATGGTTTTTTTTTTCTGATGAGCTACCAGGACTACCTCCTGACAGAGAGATCGAGTTCGAGATCACATTACTACCAGACACCCAGCCGATCTCGATGGCTCCTTACCGTATGGCACCAGCTGAGTTGCGGGAGCTGAAGGTGCAGTTGCAGGAGTTACTTGACTTGGGATTTGTGCGGCCGAGCACTTCACCTTGGGGTGCTCTGGTTCTATTTGTCAAAAAGAAGGATGGATCCATGAGACTATGCATCGATTACAGGCAGTTGAACAAGAGAACGGTGAAGAACCGTTATCCTTTGCCACGTATCAATGATTTGTTCGACCAGCTCCAGGGATCTTCGGTTTTCTCGAAGATCGATCTTCGCTCAGGCTATCATCAGTTGAGGATCCGCGAATCGGATATTCCGAAGACAGCCTTCAGGACTCGCTATGGACACTACGAGTTTGTGGTGATGTCGTTTGGGCTCACCAATTGATGCAGCGTGACCCCAAATTATAGGGCCGTATTTATTTAATTAGTTAATCGTCAATTTTATTTACGTTTTTAGGTTGTCGAAATTGTTTAATTAAATAATTGAGATCGCATGTGATCTCAACGTTTATTTCGTAGATTTTAATTTGAAATTGGGTCAATTAATTAGTTAGAGTCAGTTTAGGCAAGTCGGTTGTCAATTTAAATTAGTTTACTATTTTTGTAAACCCATCTCTCCTATATAAAGAGAGGGTAGCCCATTGTTTTTATTTAGTCAAGTATTAATCAAAGTTTGAGATTTTATCCCTATCCTCTCTATTTTCTCTCCTCCCTCCACGTGGTCTTCACGGTTCTCCTTCTTCAACCCCTCGTTACCGACGAGATTTCTTCTTCTCAACCTCTCTCTTTCTTCTACCAAATATCCACCACAAAAAAAATATTATTTATCGAGGCCGCGAAAAGCCGTTTGCATCATTTGGTATCAGAGCATGGCATTTAGATCGTCCTCACGATCTAACGATCCGTCCCGGCGTCCGCACCGACACCATCGTTCATCCGAACAAACACGACGAGCCATCTCCACCATCAACACCACCTTCAAAGAGGCGGAGCACATGGTACGTGATTTGCAGAACAACTTCCGAGCCATGTCATCAATGTTTCGGGACTTCATGGCCAACTTTGAGGCCTACCGCGACGCCCAATCGAGGCCTCCACCCGTCGAAGCCGCTGCCGTCAGTCTTGATGAAGAAAAACTTGCCGTAACGGAGGAATCGGCCGCTGTCCAGGAGCTTCCAGATCTGATTTCGCCACCGGAATCGGTGCCGCCGCCTCCTCCGGCCGTCCCAACACGGCCCCCTCTATCCCAGGTATCTTCCTGGCCTTCCTCAGCCCCCCTAACCCTACCGGCACCCTCCACCATTCCCCCACCGCCTGCGGCTCACCCCCAGCCCTACCCCGCCGCCTTTCCTCTTTCTCTTCCCCTCCCTCTCGAAATCCCTCCCTCTCCCCCGATTCTTCTTCCCATTCCGTGCACCTCCTCCCAAATCCCAACTCTTCCTCTCGCCGCCTTCTCCCAACATCCCTCTTTCCCCGCACCAGCGTTCGCCTTCCCCTCCCTTCTTCCCCGCAGCGCGCGCCCTCAACCTGCGCGTCCCGTGCCTCTTTCCATCGCCAACTGCGCCCCCGCCTCCCCGCAAAGCAGTTCCGACCCGATGCCATCGCCCCACCGCCCCAGGCATGCGCGCCTCCTGCGCGAGGCTTCGACCGACTCCCGCCGCCCCCCGGTGCCGTACCTCCTGCGCAAAGCCCTGGTCAGCCCCCGCCGCATCAGGCGGCGATATATGCACGAGAAATCCAAGCGTGCCCTAACGGGCACTCTGAAGATGGTGCATCGTGAGTCCCACAGAATGTGGGATTGGAAAGTAAATTGGACAAATTGCAGAACAAAAATTCCTAAAAATCATATTTGCAGGAAGGTCCAAGGCAAGAGGAATGTGATGAAATTTGAAGGGGTACAAACTTTGCAGGGACGCCCCCCAATTGAAAAGAACTATAAACGTAATGTTGAAAGATCTAATTGCAAGTTACAATTTCAGAGACGACTTCTCCAACGATCCACCTACATCACGCAATTCGTCAGGAGCCGAATTTTTAAAGCGGTGGAGAGTTGATGCAGCGTGACCCCAAATTATAGGGCCGTATTTATTTAATTAGTTAATCGTCAATTTTATTTACGTTTTTAGGTTGTCGAAATTGTTTAATTAAATAATTGAGATCGCATGTGATCTCAACGTTTATTTCGTAGATTTTAATTTGAAATTGGGTCAATTAATTAGTTAGAGTCAGTTTAGGCAAGTCGGTTGTCAATTTAAATTAGTTTACTATTTTTGTAAACCCATCTCTCTTATATAAAGAGAGGGTAGCCCATTGTTTTTATTTAGTCAAGTATTAATCAAAGTTTGAGATTTTATCCCTATCCTCTCTATTTTCTCTCCTCCCTCCACGTGGTCTTCACGGTTCTCCTTCTTCAACCCCTCGTTACCGACGAGGTTTCTTCTTCTCAACCTCTCTCTTTCTTCTACCAAATATCCACCACAAAAAAAAATATTATTTATCGAGGCCGCGAAAAGCCGTTTGCATCACCAATGCACCTGCGGCTTTCGTAGATATGATGAATCGTATCTTCCGTCCATACTTGGAAAAGTTTGTAGTGGTATTCATCGATGATGTGCTCATCTATTCACAGAATGAATGAGATCATGCGAATGATCTACGGATTGTTTTGGACACATTGCGAGAGCACAAGCTATATGCCAAGTTGAGCAAGTGTGAGTTCTGGTTATCCCAGGTCTCGTTTCTCGGGAATGTCATTCCTGGAGCAGGCATTGCAGTTGATCCTACGAAGATAGATGCAGTTATGTCTTGGGAGCAGCCCAAGACTGTCACGCAGATTCGGAGCTTCCTTGGGCTAGCGGGTTATTACAGACGCTTTGTCAACGGATTTTCATGCATTGTTCGCCCTCTGACACGACTGACGCAGAAGGGAGTCCTATTCATTTGGGACGATTCTTGTGAGCAGGCCTTCAGTACACTGAAGGAGAGATTGACTACGTCACCTATTCTTGCTCTTCCTTCAGGCACTCGGGACTATGCAGTCTACACAGATGCATCTGGAGAAGGTCTAGGAGCAGTATTGATGCAGAGAGGACAGGTGATTGCTTACGCATCACGGCAGTTGAGGCCGCACGAGCGGAACTACCCCACACATGACTTGGAGTTAGCGGCAGTTTTCTTCGCTCTGAAGATCTGGCGACACTATTTATATGGGGTGAACTTCGAGATTTTCACGGCTCACAAGAGCCTGAAATATATCTTTGATCAGAAGGAGCTGAACATGAGGCAGCGCAGATGGCTCGAGCTGCTGAAGGATTATGATTGCACGATCTCTTACCATCCTGGTAAGGGAAACGTGGTGGCTGATGCACTCAGCAGGAGAGCGCATGCTGATGGTACGACGAACTGGCTATATACATGGGATACGCTTGCTGCTTTGACAGATTGGCATCCTCAGGAGAGCGCATCCATTTCTACTGTCGTGCCTCCACGATACAGCAGTCTTTGGGATCGTATTGTAGAGGGACAGAAGACAGATCCTTGGATTCGAGATAGATACATGCGCGCCGTCAAGGACGGGGTTGACGACTTTGTTGTGGCAGAGTCCATTTCATGGAAGGCAGGACGGGTCGTTGTACCCAATGACAAGCAGCTTTGCAGAGACATTCTCGATGAGGCACACAGTTCACGGTTATCTATCCATCCAGGCAGTACGAAGATGTACCGTGATCTTCGTCGACATTTCTGGTGGGATGGAATGAAGCGCGATGTGACGCTACATGTTAGCAGATGCATGACCTGTCAGATGGTCAAGGCCGAGCAAAGGAGACCGTCAGGATTTCTACAGCCTCTCCTTATTCCCGAGTGGAAATGGGAGAGCATTTCTATGGATTTTGTCACGGGATTGCCAAAGACGCCAGGTGGCCATGATTCCATTTGGGTCGTTATTGATAGGTTGACCAAGTCAACCCATTTCATACCTGTCAACACGACTTACACTCCATCCAGATTGGCCAAGCTATATGTGCAGAACATTATCAGACTGCATGGTGTACCACGAGAGGTGGTGTCTGACAGGGATTCGAGGTTTACATCGTATTATTGGTATCAGTTTATGTCAGCACTACAGACAGAGCTGAAGATGAGTTCTGCATACCATCCCCAAACCGACGGGCAGCGTGAGCGTACCATTCAGACACTAGAGGATTTGCTTCGCGCATGCACTTTGAATTGGAAAGAATCTTGGAAGGATCATCTACCATTAGTTGAGTTCACATACAACAACTATCATTCCAGCATTGGCATGGCACCATTCGAAGCTCTATACGGGCGGAGATGCCTCACACCTCTTAGTTAGCGTGAGGTAGGTGATCATGTTTTATATTCCGTAGATCTCTTAGAGGAGACTGCGAGAGCTGTTGATCTTGTGAGACGGAGGCTTCTGAAGGCACAGAGTCGGCAGAAGAGTTATGCAGACCGTCGGAGAAGAGATTTGGAATTCCAGGTATCCAATCATCTTCTCTTCCCTTATTACAAAATTAACTTAACCTCATATTAATGGCATTCCTATCAATTATAGGTTGGAGATTGGGTATTATTGCGAGTATCTCCCATGAAGGGAGTGCAGACATTCGGTGTTCGTGGCAAGTTGGCGCCGCGATACATTGGACCGTTCGAGATTCTTGCTCGAGTAGGAAAGGTTGCTTACCGAGTAGCTCTTCCTCCACATCTTTCTGCTATTCACGATGTCTTCCATATATCCAACCTGAGGAAATATGTGCACGATCCTCGACACGTCATCAACTACGAGAATCTTGACGTGGAGCCTGATCTGACTTATGGGGAGAAGCCAGTCCAGATACTTGACCGTGCTGTGAAGAAGCTTCGCAGCAAGGAGATTCCATTGGTCAAGGTGTTGTGGCACCGACATGGCGTCGAGGAAGCGACGTGGGAGACCGAAGCCGACATGCGGGCACGATACCCGCAGCTTTTCTGATATAATCATCAAAACAAGCTTTTGTAATTAGATACATGATAAATATATGGCTTGTTTTCTCTTTGAGGTTTTTATGGGTTCAAAACCCTTTGAGGTTTTTATGGACATATGAAATTCAAACAAGACACCTAATGACCCTAACTCGAGTCTCGAGGACGAAACTCCCTTTGAGGTTTTTATATTTGTAACATCCGAAAACCGCCAAACCCGAACTCGTCCGATTTTGGATCCAATGAACCCAAAAACGTTGTTGGTCAATGCCAAACAACCTAAAACGACCAATTTATTATGAATCAAAAGTCGTTCGGGCAAAATCGACCGAAAAACGGTCGCATCGTAGCGTGCGCCGTGAAAAAGGCCGCGACGCAAATTCAGAAACCGCAAAATGAACCGAGACCATCATTAGATCCGATTCGACGATACAAGACCAACGGAATCGACTGTTCGTCAATCGGAGGTCGTTTGATATTTTAAATTACAAAATTTAATCTTAAACAAAAACCGTATCTGAAAATTTCGGGTACTCAAAACCCGATCGGAAGTATATCAATATTATACTCATATTGATCGTCGTTCCGAGACGGTCAAAACAAGATATTGCGCGTCAAAATCTGATATCCGAGGTGCGCATACGGTGCATTTTAAGTTTTGTCAAATAAATAAGAAAGAAAAGTAATTTAAATATATATAGAATAAATAAAAACTTGTTTAAGTTTAATTCCAGCTCACTCTCGACAGTATGCAAATGGCACTCGTTGGCTTTCCATCTGGCAAAAACAGAAGGGAAATGGGTTGTCTCCCTTTTGCTATAAATACAAACCCCCACTCTTTGTTCCCTCTCTCGTTTTTTTCCCCAAGACTCGAACATTTTTCCCGATCTCTACCATCTCTCGTTCTCATCTTCAAGTTCTGCTCACAGCAGACAACAGCTGTTTGATTCAAAGCCCCAGCTCCTGTGTCAACAAATTTAGAACTGTTGGAGTTCCTTACTCCAACTCCAATCTTGCATGCAGGATTCTCTCCAACCTTAAGGAGATCAAAGGTACAACTCCACTCTCCTCACTGCTGCCTTGCATGTGCAAATCTCTCTCTCTCTTTTCCTGTAAATTCCAGCCGAAACATGTTTTTCCTCTTCTTTTCTATTTCATTTCCCATCTTTTCTCAAATCCTCCTCAACAGTGAGAAGGTTCCAGCCCCCTGTGTGACCCAGGAAGCTAAGCAAAGCTGCTGCAGGCTGCTCCTTTCCCAACTGGTGGCTCATGGCTGCTTTGTAGAGGGAATTGCTTCACAGCAGCAGAAAACTACTGCTGGAGCTGCTCCCAATTGGGTTTTTACTCCAATCAGATTGTTGCATGCTTAAATCAAGGGCATCTAAAGAAGGTCCAATCCCTAAACCCCCCCCCCCTTGCTGACATGCATGTTGTCTTCCATTAGATCTAAGAATCCAAATATATATTCAAAGCTCTATTTGGTCACTGGAGTTGATTATTTTAGCATTGCTTTCCAACATATACATTTATGCTTCACGAGTTGTATGATTAGAATGATGTTCTGGGATTGTAAGATCCTTGTCATACTCATGCTAGTACATTCCTTACCTTCTCTTGCTGCCATACATGAGTACCTCCCCTCCCCCTTGCTGCCATGCATGCTCATTTCACTTAGATTATATGTACCATCCTATACCTCTCATTGCTGCCATGCATGTTCTTACACAGTTTAAAACCCCTTCTTGATGATCTTTTTGTTGATTTTCAACATCTTTCCTGCCTTATTGTGCCCTTAATTTTTTATCAATTGGGTTGGCAATTGGAGGTGGAATTGTGTCCTTCAGTTCAGATTTTAATTCTAAGAATATGCTATAATTGTACCGTTGCAAGTCACCATGCATGTGTTTCTCTGGACTATGTTTAAAAGTTAACATTTGCAATTTAAAATTTAATGACTTGTTCCTCCAGGGAAAATTGTATAAATTGGGAATTTAAGCATAAACACCTAACATATTTAAGTAACAGACAATATGGCATTTACATATTTTACAAGGTTTTTCTCCCCTTATTCAACTGCATGGATAGTTGTTGGTTTCTAATATATATATATATATATATATACATAAAAGGATTAAGATCTTATTAAGCTCTTTTACCTAGATTAATTCTTTGATCTATACAATTTTAGTGTCATATTGAAGTGATCATCGGAAAGTCCATTTTAGTTCCTGTTGAAAAAATATGATTGATGAAATATTATACAGTATGAATCAAAAAGATATATTTATAAACCCTCTCTGAAATTCTGGGTTAGGAAATAAGCCCAGTTATGTCTGATCAAACATTTAGTTATTATGAGAGCTATTCAATAGTGCAAATCCTGTATCCTCTTAATCATCTCTGTTGATGTCGGTTAAAAAATAAAACCCACTAATGTTAATTCTAGTGGCTGCCAGAAAGAAGAATTTTGTACCTAATTTCTATTACTATATTTTTCTCTATGAAATCTAAAACAAGCATTTTTATATATTAACAAGAAACTTTAACAAAATATGCAGTAATTATTACTTAGACCTTAAAATTGTATAAATTGGTCATGGTTGACTTGTTTCCAGTAGTGCTTGATCGTTGACTGTAGTGGGTATTGAAGGTGGAAAGATTGTAGAGGCTATGGGCTTTATTTTATAAAATATATATAAGTTACTGAAAAAGTAGGTAACTCCAAGTCTGGGTAACTCCAAGTTCAGAACGTGGATAGTACTCCACGAAAATAGATTTCTATTCCAAAAATGTGATTTAAGAATGCTCGGGTAGTAGCAGTATCCCGTTTATAAATGGTCAAAGTTAACTTCCTATTAAGCTTAGTTTATTGTATCTTAAATCACGAATTGGCGGGAATGCCATGATATATGCATCATGGACTGAAAGTCCTTCACATCATTACCCACACAAATGTATCCATCTAATACCTTGCAATTGATTTTATCACTCCGGTGATATAGAAATACACGTTGAGGCTCGATAAAATATAAGTATGAGTGGTTCGTACAATCTATCCATAACAAGGATACCATCTGACTAAAAAAAACTCACACTAACCAATACTTGAGGTCTATCCTGGCAAAAGCTCTGACAAGTTCCTCATCTCTATGATCCAGTCACGATATGCTTTACAACAAGTGATCTAAGAACTAACCATCTTCATAAGATAATCTTTTAAAGGTGATCTACTAACATAGATCACTACTAATGGAGTCATTGATAAGATATATAGATCTGGAAAATTGACCACATAAGAGATTGAGAAAGGATTAAAGATTCAAGTACGTATAATGGTGAATCAGTGGTAATTAAAAGAGCCGGTCATGGTGACCTTTACACCTAACCGTGCGAGGGCGCGGTGACCCTCAACTGGGCGGGAGAAAGGAAGCTCAGTTTGGGAAGCGGCCGCCAAGTGCGCGGGTCTAGGATCCCAGTCCTCTTTCGGTTTTTACGCGAGCTCGCAGTGTTTTTACGCCTCGTTGGGATCCCGATTTTAGACCAGCTTCGCTGACCCTGTTTTAGGATACCCAGGCGGGGGATCCTGGTTTTTCAAATTTACGTACGAGCTCGGTTGCCCGTTACCGGTCGGGCTGTTTTTCTAGAGTGACTTTTCCGGGAAGTCCCTCTCACCCGTCTCAGTGGCGTATTTTGGGAGTAGACCTATCCCTCTATTGGACCGTCCTTCCAATTAGGGGGCGAGACGGAAGAGCCCTTTTGTTGGCTTCTTCACCGCTTGAGTTTTTCTTTCGCCCACAGACTTGGCGATTCTACATCCAGATCATCCATATCTACATCTATATCTACATCATCGAAAGTTACATCAGAGAGAGAGTTACAGTCAAGGTTTGGAGGAAATCACAATTAAAATTGAGATAATTAGAAGTGACTATAATCAGTTTTGAAATCCCCATAAAGATCACAGTTAAGTTAAGTAAATGGAAGTAACTATAGTCTAATTCGAAATCTAATTTAAGCTAGTGGACGTGTTGGGAACTTAGTTAGGATGCATTATACAACACCGCATGCCTACGGAGGCACCCCAACCCTAAGACTTTTCCCAAGTCTTAGAGTCATAGTGTGAGGTTTCACACGAACCAAGACCACAGACTATCCACTAGACTTAAGAATTTAATAAATCATTATATCTTCTCATCTCATCTTTTCCATCATCAAAATCCACAAATATGATCTCTAAGTAATATGAGAATGAATATACTTACTATGATCAATTAGTTATAAAATAAATATGCTTATGTGGGAAATGTTGGGTTAATGGCTAATCATGAGAGGTACTTACTAGAGATTTGAAAACCTTTTACATTTGCAAGTAGAAATAAATTTTAAATTTGAGTTGCTCATGCCTCTCTACTTGCTTTCTTTTGTAAATAATAAATGCCTGTTATTTTTATATAAACTTATGGGAAGTACCAGCACCCGCTGACGCCTTTTCTTCCTTGCACGCATGGCAGGCAAGGAGCCTTTGGCACAGTAGCGGGTTAATGATTTCAGGAGATAAATTTTATACCCAATGGTATGGTTTATTTTGTGCCAATTTTTGTTTAATTTATATTGTATTATGTTTCTTTCTCTTCAGTCAGATTTTTGGGATATACTGTATGTACTGTCAGACTTTGTACATGTGAAATATATGGAAGTTAATGAAATAAGATTTTGGTGACAATTGTTCTAATAACTTGTGGTTATGATTGTGAATGTCATGTGGAAAATTATCCGCGCGAAAAATTTTCCCCGTTTTTCTGCGACAAGTGCGATCAAATGTGAATGAATTATTGCGAAATGCGCGTAAACGGGTACCCGGATCCGCGGGGGTCAACAAGAAAATTTGAGAATGAATGGATTATTCAAGGAGTATGGGATTTCTTATATAGCCTGAAACCATAGAGTCCAAAAAATAGATAATTACATAAGAGCCCCTAAAGGGGTTACAACTCAATAACGAGATAATGAAGAGAAGATAATCAAATAACAAATAACTTTAACAATTCCCCTCAAGTTGGGGCATATCTATAGATCAAGCCCAACTTGGAAATCAACCAAGACATGTGTTTCTTCAACAAAACCTCCGTGAATATATATACAAGGTGAAGATCTGTAGAGATATGAGTAGTGATCTTTTCTCATCATACTGCGCTTAATGAAATGGAAATCGAGTTCAATGTGCTTAGTCCAATCATGGAAGTACGGATTGGTGACAATGTATGTAGCGGACTTGTTGTCACTATGCGAAGGGATGAGAGTGGTAGCAGGTAGTCCTCCTGTGAGCAGTTGGAGACAGTCCAAGCTCATATAAAGTTCTGCAGAAGCTTCATCAAATGAGTGATAGACGTTCCCTAAGCTTCATCAAATGAGTGATAGACGTTCCCTGACCGTCGACGAACACCTTTAAGGCCCAAGACCAGAGCAAGTAGATATCTGCACCTTTGAGTTTGATAAAAATCCCATGTATTGTCATAAAAGACGTTGTGTACAAGGGCTTAGCCTCGGTAGAATTTGATGCCATCATGGTCAATTATAGGGATAAGACGTAGTTGTAAGAACTCAAGCACTCACGAAGATAAAGTGTGTAGCCCTTGTATTTCTCGACTTAGGCTTCACGCACAAGGATCTTCAAGCACCGCAGATCACACATGGTGGTGTTGCAAGTCATATGTGTGGATTTCATGTGCACAGCACCAGACCTCACTGCAGAACCTTGAATCATCAGACCTTAAATTTCTGATCTGTAATTTCTCAAATAATCAGACCTTAAATGTCTAAGAATTATAATTCCTGGAGATTTTATTTCTAAACTGAGCTGATATTTCTGGAGATCTTGAAAAAATTAAACCTTAAATCTCATAAACACTCCAGATATTCAGATCTCACGCGGATTACAGATGCAGATCAAACGCAGATCTGTAGAACCACTGTGGATGTACCACGGTAGCACTATAGTAGATGTGTTACTGTATCATGGACTTTCCTTAGAGTTGCGGACATGCGTGTGGATGTGTGTGATGGAAAGCGCGTAGCCTAGGAAGGGGGATGCACCTGGGTGGAAGGTTGTGTGGCAAAGAGAGGCTGTAGGTGGCGGCGAGCAATTGATTACGAGCCCCGATCTAGGATCATTGCTCTATCATTGCTCCGATACCATGTGGAGAAAATTTGAGAATGAATGAGACGCTTTATTCAAGGTTTTATTGTATAGCGTTAAACCCTGGAGGCCAAATAAGAAATAATTACATAAGAGCCTCCAAAGAGGTTACAACTCAATAAAGAGATAATCAAAAGAAAATAAACAAATAACTCTAACAAGATTAGTAGAGAGAAGTCGGCTTTTAAACCCTTTGGGATTACCCAGTCGGAGATTCAAGAGTCAGGTATATCTCTTCACAGCCCAAGTGCTTTGCTCCGATTACTTGCCTTCCAGTAGTTGGTGGTGGACTTCTCTCCTTAGATCGATGCCCCTTGTTGGATAGGTTTGAGCAGAAGTTGGTAGGTTGGAAGGTTGCAATCCTCTTCAAAGGTGGGAAACTGACCCTACTTAAGCATGTCATCTCAGATATTCATTTATTTTATTGTTCCACCAAAAGGTTACCTGTTGGAGTGCGCACAAAGATAGAGTCGTTGATGAGACGTTTCTTTGGGCAGATACTAGGCAGTACAAAAATGGTATTCATATCCTTGATTGGGATACCATGATTAGACCGAAAAAAGACGAGGGTCTCGGGAGTTCAAACAATCGAACACAAGAGTAAATCTTTTTTGGTGAAGTGACTTGTCAAAATTTTGGGTAAATATGATGTCTTGGTGTGTCGCCCAATGCGGAGTATATATGATTTTGGTGCTACCTTGTCAGCCTCATCTCTTTACTTACCTTTCTCTCTTTGGCAGAGTATTTCTTGCTTAATTTCGAAGACGGCCTTCCTCTCTTTGGCAGAGTATTTCTAGCTTAATTTCGAAGATGGCGAACATGTCAGCTTGTGGTTGGCAGTGTTGATTTGTTCCACTTTTGGTTAGATGATTGGATTGGTTCGGGCCCTTTTGGTGATCGTTCTCCTGGACTTTTGACATGCCGGAGGACTGTGATATCACTGACATAGGCATGGTCGAATGGAACATAGGCATCCAGTTTATGGGTAACTTTTTTTAGCAAAGATTGAGGGACTTCTTGCATACATCTGGCGAATGGGTTGATGTGGAGAGCATTAATAGATATGGAGGGCCATGTGACTGGGAGGGGCCATTGGATTTGGGTGAATGGACCTTTTTTCATCAAGAGGGCATATCCATAATAATTTACGATGAGACTGCATTCTCATATGGAAGAACAGGATTCCACAACGAATCAAGGTGTTCCTTGATTGGTTAGACATGGCACGTACTTTTAAAGGAATATAGAGACAAGATCTTTCAAATCGGAGACTCAGCTTGTCTGGGGTGCAACGACGGCATTGAAACATGGACCATCTCTTTTTCAGTTGTGTCAATTCGGTGAACTTTTAGGAGCGGGCTGGAATTCATTGGCTTATCACAGATGATGGTGTTGCATTTTAAAGCTCTATCAGAATATATTACACCAACTCACGGGAGGATTGTAAGGTATCTCTAGCGCATCTCTAGCATTTTAAAGCTCTATTAGGATATACTGTAGCAACTCGCCTGGAATAAACTCATCTTTCACAATCAGTCTTTCTATTCAAAAAACTTCATGGTGAAGGAATCGAGGTGAAGATTGATGATGATAACATACATAGGAAAGATTCTTTTAAATACTTGGGATCTATTTTGCAACATGACGAGGAAATCGATGAAGATGTTACTCAGAATAAATGCAGGTTGGCTAAAGTGGAGAGGAGACGTTAATGTTATATGTGATAAGAAAATTCCTTTGAAAATCAAAGGAAAATTTCACAATGCAGTCGTAAGACCTGCTATACTCTACAGAATGTTGCCCTGTGAACCATAGACATGTGCAGAGAAAGACAGTAGCAGAAATAAAAATGCTAAGGTGGATGTGTGGTCATACACGTAAAGATCGGATTCAGAATGATGCGATCAAAAGGAGAGTTGGGTTTGCTCCGATAGAGGATAAGATGAAAAAAACTGCTTTAGATGGTTTGACCATTAGCAAAGGAGGTCGGTTGATGCCAAGGCCTCAAATGTCGGATTTCGGTTTCGTTTCGGTAACCCCGGAAAAGGAATTTCGGTGGAATTTCGGTGAAATGGCCGGAAATTCTGGAAATGACTTGAAATCTCAATTTTTTTACGAAATTAGGATTTCGTATGTTGGTCAATCATTAAATGAGATAGAAATACACATTTTTATTATAATAATAAGTTGTTTTCATGATGAAGGCCTTAAATATTGGTTTCGATCACCATTTCGGAGACTGGCTGGAATTTCGGTGAAATGGCCGGAAATTCTGGAAATGACTTGAAATCTCAATTTTTTATAAAATTAAGATTTCTGATGTTGGTCAAGCATTATTTGAGATAGAAATACAAGTTTTTACTATAATAATAAGATGTTTTCATGATCAAGGCCTGAAATATCGGTTTCGGTCACCATATCGGTGATTGGCTGGAATCAAATTTTGGTACATATGATAATATTAATTTTGAGTTTTGACATTGAAATTTTCCTTCAAGCCCAGAAAGAAGTAAAGAAAAGAAATGATTTTATATGCATAGATGCCTTTCAAATTGAAATATCATATATTCATATTATTATTATACAAGTCCACAACCACAAAATTACGTAACATGACAAATGAAATTCCAATCACATAATGTGCATAGACAGATGCACTATCTTACTACTACTAGTAGTCTAGTACCACATTTATTTATC
The DNA here is from genome assembly GCA_037367405.1 of Ottelia alismoides. Lineage (NCBI taxonomy): Eukaryota > Viridiplantae > Streptophyta > Magnoliopsida > Alismatales > Hydrocharitaceae > Ottelia > Ottelia alismoides. The sequence continues at coordinate 1,501,630 of JAZKJV010010296.1, read as the reverse complement.
TGGGAGAGTAGGAATGACATTTAATCATCCAAACCAAGAATTCCGAGGTGGATCCATGTATCCTGTATGATCCCTTCCTCCATAACGTGACCTGATGGTGTCCCTATATTCCACGTAATCCTCCCATGTCATATAGGAGTACATGGTTTTGTAGTCCATTAAATACTCCTTGTATTCATGCTCAGTCACGTGTGCAAGGAAGCCAATCCTAGGATACTTGTCACCCGAAGAGGCAGAAGCCGCAGAATCACGCGGAGGTCGACGCGAGGAGGATGCAACGTGAGAACCTCGAGATGAAGAAGATGGAGCAGGAGCCGCAGGAGGAGAAGCCATCTGAAGGGGTTGAGATGGAGGTACTGCAGGGTAATAATCTGGAAATATACCATATCCTGATCCAGCGCCAATCTGGGATTGGGAAGAGGTATTGGTATATTGTTGTTGATTTCCCGGAAATACCCCATAAGTACCACTGCTATAGCCATATGGCCCATATCCGGGAGGGAAAACATCATATGCATCATTTTGTTGCCCTTGAGATCCATATCCACTGAAGGGGCTTGAAGTTGTCCCGCCAGCAAATATTGAATCTCCAACATCCATACTCAATGATCCCACCGAAGATATGAGATCTTCTATAATGGTGTCATCTTGGACTTGTCCCCGAGGGTGCGGGTACGAGGGGTATGGACAGTAATCCATTTGCTCTGCAGATGACTCTCGATTAGGACTTGCAATATATTGACCATGTACATTTGTACGATAGCCCGTGTATTCTTGTACAGGTCCTGCAGAAAGTCCAGCATGCATTCCTTCAAATCCAGATCCAGTAGCACCTCCACCAGATGTCGCCCCTTCATCTTCTGCTGGAACAACACCTCCACTACCACCTGATTTGGATTTTGATTTAGACCTGGAGGAGGAGTCATCAGAATCACTTTCCAACCCTCCAGCTGGGTCTGGATGTCTCCCTGATCTAGCCATATAATCTTCGACATTTGCCTCCATTTGCGAGGCAATCTGTGTATTTGGTCTCCCTCCTCTCTCGTCGAGTACGGGAGCGCCATTATCATCCATCCACTTCTGTAAGACGTCTTCCTCATCGTCGTCGTCATCTTTAATCTTGAATATATATGCAAGGTCGATGGGATCTATGTATTCCTGCTTGTCGTGTCCTTCCCTTGCATGCTTTATTTTCAACATGAGGTTGTAGTGGATATAGACAAGGTCATGTAGCTTTTGTACTCCTAAGGAATTTCGCCTTTTGGAGTGGATGAGGTTGAAGGTGCTCCAATTTCTCTCGCATCCTCCAGCGGACGCAGTCTGCAACAATACCTTCACAGCAACTTGTCGCAAATTAGGTGCATCTAATCCATACAAGATCCACCATTCACCTACAAGCCAAGGTACAAATTATTTTAGTCATGCTATATAAGTAATATTACTGCTTGATACTTCAAGATTATACATTAATACACACCTGGAAGAGTATTATTGCGACCGTTAACCGCGACCATTATTCCAAAAGAACCCAAGGACCCCCTAAAGTATTTTATCTACAAGGTAGAAAATACCAGGTTCAATAATAAATTTAAGAAGAGAAGACATCAGATATTAGGAAGATATGATATTGTATACCTCATTCATGCAATGAGTTTGGACGTCTCTTGACTTCACTAATTTCTCCACGACAACTTGAAGGGCTGATAGGAGCTCGGGACGAGTGCCAAGGTTGTGCTTGTAGTGGTATTTTGGATTAAGATAGTACGTTGAAAACAGACAAATAAAGTACTTAAGGGTGACTGAATAAAGCTAAAATATTAACTTAAAGAGCGTAATATACAAAATGCATACCAGCTTGATGAAGAGGATGTGACAACATTTTCGACCAACGTTCGTCGATGATGCCCAACCACACCTTATAACCTTTTCCAACATTTTCTTTCACTTTCTCCTTCATCACCCGCATGGCTTCGTATATCACACCCATGGTTGGTTTCTTGTCACCATCCACTATTCTCAAGACTGACACAACCGGCTCCATAATTTTTATCGCCCTGGCAATGTCGTCCCAAAAATTGACGTTGTTGATCAAGGTTTCTGCCCTTCTTCCTTGATCGGTGCGAACCTCGGGAATCTCGAACCATTCCCCTGAACAACACATTTGCTTTAAACCAACCTTATGTTGTTGCATGCTTTGCAACGCTATAAAGTTGGTTGCAAATCTTGTAATTCCAGGCCTTACGATGTCACCACCACACATCCTTCGCATCAATGATAGGACTTTTGAATGGTTATAGATGAATGTCATGATTGATCGTGCATTATCAACAACATTCATGAGGGTTTTCCTCTTTCCAAAATCTTTAAGGATCAGGTCTATGCAATGTGCAGCACAAGGTGTCCAGAAGATGCCATACCTGTTAGAAGACATGATCATCTCACCAGCCTTCTTGAAATTACTCCCATTGTCGGTCATAATTTGAACAATGTTCTCTTGACCGACCTCTTCTATGACATCTTTCAAGAGTTTCAGTATGTACTTGTGACTCTTGACATGCTCAGATGCATCTACAGACCTTACAAATACCGTTTTTCCATCACAATATACGAGAAAGTTGATGATTTGCTTTCTCGTATAGCTAGTCCAACCATCACACATGAGGGTCACGCCATACTCCGGCCACTTCTTCTTCAATTCGGCAATATAATCACCGATCTCCTCTTTCTTCATGGGAAGATACTTGTTCATTATCTCGTACGGAGTAGGAGCTGTCACGCCTCCTCCTGCTGCAGCAATCTCATCAATTGTGTGCTGCAAGAAGGGTCCCTTTGCCACATTTGCCGGAATACCCTCTCCAACAAACAACTTTGTAACAGGCCTTCCTACCCGCTCCCTCATATTACCGAACATGCCCTTTAATGTCTTTTGCTTTGGATCTTTGCTCGGAACATAGTGACCGGAACTGCTCCTTCTCAGAAATGCTTCTATGCCCTTTTGTTTCTTCTTTGGTGGCACCATAGCTGCACCACTTCCACTTCCACTGCCGCTTCCCGATCCAATATTTATCGGAAATCTTGAACTGCCACCGACACGTCCAAGGCCACCACGACTACCGAGTTCCCGCCTCTCATGCTCGCTCCTCATAGAGTCGCGTAATGCCGCCTTATATGCATTTCTCTCAGCCTCCGTTTGAATATCTTATGGGTATTGGATATCATCATCATCGGAATCAGACAAGACATTGAACTCTCTATGGAACATGAATTCATTAAACTCCTCATCTCTTCGCCCCTTTTCTTTCTTCTTCTCACTCTTCCCTTCCAAGTGAGCCTTCACTTCAGCTCTGATCTCCTTTGGACATGTAGGGCATTTAGCCACATTCACGTAGCCACCAACGAGATGTTGTTTCAGTCTTGTGATTCCCCCTCCTCCAATTATCTTCCCACAAAATTTGCACTGAGGTTTTGACTTGTTGCCGTCAGGAGCAGTAGCATATTTCCATCCAATCTCTCCACCAGCCATTTGAGAGTCGGAACCAGAGTCAGAAGCCATTATCTTCACCTCTTGAGCATTAACAAATTAACAATGTAATATATTATGATATTATGAAGATAAGAGCATGAAAAAATGGATATGTAAAATCCATAAACCAATCTACTAAATTTTTATCGTTAGATGCCCACCAATCATTCTCGATCATTACCGGTAATGATCGTTGTGGCCTCACTGATCATTATCAATCATCCTCGATCATTACCGGTAATGATCGGTAGAGGCCCCACAGATCATTATCGATCATCCTCGATCATTACTGGTAATGATCGGTAGAGGCCCACCGATCATTTCCGATCATCCTCGATCGTTACCGTTCATTCCCGAGCATCCCCGATCATTTCCGGTAGTGATCGGTGGAGGTTCCCTGATCATTCCCGATCATCATCGATCAACGTCGATCATTATCAATCATTATCGGTAATGTTCGGTAGAGGCAACCCGATCATTCTCGATCATTCTCGATCAGTACCGGCAATGATCGGTAGAGGCGCCACCGATCATTATCGATCATCCTCGATCATTACCGGTAATGATCGGTAGAGGCCCACCGATCATTATCGATCATCCTCGATCATTAACAGTGACAAAATGATCACATTACCGGCAATTATGTATCATTACCGGTAATGTATATCTTCAGCAACGAAAATCAACTCATATTTAGAGCAGTGACAAAATGAGAATTAATCTTAGATAGCAACAAAAATATAAGGAAAGTACTTACAGACAGTTACAAACACAACAAGACTTGTCGTCAAGGAGAGAGCAAGAGAGCAAGAAGGCTTGTGAGTTGTGACAAATCTTTGTGTTGTGTGTGTGGTGAAATGGTGCAATGGATGCCACCATTTATAGGCCTCCAAAGAATCTTTATGAAGGGCCTACAACCAATATAATATGGATGAAATCCATATAATATAGCTAGCTCTTCTTTATAGGTGTCTAAATAAAAATATGAAATGACTAAAGTTGGCTAGATTCTTTGAAATTTGGACTCACTAGGACACCTAGCTAGTATTTTAGAGTCTAAAATACTAGCTAGGTGTCCTAGTGAGTCCAAATTTCAAAGAATCTAGCCAACTTTAGTCATTTCATATTTTAATTTAGTCATTTCAGCACTTTGTTTTTCCATTTTGGCCAAAAGTGGCCGACAAAGACCAAATTTCGGCCGAAATTCGAGGACTGCATGTGCATATATTCCAAGTTTCGGTCATTTCGGCCGAAAAGTGTCGACATGACCGAATTTCGGTCATATTTCGGCCGATATGTGTCGATATCCTGGAAAAAGATATACCACTATGTATCGATATCGGTTATCGACCGAAACCGAAATTCGACCGAATTTCGGTCGAATTTCGCCGACATTTAAGGCCATGGTTGATGCACCAGTTAAGTGATGCGAGTTTTGAGATGTTAAGACGACTGAGAGGGCAAGGAAGGCCCAAGAGGTGGTGGAATGAGACTATCCGAAGGGATCTAAGTTTTTTTATCTAAGCCCGAGAACGACCCAAGATAGATCTAAATGGGGGCAAAGAATCTACGTAGTTGAATCTACTTAATGCGGGAAAAGGCTTTGTAGTTGTTGTATAGCAAGACCTTGCATCGGACTTGGTCCTTTGTGCTTTAATATTTATAATATATTAATAGATTCATGGTGGCTCCCATGACTCCCATCTCAGGGAGACACCTTTAGCTAAAAAAATAAAGTTTTTAGTATGTGAATATATACATATATGAACATGCTATATGTGTAGAAAAGCAATTAATAGAAATCTTATCTCTGCCAATTAAATATGATGGCATGTTGTTGCTATGAAAACAAAACCACATTACAAATAACATATGCACTTAAATAGTACCGAGCAATGGGAGTACCAATAAATCGGCAACTCAATATCAAGTATTCAAATCATGTAGTATCACAATAATAGTACAGGGTTAATGGAAGGATTAGTATTGCTTATGTAATTGGAACAAAGCAAAGTTATGTGGTTATTAAAAGCCAAATCAATGCATAGACTAATCAATGGATTGGCAACTCCGATAACCAAAACTAGTTAAACATAATAACATGAGATAAAATAAGGGAAAATATTACAATCTTATTTGGGATTAATGTCGAGACGAACCATTTATGAGCACTATATAGCAAGAAATCCATGAGCAAATGACCTCAAATATATATTCCACTTGTCATAATAGAACAACGGTGTCGATGTACCGCAAGGAGGAGAGTAGGCAATGTCAACGGGAGGTGGAGACGCGACAAAAGGAGGTAGAGAGGCGGTATGATGAGGAATAGGCATAAACCACACAGCAACGTAAGGTATCCAACATTATCAACCGGAGGGTCTCAAGGATTTAGGTGGAATAGAATATACTATTTCTTATTAGAGGGTGGACGATATTTAGAATTCAAATCCCTATGCATATCCCATAAGACCACATAAACATCACGGTCTAAGAGCCGGTGGTTTATGTACTATGCGCTCGGTCTGTAAAATTTCGGATACGCTTTAGAAGTATTCATGAATGGCAGGCAAGTCGAAGGAGATCGGAAAATTGGCATTGCTCTGGCTAAACATTTCTGTGCCTTCTCTCAGGGAAACATGACTAGACCTTGGAGGAACAAGTTTGGGCGCATAAAAATTATCTTAACAACATGCAAGACACTTGATCCAGAGTTTCTCGATGTAGGAAGTCAAGGCGTCAGTGTAGAATTTAAACGATGATGGGGCTCTTGGCCTTGGCGGCTTCCTCGTATACTTTTTTCAAGAATTCTAGATACGGGTGGGGAGGGAGGTAGTGGAAGAGTTCGTAGGTAGAAATATAGGTTTCAACAGAGTTAATAGGGCACTCATGTTCCTCCTACCCAAGAAGTAGGGTGCCGAGAGGGTTAAGGACTTCAAACCAATTGCTCTCTCAAATGCGATATACTTGGTGGTTGCTAAGATCCTGACAAACAAATTGAATGTTGTCATGGACAATATTATCTCACCGGTATATTCGCATTCATACTAGGAAGGCATATAGGTGATAGCTTGACAGTGGCTACAAAGATCATTGTGTACTAGAACAGGTGAAGAATGAGTAACCTTCTCAAAAAGGTGGACTTCTCAAAGGCATACAATACCTTACATTCGCATTTCCTTTGGGAAGCCCTTGGGAATAGGGGGTTTTGTCTAGCCACAAAAGAGAATTTTTTCCAGCCCTTGAGATAATAAGGTCACCTTGAGGAGGATTTTTTTCCAGCCACAGTGGGAGGTAAGACAGGGGTGCCCCTTAATCCCATGTTGTTTGTAATTGTTGCAGATGTGCTAGCTCGCATGGTAGATCTAGGGATGTAACAAGGGGTTATTGCAGGGTACTTTATTGGGGACCTTGATCCCTTTGCTTCAGTAGGTGGATGACACCATTTTCTTTATCGAAGGAGGCAAGAAGGAAGCAAGGGGTATGGATGCGATGATGGAGATATTTGGTGAGGTATCGGGCCTTAACCTTAACTGTAACAAGTCGTCAGTGATTCCCTTTGGTCTTTCAGTGATTCCCTTTGGTCTTTCAGACACTAAAGCATTGATTTATAAGGAGGAGTTAGGAATGACATGAGGGTCCTTGCCAATTTGTTACCTTGGGCTCCCCTTAACCTGTGGTGGACTCAGAAATGCATATTGGCTTCCTATCATTGAGAAACTAGAGAAAAAGCTAGCCAGTTTGAAGGTGACGACTCTCTCTGAAGGAGGTAGACTTGCGTTAGTAATGGTTGTCCTTGCGGCAAATCCTAATTTTCTTCATGCTCCCTCATCTCCTTTCGATTAGTATTCGTTGTCGCCTTGAGATGATAATGCAGAGATTCTTTCTGGGGTAAATATGTAGAAGAAGGAGCAGGCATGCATTTGGCAAATCGTGAGACTGTCACACTTCCCAAGGCATATGGGAGCCTTGATGTTCCACGCCTTGAGACCACGAATGAGGCATTCCTCCTTAAGTGGATTGCTAGAATCTGGGGTAGAAATGTGGACTTTGTTTACGGAATCATCTGACAGTTATATGGTATCAGTGTCGAGGGCAGATTGCCTAATCATCCATATGTTTCCTCAGCTTTTATGCAGAGCATCAATTCGGGGATCTTTTGGTCTATCCTTGGTGATGGTTAATCATTCGCTTTCGGTTAGGGAAGGCTATCGAGCCTAACGAACCGAGCCAAGCCCTGGCTTGGATTCGAGCTCGATAAGCTCAGCTGGGCTCGAGCTCGGGCTCATTCGAGTCTAACCGAGCTGGCTCGGGCTCGGTGAGCTCGAGCCTCTTATCAAGCCAGCTCGGGCACGGTAAGGCTCGAGCCGAACCCATTATTGAGCCTAATATGGGCTCGAGCCAAGTCAGGCTCATTAAGGAAAATGGGATTTTTTTTGGTATAAAAGTACAGTGTCTAGGCTTGAACCCGTGACCTCTTCTTTGAGGGACTGTCTTCCTTACCAGTAGGCCACTATCTGAGTTACATTTCAAAAGCTAAATTATATTATATATTGTAAAATTTTATTTGCAAATAAAAAATACTGATTTGCTAATTATATCCTAGAAAAACATAAATATAGCCATAGCCATATGTTACTTAGAAAAACATAATATTGGTCAGCACGTTAGTGGATAATATATATTATCAAATATGTTTATATTTAAAAACGTATAATAACATGAGATCATAATTAGGTCTTCAATATAATATACATGGAACATTGACACGTTGGAATTCACATTCACATCTATGGACATATATAGTTCTAATGTACCACGAAACAAAATTATATCGATCTACAGTTTGGTTGGGTATATATTTAATTACTACCTACGTAGATAGTTATAATTATAGATATAGGTACTGATAGTTGAACAAGAAACTCCTCTTGTGTGTGTATTATATATAAATACATAAATATAAATATTATATATCTATATATATATTCCTTATCAAGCCCCTCATCGAGTTATCGAGATGAGCAGGGCTCAGCTCGGGCTCGGCTCGTTAAGCTATTGAGCCCAAAATTCCGGCTCGGGCTCGGTTGAATAGCTTAATGAGCCAAGCTCACGAGCCCTTATCAAGACGAGCCCAAGCCTAGCCCATCGAGCCCTAACTCAATAGCCATCCCTACTTTTCGTAGATGCTTCCTCCGCCTCTTCGCCCTAGCCGCTGATAGGGAGGCTAGGGTGGCAGTGTTAGGAGAATGGTAATCGGATGCCCACTTTCTCTGTGAACTTCTCTTATCAACGTTTGCGCGACTTTATTCAACTGCTAGACACCCAAAGCACGGTCCCGAGCTCCCTATATGGAAGAGATCATTAAGCGTAGAAGGGTGGAGATTTTTCTGGTAAAAAGGCATATTCATGGATTACATGTTGAATTGCCTTCTGATCACAAGGTTCGAGATTACAAGTTCATTTGGGATATCAATATGCCAAGCCGCATAACTGTGTTCCATTGGCTAATGCGGAGAGGGTGTATTATGACTAGAGACAGTTATTCTAAATTCTTTATGGGAGCCTCGCAGACTTGTCTGCTTTTTGATGATGAGGTTGAGACAATTACTCATGTTTTCTTCTCCAATGAACAGGAATTCAGGGTGTGGCAGGACCTTGGACTTGTTTGGCCAAATCTTTGAACCTTCAGACATTTTGGGACTCTCGATATGTGAACAAGCACCTTTCTGCAAGGATATCCTCTTTACGATGGTAGTGGTTTGGGCTATTTTGTTGAAAAAAAGGGGTGATTTTTGCCTCTGAGTGGTTCTATGCTGAAAATGTAATTTCTCTTGCCAGAACTTTACTCGAGTCTTCGCTTCTGTAAGTTTTTCTTCTCTCTTGTTTTAATATATTTGGAACAGATACTATAGCGTGTTTCCCCTTTTTTACCTCAAAAAAACGTGTTTGTAAATCGACAGCACAAACCACATATGCAGTCGCATATGCCTATTTGGTCATATAATTGCATCGCATTCCTAAAGTGGTGTTATATGATATTGTTAATAATATACCAACACATTAACTTGGGAAACATCGTCACATGGATCTTTTAAAAAAAACATCGCCATATGATTTTGGTTAAAAGAACTTGATATTAACCAGTTGCTTATGATGATATACAATAATTTAGAATTTTGGAGATATTCTTAAAATACACTTAAGAGGTGTCCCATGCTAAGAGATTCCCACTGTGTTACCCTTATAAGTCTAAACCCTGACTTGTAGAGTTGTTCTACTAGTCGTAGAATTTTTTTAAAACATAGGAATGTATATTCCTTATTGGATAATATGTTGTGCTCACATCTCAATACTCTTCTCCGAGCCACTAATGATTGACAAAGTTATTCAACGTATATCTCCTTAGAGAATTGAAACCATGCCTTCCAGTTGTTAATGTCCATGGAAATGGATATGATTTTTCAAAAATTAGTTTAAAATATTTTGAGCGATCATCTCTGAAAACAATACTTCCTTCTCTTGCATATCTATGTGCTCTAGTATAGGTCAAAAATGCCATTTGTAAAAGATTTTGTCAACATGTGGATACAAGCGGTGATTACCCTAGATGGTTGGTCAATCAATAGTAATCATTGTCTCACATAGAGGACTAGTGCCATCAATCAACATGTCTAGGTTGGTCGACCATACCAACTCATTGGTAGTGTCCATATGCAAAGGATAATGATCAACCATTTCAGGGTGATTTTTTTTGTAAAAAAAAACACGAGCACCCATAATGGCGTTCATCCATGAGTTATATTATATCAATAATTATTCTTATATACATAGAGATCGCTTTTATTTGTCTTCATTCATTTGTTTTTGAAAGTGGCATGTCTCTTCATATTTCAAAAATCGATCAAAACATGATTTTCTTTAATCCAAAGAGGGGGAGACACGTTGCAGTGTCCACCTCAAATATATTAAAAATCAAGGAAAAGATACAAGAAAATTTATAGTAGCCAAGACTCGAGAAGAGTCTTACAATGGAAAATTACATTTTCAGAGTAAAACCGCTGAAACGAAAAAAAGGAAACCGTTTCGAGCAAGCCATAACACCCACAACAATGCAATAGGTCTTAAGATCTCCTCCCGAAGACAATGTCTCCCCTGATACAACGAATCCCAAAACATGTCCAGGTTGCCTAGATTAATCCAAGGAGCATCAATTTCCCTCCAGATGACGGATGTCTTCGTGCAGTTGAAGAAGAGGTGATCAGTCATCCCAATATGTGATTCACAAAGGCGTCACCTATTAGAGATGTTTGGGATTAGCCTTGCACAACGATCTCTTGTCATTAATCTTCTTTTACGTTGCAACCACATGAAAAAAGATCTTCTATTTGGTAACTTTAGATTCTAGAGAAAATTACAATCGCGCAACACAACGTCGACCGAAGGCATGGGTGGTCTAGATATAGCATTATAAGCATGCTTCACTGAGAACGCTTTTTGGTCGGTCTTGTTGTCTTAGACATTCAAGAAGCAGGAGAAACTCCTCAAGCAGTTGATCAGAGAAATCCGTGAAGAATGGAGGCATCCAATTACCATTAATCTAGCAGTCCAATACACATGCATTACAATCAGTAGCTAAGGCAAAAAGACGAGGAAATCTTGTAGTGATAGGACCTTCACTTGTCCAGTTGTATGTCCAGAAAGCAAAAGATTTACCATCACCAAGCACAAGGTAGAAAAGGTTCTGAAAATGAGGCATCATCGCCTTGATCCCTTTCCCAAAAGCCGAAGGGCGAGAACATGCAGGAAGGGGCATATTATCATGAATGCCAATGTTGTAGATACCACGAATTAGACGGCAGCATAGGTCTTCACCTCTTCCCCAAATCTTGGTCACCCACTTTAAGAGAAGAGCCTCATTCATAGATTCAAGATGGGAAATTCCCAATCCCCCATCCACTTTTGGTAGAGTAATCGTCTCCCAGACAACGAGGTGCATTCCCGATCCCTCCTGACCATTTTTACCCCAAAGGACCTGCCTCGTGAGCATCTCCAGTCTACGCCTGATACCAGCGAGAAGAAGCTGAGTAGACATAAAAAAACAGGAATATCAGAAAGTACCATCAAAAACATGATATGAATCAATCAAGCTTGGCCATAGATCTACCTTGATCACTCGCATAGGACAAGTGATTGATCAAAGGTAGCCATGGACTCATTGTAAATTTGTAATTGATCACTTTGTAAAAAGTGATATATCACTTCCAACATAAAAAGTGTAGACTTTTAGTTTAATGGTCTATTTAAGCTTTTTAAATTATGTGTAACCTCCCTATAAGATCCTTATGTTGAAACCAATCCTTCAAACCCTTGAAATTCTCAAAAAACCTCTTTAAGATTGCACGCACTTTGGTAAGTATAAACTTTGTATAACAAAAAGGCTAAAAGTCCTTGTTTAGCATTCTATCATTGCGCTTCTAGCACGATGCCATGTAGAATCTTTGAATATTGGGATCCATGCATGATTTTACTAAATGTTCAAAAAGCATGGCAATTTTTACTTGCATTGCACTGAGTATGGCCTAAAAAGGCATTGTTTTTGTCTGCACAGATTTCAATCCATCTTTACCCTCTCAAACCTCAAAAGGCACAAGTATATCTTGCATACTAATCTATCTCCATTTTATTAACAAACAATGTTTATGTATTCCAAATTCAATAACCTACGGGAAGCAAGGGTTATATCATGAAGGCTCCGGAGGAGGCTAGGGGCATGGTTGTGGCCCTGGAGATCTTTGGTGAATTGTCGGGAATGACTAAGAACGATTGCAGATCAAAGTTTGTTCCTTTCGGCCTTGCGGATGTGGAGGCCGATGCGTGTGCAATGGCGTTGGGTTTGGCTTGCTCTACCTTGCCGATGGACTACTTGGGGATGCCCCTGACTCTGGGCAGACGAGAGATTGGCTGAGGGTGGCAAAGAAGGTGGAGGAGAGGTTGGCTGGGTGGAAGTCCGCGATCTTATCGAGAGGGGACCGGCTGGTTCTTTTAAAGGCGGTCATTGCGTCTATTCCGATCTATTTTCTCTCTAATCGACGGATGCCTAAGGGGATCAGAGCTCGGATTGAGAAGAGGATGCGTGCCTTTTTATGGGGGAAGCAGAAGGGTGGGTCGAGAGGGGTCCACCTGGTTGGGTGGGAGGATATTACGTGCAGAAAGGATCAGGGAGGGTTGGGGGTGAAGTCGCTCGACCAGATGAACGACGCCTTGCTCCTTAAGTGGGCTAGCAGGATATGGGGGCCGGGGGAGGATCTTTGTTGTGAGTTGGTTCGGCGGATTTATGGCGTGGGGGGGACGCTGCCTTCGCTGGTCACCTGTATTGCCTCCCCCACTCGTTTTTGGATGGGGGTTGTGGAGGTTTTCTTGAAGAATATTGCGCTTTTTAGGCCGGTCCTTGGTGGGGGGAGTCTTTCTCTTTTTGGACATACAATTGGACGGGAGAGGGGGCCCTTTGCTCGTGCTTCCCTCGGTTGCATGCCCTGGCTGATGACAAATTTTGTTCGGTTGCGGACTGTTGGATTGATGGTAATTGGCGCCCCACCTTCTCGGTGAACTTCTCGGACCAGAGGCTGGAGGATTTCTTGGTGTTGCTCGATGCTGTGAAGGAGGTGGGGCATCCTTCGGGGGGCCGAGACCACTGGTCTTGGAGGGGGGCCCTTTCACGGTCAAGAAGGCCTTCGGGGCTATCTCTCGGTCGTCGCATTCGAAGATGCTTAGCCGGGACTGTGCTTTTCTTTGGGCTCTCAAGCTTCCTGAGAGAATTGGTTTCTTTCTTTGGTTGCTCAGGAGACAGAGGCTGATGACGAGGGACCGATGTGCCAGGCTGTTGCCTTCCATCTCGGACAGGTGCCCGCTTTGCAATGTATCGATTGAATCCGTGGAACACCTCTTCTTTCTTTGTCCCGTGGTGATCCAAATTTGGCAGGGGGCAGGTTTGGACTGGTGTTGCACGGACGATTTCCAGACCTTTTGGAACGCACTTCTTCAAACAAGGGTAGGCCGACGATGGAGATTCTGTATCCGGTGGCCATTCTGTGGGCGATCTGGAGGGGTAGGAATGATTTGCTATTCTCGGACCAAAGATTCTATAAGGGTGCGTTTGGTTGGCGGGTTAAGGCGAGTTAAACTGGTAGAGGGTAACCCGTTTTTTTGTTTTGGTGTTTGGATAGAGGGTTAAACTGGAGGTGGGTTAGAAGTGGGTTTGAGGTGATATGATTGTATTGGAATTTGAAAAAGTGAGCAGTTATTGTGATGTGATTGTATTGAAGTTTGGAAAAGTTAGTAGAAGTAGAGTAGTTTATAATTTTTATATGATATGATGGTATAATATATTATTTTTTGATAGGATTGATGATGTAAAATTGATTTATTTAATTTTTTAAAAAAAGGAATAAAGTGGGGCCCACGTAGGAGAGAGGGGAAGTGGGTTAAGGGGGGTAAACCCCCCTAACCCGCCGGTAAACCGGCTGCCGAACGGGGCCTAAGGAAAACGTGGGGTTTTATGCTAAGCGATTGGTGGAGGATTGGGCGTTATAATGGGTCCGTTGTAACGGCGTATAGTTGTAATTTCCCCCTTCTTCTTTTTCCCTCTTTTTATTGCTCTTCAATAAAGGCTTGGGGCGTGCACCATCGAGTGTCTCCCCCTCATTTATGGATTTCAAAAAAAACAAAGGCCTAACAACCTGACGACTTTCAAAAGGGATTTCTAATCATTAATAAGGTTCTCTATGGGATAGGAAACCAGGAGAAAATATGCAAACATAGGGTTCCCAAAATAAGGCACAACCATGACATGGAAACATGTCAAAATGAGGGAAAAGGAAAAGGACTTTGTTACCTTGCACGAACGCTCCCATGCACAACTCTTGGTCCTACATTGTTTCTATGTGTTCATTGTGGCCAAGGCGTTGTCTCTAAAAAACAAACTAAAAGCTTCATATGAGGAGGGATATGGAGAGTTCTACCTCAAAACTTAATATGGAGCCTTTCATATGTGTAGGAAGTTTCCATGCAAAGATAACGGTGATCGACAACCTCTTGGAAGACTCCAACAAGCATCAACGACCTTTGATAACCAAGGATAGTGGAGGAGAAGTCGAGAGGGGCGGGAATAAGAATGGTCCAAAAGACCATATATCTTCGACCTATAAAGTCCATGTACATCCAAAATCTGAAAGCCCGTCAAAATTCTCGTCTAAATTTTGGGTTGGACATTACTACGATAAAATTGTCATAACTTTGATGTATAAAGTCAAAGTTGAAAATATTTGACTATATTGACTTGTTAACGATGAGCCCTTCAGATGAATAACATAATGGATAACGTTTTGACCAGCTTGAAATTTGACCTCGTCTAATTTTCAAGCCTAATTTTCAGGAGTTCGTGTCATATTTGAAAGGAAGTCTCATTTGTAAGACCTAAGCAAGGAGGTTATTATTAGTTTTGTTAAGACTTGATATAGTTTTCCTATGTATTTCCTTGTCTAGCTCTCGATATTAATTGTCGTGAATGAAAATAGAATTTAGGATTGTCTTACAATTGCAAAAGGCTTATTCAATGTACTTTGAGGTGAAGCCAAGCTTGATTAATTAGATGCACCCCAACTAGGCCCCACCTTGATTTTGTCCAAATGCTTCATTTTTCCTTCCCAATTTGTCTCAACTATGTAATGATCTTCTTCCAAGTTCCAATCATTGTTCTTTTGTCTCAGTTGCAACCAACGCATCATCTAAGATGAGAGAGAAACCATGTGTTAGTACTCATCCATGTAAATAAAGATTCATACAAGGAGTGATGGGAGAACTTTACTTAAAACTAGATATCAAGCCTCACCATGTCATGAGAAGCTTGCACACAAAAATGGTTGCAATAGACCACAACCGACAAGACTCTGACAAGCTATGACAACCCATGGGTGGTGGGGAAGATGTGGCGAAGGAAAGAACGAAGGGGGGAAGAATAACCAAAAAGACCATCCATCTTCATCCTCAAAAGTCCATAGGTGGTCAATTTTGAAAGCCCGCAAAATTTCTCATCCAATTTTTCATTGGACACCCTTGCACTTAAACAGCCATAACTTTCACATCTAATGTTAAAATCAAAAGGTTTCAAGGGTGTTGGATTTCTAACAATGAGGCACTTCAGATAAGCGCCATGTCAAATGACCGTTGACGAACTTAAATTTTCACCTAGTCAAATTTTCAAGTCAGATTTTCATGGCTTCACGTCCTCTTAAGATGGAAAATGCTCAATACCCATCATGAGAGTAGACCTTCACCAGGAGAAGCTAGTGGTCCCTTGATCAATCTTGCGATACCTGGAAAGACTGCTGCAATTGTATCAAAGTCTAAGTTATATGGAGTCATAGTCCTAAGGAGGATGCTTCCTGATTTTACAACAACGTAGGCTGCGAATTTCACACAGCTACGAGCCATGCTCAGGTACAGACAGGATAGAATTAAAACATGACAGGGATCTTGTCCAAATCAATTGGGTTATGACACAAGAAATTTTTAAGCATATGAATTTTCCACGATCACTTTGGTTAAAGAAAATATAATGTTAATCGCGAACGATCATCCTCTTGGAAACAAATCCTCCCAACACCAAAGAAGAAGAAAAATCAAATGGAGGAATTGAACTTCAATTTGAACGGTGATATTTCTTGTCAGAAAATTGAATTTTGTATATGGACGGTATGGTACCTCCCCAACTCCTTTAGCGATTGAACAAAAACCATGGCAGCCGATTCCGTCATATCGAACAATTCGATCCCTTCGATGTCCTCTTCGATGATCTCTCCGTGCAGGAGGCGAAGAATGGAAGAAGAGATCGAGATGGCGTCCTCGAACATAGAGCACAACAGATAACTGCTATCACAGAGCACGTGAGAAATGGTGGGATGGACGGATTAGGGTTCGGTCAAGGGATCTAATACGGGTACCTCTCGGAGAGATCGATTGCCTCCCAGATAGCCGACTTGGAACGGAAGGATCCCATGTAGACTCCTCGTCGAAGATTGGGAAAAAAGCTAGAATTGGCACGCTGATTTCAATCACGGGCAAGAGACGAAACTGGCGGGGAGCTGCGGGGAGAGAGTCCTGGCTAATTCGGAATTGGAACTCCAGCCGCACCCTGATGTGACAATTATTTGAATCCAGAGCAAAGCATTTGTAGGAAGAAATTTGATTGGATCGCTTGGTCCCCGAATCCATTGCCCTGCGGTGCTCCCGGCTCACTAGAATATGACTCGGGCTCAACTCATCCAGGTCTCCTAGTCGGGGTTAAAAAGTTTAATGTGAGCTCCGGGACACGGGACACGGGACTTACACACTATATACAGCGCACACTAATACGAAAGAAATAATCATGTATTCGCCACCACCATGTTTCGTTTGTTGTGGCACGCGTTGGTAGTTAATTTGGGAACATGAAGTAAGAATACGTGCCTCAAATGTTTTTATTAATAATTAACATTTTAGTCGGATAGATACTAGTTTATTTTTGCAATTAACTGCTTGATGTCCGGTCGTAGCTGCTAAGAGTATACTAAAATATCTATTTCATTCGCATACTATTCTTAGGGTTCGTTTGGTTGCAGGGTTGGGCTGAGTTGGGTTGGGTTGGGGTAACCCTGTGAATAGTAAATTGTGAGGAGGATTGGGAGGAATGGAAGGAGGGGTACACCGGCGTACCCCAACCCAACCCTACCGAACCATGTAACCAAACGAAGCCTTAGGGTTCGTTTGGTTGCAGAGTTGGGTTGGGTTGGTGTACCCCTGTGAATAGTAAACTGTGAGGAGGATTGGGATGTTTGGAAGGAAGGGTACCTCGGGTTGGGCCAACCCAACCTTGTCCAACCCTGCAACCAAACGGAGCCTTACTCTACTTGATCGTATATGCAAACTCTACACAAAAAATTATACGCAACAAACATTTGTAGATATATGATATGCGTGTAACGTAAATGTCGAGGGTCGGGACTTCAAATTTCTTTTCTCCTTTTTTTTTCTCTATCACTTCAATTTGATGATGGGGGGGCGAGCTACTACGCGAGGGAGAAGAGTGGCATGTCCATGAGAGAGGCGAGACATGGTGGGTCAATGCCCCTGTCATGAGTAGTGCTGGGAAAAAGAACATAATGGCTAGATGGTGCGTGAGGGAGACAAGCAATGAGGGCGCAGTGGGCCACCATTGCAATGCATACTGTCGTGAGCGGTGTTCGACCTCGAGGTTGGGGGCATGGTAGAGAACGAGGCCAAGTAGCATCCAAGGAGGGAGGTGGGTGGTTTCTAACAGAGAGGGGAGGTAGAAGGGCGAACCATGTTAGGCAGCGTCTCAAAATTTGAGGGGCATGTGCCTTACCTAGACCTAATGTAGGTCTATCAGTGGCTCTACTCATTAACTTTGTTAGATAATAATAATAGGATTTTTATCAGTTGTGCCCCTCTGAGATATTGCAATATCAATTATGCCCTCCCTTCTTTGAAATATCAGTTGTGCCACCGACTTCTTGCCCTTCTATCATTTGTGCCCCTCCGTTACTTTAACTGTCAATAAGTTGAACTTAACTATGATTTTTTCAAACCATAGTGTGGTTAAGAAGGGAATAAGTGTCCAGATACTCCACCCACCCACCATCCTCCTCCTCCTCACAGTTCATTGATCTCGAGCTTCTCAAACAACTGCATGACCTCCGATCAGTCGGGAAATGCATTACACTCAATCCTCAATGTCGATCAGGATCTCTATGCTTATTTACAGGTCGAAATTGTCTGGACCGACTTCTAAGTTCACATGTGTCGTACGATCTCCATGAGATCCTTGAGCTCCAGGGAACCGAAGAGCTCCTAGAGAAGAACGCGATCGCATCAAACATCAACTTGGTCGCTAGCAGAAATCGATGGCTAAGGCGTCAACGAGAATCGGTACGGTGATATTGCTACCTTGGAGGTAGGTCTTTAGGAGTGGATTGAGGCAGACGGCATAATCAAAGATGTCATTCAGGGCAGTGATAAACAGGAGGGAGAGGGAGGGGGCAAAGTAGTCGATGAGATGGTGGAGGAGGAGAGAATGGGGTAGTGTAACGAGTAGTGGCGGAGGTGAGGAGGGTGAGAGCCTTGACAGGGCTGTAGAGGACGAAGTTGGAGAAGAGGATGTGCTTACCGCTGGGGATAGAGGAGAGGAGGGTCGTCGACTGAGGGAGGGGCAAGAGGTGGGGTTGATATGGGGTGGAGGAGGATGGGAAGAAGGAGAGCGGTGGCCATGGGACGAGGGGGACGGGCATGAGGCAGGGGTCGATCCGGGGAGGAGGAGGGAAAGGAGGAGGGCGTTGGCCATGGGATGAGGGGGAGGGGCAAGAGGCAGGGGTCGATCTAGGGAGGAGGAGGAGGGTGTTGGCCACAGGAGGAGGGGGAGGGGTGGGAGGCAGGGGTCGATCTGGGGAGAAGGTTAAGGGGAGGGAGGAGATCATCGGCCATGGGAGGAGGAGGGGAGGGAGGAGTTGGTCGACCTCGGGAGGGGGAAAGAGATAGAGCGATAATCTTTTCTAGAGAGTTTTATCTGCACACATATAAAAAAATTAATTCTCTAATAAGAACAATGACATCTAGAGAATCGGCAAAATATAATTGCACTAAGATTCACAAATAGTAGCACATCAATTATATCATAAATACAACACAAGAGAATAATTAATATCAAATAAATAATAAATATCACCACATCGAGAAGGCTAGCAAAAGTACTCTGACGCTTATTAGAATATTTTGAGAAAAGGCGATTAATCGAACTCTACTTAACTAAAAAATATTGCCTCACAACTTTTAACAAAAATATTCTTCTTGAAAAATCAAATGAATCGGTGAAGGCTATTAAGGAAATCACTCAAAGAGAGCTTCTCGCTTTTTCTAGAATTGCTTGAGTTGTGTGTGCTCCAACAACACTATGGGGTCCCTTAAATAGGGGTGCAAGAGAATATGGCCATTGGAAACAAAATAAGTAATAGACCAAAAATATGATTTCCTGAAGTGGTCGATTAGGTCAATGTGAATGATTGATTAACTACCAATTATCGATCAGGTAAGAAGCTATGATCGATCAATTGATGATCGTTGGGAAGAATTCAAAAATATGATCGATAAATTCAATAATGGTGATCGATAAGGCATGATTGACAGGTGAAATGGGCATCACTGGTAAGTGATGATCGATCGGTGACAAATGATGATCGATTAGTTCATGAATATTTGATCTCCCAATTTAAAAACTTTCATTTGAAGCTTAATTGAGGTTGCAAATTTGCAAACCAATAAAAAAACAATATGTCACTTTTGAACAAAGACAAGAAATAAGGTTGAGCTTCTTCTTTGCTTAAAGGCGGTGACTTTTCACAATCTTATCGAGCTGGAATCCAAGATTGCAGTTATGTAATCACAAAGAATATGTGAACGATTACGATATAATCTTGTGTGTGTGTATGTCATCTCTAAAAATCACAGAAAAATAAATAACTAACACATATTTCTAACATAGATGCCAGGTATATATTTGCAGGAGTTATTCTCTATGTCGAACATATGCATGTGATATTTTTAAGTGTTGTAAGTCTTTTCTTTGATTCTTTTTGCCAACCTTGATGCATATTCAATATTATTTTGGACATCTCCACACGATTAGCGGCTTATCCATCTAATTAGCAGCTTCGATTGCGAGCTTTTTATTGATTTTGGTGACTTATCAGACTAATACATGTGATTTCACAATGCCGTAAAAAGGAGGAAGCATACCACGTTGGACATCCAATCGTGCTTCAAGCTAAGATTTTCTTAGTGATTTAGAGTTCAAGTTCAACTGACTTGGTTTTTTTAGTGGATACGCTTTTTTATTTGAATGGGTAAGTGTTTCAAAGAGAATGAAATAATGTTAATAATGTAATTTTATTATACGTAAATATAAGAAGGCTAATGGTTATGTGTTCAATATCCCATTAATAAATCTTTTTCCTCCCCTCTTAGTTTGTTTAAATTAGGATCATAAAAAATTCAATATTATAATGCCTTGCAATCACTCTGTTTCCATCTTATGTCATTGATGAACCTTCCGATCATTTCTTTTATTCTTAAATTTTATCCTTACTTCATGAACAAAATACATTCAAATCCACTTAATTCAGTGAAGTTACAAAAGTACATCATGCATAAAAAGTGGATTAATTAGAGAAAATTAAGTCAACATAAAAATCTAGAGAAATTCACATGAATAATGAGAAATCCGAGATGAAATGACATATTCTATATCTATATATGTTGTACAAACTTCTAACATTTTTAATAAATTCATAATAACTCCAAATAACATGATCCAACTCCACTGTTTAGATATTACTAATATCATTTCATTAAGAATAACATATTAATATTATACCAAAACAAGAGATTGCGATAAAACCCTAATCCAATTTCAGGATAAAAACTCGCAAAGCTACATAACTTCCTCGTACAATGCTCGAGTTATTTTACTAACCTTTTTTAATCAGCATTAAAATATCTAGAAATAATATCAATTTCAAAGGGACCAGAGTTCATTTGGAAAAGTTAGGTTTTGGGACCATAACACACATTATATAAAACTGACTAACTTCACCTCATCATTTTATCTACATAACTAACTCTTTTTCACCCTTCCTTTTCATATTCTATATTATATTCTAATTAATTATATAAAAATAAAAATCCAACAATATCAAAAAAGCCAAGGAAACGACGAGTTTGGACTGTGTATAAACTGAGTATTTCGTATGTACATAACTAATTCCCCAGCTTATTCTAACATATTCTTAACCCATAAAAATCCATAAAATCACATAAATGTCCCATTCATCATGCAACATCACATTTATTTTTATCATGCATCATTCTTGTCATAAACTTGATTTCGAGTTGTCAGATCTTTACCTTTACCGGATCTGGTTACTCAACAATAACTTTATCTAATAATAACAACTAACATTCATAAAGATACTGTAATAAAATTTCTACAGAGAAAGCATCTCATAATTTTACATTCACAAAATAAAGCTTTCATAACAAATTGTGTCACTATATTCTTTTACATGCACATCAAAATGAATGAAAAGGACACAAAAGAACCACTAACTACCTTAGAATAGAAACAAATATTGTTGGGTGGCTACTTAAAGTTCAGGTGATGCCTCACTGATACATTCTGGATTTCTAAAAATCATAGGGTAACGATTAGTTAATGCAAAGTTATGAAGATGAAAAAAGTAAATAAGCATAGTCACTTAGCAAAACTTATTATTATAGAAAAAATTATTGCTTCTCATTAAGCCCTATCTTACTATATATTAAGGGCCGTGGGATAGGTATTGTTTGATGAATCTCCATTTCATCACCTTTATTCTATCATTTTGGCCTTAAAAACCCCAGCAAATGCATGTAAATAGCATTAATTTGTATAAAATAGCATTCATTATTAATTGTATTTAATGTACATAAAATAAGGTTTTTAATGCCAAAATTATAGAATAAAGGGAAGAAAAGAAAAAGGAATAAAATATTGCAAATATTTTATGACCCTAACCCCGAGACCAAGGCCAGCAGAGACTTGGTCGACAAAGAATAAAGTAGGGGGAGATAGGGGCCAATTATACAATAAACATCTCATTTATTAATTCATTTATTTATGCATTGTTGGCACCTATTTTGTACATAATTATTTATTTATCAAATAAAGAAACTTTGTTCATAAAAGTTGTAGATAATAATGTAAATAAAAATACAAAATTGAGTTTGTGCAAAAATAATTTTCAGTGTACATTTTATACACATAATAAAAAGCAAAAATCTCAACTTCACAGACCAATATCTTGCAAATAAAAACTCCAAATCACCCAAACTCACCTTTAATTGTATATAGCATTTCATAAACTATTTTATAAAATTGGTTTCATAATTTTTGGAGTCCATCTGTGGAAGTTAGGTTTTTGGCCCTTCTTGTACATAATGCCTGATTAAAATATTCATTTTATTCAATATTCATTATTTTTCTAAATTTATATTTTTAGTATCTTGTAAATAATGTATATAATTCATGTACATATTAAAATTAGAAGAAAACTAAAAAGAAGTTGTGAAATAAAAAGAGCCTATATAATACATAGGCAAAATACCAATGCAAAGTATGTATATAAATAAAAGGGGATCTTGATTCTTTTATTCTTTACTCATCTATATTTTTTTATAAATATGTAAATATTATACATAACTTATTAAAAATACAAATCCAAAATAAAAACAAATAAAATTCATTACATAAATAAAATGTACATAATATATAGGTAAAATACCTATAAGTATACCTACATCTATATATATATATACATACTCATAAAAATTGAATAAAAATACCTTTATACTCACAAAAATAAATTATAAATTTATAAAATAAGCCAATAAAATAATAAAAGAAAATAAACAAATTAAAAATAAAATACACAAAAATACATATAAATACATACATATATACATTATCTTAATAAAACCGTAATAAAATACTTCAAAAAATTAAATAAAAATCATAAATAAATACTACATTAAATTATAAACATTTTTTATTTTATAAGTAAATCCTAATTAATTCATTTAATACGTTAAATAAAGGAGTCAAGATAAGCCTGACGTGGACCAATCAGGGGCCAGGGAAAGTTGACCTCCGGTCAACTCCCCCTGCGCCTCTGACTGACCCGTCAGACCTGTCTTGTTCCCTCTTTTCGTCCCTTTTTCCCGCATGGCTCAGTTATCCATCGCCAACAGTCACTTCAGGAGATTTGTTCTCCTTTCACCCGTGATCCCCGCCGAACATCTAGATCTCATGAACATAGTGTGCATCGCCGGCCATGGCCTGGTCAATAAGGGTGCTCCACCTGTCTATAAATAAGAACCACCGCCTCCCTCGCCAAATTTGGTCAGCTTTCCAGCCAATCCCTTCCCAGAATTCGGTCCCGGCGATGCTCCTGGTGACAGGAGGAGCTTGCCCGCGCTTTGAATCGTTCGGAGAGGCGGAGGTTGCACCCATGGTGGCGCTCCGGCAGCCACCCTGCTCCCTGGAGTTCCTCCAGGTATAAGAGCTGCGCCTTTACATTTTTAGGTAGATTTTTGTTCCAGCATTTCATTTCCGTCATTTATTTTGTATTTCGATTCGTAGGTTAGCGTAATTTAGTTGTTTCGTAGTTCGCCGGAGCTTCGCTCCGGCGAACTGCTCACTGTGATCCCGATCAGTTCACGACTCGCTTTCGCCCTCATTTCACTCCCCACCATTTTCTCCATCTTCCAGTCAATCCCTACCAACCGGAGCCTCCCTTGGTTCCGCGAATCGATGCTCGCCTCCTCCGCATCGCCGGAGCATCGCCACCCACCATCGTTTTTACGCTAACAGCTTCAAACCCTAGGTCGAGGGTGAAGACCTCGAGCCGTGCTATCTTCCTGTGCAGGTTTGGTGCGCGAATAAGCGCCAGGAGTCATTCCCAAAGCCGGCGGAGGTACCTGGAGCACCTTGCCTTCTCCGACCTCGCGAGGGCGCTCCGGTGTACCTCTGGCCGATCCGACACCTCCAGACGTTAGAGGATACCTCCAGGAAGCTTCTTGGACCTTCAGGCGCGAAGATGACCGGCGGGAGAGCGAGATCTCGTCGGAGGAAGCTCGCCCCGGCGAGGCTTCTTCCCTGTTCTTCCTCGCAGCTCCCTCGCCGTTGGATGATGAACGAAGGCCCAGTTTTGATCAGAGCCGTCCGCTGAGGCGAAGCCGTCACCGTCAGATCTCGCGAGAGATCTAATCTCAAGCGCCCATCGACGAAGCGGTACCAGCCGTTGGATGAGCGACACGTGGCAAGTGAAGAAATCCCAACCGTTCGCCAGCGCGCACTTTGGGGGTAAATTGCAAAAACCATCCCCCGCCTTTTTGTATTTAGTATTTAATTCTGTAAATATTTTTGCACGTTGTAAATAAAGTGGAATTTTTGCATGGAACCCCCGAGACTGTTTTGATATTACTTTTGGGTCCATTCCACGTCACCTCACGTGTCGTCCCACGTGAGGTGGGTATTTTGCATAAGACCCCCTGTATGTTTGTAAATCTGATTTTAGTCCATGAAATAAAATTCCCAGTGTTATATTTTTATGAAGAATTGCACCCAGGACCCTATACTTTCTGAAATTGCATTTTGGTCCCTGTGGGTGCGGGCCACGTGCAGTCCCACGTGGTGGGTAAATTTCAAGGGGGCCCTGGCGGGTTTGCATATTTAATTTTAATCCATAAAATCGCAGAAAACGCTATAACTTTCTGGTATTTTTGCACCTGTGCCCCTGTAACTTATTTTATTTGCAAAAATACCCCTGCCAGGCTTAATTATTTTTGTGTCTTTTATCCATTTATTATAAATACCTAATTGGCTCCTAAAAATCCACAAAAATTAGGATAGGTGCTCTATGCAAGGCTTGTTCACGCTCATATTTTATTTTGCATTTTTTGCATTTTTCCTAATTATAAAAAAATGAAAAAGAGCCATTTTTGTACTGATTAAATTGAAAAATACAAAAAAATTAGAAAATGTTTTTGAAAAATTCCAAAAAAATTCTATATGGTATATTTATTTATATATTGAGTCCAGAAAATGAAAAACCCTAAAAATATGAAAAAGAAAATAAAAAAAATTATAAAATCTTAAAACCCACTAAAACAATAATTGGACATGATCAATGGATTGAATAATTGATACATTACACATACATTCCCTTCGCCTCCCAGAGTTCGACCTCTACTTGTACTTACACCTATACACATTTTACATGTAGAGTTATAATAAATTTTAACTCCACATTTTTGGATATTCATTGCATATAATATTGTGGGTTAATTGTTGTTTTATTCCGGATCTCGTGTGGTCGACTCAGCGACTAAGTTCCCGCCTTGTGAGGAGCTTAAGACCACCAATTTTCGGAGTAAACAAATGGCGCCGTTGCCGGGGAGGCAACGGATTTTGTATGATTTTGTGTGGTTATTTGTTCATTTATTTGATCCTTTGTCCATGTCCTTCATTTATTTATTTGAGTAAATTTTATTTGATATTATTCATGGACTGCTCTGACCATCTCCTTCTTTTTGTCTTTAATGCGAGGGACCGCCAAGCGACGGAGGACCTCCTAGGAGGACCTATGCACCCCAGCAAGGCGGAGTTGGCTCTTCTATGCCCAGCCAACAGGAGAGAGCATCTATGACAGGAGATGGAGAACTTTTGCAGACAGTCTCTATTTTATGCATTTTATATTATTTCATTTTATTAGGTATATTTATGTGAGAGAGTGACCCTTAGAATTTTGTAATAATACAGGACTCTCACAGGTACACTCCGACTCCCGAGGTCCATTGCCCGAGGGATTGTTCCCTTGGGGGCCTCGACGGTTTTGACACTTTTTCGTTTTTATTTTATTTTTATTATTTTGTGTGAATGAGCCCTAGCTTAGGAATTGCTTGCCGATAGATTAAGGCCCAAACACCCTAATATATTTGCATGTACCTATAGTGCGTTTTGGACCTAGTCAAATCTAAACAGTCGGTTCATTTATCTCTTAACCCCTGTGCCGTGAGCGAGCCCCATCAAGCGCTACTCCTGAACTCGAGCGTGTCGAGAAGAGGAGGGGTGAGCCAAGACCGGACCCTTAGGTTAGGGATAAGTGACCGACTTGTGGTGCTTCACGATAATAGCAGTTACTATCCTAGGGCGATTTCTTCGGCTTGCATTTGCATATAGCATAGGTTTCAATTCTGTTATGCATCCCGCATGGAGAGAGCTGGGAAGCACTGTAAGTCTTCTTACTTAGCATGCATCATCGATTTCCGACTTGCATGGCTTTTCCGACTTCTCCCTATGTTTTTGACCACTTAGGATGCTTAATGGAAATTGGAACCGCGATAGGCACGTGCATTGAAAATACCCAAAAAAAAAGTGATAACTTAAATAAAATCGGGACTGCTAACTCTATTGGACTTAAAATAAAACATGATGGATTTCCTTGTTTTGGGGAGTGCAACCCCCTCATTGTATGCGTTTTAGATTGCTTACGTACACACTAAGGAGTAGAGCCCAAATCCTATCAAGCCTCCTACGTGATTGTACAATTTTTGTGATTCTCACCTAACTCTAAAAATGAAAAGATAAATGACCGTCACCTGATGGTCTTCACTGTGTTGAGTAGGTGAATTGGGGGTGTTGCCTTGTGTATTGATTGTGACTTGGAGTTCATTGTGTTTTCCATTCATTATTAGAGTAGACGGTCCCGTCCGTGTGAGTCATGCATTTTTCATCTTTGAGTCTCTCTACCTCTCTTATATATATATCTCTTCATCATGCTTCGAGTCGTGATATTGGCGCTTGAGCTCAATCATTCTTCGCCAAAGTCCTTTGTTTCCCGCTTCTTCACCATCTTCTATGTATCCATCATACCATCTTCTCTGGTTCGAGGAGAGACCGCGCTTCGGACCGCAATTTTGACGGTGTCCCCGCCTTGTGTGGAACACCCAATTTTGTCTATGTCCCAATTTTCTCGCCCGCCCTCCTCGTACCCTCTGTATCATCTCTCTCTTTATCCGGGAATGCTGTGCTTATTGATGAGGCCCGCATCGAGGATTATTTATACAGATTATTTGTGTAAGTCGGGCATAATATTGCGGATGCTGAGATTGATTTGGTGGATTTGA
Organism: Ottelia alismoides; assembly: GCA_037367405.1. Classification (NCBI taxonomy): domain Eukaryota; kingdom Viridiplantae; phylum Streptophyta; class Magnoliopsida; order Alismatales; family Hydrocharitaceae; genus Ottelia; species Ottelia alismoides. The sequence continues at coordinate 1,474,275 of JAZKJV010010296.1, read as the reverse complement.
CTTTTGATGCATGCATATGTGCTTATTAAGGATTTTTGTGATGCATGATAATTAGGTGTGATTCTTTATTGAAGATTTAGATCTTGCACACCGTATTGAGGATGTAATGAGCTTCAGTGATTGGAGGATGATATCAGGATGTTTCTATTGTTTTATCCATTTCGAGGATCCTACCATCTGTGATTTCCGGGCTGAATAGACTATCTTGATATATGCTTCATGATGACGATGATTGGAACCCACATGATTTCTCTTCTACATGAGTGACCCATCCTCGATCTCCTGACTTCATTATCCACCCCTGGCACTTAAGAGGATTCCTGACTATTTTTCGTGCCATCTCAGTTGACTGGATTGACCCAAGGGATGCTTGGTGAATGACATGATTATTCGCTCCCTGACATGATCTTATGCCCTCCGAATAATTGAATGATTTATTGCTTTTGAGGACCTGAGATGACTTGCCAGCATTCCCATGACCTTCATTGCTATAGCTCGCATTGCTCCCCGAGGACTATCTGCGGGAGAATGCGACAATTTCTAGGACTGCGGTTTCATTCACTGCTTGGGTCGCCATTGTGATGGGACCCGAGACCGAGTCGTACGATATGTTTGATTGGCCTCCCCCTGTGATTGTGTACTTGACCTGTTCGTACACGAGGCCAATGTATTTGACTCATCTGAGTCCGCTCTCCTTGACGGTCCTAGCAAGGCAGAGCTCCACTTTTCTGATTATTCCATGCCTGGTTCATAAGCTCTCCGAGGGTTCTCTGCGAGAGGCTATGACACATTATTGCTATAATGGTCTCTTCTACTGGTAGACGGTCGGCCGTCTATCGAGACTATATTTCTGTGGATCCGTCTGATGGGTCCGGCTCCTTCGAGCCCTTCTCTCTCCTTGACGACCCTCGCAAGGACGAGATGTACTCTGATTATTCACTGCATAGCTCACATCGCTTCCCGAGGACTATCTGCGGAAGGATGTGACACCTTCTTTACGATCGGCTTCACTCATTTCCTGTGCTGCCACCTTGTTGGGGCACGGAGCCGACTCATCTGATTTGTGCACTCGGTCTCCATTTCTGATTATGCGCCTAATCTGTTGGGGCATGAGACCGACTTGTTTAGACTCCTTTGAGTCCGCTCTCCTTGACGGTCCTCGCAAGGATGAGCTCTTATTATTCATTTGATTAGTTCGTAGCTCCCCGAGGGTTATCTGCGGGAGACTACGACATATTTCAGATCTGATTGGTCTCTTATGTTAGTAGCCGCCTTGTCGACTACTGAGACCACTATGTGGATCTGTCTGATGGATCCGGCTCCTTTGAGCCCGCTCTCCTTGACGACCCTCGCAAGGTAGAGGCACTTTCTGACTATTCCCTGCCTAGATCGCAGTACTCTCCGAGGACTATCTGCGGGAGGCTGCGACACTCTATTTACGCTCGGTTTCCACCTTCTGATTGTGTCTCCTCTCTGTTGGAGCACGGAGCCGGGTCGTCTGATATGCAATACTTTTGGTCCCATCCTGAGTTCCCTATCCGATCTGCGGATCATGGGACCCATCTGATTAGACTCCTTTGAGTCTGCTCGCCTTGACGGTCCTCGCAGGGTTGAGTTTTTGATATCTGCTATTCCCATGACTAGTTGGCAGCCCGCTCCCCGAGGGTTATTTGCGGGACGCTGCCACACTTTCTCGATTTTTCGGTCTCTTCTGCTGGTAGCCGATCTGTCGCCTATCGAGACCGTCTCTGTGATCCGTTTGATGGATCAGGCTCCTTTGAGCCCGCTCTCCTTGACGACCCTCGCCAAGGTGAGCTTCTGTTCTGATTATTCATTGCTTAGCATGTACCACTCTCCGAGGGTTATCTGCGGGAGGGTACATCATTTTCTAGGTACGCGGCTTCATTTCTGGTGTCTCCCCGTTGTTGGAGCACGAAGCCGGACCTTCTGACTTGTGTACTCGGTTTCCTCCCTGGTTGTGTCTCCTGTCTGTTGGAGCACGGAGCCGAGTACTCTAATTATTCTCTGATTTTGATCACCTTGAGGACCCTCGCAGGAGTGAGCCACATATTGTGTTGTTCGGTGTATTCTTGTGACTTTCAGATTATATCATCACCGTGCAGCACACAGTCTCATATGCCTTATTTCTGATCTATCTGAGACCATGATTGACTAGGAGGAGTCTGTACTGCTCTTTCTGCCTCCCGGTTTTACGGTATTGGCTCTGTTCCCTCATGTTGATCATATGAGCCGATTGACTGCTTCATGCTACCGGACCCGATATCTATCCTTTCGATCTGTTGACCCCGGTAGCTGACACCCACTTGATTGCATATTCGGGTGTATTTTCACCTTCTGACCGCGTCCTCGTTCTCACAGGGAGACGACGACGAGAGCACGGTAGTCGCTTGTCAGATACCGTCCTGTACTTCACCAGTCTCTTCACCGCTTGTATATATGTGTATTCTGTTCATCCTTTCTCCCGCATGTTATGTGTGCCCTAGATCTATCGCCATATCTTTGTGACTACACTTAGGACGTACCTTGTCCTAAGTGTAGGGGGGTACGCACCGAGTTGTTCTTTCCTTGCACTTTTTTTCGTCACTCCTTTTGCTGCCTATATTTAGGGATATCTCACCCTAAGTATAGGGGGAGTGATGTGTATATTCTCCACGATCTTTTCATCTATCTGTATATATCTCTTCTTTTCTTCTTTTCTTCTTTTCCTTTTCTATCTTCTGTATCTAAATACAAGGCGTCACCCCTTTGTGTCAGTTTTCTGTACTTAGGACATACTTTGTCCTAAGTATAGGGGGGTGCAGCCCTGATTTGTTAATTCTTTGATCTGTTTCTTCCCACCCTTGACCCTCCCTGCCTTGTGTACAGTCTGCTATACTTAGGATTATTTGATCCTAAGTATAGGGGGGACGGTCATCTTCTTATTCATTTATCTCGTTATTCTTTCATTCTTTTAGTCGTTGTAGTATAGACTTTTCTATACTCAGTACGAGTTATGTCTTCTTTTTCTCTTTTCCGATCTATGAGGACATAGCTCATGCTAAGTATAGGGGGGTCGTATATACTCTGTATATACTATATCCATAACTCGTACTTTCGTATAATTATTATTAAATATAAAATAAGATATAATTCATTAATAAATGCTTCTTACTCCTCAGATTCTTTTTGTATATATACTGATTAATAAATCAGGTTAAAAATACATTTGCAAAATGATTTGAAGAATGGTGTCAACTGTTTGGAAAACTTTTTGTGAAATATTTTCAACCTTTGTAAGAACATTTTGATTGCAAAATTTTCTATTTGTGTGAAATAAAGGATTTGAAAACCTATTTGCAAATGATTGTGAAAATATTTTGTAAAAATATTGTGAAAAATGTATATATAGTGTTTGCAAAATCTTTGCAAAATGGATTTCAAATGTTTGTAAATATTTGCAAAAGATATTTTGTACTGTAGTTTTCAAAATGATTTTCAAATAAATCTGAGGAATAAAAGCATTATAATAAATAAAATAAAATAAAATATGTTATCAATATATACATAAAATTCTTTATCAATTATGTATACACCTAAATAAATCACTTTGTTAGAACCCATAAATTCTTTAAAAATAAAGCAGCACGCCCGTGTAAATAGCTGTACATATTTTATACTTTGAGTGCCAAAATTATTTGCAAACTTTTCTTTGTGTAAAAATTCCTCTCTTTGTTTTCATGTTCTTTGAAAAATTCCATTATTTTTTGCATATTTGAAATAGCATTTGCATAGCATTCATATTCATTGATTGAGCTTGATGATTGAACTAGTCCAATAAAGTCGAAGATTGGAGCTTGGTTGGACCTTACTGCACCTAACTGCACTGGAACCTTATGGGAACTAGGTTTAAGGTACTTCAGGTCTATTCAGACTTAATTCTTTGAGAAATCAGGGCTAGGTTCAAGTCACCTCAGTGGACTAACTAGAACTTTTCGAAACACACGCAGGACTCTTGTCGGCCGTGACCTAACTTGGACACCTGCACCTTTCACATAGCTCTCCATGGATGAGGTGGTGAGGAGGCAGTTTCCTTTGGCTTGGGGTAGCATATGAGGGTAGTACTTCTAGGCGGAACCTCTCTTCTTCTTATAGTGAAGGAAGTGCACCTCAACTTGGTCTAGTGGTGATGAAGTCTAAGGACTGAAGCTGTGGGTTGCAATAAAGCTTCAAAAGAGGGATAGTCTACTGGCTCAAGGAGAAATTTCTTGTATATATGCTGCACCATGTAGATATGTTGTACAGATGCAATTGAAAAAAAAAAAAGACTCCAAAAAAGTGGTGGGTCGGATTGAAAATTTAATAACCCCACCGGAGTGTATATAGTTCAATAAAGCAAAAGCTTATGGTATCCATGTCTCATCTCATGAAGCTTGCAGCGGGAGACTCGGCTACACTGGCTGAGCTTCCAAAAGTCTATACTTCTTCCCCCTCTTCTTGAGCCGGTTGCACTTGAACTTAGAAGGGAATACCCCGCTTCTCGAGGAAAGAGTTGCTAGACCGAGGCATTAGAGTTACCAGGTTGGGGGAGGGTGTTTCTTTGTCACTTCTGAGGTGGGGAGCCACTATCACTTACACTGTACAAGTCAGCTTCATAGTCATAAGGGTTTGCGTATGATGTAGGCTAGTTCTGACCTGGCTATTGAGGTGATTTGAACCAAGTTCTGTGACTATCAAAGGCTGTTGTGTTTTAAATTTGGTTCCCGACTAGGTTCCACACACATTCTCACACCAAGGTCTAACCTGAGCTCCAAACTTTGAGTTTGTACAGATGAGTTTAAAAATCATGACCAATTCGATTTATTCTTTAAATTCTTTATTTTTACTTTTTCTTTTCTTCTTACTCTTTGTTCTTTTTGTACTTATTGCATAAGTATTTGCTAGGGACTAGCAAAGGCAAGTATAGGGGGGTGATGAATCTCCATTTCATCACCTTTATTCTATCATTTTGGCCTTAAAAACCCCATCAAATGCATGTAAATAGCATTAATTTGTATAAAATAGCATTCATTATTAATTGTATTTAATGTACATAAAATAAGGTTTTTAATGCCAAAATTATAGAATAAAGGGAAGAAAAGAAAAAGGAATAAAATATTGCAAATATTTTATGACCCTAACCCCGAGACCAAGGCCAGCAGGGACTTGGTCGACAAAGAATAAAGTAGGGGGAGATAGGGGCCAATTATACAATAAACATCTCATTTATTAATTCATTTATTTATGCATTGTTGGCACCTATTTTGTACATAATTATTTATTTATCAAATAAAGAAACTTTGTTCATAAAAGTTGTAGATAATAATGTAAATAAAAATACAAAATTGAGTTTGTGCAAAAATAATTTTCAGTGTACATTTTATACACATAATAAGAAGCAAAAATCTCAACTTCATAGACCAATATCTTGCAAATAAAAACTCCAAATCACCCAAACTCACCTTTAATTGTATATAGCATTTCATAAACTATTTTATAAAATTGGTTTCATAATTTTTGGAGTCCATCTGTGGAAGTTAGGTTTTTGGCCCTTCTTGTACATAATGCCTGATTAAAATATTCATTTTATTCAATATTCATTATTTTTCTAAATTTATATTTTTAGTATCTTGTAAATAATGTATATAATTCATGTACATATTAAAATTAGAAGAAAACTAAAAAGAAGTTGTGAAATAAAAAGAGCCTATATAATACATAGGCAAAATACCAATGCAAAGTATGTATATAAATAAAAGGGGATCTTGATTCTTTTATTCTTTACTCATCTATATTTTTTATAAATATGTAAATATTATACATAACTTATTAAAAATACAAATCCAAAATAAAAACAAATAAAATTCATTACATAAATAAAATGTACATAATATATAGGTAAAATACCTATAAGTATACCTACATCTATATATATATATATATACATACTCATAAAAATTGAATAAAAATACCTTTATACTCACAAAAATAAATTATAAATTTATAAAATAAGCCAATAAAATAATAAAAGAAAATAAACAAATTAAAAATAAAATACACAAAAATACATATAAATACATACATATATACATTATCTTAATAAAACCGTAATAAAATACTTCAAAAAATTAAATAAAAATCATAAATAAATACTACATTAAATTATAAACATTTTTTATTTTATAAGTAAATCCTAATTAATTCATTTAATACGTTAAATAAAGGAGTCAAGATAAGCCTGACGTGGACCAATCAGGGGCCAGGGAAAGTTGACCTCCGGTCAACTCCCCCTGCGCCTCTGACTGACCCGTCAGACCTGTCTTGTTCCCTCTTTTCGTCCCTTTTTCCCGCATGGTTCAGTTATCCATCGCCAACAGTCACTTCAGGAGATTTGTTCTCCTTTCACCCGTGATCCCCGCCGAACATCTAGATCTCATGAACATAGTGTGCATCGCCGGCCATGGCCTGGTCAATAAGGGTGCTCCACCTGTCTATAAATAAGAACCACCGCCTCCCTCGCCAAATTTGGTCAGCTTTCCAGCCAATCCCTTCCCAGAATTCGGTCCCGGCGATGCTCCTGGTGACAGGAGGAGCTTGCCCGCGCTTTGAATCGTTCGGAGAGGCGGAGGTTGCACCCATGGTGGCGCTCCGGCAGCCACCCTGCTCCCTGGAGTTCCTCCAGGTATAAGAGCTGCGCCTTTACATTTTTAGGTAGATTTTTGTTCCAGCATTTCATTTCCGTCATTTATTTTGTATTTCGATTCGTAGGTTAGCGTAATTTAGTTGTTTCGGAGTTCGCCGGAGCTTCGCTCCGGCGAACTGCTCACTGTGATCCCGATCAGTTCACGACTCGCTTTCGCCCTCATTTCACTCCCCACCATTTTCTCCATCTTCCAGTCAATCCCTACCAACCGGAGCCCCCCTTGGTTCCGCGAATCGATGCTCGCCTCCTCCGCATCGCCGGAGCATCGCCACCCACCATCGTTTTTACGCTAACAGCTTCAAACCCTAGGTCGAGGGTGAAGCCCTCGAGCCGTGCTATCTTCCTGTGCAGGTTTGGTGCGCGAATAAGCGCCAGGAGTCGTTCCCAAAGCCGGCGGAGGTACCTGGAGCACCTTGCCTTCTCCGACCTCGCGAGGGCGCTCCGGTGTACCTCTGGCCGATCCGACACCTCCAGACGTTAGAGGATACCTCCAGGAAGCTTCTTGGACCTTCAGGCGCGAAGATGACCGGCGGGAGAGCGAGATCTCGTCGGAGGAAGCTCGCCCCGGCGAGGCTTCTTCCCTGTTCTTCCTCGCAGCTCCCTCGCCGTTGGATGATGAACGAAGGCCCAGTTTTGATCAGAGCCGTCCGCTGAGGCGAAGCCGTCACCGTCAGATCTCGCGAGAGATCTAATCTCAAGCGCCCATCGACGAAGCGGTACCAGCCGTTGGATGAGCGACACGTGGCAAGTGAAGAAATCCCAACCGTTCGCCAGCGCGCACTTTGGGGGTAAATTGCAAAAACCATCCCCCGCCTTTTTGTATTTAGTATTTAATTCTGTAAATATTTTTGCACGTTGTAAATAAAGTGGAATTTTTGCATGGAACCCCCGAGACTGTTTTGATATTACTTTTGGGTCCATTCCACGTCACCTCACGTGTCGTCCCACGTGAGGTGGGTATTTTGCATAAGACCCCCTGTATGTTTGTAAATCTGATTTTAGTCCATGAAATAAAATTCCCAGTGTTATATTTTTATGAAGAATTGCACCCAGGACCCTATACTTTCTGAAATTGCATTTTGGTCCCTGTGGGTGCAGGCCACGTGCAGTCCCACGTGGTGGGTAAATTTCAAGGGGGCCCTGGCGGGTTTGCATATTTAATTTTAATCCATAAAATCGCAGAAAACGCTATAACTTTCTGGTATTTTTGCACCTGTGCCCCTGTAACTTATTTTATTTGCAAAAATACCCCTGCCAGGCTTAATTATTTTTGTGTCTTTTATCCATTTATTATAAATACCTAATTGGCTCCTAAAAATCCACAAAAATTAGGATAGGTGCTCTATGCAAGGCTTGTTCACGCTCATATTTTATTTTGCATTTTTTGCATTTTTCCTAATTATAAAAAAATGAAAAAGAGCCATTTTTGTACTGATTAAATTGAAAAATACAAAAAAATTAGAAAATGTTTTTGAAAAATTCCAAAAAAATTCTATATGGTATATTTATTTATATATTGAGTCCAGAAAATGAAAAACCCTAAAAATATGAAAAAGAAAATAAAAAAAATTATAAAATCTTAAAACCCACTAAAACAATAATTGGACATGATCAATGGATTGAATAATTGATACATTACACATACATTCCCTTCGCCTCCCAGAGTTCGACCTCTACTTGTACTTACACCTATACACATTTTACATGTAGAGTTATAATAAATTTTAACTCCACATTTTTGGATATTCATTGCATATAATATTGTGGGTTAATTGTTGTTTTATTCCGGATCTCGTGTGGTCGACTCAGCGACTAAGTTCCCGCCTTGTGAGGAGCTTAAGACCACCAATTTTCGGAGTAAACAAATGGCGCCGTTGCCGGGGAGGCAACGGATTTTGTATGATTTTGTGTGGTTATTTGTTCATTTATTTGATCCTTTGTCCATGTCCTTCATTTATTTATTTGAGTAAATTTTATTTGATATTATTCATGGACTGCTCTGACCATCTCCTTCTTTTTGTCTTTAATGCGAGGGACCGCCAAGCGACGGAGGACCTCCTAGGAGGACCTATGCACCCCAGCAAGGCGGAGTTGGCTCTTCTATGCCCAGCCAACAGGAGAGAGCATCTATGACAGGAGATGGAGAACTTTTGCAGACAGTCTCTATTTTATGCATTTTATATTATTTCATTTTATTAGGTATATTTATGTGAGAGAGTGACCCTTAGAATTTTGTAATAATACAGGACTCTCACAGGTACACTCCGACTCCCGAGGTCCATTGCCCGAGGGATTGTTCCCTTGGGGGCCTCGACGGTTTTGACACTTTTTCGTTTTTATTTTATTTTTATTATTTTGTGTGAATGAGCCCTAGCTTAGGAATTGCTTGCCGATAGATTAAGGCCCAAACACCCTAATATATTTGCATGTACCTATAGTGCGTTTTGGACCTAGTCAAATCTAAACAGTCGGTTCATTTATCTCTTAACCCCTGTGCCGTGAGCGAGCCCCATCAAGCGCTACTCCTGAACTCGAGCGTGTCGAGAAGAGGAGGGGTGAGCCAAGACCGGACCCTTAGGTTAGGGATAAGTGACCGACTTGTGGTGCTTCACGATAATAGCAGTTACTATCCTAGGGCGATTTCTTCGGCTTGCATTTGCATATAGCATAGGTTTCAATTCTGTTATGCATCCCGCATGGAGAGAGCTGGGAAGCACTGTAAGTCTTCTTACTTAGCATGCATCATCGATTTCCGACTTGCATGGCTTTTCCGACTTCTCCCTATGTTTTTGACCACTTAGGATGCTTAATGGAAATTGGAACCGCGATAGGCACGTGCATTGAAAATACCCAAAAAAAAAGTGATAACTTAAATAAAATCGGGACTGCTAACTCTATTGGACTTAAAATAAAACATGATGGATTTCCTTGTTTTGGGGAGTGCAACCCCCTCATTGTATGCGTTTTAGATTGCTTACGTACACACTAAGGAGTAGAGCCCAAATCCTATCAAGCCTCCTACGTGATTGTACAATTTTTGTGATTCTCACCTAACTCTAAAAATGAAAAGATAAATGACCGTCACCTGATGGTCTTCACTGTGTTGAGTAGGTGAATTGGGGGTGTTGCCTTGTGTATTGATTGTGACTTGGAGTTCATTGTGTTTTCCATTCATTATTAGAGTAGACGGTCCCGTCCGTGTGAGTCATGCATTTTTCATCTTTGAGTCTCTCTACCTCTCTTATATATATATCTCTTCATCATGCTTCGAGTCGTGATATTGGCGCTTGAGCTCAATCATTCTTCGCCAAAGTCCTTTGTTTCCCGCTTCTTCACCATCTTCTATGTATCCATCATACCATCTTCTCTGGTTCGAGGAGAGACCGCGCTTCGGACCGCAATTTTGACGGTGTCCCCGCCTTGTGTGGAACACCCAATTTTGTCTATGTCCCAATTTTCTCGCCCGCCCTCCTCGTACCCTCTGTATCATCTCTCTCTTTATCCGGGAATGCTGTGCTTATTGATGAGGCCCGCATCGAGGATTATTTATACAGATTATTTGTGTAAGTCGGGCATAATATTGCGGATGCTGAGATTGATTTGGTGGATTTGACTTTTGATGCATGCATATGTGCTTATTAAGGATTTTTGTGATGCATGATAATTAGGTGTGATTCTTTATTGAAGATTTAGATCTTGCACACCGTATTGAGGATGTAATGAGCTTCAGTGATTGGAGGATGATATCAGGATGTTTCTATTGTTTTATCCATTTCGAGGATCCTACCATCTGTGATTTCCGGGCTGAATAGACTATCTTGATATATGCTTCATGATGACGATGATTGGAACCCACATGATTTCTCTTCTACATGAGTGACCCATCCTCGATCTCCTGACTTCATTATCCACCCCTGGCACTTAAGAGGATTCCTGACTATTTTTCGTGCCATCTCAGTTGACTGGATTGACCCAAGGGATGCTTGGTGAATGACATGATTATTCGCTCCCTGACATGATCTTATGCCCTCCGAATAATTGAATGATTTATTGCTTTTGAGGACCTGAGATGACTTGCCAGCATTCCCATGACCTTCATTGCTATAGCTCGCATTGCTCCCCGAGGACTATCTGCGGGAGAATGCGACAATTTCTAGGACTGCGGTTTCATTCACTGCTTGGGTCGCCATTGTGATGGGACCCGAGACCGAGTCGTACGATATGTTTGATTGGCCTCCCCCTGTGATTGTGTACTTGACCTGTTCGTACACGAGGCCAATGTATTTGACTCATCTGAGTCCGCTCTCCTTGACGGTCCTAGCAAGGCAGAGCTCCACTTTTCTGATTATTCCATGCCTGGTTCATAAGCTCTCCGAGGGTTCTCTGCGAGAGGCTATGACACATTATTGCTATAATGGTCTCTTCTACTGGTAGACGGTCGGCCGTCTATCGAGACTATATTTCTGTTGATCCGTCTGATGGGTCCGGCTCCTTCGAGCCCTTCTCTCTCCTTGACGACCCTCGCAAGGACGAGATGTACTCTGATTATTCACTGCATAGCTCACATCGCTTCCCGAGGACTATCTGCGGAAGGATGTGACACCTTCTTTACGATCGGCTTCACTCATTTCCTGTGCTGCCACCTTGTTGGGGCACGGAGCCGACTCATCTGATTTGTGCACTCGGTCTCCATTTCTGATTATGCGCCTAATCTGTTGGGGCATGAGACCGACTTGTTTAGACTCCTTTGAGTCCGCTCTCCTTGACGGTCCTCGCAAGGATGAGCTCTTATTATTCATTTGATTAGTTCGTAGCTCCCCGAGGGTTATCTGCGGGAGACTACGACATATTTCAGATCTGATTGGTCTCTTATGTTAGTAGCCGCCTTGTCGACTACTGAGACCACTATGTGGATCTGTCTGATGGATCCGGCTCCTTTGAGCCCGCTCTCCTTGACGACCCTCGCAAGGTAGAGGCACTTTCTGACTATTCCCTGCCTAGATCGCAGTACTCTCCGAGGACTATCTGCGGGAGGCTGCGACACTCTATTTACGCTCGGTTTCCACCTTCTGATTGTGTCTCCTCTCTGTTGGAGCACGGAGCCGGGTCGTCTGATATGCAATACTTTTGGTCCCATCCTGAGTTCCCTATCCGATCTGCGGATCATGGGACCCATCTGATTAGACTCCTTTGAGTCTGCTCGCCTTGACGGTCCTCGCAGGGTTGAGTTTTTGATATCTGCTATTCCCATGACTAGTTGGCAGCCCGCTCCCCGAGGGTTATTTGCGGGACGCTGCCACACTTTCTCGATTTTTCGGTCTCTTCTGCTGGTAGCCGATCTGTCGCCTATCGAGACCGTCTCTGTGATCCGTCTGATGGATCAGGCTCCTTTGAGCCCGCTCTCCTTGACGACCCTCGCCAAGGTGAGCTTCTGTTCTGATTATTCATTGCTTAGCATGTACCACTCTCCGAGGGTTATCTGCGGGAGGGTACATCATTTTCTAGGTACGCGGCTTCATTTCTGGTGTCTCCCCGTTGTTGGAGCACGAAGCCGGACCTTCTGACTTGTGTACTCGGTTTCCTCCCTGGTTGTGTCTCCTGTCTGTTGGAGCACGGAGCCGAGTACTCTAATTATTCTCTGATTTTGATCACCTTGAGGACCCTCGCAGGAGTGAGCCACATATTGTGTTGTTCGGTGTATTCTTGTGACTTTCAGATTATATCACCACCGTGCAGCACACAGTCTCATATGCCTTATTTCTGATCTATCTGAGACCATGATTGACTAGGAGGAGTCTGTACTGCTCTTTCTGCCTCCCGGTTTTACGGTATTGGCTCTGTTCCCTCATGTTGATCATATGAGCCGATTGACTGCTTCATGCTACCGGACCCGATATCTATCCTTTCGATCTGTTGACCCCGGTAGCTGACACCCACTTGATTGCATATTCGGGTGTATTTTCACCTTCTGACCGCGTCCTCGTTCTCACAGGGAGACGACGACGAGAGCACGGTAGTCGCTTGTCAGATACCGTCCTGTACTTCACCAGTCTCTTCACCGCTTGTATATATGTGTATTCTGTTCATCCTTTCTCCCGCATGTTATGTGTGCCCTAGATCTATCGCCATATCTTTGTGACTACACTTAGGACGTACCTTGTCCTAAGTGTAGGGGGGTACGCACCGAGTTGTTCTTTCCTTGCACTTTTTTTCGTCACTCCTTTTGCTGCCTATATTTAGGGATATCTCACCCTAAGTATAGGGGGAGTGATGTGTATATTCTCCACGATCTTTTCATCTATCTGTATATATCTCTTCTTTTCTTCTTTTCTTCTTTTCCTTTTCTATCTTCTGTATCTAAATACAAGGCGTCACCCCTTTGTGTCAGTTTTCTGTACTTAGGACATACTTTGTCCTAAGTATAGGGGGGTGCAGCCCTGATTTGTTAATTCTTTGATCTGTTTCTTCCCACCCTTGACCCTCCCTGCCTTGTGTACAGTCTGCTATACTTAGGATTATTTGATCCTAAGTATAGGGGGGACGGTCATCTTCTTATTCATTTATCTCGTTATTCTTTCATTCTTTTAGTCGTTGTAGTATAGACTTTTCTATACTCAGTACGAGTTATGTCTTCTTTTTCTCTTTTCCGATCTATGAGGACATAGCTCATGCTAAGTATAGGGGGGTCGTATATACTCTGTATATACTATATCCATAACTCGTACTTTCGTATAATTATTATTAAATATAAAATAAGATATAATTCATTAATAAATGCTTCTTACTCCTCAGATTATTTTTGTATATATACTGATTAATAAATCAGGTTAAAAATACATTTGCAAAATGATTTGAAGAATGGTGTCAACTGTTTGGAAAACTTTTTGTGAAATATTTTCAACCTTTGTAAGAACATTTTGATTGCAAAATTTTCTATTTGTGTGAAATAAAGGATTTGAAAACCTATTTGCAAATGATTGTGAAAATATTTTGTAAAAATATTGTGAAAAATGTATATATAGTGTTTGCAAAATCTTTGCAAAATGGATTTCAAATGTTTGTAAATATTTGCAAAAGATATTTTGTACTGTAGTTTTCAAAATGATTTTCAAATAAATCTGAGGAATAAAAGCATTATAATAAATAAAATAAAATAAAATATGTTATCAATATATACATAAAATTCTTTATCAATTATGTATACACCTAAATAAATCACTTTGTTAGAACCCATAAATTCTTTAAAAATAAAGCAGCACGCCCGTGTAAATAGCTGTACATATTTTATACTTTGAGTGCCAAAATTATTTGCAAACTTTTCTTTGTGTAAAAATTCCTCTCTTTGTTTTCATGTTCTTTGAAAAATTCCATTATTTTTTGCATATTTGAAATAGCATTTGCATAGCATTCATATTCATTGATTGAGCTTGATGATTGAACTAGTCCAATAAAGTCGAAGATTGGAGCTTGGTTGGACCTTACTGCACCTAACTGCACTGGAACCTTATGGGAACTAGGTTTAAGGTACTTCAGGTCTATTCAGACTTAATTCTTTGAGAAATCAGGGCTAGGTTCAAGTCACCTCAGTGGACTAACTAGAACTTTTCGAAACACACGCAGGACTCTTGTCGGCCGTGACCTAACTTGGACACCTGCACCTTTCACATAGCTCTCCATGGATGAGGTGGTGAGGAGGCAGTTTCCTTTGGCTTGGGGTAGCATATGAGGGTAGTACTTCTAGGCGGAACCTCTCTTCTTCTTATAGTGAAGGAAGTGCACCTCAACTTGGTCTAGTGGTGATGAAGTCTAAGGACTGAAGCTGTGGGTTGCAATAAAGCTTCAAAAGAGGGATAGTCTACTGGCTCAAGGAGAAATTTCTTGTATATATGCTGCACCATGTAGATATGTTGTACAGATGCAATTGAAAAAAAAAAAGACTCCAAAAAAGTGGTGGGTCGGATTGAAAATTTAATAACCCCACCGGAGTGTATATAGTTCAATAAAGCAAAAGCTTATGGTATCCATGTCTCATCTCATGAAGCTTGCAGCGGGAGACTCGGCTACACTGGCTGAGCTTCCAAAAGTCTATACTTCTTCCCCCTCTTCTTGAGCCGGTTGCACTTGAACTTAGAAGGGAATACCCCGCTTCTCGAGGAAAGAGTTGCTAGACCGAGGCATTAGAGTTACCAGGTTGGGGGAGGGTGTTTCTTTGTCACTTCTGAGGTGGGGAGCCACTATCACTTACACTGTACAAGTCAGCTTCATAGTCATAAGGGTTTGCATATGATGTAGGCTAGTTCTGACCTGGCTATTGAGGTGATTTGAACCAAGTTCTGTGACTATCAAAGGCTGTTGTGTTTTAAATTTGGTTCCCGACTAGGTTCCACACACATTCTCACACCAAGGTCTAACCTGAGCTCCAAACTTTGAGTTTGTACAGATGAGTTTAAAAATCATGACCAATTCGATTTATTCTTTAAATTCTTTATTTTTACTTTTTCTTTTCTTCTTACTCTTTGTTCTTTTTGTACTTATTGCATAAGTATTTGCTAGGGACTAGCAAAGGCAAGTATAGGGGGGTGATGAATCTCCATTTCATCACCTTTATTCTATCATTTTGGCCTTAAAAACCCCATCAAATGCATGTAAATAGCATTAATTTGTATAAAATAGCATTCATTATTAATTGTATTTAATGTACATAAAATAAGGTTTTTAATGCCAAAATTATAGAATAAAGGGAAGAAAAGAAAAAGGAATAAAATATTGCAAATATTTTATGACCCTAACCCCGAGACCAAGGCCAGCAGGGACTTGGTCGACAAAGAATAAAGTAGGGGGAGATAGGGGCCAATTATACAATAAACATCTCATTTATTAATTCATTTATTTATGCATTGTTGGCACCTATTTTGTACATAATTATTTATTTATCAAATAAAGAAACTTTGTTCATAAAAGTTGTAGATAATAATGTAAATAAAAATACAAAATTGAGTTTGTGCAAAAATAATTTTCAGTGTACATTTTATACACATAATAAAAAGCAAAAATCTCAACTTCATAGACCAATATCTTGCAAATAAAAACTCCAAATCACCCAAACTCACCTTTAATTGTATATAGCATTTCATAAACTATTTTATAAAATTGGTTTCATAATTTTTGGAGTCCATCTGTGGAAGTTAGGTTTTTGGCCCTTCTTGTACATAATGCCTGATTAAAATATTCATTTTATTCAATATTCATTATTTTTCTAAATTTATATTTTTAGTATCTTGTAAATAATGTATATAATTCATGTACATATTAAAATTAGAAGAAAACTAAAAAGAAGTTGTGAAATAAAAAGAGCCTATATAATACATAGGCAAAATACCAATGCAAAGTATGTATATAAATAAAAGGGGATCTTGATTCTTTTATTCTTTACTCATCTATATTTTTTATAAATATGTAAATATTATACATAACTTATTAAAAATACAAATCCAAAATAAAAACAAATAAAATTCATTACATAAATAAAATGTACATAATATATAGGTAAAATACCTATAAGTATACCTACATCTATATATATATATATACATACTCATAAAAATTGAATAAAAATACCTTTATACTCACAAAAATAAATTATAAATTTATAAAATAAGCCAATAAAATAATAAAAGAAAATAAACAAATTAAAAATAAAATACACAAAAATACATATAAATACATACATATATACATTATCTTAATAAAACCGTAATAAAATACTTCAAAAAATTAAATAAAAATCATAAATAAATACTACATTAAATTATAAACATTTTTTATTTTATAAGTAAATCCTAATTAATTCATTTAATACGTTAAATAAAGGAGTCAAGATAAGCCTGACGTGGACCAATCAGGGGCCAGGGAAAGTTGACCTCCGGTCAACTCCCCCTGCGCCTCTGACTGACCCGTCAGACCTGTCTTGTTCCCTCTTTTCGTCCCTTTTTCCCGCATGGTTCAGTTATCCATCGCCAACAGTCACTTCAGGAGATTTGTTCTCCTTTCACCCGTGATCCCCGCCGAACATCTAGATCTCATGAACATAGTGTGCATCGCCGGCCATGGCCTGGTCAATAAGGGTGCTCCACCTGTCTATAAATAAGAACCACCGCCTCCCTCGCCAAATTTGGTCAGCTTTCCAGCCAATCCCTTCCCAGAATTCGGTCCCGGCGATGCTCCTGGTGACAGGAGGAGCTTGCCCGCGCTTTGAATCGTTCGGAGAGGCGGAGGTTGCACCCATGGTGGCGCTCCGGCAGCCACCCTGCTCCCTGGAGTTCCTCCAGGTATAAGAGCTGCGCCTTTACATTTTTAGGTAGATTTTTGTTCCAGCATTTCATTTCCGTCATTTATTTTGTATTTCGATTCGTAGGTTAGCGTAATTTAGTTGTTTCGGAGTTCGCCGGAGCTTCGCTCCGGCGAACTGCTCACTGTGATCCCGATCAGTTCACGACTCGCTTTCGCCCTCATTTCACTCCCCACCATTTTCTCCATCTTCCAGTCAATCCCTACCAACCGGAGCCCCCCTTGGTTCCGCGAATCGATGCTCGCCTCCTCCGCATCGCCGGAGCATCGCCACCCACCATCGTTTTTACGCTAACAGCTTCAAACCCTAGGTCGAGGGTGAAGCCCTCGAGCCGTGCTATCTTCCTGTGCAGGTTTGGTGCGCGAATAAGCGCCAGGAGTCGTTCCCAAAGCCGGCGGAGGTACCTGGAGCACCTTGCCTTCTCCGACCTCGCGAGGGCGCTCCGGTGTACCTCTGGCCGATCCGACACCTCCAGACGTTAGAGGATACCTCCAGGAAGCTTCTTGGACCTTCAGGCGCGAAGATGACCGGCGGGAGAGCGAGATCTCGTCGGAGGAAGCTCGCCCCGGCGAGGCTTCTTCCCTGTTCTTCCTCGCAGCTCCCTCGCCGTTGGATGATGAACGAAGGCCCAGTTTTGATCAGAGCCGTCCGCTGAGGCGAAGCCGTCACCGTCAGATCTCGCGAGAGATCTAATCTCAAGCGCCCATCGACGAAGCGGTACCAGCCGTTGGATGAGCGACACGTGGCAAGTGAAGAAATCCCAACCGTTCGCCAGCGCGCACTTTGGGGGTAAATTGCAAAAACCATCCCCCGCCTTTTTGTATTTAGTATTTAATTCTGTAAATATTTTTGCACGTTGTAAATAAAGTGGAATTTTTGCATGGAACCCCCGAGACTGTTTTGATATTACTTTTGGGTCCATTCCACGTCACCTCACGTGTCGTCCCACGTGAGGTGGGTATTTTGCATAAGACCCCCTGTATGTTTGTAAATCTGATTTTAGTCCATGAAATAAAATTCCCAGTGTTATATTTTTATGAAGAATTGCACCCAGGACCCTATACTTTCTGAAATTGCATTTTGGTCCCTGTGGGTGCGGGCCACGTGCAGTCCCACGTGGTGGGTAAATTTCAAGGGGGCCCTGGCGGGTTTGCATATTTAATTTTAATCCATAAAATCGCAGAAAACGCTATAACTTTCTGGTATTTTTGCACCTGTGCCCCTGTAACTTATTTTATTTGCAAAAATACCCCTGCCAGGCTTAATTATTTTTGTGTCTTTTATCCATTTATTATAAATACCTAATTGGCTCCTAAAAATCCACAAAAATTAGGATAGGTGCTCTATGCAAGGCTTGTTCACGCTCATATTTTATTTTGCATTTTTTGCATTTTTCCTAATTATAAAAAAATGAAAAAGAGCCATTTTTGTACTGATTAAATTGAAAAATACAAAAAAAAATTAGAAAATGTTTTTGAAAAATTCCAAAAAAATTCTATATGGTATATTTATTTATATATTGAGTCCAGAAAATGAAAAACCCTAAAAATATGAAAAAGAAAATAAAAAAAATTATAAAATCTTAAAACCCACTAAAACAATAATTGGACATGATCAATGGATTGAATAATTGATACATTACACATACATTCCCTTCGCCTCCCAGAGTTCGACCTCTACTTGTACTTACACCTATACACATTTTACATGTAGAGTTATAATAAATTTTAACTCCACATTTTTGGATATTCATTGCATATAATATTGTGGGTTAATTGTTGTTTTATTCCGGATCTCGTGTGGTCGACTCAGCGACTAAGTTCCCGCCTTGTGAGGAGCTTAAGACCACCAATTTTCGGAGTAAACACTGTTCACAGCACTGTTCCCAAGGCCAACCATTTCATATTTTCCAAATCTGCTGCAACATTCGGATATACACTGCCTATTTGTTTTCTATTCTATTTTTAAGGGGATACAATCGTATAGATGGTAGGATAGACTTGAAATTTTATATTATATATAAAGTTACCGCTTCTCCTACACGTCTTCTCCAACAAATCTCACCATATATACTCAATACCATCCGTATGATTTGACGTGCAACATATCCACGGTAGATATATCCGTCATCTTCCCTTTGTAGCGATGAAGAGCATATTAAAGGGGAGGAAGGTAGCCAAGATGAAACCTCATCTCCCGACGAGAGCATGGGGTTACAATATGTGTGCACCTACGTGATGGAGGAAGGAAGGCGGTGGTCGCATACAACCTCCCGAGGCCTCAACACTCGGATTAGCACTCAAATGGATTCCACGACCTGCATCCCGACCGACAATGACTTGGCAAGTCCCATGTGCAGGATTGTAGAGGACATGTGTGGGGTGGCCAGCAAGACATGAGGCCATCAATGGAGAGGTAGATGCTCCAGGTTGGAAGGTAGGATGCGACTCTTACTCGTATCCGATGAACATGATTGACTTTGGATGGAGTGTCTTGATTTGTGGAAGATATGTGTGGTTTGAGGAGCTGCAGTTCTCATGTTTCTAAGAAGAAATGCAACCTCGACCATGGGTGCTTATGCTGGAAACAACATTGTGCTGCACTCCGAGTATGTACATCACCTTTCTTCATCTACAATGAACGGAGACGTCGCACAAGATCAACCCCAAGGTCTTGGCTTGATTTGGAGATGATGTTACAGATATGTGTTTCTCCTTTTTTTAATTTTTTTTTGCAAACTTTTTCTGGTATGGTTGTTGCTTTGAAATTTCTGCTTTCGGGTTGCATGTTTAGACATGTTTTCCATCTACCCAACTGCTCATTCCCATCTACCCAACTGCTCCTCTCTCTTCATCAAATCTAGATCTTACGACGCAGACCATGTTGGGGCAATCTCATGTGTGCCCTCTCAAGGATAATTTCTACCGTCGAGGTCATGCTGCACTTCAAAATTATATTTTCCTGTTCGTTGTGTAAGAATGCAGGTCTAAGCAGTACGGTAAGAGCGTTATGCGGAACAGAACTGGGAAACGGATAGCCTCCGATCGAGGAGCTCCTAGGCTTCCACATCCTGGACGTCTTCCGTAAGGTCGCCGCCTCTCCTCCAGCAACTACAACTGCTTGACGACCCCATACAGTGTACGTGAGATCAACTACTATCGCATCCACATCTGTGGGGGGGACGCATGGAACATAGTAGCTCCCTTAAAGCCATACACCATGAAGCACCAGAGACCTCTTCTCTACTCCTACCGCAACGGCATCCACCTCTACACATCCTCCATCTTGTGTTGCATGCGTCCTTTCTCCTTTGTGAGGACAATGGTGCTCGATTTATATGATATAAAAGGTATAGACAATGAGAATAGCAATAAACCCTCCCTGCTACAATTAAAATTTTTAGCTCTGAACTTGATCCCGTCGTTTCTGCTACTAATAAGTCATTTATTTCTCATAACTCATCTTCTCATAAATCTCTTTTAATTTTGATTTATGGTTGTTGTTGTAGCAATGATTTATAATATGCGAGGCTCTACCCGTCATTCAAGGAAATGTGCAGAAGAGTTAACCACTTGACGATCCTCTATGAATCTCCCATTGGAGGCTGTGATGCTCTTGAATGGATAGAGAGGTCTGGGGGTATCAACATCATTTTCTATCTATATGTTCAGTTAGCTTTGCAAGCTACGTGATATGCTTTCATGGATAAGATTTTACCCGCAAAAAAAGGAAGCGTCTCCTTTTTTTCCTATTACGGTAAAACATTGAGACAATGATGTAAGTCGAGCTTAAAATGGAATGATTTCAGTAATAACAGGGATAAGCACTAAATTTAAACTTCATGAGTTGTCAAATTTAATAGAAAAGATTTCTCCACTATTTTATAGAGAGAAGATACTTGATTACTATTGAAATTTTGCACTCAAAAGTAATGTACCATGATAAGGATGCTCAATGGTTCTATCGATTGAGGTTTGCATGTAAAAGTCAAGCTATTTTGATGGAATCTAATGGAGGTATGCATGTAAGTTGTGTTTCCTTTATAGTTTTGAATTAGGTTATCGTTAATTATGTTGCTATGGATATTTTTCATACTATAGATGTTATTTTCATGGGTATACATGCAATGCAACTATGCAAGTTTGTTACCTTCATGCTTGAAGTGTCATTTGGTTAGGGCAACAGAAGTTGAATCAATAACAAGGAATACACGTATGTCCACAAAGTATTGATGTATAAGATACATGTATTCTACAATACATGTATTGAGATTAATCACATATTCACAAGTACATGTACATGAGATATCATGATCATTGACTGTAATTGTTTGGTTGAAACGTTGTCACCTCTTACAGACTATATCAAGATAATCAAAATACACAATATTGAATTAATCAATTATAACCATAATGATAACTATAGGATACATTAACATAGGATTGTGTAAGCTAACTACCCATAGTTTGGTTGTGTTATTTATTCTGACAATCTATCATATCTAAAAGTCGACAATTTATTCTCATATAACAACATATAACTTATTCTCATACAATATGTTTACCCTTATATATGTATTATTATAAAGACTTTCTATTTTTGTTACAATTTATTCTCATTCTAGAATGGACATTCCAATAATGCTATATAGATATGTAACTTGTCATGTCTTATGAAACTTCAGAATACTCCAAGAGAAACTTGATTCGCGAGTGTGCCCGTCGTCCATTGCAGAATCCCAATCACATCGTGTATCTCACTGTCGACGTGGAAGTGATCTCAAGGTGAGCATGAGATACTAGCACTCAAGTAGAATCTATGCACACCAAGCGAATTCAATGTAAGTTTTTTTATTACAATTTGTATCATGCAATCATGAAATGATGTTGACCAATTAATATAACTCAAATATTACTTTCAAACATATTAAGGACATATATTTTGTAGATAAAAATACATAAATTCTAACCCTATTCGTCAGTCATTTTCAAATTTACATGTACTTGAACTTTTTCGTTTCATATAGTCTCCCTTTTTAGGGCTTTGATAATTGTCATTTATTTTGATTTCATAGGAATAGTCCTGGCTTCCTATGCATATCATAAAATCATTCTATGGACATGGAAAAA
This sequence comes from Ottelia alismoides, assembly GCA_037367405.1. Taxonomy (NCBI): domain Eukaryota; kingdom Viridiplantae; phylum Streptophyta; class Magnoliopsida; order Alismatales; family Hydrocharitaceae; genus Ottelia; species Ottelia alismoides. The sequence goes on along the minus strand of JAZKJV010010296.1, from coordinate 1,452,059 downwards.
GATTCTAGATCGATAAAAAAAGAAGTAAAATATTATACTAAAAAAATGGTGTTAAATTTAAACTACATTGCTTTTACTTTTATATTGTTTGAATGCTTTTAGGTGAGAGTAAAAACATGCCATTTATATATAATTTAGAATTAACAACAAGAACCAAGATTACCCATTTAGATCATAAATAGGATATTTTTATCAGTATTTATAAATACTTTTTCTAATCTTGATTTTAAGTTGTTTTTTACATAATACCCATATTATAAACGATGTATTTATTGTAATAATATCATTATTATATCTCATATTATGTTTCTCTATATCATCAATACAACACGTGCAACGCACGGGGGTATACACTAGTTCCTTCCATTCCACGTCGATGATTAGTATAGATGATATATCTCACCTTTCATGGACTCTCAACTTGTAGACACTTATGTATTGGATGAGCTTATGTTGCTGCACACCACCTCAATCAATCCTCCAATACTACCATAATAGTTTTCTTTATTTTGTTGTTTAGAGTTTTCTAACCCTATGCATGCCGAACAAGAAAGCACACTATCCTTGAGGACCTAATAAGTTGAAACCACATGCTAAAATTAGTGTAAATCACGAAGGAAGCATGTAAAATGTTCTTCATAATAAAGAACACAATAAATAAAAAAACATTGAGTTAACTTAAAAAATCCAATTGCAAGAGGCATGATTTTGTTACTTGAACGTAATAACTTCTCAATTGGGTCAACTTACTCTTATTCATGTTTAACTAGAGATTAACAACTCCTGAAATGATTAAATTCCATTTACAAGTCTTAAACATGAAGAACGCTCGAAAGTTTGAATAACATGAATTTTATCAAAACTTCCGCCAAAGTTTCCCCATTCAAGGAAAATTTTGGCAGAGTTTCTCCTTATATCATATGATATTTCATGAAAAAAATCGACAAAGTTTCTCCTTATATAGGATGATATTTTAGGGAAAAGTTCGCCAGAGTTTCCCCTTATATCTAGAAAATTTCGAAAAAGAATACATATCTTAGAAGGAATGGATCAAAAAAGTGATTTAAAAGAAGTACTTACCTCCTTCCCAAAGCCGTCGAGGAGAGGAGTGCATCATCTTCGTTCCCCCCTTCTTCTCTATAATGCTTCTCTAACACTTCTTCCCTGCCTCTCTCCCCTTCTCTCAGACTACTAACCCTAGCCCTGGGGTGGTGAATGGAGAGGAAGTGGTTGATGAATCTGTAATTCATCACTCTAAAAGTTAAAAATAGAGCTTTGTTCCTGAGTAATTAGCTACATTTCTCCATTTTTTTGCATCATTCTCATTCATACATTTAGAATTAATATATGCATTTTAGCAAGCATATCCGCATTAAATAAGAAGCTAAATTCTTTTGTAAATATCACCTGTATGTTACCGCATTTTCCCTTATTTTTATTTATGTTTCATTAACTCAGAATTGAATAAAATCAACTATATAGTGTATATATTACTAACTAATAAAGGAAAAATATAAAAAAATGATAACTTGTAAAATTAACCAATAAAACCCAAACCCTGATTTGAGGCTAAAAGCCTTTAAACATGAATATATCTCTCATACAGTCTCCTATGGAACCCTACTCACTTTTGAATTGTGTACGTTTAATTACCTTAAAAAAAGACCAAATTCAAAAGAGTCGGGGTCCATATATGAAACTTGGGTTTTGACCCCCCTCATTGTATATTATAAATATGTTCTCGTTATTTATTATTTTATATTTGTATTTTCTTAATTATTAAAAACCCAAAAAAATCAGATTAAGTTGTATATTTTAATCTGCAGGCCCACAACCCCTTTCGCCCCGCAGGCTCGCAACCCCTTCCGCCCCCTCGACCCCCCCCTCCGCCCCGCAGGCTCGCAGCCCCTTCCGCCCCCTTCCGGCTGCCCTCTGCCCCCCTTCCACCGCAGGCCCACAACCCCTTCCACCCCCCTCTGCCCCCTTCCACCCAGCCCGGAGCCGATCCTACCGCGCCGCCCCTTTAGCTGCCGTCCGTTCCGCCCCGACGGTTCCGTCCCCTTGCGTTGCGCCACTGCCACCCTCCACCTCCATTCGCAACTGATCTGATAAAATTCATATGCTTGTAATATTTTTTTTGTGTATGCATTGTTTTGTTAGAAAGAAGTAGAATATGTTTGATCTTAATAGAAGATGTATATAGAATGTATGAAATGTTTGTGTGTATGGAACTTATTAGAATATGCTTGGTTAATTGTTAACTTCAATGTTTGCAGAAAAATAATGAATACTGACCCATCCATTGAGAATGAGAGTACTAATTTGGAAGATGCTCAAAAACACTTTAAGAAGCAAAAAAATTGAGATCAGAAGTGATTGCCAAATAATCAGGTACACTTTTATATATAATTTTTTATTGCAATATTCGTTTGATATTCGTATTCATTCGTAAAAGATTCGTATTCGTATTCGTATTTTGAGGATATGGATCTTGATTTTCTACATTCGTATAACATTCGTATTCGTATTCGTAATATAAAATGAATATGGTTACGGTATGACCTGAATTCGAATTCGTATTCGTTCATTTGCATCCCTAGTTGTACCACACGAACTGCTGGTAAGATTTACAAGATCAACCATTCTAGAACCACAAGGAGAAAAGTTGCCTGCTATTCCGACATACAAATTTTTCTTTGTTGATTTTGACGAAATCAACAAAAGAATTTACAAGGACACTTCTTTGATTGGTATAAATTTATTCAATTACACAAACACATGCACACAATTGTACTTATACTTATATTGATATTACCTTTTTTTCAGATGTGATTGGATATGTTCTCTCCGTGAGTCATCTTGGGGAAACATACATAAAAAATAATTTGGTTATGAAGAAGAACTTAGAAATACAAGATCTAAGGTTACAATGTTACTTTTTATATTTTATGCTAATCTGTTCGAATATTAGTTGACTTTTTTTTTCTTTTCGACTAAGTGAGAATAAACTGATGGTCACATTATGGGGGAGAATTGCTGAAACCTTTCCTGAAAATGTTGTTTTAGAGAAGGCACATAATGTGGTTGTTATTTTAGTTGGGATGACTGTGCGAACTTTTATGGGCACTGTATAATTTAAACATTAATATATTTCTGAATATACTGCAATACAATTAAACAGCCTGGGTGAATATGTTTTTGAATTCTTTAGGAAGAACATGCCTCTGTTCCTGTTCTGCAACGAAGTATTTCTTTGATCTGGAGATACCTGAAACTTTGCCTTTTCGTCAAAGGTTGGCACCTCTTTCTATTCATATTTTTTATTTAGGTAACTGTAGCATTAATTATGTTATTTTCCCTCCCATTATTGGTTATCGCATAGAATATCTGGTCCATTCGTTTATTTGATACGTAGGACTAGCTCATTACCAACAACTACGTTAATACCAAAGGAAGAATTCTCTTTGTTTAATCCAAGGGAGGAAGCTGCAGATAATGTAAAGACATTGTTAGAAATTGAGTCTTTGGATCTGATGCTTAACCAGGTAAGCAATGAATAGTTAATTAAAAAAAGCATCAGAAACTGTATGATTTTTTATATTTTTGCAGAATGTAAAATTCAGTTGTACGACAACAGTCGTTGATATAGATGTTTCAGATGGATGGTAATATCGTGCGTGTAGTCACTGCAAGGCTGGGGTAAAAGCCTTTGAAGATAATTTTTGGTGTGATAGATGCAGTTCATTTGAATATAACCCATTAACATGGTAATTTATATTACAATTCTTAATTTAAATATTTCAATATTACAGACATTGCTATTTTTTATAGGTACAAGCTCAATCTTATAGTTCAGGACGAAAGTTCGCAGTCATCTTTTATAGTTTTCAGAAAAATTGTAGTTGATCTTGTGGGCATTGCATGTTCAGTGCTTGCTTCAAATCCTGTTCATGACATATTTTCATTGCCTCCAATTTTATTTAAACTGGTTGGACAGAAATTTGTTTTTAGAATCTTACTTGGTTTTCGAGATTTCAAGAAGAAAGTTCAGATCAAAGTTGTCAAGGTTTTTCGAGAATCAGATATTGAAGGTTAGTGTACTTTTTTTTAATAAAATAAGGATACGTTCATGTTCGACATCATAATTTAAACGTGTAATATTTTTAATAACATACATATATTCCTTAAAAAGTAGGGGAAACCGGACGTGGAGCATCGCCTTCAGTTACAACAGCAAACGCAAGAGATGAAATAAGGTATACTCACAATAACCTATACATCTATCTTGGAAGTTCGTTAGTTATCTGTTATCACAACATCACATCTTTTCTGTGAAGATAACATATGTTGTAACTACATATATACCAATATTATGCAGTGTACTAACCGATGTTGATGTATCATTGAAACGAGGATTGGAGGGAGGGACTTCCCAGGATATTCAAGATATAAAGCAGAAGAAATTTAAATCTGCAATGTAACACCATCTCTATATCTTTTTCTATATTTAATTGCATGTCTATATTCTGATGTTTATTATGTTGTTAGTAATTTGTTTTTGACATGTGATCAGGTGATCTACTGGGGTTAGCTTTTGTGTCTGATATGATAGGCTCTTGTATCTATTAATATCTTGTACTTCAAATGTCATAAAATGTTCATATTTATGCCATCGTGTAAACAATTTGAAACTCTTTCATTTGGAAATATTGTGGGACATTAGAGGATTCATATTTAATTTATTGTGAATATTTTAGTATAACAGTGGTTCTGAGTATCTTTATTAAATATAAAATTCATATTTTCTCTTAAAATTTTGCAAAAAAACTACCTATTTGAAAATGAATTGAAATCAGAAACTTTAAACACATGTTTCATTAAATTTTACTGCGTATCATTCTTTGAAAAATTAATTTGTGAATCGCTCATTTAGTTTTAATTGGATCACATTGCAATATTTTTGGAAAATAAAAAAAATCGCTAAGTGCATCTTGAATTGATCTCTCATTGAGGATTTCCTTAGAAAATTATGAGATCATTTTGTTGGGTTAAAAATTCATTAATCACAAAATAATGCATTTTCACATCTCCACTTTAATTCATTCATTTACCTTCGAAAAATTATAAAAATATCAAGAGACCATTATTTTAGTTTCTTGAAATATTGCATTTTTACCCTTCAAATAAAAAATAACACAAAATATTCATCACTACATATTTAATTCACATGGCATCGAAAATTTTTCCCAAAAATACTATTCTTATACTTCATTGTATATATTTAATACAAGATTTTATATGTGATCTTATTTTGATATTAAAATTAATTGATAAAGTATGCCATAAATTCACTTAAAAGTCACATTCAATTTGCATTTCATTGATTCATTCACTTTTCCAAAAAATAAAATAAAAATTTGCAATAATAATATATTTTTGTGAAAAATACAAAGTGCTATTTAATCAGAAATATTGTGAGATTACATTTTACCTCCTTGATTTTAATCTTGGGACTTTCCCTTGTAAAAAAACATTTGCCACTTGAGATTAATTTCAGACATGATTTATGTAGTTTTCGATTACTTGCTCTTTATCACGTGCTACAACAATGTAATCTATATAATTATGCGTGGTAAAGGGTGCATCTTCAGTCCTATTATTCCCGTCCACTGTTTTCTTTACCTTTATCATTCTCCCTCCACTCATTTTCCTTTTAATTTTCTCATGATCCATCTATAACAGATTACTCATCTCACTACTAATTCCACGGCTTAAATCTATAGTAGATATCAACACCATATTAGAAACGTTCATAATTTGCTTTAACTGCAACTATAAATGGAATTCAATAAAATCATCAAAGATACGATTTTGATGGATGGATGGACTAGGAGGGGATGAAATAAAAATGGAGAAGCAAAGTCGTTCATGTAAAAAATATAGCTTTTTGGTCCATTTATTTAGGATTAAAGTAAAACAAATACAAATTCAATCAAGGCATTTATTGACTCGAATCCATTTCAGCCGAATTTGCAATATTTTGAGTTTGTAAGAGGAAGTTTAATGGATGTTTAAAGTCAATGGATGCTACGATTCTTTAGATCTAGCACCTCCGTTTATAACTCTAAAATATAAAAATAAATACTCACTTTTCGTATTTGTTTGTCACCCCCCCCCACAAAAAAATTCAACCTTATCAAAGGGCTCCAACCTCACTACAGAGGCATTGGTATAGTAGGATTCTGACCACCATCTTATATTCTTCTTACTCTTGGAGTTGGGTTGTTCTCTAGTGTCCATCTTACTCTCAGCCATCCCCCTAGTTTCGGATACAAGTATATGTGGTTGAGGCCAAGGGGAAAGAGATTGCGCAAGAACATCCACATTACACGCACGCACGGATATAAGTATGGGGCTATGTTAGGAGGCTTATAACATCATCATATGCTTGTACTCATTACCTCGAATTTGATATGGTCAAGTGATTCGGGTACCCGACCCAATCAATCATGACCCGCCCCGACCCATTCTTACCGGGACAACGGGTCAACCCGATCCATTTTAACGGGTATCCGCGGGTACCCACATATCGCTACAACAAACATCACATATTACACATCAAATGAACCACAATAGGGCACTGCAAAAAATGTGAAGCCATATATAAAGCCATTCTTAATATAATTATTTCTTCCAAAATCATATATTATTTGCAATCTTGTAATCCATTGAAATGAACTACGATAATCGAAGCACTACAGAGCATAGATCTTTTTATATAACCATAAAAATCCAAAAACCGAGCACCACTAAATCAAATCAATTGCTCCATACCCCATATCCGAAGAAGAAGAAAAAACATCGAAAATCGAGGATAAGTGCCGCGATTCCCTTGTCTTAGCGCCTGATAGTGACGAATTTGAACCTGATGTGAGTGCCCAAGCCGTGAAATCGGAGGTGTCCAAGGTGGCCAAGGGATGTGGTAAGAGTTTGAAGATGATAGAGAAGGTGGGGGAATCGAAGAATCCTGAGCTGTGGAAATCAGAGGTCGCAGGTTGGATTAGTGTCTGGGAAACCAAGGGTTTTTTCCATCAGGTTGATCATGTCAACTTATCATGGACCCGAATGTTTTTCTCGTGTATCCGTGAACTTAAGGTCAAAATATTCGGATTGGGTCAGGTACCGGTTTGAACTGAATATTTTGCTTTCTTGTGATGGATGTGTCCTTGTTTCTGGAGATGTCGCGTCGTATGAGGTATAATGTGTGCGTGTAAAAGGAACTAAGATTAAACGAGTCATCTCCAAAAAAAAATAGCGTTACGTGTTACGATTAGAGGACTCATCTCCAGAACTAAGATTATCAGGTACGTGTAACCAGATGCATGCATGCATGGTGAATAATGTATGTGTTGTACTTGGATTGGTGGATGGGTTTGACAACCGGGTATCTAGGATTACCCAGGGGGTTTTTCACCGTGTAGAGTGGGTAGTTGCTAACGGGTACCTGACCGGAATATATTTTTACCCGTAAACTTAGGGTCGAAATAATCGGATTGGGTACCCATTATACCAGATATTTGGAAGAGCCTTACAGGTGAATGCAATCCATTAGTTGGCCTGTATCAATATAATTCATAAAACAACTTGACCTGACTAAATCCAAAAATCTTTAAGTTGGAAGCCATTGAAGCTAAATAACTTTGAATTGATGCTTAATTACAATAAAACGTAACTGGGAAATAGATAACCAAGTGGATGCATGTGGTTAATTAAGAAGTAATGGGCTGGATGCTAAATGTCTAAAATCTTAAGCGAGAGTTATCCTTGTATGACCTAAGTAGTTCAACCCATTTCACTTAAGTATGGCAAGTGACTCAAGAGTGAGTCAAAAAGAGAGCTGGTGCAGCTTGTTCAAGTGTAGAATCAAGTGCAGGACTTAAGGAGAAGTTTTTCCACTTGAATAGGGTATAAGGGTCTTCATTGAGGGAGATGGATGTTAATCCTGTCACTCCATAAAATTCTAATCCTACAGGACCATATTCTCCACCATTGAAAGTTAGAGGCTTGGAGTGAGGGTTACCACTTGGAGTTTTTCAAAGTCTCAAGAACAATGCAAACACATCTTTGGAACCTTAAAGTGTTGCATTTCATTTATGGATGTGCATCAAGGTGCTAATCCATGGATTGACCTTAGAATTAGTTCTTGAAAATTCAAGAGGGGGAAGAACAAGAACATTTAACAACTCCAACTTGAGGCAGTGTGCTCCACAATCTTTTTTAAACTAGCTTTTAAAGGTCTCTGGCATTCTTGATCTTTTTGGAGTATGTTCAACCCATTGCCATGTGTTATACCAAATATTTTAGCATTTGAAATAATCTAAGGTGCTTTAGATTCATGTTTTATAGTCATAACATCAGGCTGAACTATTATGCTAAGCAATCAGGTTCTTGACCGTACCATTAATTATTAGTTTTTTTTGTAATCTAAATGGTTTATCTTGTTCTTATGTTGATTAACAAATGATCTGCAAGTTTTTGTAATTTCTTGAAGTGATTTAATACATTATAATTAAGATGTCACGCAACTGATTATTGGTTATCAATTCTGGATTGCCGGAACCCAAGTTTCGTCAAAAAAACATATTAGTTGACCAATCCTTTGTGACCGGTCAACCGAGTCACATGCGAATGAAACAAACAATACCTAGAGAACCTTCTTCCTTTGGTCAACTAAATTACTTGAAGTGTACGTCGACTATTCGTCCTTTGAGGAGTCGTATCTTGGCAATTGTTAGTCCTCCTCACACCTTATGATTTCGATAATTCCCTTTCGACAATATATATTATTTTGCAAGACTAATCTTATTCCAGGGACTCAAGCACTTGATTCCTTCTTGAGTATCCTATCACAAGTTATGATTTGTTGTGATATATTATCAAAAGAGACATACTACAGTGAAGATATTTTATCAACAATATGCTCTTATTCCTTGATCAGGGATACCAACTCTTTCACATGCATTCAGATGATGAAAAGAAGGAGATTCATGACAAAGTCTAGCTATTGTGCTTAATTTTTTTTATAGAAAGGTTTTGTAAAAAAGCCAAAGATAAAATTCATTTATTTATTAATATCCACCCCAATACCCATTGGCTTGACCAATGTCTATGTTAAGTCAATTATTCATTGATAAAAAAAGTCAATATAATTAACCCACTCACCATTTGGGTCACAACACGTTTTAGTCGACTAATTTAGGTTTAAGATGACTAAGTACAATTAGTCGATTAATCTTATTAAAATAGTTGACTCTCTCTTTTAAGAAGTAAGTTACAATTATTAGACATTGCATCTGACCCGTCGACATCACTTACATTCACTCGACTAATCCAAATCGTGCGATGGGAGATTTTTTTTCAAATGACTTATTTTGTGTTTATTCCGCTTTTGATACCATAACACTCTCTCTACACATCCGACTTTGAATAATACTTCTCACTCTTTCTACCTAGGCTTGAAGCTACCATAGCGAAATTAATCTTCAATATTTAGAAAACTCTTTGAGCTTTGCTTGGTTGCAAATCTACATCTCTTTTAATTACTTTCGATTCTCTGCACATTTCAACTCTGCAAATTTCTGAGAAGCTCTTTCTGCTCACAGCCATACTACTTAAATTGATTAATCATATTAACAAAGGCTCTTTTATCCATTTTTACTATATTGTATTATAGGTTCCCATATTGTAGGTACCTTACTGAATAAAGGTAAAACACTTTTTTGAAAGTGTTCATGAAAGTGTTCATGGATAAAGGGAAGTAGGTGCCTCTGTCAAGAGTATAGAGGAAAATTCTTAGATTGAGGTTCAACGTCGTGGTTTATACCAGCTTGGGGTTTCACCTAAAAATCTCTTCCCTCTTTGTAAAGTGGATTATATTATTTTATATTACCCCCTGCCTTCTTGTACTCGTCGATCTTTTTTTTATTTGGTTTCAAAGCCTCATTCAAGAAGGAAAGGCGTAATTGGTCGCTTGAAACATGGCATAAAGACTGACAACTGCCTCCATCACTGTCAGATTTTCTATATAGCCATAATACGTTGATGGGAACAATTACTCCTATTTCGCAAATAGGATGGAAACTTCTCTTTAAATCTATCAATGATAAGCTATCGGATTGTACCTCATTTTTTTTGACAATCTAGTGCAAGTTGGATGAAGGTAAGACTTTTATAAAACTGAAATGAAGGAGATGGAAGATTCGTAAAGAAGGATGACCAAACATGAAGCTTCGCTAGGCTTTTGAAGATAAGAACTTCAATTAATTTTTTAATTTAGCCTTTATTATTTAATCATGGTTTTAATTTTTAATTATCTTTATATTTTTATTTTATGTATAAAATATATAAAAATCAGACCCACTAAAAATAGTTTAAATAAGTTAAGGATTCCAGTTATAGGTTATTATGCCTATTGATGAATCCATGATTTATCTCAATGATATTTGATTTTTATCGTAAATTCTGAGAAAAAAAACACAAAATACACTTAAAGATAAAATTAGAAGATTATATCAAGCAATAAAAGGGGATTAATTTTAGATAATTATCTCATCATGGAAATCAAGAAGAAAATCATGTAAAATAATGAGAAAATGTGAGTTGATATGTTAATACATTCATTTGTATATATATTGTAAGCTCTTTTAATATTTCTAATAAATTAATTCTAATTCTAAATAACATGAAACCAACTTCAATGCACTTAAATCCATGAAAAATCTAAAAAATTACTGACATATAAATATTGTAATAAAACACAAACCCGCAATTTTAATGATAAAATATCATAAAGATGAATACTTAACTCACACAAGCTCCTATCAAACAATACCCATAATTTAGTTGAAGTGTATTTAATTATCTACAAAACAAGACCACATTTAAAGAAATCAAATTTCATTTGTGAAAACTGGGTTCTGGGGGCATAGAAATCACTAGTAAAAAATATTGCATTAGCCACGCCATCAAGCCACAATAAATATTATTGTCGCTAAAACTTATTGACCTCGGTAAAATATTATAACCTTAAGTTAATTGTGACGATAATAATGTGACCAAAAAGGTTAGACTACAATAGCATTAACGTGGCTAGTTTTTTTCTGACCACAGTATAATTACCGTGACTAATAATATGAGATCACAGTTATTTTACCGTGGCCAAAATATGTAAAAGTAATCATCCAAAACCCTAAATCACACCCTAATCACAACCCATCTCCCACATCCCCTCCCTCACTCATGCCCCCTCCCCTAGCCGTGCGCTCCGTTCCCTTGCGCCGCCAACGACCAGGCGGCCGCATCCCGTCGACCTCGCGGTCTTGCTTCGCTGCACCTACCTTGTCGCTCCTCCTCGCCTTCTCTGCCCTCGTTGCCCCGTCCTCCGTGCCCTCGTCGCCTGCACATCGCCGCTTGCCGCTCGCACCCACATGCTCCCTTCCTCGTTGCCTCTCCCGCACCCCCGTGACCCCCCTCGCGTCTGAGCCACGACCCCCGCAGCCTTGCCTGGCCCTGCCTCGCTGCTGCACCCTCACGACCTTGCCCCGACCCCCGCGGCCACACCTGGCCCCTACAGTGGCATCCCTACCTCACCGATGCACCCTCGCGGCCTTGCCCCAGCCCCCACGACCACTAATCGGGGGTGTTATTTATTGTTATTCTGACACATTCTGCTCTTCTTAGATCCTTGTGAGCTCCTCTGCTTCTTGGGTAATAATTTGGATCCTGAAAGAAGACATGGGCATGACCATTTCTTAAATTAGAAACCGATAAGTCATGTTGTTGTAAATAATATTTTGATGATTGGCCATATTATATTCGTCCAATGAATGCTCTTTTGTGCATGCTGCCATCCATTTCTCGATTTAGTTAGTTATTTTTTTTCTGTTGGAAGCTTCTTCTCTTGATTTGGCTATTTGTTCATCTATACTCTTCAGGAGATCAGCATAGTCCACCTACATGTCAAAAACATACAAAAGTTTATAGATAAATGCGCAATAAGTTCATCTAAATCACAAAAGTTACTATTCTTCCTTACCAGAATCTACAAGATCCGTTACATTTTCTAGTTGTGGTTGCCATGGATTTCTTATTTAAGTGTTATTATCATGTCTTGGAGTCTGGTCAAATTTGAGTCATTTATATCTTTTGTTCTTTCTTATACAGAATTGCCTAACTTGCATTGATTTTTGTAAGTATCTCGAAAGGATCCATTCCCATTATTGCGCCAAGATTTCGCAAGATCCCTTTGTACTCTTCCACTCTTAGGATTCTTTCTTTTTGCCAATTACCACCTTTAGATCTGGGATTTACCTTGGGAAAATTAAGGTGAATCTGTACTTACCTTTTCTTCTTGCAGCCTTTGGAGTTTGCATTGGTATTCCTTCAATTTGTTTCATGAGAGATCGTTCTCTTGGACCGTTATATTTATACATAAGTTAACCCTGTGTAGTTATCATGAAATTTCTGAGGTTATCTTCTGGATCTGGATCAGTACTTCCTAGAATTTTTTTACCCATTCTTCTTTCTTATGCTTTAATTCTTGCAGTGCAGGGTAATTGAATCAAGATATTCTACCAGAGATACCACCGTTTTCTCTTGCTGTCATCAGAATTATATTACTTACATGAGCATGCCGATATTAATTAAGGGTGGCATCAAATTAAATGCTCTCCATCCATTGAATCAGAATATAATTGTGTTTAATTATACGAATGCAGGAAAGGATCTTTCGCCAAGTGAAAGACGAAGGCGAGTCGACCCTACTTCTGAACATGCCAACTTCTGCTGAAGTTGTGCTCGATAACTATCCGCCATGTCGACTTTTCTCCAGTAAGCTTCTAAACATTCTTGTTCTATCTCAAGGAGTACCTGCTCTCTTTCAGCATCATCATCTCCCACCTCATTCCATATCAACTTTCAACGGGGTGGCAGGCAACAGTCAGTGTACAAAGATACAGAAACAAATGCATTGATAGAATCAACCTTGAGCACTTGCATCAGATATCCGCATGAGGACTCAGGCAACGTGAAACAAAAAGCAATTCCTGGCATTTGGATTGATCCCATCTAGCAATATCACTTGGATTGTGAGAGCAAATTCTTAAGCTGACATCAACAAGAGAGCAGGTATCACGGTGGTGTTCCCATCAGATGGGCTCTTGAATTTGCATGGCAAATGCAGGTTGGTGCTTCCATCTTTGCGAACAAAACTAGTAGCTTTAAGATGAGATGATGTCTTCATCTATTTGATATTCCTTTTTTACTCTTAACAATGCTTTTTTATCTTGATAAACATATTAGAGAAAGCCTCTCACTTATTGACGCATAAGTATTTTTAGGCGCATCCTTTTTGTTGGAGGGTTATTTTGACAAGATTGGGCTTGGGTCATTTTTTTATGGTTGACAGGTCATTGTTCACATTTTTGTATGAAAATTTTGCATGACGATTTCGAATTAAGAGAGATGTAAGAAAATTTAGTTGATTATTTGACATACAAGGAATATAAGGTATGAATTCATATATTTAGTGGTTAGTTCAGGAGTGTTTATGAATATAAAGCCTTAAAACTATTATAGTAGATGGCTCATGAAGTTATGTTTATTTTTGCGATAAGGAGTTTCCATCCCTATAAACTTCGATTTATATTATACAATGTTTCCTATCGATGATACCGTTCGATATTGATAATATTCCATTCAACTTTGATCTACTTGGTAATATTCATTTTTATGGGAATTATATTGTTGTAGGCAATGCAATGTAGAAATACACATAATCGATCAAAATTAACACATGCAGCTCATCGCATAGGGGAAAAACACCAGACAGTTAGAGCTTGAGTTGGTATGTAATTACTTCTTTTTATTTAAGTAATCTTTGTCCACTAGCTCATATATTTATTTATAAAATTAAATACAGGTCTCAAAGGGCATTGATGTTGATCGATGCAATCTTTTTATATACTCAAAAAGTATAAAAGGAAAAGATGACTCAAGAATGTGACATGATAAGAAGTTACAAAAGCAACATGTAAGCTAAGTTAATTATGTTTCAAATTCATTTTAATATATGTATTAACTTGAGTTCTTTTTATTTCATTACGTAAGGAGCACATGATGACACTTCAACATCCTAATGATGGGTTTTTTTCTATCTCTTCAGATGAAACATTTCTACAAGCTATCGGATTTGAACATCCATGTCGTGTGAGAGAAATAGGCATGGGGGTTAATACATCCAAGTACTATGGAGGTAGAGACCAACCATATTGTAGCTTACATGATCGAGTCACAAAATTTGAGGTCCATACCCCGAGGGTTGTCTGCGGGACGCTGCCACATTCTTTAGACTTTCTAGTCTCATCTGCTGGTAGCCGACATGTCGCCTACCGAGACCGTACCTGATGATCCGTCTGATGGATCAGGCTCCTTTGAGTTCGCTCACCTTGATGACCCTCGCAAGGGTGGGCCTCTGTTCTGATTATGCATCGATTAGCATGTACCACTCCCCGAGGGTTATCTGCGGGAGGGTACATCATTTTCTTGGTACTCAGTTTCATTCTTGGTGTCTCCTGTCTGTTGGAGCACGAAGCCGAGTCTTCTGAGTTGTGTACTTGGTCTCCTCTCGGATTGTGTATCCGATCTGCGGATCACGGGACCAAGTCTTCTGATTATGGTCTGATTCCTGGCTCCTTCGAGCCTGCTCACCTTGACGACCCTCGCAGGGTTGAGCCATGTCTTGCGGTATTAGGTGTGTGTCTCCTACGATCTTCCGACCTCACGACCACTGAATGCCACGATGTCTCTTGTTCCTTACTTTTGCATATCTTTTTGAGACTCTGATTGACCGGAGGAATCTGTACTATTCTTTCTTCCTCCCGGTCCTACGGTATCGGCTATATTCCCTCATGCCGACCCTATGAGCCGATTGACTGTTTCATGCGACCGGACTCGATATCTATCCTTTTCGATCTATTTGTCCCCGGTAGCCAACACCCACCGGACTGTATATCCGGGTGTCTTTTCACCTTTTGACTGCGTCCTCGTTCGACGGCGACGAGAGTACGGTATTCGCTTACCAGATACCGTCCTGTACCTCATCAGCTTCACCGCTTGTATATATATGTAGTATATTCTGTTCATTCTTTCTCCCGCATGTTATGTGTGCCCTAGATCTATCGCCATATCTCTGTGTCTATACTTAGGACGTACTTGATCCTAAGTATAGGGGGGTACACACTGCGTTGTTCTTTCGTCGTTCAGTTTCATCACTCCTGTTGTTGCCTATACTTAGGGATATCTCACCCTAAGTATAGGGGGAGTGATGCGTATATTCTCCACGATCTTTTCAGCTATCTGTATATATCTCTCTTTTCTTCTTTCTTCTTTTCCTTGTCTATCTTCTGTATCTAAATAAAAGGTGTCACTCCTTGTAGACAGCTTTCTATACTTAGGACGTACTTTGTCCTAAGTATAGGGGGTGCACCCCTGATTTGTTAATTCTTTGATCTGTTTATTCCCACCCTTGACCCTCCCTGCTTTGTGTACAATCTGCTATACTTAGGATTACTTGATCCTAAGTATAGGGGGGACGGTCAACTTCTATTTCCTTCATCTCTTATTCGTATATTCTTTAGATTCGTCTATACTCAGTAGAGTTATGTCTTCTCTTTTACTTTCCGATCTATGAGGACATAGCTCAAGCTAAGTATAGGGGGGTCGTATATACTCTGTATATACTTTAGCCATAACTCGTACTTTCGTATAATTATTAATAAATATGGCTAACAATAAGATAAAATTCATTGAAAATTAATTACTAATGCTTCTTATTCCTCAGATTCTTTTTGTATATACTGATTAATAAATCAGGTTAAAAATACTTTTGCAAAATGATTTGAAAAATGGTGTGAACTGTTTGGAAAACTTTTTGTGAAATATTTTCAACCTTTGTCAAAATATTTTGATTGCAAAATTTTTCTACTTGTGTGAAATAAAGGATATGAAAACCTATTTGCAAATGATTTTTAAAATATTTTTGTAAAAATATTGTGAAAATATATATATATATATATATATATATAGTGTTTGCAAAATCTTTGCAAAATGGATTTCAAATGTTTGTAAATATTTGCAAAAATTATTTTGTACTATAGTTTTCAAAATGATTTTTCAAATAATTTGAGGAATAAAAGCATCATAATAAATAAAATGAATAAAAATAACTCATAAATACATTAAGTTCTTTATCAATTGTATATACACCTTAATAAACCACTCTTGTCAAAACTAGTAAATTCTTTAAAATAAAGCGGCACGCCCGTGTAAATAATTGTATATATTTTATACTTTATACTTTGAGTGCCAAAATTCTTTTATTTACAAAAATTCTTTGTGTAAAAATTTCTCTCTTTGTTTTCAAATTCTTTCAAAAAAATTGCATTATTCTTTGCATATTTGTAAATAACATTTGCATAGCATTCATATTCTTTGATTGAGCTTGATGATTGAACTAGTCCAATAAAGTCGAAGATTGGAGCTTGGTTGGACCTTACCGCACCTAACTGCACTGGAACCTTATGGGAAATAGGTTTAAGGTACTTCAGGTCTAGTCAGGCTTAATTCTTTGAGAAAGCAGGGCTGGGTTCAAGTCACCTCAGTGGACTAACTAGAACTTTTCGAAACACACGTATGACTCTTGTCGGTCGTGACCTAACTTGGACACTTGCACCTTTCACTTGGCTCGACTCAGTTGGAGTGGTGAGGGGGTTGGATTTGCCAGTCTGAGACGCACACGGGTGGAAACATTCGTCCTCATCTAGGGAGGGAAGTGCACTCCAACCTGGTCCAGTTTCAATGAAGTCGAATGACGGGAGAGTGTGGGTTGCAATAAAGCTTCAAAAGAGGGATAGTCTACTGGCTCGAGAGGAAAATTTCTTGTATATATGCTGCACCATGTAGATATGTTGTACAGATGTGCTTGAAAAAAAATGCAAAAAGAACTCCAAAAAAGTGGTGGGTCGGATTGAAAATTTAATAACCCCACCGGAGTGTATACAGTCCAATAAAGCAAAAGCTTATGGTATCCATGTTACATCTCATGAAGCTTGCAGCAGGAGACTTAGCTACACTGGTTGAGCTCCCAAAATTCTATACCTCTTATTCCCCCTCTTCTTGAGCCGGTTGCACTTGAACTTAGAAGGGAATACCCCGCTCCTCGACAGTAGAGGGCTGGATTGGGGAATCATTGGGTTGTCATTCTGGAGAAGCTAGTCTCTTTGTCATTTCAATTGGGAAGAGCCACTATCACTTACACTGTACAAGTCAGCTTCATAGTCATAAGGGTTCGCGTATGATGTAGGCTAGTTCTGACCTGGCTATTGAGGTGATTTGAACTAAGTTCTGTGACTCTCAAAGGCTGTTGTGTTTTAAATTTAATTCTTTAAATTCTGTATTTTTGCCTTTTCTTTTCTTCTTATTCTTTGCTCTTTTTGTACTTATTGCATACGTATTTGCTAGGGGCTAGCAAAGGCAAGTATAGGGGGGTGATGAATCTCCATTTCATCACCTTTATTCTATCATTTTGGCCTTAAAAACCCCAGCAAATGCATGTAAATAGCATTAAGTTGTATATAATAGCATCCATTCCTTATTGTATTTATTGTACATTAAATAAGGTTTTTAATGACAAAATTATAGAATAAAGGGAAGAAAAGAAAAAAGGAATAAAATATTGCAAATATTTTATGACCTTAACCCCGGGACCAAGGCCAGCATGGAATTGGTCGACAAGGAATAAAGTAGGGGGAGATAAGGGCCAATTATACAGTAAATACCTCCTTTATTCATGCATTTATTTATGCATTTTTGACACCTATTTTGTACATAATTATTTATTCATCAAATAAAGAAACTTTGTTCATGAAAGTTGTAGATAATAATGTAAAGAAAAATACAAAATTAAGTTTGTGTAAAAATAATACTCAGTGCACATTTTATACCCAGAATAAAAAGCCAAAATCTCAACTTCACAGACCCATATCTTGTAAATAAAAACTCCAAATCACCCAAACTCACCTTCAATTATATATAGCTTTCCATGAGCTATTTAATAAAATTAGTTTCATAATTTTTGGAGTTCATCTATGGAAATTAGGTTTTTGGCCCTCCTTGTACATAGTACTGATTAAAATATTCATTTTATTCAATACTCATTATTTTTATAAATTTATATTTTTAGAATTTTTTAAATAATGAATAGAATACATGTACATATTAAAAGCTCAAGAAAACCAAAAAGAATTTATAAAATAAAATAAGTCTATGAGCCACAAAGGCAAAATACCTATGCTACCTATATGTACATAAATAAAAGGGATTTTTATTCTTTTATTCTTTATTCATTTATATTTTTATAACAATGTATATATTATATATATCTTATTACAAATACAAATCCAAAATAAAAACAAATAAAATTCATTAAAATAAATAAAATGTGTATAATAGATAGGTAAAATACCTATAAGTATACCTACATATACATAAACACATTTATTTAAAAATGTAAATAAACTCATAAAAAGTAAATAAAAATATATTTATACTCATAAAAATAAGTTATAAATTTGTAAAATAAAGCCAATAAAATAATAAAATAAAATAAACAAATTAAAAATAAAATACACAAAAATACATGTAAATTCATACATATACATATTATTAAATTAAAACCATAATAAAATACTTCAAAAAAATAAATAAATACTACATTATTTAGTAAACATTTTTTATTCAATAAATAAAACCTAATTAATTCATTTAATACGTTAAATAAATGGGTCAAGATTCGGCTGATGTGGGCCAATCAGGGGCCAGGGAAAGTTGACCTCCGGTCAACTCCCCCTGCGTGTCTGACTTCCGTCAGACGAGTCTTTTCCCCGCTTTTCATCCTTTTTTCATGGACGTCTCGTCCACCCATCGCCCTCGAATCCTTAATGAGAACTACTCTCTGATCATCCGTGATTCGTGCCGTGATCCTGGATCCCTTGTGCATAGCGTAGATTCGTCGATTCTAGCCGGTCAAATAAGGGTGCTCGTTTGTGTATAAATAAGGAACCTTCTCCTCCTCTTCAAT
Source organism: Ottelia alismoides (assembly GCA_037367405.1). Classification (NCBI taxonomy): domain Eukaryota; kingdom Viridiplantae; phylum Streptophyta; class Magnoliopsida; order Alismatales; family Hydrocharitaceae; genus Ottelia; species Ottelia alismoides. The sequence continues at coordinate 1,432,864 of JAZKJV010010296.1, read as the reverse complement.
TTTGGTCAGCTTTCAGCCAATCCCTTCCTCGCATTCAGTCCTGGCGATGTTCCTTGTGACAGGAGGAGCTCGCCAGCGTCTTGAATCGGTCGGAGAGGTGAAGGTTGCACCCACGGCGACGCTCCGGCAGCCGCCCTGCTCCCTGGAGTCCCTTCAGGTATAAGAGCTGCGCCTTTACATTTCTACGTAGATTTTGATATCAGCATTTTATTTCTGTCTTTAGTTTTGCATTTAGATTATTCCAATAGCGTAGATTAGGTAAATCGAAGTTCGCCGGAGCTCCGCTCCGGCGACTTCGCCACCGTGTTTCTGACCATTTCCCTTCCACCGTCATCTCGTTCCCCACCGCCTTCTCCTCCTCCAGAACACCCCCTCCAACCGGATTCATCCCTGGATCCGCGAATCGAAGCTCCTCCACCGCTTCTCGCCGGAGCTTCTCCGCCCACCATCATCCGCTTGCTTGCAGCTTCAAACCCCGGGTCGAGGAAAGAGACCTCGAGCCCCTCTACCTTTCTATGCAGGTTAGGTGCCCAACAAAGCACCAGGAGACGATTCCAAAGCCGGCTGAGGTACCTGGAGCTCCGCTTCTTCTTCGAGCTCGTGGCGGCGCTCCAGCGTGCCTCTGGCCGATCCGAGACCTCCAGACGAAAGAGGACCCTGCCAGGAAGCTTTTGGGACACCTCGGAGCAGCAAAGACCGGTAGGGGCGCGAGATCTGGTCGGAAGAAGCTCGCCTCGGCGAGCCTTCTTCCCTGTTCTTCCACGCTAGTCCCCTGCCGTTGGATGAAGGAGGTCTCCCCAGGTCAAAGATCAGCCGTCGGATCTGCCCACGCCTTAGCCGTCAGATCATCTTGGATGATCTAATCCTCGTCGTGGATCTGCGAAGCGTCATCAGGCGCTTAGGAGGCGATGCGTGTCAAGTGGATGAAGATCAGCCGTTGGATAGCGCGTCTTTGGGGGTAATTTGCATATTCCACCCCCGTTATTTTTGTATATTTAATGTTTAATACTGTAAATTAAATAGCACGTTGTAAATAATGTGGAAATTTTGTATGAGACCCCCTGTATTGTTTCCATATTACACTTGGGTCCAGTCCACGTCACCTCACGTGTCGTCCCACGTGAGATGGTAAAATTTGCACAAGTCCCCCTATATGTTTGCATATTTATCTTTAGTTCATTAAATAAAATCTCAAGTGTATTATTTTTGTGGAAAATTGCAACCAGGACCTTAGAGTTTCTGAAATTGCGTTTTGGTCCCTGTGGGTGCGGATCACGTGTAGTCCCACGTGATGGTCAAATTGCAAGGGGGCCCTGGAGGGTTTGCTTATTTGGTTTTAGTCCTTTAAATTGCAGAACACGTTATGACATTTTGGTATTTTTGCACTAATGCCCCTGTATGTTATTTTATTTGCAAAAATGCCCCTACCAGGCTGTTTTATTATTATGTCTTTTATCTATTTATTAAAAATAGCTATGAGGCTTCTAAAAATCCAGAAAAATTAGGATAGATGTTTCATGTGATCTTCTTGCACGCCCATATTTTATTTCACAATTTTGGCATTTTTCCTAATTATTAAAAAAATGAAAAAGAAGCCCTTTTTGCACTGTTTAAATTAGAAAATACAAAAAAAATAGAAAATGTTTTTGAAAAATTCCAAAAATATTATATATGGTATATATATATGGAGCCCAGAAATTGAAAAACCCAAAAAAAATAGAAAAAGAAAATATAAAAATTTCAAGAAGCTCCAAAATCCCAAAAAAATATAAAAACTCTAGAAAAATACCAAAAATATGTTTTCTTATTTTATAATTATCTATATATATTATTATTTATGTATTAAAATTAGTTTGGGTTAATTTTGACACTTATTATATAATTTTAAAATCCAAATTAATTTCGGCCTATTTAATTAGTCCCATATTAGGGACATTTTTGGAATTAAAAACAACATAAAAATTAGAAAAATACAAAAAGCCTAAAAAATATTATACTTAATATATTGAGTACATATATATATATGTATCCTTATACTACATCTCTCTCTCTTCTTATATATATATTTCTTTATATGTATATATATATTATATAATTAAAAATATAAAAAAATAAAAATTACTAAATATAAAAACAAAATAAAAATTATAAAAACCAAAAATAAAAAATATATAAAATTTAAAACCCACAAAAACAATAAACAATTGGACATGAACAATGGATTGAATAATTACATATCACATACATTCCCTTCGCCTCCCAGTGTTCGACCTCTACTTGTGCTTACACCTATACACATTTGCATGTAGAGTTATAATAAATTTTAACTCCACATTTTTGATATTCATTGCATATACTTTATTGTGGGTTAATTGTTGATCGATCTTGGGAGTCTGTCTGAGGTCAACTCAGCGACTGTCTCTCCGCCTTGTGGAAAGATACGACCTCGGCAAATTCCCAGTCATCATATATCTTCTTGTTTTTAAAGGTATTCAGCTGCACTAGACTTATCTTTGACTGAGGAGAAACTGCTTCCCGCATATTTACATAATGTATTGAAGTTCGCATTGGTTTGTAAGGACGAGATGCTGGAGGAAACTGAAAGATCAATCAAAGAGAAGGAAAGATTGATCATCCACCTCACATACAGATCAACATCTGCTCATGACCCAATCGATGAACCGATTTGTGATAAACACAATACTATCTAGCTCTGGCCTCCTATAATGTGTGCTTGTAAATATTTTAAATTTACAATACTTGAGTACAATTTGATTCTTTTATGTGTGGAATGAGAACATGTTCACAATAAACACCTACTTGTTGTAGTGCTTGTCTTATACTTATCAATTCGTACCATGCAACTCTGTCGAAGTTTGAAATATGGAAAAAGTAAAACTAATCAAAACAGAATTAACTAATTTATAAATCTTATACACCCTTATTCCTCCGTGTCAATCAAACAGAGTATAGCAAATAACTAACCCTTATACAACCTTATTTATCATTATCCTTCCCCTCCAAACGAACAACAATAGTTTCTTATTCACGCTTATTCACCCTTATTACTCAACCGAACAATCCTTAAGCATCTATAGGCATTCTTGAAGAGTAGCAAGTAGCAAAAATAATTTTTACTACTGTCTTAAAAAAAAGGTAGATTGACAATTTTAGAAAAAAAATCATTCAAAGGGTAAATAATATAATTTACGTCTTTGAATTTGGAGTTAGTTGAATTAGCTTACACGATCTTGAAAGTATACATATTCTAAGTTGACACAAAGTGTTCTCGTTCTCGCACGTGCCTCATTCTGCACGTGGTCGTATAAATTATCATCAATGACCTGTTTAATAGAACCACAAACATGTCGCTTTTAGATTGGTTTTTGTGTGGTGAGAAGATGGTGTAACAGAATGGATCGTAGCGACTGGCAAAAGCAAGCAATAAAAGATCGCACGACTGATCCGTTGCCGAAAACATGCATGACAATCAACTAGCATAGATAGAATCAAATTCCAATAAAGTCCAATCAAAATAAGAGTTCCAATATTACAATTCCAACTGGGGTATTTTTGTAAAAACTACTTTAAGAATCAAAGTAGCATCTCAACAGTTCCTGCAGGCATACAGATATCCACCATAAACCTTGTAATTATCCATACCACTATTAATGTCTTATTGAGTCAGTCGCACGAACCTGAATGCATGGTCAAACTTGTTCTCCACCTGAAATAAATAAGATAATTTTGCATGAGCCTAATGCCCAGTATGCATCGGGGTCCATGCATGGGAATTCTAGCAGCCGTTTAACTAAATCTTGTACTTGAGTTTCCATGACAAAACATCATTACGAGTCTAATCATTCCCATGCATGTCTAAATTCGTTCCTAACATGTATAATTTGGTTTCTTTCATAAAATGTGGGTATACAATGAAATATGCACAAGAATATATAACTTACATCTCCTTCATCGTATGGGACATGTATCATAAGACACATAGCAATTACATAATTCTTTAATCATATATCTGCATATTAGTCCCCATGACTTCGATGATTTACATTCCTTAAGCCAATTCTTGCAATATATGTATGGTTTATTCTTTATTAAAACAATCCTCGCATAACATGTAATGATTTATCTTTAATTATCATTTTCTTGCATAATTTGTAACTGTTTACCTTTATAAACCATTTCTTTCATGACTAGCAATGATTTACCTTTATAAATCATTTCCTTGCATACTTGTAATGGTTTACCGTTATAAACCATTTATTTCATAACTTGCAATGATTTATCTTAATAAATCAGTTCATTGCATGATTGTAGTGATTTACCATTATAAACCATTTATTTTGTAACTTGTAATGATTTACCTTTATAAATCATTTATTTTGTAACTTGTAATGATTTATCTTTATAAATCATTTCCTTGCATACTTGTAATGGTTTACCATTATAAACTATTTATTTCATAACTTTCATGTACGTATCTTGTTATACGTTTTCAACCGCTGGCACTTGCGGTCCATGACAGTGTAGCTACAACTGTAGAGGACTTAGCTTTTGCCTCTGTGGTTCCTTGCAACCATACGCCCCTTGCGACGTTGCCCCTTGCGGCATTAATCATGACAGTATAGCTACAGCTGTAGAGGACTTAGTTTTTGCCTCTATGGTTCCTTGTTATAGCTACAGCTGTAGAGGACTTAGCTTTTGCCTCTATGGTTCCTTGCAACCATATGCCCCTTGCGGCTAACACGACCCCTTGCGGTCATCAATGTGACTCTTATGAGTCTGTGCCTTAAATTCTTGATATAAACTTTGTTGATTTAATTGCATTGATGATAATTATTCGGTGTTATTAATCTTATAAATACATCATATTTGTGGCGTACAATCAACAATAAATCTTCACAGTATCATGATAACGAAAGTAGCTTTAGCAAGGATTACACATTTGCTAATTTCATAACTAAGTATACCATGTGATATGTGATCATATGTACATACTTTAGTGGGTAGGTTTGTGATTCTAGGGTATAATATGCTATGGTATTTGTTATATACATAACAAACAACTTGACCTCTTGAAAGCAAAGGCCATATTAATACGACATACATAAAGATGGATTTAATTAATGCCTTAATAATAATAATTTTTGGTTACGTAGGATCATGTAGACTAATAGGTATAACTTTTTTTTTGTTAGTGATTTCCGAAACTATGCATATGTCAAAACAACAATCAATATCCTATGACCTTGTTTACGGATAATAAAACTCAACATTGCTTATTCTTATCCTATCCATGAGTTAGATTTTCCAATAATAAGTTAACCTACGATTTAATCTCATGTGGATAGCGTAACACTCTAATCTGATTTTCTGCACTAAAGTTATGGACGAAGATGGATGATGCCTCGATAGGATGATGTGTACATGAATATCAAGTGTGCACAAGGTTCTACATGTAATTTTTCTAGCGAGAAATGTCACGGTTTGCAATAGCTCCATGTGGATTATTCACTTTATGAGATAAATATTTTAGAGTGTAAATAATCAATATGTATTTGTGTAATTACAAATTGCTTAACAATTTTTATCACAACGTCAGCCCTTCTAGAAAGGCATAATCGAACCACCAATAGGGATTAACATGACGGTATCTTCATTATAATGAAACTTTTGACAGATTACAAATAGACCATCCAAACTCTTTGACTTCAACCAATCCTTCACACTATAAAACAAACTTGCCAATATCTAAGAGAATTTGTAAACCATTGCCAATATTTCAAGGTTTCATCATGCACCATCAGTATAAGTTATTTGTCCATAATATGTGCAAATCATGAGAGTATGATCAAATAATAATTATAGATTAGCGATTCCTAAGTACGTGCTAACCCATCAAATGGTTCGTTTTGGAAATGATCCGGTTACACATGTGCTATCCTAAAAATCGATACATACATCTAGAGATCATAATTAGGATATGATCTATTTAATATGTAGTCCTAAACCGATACATACCTTTAGTCCGAAATAAGCGCCTCCAAACTGTGTTTGCTTGGTCTCGACTTCGTCCGCATAGTTAATTGTTGTGCTCCCTCGACCTTCATCATAGTTTCCTACGGGGATGGAGGATTTCCGATAAGATTGGTCGCTCTCTCTAATAATCTTCCTCTCTCTCTCTCTCTATTTGCACAAGGAAATGGAAGTGACGTTGGTTTTTGGGAGGCATGGGACTTTTATGGTGACTAAAGATGAGTGGATTAATGTCATTTAAAGGCTATAAATGAGAGGAATTGATGAAATATTAACTCTCATTCAATTGAGTAATCAAAAGGGTAATAATAGTGATGGGAGGAATAAAAGCTAATTAATAAAAAAACTCGATCGTTACAGATGGAGCTACACGACATTCTATAACTAAGACATTCATCTTATTTTTTGAGGGTTGTATTAAGGGAAGGGAGGGATTAGCCCTAGTATTTGGAGTGCGAGCACACTACATCTACTTGCGGATCATAAAGTGGGTTTCATTTAATCAAATAGTAATGCTTATCAAAAAAAACCAGAGACGGATAGGTGATCTTGCAAGGGTGGAGCCAAGAATGTAAGTTTAGGAGGGTCGAGTTTAAATAATATAGGAAAACAAGGGTGGTAACTCCTAGGTGGTTAATGGATTAACTTTAGAACTATGATATATCTATCTTGTGAATGGCGTTGATCCCTTCCGGTAACAAGAGATGATGACGCCATATCATGTAGAAGTTGGCATCGCTACACTATGAGAAGCAGCAAGTTCACAACCTTTGTTGTCAATTATTGTTTTAACAGTCTTTTAGAAATGGTTAATTTTAGACATCTCTCTCTCTCTCTCTATATATATATATATATATGAGTTTTACACAATACATTTAAATATACGATGTGGCATAATGCATACTTATTTGTATAATAAACACCAGGTTAAATTTGTTTTGAAACGATTGAATTATATGAACTAAAACGACAATATATCTCCTTGTTTTTTCTATTTTATGAACAATTAACATCATCACCAATTTGATTGCTTGGTCCCATTGGTCCGATAGTGAAAATCCAAAATTGAGACCTAGTCATTTTGACGTATGGTTCAATTTTTAAAACCTTACCCCGAAAATAGGAGTCTCCCAAATATTTGTATTAGTAAGTAACTTGATTAGTATATCTAGATCGAAGACTTGCAGTACCCATTTGTAAATATTTAGTCAGATACCTAATATATTATGACATGTGTTGATATGTTTTGAATCCTAACCATTTGATTCAGGTCCAAAATATTTTCTTATATGGGTATTTGGATCCATCTAATTTTGGGGTCTGTTTAGTACTAGAGCAATATATTAAACTCCCAAGGATTAGGGCTTTCTGTATCCTTTGTACTTTCTTCTTTCTTCACATAGTGAAAATTAATTGTCGCACCCTAGTTACGGGCGAGTCTTGTAAACATGTATGTCTTCATGCTTGCATGATTGATCACTTCTACATGTTCCGCTTCCACAATTTGCAACAAATTGTACATGAGTTTCGGATTTTGCCAAGATCGTCAAATAATATGATGCCACACAATCTTACAGTGGAGAAGCTTACATGAAGGAGCAAATTTAATTTATGCCAGATCAAGATGAACGTCCTACTAAAGCAACATTGCATCTAGAGACCATTAACTAGGATTGGGCGAAGGCATTCAAACCCTTTGACTTGATTGTGTAGGAAGATAAGATGCACTCGACGATGATGCTTTGTTTAGCAGATGAGATTATTGTGGAGGTTGTCGATGAGAATCACACTGTCAATCTATGGTTAAGGCTCAAATATTTATACATGACAAATTTTTTTACCAACAAGCTATTGTTAAAGCAATGCCTATTCTCTCTTTGCATGGAGAAAAGAATCTCTTAAAGAACATCAGATTGCTTAAATACATTGTTGATGCATTTAAGAAATGTAGATCTTAAGATTGAAGATACGGGTGCTACTTTTATTTTGTTGGGTTCTCTTCTGCTATCATATGAGAATTTTATAAATCATTTATTATCGAAAGAGAATTGATAATCCTATAAGAAAGCTCACATGAATTTGCATAAGCGTGAACTTTGACACATGGCTATCGAGAATCAAGACTCTACGATTGAAGGTCTGATAATGACTCATGAAAAGAATCATATCGATTCTAGCTATGCAAAGAAGAGGTAACAAAAGTCCACGTAAAAAATACAATTCTAAGGACATCTACAATCATTAAAAGGAACCTATACATTAGAAAAAGGACTGCCTAAAGAAGAAAAGGAAAGCCACGGTTGTCATAGTGGCTCGGGGAGGCACATATTCATAAGATTATATGGTTCCTACCATCACGGATAAAAAGACAACATATAACACATGGATTTTTTTATTTAAGTTGTTATTACCATATGACTCCCAATGAAGACTGGTTGCACACCAACACGAAGATAAATGATGGAAACATTGTAATGAAGAATGATGCAGCATATACGATTGTAAGGATCGACTATGTGAAGATCAAGATATATAATAGAGTCATGAGCACGGTGATAGATTTTCTCCATGTTCCTGATCTTAGAAAGAACTTGATATCCCTTCGAGTCTTGGACTCCAAAGGATACAATTATAGCGTTGAAGGTGGAGTTATAGAGGTTGCCAAAGCCATCATCAAGGGCAACTTGTAGAAGACCCTCTATGTTATGCAAGGATCTACAGCTACGAGTTCTATTGTAGTGGCGTCCCAAGCTGTGAAATCATATTCATAATTGTGGCATATATAGCTGGGACATATGAGTCAGATGGGACGAATATCCTCGATCATAAGGGTATCCTCAACGATCTCAAGGGATCCAAGATAGAGTTTAGTGAGCATTTGGTTTTTGGGAATCACCACAAGAAGTAAGTCACTAAAGTTATTCACAAGAAGAAGGAGATGCTCAACTAAATCAATGTTGATTGTTGGGGCCTTTCACAAGTCCCATATTTAGGAGGCGCCTTGCATTTTCTTTCTATAATTGACGATCAATCCAAGATGGTTTGGGTGTACATGATGAAGCACAAGTATGAGGCATTTCAAACCTTCAAGTAGTGGAAGATCTTAGTGGAGAACTGGACTTCTAAGAATGTGGTGTCTACATACAGATAACGAGTTGGAGTACGATTTGTCATAGTTCAATGGGTTCTGCATGGAGGAGTATGATGCGAGACACAACACCATTAGAGGTACACCACGATATAATGAAGTTGTAGAACAAATGAACACGACGCTTTTGGAGAGAGCAAGGAACATGCTCTATAATGGTGGTTTTGAAGATAATTCTGGCCATGAATCGAAGTTATGCATATTCTATCGAATGTAAAACACCCATAAAGCTGTGATATGGTAATCATGCTGATTATTTTATTTTATGTGACTTTGATTGCCATGTATACTTCCATGTTAATGAAGGAAGCTTGAACCAAGGGCATATTCACAAGATATAGCGTAGGAGTAAAGGGGTGTAGAATTTGGTCCCTATGATCATAGAAATATTTCTAGCAGAAATGATACATTTGATATGTATTATATGCTTCACTCAAGGGATGAGTTTGTTGATGCGCAGATAGGTGATGACGTGCACGAACATGTTGAGTTCGAATTGACACCAAGTAGTGATCACACAATTGATCACACCACTCTTGACCAGGATGATGCTGGACAACCTAAAACTAATAAACCATATGAGATGAAATTAAATGTTGCTAGTGATAACCCTGTAGAGAGTTACATCCGTCGTAGAGATACATATTTGAATACATGGTTGCATTTACACTACATGTTGCAGAGGAAGCAAAGTCTCCTGAGCCCTTCATTTATAGGGAGGCTATAACAGGGGAAGAATCTGAGCAAAGGATTGTTGTTATGGGTGAGGAGATGGAGTTTCTTCACAAGAATAAACATCGGATCTTGTCAAGATTCCAAAGGGGATGAAGGTCATTAGATGCAAATGAATCTTCGAGATACATGTCATACCTAATTGCAAAGGGAATATAGTTAGAATTGCGGAGTCTAGCTCTTGATCTATACCATGTTCGTCAGACTGATGACTCAGGGCTGAGGAAAAATGGATTGATGAATCGAAGCTCTACTCGCGGGTGCCATGCTCACTTAATCACTAATCAGAGTATGGTGTGTTATCACTTCGTTTCATCGAATTGAAGAAGAACCTCTAGCGGCTAGCCCCAAATGTCAAATATATAATGAAGATGAGATAGCCTTCTTTTCTACTTGCTTTGCACTTGACCCTGTAACTAGATAGAAAGGGATATCTTTACCGTTCGCTGCAACTCTCGTCAACAGTCTCAATCTCGTGGCAGGTGTCCTTTCTTTCTTAGAGTTATATATATGGAGTAGATCATGGTTCACTTGCAAACGCTCTCCTGATGCTGTGGAGTGAAGTCTACTATGAATAGGCGGCTGGGATGGGGCCTAGTCAGAATCGACAGACTGGCTGAAAGATGACCTCCCCTTGGGCTCTTGACTTTCCGGGCTACTGGAGTCCTAGATAATACCCAGCTATGCCACTGGGTCTCCGATCAGTACATATGGTCTCCGTTTTGACATTCCGGTAGGAGACGACCTCTTTCTTAGGTCTTTTTGAGTCTTCGAGACCAACGTCACTATAGGAGGTAAGAAATGGACTAAGTGTCCACCCCCGAACCCTAATTATATAGAAATATATAGTAGTGGTTCAATAAGTTCTACATTAAGAAAAATAAATGACCCGGCCTAAATGCTAACTATTGACTTAGAAGGCTGCTCGATCGAGGGCTAGGATGAAGTTGACATGGCAAGTGGTGGTTGAATTACAAAGAGATATTCTATCATGTTGTAAGACACATATATCAAGGTGCTACTAGCTATTGTAGAACATCGAGACTCAGAGCTGGAACAGTTAGATGTGATGACAACTTTCTTGCATGGTGAACTCAAATAGGCATTATCATGATCTACGCAAAGGGATTCACATTTCAAGGCAAGGAATACCATGTGTACATATTGAAGATGTCCTTATATGGGCTCAAACAGTCTCCCAGGAAATGATACAAAAGATTGACAACATCATTATTGATCATGGGTTCAACATGATCCAATATGATTGTTGTGTTTACCCCAACAAGGTAGAGCATGGGTCCTTCATCTATCTGAGATTGTATGTCGATGAAATGTTGATTGCCATCGAGAAGAAGAGTACCATAGATGATCCGAAGAAGCTCCTTAATTCAGAGTTTGACATGAAGGACCTTTGTGTAGTAAAGAAGATTTTGAGGATGGAGATCATTAAGGAATCTATAAAAGGGAAGATTTTCTTATCTCAAAAGAACTACATTGATAATGTTTTATTGGGATTTGAGATGTCTACATCCAACCCTCTAACTACTACATTCGCTGCAAATATTCATCTCTTAGTTTCTTTAGAACCTCAGTCAAAACGTAGAAGATGAAGACATGCAATGTGTTCCCAATGTTAGCGTAGTTGTGAGTATTATGTATGCCATTGTATTCACAAAACATGATATCACACATGATGTGAGCATTGCTAGTACATTCGTGGGCAATCTAGAGAATGAGTATTGGGAGTAAAAGAGTGAACCAACCTGACAGACTAGGCCTCAAAAAGACAAGGAACTCCACACCCACTAAACTCGAGCTTGTAACCTAAATCCTTCTACTTTCCTTTTGAAAGTGATATATTATTGTACATCCAATGGCCTTCTCCCTATTAACCTAGACACCTCCCACCTAAATGGCTCTAACGAGGGTACACCACCTCCTTTCATGTGACAACATGAAAGTGTTGGACTTGTAAGCCCTTGGCAACTGATGAATCTATTTCATCACCTTTATTCTATCATTTTGGCATTAAAAACATTATCTATTACATGTAAGTAGCATCATTTAGAACAAATTAATATTCATTATTTATCCCATTTATTGTATATAAAATACGATTTTTTAATGCCAAAATTGTAGAATAAAGAAAAGAAAAAATAAATAAAATTCTAACATTATTTATTGACCCTAAATCCCGAGATCTAGGCATCTTGATGACTGGGTCGATAGGAAATAAAGTATGGTGAGATAACGGCCAAAAATCTAATAAAATTCCCAATATATTTTGCTAAATATTTCATTTTTGGGACCTATTTTATTTTCTATTATTTATACATCAAATAAAGAAACTTTGAACATGAATTTTTTAGATAAAAATACACTAAAAATAATTGAATTCATATAAAAATAATATATTGTATAAATTTTATACTCAAAATAAAAATTTAAAAATCCAAACTTCCTAGACCCATATCTTCTCCATATGAACTAAAAATGTATCAAAATCAATGTAATTGTATATAACTTTTAATAAACTATTTTTATGAAGGTGGTTTCATCCATTTGGAGTTAAGATGCAAAAGTTAGGTTTTGGACCCATATTGTACGATATACCAGAATAAAATATTCATTTTATTTATTCTTTATTATTTTTCTAATTTACGTTTTTATAATTTTGTAAATATTATTTATTGTATATGTATATATCAAGAATAGAATAAAACCATGAATAAAATACAAAAATAAAATAAGTATATAAAATACATACATGATATACTTATACTTATATAATTAGTATTCCTATTTATTTAAGTGTACATATTACATCAAAACAATATAACAAAAATATATTTATGTGTATAAAAATACGTTATAAATATATGAATTTTGAAATAAAATAATAAAATATTATATACAAAATAAAAATAAAGCACTCAAAACATAGGTAAATATACTTATAAATTAAACTATAAAAAGTAACTTGTTATAAATAAGCCAATAAAAATAAATAAAAATCATAATAAAATACTATATAAAATAATAAACATTTTTCACTTTATAACATTAATTTATTTAATTCCTTTACTATTTAATATTAATTTTATAAATAATTTGGCTTGCCTTTTTTCTTATTTGTCCATGTGGACTAGTAAGGGGGAGTCAAGAGTTGACCTCATAAACTCTTCTCCCTAGACGAGTAGCCTTGTCAGACTTGCTCTAGACCCATCTTTTTCGATTTTCTCGAGGATTCCTTCATTCCTTTGGGTTTTTTTCTTCACCATTTTTTCTCCTCGTTCATCGAGCCATCTTGCACGATAAATTCCTCGAGGTATTCTCCTCTGAATAGAGTGATTGGCTGCAATCTTCCAGCCGCTCTAATCGTCTATACAAAAATGGGCCCTCCACCTTTCACTTGATTTTTTAATCTCATTTGCTTTGATTTCTATCCCCTTCTTGCGTCCAAAATCTCAAACCATGTAACAGGAGGTTCGCCCAGCTTTGAATCGGATCGAGGAAGAGATGTAGAAGGAGTTTTCACCATATACGTCGCTCGCCAGCATGAGGTTCCCATCTCCTTGGTTCCAGCTAGGTCAAGGTTATTTTCTTCTCTTATTAGATTCCCAGTAACCATAGGTTTAATTTTACATTTTAATTTATGCTTTTATCCGCTACATTAGCATAACTAAGCTCTTTCATGGTCCGCTAGATTTTAGCTCTAGCGAACCCTCCATCGTATCTCCATTGTGTTTTTGACGTGCTATCCGCATTCACTTTGTTTCCCTACGTTTCTCCTACACCTCACCCATCTTCATTCAAATTGCTCCTTCCTGGAGCAAGATCATAGTGCTCCACCTCCTCCGTTGGAGCAACCGCCATTCCGCGGTATTTCGCCTCATTTCCACCTGCTAAACGATCGAGATAGTTTGAAATCAACCCCTCGTTCTTCCTGTGTAGGCCTCTGAATCCAAAAGCCATACAACAATGACAACAACAACAAAGCCTTTTCCCACAATTAAGTAGGGTCGGCTACATGGATTCTTCGCCTCCATTCAGATCTATCTTGGGTCAATCCCGGGCTTATATCCATACAACTAAGATCCCTTTGTATAGTTTCTTTCCAACACTTCTTGGGTCACCCTCGTCCTCTCTTTACCGGCTCAACATCCTAACACTCGCATCTCCTAACTAGTGCATCAGCTGATCTTCTTTGCAAATGACCAAACCATCTTAAGTGGTTTCTCGCATCTTATCCTCGATCAGAGCTACACCAACTTTCTTTCTGATTGCATCATTCCGAATCCGATCTTTACGTGTGTTTCCACACATCCACCTTAGCATTTTCATTTCTGCTACAACCATTCTCTGCACATGTCTATGATTCACAGGCCAACATTCATATCCATAGAGCATAGCATGTCTCACAGTTGCTTTGTAAAACTTTCCTTTAATTTTTAAAGGAATTTTCTTATCACAGAGAACAACAGAGGCTCCTCTCCACTTTAGCCACCCTGCATTTATTCTATTAATAACATCTCCATCAATTTCCCCATCATGTTGCAAAACAGATCCCAAGTATCTAAAAGAATCTCTCTTCCGAATGTTATCATCACCAATGTTCACCTCGAATCCTTCACCATTGCTTCCATCAAAGGTGCACTTCATATATTCTGTCTTAGCCCTACTTATACGAAATCCTTTACTCTCCAATTCATGTCTCCAGATCTCAAGCTTCTCATTTACTCCATCTCTAGTCTCGTCAATCAACACAATATCATCAATAAATAACATACACCAAGGTAACTCATCTTGAATGTGACTGGTCAACTCGTCCATAATCAAAGTAAAAAAAATGGACTCAAAGCTGAACCTTGATGTAAACCAATGTTTATGTCAAAATAGCCAGTCTTCCCAGACGGGATCCTTACACAAGATAAAGCCCTATCATACATGTCCTTTATGAGGTTAATGTGTAGCACATGTACTTGTCTCTTCTCCAAAACTCTCCACAATATCTCTCGTGGGACAGAATCATAAGCCTTCTCCAAACCAATAAAGATCATATGAAGGTTCTTCCTTTTAGCTCTATAGATCTCCATTATTCTCCTCAACAAATGAATGGCTTCAATAGTTGAGCGACCTGGCATGAATCCGAATTGGTTTTCTTTTATGTTAGAAACTTGCCTCAACCTTCTTTCGATCACATGTTCCCAAATTTTCATAGTGTGACTCATCAGCTTGATACCTCTATAATTAGAACAATTTTGAATGTCTCTTTTATTCTTATAAAGAGGCACCACCATACTCCTCCTCCAATCTTCAGGAATTTTCTTGCTTTGCCAGATAACATTGAATAGATTCGTAAGCCAAGTCAAACCGCGCTCAAATAAAACTCTCCATACTTCTACAGGGATGTCATCCGGTGCTACACCTTTCCCAGGTCTCATAACCATCAAAGCCTCCTCTACTTCCTTTCTTTGAATCCGTCTATAGCTTGCACGATTCAAGTAACTTTCATTACTAGCCAGATCACCCAAAGTGATCTCTATTTCCTTCCCCAATGAAAAGTTTATGAAAGTACTGCTCCCATGTAGTCTCTATATCCTTCCGAGTAACAAGCACGCTGCCTTCCTCGTCCTTAATGCATCTCACTTGAGAAAGGTCTTTGGTCTTTATTTCTCTTGCTTTGGCCAACCTGAATATATCCTTCTGGCCCTCCTTAGAGTCGAGATTTTTATACAAAACTTCATAAGCTTTTGACTTAGCTTCGCTTACAGCCTTCTTTTCTTCCTTCTTCGCTATTTTGTAGTTTGTAATCATTTCCTCTGTTTTATCTTTAGACATAGCCTTAAAGTATGCTCTTTAAATTTTTAGCCTCTCTTGCACCCCCTCACTCCACCACCAAGCATCCTTTTGACCTAGAGCTCCTCCCTTTGACTCGCTTAACATCTCTTTGGCTACCTTTCAGATACAAGATGCTACTGCCTCCCACATCTCGTTTGCACTTCCGCTACAATCCCAAGATAAGTCTTCTAAAACCTTCTCCTTAAAGCTCGATTGCTTCAGTGGAAGATTCCACCATCTAGTTTTAGTGATCTTAGGAACCCTCCTTTTCTTTACCAACCCTTTTATTTGTACATCTAAGACTAACAAACGATGTTGGGTTGTCAAACTCTCTCCTGGGATTACTTTATAGTCTTTATAACACAACTGATCTATTCTTCTCAACGCAAAGTAATCTATCTGTGTTCTAGTTGGCCCACTCTTATAAGTAATTAAATGCACCTCCCTCTTCTTGAAGAGAGTGTTTGCTATGAAAAGATCATATGTTGTTACAAAATCCAGGATGACTTTTCCCTCTTCATTTCTATCCCCAAAACCATGTCCTCCATGAACACTAGCATACCCTGAAGCATATTTTCCCACATGTCCATTAAGATCTCCACCAATGCAAATCATCTCTTTTTTTGAGATTCCTTGTAAAATCTTATCTAGATCCAAAAGCCATATGGAGGCAATTTTTAAGACTGTCAGATGTTCTTGGAACTTCCTTGCTCCTCTGACCTCTGTGGATCACTCCAATGATCCTCTGAGCCTTTTGAGCTCTCGAGCCAATAGAGGATGCTGCAATGAACCTTCTACGCCACTTGGATTAGCTCTAAGTGGATGGTGTCGTGTTACATCATCAACTGAAGCTCTCCCATGGCTGTGTTCTTCCATGTTCTTCTGAAGAGGTTCACAGCCGTTGGATCAAGCTTCCTCTCCTAAATCTCTAACCAACATCGAATCCGTCACGCCTCAGCTGTGGATCTTATCTGTGATATCTAATCTCATCCACTGAATCCAAAGGTGTATCGACCATTCACGCGTGGACACATGGATAAGTGAAGTTATCTCTACCATTCGCCTGTTCCTATTAAGGGGAAATTTACACTCCAAACCCTTGATTTTATCGATTTATAATTTAGTAATGTAATTTAATTTTAATGCTTTAATATTTTGGTAAAATTTGCACCGGAATCCCTATAGTGTATTCATACTACATAGTAGTCCAGTCCATGTCACTTCACGTGCAATCCCACTTGAGGTTGCAATTTTAAAGAAATAACCTTGTGGGTTTTTGTATTTAAGTTTAATCCATAAACTTTCATTAGCAATTATAAAACTTTGAGATATTTGCACTTTATCCCTTGCCTTTATTTTTATTTGCACTTATACCCCTACTAGTTCATCAATTTTGTGCTCGTTTTCCACTTATTAAAAATATCATCCACGCATTAAAAAAATATAAAAAATATTTAATGAATGCATGCTAGCATCTACATTCACTATTTTTTATTTTGATTTTAGGCAATTTTAATATTTAATAAAAATCAAAAGAACATATTTTCGTCCATATTTGGTTTATAAATTACCAAAAAATATAAAAACATTTTGAAATTTCGTAAAAAATATATTTATTTTATTTTAGTATTTTTTAAAATGTAGAGCAAAATCCATAAAAATAGAAGAAGAAAAAGACTAAAAAATAAAAACCTATAAAATCCCTTATATAAATATAAAAAATTACTAAGAACACAAAAATATTCATTTCTATTTATAATTTTTAAATATTATTAGTTGTTTATTAAAATTTATTTGGAAAATTCTGGACATTTTTTTCTATTTTTAATATCCAAATCAATTCGATCTATTTATTTAATCCATGATTTGTAATTTTTTTGACTTTAAAATATATGAAAAATCAAAAAAATTACCTAAAAAATATATATATCGTTAAAAATTTGTTAAAACCTTAAAAAAATGTTTCATGTATTTTGACTAATTTTGATAGTATTTATAACTATATTACTCTATATTGTGTATATATCCTTATATATTCTCATATTTATTTAAAAGAAAAGGAAATAAAAGTCAAAAATTATACAAAAAAACAAAAATTATAAAATTAGAATCAATTAAAAAAATATAAAAAATAGAATCCATAAAAAAATATAAAATTAAGAACCCACATAAAAATACATAGATAAGAGAAACACAAATTTTGGATTTCATTTTCCCAATCTACCATTTTATCTGTGTGTTTGACACTCTAGACATACTTACATTTATACACACATTTGTATAGTTATAATAAATTTAAAATCCACGTTTATATTTGATTTTATTTCTATATCTATTTTGGATTAATTATTGAATTATCAGGGTTTCATGAGAGGTCGCTTTGACGACTGTCGATCTGTCATGTGGACTGATGAGACCTCTCTAGAATTTCGGTTATCAAATGGAATCGTTATTGGGGAGAAACGTTGTATAGATTGGATTTCTTTATTTGTGCTTTCTTGTCTCTTTTGTCTATATTTTCCTGTATTGATTTTCTATTTTATTCATAATATTTGTGAATTGTCTTATCACCCTCTTTATATGAATCAAGGAAGGCTCTCCTAGGAGCGCATGTGCATCCACATGAAGCGGAGTTGACTATTATACACTAGCTGACAAGAGAGAGCATCAAAGGAGTTGTTGTAGGATTTTTGAAGGCAAGTGCATTTTAATTTATTTTCTTGATTCCATTAGTAATTTAAAGTGAGAGAGAGACACTATTATTGTAGTAACTTGGACTCTCTAGGACTCTCCACACTTCATGAGATCTATTGCTCGAGTGATTGTTCACTTGGGTACCTCGTCATTTTTGTCGTGTTTTGTCACTTTTATTTTTATTTATTTTTCGCTTTTATTTTTATTTGTTTTGTGTGATTGAGTCCTAGCTTAGGATTTGCTTGCTTGAAAGATTAAGGTCCAAAACCATAATATATTTGCATGTACATATAGATTAGCTTTTTAACTAAATCAAATCGTAATTATTTGTTATTTATACTTGAGACCGCGTGCTGAGAGAGGTCACATACAACGCTTGCAGGTCCCATTGTGATGGACATTGAATGGCATCAAAGATCGGACTTTTGTTCAAATATCTAGATAGTTAGCCTCTGGTTCTTCACGCAAATAGCTTATTCTATTCTAGGGCAATTTCATTGAATAAAATTTACATGTAAATAGGTTTCAATTTTTCTTAGCATCCTTGCATGAATAGAGCTGGAGGCATGAGCATTTCCACATACAATTAATCATCAATTTTGCCTGCATTGCTTTTCCAACTCTCTCCCTTTGATTCTGATCACATGCAATCTAAAAATAATTGAACCCTTGTTAGGTTTGTGATTTTCATTAAAAATACAGAAAAGGTGATAACTAATAAAATTAGAACTGCTAAGATTTTTCGACACTATAATAAAAAAGAACAATCCTTGTCTTGGGGAAAGTAACCCCCTCATTGTTTGTGCATTTTATTCAAATGTACACACTAAGGGTTAGTGCCTCAATCCCAGGCCTTCCTACGTTATTGTACAACTTTGTGATTATCACCTAAATCTAAAATTTGAAAAGATAAAAAGACAAAACTTTTATATCCTCATTGTATTGAGTAGGTGAATTAAGGTATTTGTTTTGTGTATATTTGTTTGTGTTTGTGCATACTAGATCGTCTCTGTACACTTGCGCCTTTTTCTCACATAACTTGATTTGACCTTCGTGTTCTCCTGATCCCTTTCTTTTGTTTCGGAGATGGCACACGGGAGTGATTTTTATCTGGACTTTGCGAATCACTTGTACCTTCCAGCGGGTCCACCTCCATTGTACTAGGACTTTGTTCCTTGACGATGGTGATTCAAGTAATATAATGCCCTTCTTGTTGGTACTCTCTCTTCACTTAGCGCCTCTCAAAAAAACTAGGATGATTTGTTAATTTGCTGATGGATCAATAAAGAGGTCGAAGGTTATTCTAGAGAACGTTGTCACTCAGATTCAGGGCATGAGCTTCACTACTGATTTTATCGTATTGCCCATGAAGACCTCCACCCATGTGGAGTATATTCCAATCATCATGGAACAACCTTTCCTTGCCTCTACGAGAGCCATTATTGATTATGGATCTGGAGAGATTTGATTCCATTCTGATGTCGGGAGCGATTGTTGATCACTTGAGAACGACCGCTCGAACAGAGGAGAGAGTCCTACGCTCCACACAAAGCGAGAGAGAAGTCATTGAACTGACCTCTCACAGAGCCTCATGTGATCGTCTCAACAATCAACCCACACAATGTAAATCAATCAATGAATAAATAGGTGTGAATCAAAATTTATTATAAACCCTTCACATAAATGTGTATAATGACAAGCAAAGTAGGGTGTCAAACACAGGAAGACAAACGTCCTAGCTTTTAATATTATTTATAAATAATGAATAAATAATATAGGTGTGTATGTATATATATGTGCATTCCTGTTTCCAAAAATATGCGGGTTTTAACTAAATAAAGTAAATAATTGAATGTTTGTCTATTTTAATTGAATGTTTGTCTATTTTTGAATTTTTTAAAATATCCATTGACAAGAAAATGCAATGAAAAATTTATATAATGTTCAAGGACATAGCATGAGCATACACAAATTTTGCAGAATTTTTAGATCATGAAACATTTATTTTGATGAAAATAGCAAGAAATTCAAGGTCTGGGGTACATGGACCTAAATGCAATTATTAAAAAGCTTTTGTAGAAAATGTAACAATATTGAACTTGTGGGTGGAAACAGAAATTTAACGAGAGAACACGTGTGATGCACATGCCTTGAATTTGGTAGGGACCTTTTCGTAATTATAGAAACTTTCAGGGACTACTTTGCAATTTTTCAAATTTTTTATTTTAAAAACCCAACCTAGGGTTCCTTCTCTTCCTTCCTTCGTATATTCTAAACAGGGGGAGCCTCGTCGCCTCCACTTCAGATCTAGAGGGGCTTCGCGGCTAGCACGTCGGAGGCGGCGTCGGTGGATGACGTGGCCGCTGGATGCTCGACATCTCGCGGGGGTGGAGGTCAGCACAGCACGAGTGGCGGAGTTGCAATTAGGAGCGGGGGGAAGGGCTGCCTCGTGAGCGCGGTGGCAACCACGAGCGGTGGCCGCGGGCGTTGACACCGTGGTGCTGGGCGGTTGGCTGGAACAGGGGCACTCGCTGGAGGGCAGCTTCCATAGGGCAGAGGCGCAGGAGCGCCATGGTGGAGATCATGGAGGTGGGAGCGATGAACCTCCCGGCGGGAGGGCGTTGACGATGAGTGGAGGGGGCCAAGGGCGGCGTCGCTTCCGTCGGTCTGGGAGGTGCTGCGGGCCACGAGCAGTGGGTGGAGGCGGTCGCAGGGATACTGCCGTTGGGTGATGGTGTGTGGAGATGACCCTGCGCGCTGGAGGCGATAGCCACCTATGGCGGAGTGCGGGCAGCGGGGGTGGTGTCCCTGCCGCCTGTTGCGATTGATTTTTTTATATATAAAAACTGTAAGCAAAAAAACTGTAAATGAATTTTTTATATTTTTTTGGGATTTTTACCCGGCAGACCATGTAATCTTTTGCAATTACCGCTACAACCTCCAAAACATCGTAATTCCTCTCTCGACCCCGTAAACTTGCTCCGTCTTACCCCACGAACCCTACCGTTAAATTTACACATCTAAAGTTAACTTATGTGAGTTAAAAATGAGTTAATCTAACCATTCTGTGATCCGACGGCTAAAATTAACCAAGAAATAAAAAAATTATCCTCCCTCATTTACAGGCTTTCCCTCAAGTGCAACTGGGAGGTGGACGTGAGACTCCTCGGCGGCGGAGCTCCGAGGAGGACCAGAGGCTTTGAGGAGGAGTGTTGCTCGGGGAGGACGATGCAGGGGGAAGGGGGGACGCTGCTTCTCTGGATGGAGGCAGTCGGCTTCCAGGGGGATGGGGACGGTCCGCTTCTTATGTGCGCATGTACCTCACACACACCGCTTCTTCTTCCTCGTGTCTTCTCTACGACGTCCGCCCCCTGCTTCCCCTCTTCTTCCTCCGGTCGCTCAACCTCCACCAACAGCCTAACGCCAAGGCCGTACGTTTAACCACTCGTGGTCACGCACTCACTGTCGGTGACCACATCCTCTTCCTTGGGCCCCAAGTTTAGATCCCTATATATAGGACCACCTTCCCCATTGACTCGGGCATTCGTCATTGTCATGTAAGCTCCAACGAGAGAGAGGTTCAACATGATCGATTCACCGGAGCGTGAGCCGTCGTGCACCTACACGATTAGCTCTGTGTTCGTCGCACGTCGAGACTGTTATCTCCTGGAGCCCTCCAAGCTCCGGGTTCACAAGAGATTATTCACAACTATAACATCATGTATCCCATTCCAGGTTAGATTTTTCGATAGTCTCTTCCTTTCCCTCTCCCGATTTCTTCTTATCTTGTGTTATTTCTCTTCACAATCCTCTACCGCTCGCCCATTCCTTAACATCCGACCAAAATCCACCGCAACCTTTGCGATTAGCTCAGCTTACGACCTTAGATCCATCAATCCAAATTTCGATCCTCGTTAAAGGACCAGACCATTTGTATACCTTCCATTTTGCATTTAACCTTCGGTCGAGGTTTGAACCTTGAGCCTATTTCGTCTTCCAACAGATCGAGATACAAGCGCCTGACGCACTGCATCTGTTCTTCATTGGAGAATCGACCCGATCAGCACTGTATTGAGTTTTATTCACCGGAGACATGGAATCGAGATCATTCATCAAATATGAGCTCCATGCCACCTCGAGGCATTGACGTCAACATCTTCCGCCCGAGTAGGGGGGGTTCCGCTGCTCGGAGCAGGAGGGGGCTGCGGGAGGCTGCTGCGCCGGGTGCGGGTGGGTCGAGCGGGAGGGGGAGGGAAGGGGGGTGTGGGAGGCCGCGAGCTGTGGTGGGTGCAGGGGGCTCCGAGTAGGGGGTGCTCTGCTGCGGCTGCGGGAGGGCTCGAAGCGGCAGGGCTGGGGGTGGGGGGGGGGGGGGGGGGGTGGCTGCTCGGAGCATGAGGGTGATGCGCCGGGAGGGGGCTGATGCGGCTGCGGGGGCATGGAGCGGGAGGCTGCTCGGAGCGGCAAGGTTGCGCGGGCGTCGATGATGGAGGTCAACCACATGGTTGGTGCTGGGCAGTGGGGAGATGGATGAAGGTGAGAGGGAGTGGCAGATAACGTAAATTCGATAAATAAAATAGGCATAATATTAAAGAGTGTCACGGAATTCGGTTACTTTTAACGGGTAAATAGATGGAGGTTAACCACAGGGTTTATATGGTAAGGGTTAGCAAGTTTAAAGGGTCGAGGGAGGAATATCGATGTTTCAAAGGTCGTGGCGGTAATTGACAAAGTTTATAGGGTCTGCCGGGTAAAAATCCCATTTTTTTAAGCAGTAACAGTAGACAAACAGAAATACATTTTTTAATGATCATGTAAAAGAAGGTTAGAGAGAAGAAATACAACTATGTGATTTTTTATATATCTATTTTATTTATAAATAAAATAGGAGGTGTGAATGGTGTGGATCTTGCGATATGGAAGATAGACCCAAATCTCAGGGCACAGTGTGTGACCGGAGTTGATAGATTATGCGAGGTAGAACGAGAACGTATAAAGATAGAGAAAATGGTGTCGAAAATCGGTGTCGGATCGAAAATGTGATATGTATAAAAATTAGTGATGATAATTATGGATCTAGATCTACGAGCTTGATGAAATAAAAACTACGCTATGGTTACACTAAAGAAATGACAGAATATTGGATCTCACCTTGAGGTCGGATACATCGTGATAGCCTCGACGAGGGCCGACTCGTTGTCACCGGACGACTCGAAGGCTAGACACCCTTCTTTGACAAGATTGCTCTCGGAGATCGGGCTCCTCTCCACTAAAGATTGATCAAAGAATAATGAAGGAGGAGGAACCCAATAAATAGAAGACGAAAATCAAAATGTAAAGTATATACAAATAACGAAGGTTTTTATTGGTCAATAAATAATTAAATTAATTAATTAATAAATTCGGAATTAAATAAAATAAATAAAATAATTAATTTATAGAAATTAATTAGCCACCTTAATGGTGGTTAATTAAGGTATATAATAATATCTTATATACAAGGCATGTTTTCAAATCCAATAAATAAAAAATAATTAAATAATTAAATATAAATTTCATAATTAAATTAAATTAATTAATTAATGTTATATATTTAAATTTTTTAGTAATTTTTATGTAAGGAAATTAGTTGTATACAAATATTATGTATATATAATACAATATATACATGTACTAATAAAGAAATAATTTTTAAATAATATTTTTTAATTTTAATTTTTTTCTTTTTTAAATAATGAAGATAATATTTACAATTATGTAAATTATGTATAAAAAATAAATGTGAATAAATATGTACAATAAGTAAGTGTAAAAGTGCACAAAACATCCCAGAAAACCGTTCTTTTCAACCATAACTCTAAAAATTATGAAACCATAGCCATTTGAAAGACAATTTAATTTAGAGTATAATGGAACTGAGTTTGATCAATTTGAGTCCATTTGGAGCCGGAATTGATCATTTATGTCACTTTACGGCTTTTTCTTAGTGTAATTATGTGTAACATGTACATTATTTTATTTTGAGATTATTTTTATTATGTACAAGACATTTTTATTTACAACTTTTATTTACAAAAATATTCAATTTTAGGTCAATTTATGTACAAAAAAAATAGTACAAGTTTTGTACAAATATATAGGAAAAGTATTTACAAAATATTTTTCGATTTTTGAATTAAAGACCCTATCTCCCCCTACTTTATTCCTGATCTATCAGGTCAAGTCTTCACCTTCTCTAGGGGTTCGAGTCAGTATGCATTTATTTCATAAATTCATCCTTCATTTTTCTTTTCTTTTTCTTTGCTTCTTTATTCTTTTATTTGAGTGTTAAAAGTGTTAAAAATGCATATTTAACAAATGCATGCAAAATGGTAATTTCATGTAATTAGTGGGTATTTAAAGGTGTTTGACTAGGGAAATGAAGCTAAAATAAAAGAATAAAGATGACGAATCATGTATTCATCATTCTCCTGTACTTTACCTTTGCTAGTCCCTTAGCAACACTTATTTGGAAAATAAGTGAAAACAAATATAAAGAAAAGAAGAAGGAAAGAAGTTAAAACAATATTGACTTTTAAACTTATCTTCATAAAATTGTAGCATGGTGCATTGTCAGAGCTTTGGATTATTAGCGTGTCAGAACCTTAATGGGAAATGGATTTAAAACCTAGCAGCCTCTAAGTTCCATAAGACTCCTATTCAGGTCTCCTCAATAGTCATATCAAAACAAGACTACTTACACAAATTCTTATGACTATGAATCTTTACTTGTACAGTATAAGTGAAATATAGCTCCTCATCTCAAAAGTAGCAAAGAAACGACCTCTCTCAACAAGGTAACTCTAATCCCCCGATCTGGCAACTCTTTCCTCGGGGAGTGGGGATATTCCCTTCTACGTTCAAGTACAACCAGCTCAAGAAGAGGGGATAGAGAAGAGAATGGATGGTAGCCAGTGTAGTTACCTATCCTTGGATGCATGACCAGTGTAGCCAAGTCGTCTGCTGCAAGCTTAAAAACATTTGACTTCGAAGCTCTTATTCTTTTTTTCACTTGTATATACACTTCGGCAGACATTTTACTTTTCAATCAGGCCTGCCCACTTTTGAAGATTATGCATTTTTTTAAAAAATATACAAGGTGCATCATGTATATACAAGGAGGATGAGAGGTTCTGCCTAGATGTACTACCCTCGTATGCTACCCCAAGCCAAAAGATTCCGCCCCCTCACTACCTCCTCCATGAAGAGCTATGTGTAAAGTGTGTATCCAAGGTAAGCCATGGTTTGAAAGAATCATGCGTGTGTTATTAAATATTCTACTTAGACTTATCAACATGACATGTAAACATAGTCTTATGGACTCAAAGAATTAAGTCAGTAGCACCTGAAAAGTATTAACTCCAGTTCTTATAAGATTCCTCTGAAATTAAGTGGATTAAGGTCCAACTAAGCTCCATTCTTCAAATTTATTCGGGACTTAGTTTAAATGTTAAAATTATCCTAAAAAATTCAAATGCAAGAAATATGTACAATGCAAAGAAAAGAAAGCAAGATCTTTTTTGTGAAATAGTTTTTTTATAATTTTGAACTTTTTATGGATTTTTGAAAAAAATATGCTCATGCAAAAAAAGTTTTTTTTGTAGACAAATAGTCAGTAATATATAGAAGTATATACAATTTTTTTAATAAGGGTTAGGGATGATATGCACATATTTACACATGATTGAGTCAATTATTTTTACAAGAATGAGATGAAAGGATTTACAACTTGAGTAACTTATGCAGGTATATACATACAGTTGAATTTTTTTTTGTGATGCATATACTCCTTAAACTTATTTGAAAATAATTTTACAAATAATTTTAAAAACTATAGACCAAAATAATTTTTTCAAACAATTCTACAAATCATTTACAAACATTTGAAAACAACTTTTCAAACATTTTTCAAACAGTATATATAGATTTTCAAAATAATTTTTTAACCATTTTTCAAAACATTTGCAAATAGTTTTACAAAATAATTTTATTTCACATAAAGAAAGGAAAAAATTTACAAGCCAAAATATTTTTACAAAGGCTAAAAATATTTTACAAACATTTTTAAAATAGTTTTCAAATGATTTTACAAATAGATTTTCAAACTACTTCGAAAATATTTTTCAAAATATTTTAACCAAACTTTATTAAGCAGTGTATACAAAAAGAATTTTGAGGAAATTTCTGCATCTTTTTATTAGTTAGTTTTTTTACCATTATTTTTACAGTATTTTAGCCATATTAAAAATATGAAAGTACAAGATATGGCTAAAGTATATATACAATGTATATTTCATCCCCTATATTTAGCTCGAACTATGTCCTCATAGTGATCAAAGAGCTCAAAAGGAAGACATAGCTCGTGTTAAGTACAGAAAAGAAAAAAGAATACTATACTACAACGATGAATAAAAGAATAATATCAATAGAAGTCGGTGATCCCCCTATACTTATGATCAAGTAATCCTAAGTATAGAAGATTGTACACAAGGGGAAAACCGAGGAGTAGAATGTATTGGGTTTACCTACCCTATACTTACGATAAAATATCCCTAAGTATAGGTAGAAAAACAGAGGTAAAAAGAATAAAAAGAATAATCACAATCCTGACACCCCTATACATAGGGTAAAGTACACCCTAAGTATATCATAATCATGAGATGGAAATGGGGCGTTAAACGAATGTGCGATATGGACATCTGGATCTATACGGCTGTGGGAGGAAGTCATAATCAGGCATGAGATACAAATGATGTGAGTCAAAAACCACATATCAATAAATATGAATGGGTGCAACATCGATGATCAGCGGATCATGATCTAGATATGGCTTCAGGAGCCGACCATTAACTTAGAAGGTGGACTCTGATAACATCTCAGATATATCAGTGCTGCAATTGTCATGCACCTTTCGGACCATGTATGGTCCCTTCCACTTACTCTGCAACTTCCCTGGAAATAGTTTTATCTTGGCATTGAATAATCATACTTTATTGTTCGGCTCAAACTACTTATGGCTGATGTGAGAATCATGCCATGTCTTCACTCGCTCCTTATATTGTAGGCTACTCGAAAAGGTTGTATCTCTAAGTTCCTCCAGGTTTGCCAATTCTGCCTTTCTCTGATCTCCTACACTCTCTGGATCCAATAATATCTCAGTTACATCCCAAAGTGACTTATGCTTCAGCTCAACTGGTAAGTGGCATGGCTTGCCATAAACGAGTCGGAATGGAGATGTACTCAATGGAGTCCTGAAGGATGTCTGATATACCCATAAGACCGAGTCCAAAAGCTGTGGTCAATCCTTTCAGTCTGGGCAGACTACCTTTTGCAATATAGTCTTAATATCCATGTTAGAAACCTCAGCAAGACCATTTGTCTTTGGATGATAAATAGTAGCAACTCCATGATCTATGTTGAACTCGTTAGTAAGGGCCCTTACCTTGTTGTTGATAAAATGGGTCCCCATCTGATATCAAAACTCAAGGTACTCTGAACCGTGAAATGATATTTTTCCTCAAGAATTCGTAAATAGTATTAGCATATGTGGTTTGGGCGGGGATGGCCTCAACCCAATGACTCACATAATCTACAGTAAGAAAAATATACTCAAATCCCTGACTCTTAGGAAATGGGTCCCTGAAATCGATGCCCCATGCGTCAAAGACCTCACAGAAGTGAATGGGCTGCATCGGCATCATATCTCTCTGTCCACAAGTCCCCATTTTCTGACAGTCACTACATCTCTTCACGAATTCATCTGAATCCTTAAAGAGGGTAGGCCACCAAAGGCCGTATTGAAGCACCTTTTGTATTGTCCGTCTCCCAGAATGATGTTATCCTACCTCAAGCTTGTGACAATAGGTGAGGACGCTATGATGCTCTTCTTAAGGAATACACCGTCTCCAGATGCTATCCTCCCTCATGGTATAGAGTGGAATTTTCCCAATGGTACTACTTGGCCTTCGCAAGAAAGGTCTCAAGTCCTTGTCTAGGCTAATCTTGTGGAATTTTCTTTGTGACAAGATAGTTCACAATGTCAGCGTACCATGGAAGTGAGGTGATTTCAAGGATTGCCTCATCTGAGATTGTCTCTGTAATAGGTGTGATCTGATCCGAATCCTCAAGGTTCTCTAAATGAGAGAGGTGATCCGCCACCACATTTTTGACTCCAAGTTTATCCTTAATCTCTATGTCAAATTCCTGGAGTAGAAGGATCCATCTGGTTAATCTGGATTTGGCATCCTTCTTTGCCATTAAGTATCAAATGACAGTCTGATTCGTATAAATAGTCACTCTAGATCCAAGAATGTAAGATCGAAATTTATCCAAGGTAAAAACTACATCTAGTATCTCCTTTTCTCTAGCAGCATCCAATGTACGGCTAGCGTAGTGAATGGAAAATGGTAATCCGTCCCTCTTCTATCCTAGCACGGCCCCTACGGTAAAATCGGAGGCATCCATCATGATCTCAAATGGGAGAGACCAATCAGGCGGTTGAAGGACAAGAGCCACGACAACTACATTCTTGAGAGTCTTAAATGGCGCAAGACACTTATCATCGACAAGGAATTCGATGTCTTTTATCAATAAATTAGTAAGAGGTCGGACAATCCTGTTGAAGTATTGTATGAACCGTCGCTAGAAAGCGACATACCCTAGAAAAGACTGCAACTGTCGTAAATTGGACGGTGGATTGAGTTTCCTTATGATATTTTCCTTGGTCGGGTCAACCTCTATGCCCCTGTTGGAGATGATATGGCCAAGGACCGTCTCCTAAGTCATCATGAAGTGAATCTTCTCCCAAGATAATACTAAGTTGACCTCAATGCAGCACTGAACTCTAGGTAATCAAGACATGCATCAAAACTATTACCGTAGACCGAGAAGTCATCCATGAAGACCTCTAAAAATTCACCAACCATGTCTGAGAAAATATAGAGAATGCACCTTTGGAATGTAGCTGGGGCATTACATAATCCAAAGGGCATCCATCTAAAAGCATACGTCCCAAATGGACAGGTGAAAGTTGTTTTCTCTTGGTCTTCGGGCGCTATGGCCATCTGGTTGTATCCCAAATACCCATCCAGAAGGCAGTAGTAACTCTTCCCAGCTAATATCTCATGATCTAATCTATGAATGGTAACGGGAATCGGTCCTTCTTGGTGGCATGATTCAATCGTTTGTAGTCCACACAGATCCTCCAAGAAGTGGGTACTTGGGTAGCTATCTCCTCTCTAGACTCGCTCACAATTGTGGTGATACCTGTCTTCTTGTGTACCACATGCAATGGACTAACCCACTTGGAGCTGGAGATGAGGTAGATAAAATTGTTGCTCCACCACTTAGATATTTCCTTCATGACCACCCCTCAAAGATTTGGGTTCAACCATCGCTGGAACTCACGCGAGGGCTTGGCGTCTTCTTCAAGATAAATGTGGTGAGAGCACATGGCCGAACTTATCCCTTGGAGATCAGCTACATTGCTTCCTATTTCCTTACGCTTTCTTTCAAGAATCTCCATCAAATGAGATTTTTGATCTTCAGTCAAATCTGCTGAGGTGCCGCGGGTGCCGACACCGCGGTGCTGGGAGGTTGGTTGGAATGGGGGCGCTCGCTGGAGAACAGTTGTTGCAGGGCAGAGGCATGGGAGCGCCGCGGTGGAGATCTTGGAGGTGGAGGCGATGGACCTCCTAGCGGGAGGGCGTCGATGGAGAGTAGAGAGGGCCACGGGTGGCACCGCTTTCATTGATCTGAGATGTGCTGCGGAACATGAGCTGTGGGAGGATGTGGTCGCGGGGTTGCTGCTGCTGGGTGGTGGCGTGCAGCGACGGCCCTACATGTTGGAGGCGACGACCGCCTGTGGTTGGATTGCGGGCGGCAGGGAGTGGTGGCCCTGCTGCCTACTACGATTGATTTTTTCATTTTTTTCTAAAACTGTAAGCAAAAAACTATAAATAAAATTTTTTATATTTTTTTGAAGCAGGAATCGTAGACAAACAGAAATATTTTTTAGATGATCCTGCAAAACAAAGGTTAGAGAGAAGAAACATAATTATGTGATTTTTTATTTATCTATTTTATTTATAAATAAAATAGGAGGCATGAATGGTGTAGATCGTGCGATATGGAAGATAGACCCAAATCTCCGGTCACCGTATGTGACCAGAGTTGATAGATTGTGCGAGATAGAACGAGAACGTTTAGAGATAGAGAAAATGGCATCAAAAATCGATGTCGGATCGAAAATATGATATGGATGAAAATTAGTGGTGATAATTATGGATCTAGATCTATGAGCTTGATGAAATAAAAACTATGCTATAGTTATACTAAAGAAACGACAGAATAATTGGATCTCATCTTGGGGTCGGATACATCGTGATGGCCATGATGAGGGCCAAATCACTGTCACCGGACAGCTCGAAGGATGGGCTCCTCTCCATCAAAGATTGATCAAAGAATAATAAAGGAGGAGGAGCCCAATAAATAGAAGATGAAAATCAAAATGGAAAGTATATACAAATAAGGAAGGTTTTTATTGGTTAATAAATAAATTAAATAAATAATTAAATAAATTAATTAGAAATTCGAAATTAAATAAAATAAATAAAATAATAAATTTATTGAAATTAATTAGCCACCTTAATGGTGGTTATTTAAGGTATAGAACAATATCTTATATACAAAGAATGTTTTTCAAATGCAATTAATTAATTAATTAATTAAATAATTAAATCCAAATTTCGCAATTAAATTAATTTATTTAAATAATGTTAGATATTTAAATGTTTTGGTAATTTTTATGTAAGGAAATTAGTTTGTATACAAATATTATGTACATATAATACAATATACACATGTATAAATAATGAAATAATTTTTAAATAATATATTTTAATTTTATTTTTTTAAATTTTGTATTTTTAATAATGAAGATAATACTTACAATTATGTACATTATTTATAAAAAATAAATATGAATAAATATGTACAACGAGTAAGTGGTAAAACTGCATAAAACACCTTATAAAACCATCTTTTCAATTGTAACTCCAAAAATTATGAAACAACAACCATTTTAAAGATAATTTAATTTAGAGTATAATGTAGTGAGTTTGATTCAATTTGACTCTGTATGGAGCCAGAATCAATCGATCAATTGTCACTTTACGACTTTTTCTAAGTATGATTATTTATAATATGTACATTATTTTATTTTGCGATTATTTTTATTATTTACAAAACATTTTTATTTAAAACAATATTTAATTTTAGGTCAATTTATGTACAAATAAAATAGTACAAGTTTTATACAAATATACAAAAAAGTATTTACAAAACATTTTTGAATTTTTGAATTAAAGACCGTATCTCCCCCTACTTTATTCCTGGTCGATCAGGTCAAGTCTTGACCTTCTCTCATGGTTCGGGTCAGTCTGCATTTATTCCATAAATTCATCCTTCATTTTTCTTTTCTTTTTCTTTTCTTCTTTATTCTTTTATTTGAGTGCTAAAAAGTGTTAAAAATGCATATTTAACAAATGCATGCAAAATGGTAATTTCATGTAATTAGTGGGTATTTACAGGTGTTTGACTAAGGAAATGAAGCTAAAATAAAAGAATAAAGTGGATTCATCATCCATCTAAAATAAGGATCTTTGAAATCCCAAACTATGAGATGATGTTATCTTTCAGGGGTTTGCATATTGTTCAGCTTTCTACCACTCGATATGGAATGGCTCCTACCCATTGACTCACATAATCTATGACAAGAAGAATGTATTCGAAGCCTTGACTGCTAGGAAACAGACTCATGTAGTCAATGGTCCACGCATCAAACACATCAGATATCTAGATAAATTTTAGGGGCTTGTTGTCTTTAACACCAAGGGCTTTTCCCATTTTCTGACAGTCGGTATGTGCTTTCACATATTCATTTGCATCTTTAAATAGTGCTGGCCACCAGAGGCACACTACAATATATTCATTGTTGTTCTGCTTCCAGAAGGGTGTCAACCAGAATCGAGCTTATGGTAGTGCTCGAGGACACTAGTATACTCCTTCTAAGTGACACACCAACTACAAATACAATCCTCTCATTCCTTGAACAAATATGGATCTTCCCACTGCTAGAAATGGATGTCGGATAAGAACTTGTCTTTCTTGATTTTTGTCAAGTCTTGTGGGACCACTCTATAAATGAGTTCACAATATCGGCATACCATGGAAGAGACCCAATGCTAAGTATGGATTCACCAAGGAAGGTGTTTGTGATCGGTGCACTATTAGCTGAGTATCTCGGCTTTCAATACTAAGTAGGTCATCTGCCACCACATTCTAAACTCTATGACTATTTCTTATTTCCAGGTCAAACTCCTAGAGGAGAAGGATCCATCATAGTACATAATATTTAGCATCCTTTTTCTGTTGTAAGTATCAGATGGCAGAATGGTCAATGAAAATGATAACTTTTGATCCTGTGAGATAGGATTTGAACTTCTCTAAAGCAAATACTACTACCAGAAACTCTTTCTCTATAACTATATAATTTCTTTGTGCTTCATCAAGAGTCTTACTGGCATAGTGAATTGAATAGGACATCTTGTCCCTTCTTTGTCCTAATACATCCCCAAATGCAAAATCTTATGTATCCATCATGATCTCGAATGGAAAAGACCAATCAGATGGTTGTAGGACTGGACCATGAGTGACAATCTCTTTCAATTGATAACATGATTAGAGAATCGATTGATCTACAACGAACTCGGTCTCCTCGCAAAGAAGCTCAATAAGAGGTCGGGCAAGCTTGTTGATGTCCTTGATAAATCAGATATAGAAGTCGACATGGCCTAAGAATGACCTTACATTCTTCACATTCTGAGGTGGCTTGAGTTTAGCAATTAGATCCCTTCACTGGGTCGACTTCCATGCCATTCTTGGAGATGTCATAGCCTAACATGATACCTTTTGTGACCATGAAGTGGCTCTTTTCCCATTATAGAACAAGATTGGCATCATGACTCTTATTTAGTACTATGTCTAGGTGCTGAAGACATGAATCAAAACTATCACCGTAGACGAAGAAATCATCCATGAAGACTACAAGAAAACTCTCGACCATGTCAGTTTTGCAACTCTGGAAGGAATCTAGAGCATTACAGAGTCTAAAGGGCATCCTCCTAAAAGCATAGGTGCCAAACAGGCCGGTGAAATTTGTCTTCTCCTGGTCTCTATGGACAATCGCCACTTGATTGTACCTAGAGTACCCATCTAAGAAGTGGAAGTATTCTTTCGCTACGAGTCTCTCAAGAACTTGATCAATGAATGACAGAGGGAAATGGTTCTTCTTTGGTACTGAATTCAGACAGTGGTAGTCAACACATACCTACCAATATGTCAATACTCGGGTAGAGATCTCCTCTCCCTAGTCATTCTTAACCATAACGAACCATGATTTCTTGGGAACTACATGCAGAGGGTTCACCCATTTGGAGCCGTAGATGAGATAAATAAATCCTACTTCAAACCACCTTGTGATTTCTTCATTACAACATCCTGAAGATTATGGTTGAATCTTCTTTAAAATTCTTGGGACAGTTTGCAATCATCTTCATGGTAGATGTGTTGTAAACAAAGAGCCGGGTTTATCCCTGAAAGATATGAAACTTTCCAACCAAGTGCCTTGCAGTTCTTTTCTAGAAGCTTGAGAAATTGAGATTCTTGATCTGAGGTCAACTTGCTGCTGATGATAACTAGATACACATTCTCTTCACCCATAAGGAATGTGTACTTCAAACCTGCTGGGAGCAGTTTGAGTTCTATTAATTGTTGAGTTTACCTCATGATCACTTCAGATACTGTGGTGGTAGATGGTTGTTTGGCTAATGTCAATGAGGTGCTTCTCACCTCTATCACTATTGGATTTTAAATAAATGTGCCGAACATATCTGTAATGAATTCTTCATGTTTGGTCTGACATGAATCTTCTTCAAACATGATGATCAGTGACTTAGATTCTGACTCAATCTCCCAGTTCGAAAGGAAGCATAGATTGTTTATACTATGTACGTCCTCCTCTAAGAGATGATTTCCTATGTAACAATATCATTTAGAGAAAGATGATGATCACTGACATCAATGATATCACACCCTATTGTAGTTGATTCTTGATTCCCTCCATCAGATGCGGCTTTCAGCTTGTTGACCATATCCATGGTGACTTTCTCATTGTTGGAGGGGAAGGTAATTTTTCACAGACCTGTAGTCGATAATCGTCACTCCTCGTGAGAAGAAGGAACCATCATCTCCACAACTGCCTCAGCCAAGTGCAGGTAAGACTCAAGTCCACTAAAAATAAACACTCAATAATTTCTGAAAATAAATCAATGTAATGCAATGTGGAGTTAAAATTTATTATAACCTAGATAAAATGTGTATAGTGTGCAAGTAGTACGATTGTCAAATCATTGAGAGCTATGGGGATAGGCTATTTATTGTCTACATATAAACAACAAATATTTTGGTGTATTTTTGGATTTTTTGTGGGGTTTAAATTATATTTAATTTTTATGGATTCTTATTTTTTATTGGTTTTTTTATATTTTTCATTTTGTTTTAGTATTTTCTCTTTTTTTAAAAAACAATATGTAATAAATAAATATATATAATTATATGTGTAAAAATGTATAATATAATAGATATATATGATATATATATAATCAGGAAAACACAGTTAAGTATAGTCCTTTTTATTTTTTTAAAAGGTATAATAAGTGTATAAGTATATATATGTATATATAGGTTATATAGATTTTAATATTTATAAATATAAATAAAATACTCAAAATTTACAATATAAAATGTCTTTTTCCTTTTTATATTTTTCTCTATTTTTGCATTTTTGGTTATTTTTGCTATTTTTAGGTATTTTTAAATTCCAAATACTCCAAATTAGGGAGTTGATACATAAGACAAATTATTTTAAGATATAAAATAGGAAATAGTTTCAAATTTTCTCAAAACTAATTTTAGTCATAGTAATACTTATATATAAAAATATGCAGAAGAAAACTATTTTTTTATTTTATAAAATATTTTCTTCTTTTAGGGTTAGAAGGAATTTTCAATTTTTAGGGTTTTCTTTTTACACTTTTTTGTGATTTTCTGTTTGTAGCTATATTATATAGTAATATGTAGCATATGATTTTTTTGGATTTTTTAACATGTTTTTCTAATTTTTTTGTATTTTATAGTTAAACTAGGATTTAATAACACTAAATGATTTTAATAACTGGAAAAATGTATGAAGATGCTAAAATAAAATGACATCGTGAACAAGAATAATATGGAGCACATTCATCTATTTTTCTTGAATTTTTCAAGCAAAGAAGCTATTTAATCCAAAATAAAATACATAAAATTAATTACAATGTATAGGGGTATATTTCCAATAAAATATAAAGCAGAGGGTGTACATGCAATATATCCCAAAGTTTTGAACTGGTTTACAAAATTTCAATACTAATCCTAGATAACCAAACCCAAAAGGGGTTTATCATGATTTCTCCATCTTACATGGGGAGCCACGTGAGTTCACTTGGCACTAGACAATATATATAACTTACAAGAATTGTAAGGCCCATTTGCAAATTTTACATAAATTTTATAATATATTTAAATATTTACAATACCAAATATTAATTACAAAACAAAGATGGTGTTACTTAATAAATTACCCCTTAAGCTCACACGATCAGAGGGGCCG
Organism: Ottelia alismoides; assembly: GCA_037367405.1. Classification (NCBI taxonomy): domain Eukaryota; kingdom Viridiplantae; phylum Streptophyta; class Magnoliopsida; order Alismatales; family Hydrocharitaceae; genus Ottelia; species Ottelia alismoides. Next base: position 1,396,595 of record JAZKJV010010296.1, on the reverse strand, counting down.
GAGTGCTCCACGTGGCATGATGGATGGCGTTGGGGACTTCACTTCAGAAAATTATTGAATGACCCAGATTAGATCTGGGTCGACGTCCTGATACAATGGCTCTAAGAGGTTCAGGAAGAACACCCCTCCGATGAACTTTGATCTCCTACATCTCCTCCTTCTGGACTCCAATCGGCTCGCTGGTGGTCGCTTCATGTTCCTAGAGGCATCACACTCGGTAGGATTCCTTAATGGTGTCCGAGGCTCGTCGGAGGAGCTCTAGAGCTCAAGCCACCTAGAGCTCCTGTTGAAGCATTGGGATGGAGCTTCATGAGGCTTTCCTGTTCATGCACCTACATAAAAATATTAAGGGGCTCGAGCTGAAGGTATTCGACCCTAGAACGAAGCTGGATTCATAATGGGGAGGTGAGCCAGGGGAGCTCTAGTGAAGACGATAGAGGGAGCTCCATCAAAGCTTGATCCATGAAGTATCAGAGGACTAACATGGGAGAAATGCGAAGAAATGATAGGGGAAGAGAGTGATGCGAAGTTGAAGGTCGGAGACAAGATGTTCACGACAAATGTGGTGCCGGAGATTAAGGCTCTAGCGATTTTGATTTTTAAAAAATTAGCTAAGGAAATGATTGATTGAAGAAACTAAAACTACTCCTAGATTACTAGAATTAAAAGCAATAATAAGACACTAACCTAGTAGCTCAACGAGCCCTGGGGCTCAAAGCTGGAGAATCCTATCGGTGGTAGACATCAATGAACGTGGATCACCCTCCTCATTCCTTCTCCACACCGTCAAGGCCAAGGATTGGCCCTTTGTCACCAGGTAGATCAACATGGGAGATCCTTTTTGGGGTTGCGGTAAGATAGAGGGGATCAAAATAAAAAAGGGATTCAGGGGCCCAAATTTATAGGGGCGACTTCCGACCAAAAAGATGGAGAGATGGTGTGTAGATGGAAAAAAAGGTGAAGATTCGAGTATGGGTGAGGATAAAAGGACATATGGGCTACTGAATGGTGGGTTTCTCGATTAAAATGGGAAAGAGGCGAAGGCATGGGAAATGGATAAAAGTTGGTTCCACATTGTTTGACAGAAGGGGGGGCGGAGGGGCATACAGTTGGCCTAGGGCCAACGAATGCTAGCATCTAGTTTGCCCACATGGACCAACCAGAAAAATGGGACCTTTAAATCCCTTACAAAATCAATAAAAATAATAAATTATTTATTCAATTTTGGTCAAAACATGAAAAATACTCGTAATTTTATTTCATATTTAATTATGATTTTTATTAATTTTACAATCTAATTTATTAGAAGTTCATATTTACATGTGTTTTTATAGTTAAATAGACATGTATTTTGTATATTGTATTTTTAATTTATTTTATGAATTTTAGAAATACGTATATATATATATTTATTTTATATACTTATATATTATTTAAATACATAATTAGATATTTTTAGTTTTTTTAATTTATTTATGTCCTTTAAACAATTATGTATGTATAATATATATGTATATAAGTACAATTCATCTACGTATTAAAGTATCTTATATATTGTTATGATTTTTAATGGTTTTATTTTAATTTTATTATGTACAAGTATTTTAAATACTATTTGCAAATTTATAAAAATACTACAAAGTAAAAAATATAAAGAACAAATATATTGTATATTATAAACAAGTATATTGCACAATGAGTGCCCAAAACTTAACTTTTGCATCTTAACTCCAAATTGAATGAAACCTCCTTTATTAAATATCTACTTTTATTTTAAGAACAATTAAGGACAAGTTTAGTGAATTTTAAATTTCTATGGAGGAGATCCATGGTTGCAAAGTTTTCTTTGTCGCTTTTTATTCTGTGTGTCCCGAGCACACTGTGCATTATTTTTGAATGGAATAAAGTTTATATATTTCTTTGTATTTTTATTTACATTATTTATGTTCAATGTCTATTGATTTGATTTGTAAAAATGTGAAAATAAAATAGGTCCAAGAAGGCCTATTATTGTTAAATAAGATTAGGGGTTTGAGTGTATTTTTTGTACAATTGGCAGCCCTATCTCCCCCTACTTTATTCCTTGTTAAACAAGTCATCATGATAATTGGGTCTCGGGGCCTAGAGCGACTCAGTGTCTATGACACTTCATTCTTGTTCTTTTGTTATTTTATTTTGGCAACAAATACAATATTTTGTACAGTCTTTTATATATTATTTATTATGAATTATTGAGTGTTTATTTTCATAAAATGATAAATACATGCATATATCTATGTATTTAAGGCTAAAATGAAAGAATAAAGGTTATGAAATGGAGATTCATCAATATCGTATCTTAATTTTTGAATGAGAAGTCTATTTATATATTCCGAAGAAGATAGTCAAAATAGATTTTGAATTTTGAATATATCAAAGTCTTCTAGTATGAATGATGAATGTGTATTGGGAATACTCAGGGTTAAATTTACCGTAACAGATCGTCTACTATGACACTTCCATTTTGAGGGAATGATGAAATCAAATGGATTTTAGTGATTTCATTTATTAGCTTGATGATTTGAGAATTAATTGGATTAAGTCTCATTTCATTTGGATCCACTATTAAATATCAATTATAATTTCAATTTCCAAATGTTGGAAATAAAATGGTGATGGAAATAAATAGACTCTTGAGGTCTTTTATAAACTCCAAATGGCTTGTATTTTGATTAAAAAGGTCAAGGAAGTTAAATTCAGCTCACTGATACTTTCTCCAGCTCATGGAGAGTGTGATGCATTTCATTGAGCTCGCTTATAATGTTAATTATTTTTTATCGAGCTCAACGTTTGTAAGTGACATAATTGTGCTAAAATGGTATAAACCCTAAAATAGAATAATTATCTAGATTTCAAGTCATTATACATGGATAGTATGATCTCCTTGACATTATTACCAAGTATTTGCATTTCTATCTCATGAGTCCTCATTGAATTAAGACTTATACTATTTTATGTCATTATCGAGAAAAAATAATTGTTATTATCATATTCAACTTTTTGTGAATATTATTTACAAATATAATTCATTAACTAATATGAATAACAATTCATAATAGTTAATATTTTTATGAATTTAATCCGTATACTTATTTTAGGAACATATGTGAATATGATTTACATTGAAATTTAAATGTAGTTTGGATTTACATTTTTTGAATTTATGAATAGGATTCAAAAGTTGAGGGTTCTCTCATAAATTACCAATTATGATAATTATATTATCATGAATATAATGAAGCAACAACTTCAACAACCAATTCCAACATGAAAGTCCTAATTCGATTAGCCTCTCCAAATTGTTGTTGATTTGTTGCTTTATTTAATTAGTAATTAAAAGAACATAACTCAACTCATGATTGTTGTTGAATAAGGACTAAATTATTATCTTTAGATCATCATCCAAGGGATCACATTGTGGAAGTTTCTTTTAGGAGGAGGACTCTAAGGGATGTTTCCCACATGTATAAAAGAGAGGGCATGCCTCTCTTTTTCAACACATGAATGGCTTTGCCTTTTGAGAGCCCAAGTTGCCTTGATCATTGAGAGTGAAGTCTTGAGAGATAAAGACTCTCAAATACACATCCAAGGCTCTCTCTCTCTCTCTCTCTAAAATCCTACACGTCTACCATTAAGCCTCTATCTTATCTTAATAGGTGTGGCCCTACGAGAGAGAAGATCACCTTCTTCATCGTACTTCACGTACATGCAAGAGGATTTAATTCATGAGAAAAAAATCAGAAGCTTGAGACCTTCTTGGTCTCATCCTTGGGTAGACAATTTCAAGAAGAAGTCAACATCAATGTTTGTGAGAAACAACATGAGTCATCATTGTGCCTATGAGAGAAGCAAGCATAGATCAGACTTTATTTGGGAGGTCTCTTACATTAAAGACTCACACTTAAGAGATAACCCCGACAAATTCTTAATATTCATAGGAATATTTGAAACCGTATTTGGAAATTGTTTCCTTGAGTATATGGTTTCTCTTTGCATAAATGGTTTTATGCTAAAACTAGAGTTCATACAATGAACACTTCGAATATGCAAACTGTTTGCGATTTTTTCCCCATTTTCATGCTACGAAGTTCATAAAAGGTTTATTTACTTCCTTCAGAAAAAATGAGTATTTGCATTCCTCTCCTTCAACCAAGTATATTGGGCCCTCTATCTCCAATACTCTACCTCCTGTTTATGATCCTCCTCTACTAATATCTTCTGATGCGCCTCCCTTAAGCTTCTCTCTTTTACGACAATCTATGAGAGTCCTCAAGAGCATCCAACCTTGCCACCTCTGACTAGGCAAGGTCTCTCCTTTCCTCTCAATGAGCTTCAAATCTCCCTATAGGAAGACATCAACATACTCTTCATGGACCTAATAAGAGATGCATGTCTCGAGAAACAAAACCACAAGTCAGAACCTCCTACCAGCAAGAAATAACTTGATCATGGAACCCCTCATCCAACAACCATGCATGCTCAAATTGGAACATATTTCAAGGAGTACTAATCTCTCTAGAAATCTTGTAAATATGAGTATGATCCGAATGAGAATGAAGTAGAGAGATCATTGAGGTCAACTAGAAGGTCTCCAACCGATCCATGAGGAAGCAATCTAGATGAGAATGATATGAAATGTTCCCTCATGTAAAGCAAGAGCTTGATGCATCTAGGAGATCCAACAAAGACTCGCTCACGAACTCAAGGAGATTTGGGGAACAATGGTCCAATCCCTCCTATTAAATCCTATCCATATCTAAAATTGTGACATTGAAACTACTATCAATGAGAAAAGGAAGACCGATGTATGTAGATCTATGCAAAAGTAGCTCCCCTCAAATATTTGATCTAGAGCCCGCACTATGTGAGTCATACACTACCAAGAAGAGAAAACAAGTATTACGAAACCTACGATAAAGCAGAATGGAGAACAAAGCAATGCACGTCAACCATGTCAATAAGCTCCCATAAATCACCATCCCACCATACCAAGATGCCACGAGAAGCCCCAACTGACGGGACCAGTGATAGGGACATGGGTGGGGGGAGGGGTGTTGTGGGATGGGGCTTGACCCCTATCTTTGGTAAAGACTAGATATATTATATTTAATAAAAATGAGAATTTATCGTAATGCAATAATTAACTATAATATCTAGAAGCCATATATAAAACAACCCCCTCCCAATCTTCCATTTATACTCATATATTATGTATTTATAATGAGATAGAATCTTAATACAACAATTAAACTATAAGTATCTACATGCGATATATAATACAACCCCCTCTACCCCTCTCCCCCAAATCTCATAATAATACGTTGTACATAAGCGGCATTGATAATCATGTTTAGATATTATACATAACCACAACAATAAAATATCTATATAGTGATGTTTTATAAATGTGACATGACAATATATCATCCCTTATTAAATATAAAATGACAGGTATATTCATTGTGAATAAGTTTTTATATTTGAAATTAGGATTGTAAGTTCCATTCCTATATCAATGGCGACAATCCATATAGCCACAATTATCCATCATTTTTTATTGGGAGAATTAATTCAAATTATGAAAGAAAGTGACGGATAAGCATTGACATAGGGACCATCACTGATTATATAGCAATCGATATGACATTCATCATTAATTTTAATATAAAAATTAATCTCATGATAAATAATGTTCATCATTATATATTTAACATTGGAAGAAATAATGATAAATAGAAAAAGGTCATACATACTTATTTTGTCGTAGTGAAGTAACCTTTATAAAAGATGTACGATTAACTATTAATATTTACATGTTGTACACATTCTAACCTTTATATCTTTTTATTCACTTTCATTTAAAATATATATAAACATACAAAAAAGGTTTTATCATTATATAATCATCACAATCAACGATCGAAAAGGTAATTAATTTTCGTAAGTTATCAAAATAAGGATAAAAACAAAAGGTAATTAATTTTAGCAAGATATCAAATTAAGGATATAAACAATCATTTATGGATAATGACATAGGTTATATCCATATTAATACATAATTATGGAGCTATAGATATTAATGAATTTGTATAATGTGTTACCACATATTGAAAGTTAGATATAAGGTATAAAATGAGTATGGATTGAATATGACTAACATCACAAATATTTGATATGTATGCTTCAAAATATATGAATTGAATTACTTTTTATGATACAAATATATATTTTATATCTTAAATATATAGAAGAAAGTATGATTTTTTATATTTATTTACAAATAAATCAACAAGTATATATCAAACCAAATATGCAAACACATAAGCAGAAATATATTCGGATATCAAAGTGATATTTGGAAATGTATCCATTTTGAAATAGATAGAGATACACAAGAATATGTATAGCATATATGATAAGGAGATTGGTACATATATATCTATATGCCTTTGCATCCATACATTACGAGCGGTATAATTTGCTTATTTAAAAATGTTAATGTTAATGGTATTATGTAACATTGTATTGATCAAAGTGTGATTTTTTATTTGAAGAATTTTGTAAGGATTCTTAAAGTCGTGGAGAAAGCTTCACTATTTTTTGTAGAACTTAGTAAGAATCGTTTTGTTCAATACAATATCTGTTCTTTGAAGGGACATATATTTGAAATTATAAATTTACACGGGTATTTGTGTAAAATACTTTGTACAAATTATTGATAATTAAAATGACAAATAATACTAGAGGATGATTTCTAAAGGAGAGTGTCCCAAAACAAGGGCACAACAATCCCTATCATGGATAACCCCATGACAGAGGATGAGCTTCCCCAATTAATGAACGGAGGACTGTGTTGGATTTCCTTTGTATTTCAAAACCACTCTACCTCTTTAGTATGCGTGAGTGTGCATGCGAGTTTAATTTAAAATATTACTTTTTCAAGATTTGTTTTAAGTCTACACAATTTTTAATTTACGGTACCTAACCCAATAATGACCTAAAAAATGAGACTCATTAAATCCATTTGAAAAAAAAACACCTTCCCTCTTTTTGTATCTGGGTTCATATAGCCATTTTTGTCATTAAACGGGTCTCCTCGGTAATGTTGGATGCATCCAAAGAGAACATAGGAACTCATTACCACTTAATGTTTTGATGGGAGATGAACGGCTCTACTTTGACTCTTTGTTAATGGGCAGTCCGTTTATATAAAGGACTGTAGTCTTAGCCTTTCAGAAAAACATAACAAACAACACACAACACAACAAAAGCATTATGTTCTCCACCCCCATCTGATCTCCACCACTTGTGCGCTCATTGTGAATTCGCGTAGGCAGATTTTGTGCTTTGTTTTTTTTACGACGATGAGGGCCAATGGACGTTCGACACTGCTCTCTTGCTAGCACCGGGAGACAGTATCCAGCTGAGAGGTGATTGAATCTAGGAGCCAGGCTGCCATCAAACTCGTGCATAGGAGCGACAAAATCTTTCTTGACGACAGTGTCTTTCGACTTGTCTCCATTTCCCAGGTTAGATCTTCCAAACTAATATTTCTCTGTTGTTATTTTGATCGTATTTGCTTGTCAATCTTAAAAAACAATATCCTTGCAAAAAATACAAGAAACTATAGTACTTTCCAATATTGTGAAGACAGATCCACAAGTTTTCTATCTAATCTATTGTTTCATTCGATATTTGTTAATTAAACCTTAGCAAAATGGATCCTAGAGCAATGATGACTTCGGAAGACATTACTAGTCTTAGACCTAAGAAATTCGTAGGATTACATTTCCTAGATGGCAACAAAAAATGAGGTTTGGATAACTTCTTTGGGATTAGTCTCTACTATAACTCCTCCTGAGGAGCCCGAAACTCCTGTCACTCCCGTTGATCATGTTAACTCTACCCTATTCTGAATAGGCTCCACTTACAACGATCCACTTTCTTCTCCTATCTCGTCTCATTCAAAAATACTCAAAGAGATAGATTACCTTTGTCCTGTTAGGATTCTCTCTGATTTATCTGACGAGCTTTATGACATATACCATATACATCCTACTGCCCTTGAACTTTGGGAAGCTTTAGATGATAAATTTGGTAGGTAAGATTCAGGATTAGAATGATATGCCTTTATCCAATTGCTTGACTATATGGTGGTAGACAACAAGCCTGACTCCGCACAAGTTCTTGAATATCAAAATCTTGTCTCTAAGTCTATTTCTAGTAGCTATAAGCTCGAGGAAAATGTACAAGTAGCCTCTCTAATCGAAAAACTCCCTTCTTCTTGGAAATATTCCGCTAAATCTCTCTGTCATAGACAAGAGAAGATGAACATGTCTTCCCTTGTAAAGTCTCTTCAAACTGAAGATCATGATAGAGCAAAAGATTTTAATTACAACCCTGCTATCAATCTAGTAGACCATGTCAACTCCTAAACGAAACCCCATAAATTCCACCCCATATCAAAACAACCTTTCAACAAAGGCAAGCAACCTGATCAGAATAATAACACTGACTCTAGGGGTCAACGCATCTGCTACGTGTGTGGCAAGCTCAGTCACCTTGCGAACGTATGCAAGAATCGCAAGGGACAAAAGAAGCAGCATACTAAGAATGTTGAAGTCAATATAATTTCTATGGGGCCCGACGCTTCTGAAACGTTAGAAATTAACTCTGCTATTTCTAATATTAGTTATTCCTCCGATGATAATTGGTGGTTGGATTCTGGAGCAGTATCTCACTTCTTCTGTGATCGCTCTTCTTTTTCCACCTGTCAAGCCAATAAAAGTCGTGTCATCTCCTGGGGTGATGATGTCTCCGTGAAATACATAGTAGGCTTCGGACGTATGGATTTGAAGCTCACATTAGAGAAAGTCTTGAAGCTACATGATGTCTTACATATTCCTGAATTTCAGAAGAACATTATTAGTGAAGTCCTAGTTATGTCTTCTGGTTACTCCTTAATAAGTCATGGAAATAAAGTTGTAATATCTCATTTTGGATCTTTCATAGGTGTCGGCTATACTTGTAATGATCTTATCAAGCTTAGTGTTGAGTCTTGTAATGGTTCTTCACATATTAATGAGAATTGCATTAGAACTCTTATTACTATCATGTCATCTGATCTTTGGCATGCACACTTAGGACACGTGAAAAAAAATACAATGAAGCGTATGGTTGACATGGACTTAATTTCCAAAACTGACATAATAAATAATAAAAGATGTCAAATTTGTGTGCAGGTCAAATTGCCTAAGAAATCTTTTAGATCAATAGAAAGAAACTCTATACTACTTGAGCTAGTCCATACTGATGTATGTGACCTAAACAATGTTCTCACTCGTGATAACATGCGCTACTTTGTGACCTTTATATATGATTTTTCACTATTGTTGTGTTTATTTTCTAAGATCTAAAGATGAGCAAATAGAAAAGTTTAAGGTCTACAAAACCCAAGTAGAGAACTAAACCGATAAGAACATAAAAAGGATTTGATCCGATAGAGGGGGTGAGCATACTTCAAATGAGTTAAATCAGTTTTGTGAGGAACATGGACTTTTACATGAAACCACTGCCCTTTATAACCCTTAGTCTAATGGTATGGCTGAAAGGAAGAACAAAAAACTTATCGGCATGGTCAATGCCATGTTAACTGAATCTGATTTTAACCAACGATTGTGGGGGGAGGATCTTTTAACTGCAAACTATATGCTTTACCACATCTTTTTCAAACACATAGATAAAACTCCTTATGAACTTTGGTTTAACAAGAAACCAATTCTAAAATACCTTAATGTATGGGGATGCTTGACCAAAGTTAAGATTCCTGAAAATAAAAAGAGGAAGTTAGGTCCTAAGATTGTGGACTCTATTTTCATATGATATGTAGAAAATAGTAATGTCAATAGATTTCTAGTCATAAAATCTGATATCCAAGAAATCATGGTCAACTCAATACTAGAGATTAGACTCATAGATGTAGTATACTATGAAAGAATCTTTCCTCTCAAATCTTCTCTTCCTAGACAAGTTGAAGGAACTTCAAATTCTCAAAACATTAAATCCCTCAAGATACATCACAAATTATTGAAGAAGTAGAACCATTAAACCAATAAGTGGTTGAGCTCCCTAATGACCTAGGTCGAGGTAAAAGGACTGGAATGGCTAAGAACTTTGGTTCTGACTTCTATACTCTCTTAATAGAAGAAGATCCCAAAACCTATGATGAAGATATAAAATCAATAGATCATAGTTTCTGGAAGGAAGCAACTGATAATGAAATAAAATCTATAATAAACAACCACACTTGAATTCTGACCGATCTTCCCCCAGGGTAGAAGACTATTGGATGTAAGTGGATTTTCAGAAAGAAGTTACAGACAGATGGTTCCATAGATAAGTTTAAGGCTAGACTTGTAGCCAAAGGATACAGACAAAAAGAAGGTGTTGATTACTTTGACACTTATGGTCTTGTAACAAAAATTACATCTATCTATGTTGTTCTCACCTTAACTGCAATTCACAATCTTAAAATCCATCAAATGGATGTCAAGACTGCTTTCCTAAATGGCGATATTGAGGAAGAGATTTACATGGATCAACCTAAAGGGTTCGTCGTCCTTGGACAAGAACACAAGGTGTGTAGATTACTAAAATCTTTATATGATTTGAAACAAGCACCTAAACAGTGGAATGATAAATTTGATAGAATTATTTTATCTGTTCGCTTTACCGCTAATGAATCTAATATATGCATTTATTCTAAGACCTCTAATAATAGTATTGTAATCATGTGTTTGTATGTTGATGATATCTTAATCTTTGGATCAAATTCAACTATTATCTCTGAGACTAAATCTTTTCTTGATAAAAACTTTGATATGAAAGATTTAGGAATTGTTGATGTTATACTTGGAATAAAATTGAGTAAATCTACTTCTGGCTACACTATAAACCAGTCTCATTATGTAGAAAAGGTTTTGCATATGTTTGATATGTACCATAGTGTGCCTGTTAGTACTCCATATGATCCTTTCCTACATCTTAAGGCACATATTGGTAATCGTGTGGATCAATCTATATATGCTCAAGTCATAGGAATCTTAATGTATTTAGCCAACTGTTCTAGACCTGACATAGCATATGCTATCAGTAGGTTGAGTAGGTACACTAGTTGTCCTAATGCTGACCATTGGAAGGCTTTGGTCAGCATTTTTAGATACCTTATGGGTACTATGGAATACAATCTACAATACATTGATTTTCCAGCTATATTAGAAGGCTACATAGATGCAAATTGGATTGCGGACTCTGATGAAACCGAGTCTACTAGTGGTTATTTGTTTCGTCTTGGTGGCGTGACGGTCTCTTGGAAATCCTCCAAACTTAGGTTCAAAGGGAGAATTAAGCTGTATTAGTGTTCGATGGAAGCACAAACTTAGAATGTTTGCTCCTAACTTATCCATATGGTGCGTAGTGCTTCGATGCTTTCTTGGTAGAGGAAGAGTTTTTCTCTGAATAGAGTCAAGCCATATGTGGCAGGGTGTAGGATCGGACAATATTCACTTGGAAATTCCTATAATGTGAGTGTAACCCTACGCCGGGGTTTATGTGAGTTGGGTATTCTCGCTAGAGCACACATGAAACAGATTCTTGCGAAGGATGTAATGCACACACCGATATGAATGTCCCCGTACCCTCATCTATGTTTGCACGATTTATTGAAATCCAAATCAGAGAGTCTGGTTCAAGACGTAGTTCACTAAGTCTCTCCGGATGTAGATGAATCATTACTAGGCAAGTTTCAAAGCCACAAGCTACCTATGCTGAAAGATATAGTTCGGTCGTATTTTATTTTTAGTTAATTTTTTCTTTGTTATCATTCTTTAATTTTTCTTTTTATTTTTATTCTTTAAAAAGGTTTGTGGAATATGTGGGGGAATGTTGGCTTTCCTTTATGTTTCAAAACCTCTCTACATCTTTAGTACGCGTGAGCGTACATGCAAGCTTAATTTAAAATATTATTTTTCCAAAATTTATTTTAAGTCTACATAATTTTCAATTTACGCACGAGTACCTAACCCAATAATGACATCGGAAATGCGACTCGTTAAATCCATTTGAACAAACACCTTCCCTCTTTAGTATCCAGATTCATATAGCTATTTTTGGCATTAAACAGGTCTCCTCGGTAATGTTGGTTTCATTCAACGAGACCATAGGAACTCGTTATCACTTTATATCTTGATTGGAGATGAACGACTCTCTTTTGACTCTTTGTTAATGGGCAGTCCATCTATATAAAGGATTGTAGTCTTAACCTTTCAAAAAAACATAATAAACAACACACAATACAACATAAGCATTCTGTTCTCTACCCCCATATGCTCTCCACCACTTGTGCGCTCATTGTGAATTCACGTAGGCGGATTTTATGCTTTGTTTTTCTATGACGACAAGGGCCAACAGACAGTCGACGCTGCTCTCTTGCTAGCACCGGAAGGCAACATCCAGCTGGGAGATGATTGAATCTGGGAGTCAAGCCGCCATCAAGCTCGTGCATAGGAGCATTAGAATCTATTTTCATGACAACATCTTTCGGCGTACCTCCATTTCTCAGGCTGGATCTTTCAAACTAATATTTCTTTGTTGTTATTTTGATTGTATTTACTTGTCAATCTTAAAATACAATATCCTTACAAACATTGCTAGAAAACTATAGTATTTCCCCAACAATATGGTCTAAAGTTCTTATTATCAAAATGATTATTAATCGTAATTACCATCGATGACAATCCCTAATTCGACATACTTAACATAGAAAAATAAAGAAAGGAATTATATCCTCCTCGCTCATCAGGTCCTCGGCTTCTCGAGCAACGCCGAGAGATACCACTCATTCTTCTCCTCCCCTTTGTCCAACTTCCTGGCCACGTTCCACCTCAACCTCCTGAACCCAATCTTCCCAAACATGGGCACGTAGGTTTCATTCATCTGCTGCCCAACGCAGAAGAAGCGGTCCAACCAGAACAATCCCCCGGGCCTCAGCACCCTGTATATATCATACAAAGCAAACTCCAACACCATGTCTGGTATCCAATTACTTAGAACATGCATGGAGTGCACAATGTCCAACGTGTTCTCGAAGAAGGGCAGCCTCTGCGAGATGCTCATGTGCATGGGAACGAGCCCTCTCGATGAAATGAAACTGTTGAAAGGGCCGTCAAAATTCATGCTGCTCGTAATAATGGTCACGTTGCGTTCGAGCATGCGCGCAGCGAAGGTGCCGGTACCGCCGCCAAGGTCGATCCCGATGCGGACGGTACCCCCGTGGCGGTAGGAGAGGACGGCGTCAATGCTGTAGTCGATGGAATCGGTGTCCCGGAGCCAGCGGCTGCTCTCGCGGCCGTGGAGGTCGAAGCAGTCCTTACAATCGTAGGATCCGGGGGAATCGCCACGGTTGACGAGGCAGGAGTAGTTCTTGCAGGTATAAGGATGCCAGAGGATGGAGGTGTCCTGAGGGGTGGCCCACAGGCTCTGAGGAAGGGGGAGGGGGTCGGGGTATCCGAGAGGTGAGGCGGGGCGGCAGCGGCGGCGGGGGAGCGGCTCGCAGCCACGGAGAAGGAGGCGCTGCGCAAGGGCATCATCAGGGGGGCAGATGCCACCGACGGGGTAGGACATGTACATGGTGATATCTTGAGGGAAGGCCTTGCAGGCGGAGCCGACGGGGAGGAGGAGCTCGTCGGAGCCAATGTTCGGGGTGAAGCCAAGGGGAAGCTTGTGAGGGCCCATGGAGAGGTGGAACTCAAGGGGGAGGGTGGGGGAGGGGAGGAGGGAGGAGTTGAGCTTGTGGAGAAGGGAGGAGAGGAGACTGGTGGAGGTGGAGGTGTCTTGGACATGGACATGGGGAGGGGAGTAGCGGAAGAGGGTGGAGAGGTAGACGGAGGTGAGGTTGGTGATGAGGAGGAGGAGGATTACCCTGAGCTTGGAGTTGGTGATGGAGCAATGGTGATGCCGGTGGTAGGATTTCTTGGTGCAGTCCTCCATTCCACCCATGAGATGGGAGACGCTTCACGGAGTAGGTGGGTTTATCAAGCTGGAAAGGACCGTGTTATTAGGGGCGCATTTGCATATATTTCCCTCTTCTATGCAAGCTTGCATCTCTACTATCATTACATTATCTATATGCATTTCCCCCATCAAAAATATCCAGGTTTACCATTTTCAACTTCTGTATAATCAAATCTACATATGCTGACTACTATCATTACATTAACTATATGCATTTCCCCCTTAAGAAACATACTTTTCATATTAGTTAATATATGGTTTTGCATAAAATGTCTGTTAGAGAGAGTGTGCAAAATTTGCATATAAGGAATGTATAGGATGCAAATAGCCCCATGCCAATACGTGGACGGGGAACATGGCACGTGAATCCACGAGGAAGGGCTGAGCTCTAGCTTTCCCACCATGGCTATGTAATCTATTGTGTGGCCTAACTCTACAGGTGGTGTATGCAACTGTAGGAGTGGTCGATCTTGTGTTAAATAATATTGTAGTTAATTCTTTTGAAATAGAAAAGGTTTTCGCAGCTGTGTAGAATATTTATGTCACGAGGTCCTTTTCCGGATCCTACGAAGACTTTGAACATCAGCTCTCTCTCTCTCTCTTGTTTGAACACGGAAGGGATTCCGAATTATATGATTTGTCTATATATAAAAAGGTGCAATTGAAATGAAGACTTGAATCACTTCTGTATTAGCTACTTGATGCGTAATTTGTACAGGCTACATGAGAAGAAGCCCGGAAAGGCTTTATAAGGTAAAACTCTATGAGGTACACGACCTTTAACAAAAGCTAATAGTCACCGTAATTATGAAGGAAAAAATGGGGCTGCTCCTTTGGAGCAGCTAACATGACTGCTCCCATTTCTATTTTTTCATATTTTTTTATTTATTTTTTAAAATATCATCATGTATATTCATCTATATATTCTTCCAATATATCATTCAAATTTTGTTAGAAACAAAGATTCTTATGTTCTCCATTTATAACATGTAATTTTAATAGTGTAATATTACTGTAATCGACTTAATCCAGATAGAGGATATAGAAATATCTGTTTCTAATGAAATTTGAATAACATATAGAAGTGATATATGGATGAATATATATACATGATGCTATTTTACAAAAAAAAAATAAAAAGTTTCCGTAAAAATGGATGGAAACAGCCCCATTGATTGAACCCAATTATGAAACGAAGAGCTACAACGCAAAGGAGCAATATTAGTCAAACCTTCTCACTCTCTCTATTTATTTATCTATCTACACGTACAACCACACGCAGAAACTTATGTAAAATCCTCCATCTCTTTTGGACGTAGCTGAAGTTTCTAAGTAGTACCCAAATACTGTTTGCTGGAGGTGATGAGCTTGACTTAGCTACGTTAGAATCTAGATCAAGATTTGGGATGCTTTAATATCAACTGACGTGGCTGCCTGTATTGAGACGAAATTGTGCATTGTATCTTTGGACTAGTGAAGATACGGGAATATCTATACTCTCACCATGTCTCCTGTGGTTTTTTAATGTAGGACTACCAGTAAGTATATAATATATCATTACATCTAAAGACGTATAAGTAAATCTACAAGGTTAAAGTCATTATAAACTTGTCCCATCTTTACTACAACAAAATATACAAATGTCAAAGTTTTTACAGTGTAACGGAACGAGCTGCACAGTTGTGGAAGTGTGGGAACTTGTGAATGCATGGTCGAATCTTTACCTAGTCAAGAATCTCCAAGTTGTGTTTACTTGGTCGCAACTCCGTCAATCTCTACGCTCCCTCAATCCTTCGTCGTCATCTCCTATGACGAAGAAGGATTCGTGGTGAACTCTATCTTTCTCTCTGTCTATCTCCTCCTCTATCTCTTCAATGGAAAAGAGGGAAAGAGAGTGATGTGAATTTACGATGGTTATTACTTTTAATAATCATAGCTGGGAGAGAGTAATGAGCTCATAAATCAAATTTAATTAGGAATTCAATATGCTAGTCATTGTATAGTGATTGAAAAAAAAGAAAAGAAAATGTTATTGTATCTAAAAAATCCCAACCATTACAATCTACCACCTTTAAAAAATATTCTCCTCGAATTTCATAGTAAAGAAACATACCGTAGATCGTAGATTTCCTTCTCATCTCTTTTTTTGTTCAGAACTCTTTTTACTAGTATGTACTAACTATTTGATCACAAAATATATTCTCACTCACATCACTCTAATGAGAGCATGATCCACAAGATCTTCTATACAATGCTTCATACGGAACCATCTTGATACTTGAATGATAACCATTTATTTTAAGAAAACTCTACTATAACAAGATGTCTATCAGAGATCCATGGCTACATAATCATAAGCACATTCTCCCAACAACTATTCTATAATCTATATGATCCTATCTTTTTTATCATAAGCTTGCAGTAAAAAAGGAGTGCTAACTTAAATTGAGTATCCATAACCCTTGAAAACTTTTCATAACTAAAATATATATCTCGTGCCCCAATCTGATAGAATCGACGTTGAAATACCATCTAAGTTGATAATCTCGTTCACATACAATTCTATCACCAAACTCTTTATCGATTGATCTAGATATATAATACCATGTATGGTATCTAACTATGGCCTGTCTTGAAAAATCAATAACAAAACCCATTTCCATTCCGCTATCTCCAATTCCATCTGCTTTGTCAACCATCAACTAATAAATTTACAACTTGAGTTTTTCTTAAGGCTAAAGTGGATAGTAATTGATAAAGATGGAAAAAAACCAAACATCTTCACATAAAAGGTTCATGGATATTGAGTAGTTTATATCTTTTCCAAGTTATCCAAAGCAAGGAAATGTGTATCTAATTCTTGAGCATCCCTATTCTTCACTCGGTTTAAAGGATATCGATAACAGAAACTGGCAGGATGCTATTTTGCTGTACACATTAACATAACAATTTATGCTATCAAATGCCGACAAGCACGAGTTATATTTTAAATGATCATGTTTTGTCTATATAACCTATCATAAGACATCTAAAACTATTGATCCTTATCTTTAACTTATGGTAACTGGGATAAGAATGCACAACTCAGTACTAAGATCATGTATGCACCGTTATTTTGCACATTGTCATGTAAAATGAGTATTACTCCTTAGGGGACATTCGGATCGGGAATAAGAAGGAATAAGGATGGTGAATAAGGAGAATAATGATTTATTCTCTATTTGGCTGGAAAGACAGGAATAAGGAGCATAAGTAGAATAAGGGTAGGTAAGGTGGAATAAAGATAAGAATAAGGGTGTAATACACTACAAGAAAGTATAGTAAATGCGACGGTCGAATTCCGTCTCCTTTGATTGGGTGACCATCGCCTCTGATCATAGGAGACGATCGCATGTCTTTCTCTACAGACTGTGCCTCATTTTCCATATGGGGCGACGTGTACCAACGTTACGGGATGACCACGAGTGTCCTATGTAATTACTACTTAGGAAACGGTTGCCACCGTCCCATCTGTTAGAGTCTTAGGGGATGGTCATGACTGTTCCCTAAAATCTTGTTATAAGGGATGGTCGCGACCATCTCCTTCATTGGACCTATGATTCTCCAAAACAGGGTAATTTTGTCTATAGGGATGATTTGTGACCATCCCCTTTGATTCTCCGCTACAAAAAATAGGTTCTCACTGTAATGACCTTCACTCAGCAATGCATAACATTTTAACATCAATAACTCAATATATCTATCAATATCTATTATTCATCATTAAAATAAGTTTCAAGAAAAAAAATAAACACATTCACTTCACACACTGGATTAAAAGAAATGTTCTGAAATGATTAATGCTGAGAAATTCAAATTAAACTACTCTACCTTAACTTGTTCAAACCATTTAAACAACAAATTAAATTACTCTACGTTATATTGTACAAACTAATTATATAATACACTAAACTATACAACTAATTAATAGAACAAACTAAATAAGAGATAAGCTATTCTTGGTCATCGTCATCGTTCTCATCGTCATCTTCATCTTCTGTTTCTCCATTATCATCGTCGCCTAGCCTCACGACTTGATTACTTGGTTGTGTCGGTTGTATAGTCAAAGCTCCATATTGTTGTGCCTACATGAACGCATTAAAGATTTCATGTGTTGGCACAAATCCTAAATTTCAACATTCATTCTCGTCACTTGATTCTCTAACTCCCTCCCCCTTTGTGTGTTCTGAGAGGAAAATGAGATGCTTCCTGATCCATACCAATTTAGAAGGGTAGCACCATGACCGTCACAATGAACTTACCCACGATGCTCTGGTCTGGTTGCTTGGAGGAAGGCCACATCAAGAGTGAGGGATGGCTGACTCGTACTTGTACTATTTAGAGAGCTGACGGTTTTGAGTATGATCATCTCCTCCTGAAATATTATTCAAGTTAAACTTCATAAACCATCTAAATTGATATAACAAATGTAAAATTATTATTAAATTCTTACATGAATTGGACCATATGCATCCCAACTTTTGGATTTCTCAAAAACTTCCATCCAATAGGGCACATGATGGTTCTCTAATGCCTAATGAGAAATAATAGTCTTAGGCAATGATTTAAAGATACAATAATGGATGAATTTAAAATCTAATGCATATACTAAACTACTTATAAAGTCATCATTAAGTTGATTTGTATTCTTTCGAACCATTCAACGGGTAGACTTGAAATCTTTCGTTCGAAATTTTGGAATTCCTCTTTGAGATACCCCATAAGAAGTAAATAAATAAAACATTATATTTCTAAATCTTTTTTAAATAAGCATATATCATACCACATGTTTTTCCTCTGTCCAGATGTATATCAATGCTCTCCAATATTTAACAAGTACATTTGGAGGATAATTTGCAAAAATCGCCTGCAATGGAAGCTTCAGGTCGAAGTACTGTTGTGAGGATTGAGAAGTTGTTCCTAATGCCTGGTCTTGGAGGGCTTGCATTTCCTGAGAAGTCGGGTCCCACAATCATTGTGTCGGCCGCTCACGTAGTACTCAAAGTGTGGACAATCACTTAAACAAACAATCAGCTCACAATCTAAGATAAATCTATGAAAATGTGAGGAAAATTTATTTTTGTTTTAACTCTATAAAATATGTGTATAGTGAATAAGTATAGAGTGTCAAACCATAGATGGAAAACACATGGATAAGAGTATTTATTGTCTATAAAATAAATAATAAATGTTTTTTTATGTTTTCTTATTTTTAATTTTTTGTGATTTTAAATTATATTTAATTTTTAGCAATTTAATTTTATATTGTATCTTTGTTTTTAATTTTTAAAATTTTATTTTTTATATTTATTCTATTTCTGATTTCCTTTTCCTTTTAATAAGTATATATATATATATATAATATGTATACTATAAATACTATATATTCTATAAATATATAATATATAGAATTTAGGAAATACTATTAAGGACAATATTTTTTATTTTTTATAAAGGTTTAAAATATATTTATAAGTAATTTTAATAATATTATTAATAAGTATATAAGTATATTTATTTATATATAGTCAATATAGAGTTTAATATTATAAATATAGTTAAAAATATTTAAAAATTATAAAATCAAATGTTTTTTAAATATTTCTCTATTTTTTATATTTTTTGATGATTTTTACAAAGTTTTATATTAAAAATAGCAAATAAGTGTAAATTATCTCAATTCTATTTTTTATATGTAATATATTATATAAAGAAAAATATAAAATGGATTTTTTTAGATTTTATATTTTTTACAAAATTTTATAGTATTATATTATATTTTGAAGTTTTTCTTTTGTATCTTTTGTGATTTTGATTTAGAGTTATAGTATATAGTAATATATAACATATAATTTTTTTGTGCTTTTCAAATAGATTTTAAATTTTTTGGTATTTTTGTATTTAAATTGTGAATAAATAAGGTTCTTTTTATTTTTAATAGATGGAAAATGTAAGCTAATGCTAAATAAAATTCATGGCATGAATAATCATAATAACAAACATTTACTTTAAATTTCCATGAATTTATAAGCACATGAGCTATCTAATTAAAATAAAAAATTCAGAATTAATTTACAATATTAACGGGGGTATATCTGTAATAAAATATTAGGTCAGGGTATTGCATGCAAATTAATCAAAAAGTATATATATATATATATATATATATATATACAAATTTTATATTTTAAATTGAAATAAAGGAACCTGGAGGGGTATTTCTACAATTTCCCAACTAAAATGTGGGGAACCATGTGAGCTAAGCTGGTGTGGACCTATATGCAATATCAAATAAACTCAGGATCCACTTGCAAATTTCACAAAAATATTTACACCAATTATTATTTACAAGGTTAAAAAGAAAATGTACAAAAAGTGGATGGGGATGGATGCAATTACCCCAAAAATGTGTGCATTAATAAATGACCGCGATTGATTCACTTAAAACTTGGACGGTTGAGATCTAGTGATATTGCTTCATTGATCGAAGACTAAGATGACATCAGAGATCTCATCTAACGAATGGATCTGGTCTCTATCTCACGACTGTCCTCAAAATTGGATATGGGTGTGGATCTAACAGTTGCAGCTCTTCCCTAAGAACGTGGAAGAACTATTCTACAATCTATGCTACAATGGATCTTCGATCCACGATATCTTCCTCCTCCGAGCTCCTCTGACGCTTCTCTGATGCTCTACTTGTACCTAACGACAGTACACAACTATTGACGTCCTTCAAAAGGTCCAATACTTAGTGATGGAGTCTTGGTGGCTCGCGAAGCGCAAAGGACTTGGAGGTCATGTTCTTGGATTTAACTCCACTTAGATGGGGTCTTCAGAGCCCGCAAAAGAAGTAGAAAGGATGGTGGTGCAAAGGGGCAGGATTATGGCTTTTATTAGAGGGAGATCGAGGTGAAAATGAGAGGAGGTGGCGAGGTCCAACAAAGGGGGTGGAGAGAACCTTGGTACTTCATTCTAGGAGGAATCAAAGGGGTCTGGTGGTACGGGAAGGTGGAGAAACGGAAGGGGAGTGTGAAGCTATTGTCAGTGACTCAGAACATGGGGTGTAGACGATGGAACAAATGTCGGAGCGCTAGAGCTCGAGTGAGCTACAATCTAATTTCTATACTAAGTCCAATAATTAAAAAAACAAAATAAAAGCTGGTAGTAAAAGTCAAAGTTAAAATCTACCTACAAATCTAAGAAAGTAAGAACAACTCACACTTGGAGACCAGGGAGTAGGGACCTCATTGGAGGTGGTCCGGTGAGATTTGGATCATCCCAAGAACTCCTCCTCCTCATTGAGAATCAATCGACACCTCCTCATGTGACAATGTTGTGCACACTACACTCAATTTGTGGGGATGAAAGAGGATCGAGAGAGATCAAAAAACAAATGGGGGTTGAGACGAGTATATGTACAAGAGAGGGTTGACCAAGTGATAGTGTAAAGATCGAGGCATGAATAGACTACCAAATGCTAGGGCGTGATAGAGGGATGTGTCGACATGATTTTTCATGAAGGAATCGGAGACCATTGGTCAATGTATCAAGTGAGGAAAATTGGAAAAGACTAAAGGGTTAGCACTGATAGAGGCAGGCCTAGGGAGGACCGGGAAGTTGACATGGAGTCAATGCGCGGGCGCTCCCATTAGTCCACCTTGGCATGCTACACCGATAAAATATAAATAAAAAGGAAAAATAAATCAAAATAAAATAGAAGACATAAAATTATTAGAAACTTAAAATATAAAAAAATATTTATTCTTTATATATTATTTTATTCTGAATTTATTTATTTTTTCAAGTTAATTTACATACTAATAAATATATGTATATATACATGTATCTATACTTGTATTTGACTTATTTTATTTTTAACTTGTATTTTATATTTTATTATTTTATATACATAATTTCTATATTAATAATTTATTTAATTACATATTTAGATATTTTTACTTTATTTTTTTGAGTTTATTTATATACTTAAATAATTTGGTATATATATTTTATATGTACATTATAGGTATATTTGACCTATATATTTTATAGCATTATTTATTTTTGTTAATTTTTCGTGGTTTTATTTTATTTTTGTCATGTACATGTATTTTAAATGATATTTACAAATTTATAAAAACATAAGAAAATCAAAACTCAAAAGAATGAGTATATTAAATACTATATACATGAAAAATGCATAACGAGGACCCAAAAGTCAACTTTTGCATATTAACTATAAACAAAATGAAACCACCTTCTTTAAATAGGTAATTTAATTTTATGAACAATAAAGTGAGCTTGGTGAATTTTGAGTACGTATGGAGAAGATATATGTCTATGAAGTTTTTTTGCACCTTTTTATTATGTGTGTCCCGGGTACACTATGCATTATTTTTTGAATGAAATAAATTTTATAATTTTGTTTTTATTTTATGGACAATATTCATGTTCAAAGTTTATTGATCTGAGTTTTAAAAATAAGAAATAAAATAGGTCCCAAATCGAAATAAATTGGCAGAAAATTTAGGGTTTTTAGGCGGTGTTTTTTTGTACAAGTACCTACCCTATCTCTTCCTATTTTATTCCTTTTCGACCAAGTCAATTCTTGACATACTCTCAGGGTTTAGGTCATTTTCTACCTTCGATATTTCATTTTTTATTTTCTTTCCTTTATTCTTTTATTTTGGAATTAAATCAATGAATTTATACATCATTTGCTGTACAAATAATGAATGCTATTTTGTACAATTTAATGCTATTTACATGCATTTATATAGGGATTTAAGACTAAAATGAAATAATAAAGGTGATGAAGTGGAGATTCATCAAGTGCTGAAATCAATTAAACAAGTTACTTACATCTCCAAAATGATGAAAAATATTATCTATCACTATATACTTTACTTGCTCGGGCCCTCCAATGACCTTGATATTTGTGCAATATTTCTATGAAACGTCCAAGAATCAGAGCATCTGTAGCCACGTCACGATACCATGAAAAACTAGCTTGAAAAAACAATGAATATAAGAAGTAATATTTTTACTTATAGATATACAAAACTCTACAATTTTAATTATTAATAGTATCAATTACATACAAATCATGAAGTATGGCATCCTCAATTGGCTGCTCCACTAGATGCTAATCTATAACGTGTTTCAGAACTCACACTCTACACACATATCCCAGATAACTCTACAACATAGCTGAATTCTCCCCCACTACATCACCTCCAACAATCCTCACTTGAAGGGTCTCACCAGGATGCAGATTATAAGAAAAGACACTTAATGGGCCTATGCATCTAGCAGAGCTCCCCAACCCTGCAGGATCGACAGAGTCACTTCCTACATGGGATGTAGGCAGTGCATCCCTAATGCATCTAGGATGTGGAGGCATATATGCATAAATAATGAAATATTATAAATGGTTTAATAATAATTTATCAATTTATAAAATATTATATCAAATAAGTTTATGAAAAAATATTGATGAACTTACACAATATGGATTTAGGACTATGTTGAGTAGAGATCGATGAGGTTCCTAATGCCAGGACTTGGAGGGGCTACAATTTCTGTCAAGTCAGATCCGACAATCTCTATAGCATCTGCTCTCATGGTATTGAACATCATCGATCGGTACAGGAGAGACCGCAAGTGTACGTGTCCCCTTGGCTGTCTCGTCGTTTGTCTTGGTTGTTATTTTATTTTTTTATCTTTTTCATTTTGCTGATTTTTTGTTATTTCGATCGTGTGTAGCTGGTGTGTTTCCTCCTTTTTCTTCCTCACTTGGCTATGTTTTTAGATTGACTGATGCGTAAGATGATGATTTGCCAGATGATGCTTTATTCTTCCCCATGGTTGCTGTAGAAGGTTGTAGAGTCCTAATGCTATTGACAGTAACAAAATTAGTCAAAGAAAAGTCATGGTTATTTGACTTGACGGATGAGACTTCACATTCTACCTACTCTTTGTGTTTAAAATCATTGGGGTTTTCCTCAACCTGTGCAGGAATAAGAGTTTTAGTCGCAGTTAAGTCATCAAGCTTCTGGCTCATCTCTGCTAAGATTTTCACTAGCTGATCCAACATTCTAGAGCAGGATTCACAGGAGGTGCCTCTGATGGTTCAGTGTGTGATCCTTGCTAAGATTGATTATGCTGAGGTTGTTGGTGGTGCTGATAGTTAGGAGGAGGGTATTGTTGGTTCTGAGCATCTTCCCCTCCTCCTCCTCTTCTATCATCTCTCTCCCGCCTCAGGTCATTCAACATTTCTTAAAGGGTAACCTGAGCTAGGGTCTGATTGGTCAGGTGTTGTTGGATGGCTTGAATGGAAGCAAGCAGTTGTGCATTAACTATGTTCTGATCCAACTATCCCTAATCTGGTTGTGGTCCCTTTCCCTTTCCTTGAGGATCCATCTCTAACTCATACTAAGAAGATGTAATCTGAACAGGGTCTAGTGTTGCCTCTTGATATGCTTCATGAAATGCAACCTGATCAATCTCGTAGTTAATGTAACTAGGATTGGAGATGAGTGTGGAATTAGGGTATATTCCAAATGAATATGCATGGAGTATTTAATATTTGATTAAAATCAATCACCATCCACATTGGGTGGTTGGTGGGACAAGAGTGATCCCGATTTATTCAAAAATAAAGGAAGAAGCTGAGGAATCTGAAGATTGCTTCACAGAGTCAGAACTAGGTTCTCATAATAGCCTCAAATTTATTAAAGATACCGAGGTCATGGAATCAATGTGGTTGTAGGTAGAGTACCGACTAAACAATCCATGAGATGATATCTGGGATAGAAGTATAATAGACGAGGAATGGACTACGATGATGAAAGATAGATGAATTGAAGAGGGAGATAGACAAAGGCTCAAAGTGAGCAGGGAAAAACAAAAGGAAAGACGGTGTAAATGCGTGGAACTTGATCTTTGACTTTAGTCTAAATCAAACATACACCACGTAAGGGTTCAACTATTTTTAATCTTTTCAATTTTATTTTGGTTTTCAAGCAAAGCTTATAACAAGTCCTTATGAGGGTTATCCTTATAGGAGCGTGTGTACTACTAGGAAAGTATCCCATACTTCTTCCACCTCCTTCGTAATTTGTGATATGCGTACTCGAAAGTCCTTGATCTTATGCCTGGGGGGATTTTCAGCCAAAGAATAGAGAAAGGAAGCCAATAGGGGAAAGCACTAATTTCATCGTAAGTGAGGTACTCGGATGCAAACCGATGAGATAGACATACCCACGGGTGTATGGCCTAAGCTTAGTACTTAAGACCAAGTCGATGGTCCACATAAGGTGGGAACACTATCAACAACAAGGCCCTACTCAGTCATATATGATAGAAGTGCTAATACTTCGGCGTCTTAGGTGATAATCAAGGTGCCATAGATTAGATTTTGGGCTCTAATCTTTAGGGTCACACCTCACTCAGTTTGAGTGGGTACCTGAAGACAATGAGGGCTTTGTGAACCTAAAACAATGATGTCCATTACCAATTTTTAATTAAAGTCAAATTTTTATTAACAATCCTTTTATTTTATTTTTTTGGGTTTTCAGTTTTTTGGGTATTTTTGAAAGCAATTTGCTGACGAAACGAGAATGCAATTGACTAAGATGGAAAAATAAGCAAGCATCGTTGTTCCTAGCAATCGGTTCAGTCAATCAAGAAAATAGAAACCACTCAGATAAGTGAATCCACAAGGTAATGTCAGCGTGCTATTTATTTAACATGGTATAGTGACCAGGATCGAACACAAAGAGCATGGAAATGTACGAAGTAGTACTAATCAGAAAATAAAAGCATATTTTTAGATTTTTAATTTTGCAATTTTTTTATATTTTCAATTTCAAGAAGCCAAACAAGAAAATAAGAGCAATAAACTCACAAGCAAGCCTTTTAATTTTTTATTATGGTAAAAATGCTCTAAAATAGGAAACAAAAATATTTTTGTGTTTTTCAAATAATCATATGTTTTTGGTAATTTTAAGGGATTTTTCCAATTTTTATATGATTATATAAAAATAAACCAAGAGATAAATAATGGAATAGTGCACAACCAAGAAAAATTACAAATTAAAAATATTTGAAGTGTCCTTGATAACAATTTTATGAGAAAGTAAATAAAATTATCTAACTAAAGAAACTGGAATCCTCTTTTTTTAGATTTTTCTAGAATATTTAATGATTTTTATGTGTTTTAAGTATTTTATTATTTTTAGGGTTTTTATGAGGAATTTTCAAGCAGAAATAAACAAAAAATTATATGGAATTTTTCAGACAATTTTTCAAATTTTTATGTATTTTATAAAATAGACAAAACAATGTTTAAGTGTTTTTAATATTTAGAAAATATTAAACAAAACTAAATAAATCCATAAAAATCACCATAAATATCACATGTTAGTAGGAGCTAACTGTAATTTTTATGGAATGGTTGGAGTTAGTTCAGTAATTATTTGATTCAAAACAAGGCACAAAGAGCACAGGAATCGACTTGCAATTATTTTTAAGTTTCAAGACCAAATGATAACAAACGTAAAAAGCTCAGGTCTAATTTTGCAATTTATCTAATAAATTAACGTACATGCTTAAAATATACGCATAGGGGTATATATGCAATAATAAAAAAGTTTCTACTCAAAACATAGCATCTATAAAGCTCAGGGAAAAGTCATGCAAATAACCCATAACTCACGTGTACATGCACGTGTCTAAGGTCCGAAAGGACTAAACTGCAAATAGTGAAAATAAAGGGTCCATACTATAAAATATCTACGCTACAACTTTTATTTACTGGACTAACTAGATAACATGTAAATACCGGATAAAATATGCAAAATACCCTCCGCAGGGCGCGTGCGGAATGCGTGAGGGCGTGTGGCAGGCGTGGGATGTGGCGTACGACTCTGATCTTCCGACGTTGCTTATCTGACGACTAGGGTATGTCAGGAACGCGTGGCAGGATCTGACTTGTCATTTCCGATCCAACGATCCGAAAATCTACATTGACGGTCAGCTCAAATCAAAACTGGTGCTTGGCTCCTCATCCAACGGTGGCGGAAGATGGTGGACGAACTAGCGGGTGGCAAACTTCGATCGGGAACTGGTGCGAATCCACTGGGATGATCGAGCCTCCAAATGGTCCAACACCTCCGGAGGGGTGTTCCACGTCGAATGCCGGAGGTTGATCTTCTAGGTGATGGTTGGATGGTTGAGACAACGGAGATCCACCTAGAGCTGCTCTAGCGAGCCATTGGAAGTCCAAAAGAGATTCCTACCGTGCGAGGATACCTACAAATGAAAGATAGGACTCGGGGCTGCACTCCAATCTAGGTTATTACACTTGGAGAGGAAAGAAGCGAGGGTAGACAGGAGTTGGGTCTTCGACGTACATGGAAGGAGGGAATCCGGCCTTAGTCTCTACGTAGGGCTCGAGTGTAAGGATGATCAGATTGTGGTGCGAGATGGAGGGTGAGGCGTAGGTTCGATCTGAATGAATGAATGCGGATAACGGGGCTCTGATCAGCTGGTCGGAGCAAGTGAACGTGCATTGGAGTGAAATGGATAGATTGGGATGAACTAGGAAAATAAAGTAGGATGGGCAATACCTGAGAGTCTAGATGAACTCAGGAATGTCTGGTGAAGATGGGAGTAGGAGTGATGGCCTCGACCTCGCTGCGAAAGGCGAGGAGGCTAGATGCGGCGGTGCTCACTGGCCACGTAGCTGAGTTGCTACTTTAGACCACCAACACTCGATCCAATGGGCTCCTCTGATTGTTGTCACTCCACTGAAGATTCCTAGGGATGAGAGAAGGGGTGAGGCACGAGCTGCCGCACAAAGAGGGAGAAGAAGAGATTTTATAGGTTGCTCCAGGGTCCAGAAAGATCAGCGAAAAGCACGGAACCCTGGAGTGATCCGCATCAGCCAAGGCTCCTATGAGGATGTCAGGTGAATGAAGATTATTAGGTCCAACTTTCTAGGCAAACGAAGCTTAAAGGCGGCCTGGGGAGAATCGAAAAGAAGCTCCAGCGAACGTTATCTGGGTCCGACCCAAGAAGGAGGAGGCGTTGAGCGGAGGTCAACAACCGATCTAGACCAATCAGAAAATTCGATTTTTCAAAATATTTACAAAATCAATAAAAAATATTAAATCAATTCAAAATAAATAGTGTATAAAATAAAAATTGTATATTAATTTTCAAACTATTTTCTATGATTTTTAATTATTTTTATGAAAACATAAATTAGGATATATACAATATATGGTGTGTTATATATAAGTATAATATACCTATGTATTTTATACAATTATTTTTATTTTTTTTATTTCTACACAAATACCCCAATTTTGTATTTTATTTATTTTCAACATATTTTTAGGAGTACAAAACAAATTTTATTTTATTTTTATGATCTATCTATAGGTATAAAATAAATAGGGAATGTAACCTATATACATGTATTTTGTACAAGTGAGAGAGGATTTTATTTTTATTTTTATTTTTCTAATTTTTGTTTTATTTTTATTTTATTTTTAGGACTATATATAAGGAGGTAAAAAGAATATTTTTTATTTTATCCAAAAAAATTATTTACCTATATAGGTGATATGTACAACATAGAGTAAGCCCTATCTCTCTCTACTTATTTTCTTTGGAGATCAGGTCAAGGCTTGACCTTTTCTTGGGGTTCGGGTCACTCTGTATTTATTCTAAATACCTCCTTCCTTTTTCTTTTCTTTTATTCTTTTATTTTTGCACAAATACATGCTAATTATACAATGTTAACACATGCATGCTGAATGCTAATTTATTGTATTTACACCTATTTACATGATGCTTTGCCAAGATAAACAACTAAAATAAAAGAATAAAGAGTGAGAATCAAGGATTCATCACCCCCTATATTTTACCTTTGATAGTCCCTTAGAAAACATTTATTTGAAAAAGAAGTGAAAAAGGAAAGAAAAGAAAAAAGAAAGAAAATCAAGGTTGATTATTAAACTTTTATTCATTAAATTGAAGTATGGAGCTCAGTCAAACCTTTGGATTATTAGTTTGTCGGAACCTTATTGAGATCTAGGGTCAAGACTTAACAGTCTCTAAGTTCCACATTCTATGGTCTAGACTCCTCAATAATCCAGATTAGACCGAGTCTACTTACACAAACTCTGACGACCATGAATCTGTCCTTGTATGGTGTAAGTTATATGTAGCTCCCCACCTCAGAAATGACAAAGAAACAACCCCCTCAACAAGGTAACTCTAATGCCCTAGTCCGACAGCTCTTTCCTCGAGGAGTGGGGTATTCCCTTTTAAGTTCAAGTGCAACCAGCTAAAGAAGAGGGGAAAGAAAAGAATGGACCATGACCAATGTAGCCATGTATCCCTGGGAGCCCAACCATAGTAGCTAAGTCTCCCACTGCAAGCTTCTTGAGATGAGAAGGTTTAACATAAGCTTTGCTTTATTTTACTATATAAACTCTGGCATGCATTTTATTTTCAATCAGACCTGTCCACTTTTTTTGGAGTTTTTCTTTTGCACTTTTTTTGATTGTGCATATGTACAACATATATACATGGTGCAACATATATACATAAGGACTTTTTCCTCTTGAGCCAATAGATTATCCCTCTTTTGAAGTATTATTGCAACCCACAACTCCTGTCTTTAGACCTCAACACTGCCAGACCAAGTTGAGACGCACTTCCCTCCCTAAAGGAAGACGATAGGTTCCACTTAGAAGTACTACCCCTGGTATGCTACCCCAAGCCAAAGGGAACTGCATCCTCATCACCTCGTCCGTAGAGAGATATGTGTAAGGTGCTGGTGCAAGTAAAATCATTGTCTGTGAGAGTCATGTGTGCATTGTTAAGTGCTCTACTTAGGCTCATAAAGATGACATGTGAACATAGTCTAGTGGACTCAAAGAATTAAGTCACCAATAGACCTGAAAAGTCTTAACCCCAAATCCTGTAAGGTTCCTCTTAGAATTAGGTGGATTCAAGTCTTAACCAAGCTCCATTTTTCAATTTAATTCTAGACTAGTTTAAATGTCAACTATGATTTAGAACAATGTGTAAATGTTTGCAAAGTTTTTGAAAATGTGGAAACTTTTTGAAAATGTTTGAATGCATGCATGATTGAAGACGTTTTGCAAACTATTTACAAACATTTACACAAGGCTTCTTGCAAGCTTTTATTTTTCAAACATTTTTACAAAAATTTTGTACTATATACATAATTTTGATATAGAAATATTTACAAACATTTTACAAGCAAAATATTTTTATAAACATTTGTATAAAAGCAGTTTTTATAAATAGATATGTATGTGCAAGAAAGAATTTTATGTACAAGATAAAAATTTAATTTTTTTATTTTTAGATAAATGATTTTAGCCATTTTATTTATTAACAAACTTACACAAAGTACGAGTTATGGATAAAGTATATATGTAGTATATACGACACCCCCATATACTTAGCTCGAACGATGTCCTCAGAGTGATCAAAGAGTGATGAAGAAGACATAACTCGTGCGTAGTATATGGAAGTGAAAAGAAAAGCTAAATTACAATGACAAATAAAAGAATGGAATAAATAGAAGTCGGTGATCCCCCTATACTTAGGATCAAGTAATCCTAAGTATAACAGACTGTACACAAAGGGAAAACCGAGTGAAAGAATGTATAGGGTCTACCTCCCCTATACATAGGGTAAACTATCCCTAAGTATAGGCAACAAAACAGAGGTAAAGAGAATCAAAAGAATAATTAGAAATATCACACCCCCTATACTTAGGGTAAGGTACACCCTAAGTATAACATAATCACAAGGTGCATATGGGGGGTTAGACTAAAGAATGAGGTAATATGTGTTAGACTTGTGAGCCCTGGGCGAACCATTCTTACAATAAATGTTATTGTAATATTTAAGTTTATCAATAAAAGTTATTGATGTTTCACTCCCTTTCTGAAATTATATGAATGAATGCACTATAAGGTCCCTCTGTACAATTAGGGTTATGTACCTTGGCCAGCTTGATGATCATATAGCTGTTGATTCATTAAATGAATCATAGAGGCTGGTGTTTGGATGAATATCTAAAGAGTTAGATAGAGGACTCATCAAGCACCGTCAAATGATTGTCAAGTGGAGATCTCCAGCCTGAGTAGGAGATGGCAATCCTTTCTCACATAGGCTGATATCTGACCGACCTCTTGATGCAGGTCCTCTGCATGGGAATAGTGATTCGGAGGTGTCAGATTAGTTAGGTCAATGGGTTGACCTAACGAGATCGAGATAACTTAAGTCCTATGTTGAATGCTGTCACAGCATAGGCACGCATCCTCTGACCGGAGACAGATATATTGCTATATATCTGAGTATGTACATTTGGCAGACCAATAGGTTGATGACCTAACCAAGGTCTATACACTGGCGAGCTGGTGTGCATATAAAGGTATATGAGCAATATGATCTCTCAAAGGGATCATACAGGTTCACTTGTGAACCGGAAGACATGAGCTCACTCATGAGGTATTGGGACCGATCAAATTCCATACATGGTCGTCATGCTTTGGAAGCATGACATGAATTTGAAGGTATGATATATGCTTTGGGAAAGCATATGATCGATACCAAATCCCAATGACCAAGATTGAGAAACTTAATGATTAAACCCTGAAGAAGACAGTATAAAATGATCTTGATCTTCGGGTTGATCATGGGTCTTCCAGTATGCAGGATGTACAGGTATTGGGAATACCTGAAGGGTGATGTGATCATAAACGATTGTATATCCATGACGCTTCCATTCCGAGGGAGTGATGAAACAGGTCTGGATTTTAGTGACTCCTTTTCAGTAGAGAAGCAATCCGATCTTAGTCCAAGTGTTGGACATTGGTCTGAATGGGATTCAGATTCAATGAGAAGATTGGATTTGCGGCCTTGATTTAATCAAGCATCTGTGAAAGGTCCGTAAGATCTGGATTTGAGATGAGATCTCAACATCCAAGTCACTATACGTGGAATAATACAATCGCCCTGTCCTTATCTCCAAGTATCTATGGAGAAAGCACATTATTCTTGAAAGGATTCAAGAATAATTCTTTTGATGAAATATCCAAGCAAGGACTTGATGATTAAATGTGATTTAATTATCAAGCTTAAATATGAATATGATTCATATTGATTATCTAAGATAATTAAATTGGATTTAATTATCAAGGATTAAGAGAATGTGAATATCACTATCCATGATATGTGTATGTTATAAATATGATTTGTAATATACATATATAAGAGAGAGAGAATTTATGTAAATAGCATTTGTTAATTAATAATGTGAATTGGATTCACATTTGTTAATTAATTGGAAATGCAATTTACTAATTAGTTTGGGTTGTGAATATGATTCACATAATATTCAATGGCAAGAATGAAATATTCACAAATTAATTTGGAATTAATTTAGTGAATATTTATTGTGATTAATTAAGGAATAATAGAATAAATAAAATGGAGATAATAACCACCATCATGGGTGGCGTCACCCATGAATTGTTCATGGGTGACGCCCCCCCTTTTTAGGAGGGTGGTTAACTCCATCTCATTTATCATGTTATCTCTTGATTAATTAATTTTAAATTGTTGTTATTGAACAACAAATCCTAGCCATTGATTTATCATGGACCAAGCATAGCCCTTGGATCCATGTGTCCCATGGATTGAGATCCATTGGATCCTAAACTAGTATAAAAGGAGGGCTAGGGTAGCCTCTCCAAGGTACATCATCAAGAGTTGTAAAAGAATACTACTCTCTCTCTCTCTCTCTAATTCTCGTGTGGTCTCTCTCTTAATTTCCAAGTGGCCGTCCACTTTGAATATTGAAGAGGAGAGCATCTTGCTTCGCCTTCGACGCTTGGATCTTCGTCAAGGATTGCGGGAAGGATGCGACTCATCATCGTGCCCGCAAGCGCATTCTCCGTGGGTCGGACTTAAGACAGGAGGATCTCTACTTTGGGATCTCGCGATCACAACCACGCTTCAAGAGGTAATCCTTGTACTTTGTGGTTTGATGAAACGATCTGAGAAGTGTTCTCGTGATCATGTGGTTTCATCTTTATAGTCAAAATTTTAATTTCCGCTGCATCTAGCATCTAGTACGACTAGTTGCTCCGATCGCATACGATGCGATCAACACGCTTCCGTGATGCGCTTAAGGATTCACAATATCCTTCAAGTGGTATCAGAGCCAGGTTGAATAAGGTTTTGGATGTGATCCATGAACCTTAGATGATTTGGTTCTTGAAAGAGTTGCGAAATTTTTACTGCATTTGAATTTTCGCACCTCTGTCTAATTGAATTTTTCCGTACTGTTTAAAATGTTTAAACACGAAATTTTCAATTGGATTTTGTTCCCCATTAAACAAGGAAACCATAGGACTTGAGTTTACTAAATTTGGACTTTATTTGCTCAAGATATGGCTTTTTGAATATGACTATATTCACTGTTGCGGGAACTGCGGATTTGAACGTAATTAATGAGATGATTACGGTTTTAATCCGCCTTGAAATGCGTGAATTATCACTTGGGTTCTTTAATAAATCAAATAGGCAATCTTTGGAAACTGAGTTTGCATTTTTTGGATTTAAATTGATCAAGATAAGTTAATTTTAGTGATTGGGGGTCACTGCTGGAAATTAACAATTTTGATCTTGAACCTTGTGATATGTCATTCAATTATCATGATGAAAATTAATTGTTAATTTTCTGGAATAATTAGTGATAAATATTTGTGAAATATTTAAAGAAATAATTATTTCATTGAATGACACTTGCCCAAACCACAATGATGAGATATTAGATCTTGATCATTGTTTCATCAACAAACATTGATTTCATGAAAACCATAGTTGTCCTACAATAGTTGTAGGACAACTTTTACATGAAAAATCCTTTTGCTTGAATAGGATTGGGGATTTGTCTAGCAAATCTCCTTATAATAAAAAATGTTTTGATTTGTACTATATGGTATAACTTTCGGTTGAAAAACCGATGAACATCTCAAAGTACATGATGGTCTATCTGGTATTATCCTTTCCCGAGGCGGATGTGGTGCCTAGTCGGAGAGCATTGGGGTTGCGGGTTGCAACGTATGTGGTCCGTCCCACTCTCGTCGGTACTGGCCATGACAGCGGGTAGGGATTGTATAATACCGGAGACAGACAATATGTATTTTTCTAATTATTAAAATTCGAATAATACGTATTTTGAGATTATACCTACTATTCAAGTAAAAGACGTGTTTGTTGATGATTGGGCTAAATGATTAATTTAATATGATTAAATTAATCATACCTAATAAACACACTATTTTGAATAGATGTGTATTTCCCTTGGAATAATTAATTATGTGAATGTGATTCACAATAATTAATTATAAAATTTGAATATGAGGTGGAGGATCACATAAGTGACATCCATGGTCTCCCGTCAAGGCAAAGGATTTCGTCGCCAGTTGTTGTGTATGGGAGACGCCTGTCCGAAGTGACAGATCCTGTGCATGATTTAATTGGATCGGGTTCTTTGCTTCTCGAAAGAGTAAGGCCGTATACGTAGTGACCCCAATATCGGGTCCTCATATTATTGGGGCGATATTGGATTGCGTATAGCGAGTATTAAGCCTGTTGACGGTTGGTTCAATTAACAACGGGTCAACATCATCTTAGGGGTGGTGGGCCCGGGTGTTAAAGACCGAATTGGGAAATGCAAGTTGGACTTGCAAGGCGGAATGTATTCCCGCTTCTCTTATTCGAGTCACAGGTTCTCATATTATTGGGATGTGATAAGGATAGAGAGGAGATCCCAGATCTTGCTTGAGATATAGCGGTAAGTATATCTCTTACTTTGAAAGAAAAATAAGGGAATAATCTTTCAAAGTCGACATGGCAGGACAAATTTGATTTAAAATGCCTTAATCAAATTATTCTTAAAATGAATATATAATTATTCTAATATAGTGCATTCTTAATTTCAGAAAATGAAGTCCATGAACCCACTTAGCAGGCTTCTAGAGGTCAACCAGTTGACCGGACCAAATTATTCGGATTGGATCCGAAATTTGGATCTTGTTCTCTGTGCAGAGCACATCTCCTACGTGCTTAACAAGGACAAGATAGCAGACCCTGTGACTGATGAAGATAAATCATATAATGATAAATATGATGAAGATAATAATCTGGCAAGATGTTACATCCTTGGGTCATTGTCCAATGTGCTTCAGAAGCAACATGTGGAAATGAACCATTGCCAAGAGATTATGCTGAGTCTGAAAGAAATGTTCGGTGACATAAACCGCACACAGCGTTACAATGTGATGAAAGAGCTTATTCGCTGCAAGATGCAGGAAGGAACCTCTGTCAGAGAACATGTACTCAAAATGTTTGGGTACCTCTCTGAGCTGGAAACCCTGGGAGCCTACTTGGATTCTGAAATGCAAGCTGATTTCATTCTCCTTTCGCTCCCTAAGTCTTTCAACAACTTTGTTGTGTCTTACCACATGAACAAAGGTGATTTCACAAACGCTGGGCTGTTAGCTGCATTGAAGTCTGCAGAAGACGTCTTGAAGAAGGACGGCCTGTTGGAAATGCGAGCCCACGGCGAGCCATTATGCAATAAATGTTATTGCAATTCACTCCTTAATCTGAAATGAAGAATACATAATTTGCATAATAGGTCCCTTAGTACAATTAGGGTTATGTACCATGGCCATCTTGATGATCATACAGCTGTTGATTCAACTATTGAATCACAGAGGCTGGTGCTTGGATGAATATCTAAAGAGTTAGATTGAGGACTCATCAAGCACCGTCAAATGATTGTTAAGAGATGATCTCCAGCCTGAGTAGGAGATGGCAATCCTTATCTCTGAAGGCTGATATCTGACCGACCTCTTGATGCATGTCCTCTGCATAGGAATAGAGATTCGGAGGTGTCAGATTAGTTAGGTCAAAGAGTTGACTTAACGAGATCGAGAGAACCAAAGTCCTATATCGTATGCTGTCAGGATATAGGCAGGCATCCTCTGACCGGAGACAGATGTGTTGCTATATGTCTAAGTATGTACATTTGGCAGACCAATAGGTTGATGACCTAATCAAGGTCTACACACCGGCACGCTGGTGTGCATATAAGGGCATATGAGCAATACGATCTCTCAAAGGGATCATACAGGTTCAGTTACTGAACCGGAAGACATGAGCTCACTCATGAGATATTGGGAAGAATCAAATTCCGTGCGCACGGTCGTCTCGCTTTGGAAGCTTGACTGAATTTGTAGGTTTGATATATACTTTTGGAAAGTATATGATCAAGACCTAGGTATGATATATGCTTTTGGAAAGTATATGATCGATACCGACTCCCAATGATCGAATGAGAAACTTACTGATAAAACCATGAAGTAGACAGTATAAAGTTGATCGAATACTTCGGGTTTAGTCTAAGTCTTCCAGTATGCAGGATGTACAGGTATTGGGAATACCTGAGGGTGATGTGATCATAAACGATTGTATAACCATGACGCTTCCATTTCTAGGGAGTGATGAAACGGGTCTGGATTTTAGTGACTCCTCTCAGTAGAGAAGTAATCTGATCTTGGTCCAAGTATTGGACATTGATCTGAATGTGATTCAGATACAATGAGAAGATTAGATTTACGGTCTTGATTTAATCAAGCATCTATAGGAGGCCCACGATCTGGATTTGAGATACGATCTCAATATCCATGTCACTATACGTGGAACAATACAATCGCCCTGTCCTTATCTCCAAGTATCTGCGGAGAAAGCGCATTATCCTTGAAGGAGTTCATGGATAATTCTATTGTTGATATATGTATTCGAGCATTGAGAAAATGGATAATTAAATGTGATTTAATTATCATGAGTAATATGAATTTGATTCATATTATAAAGAGAGTTATCTTAGATAATTAAATGAGATTTAATTATCAAAGATGTAAATAATGTGAATGTGATTCATATTATTTGGACACAAGAGAATAGAGATCCAAGATGATTAAATATGATTTAATTATCATGGATATGAATAATGTGGATAGCAATATCCATATTAGTCATATATATTATAAATGTGATTTATAATATATAAGAGAGAGCTATTTGTAATTTACATTTGTTAATAAAATGTTAATGTGAATTGGATTCACATTGGACATCAAATTGAAAATGTAATTTACATTTTGTTTTGGGTTGTGAATGTGATTCACAATTTTTCAATGGCATGATTACAATGTTCACAAAATAAATTGGATTTATTTTTGTGAAATAATTTGCAACAAAAGTTGTTGCAAATAATGGAGATTACATAAAAGGTGAAATAGCCACCTTCCTAATGGAGGAGGGTGGACGGCCACCACTCCCATTAGGAAAGGGAGGCCGTCCCCCCTCTCCACATGGAAGGAGGCTTTCTCTCCTTTCATTATCTCCATGTATTGATGATTTAATTTTGTAATTAAATTGTGTTGATTTATCAACATATATTTAATTTAAATTAAACTAATTGTTGTTGTGTTTTTAGCAACAAATCATGACCATTGAAAGAAACACAAATTGATGTGGACCATTGGATTTGTGTTGACACATGGATTGAGATCCATGGATCCCAAAACCCTATAAAAGGAGAGGCACCCCATTGCTCTTCTTGACACATAAGTTGAGGCAACAAATCTCTCTCTCTCTCTCTCATTCTCTCTACACGTCCTCTCTCCATCTCTCTCATGTGGCCGTCCACCATGGATGCCCTAAAGAGGTTCTCCATCGCCGCGGCATCGTCATTATGCTGCCCGATGGTTTGCTCGTGGATCTCCGTCTCCTTCGGTGCGCCCCGCTCGTGAAGAAGACATCGGATCTCGTGTGTCGAGATCAGGAGATCCGCCGCTTGGATCATCAACATGGATTGCGAGAAGCACGCGGTTCATCCCCGCGCTCGCAAGCGTCTCCTCCGACGGATCGGACTTGAGACAGGAGGTCTCTTCGTTCAGAGACTTGATCGCAACCACGCTTCAAGAGGTAAACCTAATACTTGGTTGTGGTTTAGACGAAACGATCCAAGAAGTGTTCTTGGATCATGTGGTTTCGTCACATGAAAATTTTTTAATTTCCGCTGCGTAGAACAACTAGTGCGACTAGTCGTTCTTCGTCGTATTCGATACGACGATCACGCTTCCGTGATGCGCTTGAGGATTTAACCATATCCTTTAAGTGGTATCAGAGCCTTAGGTCGGTGTTTTTGGATACGATCCATAAACCGAGGACGACTTGGGTTCATTAGGGTTTGCGAAAGTTTTCTTGCATTTCATTTTCGCATCTCTGTTTTGATATTATTTTCGGCACTGTTTAAATTGTTTAAACACGAAAATAATATTTGGATTTTATTTCCCATTAAATAAGGAAACCGTAGGATCTGAGTTTGCGTGATTTCGATTCCGTTTGCTCTAGATATGCTCATTTTAGTGAACATGTATCCACTGTTTCGGGGACTGCGGATCATGACGTAATTAAGATGTTAATTTCGGATTTGATACGCCTTGAAATGCGTGCAAATCACTTGAGTTCTGTTGTAAATCAAGTTAGCAAACTTTAGAAATTTACTTTGCTTAATTTGGATTTAAATTGATTGAGATATGATATTTTTAGTAAGTAAGGGTCACTGCTGAAAATACTTTCCTAATCAAGAACCTAGTGATTGTCATTTAATTAATTAGTGAAATTAAATTGTTTAATTTCCTGGAATAATTATGCATAAATATTTGTGAAATATTTAATGATAATTATGTCCTTAAATGACTTTTCTCTAACCAACAAATGATTAGATGTGATCTAGATCAAGATTGGTTACATGATCTACATGATCAACATTCCAACAAACATGTTGCTTGAATAGGACTTGGGATTTCTTTAGCAAATCTCATTATAATGTTAATCAAAAATGTTTTGATTATTATTATATGGTACAATTTCGGTTGAAGAACCGATGATCATCTCAAGTACAAATTAATCAATTTGGCATTATCCTTTCCCGAGGCGGATATGGTGCCTAGTCGGAGAGCATTGGGGTTGCGGGTTGCAACGTATGTGGTCCGTCCCACTCTCGTCGGTACTGGCCATGACAGCGGGTAGGGTCGAGATAATGTCCGAGGGATTAAGATGTATTTTTCTAATTATTAAAATTCGAAATAATACGTATTTGAGATAATACCATTATTCAAGTAATTATTAAAATGTTTGTTGGATATTAATTGGATCATTAATTTAATATGATTAGATTAATTGGAATCCAATTAAGATTGAAATACTCTAATATTATTAGAGTTAATAATTCCCTTGGAAGAATTAATTATGTGAATGTGATTCACGATAATTAATTAAAATTTGAATATGAGGTGGAGGATCACATAAGTGACATCCATGGTCTCCCGTCAAGGCGAAGGGTTCCGTCGCCAGGGATTGTATGTGGGAGACGCCTGTCCGAAGTGACAGCTCCTGTATGCAAGCGCATCTGGATCGGACTCTTTGCTTCTCGAAAGAGTAAGGCCGTATACGTAGTGACCCCAATATCGGATCCTCATATTATTGGGGCGATATTGGATTGCGTATAGCGAGTACTATTCCTGTTGACGGTTGGTTCAATTAACGACGGGTCAACATCGCCTTAGGGGTGGTGGGCTCGGGTGTTAAAGACCGAATTGGGAGATGCAAGTTGGACTTGCAAAGCGGAATGTGTTCCCGCTTCTTTTTATCCGAGTTGCAGATTCTCATATTATTGGGATGTAACAAAGATAAGGAAGGAGATCCCAGATCTTGTTGAGATATAATGGTAAGTATATCTCTTACATTGAAAGTGATTAAGGGAATGAACTTTCAGTGTTGACAAGACAAGACAACTTTGATATAAAAAAAATCCTAAATCAAAGTAAAATATATATATATTTATATATTTATGCAAATTTCTTATTTCAGATAATCCTTCATTAAAACCCACTCAATGATATACTCAATAATAACCAGTGAAATATCTTGGATTGGACTCATGATCCAGATATTGTACTTGCAGTTGGACACATAATGTATGTGGTTGCAATGAGCAAGTTTCCTCATAATAATGAGGAATGACAATTAAATAGATAATAAGACTACAACCCTAGGGTTTGTATGTCTCTATAGTCTTGATCTCTCATCGGATGTACTTTGGAAGTGACATGTCGATGATGATCGCAATTGTCAAATAATCCTTATAAAATTTATGAAGATATTCGGGCATACATATGTGCTATTGACATTTAACATGAATGAGATGGTTCACTGCATCATGCAGAATGGTGGCTCTATAAGATATGGTGTATTCAAATTGTTTGAGTACCTACCTGAACCTATGTTTTAAGAGTTTAGATGGATGTAGATGATGAGTGTCATCATTATACTATCTATACTCTGGTCATTCATGAAGCTTCATAATATTCATATTGTATGAATTTAATGAAGCATGTATAAATGTTGAAATGCTCTTACATAAGAGATCCTTAGTCTTAAGCAATGGTTGCTTATAGATAAAGGGAGCGCAGTGGAAGCATGGGTTGGACCCGAGTAAGAAGTATGGTCAAAGAGTTGACTATACATCTATGACTTCCATATGTCATCCGAAGAGTTGGATGAATGCCAATACTGCAATAAGTTGATGTGTTGATAGTATGACTGTCAAGTCTATCTAGAATCCTTAGAGAAG
This sequence comes from Ottelia alismoides, assembly GCA_037367405.1. Lineage (NCBI taxonomy): Eukaryota > Viridiplantae > Streptophyta > Magnoliopsida > Alismatales > Hydrocharitaceae > Ottelia > Ottelia alismoides. Next base: position 1,355,608 of record JAZKJV010010296.1, on the reverse strand, counting down.
GACTCGGATGGAGCATCAGATTAATCTACATAAATCATTGATAAGATAAAGTCAAATAATTGTATCTCAATCTTCTGATGACATTTGCAATAGGTTGCATATGTTTTAGAAGACTGGAAAATTTTGATCTTAAAGGTTTATAGTTATCCACATGGATATTGATGCAATTGTTGCAACAATCTCTGTTGGATTGATAGACTTGTTAATTTTAGTGGGAGAGTCCTTAGTCTTAGAGAATGTCTCTATGACCTAGATATAAGAATACACTCATTGTTTGTTTCTAAATGTTGGAAATAAACATGAATTCTGAGGTAGAACTATCATAAAAGGTTATGATGGAGATATTTCAGATAGTAATCTAAAATCTAGTGGACTCCACTAAATTAGAAAATTAATGAATGGTTCATTAACATTTCTGAATACTGAAATTAAACCTTAAGATCAATAGGAGGATGAAGATCATTTAACAATGATCTAGCATCAAGCCTTGGACATTTGTCTATTGATTTGATCAATAGACTAGTAAGAGATGAAACTTTAGAATGTCTAAAATTTCAAAACTTACATACTTATGAATATTGTATTCAAAGAAAAATGTCCAATACACCCTTCTTAGAGAAAGGTGTGAGATGTCAAGGTATTCAGGATCTCATACATATTGATGTATGTAGATCATCTATATCATAGTAAACATTATGGATATGTGATATCTGTTGATGATTATGTATGATATGAGATTTCTTCTCTTCACCTAAGAAACCTTTGAAATGTTCAAAGATTTCATTATTTTTGGTTTAAAACCAAAGTTTGAAGGAAGATAAAATGAATTTGATCTAATCTAGGTAGCAAGTACCTGTTAGATAAATTCAAAGAATACCTTATAGAGATATGAATATCATTTCTATCTCAATCCTCCTAACACACCTTAACTCAATAGAGTTATAGGCAGATACAATTGGATCATGTGTGACATGATCTTATCAATGATGAATTTTAGCATAATTATCCCTTAGTTTCCAGGTATATATGTGTAGTAGAGACTACAATGTATATCCTTAATAAGGTTCCATGCAAGATGGAATCTAGCACTTGAGAGTGCTGCTTCATTAGGAAAATAAAGGATGGTATTGGATACCTACTTTATGATCTTGAGATTCTTGAAATATCTCATCTCTGAGAATGTGATTCTTGGAGGTTGAGACTCTTGAGAATCAAGATAAAAATGAAGTGTAGGAACTCATTTAATCTTGAAAAGATAATGAGGCTCCTAAAATTGGAAACTAAAAGGATAATTGAAGATGAAACACTAAAACCTCTTCAAATAAGTTTGAGGATGGATTCCATGTGTCAGAGAAATCTGACAATGATCGAACTTCATGAGATGAAGCTTCTGAAGATCATAGCATGGATAGATGGATGTTAGCAATAAAAGTCTAATGTAGACTTCATGTACAAGTGTTGTATATGGACCCTCGAGGATCCACCTATATGGGTAAGACCCGTAAAGGTGTAAATGGATCTTCAAGAGAAAGGGAACCTGATGAGAAGGTACATACCTTCAAAGCATAGTTCGTAGCAATGAGCTACACATGGAAGAGAAGACATTGCTTGCAATGAGACTTGCTTTTCGGTGAACATGCTTAAAATCATCAGAATATTGCTAACCTTAGCTACACAACTTGACTATTGCATCTTCGAGATGTAAGTCCAGATTGCATTCCTCTATGAATATCTCGCTGAGGATATTCACATGAAGTAGACCCAGGGCTTCATGGTTGAGGAAAGCAAGGTGTGCAAGATAAGGAATCCATCTAAGGAATCAAATAAGCTTCTTTGAGATGGACCATAAGATTTGATGAAATTATAAATGTTATGATTTCAAATGAAATCTTGATGAGCCATGCGAAGCTTAGTGGGAGTGCCTATGTGTTCATTGTGCTAAATATAGATGATATCCTGATCATTTAAAATGATATAAGGATAATAATAAGTGTTTTATAATCTGGTTATTCCATATCTTGAAATATGATTTCAAAGATACCTCTTAGATCTTAGTTCTGAAGTTGTTCAGAAGCCAAGAGAAGAGGATAATTGGACTGTCACATTTGTAGTATACCTTGGACATATTCTATTCATAGAAATTCCAAGAAAGGCTTCTAACCCTTAAGATATGGTACTGACCTATCTTAAGGGATAGCACCTCAAAGAGTTGAGGAAGTAAATGCTACAACTACTTGCACTTGTACATTAGTTACGAGAAGCTGAGTGTATACTAGAGTGTACGAATACCAGATGTCTGTCATGCAATGGGAGTAGTAAATTGTTACTAATCCTACTGTAGAGATAAAACACTTGATTGCAGTAATAACAAAATCTTCATAGATGAGGAGATTTTTGAGATAGTAATCTCAAAGTCTTATCTTCAAAAGTTTAAGACCATGTAGATAGTGATCTATAAAGGTCTAAACTTTAGATACCTTAGGAGATAGAGATCTCCGGGAATGAAGGTATTCTAATAAGGATTATGGGGATATTGGTTATGATGTCAGGGACAATGTAACCAACTAGATTGAGTATTGGTTGCATGAGATGCAACATTCGCATTAGATGCGAGCACTGTTACTGGGGATATGCAAGTGCCGTAAAAGGACTTGGCATAGTCTCACGGGAACAGAGTGACTGATCAGCTTACCTAGCTATTTTCTAAATAGCCTATGATTGTCACATGAGTGCGGGTTTAAATGATTAGCCCATTAATGGCTCTTTGGGCTAGTGGGAGATTGTTGGAAATGCGAGCCCACGACGAGCCATTATGCAATAAATGTTATTGCAATTCACTCCTTAATCTGAAATGAAGAATACATAATTTGCATAATAGGTCCCTTAGTACAATTAGGGTTATGTACCATGGCCATCTTGATGATCATACAGCTGTTGATTCAACTATTGAATCATAGAGGCTGGTGCTTGGATGAATATCTAAAGAGTTAGATTGAGGACTCATCAAGCACCGTCAAATGATTGTTAAGAGATGATCTCCAGCCTGAGTAGGAGATGGCAATCCTTATCTCTGAAGGCTGATATCTGACCGACCTCTTGATGCAGGTCCTCTGCATAGGAATAGAGATTCGGAGGTGTCAGATTAGTTAGGTCAAAGAGTTGACTTAACGAGATCGAGATAACCAAAGTCCTATATCGTATGCTGTCAGGATATAGGCACGCATCCTCTGACCGGAGACAGATGTGTTGCTATATGTCTAAGTATGTACATTTGGCAGACCAATAGGTTGATGACCTAATCAAGGTCTACACACCGGCGCGCTGGTGTGCGTATAAGGGCATATGAGTAATACGATCTCTCAAAGGGATCATACAGGTTCAGTTACTGAACCGGAAGACATGAGCTCACTCATGAGATATTGGGAAGAATCAAATTCCGTGCGCACGGTCGTCTCGCTTTGGAAGCTTGACTGAATTTGTAGGTTTGATATATACTTTTGGAAAGTATATGATCAAGACCTAGGTATGATATATGCTTTTGGAAAGTATATGATCGATACCGACTCCCAATGATCGAATGAGAAACTTACTGATAAAACCATGAAGTAGACAGTATAAAGTTGATCGAATACTTCGGGTTTAGTCTAAGTCTTCCAGTATGCAGGATGTACAGGTATTGGGAATACCTGAGGGTGATGTGATCATAAACGATTGTATAACCATGACGCTTCCATTCCTAGGGAGTGATGAAACGGGTCTGGATTTTAGTGACTCCTCTCAGTAGAGAAGTAATCTGATCTTGGTCCAAGTATTGGACATTGATCTGAATGTGATTCAGATACAATGAGAAGATTAGATTTACGGTCTTGATTTAATCAAGCATCTATAGGAGGCCCACGATCTGGATTTGAGATACGATCTCAATATCCATGTCACTATACGTGGAACAATACAATCGCCCTGTCCTTATCTCCAAGTATCTGAGGAGAAAGCGCATTATCCTTGAAGGAGTTCATGGATAATTCTATTGTTGATATATGTATTCGAGCATTGAGAAAATGGATAATTAAATGTGATTTAATTATCATGAGTAATATGAATTTGATTCATATTATAAAGAGAGTTATCTTAGATAACTAAATGAGATTTAATTATCAAAGATGTAAATAATGTGAATGTGATTCATATTATTTGGACACAAGAGAATAGAGATCCAAGATGATTAAATATGATTTAATTATCATGGATATGAATAATGTGGACAGCAATATCCATATTAGTCATATATATTATAAATGTGATTTATAATATATAAGAGAGAGCTATTTGTAATTTACATTTGTTAATAAAATGTTAATGTGAATTGGATTCACATTGGACATCAAATTAAAAATGTAATTTACATTTTGTTTTGGGTTGTGAATGTGATTCACAATTTTTCAATGGCATGATTGCAATGTTCACAAAATAAATTGGATTTATTTTTTGTGAAATAATTTGCAACAAAAGTTGTTGCAAATAATGGAGATTACATAAAAGGTGAAATAGCCACCTTCCTAATGGAGGAGGGTGGACGGCCACCACTCCCATTAGGAAAGGGAGGCCGTCCCCCCTCTCCACATGGAAGGAGGCTTTCTCTCCTTTCATTATCTCCATGTATTGATGATTTAATTTTGTAATTAAATTGTGTTGATTTATCAACATATATTTAATTTAAATTAAATTAATTGTTGTTGTGTTTTTAGCAACAAATCATGACCATTGAAAGAAACACAAATTGATGTGGACCATTGGATTTGTGTTGACACATGGATTGAGATCCATGGATCCCAAAACCCTATAAAAGGAGAGGCACCCCATTGCTCTTCTTGACACATAAGTTGAGGCAACAAATCTCTCTCTCTCTCATTCTCTCTACACGTCCTCTCTCCATCTCTCTCATGTGGCCGTCCACCATGGATGCCCTAGAGAGGTTCTCCATCGCCGCGGCATCGTCATTATGCTGCCCGATGGTTTGCTCGTGGATCTCCGTCTCCTTCGGTGCGCCCCGCTCGTGAAAAAGACATCGGATCTCGTGTGTCGAGATCAGGAGATCCGCCGCTTGGATCATCAACATGGATTGCGAGAAGCACGCGGTTCATCCCCACGCTCGCAAGCGTCTCCTCCGACGGATCGGACTTGAGACAGGAGGTCTCTTCGTTCAGAGACTTGATCGCAACCACGCTTCAAGAGGTAAACCTAATACTTGGTTGTGGTTTAGACGAAACGATCCGAGAAGTGTTCTTGGATCATGTGGTTTCGTCACATGAAAATTTTTTAATTTCCGCTGCGTAGAACAACTAGTGCGACTAGTCGTTCTTCGTCGTATTCGATACGACGATCACGCTTCCGTGATGCGCTTGAGGATTTAACCATATCCTTCAGGCCCCTCTGCTAGTGCAATGGTTGCAAAGGTGAGAGGAAAGCGCGGGCGGAAGCAAGGTTCTCAGAAGGGCCCAGCCTCGAAGAGAAAGAAGAAGAATCAAGGAGTTGGTTCATCTTCTAGTGCTTCCACACTGATGACATCGAAAAAGACCGATGTCTGTCACCACTGCAAGAAGCCGAGGCATTGGCGGCGTAACTGCCCGGATTACCTAAAGTCTACTGACAAAGGTAAAGCCCCAGCAAGTATGAAATCTACTTTCATCATTGAAACTAGCTTTCTCGTTGGACGAGAAGGAAGTTGGGTTATAGGTTCTGGTGCTTCTGTTCATGTATGCAATTCATTGCATTTGTTTCAGGAAACTAGGAATCTGGAGCATGGGGAGATAGTTATCCAGATGGGATCTGATGCAAGTGTTGCAGCAGTCGCCATAGGGACATGCAGACTGTCGTTATCTAGTGGTCGAGTCCTAGTACTTAAAGAGTGTCTTTATGTACCTGAGGTCAGGAGGAACTTGATATCTGTGTCTAAGCTTGTTAGACATGGGTACTCTTTCCTGTTCTGTAATAAATTAGTCATTAATAAATATGATAAATTTGTTGCGGAAGGTGTTCTGACTTCTAGTGGACTCTATGAATTGTGCATTGATGAATGTGTCATAAATGTCACTACCACTAATAATAAAAACCCCAAGAGATCCAGGGAGAATGGAAATCATTCGAATATGATTTGGCATCAAAGGCTTGGTCATTTATCTGTTGATAGGATCAATAGATTAATAAAGGATGGACCTTTAGATTTTCTACAGGTTCAAACTTTACCTACCTGTGAACATTGTATTCGAGGTAAAATGACCAGGATGCCTTTCTGTAACAAGGTTACGAGATGCGAGGGTATTCTCGACCTAATACATACTGATGTATGTGGTCCCTTCAATACCGTGACTAGAAATGGATATCGATATTATTTGACGTTTATCAATGACCATTCGCGATATGGGTTTATCTTCCTGCTACGTCATAAATCTGAAACCTTTGAAAAGTTCAAAGAGTTTAAGGCTTTGGTTGAGAACCAAGCAGACAGGAAGATTAAACGGATTCGATCTGACCGAGGTGGTGAGTACCTCTCAGATGAATTCAAGGAATACCTTAAAGAGAGTGGAATTGTCTCCAATCTCACTCCTCCTGGAACTCCCCAACTTAATGGTGTTGCTGAAAGACGCAACAGGACCATCATGGACATGGTCCGTTCAATGATGAGTAAAGCACATTTACCTCTTAGTTTCTGGGGATATGCAGCAGAGACTGCAATATATATCCTAAACAAGATTCCTAGCAAGTCTATACCAAAGACTCCTCATGAGCTCTGGTATGGAACCAAACCTAGTGTCAATCACTCGAGGGTTTGGGGATGCTTGGTTCATGCGAAGAACGTGGACGCAAGTAAGCTAGAATCTCGCACTCGTGAGTGCTACTTCATTGGGTATGTTAAAGATGGTATTGGATACCAACTTTATGACCCTGAGACCCAAAAGGTTTTTGTCTCTAGGGATGTGAAATTTCTGGAGGACGATTTCCTTAAAGGTCAAGACAAGAATGAAGTAGAGGAGCTCATTGAATCCCCTGAGGATTCTGAGATTCCTGAACCAGAAACTGAAGAGATAAATGAAGATGAAACACCCATACCTCTTCGAAGGAGTTCGAGGGTGGTTGCACCACCTGAAAGGTATGGATTCCATGTGTCAGGTGAGACTGACAATGATCCTTCTTCATATGATGAAGCACTTGCGGATCATGACATGGATAGATGGATGCTAGCAATGAAGTCAGAGATTGACTCCATGCATAAGAATGGTGTATGGACCCTAGAGGATCCACCTAAAGGGGTAAAACCCATTGGGTGTAAATGGATCTTCAAGAGAAAGAGGGGACCTGATGGGAAAGTAGAGACTTTCAAAGCACGGCTCGTAGCCAAGGGCTACACACAGAGAGAAGGCATCGACTACGATGAGACATTCTCTCCTGTGGCCATGCTTAAGTCCATCAGGACACTGCTAGCTATAGCTGCATATCTTGACTACGACATCTGGCAGATGGACGTCAAGACGACTTTCCTCAATGGATACCTCGAGGAGGATATCTATATGGAGCAGCCCCAGGGCTTCATAGCTGAGGATGGTAAAGTATGCAAGCTGAAGAAATCCATCTATGGGCTCAAACAAGCTTCTCGTAGTTGGAACATCATATTTGACGAAACCATAAAGAGTTATGATTTTGTGCAAAACCCTGATGAACCTTGTGTGTACAAGAAGCTTAGTGGGAGCGCCATTGTGTTCATCGTGCTTTATGTAGATGATATCCTTATCATTGGGAATGATACAGGAATGATGACCAGTGTGAAGATTTGGCTATCCCATACCTTCGAGATGAAAGATCTTGGAGAAGCCTCTTACATCTAGGCCTGAAGTTGTTCAGAAACCGAGAAAAGAGAATATTGGGATTATCACAACATGGATACATCAAGAAGATTCTTGAACGATTCCGTATGGATAGTTCGAAGAAAGGATTCCTCCCCTTAGGACATGGTATCCATCTGTCCAAAGGGATGGCTCCTCAAAGTGTTGAGGAAAAGAAGGCCATGGCTGGATGCCCTTATGCATCAGCCGTAGGAAGCTTAATGTATGCCATGATGTGTACTAGGCCAGACATCTGCCATGCAGTGGGAGTGGTAAGTCGTTACCAATCCTGCTATGGAGAAAAACACTGGAATGCAGTAAAGAACATATTCAAATATCTAAGACGGACGCAAGATTACATCTTGGTCTATGGGGATGGTGATCTCCAAGTCTTGGGATATACAGATTCAGACTTCCAGTCAGATATTGATGATCGAAAGTCGACATCAGGGTTTGTATTCCTGTTGAACGGTGGTGCTGTGAGCTGGAGAAGCAAGAAGCAGGACACTACGACGGATTCAACAACAGAAGCCGAATACATTGCCGCATCGGATGCTGCAAAGGAGGTGGTGTGGTTACACAAGTTCATCTTGGAGCTTGGCGTAGTTTCCTCTGATACTCCCGTCCCGTTACTCTGCGATAACACTGGAGCCATTGCCCAAGCAAAGGAACCCAGGTGCCATCAGAAGAGCAAGCACGTGGAAAGGAAATACCACATCATTCGGGAGATTCAAAAGCGTGGTGATATCATCATCACCAAGGTGGCCTCTGCCGACAACATTGTTGATCCTCTTACCAAACCTCTGACACAGAAGGTTTTTGACCAGCATGTAATGAGTATGGGTTTACGGATTGTACCTGAATGGTTCTGAGGGCTAGTGGGAGATTGTTAGACTTGTGAGCCCTAGGCGAACCATTCTTACAATAAATGTTATTGTAATATTTAAGTTTATCAATAAAAGTTATTGATGTTTCACTCCCTTTCTGAAATTATATGAATGAATGCACTATAAGGTCCCTCTGTACAATTAGGGTTATGTACCTTGGCCAGCTTGATGATCATATAGCTGTTGATTCATTAAATGAATCATAGAGGCTGGTGTTTGGATGAATATCTAAAGAGTTAGATAGAGGACTCATCAAGCACCGTCAAATGATTGTCAAGTGGAGATCTCCAGCCTGAGTAGGAGATGGCAATCCTTTCTCACATAGGCTGATATCTGACCGACCTCTTGATGCAGGTCCTCTGCATGGGAATAGTGATTCAGAGGTGTCAGATTAGTTAGGTCAATGGGTTGACCTAACGAGATCGAGATAACTTAAGTCCTATGTTGAATGCTGTCACAGCATAGGCACGCATCCTCTGACCGGAGACAGATATATTGCTATATATCTGAGTATGTACATTTGGCAGACCAATAGGTTGATGACCTAACCAAGGTCTATACACCGGCGAGCTGGTGTGCATATAAAGGTATATGAGCAATATGATCTCTCAAAGGGATCATACAGGTTCACTTGTGAACCGAAAGACATGAGCTCACTCATGAGGTATTGGGACCGATCAAATTCCATGCATGGTCGTCATGCTTTGGAAGCATGACATGAATTTGAAGGTATGATATATGCTTTGGGAAAGCATATGATCGATACCAAATCCCAATGACCAAGATTGAGAAACTTAATGATTAAACCCTGAAGAAGACAGTATAAAATGATCTTGATCTTCGGGTTGATCATGGGTCTTCCAGTATGCAGGATGTACAGGTATTGGGAATACCTGAAGGGTGATGTGATCATAAACGATTGTATATCCATGACGCTTCCATTCCGAGGGAGTGATGAAACAGGTCTGGATTTTAGTGACTCCTTTTCAGTAGAGAAGCAATCCGATCTTAGTCCAAGTGTTGGACATTGGTCTGAATGGGATTCAGATTCAATGAGAGGATTGGATTTGCGGCCTTGATTTAATCAAGCATCTGTGAAAGGTCCGTAAGATCTGGATTTGAGATGAGATCTCAACATCCAAGTCACTATACGTGGAATAATACAATCGCCCTGTCCTTATCTCCAATTATCTATGGAGAAAGCACATTATTCTTGAAAGGATTCAAGAATAATTCTTTTGATGAAATATCCAAGCAAGGACTTGATGATTAAATGTGATTTAATTATCAAGCTTAAATATGAATATGATTCATATTGATTATCTAAGATAATTAAATTGGATTTAATTATCAAGGATTAAGAGAATGTGGATATCACTATCCATGATATGTGTATGTTATAAATATGATTTGTAATATACATATATAAGAGAGAGAGAGAATTTATGTAAATAGCATTTGTTAATTAATAATGTGAATTGGATTCACATTTGTTAATTAATTGGAAATGCAATTTACTAATTAGTTTGGGTTGTGAATATGATTCACATAATATTCAATGGCAAGAATGAAATATTCACAAATTAATTTGGAATTAATTTAGTGAATATTTATTGTGATTAATTAAGGAATAATAGAATAAATAAAATGGAGATAATAACCACCATCATGGGTGGCGTCACCCATGAATTGTTCATGGGTGACGCCCCCCTTTTTAGGAGGGTGGTTAACTCCATCTCATTTATCATGTTTTCTCTTGATTAATTAATTTTAAATTGTTGTTATTGAACAACAAATCCTAGCCATTGATTTATCATGGACCAAGCATAGCCCTTGGATCCATGTGTCCCATGGATTGAGATCCATTGGATCCTAAAGTAGTATAAAAGGAGGGCTAGGGTAGCCTCTCCAAGGTACATCATCAAGAGTTGTAAAAGAATACTACTCTCTCTCTCTCTAATTCTCGTGTGGTCTCTCTCTTAATTTCCAAGTGGCCGTCCACTTTGAATATTGAAGAGGAGAGCATCTTGCTTCGCCTTCGACGCTTGGATCTTCGTCAAGGATTGCGGGAAGGACGCGACTCATCATCGTGCCCGCAAGCGCATTCTCCGTGGGTCGGACTTAAGACAGGAGGATCTCTACTTTGGGATCTCGCGATCACAACCACGCTTCAAGAGGTAATCCTTGTACTTTGTGGTTTGATGAAACGATCCGAGAAGTGTTCTCGTGATCATGTGGTTTCATCTTTATAGTCAAAATTTTAATTTCCGCTGCATCTAGCATCTAGTACGACTAGTTGCTCCGATCGCATACGATGCGATCAACACGCTTCCGTGATGCGCTTAAGGATTCACAATATCCTTCAATATGGACATCTGGATCTATACAAGGCAGAAGACAGTGATACTCAGACACAAGATGCAACTAATGTGAGTCAAAGATGACATCTCATGCAAAATGAATCCGGGCAACGCTTACAATAAGTGCATCATGATCAAGATACGTCTTGAGGCGCCGACCATTGACTCGAAAGGTGGACTCAGATGACATCTCAGGTATGTCGATACTACCATTGTCATGCACCTTTTGGATGAGGTATGGTTCTTTCCACTTACTCTGTAATTTCCCTAGAAATAATCTAAGACTGGCATCAAACAACCATACTCTCTGATATGGCTCACTACTTATGGTTGATATGAGAATCATGCCATTCCTTTACTCCCTCTTTATATTGTAGGCTGTTCAAAAAGGTTATATCTCTAAGCTCCTCTAGGGATGCCAATTCTGCCTTTCTTTGATTTCCTATACTCTCTAAATCCAATTATAACTCAATGACAACCCATAGGGACTTATGCTTAATCTCAACAGATAAATGGAAAGAATTTCCATAAACGAGACCAAAGAGAGATGCCCCCAAAGGAGTCTTGAAGCAAGTCCAATAATCCCACAAGATCGAGTCCAAAAGCTGTGACCAATCCTTTCGGCCTGAGCAGACTAACTTCTCCAATAAATTCTTGATCCCCTTGTTTGATACTTCAGCAAGACCATTGATCTGAGGATGATGTGGAGTAGCTTCTCGATGATCTATGATGAACTCATTAGCAAGTGCCTTTACCTTGTCACTGATAAAGTGAGAGCCCCCGCCAGATATCAATACTCTAGGCACCCTAAACCATGAAATGATATTCTTCCTAAAATATCCGCAAACATTCTTTGAATCTGCGGTTCGGGTAGGTATGACCTCAACCCAACGACTCACATAATCAACAACCAATATAATGTACTCAAATCCCTGACTCTTATGGAATGGGCCCATGAAATCAATACCCCATGCATCAATAACCTCACAGAAGTGAATGGGTTGCATCCGCATCATGTCACACTATCCACAAGTGCCCATCCTTTGACAGTTAGTACATTTCTTCATGAATTCATCAGAATCCTTGAAGAGGGTAGGCCACCATAAGCCGAATTGGAGCACATTCTATGATGTTCTCCTCCCAGAATGATGTCATCCTCCCTCAAGCTTGTGGCAGTAAGTAAGGATGTTGTGGTGCTCCTCCTGAGGAATGCACCGACGCCAGACGCTATCCCCTACTTCATGATAGAGGATGGGATCCTCCCAATGGTAGGACTTGGCCTTCATAAGGAAAGTCTCAAATCATTGTCTGGGTTAACCTTATGGAACATTCTTTGCAACAAGATAGTTCACAATGTCGGCATACCATGAGAGAGAGGCGATAGCAAGGATTACCTCATCTGGAAATGTCTCTATAATGAGATCAGTCTGCTCACGGGAGAGATGATCCGCCACCACATTCTTTACTCTAGGTTTATCTTTAATCTCAATATTAAACTCCTGGAGTAGAAGGATCCATCTGGTCAATCGAGCTTTGGCATCCTTCTTACCCATAAGTAACCTGATGGCAGTGTGATCTGTAGAGATAGTCACTTTGGATCTGAGAATATATGATCTGAATTTGTCCATGGCAAAAACTACGGCAAGCATCTCTTTCTCCATGACAGTATAGTTCTGCCGAGCGACATCTAATGTAGACTAGCATAGTGAATGACAAATTGTACTCCATCCCTCCACTGTCCTAGCACGACCCCTACGGTAAAATTGGAGGCATCCATCATGATCTCGAATGGGAGAAACCAATCAAGCAGCTGAAGGATAGGAGCCTCAACAACTAAGCTCTTGAGAGTCTCAAATGACGCAATACACTTATCATCTATAATGAACTCGGTGTCTTTCATCAGCAGACCAGTCAACGGTCAGGCAATCCTACTGAAGTCATGAATAAAATTTCAGTAGAAACCGACATGCTCCACAAAAGACCGTAACTATCGTGAGTTGGAAGGTGAATTGAATTTCCTGATGATATCCACCTTGGCCGGATAAATCTCCATGCCCCTGTTGGAGATGATATGACCAAGCATCATACCCTGACTCACCATGAAGTGACTCTTCTTCCAAGATAAAACAAGATGGACCTCTATGCAGCGTTGAGAACACGGTCTAGGCAATCAAGACAAGCATCATACCCATTGTCGTAGACCAAAAAGTCATCCATGAAGACCTTTAAAAATTCACCCACCATGTCTGAGAAGATGGAAAACATGCACCTTTGGAATGTCGGCAGTGCGTTGCATAGACCAAAGGGCATCCGTCTGAAAGCATAAGTCACAAACAGACAAGTGAATGTCATTTTGTCCTGGTCCTCGGGATCTATGGCCGCCTTATTGTAACCGGAGTACCCGTCAATAAAGTAGTAGGGACTCTTCCCAACTAGACTCTCTATAATATGATCAATAAGAGGTAGCGGGAAATGATACTTCTTCGTGGCATGATTCAATCGTTTGTTGTCCACACAGACCCTCCAAGAAGTGAGTACCTGGGTAGCTATCTCATCTCTAGACTCACTTACAACTGTAGTGATACCCATCTTCTTGGGCACCACTTGTAATGGACTAACCCACTTAGAGTCAGAGATGGGGTAGATAAAATTGACGCTCCACCATTTCGATATTTCCTTCATGAACACCTCTCGAAGGTTCATGTTCAACCGTCGATGGAACTCATGTGAAGGCTTATCGTCCTCTTCAAGATAGATATAGTGGGAGAACATGGCCGGACTTATGCCCTGGAGATCAGCTACACTCCATCCTATTACCTTGTAGTTTCTTTCAAGAACCTCCATCAGATGAGATTTTTGCTCTCTAGTCAAATATGTTGAGATAATGACTGGGTACATCTCTTTCTCACCTTCAAGGAACCTATACTTCAACGAATGCGACAAAGGCTTCAGTTCTGGGCAACTGGGAGCTAACAACTCAGGCTTCTGAAAGGTCTGAGTGAAGGCAACCAGTTTTGAATGTGAGAACTCTCGTTGATCATGTAAAATTGGTGAAGACAACCCTGCTGGTGTATCTATACTCGATGTTGGCACGATCTCCACCCTATGTTGTCTCTGTTCTGTGGAAATCAGAATAGGTAATAAATCATCAAACTCTGCCAAGTCTATGTCTGAATCTGAGGGATCTGAATCAGAATCACAAGATACAAAATCTGCTTCATTGTCCTGAACGCGATTGTCAGCCTCAAAAGTGTCCTCGGCCAAGAGTTTACTCTCTGAACTCTCCTCTGCTAGAAATTGTGGATATGCAAAATCTGAAGGTAAGAGAAGGTCTCATGAAACAGGGTCAGACGAAGTGACTTCATCATCCGTTATCACAAAGTAGCACTCCTAGTGGACGTCTCGCTCGGCCTCTGTCGTCTGCTCTACATCGCTTCACTACTATGAACAAGCTGAATCTCGTGCTTTAGCCTCGTCAATCGTCTCTATTTATATACTCTCGCCCTCGACGCGAAAGTATACCTTCCTTCTATCATGGTCGAATGCCGCCTTTGATGTGGCCAAGAATGGATGTCCTAGAATTATGGGGGTATAGGTCACAGATTCAGGGACCTCCATGTCCAACACAACGAAGTCCACGTGTAATTTAAGGCCATGAATTTTGATGACTACATCCTTCAACAACCCCTTCGGCCTCTTGACAGATCTATAAGCAAACTGAAGGACTGTCATGCTCTATCAAAGAGGGCCAAACTCGAATTGGTCGAGTAAGGCTGCCAAAAGGAGGTTGATAGAAGAGCCGCTGTCTAATAGAGTACGATCGAATCTCTGCTCATGAATGTGGCATCTGGCATAGGGAGCTCCTGCATCTGGCCTCTTAGCTGGAAGACAGTTCTGAATATTAAAGTAGGTGGCACGGGTTAGCACTTGAATTTCTGCCTGATGGTTCCTCTTATTCCTATGGATAGTGGTCTTCTCTCTCAAGTTCCTCTGGAAGAGAGGAATGTGCTCAAGTACCTCCTGTAGAGTCAGTTGGATATGGAATCTATTAATCATCTGGTTGTTGAACTCTAACTGCTGATCTTTTCTTAGATTTTCTTTTTTATTTTCCTTTGCTAAGCGGAGTGCTTGAGGATGGCTAGGTCCTCCTTAGATAGAGGGTTAGGAAGAAGTTCCTGCTGCTGAGAAGGCATGGAATCCATACAAGTATTATCAATAATCACATATGGACTCGAAGATGATGAAACCTTTCCTTTATTAATTTTTTAGTATTTTTCATAATGTCCTGAGATACAATAACTGAAGGTGACACAACAGGAATATGAGGGGTTACCTCAGTACCACCCACGACACCTGTCTTCGTGGCATCAACACCGCACTCTGGCTCAACATCCTCTAGCATGGTGGCATCAATACCACCCACTGTATTTGGAGAACCGAGGACATCAGTACTGTCGACTGGATCAACATCCTTGGTTGCGTCAGCACCACCATCATCATTATCATCATCATCCTTAGCGGCATCAACACCGCTATTCACCTCGTCTGATGCTCCAGAATCCTCGTGGTGTTGTCGCTCAGACAAGGCACTATCAGCTAACATCTAAAGGATATGGTGAGATCCTCAAGCGCATCACAGAAGTGTGAGCGTCGTATCAGATACGACGAAGAACGACTAGTCAGACTAGTTGTTCTAGGCAGCAGAAATTAAAAATTCTCGTGCGACGAAACCACATAATCCAAGAACACTTCTCGGATCGTTTCGTCTAAACCACAAACAAGTAATAGGATTACCTCTTGAAGCGTTGTTGCGATCGAGTCTCTAAACGAAGAGACCTCCTGTCTCAAGTCCGATCCGACGGAGGAGACACTTGCGAGCGTGGGGATGAACCGCGTGCTTCTCGAATTCCATGTTGATGATCCAAGCGGTGGATCTCCTGATCTCGACACACGAGATCCATCGTCTTCTTCACGAGCGAGGCGCACCAAAGGATACGGAGATCCACGAGCAAACGATTAGGCAGCATAACGACAACACTGCGGCGATGGAGAAGCTCTCTAGGGCATCCATGGAGGACGACCACATGAGAGGGATAGAGAGGGCTGACGTGTAGAGAGAAAGAGAGAGAGATATGCTTCTCAAGCATTGTGTAAAGAAGAGCAATGGGGTGCCTCTCCTTTTATATCATTTTGGGATCCATAGATCTCAATCCATGGGACAACACAAATCCAATGGTTCACATTGATTTGTGTTTCTTTCAATGGTGATGATTTGTTGCTAAAAACACAACAACAATTAATTTAATTAAATTAATATATATTGAATAAATCATCAATATATAAATTAATTTAAATCAAATCAATATAGGAGATTTAGGAAGGAGGCATGCCTCCCTTTCATAAAGGGGGTGGGCGGCACACCTTGAATCCAATGCAAGGTGGTCATCCATCCTCCTAAATAGGAAGGAGGCACTCCTCTTCCTTATTCATGAGATCTCATATCTTATGAAAATCTCCATTATATACAACAACTATTGTCGTAAATTATTCACACAAAAAATTCATAATTATTTTGTGAACATTACAATCATGCCATTAAAATATTTGTGAATCATATTCACAACCCAAAATAAAATGTAAATTACATTTTCAATTTAATGTCCAATGTGAATCCAATTCACATGAACATTTAATTAACAAATGTAAATCGCAAATAGCTCTCTCTTATATATTATAAATCACATTTATAATATATATGACTAATTTGGATATTGCTATCCACATTATTCATATCCATGATAATTAAATCACATTTAATCATCTTGGATCTCTATTTTCATGTGCCCAAATAATATGAATCACATTCACAATATTTATATCTTTGATAATTAAATCACATTTAATTATCTAAGATAATTCTCTTTATAATATGAATCAAATTCATATTATTCATTAAATCACATTTAATTATCCATTTATAAATGCTCGGATACATATATCAACAATAGAATTATCCATGAACTCTTTCAAGGATAATGCGCTTTCTCCGCGAATACTTGGAGAAAAGGATAGGGCGATTGTATTGTTCCACGTATAGTGACTTGGATATTGAGATCATATCTCAAATCCAGATCGTGGGCCTTCTATAGATGCTTGATTAAATCAAGACCGCAAATCTAATATTCTCATTGCATCTGAATCACATTCGGATCAATGTCCAATATTTGGACCAAGATCAGATTACTTCTCTACTGAGAGGAGTCCTTAAAACCCAGACCTGTTTCATCACTCCCTAGGAATGGAAGTGTCATGGTTATACAATCGTTTAGGATCACATCACCCTCAGGTAATCCTAATACCTGTACATCCTGCATACTGGAAGATTCAGATTAAACCCGAAGTATTGGATCAACTTTATATTGTCTACTTCTTGGTTTTATCAGTAAGTTTCTCATTCGATCATTGGGAGTCAGTATTGATCATATACTTTCCAAAAGCATATATCATACCTAGGTCTTGATCATATATTTTTCCAAATGTACATATCAAACCTACAAATTCAGGCAATCTTTCAAAGCGAGACGACCGTGCGCACGGAATTTGATTCTTCCTAATATCTCATGAGTGATCTCATGTCTTCCGGTTCAGTAACTGAACCTGTATGATCCCTTTGAGAGATCGTATTACTCATATGCCATTATATGCACACCAACGCGTCGGTGTATAGACCTTGGTTAGGTCATCAACCTATTGGTCTGCCAAATGTGTACATACTTAGACTTATAGTAGCACATCTGTCTCCGGTCAGAGGATGCGTGCCTGTATCGTGACAGCATACGTATAGGACTTTGGTTATCTCGATCTCGTTAAGTCAACTCTTTGACCTAACTAATCTGACACCTCTGAATCTCTATTCTTATGCAGAGAACCTGCATCAAGAGGTCGGTCAGATATCAGCCTAATTGAGAAAGGATTGCCATCTCCTACTCAGGTTGGAGATCACCTCTTAATAATCATTTGACGGTGCTTTATGAGTCCTCAATCTATCTCTTTAGATATTCATGCAAGCACCAACCTCTATGATTCAATAGTTGAATCAACAGCTGTATGATCATCAAGATGGCCATGATACATAACCCTAATTGTACTAAGGGACCTATTATGCAAATTATTCATTCTTCATCTCAGATCAGGGAATGATATTTGCAATAACATTTATTGCATAATGGCTTGCCATGGTCTCGCATGTCCAACATTCTCCCACTAGCCCAAAGAGCCATTAATGTGCTAATCATTTAAACCCACACTCATGTGACAATCATAGGCTATTTAGAAAATAGCTAGGTAAGCTGATCAGTCACTCTGTTCTCGTGAGACTACACCAAGTCCTTTTACGACACTTGCATATCCCCCATAACAGTGCTCGCATCAAATGCGAATGTTGCATCTTATGCAACCAATACTCAATCTTGTTAGTTACAGTGTCCTTGACACTACAGCTTAACAATTATCATAACCAGTATTTCCATAATCCTTACCAGAATACCCTTATTCCTGGAGATCACTATCTCTTAAGGTATCTACAGTTAAGACCTTTTAGATCTCTATCTTTAAGTCTTAAGTTTTTGAAGATAAGACTTTGAGATCACTATCTCAAAATCTTCTCATTTATGAAGATTTTGTTATTACTGCAATCAAGTGCTTTCTCTCCATAGTAAGATTATCAACTCTTTACTACTCCCACTACATGGCAGATATCTGGCATTTGTACACATCTAGCATACACTTAGCTTCTCATAACTGATGCACAAGTGCAAGCAGTTCTAGCATTCACTTCCTCAACTCTTTGAGGTGCTATCCCTTTAGAAAGGTCAGTACCATATCTTAAGGGATGGAAGCCTTTCTTGGAATTCTCCATAAAATGGAATACGTCCAAGGTGTACTACCAATGTGACAGTCCCAATACCCCCTTTCTTTGCTCCTGAACACCTTCAGAACTAAGATCCAAGAGGTATCCTTGAGATCATATCTCAAGTTATGGAACAACCATATTAGAAAACACTTATTATTATCCTTATATCATTTTAAATGATTAGGATATCATCTACATTTAGCATGATGAACACAAAGGCACTCCCACTAAGCTTCACATGGTTCATTAAGATTCTATCTGAAATCATAACATTTGTCATTTCATCAAATCTTATGGTCCAACTTCAAGAAGCTTATTTGAGTCCATAGATGGATTCCTTTTCTCTTGAAGATCCATTTACACCTTTACAGGTCTTACCCATATAGGTAGATCTTCGAGGGTCCATATACAACACTTGTATATGAAGTCTACATTAGACTTTATTGCTAACATCCATCTTTTCATGTCATGATCTTCAGAAGCTTCATCACATGAAGTCCGATCATTGTCAGACTTAACTGACACATGGAGTCCATCCTCAAACTCATTTGAAGAGGTATTAGCGTTTCATCTTTAATTTCCCTTTTAGTTTCCAATTTCAGGAGCCTTATTATCTTCTCAAGATTAAATGAGTTCCTACACTTCATTTTCACCTTGATTCTCAAGAGTCTCAACCTCTAAGAATCACATTCTCAGAGATGAGATATTTTAAGAATCTCAAGGTCATAAAGTTGGTATCCAATACCATCCTTTATTTTCCTTATGAAGTAGCACTCTCTAGTGCTCAATTCCAGCTTACTTGCATGTAATCTTATTAAGTACATATATTGTAGTCTCTACTACATATATACCTGGAAACTTAAGGGATAATTATGATAAAAAACATCATTGATCAAATCATGTCACACATGATCCAATTGTATCTCCCTACAACTCTATTGAGTTTAGGTTTATTAGGAGGAGTTAGATAAAAAATAATATTCATATCTCTATAAGGTATTCCATGAATTTATCTAATAGGTACTTACTACCTAGATTAGATCAAATTCATTTGATCTTCCTTCAAACTTTGGTTCTAAACCAGACTTGTGAAATCATTGAACATTTCAAAGGTTTCTGAGTGAAGAGAAGAAATCTTATATCACCAGTAATCATTAATAGATATCACATATCCATAATGTTTATTCTGATATAGATGATCCACATACATCAATATGTATTAGATCTTGAATACCTTGACATCTTACACCTTTCTCTAAGAAGGGTGTATTGGACATTTTACTTTGTATACAATATTCATAAGTATGTAAGTTTTGAAATTTTAGACATTCTAAAGTTTCATCTCTTACTATTCTATTGATCAAATCAATAGACAAATGTCCAAGGCTTGATGCTAGATCATTGTCAAATGATCTTCATCCTCCTATTGATCTTAAGGTTCAATTTCAGTATTTAGAAATGTTAATGAATCATTCATCATTTTTCTAATTTAGTGGAGTCCACTAGATTTCAGATTACTATCTGAAATATCTCCATCATAACTCCTTATTATAGATTTATTATAGAATCCATGTTTATTTCCAACATTTAGAAACAAACAATGAGTGTATTCTTATATCTAGGTCATAGAGACATTCTCTAAGACTAAGGGCTCTCCCACTGAAATTAACAAGTCTATCAATCCAACAGAGAAAGTTGCAACAATTGCATCAATATCCATGTGGATAACTATAGACCTTAAGATCAAATTTTCCAGTCTTTTAAAACATATGCAACCCATTGCAAGTGTTGTTAGAAGATTGAGATACAATATTAAGACTTTATCTTATCAAATAAGAAGGTCAATATCAATGATTTATGTAGATTATTCTGATGCTCTATCCGAGTCCTTCTCTAAGGATTCTCGACAGACTTGATAGTCATACTATCAACACATCAACTTATTGCAGTATTGGCATTCATCCAACTCTTTGGATGTCATTTGGAAGTCACAGAAGTACAGTGAACTCTTTGACTATACTTCTTACTTGGGTCCAACCCATGCTTCCACTGCGCTCCCTTTATCTATGAACAACCATTGCTTAAGACTAGGATCTCTTATGTTAAATTCAAAAGAATTCAATGTAAGAGCATTTCAACATTTATAATGCTTATGAAGCATCATGAATAACCAGAGTATAGACAGTAGAATGATGACACTCATCGTATCTACATCCATCTAAACTCTTAAAACATTGGTTCAGGTAGGTACTCAAATAATTTGAATACATCATCTCTTATAGAGCCACCATTCTGCATGATGCAGTGAACCATGCCATTTATGACAAATGTCAAGAGCACATATGTATGCCGGAATATCTTCATTGATTTTATAAGGATTATTTGACAATTGCAATCATCATCGACATGTCACTTCCGAAGTACATTCGATATGAGATCAAGACTATAGAGTCATACAAACCTTAGGGTTGTAGATCTATTGTCTATTTAATTGTCATTCCTCATTATTATGAGGAAACTTGCACACTGCAACCACATACATTATGTGTCCAATTGCAAGTACAATATCTAGATCATGAGTCCAATCCGTGATATTTTACTGGTTATTATTGAGTATAACATTGAGTGAGTTTAATGAAGGATTATCTGAAATAAGAAATTTGCATAAGTGCATATATTTATATATACATATTTTACTTTGATCTACGAATTTTTATATCAAAGTTGTCTTGCCTTGTCAACACTGAAAATTCATTCCCTTAATCACTTTCAATGTAAGAGATATACTTACCATTATATCTCAAGCAAGATCTGGGATCTCCTTCCTTATCTTTGTTGCATCCCAATAATATGAGAATCTACAACTCGGATAAAAAGAAGCGGGAACACATTCCGCCTTGCAAGTCCAACTTGCATCTCCCAATTCGGTCTTTAACACCCGAGCCCACCACCCCTAAGGCAATGTTGACTCGTCATTAATTGAACCAACCATCAACAGGAATACAACTCTCTATGCGCAATCCAATATCGCCCCAATAATATGAGGATCCGATATTGAGGTCACTACGCATACGTCCTTACTCTTTCGAGAAGCGAAGAGCCCGATCCAAATAGATCGTATGCAGGAGCTGTCACTTCGGACAAGCGTCTCCTACATACAATATCTGGCGACGGAATCCTTCGCCTTGACGGGAGACCATGGATGTCACTTATGTGATCCTCCACCTCATATTTAAATTTCAATTAATTATCACGAATCATATTCATATAATTACTTCTTCCAAGGGAAATAACAACTCTATTCATAATAGAGTGTCTCAATTGGACATAATCAATTTAATCATATTAAATTAATTATTGATCCAATTCAATCAACAAACTTGATTAATTTACTTGAATATATATGGTAAAATCTCAAAGTACGTATTAATTTGAATTTTAATAATTAGAAAATACACCTTGATTTTCTTCGACATTATCGAGTCCCTACCCGTTGTCATGGCCAGTACTGACGAGAGTGGGACAGACCATATACGTTGCAACCAGCAACCCCAATGCTCTCCGACTAGACACCATATCTACCTCAGGAAAGGATAATGCCAAACATATCAATTTGTACTTGAGATGATCATCAGTTCTTCAACCGAAATTATACCATATAGTAATAATCAAAACATTTTTGATTATAAGGAAATTTACTACACAAATTCCCAATCCTATTCAAGCAAGGAGTTTGATGATTGTGTTTCCAATTATGATCTAGATCAAATCTAATCAATTTATTTGATGAGACCAAGTCAATTAAGGAAATAATCATATTCCAATATTTATCAAATATTTTCCATTATTATTTCATGAAATTAACAATTAATTTCACTAATTGACAATCACATGGTTCTTGATTACGACTGTAATTTCAGCAGTGACCCCTACTCACCAAAATTAACACATCTCAATCAATTTAAATCAAAATTAGACAAACTTAATTTTCAAAGATTGCTAACTTGATTTAGGACAGAACTCAATGATGTTTCATGTATTTCGAGGAGGATCAAAACAGTAATTAACTCATTAATCATGTTAAGATTCGCAGTTCCCGCAACAGTACATACATGTTCATTAAAACAACCATATCTCGAGCAAACAGAATCTGAATTACGTAAAATCAGATCCTATGGTTTCCTTATTTAATGGAGAACAAAATCCAGTTATTATTTTTGCGTTTAAACAATTTAAACAGTGCCGAAAACAATCTCAAAACAGAGATGCGGAAATAAAATGCAAGAAAACTTTCGCAAACCCTAATGAACCCATGTCGTCCTCGGTTAATGGATCGTATCCAAAAACACCGACCTAAGGCTCTGATACCACTTGAAGGATATGGTTAGATCCTCAAGCGCATCATGGAAGCGTGAGCGTCGTATTGTATACAACGAAGAATGACTAGTCGGACTGGTTGTTCTAGGCAACGGAAACTAAAAATTTTCATGCGACGAAACCACATGATCCAAGAACACTTCTCGGGTCATTTCGTCTAAACCACAAATAAGTAATAGGATTATCTCTTGAAGCGTGGTTGCGATCGAGTCTCTAAACGAAGAGACCTCCTGTCTCAAGTCCGATCCGACGGAGGAGACGCTTGCGAGCGCGGGGATGAACCTCGTGCTTCTCGCAATCCATGTTGATGATCCAAGAGGTGGATCTCTTGACCTCGATACACGAGATCCATCGTCTTCTTCACGAGCGAGGTGCACCGAAGGAGATGGAGATCCACGAGCAAACGATCGGGCAGCATAACAACGACACTACGACGGTGGAGAATCTCTCTAGGGCATCCATGGTGGACGGCCACATGAGAGGGATAGAGAGGGCTGACGTGTAGAGAGAAAGAGAGAGAGAGATGCTTCTCAAGAATTGTGTAAAGAAGAGCAATGGGGTGCCTCTCCTTTTATATCATTTCGGGATCCATGTATCTCAATCCGTGGGACAACACAAATTCAATGGTTCACATTGATTTGTGTTTCTTTCAATGGTCATGATTTGTTTCTAAAAACACAACAACAATTAATTTAATTAAATTAATATATATTGAATAAATAATCAATATGTAAATTAATTTAAATCAAATCAATATAGGAGATTTTGGAAGGAGGAATGCCTCCCTTCCATGAAAGGGGTGGGCGACGCACCTTGAATCCAATTCAAGGTGGCTGTACATACTTCTTAATAGGAAGGAGGCACTCCTCTTCCTTATTCATGATATCTCATATCTTATGAAAATCTCCATTATATACAACAACTATTGTTGTAAGTTATTCACACAAATAATTCATAATTATTTTGTGAACATTACAATCATACATTAAAATATTTGTGAATCATATTCACAACCACAAATAAAATATAAATTACATTTTCAATTTAATGTCCAATGTGAATCCAATTCACATCAACATTTAATTAACAAATGTCAATCGCAAATAGCTCTCTCTTATATATTATAAATCACATTTATAATATATATGACTAATATGGATATTTCTATCCACATTATTCATATCCATGATCACTAAATCACATTTAATCACCTTGGATCTCTATTCTCATGTGCCCAAATAATATGAATCACATTCACAATATTTATATCTTTGATAATTAAATCACATTTAATTATCTAAGATAATTCTCATTATAATATGAATCAAATTCATATTATTCATTAAATCACATTTAATTATCAATTTATCAATGCTCGGATACATATATCAACAATTGAATTATCCACGAACTCTTTCAAGGATAAGGCGCTTTCTCCGCGAATACTTGGAGATAAGGACATGGCGATTGTATTGTTCCACGTATAGTGACTTGGATATTGAGATCATATCTCAAATCCAGATTGTGGACCTCCTGTAGATGCTTGATTAAATCAAGACTACAAATCTAATCTTCTCATTGCATCTGAATTACATTCAGATCAATGTCCAACATTTGGACCAAGATCAGATTACTTCTCTACTGAGAGGAGTCACTAAAATCCAGACCCGTTTCATCACTCCCTAGGAATGGAAGCGTCATGGTTATACAATTGTTTATGATCACATCACCCTCAGGTATTCCCAATACCTGTACATCCTGCATACCGGAAGACTCAGATTAAAACCGAAGTATTGGATCAACTTTATACTGTCTACTTCATGGTTTTATCAGTAAGTTTCTCATTCGATCATTGGGAGTCGGTATTGATCATATACTTTCCAAAAGCATATATCATACCTAGGTCTTGATCATATACTTTTCCAAAAGTACATATCAAACCTACAAATTCAGTCAAGCTTTCAAAGCGAGACGACCGTGCGCACGGAATTTGATTCTTCCTAATATCTCATGAGTGATCTCATGTCTTCCGGTTCAGTAACTGAACCTGTATGATCCCTTTGAGTGATCGTATTACTCATATGCCCTTATATGCACACCAGCGTGCCGGTGTATAGACCTTGGTTAGGTCATCAACCGATTGGTATGCCAAATCTACATACCTAGACATATAGTAACACATCTGTCTCCGGTCAGAGGATGCGTGCCTGTATCGTGACAGCATACGATATAGGACTTTGGTTATCTCGATCTCGTTAAGTCAACTCTTTAACCTAACTAATCTAACACCTCCGAATCTCTATTCCTATGCAGAGGACCTGCATCAAGAGGTTGGTTAGATATCAGCCTAATTGAGAAAGGATTGCCATCTCCTACTCAGGATGGAGATCATCTCTTAATAATCATTTGATGGTGCTTGATGAGTCATCAATCTAACTCTTTAGATATTCATCCAAGCACCAGCCTCTATGATTTAATAGTTGAATCAACAACTGTATGATCATCAAGATGGACATGGTACATAACCCTAATTGTACTAAAGGACCTATTATGCAAATTATTCATTCTTCATCTCAGATCATGGAATGATATTTGCAATAACATTTATTGCATAATGACTTGCCGTGGTCTCGCATGTCCAATAGCTTCCTACCGCTCCTAAGTGACAAATCAACATTAAATGTGTATGAAGCAATGTCACCCAATAATTCAATAGGACTAGTGGTCTATGTGAACTGTATCTGCTCAGATTTTCTCTTTAGATTATTTGGGTTCGGCTTGATCTGAGCTGGTATGGCAGACTTTCCTTTGATGATCTCCATCATCTCTTGGAGAAACTCGTCCATCTCATGCCTAAAGGATGCCTGCTGGTCTACGAGTATGTGGGCAAGATCATCAAGTGTTGGGTTCTCATAGGCTGTCTTATGAGAACCGGACGGGTTGCCTCGCTAAAAGTGAGGTTGCTGCTGGAACTGGTGATGGGTAGGTTGAGAATATTTTTGAGTCTGCAGCTGATGCTACCTCCATTGTTGTCCTTTCTGGTAAGGACGAGGACCCAACTGAAAGTGATGCCGTTGTGGTTGGTGGGAGAACTGGGGCTGCTTCTACTGCTGACCGAACTGCCCACCCTGAGCTGGAGGCTACTGTTGGGATGAGGTACCTTCAGTAGACCACCTGAATCCAAGATGGTCTCTACGGATCCTGGGCTATTGTCGGTCATACGAAATCCAAATGACTTCCATCAGTGATTCATGTTCGTAAGGGGATGTAGGGAGAACTAGAGTGGCAGATACTGCTGATACACCACCATCTGAGTGTCTTGAGATGGCGATAGCTGAGCATACTAGTGCTGCAACTGCTGGAACGACCCCCCCTGATTGTGATGGATCTGGAAAAACAAGGCAGAATGATGGGACAAGCTGTTGCTGCTAGGATCAGCCCCTGACCTGAGATAGGGTTGAGAAGCGATCTATTCCTCCTTGAGACACATGATCTGGGTCTTCACGTCACTCAAAGTCTGTGCCAACTGATCTAT
Organism: Ottelia alismoides; assembly: GCA_037367405.1. Lineage (NCBI taxonomy): Eukaryota > Viridiplantae > Streptophyta > Magnoliopsida > Alismatales > Hydrocharitaceae > Ottelia > Ottelia alismoides. The sequence continues at coordinate 1,328,660 of JAZKJV010010296.1, read as the reverse complement.
CTGAGACATTTCTAGCATTACTTATTCCAAATTATCTCAATGATGGCTTCTCATTGATAATGCCCATGTCAGCGGTCGATGACTCTACCTATGTTGCGACTGTTGAAGACGTGGATGGACATGCATCAACTCCTACTATCCTCTGATAGGACACAACATGGGGTGAGGGCTTCCCCTGAGTGTAGAGCCGGGTCTGGGACATCACTGTGTAATTCTCGGTCATCTCCTCATAAATGGACCAGACCTGGTCTTCCTCCTTGGCAAAATAGGAGTTCCCACAAGAAGCGTTCACTAGACCCTACAGCTCCGGTGTCAGCACACAAAAGAAGCTCTGTACTAAGTTGGGCTTGGAGATATCGTAATGTGGACACCGATCAATGAGCTCTCGAAATCGACACCACGCCTCATGTAACTGCTCGTTGGGGATCATGGAGAATTTGTTAATCAGAGCTCATGTTGTGTTCATCTGATCGAGTGAATAGTACTTGTTCAAGGACTCGATCCGGAGCTGCTCCCATGAAGTGATTTATCCCCTCAAATGCTTCAACCAGTAGGTTGCTTTGTCTACCTGGGAGAAAGGGAATGCCATCATCTTGATGGTGTCCTTGTCCACAAATCGATCGTGGACAGTGTTGTAGATCATATCAAATTCTTGTAGATGCATGTGCGGCTCCTCAGTGGCAAGCCCATGGAACTTGGGCAAGAGCTGAATGGTATTGGGAGGAAGCTTGAAATCGACCAGAATTGCTGCCACCTAGATCCAGCGGTGTGTAAGAGTTGCACCAGGGTTGTGCAACTGTCTCATCAGTCATGGCTTCCTGGTTGGCTCTAGCTACTCCTCCGGCTCTTCTGGTCGGACTCTCGCTCCTCCTCCAGCTACGGGAATGTCTCCACCGACTGCTCGCTACAGCTCCTCTCTGTTAGCTCGCATCTCCTCTAACTTTTAATGGACCTCAACCATAAAAGCTCCTTGATCTCTACTCGGATGCTACATCGTCTTTAGGGAGGATAACAATGTGTTGTTGATGGCGCCGTGGTCTAGAACATACGTGGCACTTTTGAGTAGTCCATCGGTGTGTCTGTTATTGCTAGCCATCTCTTGGGTCTCTGCAAAGGCAAAAACCCAAACTCAGGTGCCGTCAAATGAACAAATATCCGTGCTAGTCTCTGCTCGAACACCTCAGAATTGGAAGAAGGGTGATTGAGTGGGAATAGGGTGGAATCATACTCGGGTTTAGAGAGCTGGTCCAAGCTCTCCAGAACGTGCCTAGATGAGTTAGTCGGAGTGCTCGAGAGTGGTACTACCAAGGACAGCCTAAGGGACCTTCGACCCATCATCGTGATCTGGAAGAAGTGCGGATGGGATATGGAAACAAACAAGATCAACAATCAAATTCCCAATTCACCTATGCAACGTTGAGTTTATGACTATAAGGGTTCGGTTGTTTATCTTGTCAATTTTATTTAGGTGATAATTAATACTATCAGGGCGATTAATCAAGCTGTTAGGTACCCTATGCTCCCAAGAGACTGGCCCAATCCAAAAGCTAGATCTTTTCCAGCCAGTACAAGTTGCAGACCGTTTACTGGCTACCCGATCAACTTGCTCTGTTAAGGACGTCGCGACCCGCGTTACCAGATACCGGAGAGATCCTCACTAGAGAACGAAAAACCCCAAGACTAGTAGTCTAATGAGAGTTCAAGTATGAATCTAGCCTTGTGTGCGGATCACTCTCTCGCGCAAGGAAACCAAAATGAGGGTATGACTCTCCCAAGATAGATGTTTAAGTGAGGTGTCTTTTAGGATAAAGTTTGTTTAACAATCCCAATTTTATGGTTTTCTCTTTTTATGGTATTTTTTAATAACAAACAAACTCGTAACAAATTTTTTGATCTCCTGATTATTTTAAGTCCAAAAACATGGGGAGAAGTCAAAAAAGCCGATGCGCGATCAAACACCATGATGCATGCAAAGAAAGAGATGCGTACCTTTCGCCAGCACTCTACATGCAGGGTGATCCACGCATAAATTTAAAGACAGAAATGCAAACTAATCTAAATGATGCACGAAGAAAATAGCCTTAGATGAGAAACTTTAATAATCGTGAATAACCGGATTTAACTAAGTAGATCAAGTCCGGAATTCGATATTGGGAACTAGTCGGTGCTCGCCACAATAAATCCTGCTAGCATTGTATGTGGTTCCTCATGGCATGTGGACTCGAGTATAATTAATCTAAACATTGTATGTGGTTCGTCATGGCATGTGGACTCGAGCCTAATTAATCTAACTTTTTATTATGAATTAGTAATAAGATCCAATTACAAATCTATAGGTGCAGGCAATATATTAGGGATTGGGCCTTAAGTAATTACATCGCAATCAAAGAAATTCCTAAATCTAAGGGTCAAATTCTTTGAGAATCAAAGGAAATAAGAATGTGAAGAAATCAAAACCAATGAAAAACACGGTGAGCACCCTAAGCACATCGGTGCTCGACGAAACAGACCTCGATAAGCCAAGTCCAAGAAAATCTGAGTGTCTTGTTTATTACAACAATAACAATGTGCTGGAAAATAGAAACTACTCAATGCTAATCTATCTACTATAAATACTTCTGTTGTGCTCTTTCTTCTCCTCAGGTACGAGTCTCCTCCAAGTCATCCTCGGGCGGTTCCTCGCATAGAAAGATAAACAAAAATGGGTCAGATACAATTATAACAAATAGGTATAAAAAGGATAAAAAGACTACTAAGCCGTGTTCCCCGGTAATTGCACCATTCTGATGATAGGAGAATGCGATCGACTAAGATGGAAAAATAAGCAAGCGTCGTTGTTCCTAACCAATCAATTTGGTCATCAAGAAAATAGAAACCACTAGATAAGTCAATCAAAATAAGGTATTGTTAGTGGTCACCACTATTTATTTAACCTGATATAGCGACTAGGGTCGAGTACAAGGAGAATGGAAATGTACGAAGTAGTTTTAATCAGAAAATAAAAAGCATATTTTTGTGGCTTTTAATTTTGCAATTTTTTTATATTTTCAACTTCAAGAAGGCAACAAGAAAATAAAGCAATAAACACACAATCAAACCTTTTCAATTTTTATTAAGGAAAAAATGCTCTAAAATAGGAAATAAAAATATTTTTATGTTTTTCAAATATTCAAATGTTTTTAGTAATTTTAGGGGATTTTTCCAATTTTCATTTGATTATATAAAATCAAACAAGAGCTAAACAATGGAACAGTGCACAACCTTGACAAAATTAGAAATTAAAAATATTAAAGTATCCTAATGTACTAGATAGCAATTTTATGAGAAAGTAAATAAAATTATCTAACTACAGAAACTGAAGTCCTCTTTTTTGATTTTTCTATAATTTATACTGATTTTTATGAGTTTTAAAGTCTTTTGTAATTTTTAGGATTTTTATGAGGAATTTTCAAGTAGACATGCAAATGACGACGAAACATATAAAAACACACACATAATAATTGTTATGGATTTTTTCAAAAAAATTTCGACTTTTTATGTATTTTATAAAATAGAACGAATAGTTTTTAAGTGTTTTTTATTTTTTAGAAAATATCAAACAAAACTAAATTAATTCACAAACAAACCATAAATATTACATGTTAGCAGGAGATAATTGTAATTTTTATGTAATTTTTAAGTGTTTTTTATTTTTATAATATCAAATAAAACTAAATTAATTCACAAAAATTACCTTAAATATTACGTGTTTGCAAGAGCTAACTGTAATTTCTATCTGTTAGCAGCAACTGTCTCATCAGTCACGACTGCCTGGAGGGCTCTGGATACTCCTCCGGCTCTTCTGGTTGGCCTCCCGCTCCTCTCCAGCTACGAGAATGTCTCCACTGGCTTCTCGCCGTTGCTCCTCTTTGTTAGCTTGCATCCTTGATCTCTGATCTAACGATGCATCGTCTCCAGGGAGGCTAACAAGGTGTTGTTGATGGCGCCATGGTTTAGAACATACGTGTGTTCTTTGTAAAACTCTACTTAGGCAATCACGATGACATTGAACTAAGACTCATGATTTCAAAGAATTAAGTCAAATAGACATGAAGTACCTTAATTCAAGTTCCTATAAGGTTCCTGTGATTAGGTAAATTTAAGGTCCAACCAAGCTCCAATCTTTGGATTTTACTTAGACTAGTTCAATTATCAAACTCAAATAAAAAATGCAATCCTATGAGCAATGCAGAAAATACTTTTGTGATGCAATTTTCTAATTTTGAACATTTTATGGATTTCTGAAAAGGTCTTGCAAATGTTTATGTAATTTTTGAAAAGGTTTTTCAAACATTTTTAGAGTTTTTGAGTTTACAAAATTTCACGAATTTTTCAAAAATAAAATATTTTTTGGAAAAGACATAGGTACGGATATTGACACGGGAGTGAGTCGTATTATTTATAAAAATTGGGATTTTAGGAATTTACCAGTATTTATAAGGTTTATAGAGGAAGTACACAGTTCTCAAAAGATTTTTTAACCATTTTGCAGGCTTTATTTTAGAAAATGAATTTGACAAATAATTTTTACAAACATTTTACAAAATTTGAAAATCATTTGTAATGATTTTTAAAATAGTATAGATATAATTTTAAAACTATTTTTGCAACTATTTTCAGACTATGTGCAAATGGATTTTCAAAACATTTTATTTCACACAAACAACAGAAATTTTTACAAGCAAAACATTTTTACAAAGGTTTAAAACATTTTACAAATCATTTTCCAAACAATTTTTAAAAGATTTTCAAAGATATTTTCAAACCATTGTTTAAACATTTTGAAAATTGTTTTACCATGTTTATTAATTGGTATATACAAATAATTTTAATAAATTTATATAAGTAATTTATTTACACTTCCTTAATTGTATTTTAGCCACACTTATTGAAAATACGAAAGTATGAGTTATGGCTAAAGTATATATAAAGTATATATGACCCCCCATACTTACCTTGATCAATGTCCTCGTCGATAAGAGAGAAAAAGAAAAGACATAACCCATACTGAGTATAGAAAAGCTTATACTACAACGGCTAAAGAATGAACGAATGAGAAGTTGATCGTCCCCCACTATACTTAGGTTAAAATAATCCTAAGTATAGCAGATTTTACATAAGGTATGGAGGGTCAAGGGTGAGACTTTAAAAAATCATCAGCTCGAACTGTCCCCCCATATAATTGGGGTAAAATATCCCTAAGTACAAATAGAGTGTGAAAAATTGAGGGGACTGGTGACGGATCAAAGAATAATCAACTCAGGATGATAAGCCCCTGTTTACTTAGGAAAAAGTACATCCTAATTATAGAAAAGATGAAAGGGGTGACACCTTTTCAGAAGGGAAGAAATAAAGAACAAAAAGATGAAAAGAAGAAAAAGGAAGATCATTCGAAAATGTTTTTATCTGCTTTGTCAACATTTGTAGTTGTGGACACTTTCGGTTCATCTTCACAGAAAGGTATCATGCTCTAAGTAAGGATTTAGTAGTTGTCCATTGAATACAAATGGTTATGCATCAGCTGACTATATAGATATCATCACGTTACCGTTTTCATGCACATTTTTCAATGTAAACGACCCAATCCATTGGCTCTTTATTTTTATGAAAAGATTTTTAATTTTTCATCAAACAAGTGGACCCTCTATGGATATTCTTGTCATTCCACTTCTTGACCTTCTCCTTGTACATTAGGTTGTTGTTGTATGTGTAATCTCTGAATTCGAGCAGTCTATTCAGATCCACTTTTCGATTCTTCCTGGCTTTCTTGGGGTCCAAATTATAAACATTGATCACCCCAAAGATTTATGAATTAGTTCCACGCTCAGATGGATGGCTTGCCCTAGCCCATGTGATAGGGAGACATTCCCAAAGGTGATTTGTACGTGGTTCTGTGAGCCCAAAGAACCGAGTCAAGAAATTGAGATTAGTTCTTTCGATTCGGATGCACAAGCTTCTGAAGAATTATTTTTATCTCCATATTTGAGAATTCAACCAAGCTATGGGACTGTGGGTGGTAGGGAGAAGAGACAAGATGATCAATACAAAATTCTCGAGTCAGCTTCTCACCTCTCTCTTGATAAAGTGGCCACTCCCATCTGATATGAGAATCTTTTGAATTTTGAACCTTGAAATGTTGTGATTTTTTAGAAATCGACAGATGGTACGACTGTCGACAACTTTGGTTAGGATAGACTCCACCCACCAACTAACGTAATCGACAACAAGCAGAATGTACTCAAATGCCTGATTGCCTGGAAATGGGCTCATAAAATCAATGCTCCAAGCATCGAATACATCTAAAATCTAGGTAAATTTCAAGGGTAATGTGTGTCAATCCATTGGCTCCGCCCATATTCTAGCAATCACTGTGGTGATTTACATAGTCTTCTGCATCTTTAAATAAAGATGGCCACAAGAGGCCACTTTGGAGTACTTTTGTTGTCGTTCTTCTGCCTTGGTGATGTCCTCCGGCTTCTTGATAATGGCAATGTGTGAGGACACTAGGAACGTCCTCCTGAGGGATACACCTTCTCTAGATACAATTGCCCCCCTCATGAAAGAGATATGGATCCTCCCACTAGTAAAAATGAATATTGTATAAGAACTTTTCTGCTTTCAACTTGGGCCATTTTTCTGGAGTTCTCTTGGACACAAGATAATTCACAATATTGGTAGACCAAAGGAGCAAGATGACTGACAGGATTGCCTTATCTGGAAAGGTCTCAATTATAGGCTGTAGGTTCATCTCAAGAGCTTCAAGATTAGGAAGTCTAGACGAATGATCAACCACCACATTCTTAACTCATGGATTATCTCATATTTCAAGATCAAGCTCTTAGAGTTGAAGGATTCATCCGATGAGATGTGGTTTGGCATCCTTCTTTTGTTGTAAGTATCGGATGGCCGAGTGGTCCACATAGATAATCATCTTGGACCCAAGGATATGGGATATGAACTTTTGCAAGGAAAAAATTACCGCCAACAACTCTTTCTCTGTAAAAATGTAATTCTTTTGAGCTTCATATAAAGTTCTGCTAGAGTAGTGAATTGAAAATGGCATGTTATCCTTTCTCTGTCCCAATACTACACTGATGGCATAATTTGATGCATCATTATCTCAAATAGAAGTGTCCAATCCGGTGGTTGCAAGACAGGGGCCTGAGTGATCAAATCCTTTAGTTCATTAAACGCTTGGAACACACGATCATCAACAATGAAACCTGTCTCCTTTTCTAACAATTCAGTCAATGGTCAGGCCAATTTCCTGAAATCTTTGATAAATCGTTGATAGAAATCGATGTGCCCTAAGAATGACTGGATTTGCTTGATGGTATTCGATGGATCAAGTTTGGAAATCACCTCTACATAGGCTGGGTCAACTTCAATGTGATGTTTTGATACAACATGACCCAGCACGATTCCTTCTGTCACCATGAAGTTGCTCTTCTACCACGAGAGCACAAGATTAACTTTGCAACACCTCCTCATAACTTAGTCCAAGTATTCGAGAGAATGATCGAACAAATATCCTTAAACCAAGAAATCATCCATGAAAACCTCCAGAAAACTACCTACCATGTTGGCGAAAACTGCAAGCATACATCACTACAATGTAGCTAGGGAGTTGCATAGCCCAAACAACATCCATTGGAAAGCGTACATCCCAAATGTACAGGAGAAAGTGGTCTTCTCTTTGTCTTTAAGTGCAATAGCCACCTGATTATATCCAAAGTACCCATCCAAGAACCAAAAATGTTCCTTCTCGGCCTGTCTCTCAAGAATATGGTCAATGAAGGACATTGGGAAATAGTTTTTCTTAGTGGCGAGATTCAATCTTCTATAGTCAACGTGCACATGCGAAGATGTGGGTACTCCGGTTGGAATCTCCTCTCCTTTTTAATTCTTTTCGATGGTATTATCTTATTTCTTCTGCACTACGTGCATGGGAGTCACCCATTTATTGCTAGAGATGTGATATATGAACCTTGCATCACACAACTTCTAAATTTCTTTCATGACAACCTCTCAAAGATTCGAATTTAGTAATCTCTGGGAATGCACAAGGGGGCATGTTTTTGTCCTCAAGGAAAATGTGATGTGATCACAATGAATGGCTTATCTTGTGGAGATACAAAATTTTTCATCCTATTTCCTTTTGGTTACGTTCAAGAACCTCCATCAGATAGGATTCTTAGTCTTCGGTCAGATGTGCATTGATAATGACCGGGTACATGTTTGGATCTCCTGCAAGGAAGGCGTACTTCATGATGGAGGGCAATGGTTTGAGCTCAGGCATAGTTGGAAATGTTTGATTGGTAACCTCAGAAATTACTGTAGGTAAAGGTTCTTTTATATGTTCAAAGTCCACCTTTTGCAAATCAACCTCTTCAATCGTGAATTCAAAAACATTTTCACTCAGATCCACATTATCACAAAAATCCATGATAATATGGTCTTGGTCTTCAAGGCTCATCAGTTAAGCAAGAATTTCATCAGACACATCAACAAAAAATTGACTACCTTATCCATTCCTTCCTCATCAATATAAGGGAATTCGACTACCTTATCCATTCCTTCCTCAGGGCAAAGGAATTTGTGGATCTCAATGTCATTCATGAATAAATTAGTATCCTAACTTTTAGCTAGATAGTTGTAGTCTTCAAGGCGGTAAGATGCCAACACACTCACTTCATATGCTCCCACTATTGGCTTTGACTCAGAGATGGTCTCTATCTACACTTTATTGTTGTTGGAGATGAATGTGATTTCTCCAGTGTCGTAGGTCACTACTACTTTGGTTGTTTGAAGGAACATCCATCCAATGATGATCGGGGTATGGAGCAGATGTATGGAGATGTCCATGTATAGCATGGCAAAATCAACAGGTATCTAGATTCCTTGAATGGCAACAATCCCATCCTCCAACATACATATAGGCCACTTGACGGATTTATTTGCAAAATGCAGAACCATCTTTGTTAGCATGAGCAGTCCTAACTGAATTTGGTGAGTAGTAAAGCTAGCATAAAATTGACAGAAGACCCGTAGTCTAGCAATGTGCATTCAAACTCTTGGTTGAACATTTGGTTGAACATATGATAATTAATGTTCGGGTTTGCCTTGACATAAGATGGTATGATAGTCTTTACAGATGTCAGGTCGTTGATATTCTAGCTCATTTTAGACATGTTCTTGATTAGCTCAATGATAACGAGGATTTTCCACGAGGGTCACCATGAATAATATACACAAGTTGTCGCCGAGGCGACCACTCGCAGAAAATCCGAGTTATACATCAATTAACCCACAACCAAAGAATAAAACAATCAAGCTCAAAAAGGAAATGTGAATTAATCTTTATTACTCTACAATGTACATCGACAAGCATGTAGAGGTCGAACCACAGAGAGCAATACAAAATGCAATAGCCTACATGTATCTCAGAGTCATCCAAGTGTGAAATCTATTTTTGTGGGTTTTTGAATTTTATCTCTTTTTTATTTATTCATTATTTATTTATATTTTTATAGGATTAATATATATATATATATATATACATATAAGTAGTGATATATATATATATATTTTGTTTTAGGGAGTACATGTATATATATAAGGGGATACTATAATATTTACAAAACTACTCAAAAATAGTCAAAAATTCAGGGATAAAGTCTTTTTAGGATTTTCATGATTTTTTTTACTGTTTTTATGAATTTTGGGCATTTTTGAAAACATTTTTAGTATTTTTAATAGCAAAATAGGAGCAAACAGTGGAATAGGGTCTGGCTATGATAAAAATAGACATTAAAAATAGCAATCAGCCTCAAAAATTTTCCACACTATTTTTCTAATAAAGATAATAAAATGTAGCAGAAATAGGGACTGAGTTCATATTTTTCTGATTTTTCTTTGAGTTTTTATATTTTTTTGAAGTTTTTGGGTATTTTTGGATTTTTAAGGTTTTCCTTTTGATATTTTTAGGGATTTTTGGACTGACACTAAAATAGGTCAAAATGCACCATAGGGAATTTTTTTGGATTTTTGCGAGGCATTTTCATATTTTTTTAGGATTTTATAAGTTAGACAGTGAATAAAAGACATGTTTTTGATTTTTAATAAATGCAAAAATGCAACAAAATGAAAAACTAAAGATATGCGTTCAAGCACAACCAAACAGGAGCTCAAGTCTATTTTTGCAAGATTTTTCAAGTTAATATGGAGCACAAAATAAATAGACAAAGCATTCAAAAATAAATGGCCTGGCAGGGGTATTTTTGCAAATAAAATAGTTCACAGGGGCATACATGCAAAAATCACAATAAAAATACTCGTTAACTTTTATTTTCAGGACCATTTAGTAATTACAGAAACCCGGCGGGGTTAAAATGCAAATTTCACGCGCCTCACGTGGGTGCTGCACGTGAGGCGCGGAGGGACTAAAAGGTAAATATACAAACATAGGGGGTCCGTTTGCAAATTATACACTTTATTTACATCTTGACTTTTTATTTTTGGTATTAAACTACAAATACAAAAAGCGAGGGGCTAGATATGAAATTTACCCCAAATAAGGCGTGACATCCAACGACGCTGGGTGCGCCACTTATCCACGCGTCAAGCATCCGACGGTGGATACCGTTTCGACGATGAAGGGCCTGGATTAGACGATCCGGGCTGATCTGACGGTTGGCATGTGGCTTCAGCGGACGGCTCCTGATTGAACTGGGCCTCGCCTCCTGATCTGACGGTACTGAAGCTCCCTGGAAGAACAGGGGCGAAGCTCGCACCTGGCGAGCTTCGATCGAGAAGCTCGGGCTCCTCCAGGGCTCCCCGGCGCGTCTGAGGTGGTCTACACGTAGCTGAAGGCGTCCTGCATCGACTGATAGTGATCTCACGGCTCCTGGAGGTCCGAGTCGCTGGATCGAGGTCGATGTAGTCGAGGACCCCCAGGAACCTCTTCCTGGTTCAATGCAAGCCTAGATAGGCTCTATTCCTCGATGTACCTGCATAGGAAGAACCGCGGGCGGGAGAGCTATCTCCTCGACCTGGGGTTTTGAAGCTGCAACGCAAAATGAAGGTGGGTGGAGGGGCTCCGGCGAACGGCGGAGGTGGAGCCCCGATTCGCCAAGACCGAAGGTCCTGGGTTGATCTGAGGTATGCGTTCGATGGAGAATGCGACGAGGAACGAGATGGGATGCGAATGGCGGGCGGAAACAGTGGGGTTTACGGTGAAGAAGTCGCTGGAGCGGAGCTCCGGTGAACTTCGAATTTTGATTTTTAGGCTAAGGGAATTAACTAAAACCTAATCTAATTACTGGAATGGAAAGCTAACATTAGAAACTAACTAAAAAGCAAAGAAAGAGATAGCTCTTATACCTGGGGGCCTCCAGGGAGCAGGGCGGACGCCGGAGCTCCGCCGCGTCAAAATCTTCCTCCCTTCGGCCGATTCGAAGCACCAGCATACCCCCCTGTCACGAGGAATGTTCCAGGACTGGAATCAAGGCTTGAGATCGGATTAAAAATGGCCAAATTCGAGGAAGGAGGCGGAGCTACTTATTTATACACATTGGCGAGGGGCCTTATTAACCGGCGATTATTGGCTGATCCAATGAGTATCTACTTGATCTAAGATATTGGCGGGCATCATGGATAATCAGGGAACAATTCTTGTGAAGGAAGCGAGCTCGATCGATGGATGGGATGGCCGTAAAAACGGGATGAAAATCGGGGAAAAGACATTTCAGCGACGCCAGCGCTGGGATGGGACAGTTGACCAGGGGGTCAACGAAGGCCGGTGCCCCATTGGTCCACGTCAGCCGCTAAAAGATAAAACAGGGAATTTTAGCCTACATTGATTTATTTACCATAGTAAATGATTTTATTAGGATTTTCTTAAAACATAAAAAATGTGTATTTTTTCATGTAGTATTTATTTATGATTTTTATTGATTTTTTTCGAAGTGTTTTATTATGGTTTTAATTTAATAATGTGAATATGTATGTATTTACATGTATTTTTGTGTATTTTATTTTTAATTTGTTTGTTTTCTTTTATTATTTTATTGGCTTATTTTATAATTTTATAATTTATTTTTGTGAGTAGAAAGGTATTTTTATTAATTTTTAGGAGTTTATTTATATTTTTAAATAAATAGGTATGTGCTCATGTAAGTATACTTATAGGTATTTTACCTATATATTATATACATTTTATTTATTTAATGAATTTTATTCATTTTTATTTTGGATTTGTATTTTTAATAAGATATATATATAATATATACATTGTTATAAAAATATAAATGGATAAAGAATAAAAGAAAAAAAATCCCTTTTATTTGTGTTAATACAGGTAGCATAGGTATTTTGCCTATGAATTTTATAGACTTATTTTATTTTACAAATTCTTTTTGGTTTTCTTGTAATTTCAACATGTACATGTATTATATACATTATTAACAAGATTCTAAAAATATAGATTTATAAGAATAATGAATACTGAATAAATTGAATATTTTAATCAGGTATTATGTACAAGGTGGGCCAAAAACCTAACTTCCACAGATGGATTCCAAAAATTATGAAACTGATTTTATAAAATAGTTCGTGGAATGCTATATACAATTAAAGGTGAGTTTGGGTGATTTGGAGTTTTTATTTGCAAGATATGGGTCTGTGAAGTTGAGATTCTTGCTTTTTTATTTTGTGTATAAAATGTACACTGAGTGTTATTTTTACACAAACTCAATTTTGTATTTTTATTACATTATTATCTACAACTTTCATGAACAAAGTTTCTTTATTTGAGGAATAAATGATTATGTACAAAATAGGTGTCAAAAATGCATAAATAAATGCATGAATAAATGAGGTATTTATTGTATAATTGGCCCTTATCTCCCCCTACTTTATTCCTTGTCGACCAATTCCATGCTGGCCTTGGTCTCGGGGTTCGGGTCATAAAATATTTGCAATATTTTATTTCTTTTTCTTTTCTTCCCTTTATTCTATAATTTTGGCATTTAAAAACTTTATTCTATGTACATTTAATACAATAAATAATGAATGCTAATATGTACAAATTAATGCTATTTACATGCATTTGCTGGGGTTTTTAAGGCCAAAATGATAGAATAAAGGTGATGAAATGGAGATTCATCACCCCCTATACTTGCCTTTGCTAGTCCCTAGCAAACACTTATGCAATAAGTACAAAAAGAATGAAGAAAAGAAAAAGGAAAATTAAAGAAGGATAGAGTGAATAAGGGTGCTTTCAGTGCAATGTATGTCTTTACAAAATCAGAATTTGGAGCTCCGGCTAGACCTTGAGTGTAGATGTGTGCGGAACCTAGTCGGGAACCAGCTCTAAAATACAACCGCCTTCAAGAGTCACAGAACTTGGTTCAAATCACCTCAACAGCCATGTCAGAACCAGCCTACATCATACGCAAACCCTTATGACTATGAAGCTGACTTGTACAATGTAAGTGATAGTGGCTCTCCTCAACTGAAATGACAAAGAGACTAGCTTCTCCAGAATGACAACCCAATGATTCCCCAATCCAGCCCTCTACCGTCGAGGAGCGGGGTATTCCCTTCTAAGTTCAAGAGGCAACCGGCTTAAGAAGAGGGGGGAATAAGGGGTATAGAATGTTGGGAGCTCAACCAGTGTAGCTAAGTCTCCCGCTGCAAGCTTCATGAGATGTAACATGGATACCATAAGCTTTTGCTTTATTGAACTATATACACTCCGGTGGGGTTATTAAATTTTCAATCCGACCCACCACTTTTTTGGAATTCTTTTTGCATTTTTTTCAAGTGCTTCTGTACATCATATCTGCATGGTGCAGCATATATACAAGAAATTTTCCTCTTGAGCCAGTAGACTATCCCTCTTTTGAAGCTTTATTGCAACCCACACTCTCCCGTCATTCGACTTCATTGAAACTGGACCAGGTTGGGGTGCACTTCCCTCCCTAGACGAGGATGAATGTTTCCACCCGTGTGCGTCTCAGACCGGCAAATCCAACCCCCTCACCACTCCAACTGAGTTGAGCCAAGTGAAGGGTGCAATTGTCCAAGTTAGGTCACGGCCGACAAGAGTCATGCGTGTGTTTCGAAAAGTTCTAGTTAGTCTACTGAGGTGACTTGAACCTAGCCCTGATTTCTCAAAGAATTAAGTCTGAATAGACCTGAAGTACCTTAAACCTAGTTCCCGTAAGGTTCCAGTGCAGTTAGGTGCAGTAAGGTCCAACCGAGCTCCAATTTGAGACTTTATTAGACTGATTCAATCATCAAGCTCACTCAAAAAGAATATGAATGGTATGCTTATGCTATGCACAATGAATGCTGCAAATTTTCACAGAGGATTTAAAAAGAATAAAAGAATATTTTTACATAAAGAAATTTTTGCAAATAAAAACTTGACATATACAAAAAGGTGCATACAATTATTTACACGGGCGTACCGCTTTATTTACAAACTGTATGAGTTTATAAAGACTTTACAGGTTTGAATGGAGTAGTTTATTTAGCATTGTACAGAAAGATTTGTGTGTGTCTTATTTATGATTTACAAGTATTTGTAATGGTGCTCTTATTCTTGAGATCTAGTTTGAAAATAATTTTCGCAAACTATAGTACACAATAAGTTTTGCAATCATTTACACACATTTGAAAACTATTTTGCAAGGATCTTTTACACTATATATATTTTTCACAATAGTTTTGACAAACATTTTTCAAAACCTTTGCACATAGGTTTTTCAAATCCTTTATTTCACACAAAGAAAAAGTTTTGCGGTCCAAACAATTTTACACAAATTGAAATCATTTCACATCAAATTTTTCAAAACTAGTCACACTCTTTTTCAAATCATACTGTACAGGCATCTCTCCTAATTTATTAATCAGAATATACAAAAGAAGAAAACTGTATTTGATGTATAATAAGGTTTTGGTTCTTATAGGCTTTATTTGGGATTATGCTTATTTTTGTATAAGAGATTTTTGTGCAGACTCCTCAGACCTAATTAGAGAATCTTTAAAAGAATTTTGAGAACTCTAGTCCAAAATAATTTTTGCAAATATGTACACGTCTTTGAAAATGATTTTACCAAGGTTTTACACAGCATAGATAGGTTTTTCACAAAAAACTTTCTTTGACAATCAAATTTTTACAATCATTTGCACACTGATTTTCACACATTTTGCTTTCACGCAAAGGAAATACATTTTACACGCAAAACTGATTTTTCAAAGGTTGAATACTTGTACACACTATTTTCAAACAATTTTCACAAGGTTTTTCACAAAAAACTTTCTTTCACAAAACATTTTTTTCTGACTTAATAATCAGTATAAGTACAAAGAGCCTGAGGAGCTCACAATCATCTTTTATTATTATAAAGATACTTATTGCTCTTTAGATTGAATTGGTATTTTATTTTTCAGTATGAGTTATGGCTTATAGTATATACATGGTATATACGACCCCCCTATACTTAGCTTGAGCTATGTCCTTATAGATCGAAAGAAAAAGCAAAGACATAACTCGTACTGAATATAGACAGATCTAAAGAATAAATATGAATGGAATGAATGAATGAGAAGTTGACCGTCCCCCCTATACTTAGGATCAAATAATCCTAAGTATAGCAGGCTGTACAAAAATCAGGGAGGGTCAAGGGTGAGAATACACAGATCATACTCAGATTGTCTCCCCCTATACTTAGGGTAAGATACTCCTAAGTATAGACAAGAAGAGGAGACAATGGAGAGGATCGGAATGAACTGAAGACTCGGGGTGCACATCCCCCCTATACTTAGGACAAAGTACGTCCTAAGTATAGGAAACTGTCTACAAGGGCGGCACCTATTTGATACACAGAGAAGATAGAAAAGGAAAAGAAGAAGAAAATCAAATAAATAGTGGTTGGAGTACATCGCCTGAATCTGTTGATGCTGCAGCAGTTGTGGAAGTGTCATCATGTTGTACAAGCTCGATTGAGTCAACAACGGCCAAAAATGCATCTGGTTCTAAGTAAGGCTTCAGGAGTTGGCCGTTGACGACGAAGGGCTGTGCGTCAGGGGACAAATCTGATATGGAAATGCTTCCATTGTCACGCACTTCACAAACTCGAAATGGCCCTGTCCACTTACTCTTTAATTTGCCTGGGAATATCCGCAACTTTGCATCAAATAACCACACTTTCTGTCCAACGTCAAAGGTCTTTCGTCTGATGTGCCGGTCGTGCCAGCGTTTCACCTTCTCTTTGTACATCAAGGTGTTATCGTATGCATAGTCTCGGAATTCCAAGAGCCTGTTCAGATCATCTTTTCTCTTCTGACCACTTTTTCGTGAGTCCAAATTACAACTGTTGATAGCCCACAAAGACTTGTGAATTAATTCCACGGGCAGATGGCACGGTTTTCCATATACAAGACGATAGGGCGACATGCCCAAGGGAGACTTGTAGGCGGTTCGATAAGCCCATAGGACCGAGTCCAAGAGTTGAGACCAGTCCTTTCTGTTTGGCCTAACAAGTTTCTGCAGGATAGTCTTGATTTCTCTATTTGATAACTCCGCCATGCCATTGGTCTGAGGATGATACGGAGATGCGACATGATAGTCGATGCCGTACTCCTTCGTTAACTTCTTGACTTCCTTGTTAATGAAGTGGCTACCCTCGTCTGATATGAGAATCTTCGGTATCCCGAACCGCGAGATGATGTTCTTCTTCAGAAACTGGCATACTGTTCGGTTGTCGGCGGCTCGAGCAGGGATAGCTTCAACCCAACGACTCACGTAATCGACGGCGAGAAGGATGTGCTCAAATCCTTGACTATTAGGGAAAGGTCCCATGAAGTCAATGCCCCATGCATCAAAAACGTCTGCTATCTGAATTATTTTCAGGGGCATTGAATCTTTGGCCGTGAGTGTACCTTTCATTCTCTGACAGTCATTGCATCGTTTAACAAATTCAGCTGCATCCTTGAATAAAGTGGGCCACCAGAAGCCACACTGAAATACTTTTGCTGCCGTCCGATCTCCAGAGTGGTGTCCACCAGATTCGAGCGAGTGACAATGCTCGAGGACACTAGACTGCTCCGTTTGAGGAATGCATCTGCGCCAAGTACAATCAGCTCCTTCTCTGAATAAAAGAGGATCTTCCCATTGGTAGAAGCGGATGGTCGACATGAATTTGTTCTTTTGGTTCTTCGTCCAATCCGAAGGTATTACCCCAGAGACGAGGTAATTGACTATATTAGCATACCAAGGAAGAGAATCCACAGCTAAGATGGCTTCGTCAGGGAAGGTTTCTGTGATAGGTGCATTGCTCAGAGGAGGTTCATGCTGCTCTATTCTAGAGAGATGATCTGCTACCACATTCTGAACTCCAGGCTTGTCCTTTATTTCCAAATCGAATTCTTAGAGGAGAAGGATCCAACGAATCAGTCTTGGCTTGGCATCCTTCTTCTGCTGTAAGAACCGGATAGCAGAGTGGTCTGTAAAGATGGTGACTTTTGATCCCAACAAATAGGATCTGAACTTTTCTAAGGCGAAAACCATAGCCAGCAGTTCTTTCTCTGTCACTGTATAATTTCTCTGTGCTTCGTCTAATGTTCTGCTGGCATAGTGAATGGCGTAGGGCGCTCTATCTTTTCTCTGCCCAAGGACAGCTCCGACTGCAAAATCTGACGCATCGGTCATTATCTCAAAAGGAAGAGTTCAGTCAGGCGGCTGTAAGATAGGAGCCTGAGTGATAAGCTCCTTCAGCTGATTGAAAGCAAGGAGAGCCGGCTGATCAACAATGAACTCAGTCTCCTTACACAAGAGTTCTGTCAGAGGTTGGGCAATGCGGCTGAAATCCTTGATGAATCTCCTGTAGAATCCCACATGCCCCAGGAATGACCTCACATTCTTCACGGTCTGAGGTGGCTGAAGATTTGAAATGACATCCACTTTCGCCGGGTCGACTTCCATGCCACGTTTGGAAACGACGTGGCCCAGCACAATACCTTCCGTGACCATAAAATGGCTCTTTTCCCATGAGAGCACTAAATTGACTTCTCGGCACTTCTGAAGCACTCTGTCCAGGTGCTCAAGACAAGAATCGAAACTATCACCATAGACAGAGAAGTCGTCCATGAACACCTCGAGAAAACTTCCGACCATCTCGGCGAAAACTGCTAACATGCATGTTTGGAAGGTTGCCGGTGCATTACACAAACCAAAGAGCATTCTCTTGAAGGCGTAGGTGTCGAACGGGCAAGTGAAGGTAGTCTTCTCTTGGTCTTCAGGGGCGATTGCCACTTGGTTGTACCCGGAGTACCCATCCAGAAAGCAAAAGAACTCCTTGCCTGCGAGTCTCTCCAAAACTTGATCAATGAACGACAAGGGAAAGTGGTCCTTCTTGGTTGCTGCATTAAGACGGCGGTAGTCAACACACACCCGCCAGGAGGTTGGTACCCTAGTAGAAATTTCCTCTCCTTTATCATTTGTAACCTCGGTAAGCCCGGATTTCTTTGGAACTACATGCAGTGGGCTTACCCATTTTGAGTTGGAGATGGGATAAATGAAGCCTACATTACACCATTTCGTTATCTCCTTCATTACGACGTCCCGGAGGTTAGGATTCAGCCTTCTTTGAAATTCACGGGACAGCTTGGCATCTTCTTCCAAGTAGATGTGGTGTGAACACACAGCTGGATTTATCCCTCGGAGGTCGGCTACGCTCCAACCAAGTGCCTTGCGGTTCTTTTCTAGAACCTCGAGAAGTCGAGATTCCTGATCCGGATTCAGCCTGCTGCTGATGACGACCGGATACATTTGTTCTTCATCTGCAAGGAAAGCATACTTTAGGCCTGCCGGAAGTGGCTTGAGTTCTGGTTTTGACCTGTCCACTTTATCTGTCACTTCAGATATCATGCTGGTGGTGGAATGTACTTCTTTGAGAAATTTACCATCCTCATAATCCTGTTGAGATCCCGGTGATGCACCGAACGGTTCTGCGCTAAGCTGATCATGTTCGGTCTGGAGTGAATGCTCAAGAAGATGCGCCTGCATATGAGAATTTGTCTCCCAGGAATCACCGGAGCGTATGCTGACTGCGCTTTCCAAGTCCTCCTCAAGAGCGAGGATTTCTCGGGTCCATGAATCATCCAATGACAATGCTGAGTCTCTGATCTCTGCAATAAAATCACAGTCTGCTTCTGATACTGCCTGGCTCTCATTAGTTGCGGCATTCGGCTCTCTGTTCATGTTCATCGAGATCTGCTGGGTGTTCGAGCTGAAAGTGATCTTCCCAGACCCATAATCAACCACGGCGCCTGAAGTGCGAAGGAATGGTCTGCCAAGGATGATAGGGGTCTGGAGCAGGGGTGCAGGCGAGTCCATATCAAGGACTACAAAGTCAGATGGGAATTCCATTTCCTGCACCTTAACTATGACATCTTCCAAAAGACCTCAGGGCCGCTTGACGGATCGGTCAGCGAACTGAAGGATCATGCGTGTCTGCTTGAGCGGTCCCAGCCCGAATTCTTGCATTATGGACGAGGGCAGAAGGTTGATGGAAGATCCACTATCCAAGAGAGTGCGCTCGAAGACCTGGTCAAAGATCTCACAACTGATCAGAGGTGCTCCTGTATCCTGTTTCTTCTGGGGGAGATTGCTGATAGCTGCTACCATGGCCAAGGTGAGGACATGCCTCTCTACTTGCTGACGTCTGTTTTCTTGCGCTGGGCGACGCCTGTTAGTACATGCCTCTTTCAGTCCTTTCTTTACGGCTGTCATGTATTCCACGACCTTCAACAAGGGAATCTCAACAGTCAAATTCTCCAAAATATCCACAACACCTGGATCAGACAATGCCTTTTTTCGTTGTGCATTTTTTTTGGATTTTTGTATTGTAGAAGGAAAAGGAATATTTACACCACTGGCAGAAAAATGAGAGTTCTTATTTACATCAAAATCATCGCCCACAGAATGTTGTACATCCGAACTACAAAAAGGAGTACAAGCTGGATCTTGGCATGCTGGTGTTGTTGGGCGATCAAAAAGGGTAGCATCTGCTCTATCGGCTGGCGAGGGATCGGCTGCTGCTGGTGGCTCCTCCAATGCTGGCGTGGCTTTGCTTCTGCTACAAGCTTCTTTTTGTTGTTTTTTTTGCTGATTTTTTTGTATTTTCTGCTGAGGTTGGTGATGACATGGCACGACGGCTGGACTGGCTTCTCCTTCTTCTTCCTCCTCACCTGCCCCTGGAGCTGGCACGGCTGATGCGGAAGATGACGATCCACTTGTTTCTTTATTCACCCCAATCTTTGTAGCAGGCGGAGGCAAGGCCCTACCGCTCCTGAGAGTAACGGCATTAGAATACACAGTAATATCATTTTCTGACACGGACAAGACATTACTTTCTACCTGCTCTTTCTTCTTGAAATTATTGGGGTTGGCTTCGACCAGAGTAGGAATGGTAGTTCAGGTGGCGGTCAGGTCATCAAGCCGCTTGGTCATCTCTGCTAGCCCTTTGACAAGTTGGGCTAGACAATCCATGGTGGGGTTCACTGGAGATGCCTCGGTGGTGTCAGCGTGCAGACCACACTGTTGTTGCATCTGCTGGTGCTGAGGTTGTTGTTGATGGTGCTGTGGTGGGGCAGGAAGCTGAAGTTGCTGATAAGAAGGAGGAGGATACTGCTGGTACTGCTGAGGCGGGGCAGCTGCGTACTGGTGAAACGGCTGTGGATGACAGTACTGCGGCTGCTGCTGTTGTGGAAAATTCTGCCTCCACTGGTTGGCATACTGAGAAGGCTGATGATACTGTTGATGGGGCTGAGAGGGTTGCCCAAAACGACCACCTTGAGGTTGGTGGTACTGCCGGTTGGCAAATGACTGACCCTGTGGTTGTCCCGAAGGACGGGTCGGCTGTGCTTCATGAGTCCAAACCCCATTAACTTCCTGGACCAGGGGTGGTGGTGGGAATACTGAATCAGATCCTGAGACAAACTCTGGTTGATACACAACCATTTGCTGCTGCGGCTGGCTCTGATCGGGTGCCTGCACGTAGTACACGTGCTGGACTGCCGGAGGCTGATGTAGCGGTGGTTGCTCGTCTTTCCTCTCAGCTGGAGCCTCGAGTGGTGCCGCCGACTGAACAGAATTGATGGTACCTACCAGCAGTTCCAACTGCTTGGTGATGTGATCCAGCTTGTCCAAACTCTGAGTCCTCTTCTCGATCACAGCAAGATTTCAAGATCCTGTGATCGTTTCTCGATGATGTCAACTTTAGAGAGACGACCCCCGATGATGCTAAGGTTGGAGCTCTCATCTCTCTCTGTTTCCTTGGACGCTGCCATGTGCACTTGTTTTTGAAGGATCTGGGGCTGCTTCTGATATGCCTTGGATGAAGAGAGGGCGGACTCTCCCTCGGCCATTTCTTCAAATATCTGCCAGACTACATCTTCATCCTTATTGAAGTGTGAGCCCCCACATGCTGCATCTACGAGCCTTTGGCTTTCAATGTTCAGTCCCCCAAAGAAATGCTGGACCAAGCTGGTCTTCAGAATATCATGATGGGGACATTTCTCCTGCAGATCAGTAATTCTCTCCCATGCTTCATGTATCGACTCATGGGGTCCTTGGGAGAAATTGCTGATACGGGCTCGCATCTGGTTGAGCCGACCTAGAGGGTAATATTTATGCAGAAAGGCAGACTTCAGCTCCTCCCAGGTCGTCACAACCTTCCCCAGATGATTGACCCAATAGAGGGCCTTGTCCTGTAGGCTGAAAGGGAAAGCCATCATCTTGACAATGTCCAAAGGGACATTGGGATAGTGAGTAGTACGGCAAATGCGGGAGAATTGCTGCAGGTGAATGTACGGCTCCTCGCTGGTGTTTCCATGGAATGCAGGAAGAAGAGCAATGAATTGGGGCTTCAGCTCAAAGTGAGCGTGTGCCGGTGGAATGATAATCCACTCGGTCATCTGGCTGTCTCCCGGATTGTATCTTTCTTTAAGTGTTGGCTTTGGTGGTGGTGGAAATTCTAGATCATCATCATCATCTGCACCACCACCTCCACCTCCACCTCCTCCTCGACTGCCTCCTCTGCCTCTGCCTCCTCCTCCATCATCTCGGTTCATCATATCATTCAACATATCCTGGAAGGCTGTCTGTGTGAGGGCCTGCTCGGTCAGCTGCTGCTGGATGGCCTGGATAGATGCCAGTAACTGTGCATTGACTTGATTCTGATCTGGCACCTGTCCCTCTGGTTGGGGTGGCTGCTGACCCTTGCCCTTTCCTCCTGGCGCCATGTCAGGGTCTGAGTCGGAAGAGATGAACTCCGGAGTAGTCTCCAGGGCTCGCACTGTCTTCTATCTGCATAAGGAGATAGTCCTGATCAGACTGCTTGCAATTAATGTTCAGCTGCCGAGATGAAGCTGGAATTCAGGTCAACCCCAGCATGTTGTGAATGGAAAAGGATGTAGACTGTAATCGACTTCCATTCACAACGGCGAAAGTGGGACAAAGGTGATCCCAGTTTATTGGGTGGCCAAGAGAAAGGTAGAAAATGAGGAGTCTAAAGATCGATCCGCAAAGTCCGGATCGGATTCTCGGGAATCGCCTCAAAGTTATTGGCAGAGTTGAGTCCATGGAATCGATGTAGGTGTCGGCATGGTCCCGACGGAAACCATCCATGGATCAACTTCGCGAAGTACAAGAGAAGATAGGATGTTGGATGAAATATACGATGTCAACGAGGAATAAAAAGGAGTGCAAAACAGTAGAAAGGCTCAAACTGAGCGGGGGTCAAAGAGGAGTGACACAACAAAATTTGCGCAAAGGCGCGGGACTTGATCTTTGAACCTTAATCTAGATCCATACAAACACAATACAAAATCGGGTTCACCAACTCACGCCATGTGAAGCCGTAAAGGTTCGGCTACTTATTATCTTTTCAGTTTTAGAGTTGTTATTTCAGGCATATCTTATAACAAGTCCTTAGTACGCTACCCTATAGGAGAGAGAGTACTGCCGGAAGGGTATCCCGTACTTGTCCTCCTCCTGTGTAACATGTAGTCTGTACTTTTTGGAGTCCTTGTAACCCTTCCTGGATCCCTACTCAACCAAAGAAATAGAGAGAGGAAGCCGATAGGCGAACCCGCTACTTCGGTCCTCGCTCGCAACGGAATCACCCGTGAGCGTACAAGAACCTACTCGGACGCAGGACAATGAGACAGACACCCCCGTGAAGGCGTGGCCTATGCTCGATACTTCGGACAGGATCGATGCTCTACACAACAGAGAGTCATCATTGGTGACCAAGCCCTACTTGCCTACGTACGATAGAAGCGCCATTACTTCAGAAATCCAGGCGATACACAAGGCAGTTGCAGACTGGGTTTTTGGCTCTAATCCTTAGGGGGTCGCACTCGCTCAAGGGATTAGGGTTTTGGTCCCCCTCCAAGGTACCTGAAAACAATGAGGGCTTTATGAACCCGGTACAATGATAGTCCATTACGGATTTTAATTAAGGTCAAAGTTTATTTAGCAGTCCCCTAGTTTTAATTTTTGGGTTTTCACTTTTTTTTGGATCTGTTTCACACCAGCACCTAACATTTTGGTAGATTTTCATTTAAGTCCTAGGTGCTCAAAATCAGAGGGAGAGAGCGGAAAAGCCGTGCAAGTGGTTCTATGATGGAAATCTCACCATTGAACCGAATGATGCATGCTGAGTTAGAATACTTACAGTGCATCCCAGCTCTCTCCATGTGGTATGCAAATCAGAATTTTTAAACCTATCTACATGGCGGTGTGCATTCGACAAAATCGCCCTAAACAGTATCTGCTATTAACGTGAAGAACCACAAGCTGATCATTTATCTTTAACCTAAGGGTCCGGTCTTGGCTTACTCCTCCTCTTCTCGACACACTCGAGTTCAGGAGTAGTGCTTGATGGGGCTCGCTCACGGCACATGGGTTAAGAGATAGATGACCTAACTGTTTAAGTTTGACTAGATCCATACGAAGTAGACTATAGGAATATGCATTCTTATTAATGTTTGGACCTAGATACCGAGTCAAGCAATCTATATCTAGGGGCTCCAAGCACACAAAACAAAGTAAAATAAAGGCGGAAAGCACAAAACAACGGAAAACAAAGAAAAGAAGGCGGTAGAAATCACGGAAAACAGCGATGAGGCCCCCAGGTGAACAGACACCCGGGCACTGGACCTCATTGTGAAGAGTAGAGTCCTGTTAATTATTACATGCCAAAATTGTCTCTCTCTCACAAAAAATTACAGAAATAATCCTAAGTGTTCTAAGCCTATCTAATCCACGTCTCCTTGCTTCCTTGATGCTCTCTCCAAGTGGTCATGAGGTGAAGACCACCCTCCTCCAAGCTCGGCTGTCTTGGCCTCCTATGAAGCCATCCTCGCGTGGCGGGCCCTCGCATCAAAGTCACAAAAAGATTGCATTAGTATAGCTCAACCAATCAAACTAGAGCAGATATAAAATAATCACAATAAATGAATCAATCAATATAGCATGGTGATTAATGACAATAAGAATAGCTGCTCACAAAATCAATGATGAATCAAAAATGTACACAAGAATGACAAAATAAATTAGGCTATGCTCATTGCTCCCCGGCAACGGTGCCATCTGATAACGAGGATTTTCCACGAGGGTCACCATGAATAATATACACAAGTTGTCGCCGAGGGGACCGCTCACAGAAAACCCGAGTTATACAGCAATTAACCCACAACCAAAGAATAAAACAATCAAGCTCAAAAAGGAAATGTGAATTAATCTTTATTACTCTACCATAAAATGTACAGCGACAAGCATGTAGAGGTCGAACCACATAGAGAAATACAAAATGCAATATCCTACATGTATCTCAGAGTCATCCAAGTGTGAAATCTATTTTTGTGGGTTTTTGAATTTTATCTCTTTTTTTATTTCTTATTTTTTTATATTTTTTTAGGATTAATATATATATACATATAAGTAGTGATATATATATATTTGTTTTAGGGAGTACATGTATATATATAAGGGGATACTATAATATTTACAAAACTACTCAAAAATAGTCAAAAATTCAGGGATAAAGTCTTTTTAGGATTTTCATGATTTTTTTACTGCTTTTGTGAATTTTGGGCATTTTTGAAAACATTTTTAGTATTTTTAATAGCAAAATAGGAGCAAACAGTGGAATAGGGTCTGACTGTGATAAAAATAGACATTAAAAATAGCAATCAGCCTCAAAACTTTTCCACACTATTTTTCTAATAAAGATAATAAAATGTAGCAGAAATAGGGACTGAGTTCATATTTTTCTGATTTTTCTTTGAGTTTTTATATTTTTTTGAAGTTTTTGGGTATTTTTGGATTTTTAAGGTTTTCCTTTTGATATTTTTAGGGATTTTTGGACTGACACTAAAATAGGTCAAAATGCACCATAGGGAATTTTTTTGGAAATTTTCGAGGCATTTTCATATTTTTTTTGGATTTTATAAGTTAGATAGTGAATAAAAGACATGTTTTTTATTTTTAATAAATGCAAAAAAGCAACAAAATGAAAAACTAAAAATATGGCGTTCAAGCTCAACCAAACAGGAGCTCAAGTCTATTTTTGTAAGATTTTTCAAGTTAATATGGAGCACAAAATAAATAGACAAAGCATTCAAAAATAAATGGCCTGGCAGGGGTATTTTTGCAAATAAAATAGTTCACAGGGGCATACATGCAAAAATCACAATAAAAATACACATTAACTTTTTTTTCAGGATCATTTAGTAATTACAGAAACCCGTCGGGGTTAAAATGCAAATTTCACGCGCCTCACGTGGGTGCTGCACGTGAGGCGCGGAGGGACTAAAAGGTAAATATACAAACATAGGGGGTCCGTTTGCAAATTATACACTTTATTTACAGCTTGACTTTTTATTTTTGGTATTAAACTACAAATACAGAAAGCGAGGGGCTAGATATGAAATTTACCCCAAATAAGGCGTGACATCCAACGGCGCTGGGTGCGCCACTTATCCACGCGTCAAGCATCCGATGGTGGATACCGTTTCGACGATGAAGGGCCTGGATTAGACGATCCGGGTTGATCTGACGGTTGGCACGTGGCTTCATCGGACGGCTCCTGATTGAACTAGGCCTCTCCTCCTGATCCGACAGTGCTGAAGCTCCCAGGAAGAACAGGGGCGAAGCTCGCGCCTGGCGAGCTTCGATCGAGAAGCTCGGGCTCCTCCAGGGCTCCCCGGCGCGTCTGAGGTGGTCTACACGTAGCTGAAGGCATCCCGCATCGACTGATGGTGATCTCACGGCTCCTGGAGGTCTGAGTCGCAGGGTCGAGGTTGATGAAGTCGAGGACCCCCAGGAACCTCTTCCTGGTTCAATGCAAGCCCAGATGGGCTCTATTCCTCGATGTACCTGCATAGGAAGAACCGCGGGCGAGAGAGCTATCTCCTCGACCCGGGGTTTTGAAGCTGCAACGCAAAATGAAGGTGGGTGGAGGGGCTCCGGCGAACGGCGGAGGTGGAGCCCCGATTCGCCAAGACCGAAGGTCTTGGGTTGATCTGAGGTATGCGTTCGATGGAGAATGCGACGAGGAACGAGATGGGATGCGAATGGCGGGCGGAAACAGTGGGGTTTACGGTGAAGAAGTCGCCAGAGCGGAGCTCCGGCGAACTTCGAATTTTGATTTTTAGGCTAAGGGAATTAACTAAAACCTAATCTAATGACTGGAATGGAAAGCTAACATTAGAAACTAACTAAAAAGCAAAGAAAGAGACAGCTCTTATACCTGGGGGCCTCCAGGGAGCAGGACGGACGCTGGAGCTCCGCCGCGTCAAAATCTTCCTCCTTCCGGCCGATTCGAGGCACCAGCACACCCCCCCTGTCACGAGGAATGTTCCAGGACTGGAATCAAGGCTTGAGATCGGATTAAAAATGGCCAAATTCGAGGAAGGAGGCGGAGCTACTTATTTATACACATTGGCGAGGGGCCTTATTAACTGGCGATTATTGGCTGATCCAATGAGTATCTACTTGATCTAAGATATTGGCGGGCATCATGGATAATCAGGGAACAATTCTTGTGAAGGAAGCGAGCTCGATTGATGGATGGGATGGCCGCAAAAACGGGATGAAAATCGGGGAAAAGACATTTCAGCGACGCCAGCTCTGGGATGGGACAGTTGACCAGGGGGTCAACGAAGGTCGGCGCCCCATTGGTCCACGTCAGCCTCTAAAAGACAAAATAGGGAATTTTAGCCTACATTGATTTATTTACCATAGTAAATGATTTTATTAGGATTTTCTTAAAACATAAAAATGTGTATTTTTTCATGTAGTATTTATTTATGATTTTTATTGATTTTTTTCGAAGTGTTTTATTATGGTTTTAATTTAATAATGTGTATATGTATGTATTTACATGTATTTTTGTGTATTTTATTTTTAATTTGTTTGTTTTCTTTTATTATTTTATTGGCTTATTTTATAATTTTATAATTTATTTTTGTGAGTAGAAAGGTATTTTTATTTAATTTTTAGGAGTTTATTTATATTTTTAAATAAATAGGTATGTGCTCATGTAAGTATACTTATAGGTATTTTACCTATATATTATATACATTTTATTTATTTAATGAATTTTATTCATTTTTATTTTGGATTTGTATTTTTAATAAGATATATATAATATATACATTGTTATAAAAATATAAATGGATAAAGAATAAAAGAAAAAAAATCCCTTTTATTTGTGTTAATACAGGTAGCATAGGTATTTTGCCTATGAATTTTATAGACTTATTTTATTTTACAAATTCTTTTTGGTTTTCTTGTAATTTCAACATGTACATGTATTATATACATTATTAACAAGATTCTAAAAATATAGATGTATAAGAATAATGGATATTGAATAAACTGAATATTTTAATCAGGTATTATGTACAAGGTGGGCCAAAAACCTAACTTCCATAGATGGATTCCAAAAATTATGAAACCGATTTATAAAATAGTTCGTGGAATGCTATATACAATTAAAGGTGAGTTTGGGTGATTTGAAGTTTTTATTTGCAAGATATGGTTCTGTGAAGTTGAGATTCTTGCTTTTTTATTTTGTGTATAAAATGTACACTGAGTGTTATTTTTACACAAACTAAATTTTGTATTTTTATTTACATTATTATCTACAACTTTCATGAACAAAGTTTCTTTATTTGAGGAATAAATGATTATGTACAAAATAGGTGTCAAAAATGCATAAATAAATGCATGAATAAATGAGGTATTTATTGTATAATTGGCCCTTATCTCCCCCTACTTTATTCCTTGTCGACCAATTCCATGCTGGCCTTGGTCTCGGGGTTCGGGTCATAAAATATTTGCAATATTTTATTCCTTTTTCTTTTCTTCCCTTTATTCTATAATTTTGGCATTTAAAAACTTTATTCTATGTACATTTAATACAATAAATAATGAATGCTAATATGTACAAATTAATGCTATTTACATGCATTTGCTGGGGTTTTTAAGGCCAAAATGATAGAATAAAGGTGATGAAATGGAGATTCATCACTCAACCAGACAGTCCAAGGTCGGGTTAACCTGCAAAATCTCAGAAGATTAATCTTGTGTGGACCTCTAGTACTTCAAGAGAGGTTGTTGGTAACCCTGTTGGTTCTGATAGTGAGGAGGAGGGTGTAAGGAATATTGAGGAGGATAGAAGTACTAATTCTGGTAATGAACAACCAGATGCTGCTAGTAGTAACTTTGCTGCCTTTAGCCGGACTGCTGTGTCCCCTACTGGTATCCTTGCCTCCAGTTGTTCCTGTAATGTGGAGGCCGCTACCAATGAGAGGGTCGGTAGGCTCTTCCACTCTGCTGTTGTTGGTGATAAGGCTTGTTGCCCATGTTTCCACATCATTGTTCTAAACACCATTGATCTCTTTGATGAGTGGTAGAGGCAGAAAGAACTGCTTATGATGGGTAGGCTGGGTCTCTGGATGGTAAACAACCATCTATGTTTGGGACCGTGGGGGCTGCTGTAAGGTCTTCAGATAATATACATGTTAGATGGGTTGGGGTGGGAGGAGACTCTACTGAGGAGGTTGTTTCAGTATTATATCCTTCCGCTCAACAGGAGTTTCGATAGTGCCAGATATGGAATCACAGGCGTTGGCATTCAACACCCTGACAAGCTGTTCCAGCTGTTCGGAAATTAAATCGAGCTTCTCCAAGCCATGGGTCCTCTTCTCAACGACATCTAATTTCTCTAAGTCCTGAGACCTCTTCTCAATGATATCAATTTTGGATAGGTGTCTCCCAACAATCCTTGGGTAGGAGCTCTCATCCTTGTCTTCTTCCTGAGTAGCCATGTTGATTGGCTTGTAGATAGTTATGGGCATCTTCATGTATGGACGATTTGAGGATTGAGTGGCCCTCTCCTTCGACCATCTCCTCAAAAATATCCCATACGACTTCCTACTCCTTGTTCAAATGAGAACCACCGCAAGCTGCATTTACTAGCTTTTGGTCTCCAGTGTCAACCCATCGAAGAAGTCCTAGACAAGACTACTCTTTGGAATATCATGGTAGGGACACTTATCTTGTAGATCTTTAAATCTTTCCCACACTTCATGAATCGTTTTGTGGGATTGTTGGACAAAACTGGAGATGCTAGTGCACATCTCATTTAAGCGACCAAGAGGGTAAAATTTATGAAAAATGGTAGACTTTAACTCCTCCCATGTAGTCTCCACCTTCCTCTGATCATTCATCCAATAAAGAACCTTGTCTTGAAGGTTAAAGGGGAAGGCAATCATCTTGACTACCCCCAAAGGGATATTAGGGTAGTGTGTTGTTGCACAGATGCAACCAAATTGTTATGAGTGGATGTACGACTCTTCTATTATATTCTTATGGAAAGACGGGATTAGATACAAGAGCTATGGCTTCAGCTCAAAATGGGCATGATGGGTGGAATCTGGATCCACTAGGTGACATTGCCAACCCTAGGGTTGTAAGTTTGCTTCAACGTGGACTTTGGCTGTGGTGGTCTTGCCTCTCTTCCCCTCATCACAGGTTCGACCTACTGAATTATTGTCCTCTACAACATCCATGTCGTCTCATTTCTCTATTATGCTCATCTTCTCTCCTGACATCTCTTTCATCAGTCCTCTTCCTCAAATCATTCAACATTTCTAGGAAAGCAGCCTAGGCTCATCCATGGTTAGTCAACTGATTCTGAATTGCTTGGATAGATGTGAGGAGCTAGATGTTGACTTAATTTTGTGTTGTATGCTACCCTTCCCTGTGATCTGGTTGCTCAGCCTGTTGGGGTTGCGGTCCCTTTCCACTTCCTGTGGGAGCCATCTTGGGATCTTACTGAAGTTCTAGATCTAGATTAGGATGATGATCTTGAAGGATATGGTGAGATCCTTAAGCGCACAATGGAAGCATGAGGATCACATCGTATGCGATCAGGAGTGACTAGTTGCACTAACTGCTTGAGGCAGTGGAATTTAAAAAATTTTCATGCGATGAAACCACATGATCCAAGAACACTTCTCGGATCATTTTGTTTAAAAACAAAAAAGTAATAGGGTTACCTCTTGAAGTGTGATTGCAATTGAGTCTCTAAACGAAGAGACCTCCTGTCCCAAGTCTGATCTGACAGAGGAGACGCTTGCAAGTGCGTTGATGAAATGTGATCTCCTCGCAATCCATGTTTATGATCCAAGCAATGAATCTCCTGACCTCGTCACACGAGATCCGACGTCTTCTTCACGAGCGGGGCACAACAAAGGAGATGGAGATCCACGAGAGAATGATCTGACAGAATACAACGACGCTGTGGCAATGGTGACTCTCTCTAGGGCATCATGGTTGACCTACATAAGAGAGAAGGAGAGATGGCATGTAGAGGTAAAGGAAGAGGGAGGGAGCCTTGATAATGTTGTAAACTTAAGAAGAGCAAGGGGTGCCTCTTCTTATATACGGTTTAAGAGTTCATGGATCACAATCCATGGACTACACAAAATCAATGTATGAGATTGATTTATTCTTCTTTCAAGAGCCAAGATTTTGTTGGAAAAACACAACAACAATTAATGTAATTTAGATTAAATATATATATATATATATCGATAAATTAATATAATTTTTATTTTAAAATCAAATCAATCAAATCTGGAGATAATGGAAAGGATATAGCCTCCTTCCATATAGGTGGAGTGGACGACCACCTTTTCCTTATAGGAATTGGTGGTCATCCCCCACTCCTATTAGGAAAGGGAAAATCTTCATGTAATATCCAAGATTACACTATTCCATGTATCTCCAATATTTACAACAACAATTGTTGTAAATTATTCTACAAAAATAATTCATAATTATTTTGTAAATATTGCAATCTTGCCATTGAAAGTTGTGAATCACATTCACAACCCAAAATAAAATGTAAATTACATTTTCAATTAATTGTCCAATGTGAATCCAATTCACATCAACGTTTAATTAAAAATTGTAAATTACAAATAGCTCTCTCTTATATATTACACATTTACATTATATATGATTAATATGGATAGTGTTATCCACATTATTCATATCCATCATTATTACATCACATATAATCATTTTGCATTTCTAATCTTATGTGCCCGAATAATATAAATCACATTCACATTATTTACATCTTTGATAATTAAATCACATTTAATTATCAATGATAACTCTCCATATAATATGAATCAAATTCACTTTAAGTGAATCCAAATGGATACCCCAGCAGGCACTAGAGCTCCCTCAGGGTCCAAGACTAACTGACTTGATCCTCTAGGAAGCAATCCACTCAACTATGCTTCACGAAAATCCTCCTTTTTTTCGGAAGAAAGCTAGGCTTTATACTAGATATTTGATTCATGATAATTAAATCACATTTAATTATAAATTTTGTGAATGCTTGGATAAATATATCAACAATGAACTTATCCTAAACTCTTTCAAGGATAATGTGCTTTCTCTGCAAATACTAAGAGATAGGGACATGGCGATCATATTGTTCCACGTATAGTGGCTTGGATATTGAGAGCACATATCAAATCTAGATCTTGCATACCTCTCATAGTTTCTTGATTAAATCAAGACTACAAATCTAATATTCTCATTGCATCTAAATCACATTCAGATCAATGTCCAACATTTGGAACAAGATCAGATCACTTCTTTACTGAGAGGAGTCATTAAAATACAGACCTGTTTCATCACTCCCTAGGAATGGAGGCGTCATGGTTATACAATCATTTATAATCACATCACCCTCAGGTATCCCTAATACCTGTACATCCTACATACTGGAAGACCCATAATAAACTAGAAGTATAAGATCAATTTTATAATGTCGATTTTAAGGATTTATCATTAAGTTTCTCATTCGATCATTGGGAGTACATATCAATCATATACTTTCCAAAAGCATATATCATACCTAGGTGTTGACCATATACTTTCCAAAAGCATATATCAAACCCTACAAATTCAGTGAAGCTTCCAAAGAGAGACGACCGCATAAGGAATTTGATTCTTCTTAATATCTCATGACTGAGCTCATGTCTTTCAGTTCAGTAATGAACTTGTATGATCCCTTTGAGAGATCGTATTACTCATATGCCCTTGCAAGCACACCAACGCACCGGTGTATAGACCTTGGTTACGTCATCAACCTATTGGTCTGCCAAAGGCACATATTTTGACATATAGTTACACATTTGTCTCCGGTCAGAGGATGCGTGACTATATCGTGATAGCATACGCCATAGGACTTTGGTTATCTCGATCTCGTTAAGTCAACTCTTTGACCTAACTTATCTAAGACCTTCGAATCTCTATTAATATGCAGAGAACCTGTTTCAATAGGTCAGTTAGATATCACTCTTTAGAGAAAGGATTTCCATATCCTTTTCAAGTTTGAGATCTTCTCTTAATAATCATTTGACGGTGCTTGATGAGTCCTCAATCTAACTCTTTAGATATTCATCAGCACCTGCCTTTATGATTCGATATTGAATTAACAATTGTATGATCATTAAGGAGACCATGGTACATAACCCTAATTGTTCTAAGAGACCTATTATGCAAATTAATTATTCTTCATTTTTGATTAGGGAATGATATTCACAATAACATTTATTGCATAATGACTTGCGGGCTCGCATGTTCAATAATCTCCCACTAGCCCAAAGAGACATTAATGGGATAATCTTTAAATCCACACTCATGTGATAATCATAGGCTATTTAAAAATTATCTAGGTAAGATAATCAGTCACTTTGTTCCCAAGAGACTATGCCAAGTTCTTTTACAACACTTGCATATCTTCTAGTAACATTGCTTGCATCCAATGCAAATGTTACATCTTATGCAACTAATACTCAATATTATTAAAGCAATTATAGTGTCCTTGACACTATTGCTCAATAATTATTATAAACCAGTATTTCCATAATCCTTACCAGAATACCTTTATTCATAGAGATCTTTATCTTCTAAGGTATCTGCACTTAAGAACTTTTAGATCCCTATCTATGATGTCTTATGAAGATAAGACTTAGATATCACTATCTCCAAGTTTTTATCATCTATGAAGATATTGTCATTACTGAAATCAAGTGTTTTATATCCATAGTAGGATTACTAATAGTTTACTACTCCCACTGCTTGGTAAACATCTGGATTTTGTACATATCTAGAATACACTGAGCTTCCCAAGGCTACTGCACTATGGAATATAGCTATTCACATCCTTAACTCGTTGAGGTGCTATCCTTTTGGATAAGTCAGTACCATATCTTAAGGGAAAGAAGCCTTTCTTGGAATTTTCCAAAAATGGAACATGTCCAAGGCGTACCACTAATGTGACGGTTCCAATACTCTCTTCTCTTTGATTATGAACAACTTCAGAACTAAGATCTATGAGGGATCCTTGAGATCATATATCGAGGTATGTAATAGACAGTCTATAAAGCACTTATTAGTGTCCTTATATCATTCTAAATGATTAGGATATCGTCTACATTTAGCACGATGAACACAATAGCACTCCCACTAAACTTCATATGATTCATTAAGATTCTATCTGAAATCATAACATTTATAATTCCATAAAATCTCATGTTCCAACTACAAGAAGCTTATTTGAGTCCATAGACAGATTCCTTTAGCTTACACATCTTGCTTTCCTCAACTATGAATCCCTGGGGATACATCATGTGAATATCCTTAGAGAAGTATTCATAGAGGAATGCAATACTAACTTTCATCTTGCAGATGTCAAAGTCAAGTTGTGTAGCTATAGTTAGCAATAATTTGATGAGTTTAAGAATGGTCACTAAAGATCAAATATCATCTCAAGCGATGTCTTCTCTTTGGTGTGTATATCGAGGTTACGAGCCGTGCTTTAAAGATCTCTACCTTCTCATCAGGTTCCCTCTTTCTCTTGAAGATCCATTTACACCTTAACAGGTCTTACCCATATAGGTGGATCCCGAGGGTCTATATATAACATTTGTATATGAAGTCTACTTCAGATTTCATTGCTAACATCCATCTTTCCATGTCATGATCCTCAAGAGTTTCATCATATGAAGTCAGATCATTATCAGACTTAACTGACACATGGAATACATCATCAAAATTATTTGAAGAGTTATTAGTTTTTCGTCTTTAATTATCCTTTTAGTTTCCGAATTCAGAAGCCTCATTATCTTCTAAAGATTCAATGAGTTCCTTTACTTCATTTTTATCTTGATTCTCAAGAGTCTCCTCTAAGAATCACATTCTCAGAGATGAGATCTTTTAAGAATCTCAAGTTCCTAATGTAGGCATCAGATACCATCATTTATTTTCCTAATGAAGTAGCACTCCCCGATGCTAGATTCCATCTTAATTGCATGGAACCTTATTAAGGATATATATTGTAGTCTCTAGTACATATATACCTTAAAAGAAGAGGTAATTATGCTAAGATTAATCATTGATCAAATCATGTCACACATGATACAATTGTATCTCCCTACAACTCTATTGAGTTTAGGTGTATTTGGAGGAGTGAGATGGGTATAATATTCCTTTCTCTATAATGTATTCCATGAATTCATCTAACAGGTATTGACTACCTAGATTATATCAAATTCATTTTCATCTCCTTCAAACTTTGGTTCTTAAACCAAAATCGTGAAATCTTTGGACATTTCAAAGGTTTCTAAGGTGAAGAGAAGAAATCACATATCACACATAATCATCAATAGATATCACATATCCATAATGTTTATTATGATATAGATAATCTGCATACATCAATATGTATGAGATCCTAAATGCCTTGGCACCTTACACCATTCCCAGAGAAGGGCGCATTGGATAATTTCTACTTTTGAATACAATATTCACAAGTATGTAAGATTTGAAATTTTAGAATTCGAAAGCTTCAACTTTTGCTAGTCTATTGATTTCTTCAATAGACATATGTCCAACACTTGATGCTATATCATTGTCAAATGATCTTCATCCTCTTATTGATCTTTTAAGGTTTTAAATTTCCAGTATTAGAAAAGTTAATGAATCATTCATTAATGTTCTAATTTAATAGAGTGCTGCAAATGTCAGACTACTATCTGAAATATATCTATCAGAACTCTTTATGATAGGTCTATTCCAGAATTCATGTTTATTTCCAACATTTAGAAATAAACAACGAGTGTATTCTAATATCTAGGTCATAGAGACATTCCCTATGACTAAGGGTTTCCCACTAAAATTATGAATTCTATCAATCCAATAGAGATTGTTGCAACAATTGCATCAATATCCAAGGATAACTATTAAACTTGAAGGTCCTAGTCCTCTAATACATATGCAACCAATTGCAAGTGTCATTAGAAGAATGAGATACAATTAATAGACTTTGATCTTATCAAATAAGAAAGTCACTTTCAACGATTATATGTAGATGTATATTATTTTGATGCACTATCCGAGTCCTTCTCTAAGGATCCTACATAGACTAGATAGTCACACTATCAATACATCGACTTATTGTAGTATTGGCATTCATCCAACTCTTTGTGTGTCATATGGAAGTCATAGAAGTATAGTCAACTCTTCGACTTTCCTTCCCACATTGATCAGACCCATGCTTCCATTGTGCTTCCTTCATCTATAAACAACCATTGCTTATGAAAAAGGATCTCTTATGCTGAATTCAAAAGATTTCAATGTAAGAGTTATTACAACATTTGTACATTCTTCATTCAATTCATATAATATGAATTTTATGAATCTTCATGAATGACTTGAGTACGATAGTAGAATGATGACACTCATCATATCTATATACATCTTAACTCTAAAAAACTTTGGTTCGGTATGTATTCAAACATTTTGAATACATCATCTCTTATAGAGCCACCATTCTACATGATGCAGTTAATCATGTCATTCACAATTAAATGTTAAGAACACATATGTATGCCAGAACATCTGCTTTGATTTTATAAGGATTATTTTGATAATTACAATCATCATTGACATGTCACTTTTAAAGAACTTTCAATGAGAGATCAAGACTATAGAGGCATACAAACCCTAGGGTTATAGTCCTATTGTCTATTTAACTGTCATTCCTCATTATTATGATGAAGCTTGTACATTGCAATCACATACAGTATGTGTCCAACTGCAAGTACAATATCTTGATCATGGATCCAATCCATGATATTACATTAGTTGTTACTGAGTATAATATTGAGTGGGTTTAATGAAGGATTATCTAAAAATAAGAAATTTGCATAAATGTATGTATAAATATATATTTCACTTTGATTTAGGAATTTTGTTATCAAAGTTGTCTTACCCTGTCAACAATGAAAGTTCATTCCCTTAATCACTTTCAATGTGAGAGATATACTTACCATTATATATTGAGCAAGATCTTGGATCTCCTTCCTTATCTTTTTCACATCCCAATGATACGAGAACATGTAACTGGGATAAAAAGAAGCGAGAACACATTCTGCCTTGCAAGTCCAACTTGCATTTTCCAATTCGGTCTTTAACACCCAGGCCCACCACCACTAAGGTGATGTTGACCCATTCTTAATTAAACCAACCGTCAATAGGATTAGTACTCATTATGCGCAATCCAATATCACCCCAATAATATGAGGACCCGATATAGGGTCACTACGCATACGACCTTACTCTTTTGAGAAGCAAAGAGCCCGATCCAGATGCAGGAGCTCTCACATCGAACATGCGTCTCCTACATACAATCCCTGACGACGAAATCCTTCACCTTGATGGGAGACCATGGATGTCACTTATGTATGCAGGAGCTCTCACATCGAACATGCGTCTCCTACATACAATCCCTGACGACGAAATCCTTCACCTTGATGGGAGACCATGGATGCCACTTATGTGATTCTCCATATCATGTTCAAATTATAATTAATTACTATGAATCATATTAACATAATTAATTCTTCCAATAATAACAAGTCTATTCACAATATAGTATTTTATATTTAATTGGGTTCCAATTAATCTAATCACATTAAATCAATGATCCAATTAATATCCAACAAACATTCTTTATTGTTACTTGAAATATGGTATTATCTCAAAGTGCGTAGTATTCAAATTTTAATAATTAAAAAATACATTATGATTTCTCAAGCATTATACCAACCCTACCCATTGTCATGGATAGTACCGACGAGAGTGGGACATACCGCACATGGTACAACATGCTACCCCAACGCTCCCCGACTAGACTCCATATCCTCCTCGAGAAAGTATAATGCCAAATTGATCATTATGTAGTTGAGATGATAATCAGTTTTTCAACCGAAGTTATACCATATAATAGTAATAATAATATTTTTATTAACATTATAAGGAAATTTTCTAAACAAATTCACAATCCTATTCAAGCAACTATGCTTGTTGGAAATTAGATTGAGTAACCAAATTTTGATCTAGATCATATCTAATAAATTATTGGTTACGGCAATGTCATTTAAGGAAATACATCAAATATTTCAAAAATATTTATCCATAATTATTCCAGGAAAGTAAACCATTTAATTTCACTAATATATTAAATTACATCACAAGATTCTTGATTAGGAAAGTAATTTCCAACAGTGACCCTCACTTACTAAAATTAGCATATCTCAATCAATTTAAATCCAAATCGTGCAAAATAAGCTTCCAAAGTTTGTTAATTTGATTTATAACAAAACCTAAGTAATTAGAAAGCATTTTAAGGTGTTTCAAATAAGTAATTAACTTCTTAATTATGTCAAGATTCGCAGTCCCCGAAACAGTGGATACATGTTCACTAAAGTGATCATAACGTGAGCAAACGGATTCCAAATCAAGAAAACTCAAATCCCAAGATTTCATTATTTAATGATAAACATAATCCAAGATAATTTCTTTTTAAACAATTTAAAAAATGTCAAAAATATTCACTAAACAGAGATGCAAAAATGAAATACGATAAAACTTTTGCAAACCCTAATGAACTCAAGTCTTTCTAGGTTTATGGATCATGTCCAAAACCTCCGACCCAAGGCTCTGATACTACTTGAAGGATATGGTGATATCCTTAAACTCATCAGGAAGTGTGAGGATTGCATCGTATGCGATCGGGAGTGACTAGTAGCACTAGTTGCTCGAGGCAATGAAATTTAAAAAATTTTCATGTGACGAAACCACATGATCGAAGAAAAATTCTAGGATCATTTCATTTAAACCACAAACAAGTATTAGGGTTACCTCTTGAAGAGTGGTTGCAATCGAGTTTCTAAATGAAGAGACCTCCTGTCTTAAGTCCGATCTGATGGAGGAGACACTTGCAAGTACGTTGATGAAACGCGTGCTCCTCGCAATCTATGTTGATGATCCAAAGGCGAATCTCCTGACCTTGTCACACGAGATCTAACATCTTCTTCATGAGTTATGTGCACTGAAGGATATGAAGATCCACGAACTAATTATCCGACATCATAACGACGATGTTGTGGCGATGGTGACTCTCCGGGCATCATGGCGGACAACCATAAGAGAGAGAGGGAGAGATGGTGTGTAGAGAGAAAGAGAGGGAGAGATCCTTGACGATGTTGTAAACTTAAGAAGATCAAGGGGTGCCTCTTCTTATATAGAGTTTAGGAGTCAATGGATCACAAGCCATGAACTACACAAAATCAATGGATGAGATTGATTTGTGATTCTTTCAAGGGCCAAGATTTTGTTGGAAAAACACAACAATAATCAATTTAACTTAGATGAAATATATATTGATAAATAAATATAATTTAATTCTAAAAATAAATCAATCAAACTTGGAGATAATGGAAAGGATATAACCTCCTTCCATATAGGTGGAGTGGACGACCGCCTTTTCCTTATAGGAATTGGTGGTCATCCCCCTCTCCTTTTAGGAAAGGGGCAATCTTCATGTAATATCCAAGATTACACTATTCCATGTATCTCAAATATTTACAAAAACATTTGTCGTAAATTATTCTACAAAAATAATTCATAATTATTTTGTGAATATTGTGATCTTGCCATTGAAAATTATGAATCACATTCACAACCCAAAATAAAATGTAAATTACATTTCAATTAATTATCCAATGTGAATCCAATTCACATAAGCATTTACTTAACAAATGTAAACTACAAATAGCTATCTCTTATATATTATAAATCATATTTATAATATATAAGATTAATATGGATAGTATTATCCACATTATTCAGATAAATGATAGATAAATCACATTTATAATATATATGATTAATATGGATAGTATTAAATGATAGATAAATCACATATAATCATCTTGGATCTCTATTCTCATGTGTACAAATAATATGAATCACATTCACATTATTTACATCTTTGATAATTAAATCACATTTAATTGTCTACGATAACTCTCCTTATAATATGAATTAAATTCACATTATTCTTGATAATTAAATCATATTAAATTATCAATTTTGTCAATGCTCGGATACATATATCAACAATAAAATTATCCTAAACTCTTTCAAGGATATTGCACTTTCTCCGCGGATACTTGGAGATAAGGACAACATGATTGTATTGGTCCATGTACAATGACTTGGATATTGAGAGCACATCTCAAATCCAGATCTTGCGGACCTCGCATAGATGCTTGATTAAATGAAGACCGCAAATCTAATATTCTTATTTCATCTTAATCACATTCAGATCAATGTCCAACATTTGGACCAAGAAAAGATCACTCCTCTACTAAGACGAGTCACTAAAACCTAGACTCGTTTCAACACTCCATAGGAATGGAAGCATCACGGTTATACAATCATTTATGATCACATCAATCTCAGATATTCTTAATACCTGTACATCTTGCATACTGGAAGACTCAGAATAAACTAGAAGTATAAGATCAATTTTACATTGTCTACTTCAAGGCTTTAACATTAAGTTTCTCATTCGATCATTGGGAGTCAGGATCGATCATATACATTCCAAAAGCATATATCATACCTAGGTATTGATCATATACTTTCTAAAAGCATATATCAAACCGTACAAATTAAGTTAAGCTTCCAAAGCGAGACGACCACGCATGGATTTTTATTCTTCCCAAAATCTCATGAGTGAGCTCATGTCTTTCGATTCAGTAATGAACCTATATGATCCCTTTAAGAGATCATATTACTCATATGCCATTGCATGCACACTAGCTCACCGATGTACAAACCTTTGTTAGGTCATCAACCTATTGCTCTGCCAAATGTACATACTCAGATACATAGTAACACATCTATCTCCGGTCAGAGTATTGATGAATCCCCATTCATCACTCTTTATTCTTTTATTTTAGCTAAATATCTTGGCAAAGCATCATGTAGATAGTTGTAAATACAATAAATTATCAATAAGCATGCATTTGTTAATATTTAATAATTAACATGTATTTGTGTAAAAATAAAAGAATAAAAGAAAAAGAAGGAAATATTTAGAATAAATATTGTGTGACCTGAACCCAAGAGAAGGTCCAGCATGGGCCTGATCGCCAAATAAAATAAGTAGAGAGAGATAGGGCAACACCACCTTGTACAAATTTACCACCTATATGTATATAATTTTTGTTTACAAAAATAAAAAGGTGTTTTTATCACTATGTATATACTTCTAAAAATAAAACAAAAATTAGAAAAATTAAATAAAAAAATAAAAATTCGCTCTCACCTTGTATATATACATGTATATATGTATTATTACCTATTTATTTTATAGTTGTACATAACCAATAAAAATAAAATAAAAATTATTTTACACTCCAAATATTATGTGGTAAAGAAATAAAATATAAAATTGGGGTATTTGTGCAAAAATAAGAAAATAAAAATAAATGCACAAAATACATTGGTATTTTATACATGTATATAATATATTATATTATATAAACAATAAATTATTTTTCAAAAAAATAAATAAAAATCACAGAAAAATAGTTTGAAAAATAAAAAACAATTTTTTATACACGTTTTAATTTAAAATCATTTATTATTTTTATTGAATTTATAAATATTTTTGTAATTCCGATTTTTTGATTGGTCCATGGTGGAATGTTGACTCGGGTCAACCCCCACTTCGAGGGCTTGACCGACCCGACTATTCCGCCGGACCCATTTCTCCCATTTACTCCGACCGGATCTTGCGTCCCCTTGCTCTGAATTTCTGCTCGTGCCTTCCCCCTGGATCTTTGACCTTCGCGGATCCCTAGGGAGGCACAAATCATCCTCGGTTCGCACGCTCCAACCTGATTTCTCCAGCTACCTGGGACTGTTATAAATGTCTTCATCCGCCCCCTAGGTCAGCAGCTCGCGTTATACCCTTCTTTGATACCCTAGATAGCTTCGCCTTGGTGACAGCAACCGGAGGTACCCTTTGGACATCGGAGAAGAGTCGTGTAGCCGTAGCTCCCCTCTTGTGGCCGGAATGTTGTCGTGACGAGCCTCCTTTGCCATAAGTAGCAAGGATGAGCCAAAGACCAGCACCAACCACACCCCCTGGAGTTCAGGATCATGCTAGGACTCTCAGGTAACTTTTATTTCAATCATGGTTCCGTTATCCTTCGAATCTTTCATCTGCGTACCTTCGCCGCTCCGCCAGCTCTGAACACCCGGTCGGAGCCTCATCACACCCATCTACCCACTTCGATATACAACCCAGCTCACCCTCCATCTTCCCTCGCCATCTCATCATCCAAATCTTGGCTCGGATAGCCAATATTAGGACCCATGTCTCATCCCTCTCTTCATCGGAGATCCCCTTCGCATTCACCATCGCTTCCATTCGTTTTTGATTCAATAACCCTAATCGGAGCCTTGCTCTAAGTCTGAGCTTTGCCTTGTAGAGCATTACGCGCGTGGAGACACACCAGGTCACCTTCGACCCGCTTCGCCAGAGCTCGCCCCAGTCCCAGCCATTGTCCTGAAGATCTGACCGCCAGCGATCAGATCCGATCCATTCACCCAACGCGGAGGGCCCCCATGAGTCATTTACCACCGTCCGATCGTTCATCAGATCATCGGATCATTGATGGTGCTCGGATGAAACTCGCCCAGGTGGAGTTCTTCCTGAGCCACTTTCTGCCATTGGATCACCACCTTCGTCCAGATGCCATTGCAACCGTCCCTTCACAGCATCTGTCAGACCGTTAAATGTCAGATCTAAGGGCCCCCGTACCGTCCACGTCCGCACCTTCTGACGACCGTTGGATCTGACCGCCTCCAGTGCAAGAGCCAGACTCCCTCGCCCACTCAGAGCACGCCACCTTTCCACTCCACGTGCAACGTACGTGCTGCATGGGTAATTTGCTCATTACCCACCTACGTTTATTTAAGTTTCGCTTTTAGTCTGTAAAATAAAAGGATACAATGGGACATTTTTCATCCTTGCCCTTATACTTTTTTTAGATTCACATTTTAGTCCTTCCTGTGTGGCTTCACGTGCTTCGTCACATGTACTTGTGGGTTATTTGCATTAACTGTCCTGGACTTATTCTCTGTTATGATTTAAAGTTATAGTTTTGTTATTTGCAATTATACCCTACGCGTACTGAATTGAGACATGTGTGAATGTTGATGCGAAAATTGCATATAGGACCTTGTAGTTTTTATGCGTGTTATTTTTGGTCCAGAAACATGTTTTCTTTGCAGAATGGTCCATGTGTGCTGTATGTTGTACTTTTGATTTACTAAATATCAAATCTTGTCCAAAATTCACGAAATTTTGACACAAGGCTCCTGCCATGTGTGGGAATTTTGGTGAATTTTTGGTTTGTTTTGTCTTCGTTTAATATTTTAAAAATTCAAAAACCCAAAATTTTGTCACTGTTTGTTTTATAAAATCAACTAAGAATATAAAATGTCGTGAAAAATTCTAAAAAAATTCGTATTTGTGTGTTTTGTTGTGTTTTAACTTCTGTCCAAGTTTCATCTTCTTCCCATTTATAAAACTCAAAAAATTGAAAAAGTCTAGAAACCTTAGAAAAATCATAAAAATTCAAATAAATTCAGAAAAATGTGTTTTCTTCTTTTCTATTTAGATTTTTGCTTATAGTTTTACAAAAAAATTGCTGTTAAAATTTTATAGGATTTTAAGTATTTTTAATTCCTTTAGATTCGAGATGTACACCGTTTGCCATTTTTGACCTTGTTTAATTTTTGGAAAATTAATTAAAAATCAAAAAAACCTAAGAAAATTAATAAAAACATCTGAACATTTCAAAAACATAAAAACATTTTTATTCTGTATTTTTTGAGTAGTTTTGGGCTATTAAATAACTAGTTGAGTGTTCCCTTTTGCTCCCCTTTTAGTCTTTCTCTCATATTAAAAAGCATAAAAAAGTTAAAAATTAAAAACCAACATTTTTAATCCTTTTGGGATTCTCGACTACTTCATAGCTTTCACATCACGTGCTCCTTGTGTTCGACCCTTGTATCTATATAAGGTAAAAATAAATAGCAAGATTGCTTGCCACATTGACTGTTTGATTTTTAGTTTGGTGGTCTCTGATTTTTCTTGTTGAGCCCGATCTAAGTGGTTGAGGTCGCAACGACCATTGATACCATTTTAACTTAGTCGCTTGGTTCGCTCATTAGAATGGCATCGTTGCTGGGGAGAACGACTTAGTAGTCGATTTTCCTTGCTTGATTTTCTGCTATATTTGATAGATTTTTAATAACTGTGATCTAACCTATATTATGTTTCTATTTTTCTTACGAGGGCCCGATGAGTAAGGGTGACTTTCCTAGGAGAGCCGACGCACCCGAGCAATGCGGAGGCGGCTCGTTTCTCCATCGAGTAGTAGGAGAGCGTAGGAGACAGGGGGCAGAAGATTGTTAGATCTGGGTAGGTTAGGACTATTTTTGCTTTTCTTATTACTGTTGTAATAATACAGGGGCCTGGACTATGAACTTTGTACACTTGGCAGATCGAGGT
The DNA here is from genome assembly GCA_037367405.1 of Ottelia alismoides. Taxonomy (NCBI): domain Eukaryota; kingdom Viridiplantae; phylum Streptophyta; class Magnoliopsida; order Alismatales; family Hydrocharitaceae; genus Ottelia; species Ottelia alismoides. Next base: position 1,284,006 of record JAZKJV010010296.1, on the reverse strand, counting down.
CTGTTTCACCGAGCACCGGTGTGCTCGGGGGACCTCATCGCGGTTTTTCGCCAGATTTGTTTTGTACCGCTTTTACTGTCTATCTGATTTTCGAAGGGCCCCTAGACTTAGGATTTTCTGTGATTGTGACGTAATTAATTAAGGCCTAACCCTAATTATCTGCCTGCACCTATAGATCGATTAATTGGACCTTATTGATGAAATCACAAGAACAAGTTAGTTAAATCAGGCTTGAGTCCACGTGCCGTGAGGAACCACATACAGTGCTGGCAGGACCCGTTATGGCGGGCACCGAGTGGTTCCCAAGATTGGACTTTGGACTTAGTCTGATTGGCTAGCTACCGTTCTTCTCGTGTATAAAGTGCTTCGTCTAAGGTCGATTTCTTCTTTCATCGTATAGGTAGTTTAATTCTGTCTTTAATTTTATGCGCGGATCACCCTGCATGTATAGAGCTGGAGTCATGTACGCATTTCTTACTCTGCATGAATCATAATGTTTGATCGCGCATCGGCTTTTTTGACTTCTCCCTTTGTTTTGGACTTAAAATGATCAGGAGAACCGGAAAATTCGTTAGGCGTTGTTTGCTCTAAAAAATACCTAAAAGGAAAAAACTATAAAATTGGGGCTGCTAAACTCACTTGATCCCAAAAGACACCTCACTTAAAAATTTGTTTTGGGAGAGTAATCCCCTTATTGTATGGTTTGGATGAGTAAGAGAGTGACCCGCATACTAGGATAGAGTCATACTCGAACTCTTGGCAGACTACTAGCCTTTTATACGGGACAGTCTGTTAGGAGAATTGGGTTCCTACCAGCTCACTTAATTGCTCTGAAAGACTGTTGTATCACCTAATAAAATTCACAAGATAAAAGACCTAGCCTTTACGGTCATCAGCTCTACATGAGTAGGTGAATTGGAGTTTGCTTTCTGATCTTGTGTGTTTTCCAGATCTTATCTGCCTTACTCACTACATCAACATGATGGGCCGGAGATCCCTTAGGCAGCCTCTGGCTGCACCGCTTTCGAGTACCCCGGCCTGTTCATCTAGGTTAGATCGTGAGAGACGAGACCCGCTCTCTGAACCCGAGTTCGACTCCACCCTGTTCCCCCTCGACCCCCTTCTACCAGTCCTGAGGTGCCCGAGCAGAGACCGCAACAGACAGTTGATGATTTATCGGCACCTGAGTTTGGGTCTTTTGCCTTTGCAGAGACCTTGGCCAGCAGTGAGGAGTGCACCGATGGATCCAGCGGGACACATACTTATGTACTTGATCAGGGTGCCATCAACAACACCCTGTTAGCCTCTCTAGAGACCATGCAGCGTCAGATCAGAGACCATGGGGCTTTCATGGTGGACATGCGCCAAGAGATGGAGCAGATGAGAGCCGATAGAGAGCAGCACAGAGCCAGTGGTGGTAGAGGACTAGAGATTTCTGAGGGTGGAGACCCTGAGGAGCCCGCACAACTAGTAGCACCTGTACATCCGATGAGAGAGTTGCACAACCCTAGTGCAACTCTGACCCATAGATAGATACAACTGCCAGCCAATTTGGGAGATTTCAAGCTCCCACCTCAGACGATCCAGCTTCTACCCCGATTACACGGACTCGCCACAGAGGAGCCTCACCTCCATCTCTAGGAGTTTGAGATGATCTGCAGTACTGTCCACGATCGCCTCATGGATGAGGACACCATCAGGATGATGGCTTTTCCATTCTCCCTCGTAGACAGAGCAACCAACTGGCTGAATCACCTAGGGAGATTCATCACCTCATGGGAACAACTCCGGAATGAGTACTTGAACAAGTACTATCCACTCGGCCGGACGAATGCAACCAGAGCCCTGGCCAGCAACTTTTCCATGCTCCCCAACGAGCAATTTCATGAGGCGTGTGACAGATTAAGGGAGATCACAGACCGGTGCCCTCACCATGATATATCCATGCCCAACCTTCTTTAGAGTTTCTTCTGCGGGCTTACACCGGAGTTGCAGGGGCTAGTGAATGCATCCTATGGAGGCTCATATTTTGCCAAGGATGAGAATCAGGTCTGGGACATCTATGAGGAGATGGCAAAGAACTATACAATGATGTCCCAGACCCGACTATATGCATAGGGGAAGCCCCATCCATAGGTCGTGTCCTATCAAAGGATAGCACTTGTAGATTCGGTCCTTCTATGTCATCATCAGCCGCATCATCGGCAGAGTCGACGATCTCTAATATGGGGATTATCAGTGAGAAGTTGGACCTGATTGAGTTGATTGAGAAGAAGAAGTATCAGGGCATGTCTTAGATATATCAAATGGCACAAACGCTGAGTGACCTAAAGACCCAGATCATGTGTCTCCAGGAGGCACAGACGGCTTTTCAACCCCGTCTCAGGTCACGGGAAGATCCTAGCAACAACAGCTCGACCCAGCACTCTATCCTGTCCAGACAGGTTCTCCATGTTCAAGCGGAGTCGTTCAAGCAGTCGCAGCAGTACTACCAGCCACCACCATCTCAGGACACTCAAATGGTGGTTTACTAGCCGGATCAGCCCCTAGCAGTTCTCTCCCACCCTCTTACGAGCAGGAGCCGTTGATGGATGTCAACGGTATTTGGTTTGATCGACCTATGCCTGAGATCCGACGAGACCATCCTGGATTCCGTTGGTCGACCAGAGGTACCTCATCCCAGAAGAAGCCTCCAGTTTAGGGTGGCCAGTTCAGCTAGCAGCAGTAGCTCCAGTTCCCACAACCACAGCCACAGTCCAGTTACCAGCTACATGGTCCTCGTCCCTATCAGCAGGGACAATCATGGAGGCAACAACAACAACCTCAATGGTTTCATCCCCAGTATCCCTCTCATCCTACACAGCAGTAGCCTCATTTCCAGAGAGGCCACCCGTCCAGTTCTCATGGGCCAATCTATGAGAACCAAGCTCTTGAGGATCTAGCCCACCTTTTTTCCGAGCAGTAGGCTACTTTCAGACGTGAGATGGATGAGTTTAGACAGGAGATGATGGAGATAGTGAGAGGCAAGGCTGCCATTCCCGCTCAGATCGAGCTAAATCCGAACAACCTGAAGAGGAAGTCTGAGCAGGTAGAGTTTATGGAGGTTACCACTCCTAGTGATTCACTTGGTGATATTTCTGTATACACTTTTGATGGTGACATTGTTACACTTAGGAATGGTAGGATGCCAGCCGGCGGCACCTCATCTGAGCGATGACCACGTGGGGATTCAGGAGCGTCAGATGAGGAGGAGAGCAGTGCTGATGTCGCTCGTGATGATGATGATGATGGTGCTGACGCCACCAAGGGTGTAGACCCAACTTACAGTACTGAGACCGTCACTACACCAAATTCAGGAGGTGGTGCTGATGCCACTAGAGATGATGCTGAGCCAGAGTGCGGTACTGATGTTGCAATTCCATATGCCGAGGGTGGTACTGAGGCCACCATTTCTATTCCTGTTGCATTTTCTTCTGTCATTGTATCTCAAGACTATTCTGGTAATAAAGGAAAGGGTTTTACATTTGTGAGTCCATCTGTGATGCATGGAGATGTTTATATGGATTCTACTTTGCCACAACAACAGCAACCCGATACTAGACCTCCATCTGAGGAGGGCCCAACCATCCCCTTTCCTCAAGCACTCCGCTTGGCTAAGGGGACCAAAAAAGAAAATACAAAAAAATCCTAGCAGCTAGAGTTCATCCAACAAATGATAAATAGATTCCAGATACAACTGATTCTACAAGAGGCCTTGGAGCACATCTCCCTCTTCCAGAGGAACCTTAGAGAGGGGACCACTATTCGTAGGAAGAGGAGGAACCACCACTCAGGGATCCATGTGCTCACTCGAGCCACCTGCTTCTCCATCCAAAACCGTCTTCGAGCCAAGAGGCCAGATGCAGGAGTTCCCTATGTCAGATGTCACATTCTTGAGCAGAGGTTTGATCGGACTCTATTAGACAGTGGCTCTTCTATCAACCTTCTTCCGGTAGCCTTACTCGACTGATTCGAGTTTGGCCCTCTTCGATAGAGCAAGACGGTCCTTCAGTTTGGCGATCGATCTGTCAAGAGGCCGAAGGGGTTTCTGAAGGACGTAGTCATCATAATTCAGGGCTTGAAATTCCCCGTGAACTTCGTTGTGTTGGACATGGAGATCTCTGAGTCTGTGATCTATACCCCCATAATTTTAGGACGCTCGTTCTTAGGACATCCAATGTAGTGTCCGATCATGATAGCAGGAAGGTGTACTTTTGCGTCGAGGGAGAGAGTATACAAATAGAGACGATCGATGAGACTAGAGCGCGAGATTCAGCTTGCTCAAAGCCGCTTACAGATTCGGAGTAGATGACAGAGACAGAGCGAGACGTCCACCAGGAGTGTGATTTTGTGATCACAGATGATGAAGCCGATTGGTCAAACCTCGTTTCATGAGTCATCCTCTCACCTTCTGATCCCACTGATGCACATATTCCAATAGAGGAGAGCTTGAAGAGCGCATTCTTGGTAGAGGACAGATTTCAGGCAGGAGATCGCGTTCAAGAGGGTGAGGTAGTACATACTTCCTTTGATTCAGATTTAGATCCCTCGGAGTTAGATATTGATTGGGCAGAGTTTTACGAGTTGATTCCATGTATGATTCTGACAGAGCCAATAGCTAGGGTGGAGATTGATCCCATTCAGAGTACAGAGACATCAGCAAAGCAGTCTTCACAAGATTTCCATGTTTAAAGAGAGTTCTCCCATGTGTATTTGGTCACATTCACTCAAACCTTTCAGAGGCCAGATCCGGTAGCTCCCAGTTGTCCAGAGCTGAATCCCTTGCCGCAGTCGCTGAAGTATAGGTTCCTTACGGGAGAGCATGAGATGCACCCAGTCATTATCTCAACGAATTTGATTGGAGAGCAAGAATCTCGTTTGATAGAGATTCTTGGAAAGAACCATAAGGCGATAGGAAGGAGCATAGCTAATCTCCAGGGGATAATTCCGAACATGTGCTCCCTCCAAATCTATCTCGAAAAGGATGCTAAGCCGCCGTGTGAGTTCCAGCGGTGGCTGAACCCGAATCTTCGAGAGGTTGTCATGAAGGAAATCTCAAAATGGTGGAGCGCTGATTTTATCTACCCCATTTCCGAATCCAAGTGGGTTAGTCCATTACATGTGATGCCTAAGAAGACGGGCATCACTACAGTTGTGAGTGAGTCTAGGGAGGAGATCGCTACCGGGGTACCCACTTCTTGGAGGGTCTGTGTAGACTACAGACGATTGAATCAACCCACCGAGAAGGATCATTTTCCCGCTGCCTTTTATTGATCAGATTATAGAGAGGCTAGCTGGGAAGAGTCAGTACGGCTTTCTTAATGGGTACTTCGGATACAATTAGGTGGCCATTGCGCTAGAAGACCAGGACAAGACCACATTCACATGTTCCTTTGGGACAAATGCTTTCAGACGGATGCTCTTCGGTCTATGTAACGTCCTGGCGACATTCCAAAGGTGCATGTTGTCCATCTTTCCGGACATGGTGGGTGATAGTTTATAGGTCTTCATGGACAATTTTTCGGTCTATGGTGATGGGTTTGATGCTTGTCTTGAGCGCCTAGACCGCATCCTTCAACGATGCATCGAGGTCCATCTTGTGCTATCTTAGGAGAGGAGTCACTTCATGGTGACTCAAGGGACGGTGCTTGGTCATATCATCTCCAACAGGGGCATGGAGGTTGATCCGACCAAGGTGGATATCATCAGGAAACTCAATCCACCGTCCAATTTACGAGAGTTATGGTCTTTTCTGTGGCATGTCGGTTTCTACCGACGATTCATTCATGATTTCAGCAGGATCGCCGACTGTTGACTGATTTGCTGACCAAAGACACCGAGTTCATTGTAGATGATAAGTGTATTGCATAATTTGAGACTCTCAAGAGTCTAGTTGTTGAGGCTTCTATCCTCCAACCTCCTGATTGGTCTCTCCCATTCGAGATCATGTCGGATGCCTCTGATTTTGCCATAGGGGCCGTGTTGGGACAGAGGAGGGATGGAGTGACATTTTCCATTCACTACGCTATCCGTACATTGGATTCCGTGCAGCGAAACTACACTGTTACTGAGAAGGAGATGCTAGCCGTAGTCTTTGTCCTACATAAGTTTAGATTGTATATCATTGGATCTAGAGTAACTATCGCTACTGATCACACCACCATCAGATACCTCCTGTCAAAGAAGGATGACAAAGCGAGATTGACTAGATGGATACTTCTACTCCAGGAGTTTGATATTGAGATTAAGGATAAGCCCGGAGTTAAGAATGTGGTGGCGGATCATCTCTCCCAATTAGAGCATCTTGAGGATTCTGAGCAGATTGATCCTATTACAGAGATGAGGTGATCCTTGCTATCACCACGCTCCCATGGTACACCGACATTGTGAACTATCTTGTTGCCAAGAAAGTTCCACAAGGTTGGCCTAGGAAGAGACTTGAGACCTTCCTAGAGAAGGCCAAGTCGTACCATTGGGAGGATCCCACCCTTCACCATGAAGGAGGATATAGTGTCTGGCGACGGTGCATTTCTCAGGAGGAGCACCATAGCGTCCTCACCTACTGCCACAAGCTAGAGGCAGGAGGACATCACTCTAGGAGGAGAACGTCATAGAAAGTGCTCCAATCCGACCTATGGTGGCCTACTCTCTTCAAGGATTCTGATGAATTCGTGAAGAGATGTACTGACTGTTAGAGGATGGGCACTTGCGGACAACGTGACATGATGCCGATGAAACCCATTCACTTCTGTGAGTTTTTGATGCATGGGGCATTGATTTCATGGGTCCATTCTCTAAAATCTAGGGATTCGAGTACATTATGTTGGCTGTTGATTATGTGAGTCGTTGGGTTGAGGCCATCCCCGCTCGAACCGTAGATGCTAGGACTGTATGCAGATTTTTGAGGAAGAATATCATTTCACGGTTCGGGGTACCTCGAGTTTTTGATATCTGACGTGGGTCTCATTTCATCAACGACAAGGTAAAGGCCCTTGCTAGAGAGTTCAACATTGACCATCGAGTAGCCACTCCATATCATCCTTAGACCAATGGTCTTGCTGAAGTGTCGATTAGGGAGATCAAGACTATATTGCAAAAGGTCGTTCGACATGACCGAAAGGATTGGTCACAACTTTTGGACTCAGTCTTGTGGCATACCGGACGTCCTTCAAGACTCATTTGGGTACATCTCCCTTTCGCCTCGTTTATGGCAAGACCTGCCATTTACCTGTTGAGATTAGGCATAAGTCACTTTGGGCTGTCACAGACATACTTTTGGATCCAGTGAGTATAGGAGATCATAGGATGGTAGAATTGGCAGCCTTGGAGGAGCTTAGAGATGCAACCTTTTTGAGCAGCCTACATTACAAGGAGCGAGTAAAGAGTGGCTTGATTCTCATATCAACCACAAGCAGTTTGAGCTAGATCAGAGAGTATGGTTGCTTGATGTCAGGCTTAGATTATTTCTAGGGAATTAACAGAGCAAGTGTAAGGGACCATACCTGGTCTGAAAGGTACAAGACAATGGAAAAATTGACATATTTGAGATGTGATCTGAGTCTACCTTTCGTGTTAACGGGCAACAACTCAAACCATATCTAGATCATGAGCCATTGGTAATTGACGTTGCCTTTATTCATTTTGCGTGAGATGTGGTCTTTGATTCACATCTAGTGCATCTCATGCCTGATTATCACTGTCTTCCGCCTTGTATAGATCCAGATGTCTACATCATTCCATTCTTTAGTCCCACACCCATCTTCATCCTATGATTATGCTATACTTAGGGTTTACCTTACTCTAAGTATAGGGTGGTGTTGGACTCTTGAGTATTCTTTTGATTCTTTTTACTTCCAGCTTTGCTGCCTGTACTTAGGGACTTTCGCCTAAGTATAGGTGAGGTAAACCCTGTACATCCTTTCACTCGGATTTCCCTTCATGTACAACCTGCTATACTTAGGATTACTTAATCCTAAGTATAGGGGGAAACATCAGCTCTCTCCATTCTATTCTTTGATTCGTCGTGTTGTAGTATACCATTCCTTTTCACTTCCTATACTAAGCACGAGTTATGTCTTCTTCATCGCTCTCGATCCACTCCGAGGACATCATTAGAGCTAAGTATAGGGGGTGTCACATATATTTCATATATACTTTAGCCATAACTCGTACTTGTGTGGAGTATGTTGATAAATAAAATGGCTAAAATTCTTTTATCTAAAAAAACCATTAAAATTTAGAATTTTTCCTTGTATATAAAAATTCTTTCTTGCACATACATAGCTATTTATAAAAATTATTTTTGTACGAAATGTTTGTACAAATATTTTTTGTAAAGAGTTTGTAAATGTTTTTATATCAAAATTATGTATATAGTACAAAATTTTTGTAAAATGTTTAAAAACAAAAGTTTGCAAAAACCCTTGTGTAAATGTGTGTAAATATTTTGCAAAACTTCATGCATTCATTCATTCAAACATTTTACAAAAATTTTGCACATCTTCTAAAAAATGCATAAAAATATTTTTGTATATATCTGTAAAGTTTTTCTGAATCATAGTTGACATTTAAACTAGCCTGGAGTTAAATTGGAAAATGGAGCTTGGTTAAGACCTTAATCCACTTAATTCTAAGAGGAACCTTATACGGCTTAGGGTTAAGACTTTTCATGTCCATTTGGGACTTAATTCTTTGAGTCCACTAGGCTATGATCATATGTCATCTTGATGAGCCTAATTAGAACACTTAACAACGCACACATGACCCTCGTAGATAATGGCTTTACTTGCACCAACAACTTACACATAGATTCTCCACGGATGAGGTGGTGAGGAGGCAATTTCCTTTGGTTTGGGGTAGCATATGAAGGTAGTCCTTCTAGGCAGAACCTCCCCACTTCTTTTAGTGAAGGAAATGTGTCTCAACTTGGTCTGGTGTTGGGGTCTAAAGACATGAGTCGGTGGGTTGCAATAAGCTTCAAAATAGGGATTGTCCACTGGCTCAAGAGGAAAAACTCCTTATGTATATATGTTGTACATATGCACATCGAAAAAAAATGTGCAACGAAAGAAAAACTCCAAAAAAGTGGTGGTGGGTCTGATTGAAAATAAATGCCCACCATAGTATATATAGCCAAATAAAGCAAAGCTTATGTTACACACTCTCATCTCATGAAGCTTGCAGCGGGAGACTTAGCTACACTGGTTGGGCTCCCAAGGATACATGGCTACACTGGTCATGGTCCATTCTCTTCTTCCTTCTCCTCTTGAGACGGTTGAACATGAACTTAGAAGGGAATACCCCACTCCTCGAGGAAGAGCTGCCAGACTAGGGCATTAGAGTTACCTCATTAAGGGGGTTGTCACTTTGCCATTTCTAAGGTGGGGAGCTACTATCACTTACATAGTAAAAGGAAAGATTCATGGTCATTAGAGTTTACGTATGTAGACTTGTTCTGATCTGGATTGTTGAGGAGCCTTGACCATAGATTGGTGGAACTTAGAGGCTGTTGAGTTTTAAAACTTAAGTCTAAATAAGGTTTCGACACATTAATAATCCAAAGGTCTGACTGAGCTCCATATTTCAATTTAATGAAGGCAAGTTTAATAATCAACCTTGATTTCCCTTCTTTTTCTTTCACTTTTCACTTCTTTTTTTCAAATAAGTGTTTGCTAAGGGACTAGAAAAAGTAAAGTATAGGGGGGTGATGAATCCCCATTCATCACTCTTTATTCATTTATTTTAGCTAAATATCTTGGCAAAGCATCATGTGAGATAGTTGTAAATACAGTAAAATTATCAATAAGCATGCATTTGTTATATTATATTAATTGGCATGTATTTGTGGAAAAAATAAAAGAATAAAGAATATAAGAAAAAAAGGAAATATTTAGAATAAATATTGAGTGACCTGAACCCAAGAGAAGGTCCAACATGGGCATGTTTGCCAAATAAAATAAGTAGAAGAGATAGGGCCACTCTATCTTGTACAAATTTGCCACCTATGTATATATAATTTATGTTTACAAAATAAAAATAAAAAAGTGTTTTTATCCCCATGTATATACTTCTAAAAAATAAAAACAAAAATTATAAAAATTAAATAAAAACAAATAAAATTCTGTCTCACTAGTATATAATACATGTATATATGTATTATTACCTATTAATTTTATACTTGTACATAACCAATAAAAATAAAATAAAATTATTTTACACTCCAAATATTATGTGGTAAAAAATAAAATATAAAATTTGTGGTATTTATGCAAAAATAAGAAAATAAAAATAATTGTACAAAATACATATGTATTTTATACATGTATATAATATATTATAATATATAAAGAATAAATTATTTTCAAAAAATAAATAAAAATCACAGAAAATAGTTTGAAAATAAAAACATTTTTATTTTATATACTTTTTAATTTAAAATCATTTATTATTTTTTATTGAATTTATAAATATTTTTGTAAATCCAATTTTTTAATTGGTCTCCCCTCTTCCAGGGCTTCACCCATCCTGACTATTCCGCTGGACCCATTTCTCCCATTTACTCCGGCCAGATCTTGCATCCCCTTGCTCCAAATTTCTACCTGCGCCTTCCCCGGGGATCTGTGACCTTCACGTATCCCTAGGGAGGCACGGATCATCCTCGGTTCGCACGCTCCAACCCGATATCTCCAGCTACCTGGGACTGTTATAAATATCTTCATCCTCCCACCTAGGTCAACAGATCACGCCACACCCTTCTTTGATACCCTAGATAGCTCTGCCTTGGTGACAGCAACCGGAGGAACACTTTGGTTATCGGAGAAGAGTCGTGTAGCCGTAGCTCCCCTCTCGTGGTTGGAACGCCGTCGCAACGAGCCTCCTTTGCCATCCGCAGCGAGGTTGAGGCAACGACCAGCATCGACCGCACCCCCTAGAGTTCAGGATCACACTAGGACCTTCAGGTAACTTTTATTTTGATCTCGGTGCCGTTATCCTTCGAATCTTTCATCTGCGCACCTTCGCCCTCCGCCAGCTCCGGCCAGCCGGTCGGAGCCTCATCACACCCATCTACCCGCTTCGATATACGACCCAGCTCACCCTCCATCTTCCCTTGCTATCTGATCATCCGAATCTTGGCTCGGATAGCCAAGATTAGGCCTCATATCTCATCCCTCGCTTCGCTGGAGAACCCCTTCGCATTCAGAATCACTTCCCTTTATTTTTGATTCAATAAACCTAACTATAGCCTTGCTCCGAGTCTGAGCTTTGCCTTGAAGGGCTTTGTACACGTGGAGACACACCATGTCACCTCCGACCTACTTCGTCGGAGCTCGCCCCGGTCCCAGCCACCGTCCTAGAGATTTGACCGCCAACGAGCCCATCCGATCCGTTCACCCGACGCGGAGGGCCCGCACGAGTCATTTTCCACCATCCGATCGTTCATCAGAGCATCAGATCATCGTCAGTGCTCTGGTGAAACTCGCCCAGGTGGAGTTTTTCCTGAGCCTCTTTCTACCATTGGATCGCCTCCACCGTCCATATGCCATCGTAACCGTCCCTTCACAGCAGCTGTCAGGCCGTTTGATGTCAGATCTAACGGCCCCCGTACCGCTCACGTCCGCACCTTCTGACGACCATTGGATCTGACAGCTACCAGTGCTAGAGCCGCACACCCTCGCCCACTCAGAGCACGCCACCTATCCACACCACGCGCAGCGCACGTGTTGCATGGGTAATTTGCTCATTCCCCCCTGCGTTTATTTCTGTTTCGCTTTTAGTCTGTAAAATAAAAGGATACAATGGGATATTTTGCATCTTTTCCCTTATACGTTTTTTAGATTCACATTTTAGTCCTTCCTGTGTGGCTTCAAATGCTTCGTCACGTGTACTTGTGGGTTATTCGCATTAACTGTCCTAGACTTATTCTCTATTATGATTTGAAGTTATAGTTTCATTATTTGCAATTATACCCCCTGTGCGTACGGATTTGAGACATATACGAATTTTGATGCGAAAATTGTAGATAGGACCTTGTAGTTTTTATGCGTGTTATTCTTTGGTCCAGAAACATGTTTTCTTTGCAGAATGGTTCATGTGTGCTGTGTGATGTATTTTTGATTTAATAAATAGAAAAAATTGTCTAAAATTCATGAAATTTTAACACATGGCTCACGCCATGGTGTAGGAATTTTGGTGAATTTTTGGTTGTGTTTTATTTTCGTTAGTATTTAAAAATTCAAAAACCTAAAAATTTCCCACTGTCTATTTTATAAATCAATTAAAAATATTAAAATGTTGTAAAAATTCTAAAAAAAATCATATTTGTGTGTTTTGTTGTGTTTTATCTTCTGTACAAGTTTCATCTTATTCCCATTTATAAAACTCAAAAAATTGGAAAATACTAAAAACCTTAGAAAAATCATTAAAAATTCAAATAAATTCAAAAAAGTGTTTTCTTCTTCTATAGTTAGATTTTTTCTTATAGTTTCACATAAAATTGCTGCTCGAATTTTATAGGCATTTTAATAATTTGCCTTTAGATTCCAGTTGTACACTGTTTGCTATTTTTGGCCTTGTTTGATTTTTAGAAAATTAATTAAAAATCAGAAAAATGTAAGAAAACTAACAAAAACATCTGAATATTTCAAAAACACAAAAACATTTTTATTATGTATTTTTGAGTAGTTTTGGACTATTAAATAATTTGGTGAGTGTTGCCTTTTGCTCCCCTTTTAGTCTTTCTCTCACATTGAAAAATATAAAAAAATTTAAGAAAAAAACCAACATTTTTAATCTTTTTGAGATTTTCGACTACTTTGTAGCTTTCGCATCACATGCTCTTTGTGTTCGACCATGGTAGATATACCATGTAAAAATAAATAGCAAAATCGCTTGCCACATTGATTGTTTGAATTTTAGTTTGGTGGTCTCTATTTTTTCTTGTCGAGCTCGGTCTGAGTGGTTGAGGTCGCAATGACCATTGATACCATTTTACCTTAGTCGCTCGGTTTTCTCATCACGGATGCATGCCTATATCGTGACAGCATACGACATAAGACTTTGGTTATCTCGATCTCGTTAAGTCACCTAACTTATCTAGCACCTTCGAATCTCTATTCCTATGCGAAGGACCTACGTCAAGAGGTCAGAAGATATCAGTATTTAGATAAAGGATTTCCATCTCCATCTCAGGTTGGAGTTCTTCTCATAATAATCATTTGACGGTGCTTGATGAGTCCTCAATCTAACTCTTTAGATATTCATCCAAGCACCGACCTCTATTATTCAATATTGAATCAACAGTTGTATGATCATTAAGATGGCCATGGTACATAACCCTAACTGTACTAAGGGACCTATTATGAAAATTAATTATTCTTTATTTCAGATCGGGAATGATATTCGCAATAACATTTATTGCATAATGGCTCGTTGTGGGCTTGCATGTCCAATAGATCTGCATGAGGGTATAGACCCTGATCATTCTCTATTTGAGCACTAAACGCTGACAAAAGTATGGGATTAAGGTTAATACCTATATAGTTGTGAATGGAACATAGGATGTTGACTGAAATCTATCTCCATCTATAAGGGGTTGGTTCGAGGACAATACTAATCTCTATTTATTTGAAGAGGTATCGCTAACATGTGTTGTGAGTCCATCCCGAACAACAAATTTATTGAAGAAAGGCAAGTATTGAAAGAATAAAGGATCAATGAGTCTAAGGAGAAGTTCAACAAGGTCTGAACCGATTTTTGGAGATCACTTCTCATTATTGGAGATGTTGGCGACACAGAATCGATGTGGGTATCAACAGAGTCCTGACTAAACCATCCGTCAGATGACATCTGGAGAGAATCAAAAGGAGATAGATGATGAATGAAGAGCATGGAGATGAATAAGAAATAAAAGGAATATAAAACAGTAGAAGGCTCACAATAAGTATGGGTCAAAGAGGAAATACGCAAAAAGAGAAATGTGACAAAATGGTGTAAAGGTGCGATGCTTTTGATCTTGACCTTAATAATAGCTAATCAATAACCTATTACAATGGATTCACCAACTCTACTCGTGAAGCTATGAAGGTTAGACCATTATTTTTGTAAGTTTTAGATTGATTTTCAGGCAATTATCTTTTAACGAGTCCTTAAAGTGCTAATCCTATAGAAGTAAGAGTACTATCGTAAAAGTATCTTGCACTTGTCCTCCTCCTTTATAACATGTAGTCTGCACTTTTTGAGGTCCTTGTAATCCTTCCTAGATTCCTATTCATCCAAATAAATAAGAGGGAGGAAGCTGATAGGCGAAACCTCTACTTCAAACCTCGCTCGCAACGGAATCACTCGTGAGCATGTAAAGACCTACTCGGACACAAGACGATGAGATAGACACCCCCGTGAAGGCATGGACTAAGCTCAATACTTCGAACAAAATCGATGTTCTACTCAAGGTGAGAACATCATCATTGACTAGGCCCCACTCATCCACGTACTATAGAAGTAGGGTCAATAGTTCAGAAATCCAGACGATACACAAGGTAGTTACATATTAGTTTTTGGCTTTAATCCTTATGATAGCACTCACTCACTCAGGAAGGAGACCTTCCGCAATGGTACCTGAAAACAATGAGGGCCATGCTCACCTAATGCAATGAGTCCTTAATCAAATTTATATAGGTTAAATATTTTTAGCAGTCCCTTTTTTTATTTTTTTGTATTATCTCTTGCTTTGAGTACATTCAATACAAGCACCTAACATTGTTGTAAGTTTTCTTTTTCCTACGAGTCAAAGTTAGAAGGCAAAAATGCAATGCAAGTCAGAAAACAATGATGAATGCTCAGATAGAAGACTCATAGTGATTCCTAGCTCTCTTCATGCGAGATGCAAGGTAGAAATGTTTAAACCCTAGTCTATACGCAAAAGAAATCGATGAAACTATCCTAAGAACAGGTAGTGCTATTAGTGTGAATAACCAACATGTTAATCCTTAGAATGGTCAGTAAAAAGTTCGATCTTGGAGACAACTCGGTGCTTGCCACAATGGGTCCTGCAAGCGTTGTATGTTGCCTCTCTACTTGATGATCAATCTAAGTTTTAACAATTAAATTTGAACTATGTCCAATTGCAAAGTAATCTATAAGTACATGAATCACCCCAGGGATGTGGACCTAGCTACCGAGAAAGCACATATAGATCTAAGCCCTCAATCACAGAAAACAAAGAAAAGAAAGGTGGAAAACTCAAAATGTGGAAACAAAGAAAATTAAAGGCGGTAAAAATCACGAAAAACATGGTTAGTCCCCAAGTAAACAAACGCTTGGAAATTGGGCCCGAATGTACAAAAAACAAAGTACATATATTACAAATTAATTAATGTAAAAAATAAATCTCTCACAAAATAAAACAAAAAGATTATGTTAAGTCTTTCTCTCTCTCTAGCTCTCTCCTCAAGGTCCACAAGTAGAAGGGCCAAGTCTCCTCAACTCAGGTGCCTCAACTACCTAGGCAATCATCATCATCTCAAAGTCCCTCACAAGAAAAATCAAAGAGAATGTATTAGCACAAGTAAACAAGTATATTAAATAAGAGAGAAACAAATGAAGAGAAATAATGTAACAAAACATGACCCAAATTTCTATCCTATGCATTGCTCTTTGGAAACGGTGCCATTTGTTGAGATGACTTTTGTGAGGGTCTAAAATATTATCCACACAAAAGGCAAAGATAAAATGTCATTGAGGTGACCGCTCACATAGTTAAATCAAACAATAATCAACCCACAAAAGCAAGCAAGTGTGAATAAAAAATTATTATACCCCACAAATAAATGTATAGTGGACAAGTATTGTAGTGGTTGAACACAAGAAACAACTGAGGATAGACAATTAAAATTGGCCAAGAAAGACAATAAATAATTTGTGGTATTTTGGATTTTTAGAATTTTTTGTGTTTTTAATTATTAATTTTTGTTGATTTTTGTTTTTATATTTTTTGTTTTTAATTTTGAAATTGTTTTTATTTTCTAATTTATAAGTAATAATAATGGGAATAATATAAATATATTTAAGTATAGATATATAATATAGGATAGTATATAGATATAAATACCTATAAATACTCAAATTTTTGTAAATAGCATCTTTTTAATTTTTTAACTTTTTTACTTATTTTATATTTTTAATTGATTACATAAAGCCAAACAGTGAGTTGGTTAAATAGGCTAGATTACTTTGGAAGTTAAAAATATCAAAAAGGACAAAATTTTCCAAACTATTTTTAATCAATAATAAATATACTAAATAAAATTTCGAAATAAGAAACACGATTTTTAGATTTTATAGATTTTTTATAACTTTTAGATGGATTTTGG
The DNA here is from genome assembly GCA_037367405.1 of Ottelia alismoides. Classification (NCBI taxonomy): domain Eukaryota; kingdom Viridiplantae; phylum Streptophyta; class Magnoliopsida; order Alismatales; family Hydrocharitaceae; genus Ottelia; species Ottelia alismoides. The sequence goes on along the minus strand of JAZKJV010010296.1, from coordinate 1,267,600 downwards.
AGCCTTTTAATTTTTAGAGTTTTCCTTTTTCTATTTTAGTGATTTTTAGTCTGAAGTTGTAAAATGCTATAAGAAACAAAGTATATTTTTTTAGGATTTTGTCAAAATGATTTTTATATTTTTATGGGTTTTTACTGCAAGCATGGAAGAATAGCTCGATTTTTGAAATTTTATAAATAGAAAATAAACTTAAAACACCCAATCAAAAATATATGTCATATATGTAAATGTCAGCTATTTATAGAAATTTTCCATAAATTTTAAATGTCGAGAACTATTTTTTAAAAAATAAAGACTATAAAAAGAAAATACATTTTAGCAGGGGTATCTTCGTTAAAATCTAAAGTTCTTGGACTAAATCTAAATATCTTAGATAAATCCAAGGGCAAACAATTAATTTGTACAAAAATATTCAATAATATATACTTGAAGGGGTATTAATGTAATTTAATATAAGTGTGGGTTCCAGATGTAATTTTTCCAAAGAATATTATATTAAATACGCAAATTAGTGGACTAAAATGAAATACAACTTTTCCTACCCGTCCCCCACTCGTGCAAGCATGTGAGGTAACACAGAATGGACCTAAATGCAATTATTGAAAATATGAGCGCCTAAATGCAAATATTACAAAAGTATTTGAACTAAAAACAAACCTTTATGGACTAAAATTAAAAACAAAATGGCATGAGGGGTTTAGTGCAAAATACCCCTAATCATGTGCTGACCGACGGCTCTAGACGCTCCACTTGCTACGCAGTACACATCTGACAGTGGAGGATGGTTGGTCATTGATGGCTGCGATCAGATCTCGATGAGAGATCGGATGGTTGAGGCTCGAACAATTATACAGAAGCTGGAGACTCTGGAGCGGGGTTCTCAATCGGACGGTAGAGAAATGCTGGATAAACAGTACAATAATTTCCTTTTAGAAAATTTTGATTTGCCCATTCTCAGTGGTTGATCACCTCCGAGAGTTCAGAGGTGGCTCAAAAATCTCTTGGAGGTCCTCTGCTTCATCTGATGGTCCCAAAAGGGTGCGAGGGGATCTGACAAGGTCAAACGGAACTGTGATACTTGGAGGAAGTCCTGGATTTTGATAGCCCTACAAAGGTGTAGTTTCTCTTTGTTTCCTGCAAGAGAATGTTAAGGGCAAAAAGGTGAAACCAAGGAAGGCTTCATGGAGCAAAATGGATGTGAAACGGAGCGGGGCATCGTGTCTCCGATGAGCGACAGAGTTAAAACACAGATCTCTCGATCCGACCAAGATCGATAGGAACGATGAGGCGTGGGATGTTCAACAGGTGAAGGGCACGAAGATGGAAGCATGAAGTGAGGCGGAGGAGGATGGGAGTGGCCGAACAGAGTGACGGAGCTGGAACTCCGATAAGACAAAAGTTTTGATTTTACGAATTATAAATAAAATTAAATGCAGTAAGGGGTGACTTTATGCTACTATTACTCTAAGGAATCAAAAGACAGATAGAAAGGGGAGAAGCTCGCTGAAGCACACCTGGAGCTGAGCTGCGGGTGGAGCTAGCGATGGAGCTGGATCTCTTGATTCTATACCCCAGGAGTCTCGCCATCCATGTGTCCAAGATTGGTTCACTGGTGCTGAGTTGTACGGATGACACCAAATGGTCTACTTAAGCATATATGAGTTGATTTCCCAAATATGGTTTTATGGTTCCCAAAGATTTTAAGTCAAAGACCTGAAGAGTCTAAATTTCGGATCCTAACTAGGCTCCTTACAACGAAAGTTAAAGGCCATGATCCTAACTAGGCTCCTTATAACGAAAGTTAAAGGCCATGATCAAGCTCCATCCTTTAGACTAAACTCAATCCTTAGTTCCAGAAATCAAATTTATTATGAAAAATGCGAATGCAAATGCAACAATGTTTCTGTGAAGTATATTTATGAAATTAGTCATTTCTATGGATTTTAAAGCTATTGTAGTTTTTAAGATTTTTTAGGACTTTGTATTTTTTATGGATTTTTCAATTTTTATAAACAAGCATATGTATAAGTATTTTACGAGATAAATTACCCATATTTTATTTGGATTAAATAACTAATGTATTTTACAAATTTTATATACAAAGAATTTTACAAGGATTTTACATATATTTTAATAGCTAGGATTTAAAATAAGTATTATACATATTAAACACATATTTTACATACATATTTAAAATTAAGAGTTTTAAATAAAGATTTTAAACATAATTTACTTATTTGCAAGGATTTTATAAATAATAGACACATAAATACATACATAGGTGGATAATTAACCCTCATCCACTTTTTATGGATTTTATAAATATAAAAAATACATAAAAGTACGAGTTATGGACAAAAGTATATATATAATATATACACCCCCTATACTTAGCTTGTGTTATGTCCTCATAGCATCAAAAGAGAAAAAGGAGGACATAACTCGTGCTAAGTAAAAGTGGGTGAAAAAGAATAAGAGAATACAAGTCAGTCAACTCCCCTATACTTACGATCAAGTCATCATAAGTATAACGGAAGAGTAAAAATGAGATGATTGAGTGAAAATAATATATAACGAAAGATCAAAAGGAATAAAGAACATGAGATCATCGAAATCACTCGGTCCCCCCTATACTTAGGATATGGTATCCTAAGTATAGAAAAGAGTGTATCCAAAAATCGGGGACCAGTGATTTTTGAAAAAGAATGGATATACAAATGTGACAGAACAAAATAGAAAACATTAATCAACGGACAATCAGTCCCCCCTATACTTAAGATCTGGTATGCTAAGCATAGAAGACGAGCAAAAAAGGGGACGATTGTGATCTACTGGGAATATACAAGTGTTGTGGATTTACAGAAATCGAGTGGCTCAAAAGTCTTTGTACAGGATGAGATAAGGTGAGAGAATGATCATGAGTCTTGTACAAAATAGATCACTTCAATACATTCCAGATGATCAGTAGTCTCTATGAAATGCTTCAGCATCTGCCCGTTAACCACGAACGGCTCTGCACCAGGTGACACATCTAATATAGCTATGCTTCCATTATTGTGCACCGTTCTAACTATGTAAGGTCCTTCCACTTGCTCTTTAATTTGCCAGGAAAAATTCTCAATCATGCATTGAACAACCATACTTTCTGCCCAGGAACAAAGATCTTGTTCACTTTGTCCTTATAAATGAGGGTGTTCTCGTATGCCTGATTTCAAATTTCTACTAGCTCATTCAGATCCATCTTCCTCTTGTCTCCTACTCTCTGCATATCAAGTGAAATCTCTCTGATAGCCCATTCATATTTGTGCATAATCTCTACGGGCAAATGGTATGGCTTTCCACAAACCAGTCTAAATGGTGAAGTACCTAAGGGAGTTTTATATGCAGTATGATATGCCCAAAGAACCTGATCTAGAAGCTGCGACCAGTTCTTCCTATCTGGTCGTACTAATTTCTGAAGAATTGATTTCACCTCCATATTTGAGACTTCAACCATGTCGTTCGTCTGTGGGTGGTAAGGAGAAGCTATTCTGTGATCAATGTTGTATTGCTTCACTAGATTTTTTACCTCCTTATTAATAAAATGGCTACCTCCATCAGAAAAAAGAATATGTGGAATCCCAAACCGTGAAATAATGTGTTCCCTTAGGAACTTGCAAACTATCTTACTGTCTGCGGTTCGTCCGGGTTTGGCCTCCACCCATCTACTAACATAATCTACAGCGAGAAGAAAATACTCAAAGCGGCTGCTGGTAGGGAACGATCCCATGAAATCTATGCCCCATGCGTCAAAAATCTCGCAAATAATAACAGGACTCATAGGCATTGCATCTCTAGCACTGACTGTCCCTACTGCTCTCTGACAATCTGGGCAACTCTTCACAAATGTGCATGCATCTCTAGTAAGAGTCAGCCACCATAATCCGCTCTGAAGTACCTTTTGCATTGTTCTCTTCCCTGAGTGATGTCCCCCTGCCTCTAAAGAATGGCACAGAGTGAGGACACTATTATATTCCTCCTGAGGAATACAATGCCTATAAACACAATACGGTCCTTCACGAAAAAGAATCGGATCCTCCCAATGGTAATATCGTACCTCGGAAACTAGTCTATCGACTCGATCCTTTGGCCAACCTTGTGGACTTTTCTGTGTTACCAGAAAATTCACTATATCTGCATACCATGGAAACTCGGTAACTGCAAAGATACTCTCATCTGGAAATCTCTCTGCAATCTCTGGCGTGTATTATTCTGAAGGCTGCTCTGTCTGTAATCGGGATCAGCTACCACATTCTTTACTCCAGGTTTGTCTTTAATATCTACATCAAATTCCTGAAGTAGAAGAATCCATCGAAGAAGGCGTGCTTTGGCATCCTTCTTTTCCATTAAAAATCGGATAGCTGAATGATTTGTATAAACTGTGATTTTGGAGCCAAGAAGATAAGATCTGAATTTATCTAATGCGAACACTACTGCCAACATCTCGTTTTCTGTCACTGTGTAATTTTGCTGAGCACCAGCTAAGGTTATGCTGGCTTAGTGGATAGCAACCGAAATTCCATTCCTCCCCTGTCCTAATACAGCCTCGACCACAAAATCTGAAGCATCCGTCATGATCTCAAAGGGTAGAGACCAATCAGGTGGTTGTATGATAGGAGCATTGATAATCATGTCCTTTAATGTGAGAAAGGCAGTAAGACATGTGTCATCTAACAAGAACTTGATGTCTTTGCCTAATAATTCAGTTAACGGTCATGCAATCTTAGAGAAATCTTGAATGAACCGTCAGTAAAAGCTGACATGCTTGGTGGTTCGAGGCACTTGATAAGATCCACCTTGGTAGGGTCAACCTCCATGCCTTGTTGGGCGATGACGTGCCCCAACACAAACTCGTGTGTAACCATAAAATGGCTCTTTTCCCAAGAAGAACGATATCTACCTCACTACATTTCTGAAGAACCTGTTCTAGGTGCGCTAAACAATCGCCAAATGACTCACCATAGACCGAAAAATCATCCATAAAGACCACTAGAAATTCTCCAACCATGTCTGCAAAAATAGCAAGCATACACCTCTGGAAAGTAGCAGGAGAGTTGCACAGTCCAAAGGGAATCCATCTAAAGGAATACGTGCCAAACAGACATGTGAAGGTGGTTTTCTCCTGGTCTTCAGGAGCAATGGTTACCTATTTGTATCCGGAATAACCGTCAAGGAAACAGAAGTATTTGTTCCCTGCCAACCTTTCTATGACATGGTCTATAAAAGGAAAAAGGAAGTAATCCTTCTTCGCCGCGGCGTTCAGTTTCCTATAATTAATGCATACCCACCATGACATGGTTACTCTCTTTGGAATCTCCTCTCCACTCTCAATCTTAATCATCTGAATTCCCGACTTCTTCGGGACAACATGTAATGAGCTAACCCATTCAGAGTTGGAGATAGGATAAATGAACCCTACGTCGCACCATTTCATAATCTCTTTCTTAACAAACTCTCGTAAAACCGGATTCAGCCTACGCTGAAATTCTCTGGAAGGTTTGTTGTCATGATCGAGATATATATGATGAGAAAACAAAGCAGGATTACTCCCACAGAGATCGGATACATTCCACCCAATAGCCTTGTGGTTTCTTTCAAGAACCTCCATCAGGCGAGATTCTTGTTCTTCGGTCAAAGATGAGCTGATAATGACCAGAAACTGTCGATGTAGACCCGCAAGGAAAGCATATTTCATATTTGGTGGCAATATCTTCAGCTTTGGTAAGGTAGACTCTGGTTCTGCTGAAACCTCATCTATGTGTATACTGGGATTTGTATCGGTAGGAGAAGAGAATGAAGGGTTTGGGTTGATGGAAGTAGTTGTGAAGTGCGTGGGAAAATTTGGTGAAAATGGCTTGTTCAAACAGAAGCTGCACCGGCTTCTTGGAGAAGAAGCACCAGGTGTTGACACGTGAGGACCTGGTTGGCCAGAGTGTAAAGTCCATATAAATTATATAATAAATAGTAAATAATGCTATTTTAAATAAGTATAGAAATAAAAAATGTAAATAATTAAATTATCTAATTTATGGAACAATTAATTTTTGTAAATAGTAAATATTATTCGAAATATAAATATTATATTAGTAAATGATTATAAATAATGTTTAATAAATAGGTAATGAATTTTTAATTCAATAAATAATTAATAATTTGTTAATTTTATATTTTCTTAATTATTAGAATAATAAGTAAAGACTTTGTGAATTTTTATGGGTTTTAATAAATTAGTTTACATATATTAATAAATACAAGTATGAGTTATACAGTTCAATTTCATCTATAAAGCAGTGTTTTTTATTTAATTAAATAATAAATAAGCTCAAAAAATCTGAAATAGATCAAGTTAACTTACAAAATCATGAAAATAATTAGAAATTATAAAATTAATAAAATTATAAATAACGTGTTCTAAATAAAATAAATAGCCCAGAAACCTCGTTGTCGTTAGGTCCCAAAACCGACTTTTTGCAAACAAACTCCGATTTTAGTGAAATTACCTTTATTAATGAGAGAATATTATTTTATGAACTTTAAAGGTGAGTAGAGTGAAATTGGAGTTCGTATGAGAAAGTTATGAGGTTTAGAAGTTGAGGACTTGACAATTTAAAAGTTGATTTTCTTGGCATATATACTCTATAATATTTTAATTTATTTTTATATTTTTATATGCATTTTTATAAATAATTAGGAAAAGAATTTGGAGAAAAATATATACATATGAATTAATTAAAAATCAATGAAGATTTGGTATTTATTGATAAATAGTGGAAAGTGTGTGAAGTGTATATTAATTTATTTTTATGATTTTATTTCCTTATTTCCCCCTGCTTATTGGAGGTTATTATCGAAAGTCTAGTTCAAAAACGTTTGTCGGTCAATCCATGTTGACTTGGTCTCAAGGGTTAGGATTTATAAATATATCTTGCAACTATATTTATATTATCTAAGTCATATTGTACATATATACATATATACAATCTGCCTCATTTTCTTTTCTTTATTCTTTATTTATTTACATGTTTTTGATGCATAAAAGTGCATTTTTATTCATGAATGAGGTTTTGATATAAGATGGGAATTAATGCATATTTACATGTATTTGTTAAGGGTTTTAAGACAAAATGCAACAGAAATGTTAATGAATCATGGATTCATCAACCCCCTATACTTAAACTTTGCTAGTCCCTTAGCAAACACTTATTTGAAAAATAAGGGAAAAAATAAAGAAAGTTAGAATGATTTTGTTTTCCTAAACCAATTCATGAGAACTGACAAAGGACAGAGCTCGATTGGGCTTGAAACAATCATTTTGTCGGAACCTTAACTAGGATCAAAATTTTATCCTCAACAATCCTCAAGTTCCACAAATCCTTATCACCTCATCAGCTAGTTCAGACTCACTTATTCATATCGCAAACTCTATCATCCTTGAAGTCAATTTGTAGGGTGAATTGATTTAGCTCTTCCTGCTTAAATAAGCGAAGAAATCGTCTATCCCAGCTTTACACTTCCATTGCTTCCTGATCAAGCTACTCTTTCCACGGGGAGGGAGGTATTCCCTTCTAAGGTCAGTTTGTGCTATGTCCACAATAGAATATAGAGAGAAAGTAGAAGAATGAGAAAAGAAGTGGAGTGTGACCAGTGTAGATGCATCTTCTTGTGAAGCTCTACCGGTGTAGCTAAGTATCCACTAAGATGTGCAAGCATTTTTGGTGGAAGCTTGGACCATTGTGGTCGTATTTGTATTTGGTGGCTTCTTCTTTTATTTGTCTTTGTAATTTGCTTGCACTGCATTCATCTCTTTGTGCCTCGACGGATATTGCATCTTTTGTTCCATCCCTTTTTTTAGGGCTTAGAAAAAATTGAGCCAGCAAATCCTTCCCTCATCCAAAGCGACTATCGCAACCCCAATATCTCTCGTCTTTAGATGTCAATGCTATAAAGACAAGGATAGAAATGCACTACCAAGATGTACTGCCCTTCGCAACTTCATACAAGTCGAGCTACGTGTAAAGTCCATGTGTCCAAGATTGGTTCACTGGTGCTGAGTTGTACGGATGACACCAAATGGTCTAGTTAAGCATATATGAGTTGATTTCCCAAATATGGTTTTATAGTTCCCAAAGATTTTAAGTCAAAGACCTGAAGAGTCTAAATTTCGGATCCTAACTAGGCTCCTTACAACGAAAGTTAAAGGCCATGATCCTAACTAGGTTCCTTATAACGAAAGTTAAAGGCCATGATCAAGCTCCATCCTTTAGACTAAACTCAATCCTTAGTTCCAGAAATCAAATTTATTATGAAAAATGCGAATGCAAATGCAACAATGTTTCTGTGAAGTATATTTCTGAAATTAGTCATTTCTATGGATTTTAAAGCTATTGTAGTTTTTAAGATTTTTAGGACTTTGTATTTTTTATGGATTTTTCAATTTTTATAAACAAGCATATGTATAAGTATTTTACGAGATAAATTACCCATATTTTATTTGGATTAAATAACTAATGTATTTTACAAATTTTATATACAAAGAATTTTACAAGGATTTTACATATATTTTAATAGCTAGGATTTAAAATTAGTATTATACATATTAAACACATATTTTACATACATATTTAAAATTAAGAGTTTTAAATAAAGATTTTAAACATAATTTACTTATTTGCAAGGATTTTATAAATAATAGACACATAAATACATACATAGGTGGATAATTAACCCTCATCAACTTTTTATGGATTTTATAAATATAAAAAATACATAAAAGTACGAGTTATGGACAAAAGTATATATATAATATATACACCCCCTATACTTATCTTGTGTTATGTCCTCATAGCATCAAAAGAGAAAAAGGAGGACATAACTCGTGCTAAGTAAAAGTGGGTGAAAAAGAATAAGAGAATACAAGTCAGTCAACTCCCTTATACTTACGATCAAGTCATCATAAGTATAACGGAAGAGTAAAAATGAGATGATTGAGTGACAATAATATATAACGAAAGATCAAAAGGAATAAAGAACATGAGATCATCGAAATCACTCGATCCCCCCTATACTTAGGATAAGGTATCCTAAGTATAGAAAAGAGTGTATCCAAAAATCAGGGACCAGTGATTTTTGAAAAAGAATGGATATACAAATGTGACAGAACAAAATAGAAAACATTAATCAACGGACAATCAGTCCCCCCTATACTTAAGATCTGGTATGCTAAGCATAGAAGACGAGCAAAAATGGAGACGATTGTGATCTACTGGGAATATACAAGTGTTGTGGATTTACAGAAATCGAGTGGCTCAAAAGTCTTTGTACAAGATGAGATAAGGTGAGAGAATGATCATGAGTCCTATACAAAATAGATCACTTCAATACAGGCCAGATGATCAGTAGTCTCTATGATTTGCTTCAGCATCTGCCCGTTAACCACGAACGGCTCTGCACCAGGTGACACATCTAATATAGCTATGCTTCCATTATTGTGCACCGTTCTAACTATGTAAGGTCCTTCCACTTGCTCTTCAATTTGCCTGGAAAAATTCTCAATCATGCATTGAACAACCATACTTTCTGCCCAGGAACAAAGATCTTGTTCACTTTGTCCTTATAAATGAGGGTGTTCTCGTATGCCTGATTTCAAATTTCTACTAGCTCATTCAGATCCATCTTCCTCTTGTCTCCTACTCTCTGCATATCAAGTGAAATCTCTTTGATAGCCCATTCATATTTGTGCATAATCTCTACGGGCAAATGGTATGGCTTTCCACAAACCCGTCTAAATGGTGAAGTACCTAAGGGAGTTTTATATGCAGTATGATATGCCCAAAGAACCTGATCTAGAAGCTGCGACCAGTTCTTCCTATCTGGTCGTACTAATTTCTGAAGAATTGATTTCACCTCCATATTTGAGACTTCAACCATGTCGTTCGTCTGTGAGTGGTAAGGAGAAGCTACTCTGTGATCAATGTTGTATTGCTTCACTAGATTTTTTACCTCCTTATTAATAAAATGGCTACCTCCATCAGAAAAAAGAATATGTGGAATCCCAAACCGTGAAATAATGTGTTCCCTTTGGAACTTGCAAACTATCTTACTATCTACGGTTCGTCCGGGTTTGGCCTCCACCCATCTACTAACATAATCTACAGCGAGAAGAAAATACTCAAAGCGGCTGCTGGTAGGGAACGATCCCATGAAATCTATGCCCCATGCGTCAAAAATCTCGCAAATAATAACAGGACTCATAGGCATTGCATCTCTAGCACTGACTGTCCCTACTGCTCTCTGACAATCTGGGCAACTCTTCACAAATGTGCATGCATCTCTAGTAAGAGTCAACCACCATAATCCACTCTGAAGTACCTTTTGCATTGTTCTCTTCCCTGAGTGATGTCCCCCTGCCTCTAAAGAATGGCACAGAGTGAGGACACTATTATATTCCTCCTGAGGAATACAATGCCTATAAACACAATACGGTCCTTCACGAAAAAGAATCGGATCCTCCCAATGGTAATATCGTACCTCGGAAACTAGTCTATCGACTCGATCCTTTGGCCAACCTTGTGGACTTTTCTGTGTTACCAGAAAATTCACTATATCTGCATACCATGGAAACTCGGTAACTGCAAAGATACTCTCATCTGGAAATCTCTCTGCAATCTCTGGCGTGTATTATTCTGAAGGCTGCTCTGTCTGTAATCGGGATCAGCTACCACATTCTTTACTCCAGGTTTGTCTTTAATATCCACATCAAATTCCTGAAGTAGAAGAATCCATCGAAGAAGGCGTGCTTTGGCATCCTTCTTTTCCATTAAAAATCGGATAGCTGAATGATTTGTATAAACTGTGATTTTGGAGCCAAGAAGATAAGATCTGAATTTATCTAATGCGAACACTACTGCCAACATCTCGTTTTCTGTCACTGTGTAATTTTGCTGAGCACCAGCTAAGGTTATGCTGGCTTAGTGGATAGCAACCGGAATTCCATTCCTCCCCTGTCCTAATACAGCCTTGACCACAAAATCTGAAGCATCCGTCATGATCTCAAAGGGTAGAGACCAATCAGGTGGTTGTATGATAGGAGCACTGATAATCATGTCCTTTAATGTGAGAAAGGCAGTAAGACATGTGTCATCTAACAAGAACTCGATGTCTTTGCCTAATAATTCAGTTAACGGTCATGCAATCTTAGAGAAATCTTGAATGAACCGTCAGTAAAAGCTGACATGCTTGGTGGTTCGAGGCACTTGATGAGATCCACCTTGGTAGGGTCAACCTCCATGCCTTGTTGGGCGATGACGTGCACCAACACAAGCTCGTGTGTAACCATAAAATGGCTCTTTTCCCAAGAAGAACAATATCTACCTCACTACATTTCTGAAGAACCTGTTCTAGGTGCGCTAAACAATCGCCAAATGACTCACCATAGACCGAAAAATCATCCATAAAGACCTCTAGAAATTCTCCAACCATGTCTGCAAAAATAGCAAGCATACACCTCTGGAAAGTAGCAGGAGAGTTGCACAGTCCAAAGGAAATCCATCTAAAGGAATATGTGCCAAACGGGAAATGTGAAGGTGGTTTTCTCCTGGTCTTCAGGAGCAATGGTTACCTGTTTGTATCCAGAATAACCGTCAAGGAAACAGAAGTATTCGTTCCCTACCAACCTTTCTATGACATGGTCTATAAAAGGCAAAAGGAAGTAATCCTTCTTCGTCGCGGCGTTCAGTTTCCTATAATTAATGCATACCCACCATGACGTGGTTACTCTCTTTGGAATCTCCTCTCCACTCTCAATCTTAATCATCTGAATTCCCGACTTCTTCGGGACAACATGTAATGAGCTAACCCATTCAGAGTTGGAGATAGGATAAATGAACCCTACGTCGCACCATTTCATAATCTCTTTCTTGACAAACTCTCGTAAAACCGGATTCAGCCTACGCTAAAATTCTCTGGAAGGTTTGCTGTCATGATCGAGATATATATGATGAGAAAACAAAGCAGGATTACTCCCACGGAGATCGGATACATTCCACCCAATAGCCTTGTGGTTTCTTTCAAAAACCTCCATCAGGCGAGATTCTTGTTCTTCGGTCAAAGATGAGCTGATAATGACCAGAAACTGTCGATGTAGACCCGCAAGGAAAGCATATTTCATATTTGGTGGCAATATCTTCAGCTTTGGTAAGGTAGACTCTGGTTCTGCTGAAACCGCATCTATGTGTATACTGGGATTTGTATCGGTAGGAGAAGAGAATGAAGGGTTTGGGTTGATGGAAGTAGTTGTGAAGTGCGTGGGAAAATTTGGTGAAAATGGCTTGTTCAAACAGAAGCTGCACCGGCTTCTTGGAGAAGAAGCACCAGGTGTTGACACGTGAGGACCTGGTTGGCCAGAGTGTAAAGTCCATATAAATTATATAATAAATAGTAAATAATGCTATTTTAAATAAGTATAGAAATAAAAAATGTAAATAATTAAATTATCTAATTTATGGAATAATTAATTTTTGTAAATAGTAAATATTATTCGAAATATAAATATTATATTAGTAAATGAGTATAAATAATGTTTAATAAATAGGTATTGAATTTTTAATTCAATAAATAATTAATAATTTGTTAATTTTATATTTTCTTAATTATTAGAATAATAAGTAAAGACTTTGTGAATTTTTATGGGTTTTAATAAATTAGTTTACATATATTAATAAATACAAGTATGAGTAATACAGTTCAATTTCATCTATAATGCAGTGTTTTTTATTTAATTAAATAATAAAAAGCTCAAAAAAATCTGAAATAGATCAAGTTAACTTACAAAATCATGAAAATAATTAGAAATTATAAAATTAATAAAATTATAAATAACGTGTTCTAAATAAAATAAATAGCCCAGAAACCTCGTTGTCGTTAGGTCCCAAAACCGACTTTTTGCAAACAAACTCCGATTTTAGTGAAATTACCTTTATTAATGAGAGAATATTATTTTATGAACTTTAAAGTGAGTAGAGTGAAATTGGAGTTCGTATGAGAAAGTTATGAGGTTCAGAAGTTGAGGACTTGACAATTTAAAAGTTGATTTTCTTGGCATATATACTCTATAATATTTTAATTTATTTTTATATTTTTATATGCATTTTTATAAATAATTAGGAAAAGAATTTGGTGAAAAATATGTACATATGAATTAATTAAAAATCAGTGAAGATTTGGTATTTATTGATAAATAGTGGAAAGTGTGTAAAGTGTATATTAATTTATTTTTATGATTTTCTTTCCTTATTTCCCCCTGCTTATTGGTTTGTCGATCAATCCATGTTGACTTGGTCTCAAGGGTTAGGATTTATAAATATATCTTGCAACTATATTTATATTATCTGAGTCATATTGTACATATATACATATCTACAATCTGCCTCATTTTCTTTTCTTTATTCTTTATTTATTTACATGTTTTTGATGCATAAAAGTGCATTTTTATTCATGAATGAGGTTTTGATATAAGATGGGAATTAATGCATATTTACATGTATTTGTTAAGGGTTTTAAGACAAAATGCAACAGAAATGTTAATGAATCATGGATTCATCAACCCCCTATACTTAAACTTTGCTAGTCCCTTAGCAAACACTTATTTGAAAAATAAGGGAAAAAATAAAGAAAGTTAGAATGATTTTGTTTTCCTAAACCAATTCATGAGAACTGATAAAGGACAGAGCTCGATTGGGCTTGAAACAATCATTTTGTCGGAACCTTAACTAGGATCAAAATTTTATCCGCAACAATCCTCAAGTTCCACAAATCCTTATCACCTCATCAGCTAGTTCAGACTCACTTATTCATATCGCAAACTCTATCATCCTTGAAGTCAATTTGTAGTGTGAATTGATTTAGCTCTTCCTGCTTAAATAAGCGAAGAAATCGTCTATCCCAGCTTTACACTTCCATTGCTTCCTGATCAAGCTACTCTTTCCATGGGGAGGGAGGTATTCCCTTCTAAGGTCAGTTCGTGCTATGTCCACAATCGAATATAGAGAGAAAGTAGAAGAATGAGAAAAGAAGTGGAGTGTGACCAGTGTAGATGCATCTCCTTGTGAAGCTCTACCGGTGTAGCTAAGTATCCACTAAGATGTGCAAGCATTTTTGGTGGAAGCTTGGACCATTGTGGTCGTATTTGTATTTGGTGGCTTCTTCTTTTATTTGGCTTTGTAATTTGCTTGCACTGCATTCATCTCTTTGTGCCTCGACGGATATAGCATTTTTTGTTCCATCCCTTTTTTTGAGGTCTTAGAAAAAATTGAGCCAGCAAATCCTTCCCTCATCCAAAGCGACTATCGCAACCCCAATATCTCTCGTCTTTAGACGTCAATGCTATAAAGACAAGGATAGAAATGCACTACCAAGATGTACTGCCCTTCGCAACTTCATACAAGTCGAGCTACGTGTAAAGTCCATGTGTCCAAGATTGGTTCACTGGTGCTGAGTTGTACGGATGACACCAAATGGTCTACTTAAGCATATATGAGATGATTTCCCAAATATGGTTTTATGGTTCCCAAAGATTTTAAGTCAAAGACCTGAAGAGTCTAAATTCCGGATCCTAACTAGGCTCCTTACAACGAAAGTTAAAGGCCATGATCCTAACTAGGCTCCTTATAACGAAAGTTAAAGGCCATGATCAAGCTCCATCCTTTAGACTAAACTCAATCCTTAGTTCCAGAAATCAAATTTATTATGAAAAATGCGAATGCAAGTGCAACAATGTTTCTATGAAGTATATTTCTGAATTTAGTCATTTCTATGGATTTTAAAGTTATTGTAGTTTTTAAGATTTTTAGGACTTTGTATTTTTTATGGATTTTTCAATTTTTACAAACAAGTATATGTATAAGTATTTTATGAGATAAATTACCCATATTTTATTTGGATTAAATAACTAATGTATTTTACAAATTTTATATACAAAGAATTTTACAAGGATTTTACATATATTTTAATAGCTAGGATTTAAAATAAGTATTATACATATTAAACACATATTTTACATACATATTTAAAATTAAGAGTTTTAAATAAAGATTTTAAACATAATTTACTTATTTGCAAGGATTTTATAAATAATAGACACATAAATACATACATAGGTGGATAATTAACCCTCATCCACTTTTTATGGATTTTATAAATATAAAAAATACATAAAAGTACGAGTTATGGACAAAAGTATATATATATAATATATACACCCCCTATACTTAGCTTGTGTTATGTCCTCATAGCATCAAAAGAGAAAAAGGAGGACATAACTCGTGCTAAGTAAAAGTGGGTGAAAAAGAATAAGAGAATACAAGTAAGTCAACTCCCCTATACTTACGATCAAGTCATCATAAATACAACAGAAGAGTAAAAATGAGATGATTGAGTGAAAATAATATATAACGAAAGATCAAAAGGAATAAAGAACACGAGATCATCGAAATCACTCGGTCCCCCCTATACTTAGGATAAGGTATCCTAAGTATAGAAAAGAGTGTATCCAAAAATCGGGGACCAGTGATTTTTGAAAAAGAATGGATATACACATGTGACAGAACAAAATAGAAAACATTAATCAACGGACAATCAGTCCCCCCTATACTTAAGATCTGGTATGCTAAGCATAGAAGACGAGCAAAAATGGGGACGATTGTGATCTACTGGGAATATACAAGTGTTGTGGATTTACAGAAATCGAGTGGCTCAAAAGTCTTTGTACAGGATGAGATAAGGTGAGAGAATGATCATGAGTCCTGTACAAAATAGATCACTTCAATACAGGCCAGATGATCAGTAGTCTCTATGAAATGCTTCAGCATCTGCCCGTTAACCACGAACGGCTCTGCACCAGGTGACACCATCTAATATAGCTATGCTTCCATTATTGTGCACCGTTCTAACTATGTAAGGTCCTTCCACTTGCTCTTCAATTTGCCAGGAAAAATTCTCAATCGTGCATTGAACAACCATACTTTCTGCCAGGAACAAAGATCTTATTCACTTTGTCCTTATAAATGAGGGTGTTCTCGTATACCTGATTTCAAATTTCTATAGCTCATTCAGATCCATCTTCCTCTTGTCTCCTACTCTCTACATATCAAGTGAAATCTCTTTGATAGCCCATTCATATTTGTGCATAATCTCTACGGGCAAATGGTATGGCTTTCCACAAACCAGTCTAAATGGTGAAGTACCTAAGGGAGTTTTATATGCAGTATGATATGCCCAAAGAACCTGATCTAGAAGCTGCGACCAGTTCTTCCTATCTGGTCGTAGTAATTTCTGAAGAATTGATTTCACCTCCATATTTGAGACTTCAACCATGTCGTTCGTCTGTGGGTGGTAAGGAGAAGCTACTCTGTGATCAATGTTGTATTGCTTCACTAGATTTTTTACCTCCTTATTAATAAAATGGCTACCTCCATCAGAAAAAAGAATATGTGGAATCCCAAACCGTGAAATAATGTGTTCCCTTAGGAACTTGCAAACTATCTTACTGTCTGCGGTTCGTCCGGGTTTGGCCTCCACCCATCTACTAACATAATCTACAACGAGAAGAAAATACTCAAAGCGGCTGCTGGTAGGGAACGATCCCATGAAATCTATGCCCCATGCGTCAAAAATCTCGCAAAAAATAACAGGACTCATAGGCATTGCATCTCTAGCACTGACTGTCCCTACTGCTCTCTGACAATCTGGGCAACTCTTCACAAATGTGCATGCATCTCTAGTAAGAGTCAGCCACCATAATCCGCTCTGAAGTACCTTTTGCATTGTTCTCTTCCCTGAGTGATGTCCCCCTGCCTCTAAAGAATGGCACAGAGTGAGGACACTATTATATTCCTCCTGAGGAATACAATGCCTATAAACACAATACGGTCCTTCACGAAAAAGAATCGGATCCTCCCAATGGTAATATCGTACCTCGGAAACTAGTCCATCGACTCGATCCTTTAGCCAACCTTGTGGACTTTTCTGTGTTACCAGAAAATTCACTATATCTGCATACCATGGAAACTCGGTAACTGCAAAGATACTCTCATCTGGAAATCTCTCTGCAATCTCTGGCGTGTATTATTCTGAAGGCTGCTCTGTCTGTAATCGAGATCAGCTACCACATTCTTTACTCAAGGTTTGTCTTTAATATCCACATCAAATTCCTGAAGTAGAAGAATCCATCAAAGAAGGCGTGCTTTGGCATCCTTCTTTTCCATTAAAAATCGGATAGCTGAATGATTTGTATAAACTGTGATTTTGGAGCCAAGAAGATAAGATCTGAATTTATCTAATGCGAACACTACTGCCAACATCTCGTTTTCTGTCACTGTGTAATTTTGTTGAGCATCAGCTAAGGTTATGCTGGCTTAGTGGATAGCAACCGGAATTCCATTCCCCCCCGTCCTAATACAGCCTCGACCACAAAATCTGAAGCATCCGTCATGATCTCAAAGGGTAGAGACCAATCAGGTGGTTGTACGATAGGAACACTGATAATCATGTCCTTTAATGTGAGAAAGGCAGTAAGACATGTGTCATCTAACAAGAACTCGATGTCTTTGCCTAATAATTCAGTTAACGGTCATGCAATCTTAGAGAAATCTTGAATGAACCGTCAGTAAAAGCTGACATGCTTGGTGGTTCGAGGCAGTTGATGAGATCCACCTTGGTAGGGTCAACCTCCATGCCTTGTTGGGCGATGACGTGCCCCAACACAAACTCGTGTGTAACCATTAAATAGCTCTTTTCCCAAGAAGAACGAGATCTACCTCACTACATTTCTGAAGAACCTGTTCTAGGTGCGCTAAACAATCGCCAAATGACTCACCATAGACCGGAAAATCATCCATAAAGACCTCTAGAAATTCACCAACCATGTCTGCAAAAATAGCAAGCATACACCTCTGGAAAGTAGCAGGAGAGTTGCACAGTCCAAAGGGAATCCATCTAAAGGAATACGTGCCAAACGGACATGTGAAGGTGGTTTTCTCCTGGTCTTCAGGAGAAATGGTTACCTGTTTGTATCCGGAATAACCGTCAAGGAAACAAAAGTATTCCTTCCCTGCCAACCTTTCTATGACATGGTCTATAAAAGGCAAAAGGAAGTAATCCTTCTTCGTCGCGCCGTTCAGTTTTCTATAATTAATGCATACCCACCATGACGTGGTTACTCTCTTTGGAATCTCCTCTCCACTCTCAATCTTAATCATCTGAATTCCCGACTTCTTCGGGACAACATGTAATGAGCTAACCCATTCAGAGTTGGAGATAGGATAAATGAACCCTACGTCGCACCATTTCATAATCTCTTTCTTGACAACCTCTCGTAAAACCGGATTCAGCCTACGCTGAAATTCTCTGGAAGGTTTGCTGTCATGATCGAGATATATATGATGAGAAAACAAAGCAGGATTACTCCCACGGAGATCGGATACATTCCACCCAATAGCCTTGTGGTTTCTTTCAAGAACCTCCATCAGGCGAGATTCTTGTTCTTCGGTCAAAGATGAGCTGATAATGACCAGAAACTGTCGATGTAGACCCGCAAGGAAAGCATATTTCATATTTGGTGGCAATATCTTCAGCTTTGGTAAGGTAGACTCTGGTTCTGCTGAAACCTCATCTATGTGTATACTGGGATTTGTATCGGTAGTGGATTTATATGCAATATGGTTATCCACCATTTCAATATGCTCTAGAGTCGAACTACATAAGATGTCTAAAACATCATTCGACTTGATACTATGCTCATCCTCAGAATGACTAGAGGAAAACAACTCTGCTAAATGAAACTCTATCTCTATGTCATTTGAGGTGGAGGAATCGTGTAAACATTTTAATTCTGAAAGATCTACAATGAACTCCTCGGAAGTTTGATCCATCTGCTTCTCATCATCCATACTGAAATATAAGTTACCCTCGGAAGAACTGCTAGCTGTAGTTTTGTACCCATCCTCTGCTAGGAAATCTTGGGTCTCTACTTGATGCCTTTCAAGGTCGTCAAGACAAACCTCATCCATGTAATCACAGGTGGCTAAGGAACTCAAGAAATCTGAAGATGCATCACTAGATGTGTGTGATTCTCTCACCATCTCTATATGTACCTTCTCACCCTCGGTGTGAAAAGATACCTTCCCTGTATCATAATCAAAGAGAGCATTTGCGGTCTCTAGAAAAGGTCTCCCGAGAAAGATCGGGGTAAGGTGTACCTGTGTAGGGCAATCCATGTCCAGGACAATAAAGTCCACTGGGAACTGCATGTCCTGCACGGTTACGATAACGTTCCTTAATATTCCCTTATATCTCTTTACAGATCTATCAACAAACTGAAGGATCGCGCGGGATTTGTAAAGAGGACCTGACTTGAATTTGTCGAGTAAAGAGAATGGTATCAAATTGATCGAAGAACTGTCATCTAAGAGAGTGCGATCAAATTCGACATTTGCAATCTCGCATTTGACATAATGTGCTCCTGAATCCTTCTTCTTCTTAGGTAACTTATTCTGAATAGCACAGAATGTAGCCTTGGTCAAAACATGTTTCTCTGTATGTGCTCTCTTTTTCCTAAGCGTGGTGCATCGATTCTTCAACTGATTCTTGAGTGTAGGAAACTGATCCAAGGCATCGTGAAATGGGATCTTCAAAAGGATGTGATTTTTCAACAATCGTTAGTTCTCTGGAGTGACAACATTCTTTTTGGTGTTTTTGTTTCTTTTTCTAAACAAAGCGTCGGGAAAAGGAACAATTTCATGAATTAGAAAATCATACTTTTTATTCAATTAAGAATCAGCTTGTACATCGAGAGTTTCAGAATTATGTACAAAACACTCTAAAACAGAGGAAGAAAAATTTTTGTCGGGAGTATCTTCATGGTTTGGCGTGATATCATCGTCTGACTCGCCGGTGTCCATGTCAATAGTTTCGGCATCGCTCCCTTCTCTCTGATCTTCATGACGGTCCTTGTCCTCGTGAAAGTTCTCCTTCTCAGCATCAGAATGTGGTTGTTCATGGATTTGCTCTCGCTCCTCATCAAGTGCCCTCTCCTCTACTCCATCAGGTGCTTGTGGTGATCTGCCGCTCTTGATATGAATGAAGTTAGATAAAAATTCATCTGAGGATGAGCTGGGAGAGTGGTCTTCGGCACGATTAACTCATCTAGACCACGGTTAACCTGCTCCATTTTTGTCTTGTGTGCAATTTGGAGCATACTCAACATATCCATGACTTGATTTAGAGTCTGGGCATGTGAAGTCATCTCAGGCTCGGTGTGGTGACCCTGCCTTTCTACTCTCTCCTACCTTGGCATGTATTGCTGTGAGGTGGAAGGCAGGAAGGATCTTTGCAGTATAAAGGAAGATTTATGTTGCTGCTTATAATTATATGGGCTGTGAATGGTTAGTAGGATAATGATAAGAATGTGGTCTCTGATTAGCATGCTGTTGAGACTGTTGTTGCGTGAATTGTTGTCGATGCTGGAAGTGTGGACATCCATGCTGCGGATGACTGTATTGCTGCTATTGATGATGATGAGGTACACTCGGTTGCTGAATCGGAGTATACCAAATCCCATTGATCTCAAGAGTCGCTTGAGACTCAACATCCATACCTGCAACACTGGTGATCTGATTGAGACTGGCATGAGTCTGGTCCACATGCCAATCAATCTGCGGAGTCTCGGGTTCACTCTAAACAAAATGTATCTGACGGGTGGGTGGAGTGGGTAAAGTTCTCCGTGCAGGTTGTGCAATCGAAGAAGATTGGGCTTGTTGGTCCTGAGGTTGAAGCTCTGAAACCTTCTTCGTGAGATCACTCAACTACTAAGGTAGAGATGAGAGTTTCTCCAACTCTCGCAGCGGCTGTAAGTCCTGAACTTGTTTTTGAATCACATCCACCAATGTTAATTTCTCGCTAATGAAGCCCATGTTGGTGTTGGATTTAGACTCTGAGATGTTAGCCATCTTATGATGATCTCGATGATGTGATGGCTGAGGGGCTTTCTGGAATGCCCGAGTAGAGTCGACGACTCTCGATTTCTCTGCCATCCCTTCAAAGATGGACCAGACTAACTCGACATCCTTATTAAAATAGATGTCGCCACATGCGGCACTCACTAGCCCCTGAATCTCCGACTGGAGTCCACCAAAATAGTTTTGCACGAGCACCTTCATTGGTATCTCATCATGCGGGCATCTCTCCGTAAGATCTTTGAATCTGTCCCATGCCTCATGGAAAGACTCATTCGGATGCTGCGTGAAGTTGGATATCTGACTCCTTATCTCTGTCCTCCCCAGACGAAAATACTGATGCATGAATATGGACTTTAAATCGTCCCATGTAAAAACTTCCCTTCCTAGATGGCTCAACCAGTAAAGTGCTTTATCTGCTAAGTCGAAGGGAAAGGCTTTGAAGTGAACAGCCTCCTGCGTAACTCCTGGATAGTTAGTCGTATCACATATCATCTTGAACTGCTGCAGAAAGGTAAACGGCTCCTCTTTAGCATTCCCGTAAAACTTGGGAAGTAATGAGAAGAAGGACGATCTCAGCTTGTATGGCCCTTGATTCGGCGGTAGCGGAATCCAATGATGTAGCGTTCTCGCACCCGGGTCATACTCTTCTCGTAAAGTGGCGGGAACCACTGCAGGCGGTACTGGGTTCCGGCCCCTGCTCGCAACACGGCTATCTCAGCTCGCAACTCGTTCTGAGTTCTAAATTTTTCTTGTATCTGAATATTCATCTGTTGTAGGATGTCGAGAATTCCCGTCATGATCTCTGTGGCTCGATCTGGTCTTCCTTCATGGTACTCCTCAGCTGCTTGCCTCTCCTCTGCAGGTCCTTTGCCACGAGCCATCTGCATCAAGTCTTTTGGAAAAGAAAATCTCTCATAAGAACTCAGCGAAATGTCAGCTGGAGGTATTGATTATATCTTGAGGCAAAGGTCTGCCTCAAAAGATTGTCCGGGAGGCGAGGGAGTTTGGGTCTGACTCTCCTCGAGA
Organism: Ottelia alismoides; assembly: GCA_037367405.1. Classification (NCBI taxonomy): domain Eukaryota; kingdom Viridiplantae; phylum Streptophyta; class Magnoliopsida; order Alismatales; family Hydrocharitaceae; genus Ottelia; species Ottelia alismoides. The sequence goes on along the minus strand of JAZKJV010010296.1, from coordinate 1,245,527 downwards.
TCAGATGGGACCGATTCAGGAAGAGGGTCATCCCGAGCTTGTGAAGATGTACGGCTGACAGTGAACGACCGAGGGATCACAGAGTCTGAGCAGAAAAGCCGTCGAGACGTCATCTTCGATGTCAAGAGAGTGATCAGGAGAGCATGATTTACGATTCAAAAAAGATAGTAAATGCGTAAAAGCTGCGGAAACTCATGTACCACAAGCAAACACAAAGCAAAACCCCGTTTTCACCAACACAACCCGATGATGACCATAAGAGTTCGTCGTTTATCTTGTTGATTTTAGTATTGTATTAGTGTAAAGCCTTGAACTTAGCATATCTCGGATCCTATATAATAAGATCCGACTCATCAAAAGAAAACCAACGAAATTTGTTTCGTGTGAATCGGACTTCGTTTCGAATTGTTATGATTTTCAGAAGAAAGAGAAGTAAGGAATGCTAAGATGTCATTAACCCATAATGACTGTCATTAAGACTAATTAAACATGATTAAAGAAACAAATGACGGATTGAAAACCGCTAATGATCATTAGTAAACACTAATCAATAGTTAGCAAAAGATAAGCGTAAGCCGCGAAGGATAAACCGCGATTAATGAAAGTTAATCATGATTAGTGTTAATTAAGCGTCATTAGCGAATCTAGAATCCTCTGGAATGTTCTAACTTAAGCCTCAAGTTTGGGATAGGTTTTGGCCAAAACCATGGGCCAAAACCATGGGCTGCTAAACCATGGTTTTCTAACCATGGTTAGTGGTTTTTCGGGGCCTATAAATAGACCCCCCACCCATTCATTCTCTACGACTTCCACTACCACCACCACCCCAAGGGCTAGGGTCGAGAGGTTGGGAGGAGGAGTGGGAGGCGAGGGAGCAGCGCTAGCGAAGCGCTACCGGGAGAACGAGAAGGAGAAAGGTACGATCCTCTCTTAGTTTGCTTCGTAATCTAGGCTTTCAATTCATCCTCTTGTTCTTCCAAGTTTTGTTCTTGATTCATCTTTCTTTCCGATTTGTTTTTCTGTTGTGGATCGAGGAGAAATCTGTGTAACACCCTACTTAGGTGCGGGCGGATATGCACGTCAGTGACCCTACGATTCGTCACACGTTCACTCATCTAAGACGCGTGATGTCTACTGATTTTCCATCGTTTATGTTTTTGTTCTTTCTATTATGCTTTTATTATTATTTTGATGGAGAAATCTGTGTAATACCCTACTTAGGTGCGGGCGGCTATGCACGTCAGTGACCCTGTGATTCGTCACACGTTCACTCACCTAAGATGCGTGTTGTGTTTGAGTATATTCTTTCGGTTTTGCTGTTGTTTTCCTCACGATTGATTTTATAGAGGAAACTCTTTTCATTTTTATTTTGAAATATGTCCCGATATAAGGGGAAACTCTGCCGAAATTTTCCAAGAAATATGTCCCGATATAAGGGGAAACTCTACCAAAATTTTCCGAGAAATATGTCCCGATATAAGGGGAAACTCTGCCGAAATTTTAAGAGAAAATATGTTTTTGGTGTTCTTCACGTTCTTCGCGTTCTTGACACGTTCTTAACGTTTTTGATACGAAAATGAAATTCGATCTTTTCAGGATCCTTAAAATAGCCTTTCTAAAAAACGAAACACGATAAAGCCTTGCATACACGAGAGAGAGCTCAATTAGGTAACGAAATCCTTCCCTTTGGTGTTGGGTTTTCATACGAATTTATTGAAATTCATGATTTTGTGTTCTTTGCTACAAAGAACCCTAATTTTGGCTATTTTTGAAAAAGTCTGAAGAATTGCTTTGTGATTCCCACTAAAATAAGGTTTAAGCATCAAATTGATGCGTTGGCTTTGAGAGTTAGGGTTTGGGAGTTAAAATAGGCATAAATACGAGTATATATGTTTATGAATAATTTACATGTGAGTCTATACCAAGTGTTGTTGATTATGCATGTCGAAGACTTAACGAAAGAATTACATCATGGGAATTGATGTGGTTTGAGTTAGATCCTGAAAAGGATCGTGTGTCACGTTAAGGATGACTGGGAATAGAACTACAGGTCGGGCATGCAACCTGTAGGTTTGTCGGAAGGAACCCGTATTGGCGTTTCCCTACCTAGGTGGTACACGGTTGCCCTGTTATGAAAGTGCACACAAATTGAATGTTTTGCAATGCGTGGTACCGGGAGCCAATATATTCGGGTTGGAACGACGGAAGATGTGGTCGTGCCATGTGGAGGCACAGGTGGTTCAATAGCGGCTGGGTCACGATAATATGTATTTAAAGCTGCTAGGTTATATGATTAAATGTTAGCCTGAGGTTTTAAGCAACCGAGTCCTCGAGGACGGTGTGCTCCTTTGATTTTCCAGGTTGAGGGTTTGAGACCCTGTTTAATAAAAGAAAAGGAAATTGTCGGGGTAGTATTGGAGGATTGGTTGAGGCTACGTGCGGTGGCCACAGCTTCAGAGTCCAAGAATGGTGGGGTTCCCCTCGACTAATCCTCGATGTGGAATATAAAGGAATAAGACTTAAATTAATGAGAAGGAATGAAATTTTTGTGATATCAAGTTTTGAAAAATTACCCAATTTGTTTGCTTTTCTCTTCTTCGTTACTTAGCATTCGCTAATTTTTTATCATATGATTTATGGAAAACCCAACAGGTATCGGTGAGCCATCGCAAAGACTTTAAAAATTACATCCAGCTTACATAATAGACATCCAGCCAGCCACAGTAGCTTTACTCTTTACGGTAGTTAGTAATCTTTTGTATATTTTCCTTTCAAGCTGATGTACATGTAAATGGTTATAGTGGGACAGTGTATCATTTGAACTTTATTTTGTGAATAGAAAAGTGTTGAAATAATTTCTTCTGAGTATTTTTATTTGCAGTCTATTTCTGAATGTTAGTTGTGATTGCTGAATAAATTATTGTTGAGTAACCAGATCCGGATATGGGAGGATCCGACGGCACGGGGAAACGGGGTCGCGACAGATTGGTATCAGAGCCAGGTTACCTCAATAATTTATGTAGTAATTATCAACTATGAGCGGTATTCAGAAAACTAAGGTTGTATTAAGATCCTTTGATCTTAATAACTGAATGCAGTACCATTCACAAGTCATTGTCCCTCATGTACATCATGCTAAGACATATAGGAACTGACCTTTGACCTTGACTCATCTCAGGATCATGGAAGATCAAGACGTGTCTAGACAATTAGCAGCTATGATGGAAATGCTCCAAGACATGGGGCAAAGGCAACAAGCATTAGAGGAGAGGCTCAATGCACAGGCTGAGAGACCCGAGGCATCTAAGCCTGCGGATGCCAGGATTGAAGGTTCTGTCCATCTTTCTGAGGAAGAATCTAGTTACCATCCTTCAACTGAATCTGCTCCTACCCCGGTTAAAGAAGCAATGGAGAAGGCCCTTCTTAGACACCAAACATTACTAGATAATTACCGAAAGGGAAAAATTCCTCGATTCAAAGGTGTAGAGACACCTGCCGAGGCTGAGTTATGGCTTGATGATGTTACTAGGATGTTGAGGATAATCCATGCACCAGTTGACACCTGGGTGCACTTTGCTGATTACTCCCTAGCAGATTATGCACGATGATGGTGGAGAGCAATTTCCAAGAAGCTTGCAGATCCTGTTCCATGGGATATCTTTGAAGAGAGGTTCCGAGCTCACTTTTGTCCCTCTCATTGGGAAGAATTAAAGAGGAGAGAGTTGGCTTCTCTGAATCAGGGTTCTAAGACCGTACGAGATTATCATATCCACTTTGTTGAACTACTACGGTACTCACCAACTCTAGAAGCTTCACCACAAGAGTGTCTTACCAAATTTGTTAGCGGTCTTCAAGGAGATTTACGAGAAAAGCTTGCTAGTTTTAGAGCTACAACCGTAGATGAAGCAATAGACATTGCCTCTCGTATTGAGATGGAGAGGGATGAAAACCGCCAAAGAAGAAGTTTCCACTTTAATGGTGGACCATCCAAAAGCAAGGTACATTATAATCGTAGAGATCGTCGCTATCATCCAGCCGGTTCTAATATAAGCTCACCACAGACCTTGGGTCAGGAATTATCAGGAAGAAGGGGTTTCTCTAGACCTCCACTATATCCTCGTGACTCAACTGCAGGAGCTAGCACCTCTGTGGCTGGATCTTCAGCTCAAACAGGAGCACGTGTGTGTTTTTATTGTCATCAGCAAGGCGACATCAAGAAAGATTGTCCAAAGTTGAGAGGTTCAGGGTTTAAATCAACCCTAATTAACAGTATAACATCCAACTCGAGCAATGGAGCAACACACGGAGGAAGACATGGTAGAGGTCGGGGCTCACAAGGAGCGTCTCCTACACAACAACCACCACAAAGTGTTGCGAGCTCTAGCTTGCCTATTCCTAATGGCCAACTAAATGCAATTACTGAGGAACAAGCCTACCACTCAGGCACAGTCGTACGAGGTACCGTTACTATTTATGGCCTTTCAGTACATGCTTTATTTGATTCTGGTGCGTCACATTCATTTATTGCTCGACGGTTAGTACCCGCTTTGGGTAAGATACCAGTAGAAGTACAACAGTCCTATCTGATCAAGGGACCAGGAGGACAAGTATTTATATTTCGAGAAATCCTGGATAATTGTATAATACTGATAACGGGACATCAGTTACCTGTTTCACTACTACTAATAGAAATGGAGGACTTTGATCTTATCCTAGGGATGGATTGACTAGAAAGGCATCATGCATGTCTTGATTGTTTTCAGAAGACGGTAACGTTTCACCTTCCTAACTCGATAGAGTTCCAGTTTATTGGAAAGACATCCAATGATAATATTGAATATATCTCTACATTGAAGGCACAACAGTTGTTAGAGCAAGGGTGCCAAGGTTATTTAGCCTATGTAACCACTACATCGGGGTCAGACAGAATGATGGAAGAAATACCTATAGTATGCGAGTTTCCTGATGTATTTCCAGAGGAACTACCTGGATTACCACCTGAGCGAGAGATTGAATTTGAAATCTCTCTCATACCTGATACTCAGCCTATCTCTATCCCTCCGTATAGGATGGCACCAGCTGAGTTACGAGAGTTAAAGGTACAGTTGCAAGAATTGTTAGATAAAGGATTCATTCGTCCTAGTACTTCACCATGGGGTGCACCTGTCCTATTTGTCAGAAAAAAGGATGGGTCGATGCGGTTGTGCATTGACTATAGACAACTAAACAAGAGGACAATAAAGAATAAGTATCCACTGCCGAGAATAGATGATCTCTTTGATCAGTTACAGGGTTCAACTGTGTATTCCAAGATTGATTTAAGATCTGGATACCATCAGTTGAAAATTAAATATTCAGATAATCCCAAGACAGCTTTTCGAACTAGATACGAGCATTATGAATTCTTAGTCATTCTTTTTGGACTAACAAATGCCCCAGCAGCCTTCATGGATCTCATTAATAGAGTATTCAAGGAGTTCTTAGATTACTTTGTAGTAGTCTTTTTTGATGATGTGCTTATTTACTCCAAGGATAAGTATCTGCATGAACACCACCTTAGGCGGGCACTTGAAACTCTAAGGAAGAACAAACTGTATGCTAAATATAACAAATGTGACTTCTGGCTATCTGAAGTATCTTTCTTAGGCCATGGTATTTCTGGGGAAGGTATATCAGTTGATCCTACAAAGGTTAGTGCGGTGATGAGTTGGGAACGTCCGAAGACTGTCACAGAAATACGATCTTTTCTGGGATTAGCTGGATATTATAGAAGATTCGTGAAGCACTTTTCACGAATAGCATTGCCAATGACTAGACTAACTCAGAAGGAGGTCCTATTCTTATGGTCTGATACATGTGAAGCTAGTTTTCAGACACTGAAAGAATGCCTAACATCTGCACCAATCCTTACTCTACCCTCCGGGAGAGAAGGGTTTACAGTGTACACTAACGCATCTAAAGAAGGACTTGGGACGGTTCTTATGCAACATGGTAAGGTAGTTGCGTATGCATCACGACAGCTCAGGACACATGAGAAAAACTACCCAACACATGACCTTGAATTAGCTACCGTAGTTTTCGCTTTAAAGATATGGAGATACTATCTGTATGGTATTACTTTTGAAATCTTCACCGATCATAAAAGCTTGAAATATCTGTTTGATCAAAAGGAGCTCAATATGAGACAGAGATGGTGGCTAGAGTTGTTGAAAGATTATGATTGCACTATCTCCTACCACCCTGATAAGGGGAACGTCGTAGCAGATGCCCTTAGTAGAAGAACTTATTCACCTGGGTTAGTGAGTACTATCCACTTCTGGGGTTTACTATCAACGTTAAGTGAATGGAAACCATTTGATAGTAGTGTTGATACTATAACTATTCCTCGTCGATACAAACCAGAGATCTGGGAGAAAATAAAGAAAGTACAGGAGGATGATCCAGTCCTTAAAGACTTGAAACAACAACTTGAGAAGAATGAGATAGAGGGATTCCAGACACAAGATGGGTTACTCTATAACCATCACAGAGCTTGTGTACCAGACATACCTGAACTGAGGAAAGACATTTTACGTGAAGCTCATTGTTCTAGATTATTAATTCATCCAGGAATTACGAAGATGTATAAGGATCTTCATTCCTACTTCTGGTGGCCAGGAATGAAGAAAGATGTTGCAGTGTTTGTGAATTCATGTTTTACTTGCCAGCAAGTAAAGGCTTCATACCAAAAGCCACCAGGTTTATTGCAACCCCTTCCTATACCTGAATGGAAATGGGAAAGCATTTCCATGGATTTCGTTACTGGCTTACCTCAGACGACTGGTAGTAAAGATTGTATCTGGGTTATAATAGATCGTCTGACAAAGGTAGCACACTTCATTCCGATAAGCTTATCTTTCACTCCAGACCAGCTTGCTGAGTTATATATTACACATGTGATTCGCCTCCATGGTATCCCAAAGGAAGTAGTTTCCGATCGAGATTCACGATTCACCTCACACTATTGGGAGAACTTCATGAAATCCTTAGGTACGCAATTATGCTTGAGCTCAGCATATCATCCACAAACAGACGATCAGTCAGAACGTACAATTCAGAAACTAGAGGATATGCTACGAGCATGTGCCTTAGAATGGAAGGGATCGTGGATTAAACATTTGCCTCTTGCAGAATTCACCTACAATAATAGTTACCATACAAGTATTGGCATTGCACCATTTGAAGCACCATATGGACGAAGGTGTACTACTCCTTTGTGTTGGGAAGAGGTCGGAATAAAGAACCTTTATGATTCAGATAGACTTCAAGAGACACGGGAAGCTGTAGAGCTTGCTAGAAAAAGACTATTAACTGCCCAGAGTCGCCAGAAAAGTTATAGTGATACCGGGCGAATAGACCTTGAATTTGAGTTAGGTGACTTTGTATTTCTCAAAGTATCACCTATGAAGGGTGTTCAGAGGTTTGGCTTGCATGGGAAGTTAGCACCCAGGTTCGTGGGTCCCTTTGAAATTATTCAACGGGTTGGAAAAGTGGCATATAGACTTGCACTTCCTCCACATCTTTCGGCAATACATGATGTATTTTATGTATCAAATTTGAGAAAGTACATTAGGGATCCAGAGCATAAGATAAGTTATGATGATTTACATGTTGAGCCAGACTTGACATACCAAGAGACACATGTGCAAATACTTGAAAGGGATATCAAGAAGTTGAGAAACAAAGAGGTGACTTTAGTTAAAGTATTGTGGCGGAACCAAGAGTTTGAAGAAGCCACATGGGAACCTGAGGCAGAAATGAGAGAGAAATACCCGTAATTGTTTGAATGATAACACTATGTATCATGTATGTTCATATGAAATGAAATGGTGTTCATTCTCTTTAAGGTTGTTATGGTTTCAATCCTCTTTAAGATTGTTATGCCTGTATTTCTAGTCTCGAGGATGAGACTTCCTTTAAGGTTGTTATAATTGTAAAGCCTTGAACTTGGCATATCTCGGATCTATATAATAAGATCCGGCTCGTCAAAAGAAAACCAACGAAATTTGTTTCGTGTGAATCGGACTTCGTTTCAAATTGTTATGATTTTCGAAAGAAAGAGAAGGAAGGCTAAGATGTCATTAACCCATAATGACTATCATTAAGACTAATTAAATATGATTAAAGAAACTAATGACAGATTGAAAACCGCTAATGATCATTAGTAAACACTAATCAATAATTAGCAAAAGATAAGCGTAAGCTGCGAAGGATTAATCGCGATTAGTGAAAGTTAATCATGATTAGTGTTAATTAAGCGTCATTAGCGAATCTAGAATCCTCTGGAATGTTCTAACTTAAGCCCCAAGTTTGGAATAGGTTTTGGCCAAAACCATGGGCCAAAACCATGGGCTGCTAAACCATGGTTAAGACCTAAACCATGGTTTTCTAACCATGGTTAGTGGTTTTCCGAGGCCTATAAATAGACCCCCCACCCATTCATTCTATACGACTTCCACTACCACCACCACCCCAAGGGCTAGGGTCGAGAGGTCGGGAGGAGGAGTGGGAGGCGAGGGAGGAGTGCTAGCGAAGCGCTGCTGGGAGAACGAGAAGGAGAAAGGTACGATCCTCTCTTAGTTTGCTTCGTAAGCTAGGCTTTCAATTCATCCTCTTGTTCTTCCAAGTTTTGTTCTTGATTCATCTTTCTTTCCGATTTTTTTTCCTGTTGTGGATCGAGGAGAAATCTGTGTAACACCCTACTTTGGTGCGGGCGGCTATGCACATCAGTGACCCTGTGATTCGTCACACATTCACTCATCTAAGACGCGTGGTGTCTACCGATTCTCCATCGTTTATGTTTCTGTTCTTTCTATTATGCTTTTATAATTATTTTGATGGAGAAATCTGTGTAATACCCTACTTAGATGCGGGCGGCTATGCACGTCAGTGACCCTGTGATTCGTCACACGTTCACTCACCTAAGATGCGTGGTGTCTACCGATTCTTCATCTCTTGTTGTTTGAGTATATTCTTTCGGTTTTGCTGTTGTTTTCCTCACGATTGATTTTATAGAGGAAACTCTTTTCATTTTTATTTTGAAATAGGTCCCGATATAAGGGGAAACTCTGCCGAAATTTTCCGAGAAATATGTCCCGATATAAGGGGAAACTCTGCCAAAATTTTAAGAGAAAATATGTTCTTGGTGTTCTTCGTGTTCTTCACGTTCTTCGTGTTCTTCGTTCGTTCTTCGCGTTCTTGACACGTTCTTAACGTTTTTGATACGAAAATGAAATTCGATCTTTTCAGGATCCTTAAAATAGCCTTTCTAAAAAACGAAACACGATAAAGCCTTGCATACACGAGAGAGAGCTCAATTAGGTAACCGCGGTAAAAACAACGCTTCCCCATCAACGGTGCCATTTTGATGAAGCTCAGATCTGATTACGGTTAATAATTGTGTCGTCGATGTAGAGAACTGCAAAGAGATGCGAGTTGATCAAACAAAAATCGGTTAAAATAGGAGAGAGGGAGAGAGTGAATTAATCAACTTCTCTCATATTTAACCTTACACTATTTTATTTATCCAGGTAAGTGTGCTTGGGTCGAACATAAGGAAGCATAATGTTTTAACTACAGTTTTCTAGACAAGATATAAATTCCAACAAAAAATTCTCTTTTTATTCTTGAATTTACAATGAAAGAAGTTGAAACAAATTCGGTTGAAAACAAACTCGAGAAGGCGAAAATTAAAACCACATAAGAAAGCGACGAAAAATTCTGGAAAAATAATCGAAAAATATCTTGAGCAGTTATCATGCTACCTTTAAAAAACGCCGAAAAAATACGGAAAATTCGAGGTCCAATGAGCTCCTACAAGCCAGGGGCATAACTGGAAAGAAAAGTTTAATGTTTTTATTACAGAACGGTCCATGTGAGGACTAAAATGCGAAAGAAACAAGTTTTATTACAATTAGGTCCCCATGCAGGGACTTAATTGCAATTCTGGAAACTCTGGAGCTCGTCTGAAGTTCTGGAAGTCGGTGGGGTTTATGCTGTAAATTTTCTACCAATTCGGCTTGGACGGTGGAGATCAGAAGAAGTGGCACGATCTGGGCCGTCAAAACCTGCCATGTGTCACCAGCCTGTGCTTCCTGGCATTCTTGCTATTCTTGAGCTACTTGACACGCCTCATGGTGGTGGCTTCTTCTTCGAATGTTTGTCAATCAACGGAGATGATCTGGGGCCTCCGGCGAGGCCAGAGGGGTGGCTCCTCCACCCCTCGAGATCGCCCACAGTGGTGATGAGTCGGAGATGGCTGACAACGGTGGAAGAACGACTGATGAAGATGACAGTCCCGTTGCTTTGCTCCTGGAGCTAAGTTTGTTGCTCCTTCTTTGATGACGATATGCGTGAAGATTGAAGGCTTTAAATGCCTTGCATTTGCTCTAGATTCCATATTGATCTGCAAAGAGTATATAAATGCTCGATTCTCTCAAGAATTTGCCAACAATTATTAAGAATTGCAAGATCAAAAGGTGTGTTTCCAGAATTAGTGAAGAAGGTTATGAATGGTAGCGAAGAGACGCGAGTTGGTTTATTCAAATTGATGTTGAATATGGTATTTTGATGTGCGTTTAAAAACAATGATTAAGTAACCTAACCAGTTGATTATCCATGCTAATCGTGGCACACAGATCGAGAAAGACTGTATCAAAGATAGATGAAGTACCTGTGGTTGCAGGGTGTAGAACCGCTACAGGTCTTCGCTCGACGGGGTGGCTTCCCGGAGCTCTACGCACGCTACGCAGCGATGCAAGGTGACGTTCGACACCTTGGAACCTCCTCCGATCACCTGCCTTCCACGGGGGCCAAGGATGAGGAGCTGTCATCTCCTTAGATGGCCGGAATTAAAGGAGGAAGTTTGGTGCTCGGCCACTGGAACTGGAGTTCTAGTTGGTTAGGGGAGAGTTAGTTGGATTTTGCAAACTTCAAGGGTATAGATGAATTGCTTGGGCCTCAAGTCTAATCCAAGGATGGGCGTGTGTTAGGGATGTTAGGAGAAGAGAATGAAGGGATTTGACTGATGGAAGTAGTTGTGAAGTGCACGGGAAAATTTGGTGAAAATGGTTGGTTCAAACAGAAGTTGCACCGACTTCATGGAGAAGAAGCACCAGGTGTTGACACGTGCCAGCACCTGGTTGGCCAGAGTGTAAATTCCATATAAATTATATAATAAATAGTAAATAATGTTATTTTAAATAAGTATAAAAACGTAAAATGTAAATAATTAACTTATCTAATTTATGGAATAATTACTTTTCGTAAATAATAAATATTATATTACTAAATGAGTATAAATAATGCCTAATAAATAGGTATTGAATTTTTTAATTCAATAAATAATTAATTATTTTTAAATTTTATATTTTCCTAATTATTAGAATAATAAATAAAGTCTTCGTGAATTTTTATGGTTTTTATTATATTAGTTTACATAGATTAATAAATACAAGTATGAGTTATACAGTTTAATTTCATCTATAATTTAGTGTTTTTTATTTAATTAAAATAATAAATAAGTTCCAAAAAATCTGAAATAAATCAAGGTTAACTTACAATATCATGAAAATAATTAGAAATTATAAAATTAATAAAATTGTAAATGGTGTGTTCTTAATAAAATAAATAGCCCAGAAACATCGTTATCGTTACGTCCCAAAACCGACTTTTTGCGAACGGACTTCGATTTTAGTGAAATTACCTTCATTAATTAGAGAATATTATTTTATGAACTTTAATGGTAAGTAGAGTGAAATTGGAGTTCGTATGAGGAAGTTATGAGGTTCGGAAGTTGAGGATTTGACAATTTAAAAGTTAGATTTCTTGGAATATATGCTTTATAATATTTTTAACTTATTTTTATATTTTTATATACATTTTTAGAAATAATTAATAAAAGATTTTGGTTAAAAATATGTACATATGAATTAATTAAAAATCAATGAAGATTTTGTATTTATTGATAAATAGTGGAAAGTGTGTGAAGTGTATATTAATTTATTTTTATGGTTTTCTTTCCTTATCTTCCCCTACTTATTGGTTTGTCGACCAATCCATGCAGACTTGGTCTCGGGAGTTAGGTTATATAAATATATCTTGCAGCTATATTTATATTATCTGAGTCATATTGTACATATATACATATCTACAATCTGCCTTATTTTCTTTTCTTTATTCTTTATTTATTTCCATGTTTTTGATGCATAAAAGTGCATTTTTATTCATGAATGAGGTATTGATAAAAGATGGGAATTAATGCATATTTGCATGTATTTGTTATGGGTTTTAAGACAAAATGCAACAGAAATGTTAATGAATCATGGATTCATCACTGAACCCAAACCTCCGGTGAGTCGTTATGAAAGAAATCACAAAGTGGTGTAATGCACGATTTATCTATGCAATCTCTGATTAAAAATGGGTAAGTCCATTGCATGTTCTTCCCAAGAAATTAGGGATATGAGATTCTGACCATAGTGCCTACTTCTTAGCGCGTATGTGTGGATTATAGGCGTCTGAATCTAGCGACCAACAAAGATTACTTCCCTTTGTATTTCATTAATCTGATAGTTGAAAGACTTGCGGTAAAGGAATATTTCAATTTCGTTGATGGGTATTTTGGATAAAATCAAGTTGCTATAGCCCCTAAAGACCAAGAGAACACATTTTTACCTGTACATTTGGGAGGTACACTTTCATATACATATTGTTCGGACTGTGTAATTCCCCTTCTACAATTCAAATATGTATGCTGGTCATATTTTGTAGACATACTAGCCAGTTTTCTTGAGGTATTCATGGAAGACTTCTTGGTCTACGGAGATAACTTTGATCAGTTCTTAACATGTTTTGATGAGTACTTCAGCAATGGCGCTAAGTCAGTCTTGTGCTCCCATGGGAGAAGAGTCACTTTATGGTGACTAAAGAATTTGTGTTGGGTCATGTTATCTCCAAACGAGGCATGGTTGTTGACCTGGCCATGGTGGAAGTTATATCAAAACTTGAGCCACCCACTTCACTGAAATAAGTCCAATCATTTTTTAGGCATGCCGATTTTTACTGAAGGTTCATTAAATATTTCAGCAAGATTACTAGACCATTGATATAACTCTTTATCAAGTACAATGAGTTTTATTGTAGTGACAAAGTGCTCCATGCCTTTCATCAGCTGAAAGAGATAATCACCAAGACTCATGTCCTACAACCCCCTGATTGGTCTCTTCCATTTGAGATCATGATGGATGCATCTAATTATGTTATTGGGGATGTGTTGGGATAGCAACGGGATTGATGGTTGTTTGCCATTTACTACGATGGCATAACTCTGGGTGAAGCCTAGAGGAGTTATAGTGTGACAGAAAAAAAGTTGATAGTCGTAGTTTTTGTACTGGAAAGATTCAGGTCACACTTGCTCAACTCAAAAGTAATCATATACACTGATCATCCTGCCATACGGTACCTTTCCAAAGTCACTGAAGCAGTTAATCCTGAGCAGAATGTCATTTCTGCCACTGAGATATTACCAGATGAATACATACTATCAGTCACCTCTCTCCCATTGTGCACCAATATCGTGAACTACCTTGTGTCCAAGGAAGTTCCACAAGACTGTCAAAGCTGAAAGTGGACAAATTCATGTTTGATGTACATTTATCAATGAGAAATCCTCATTTGTTGCGTGAAGGTGTACTATATCTGGTGAAGATTTATTCTTGTGGAAGAGTATATAATTGTCATGAATCACTACTATAAATTTGAATTTGGTGAACACCATTTTTGAAAGTGGATAGTAGCCAAAGTTCTTCAATGTGGCCTTTGGTGGTCGACTCTTTTCAAATATGATATTGATTATGTCAAAGGATGTATTGATTGCTAGAAGAAGTGCAACACCATCATTTCTTGTGACACCATACCTCTCAAATATATTCAGATCTCAGATGTCTTTGATGCATGGGGTATCGATTTCATGGGTTTGTTTCCGAATAGTCAGGGCTATGAGTACATCTTGCTAGATGTCGATTATGTTAGTCGATGGGTGGAGTCTATCCCCGCTCAAGCCATAAACAACCGTAAGATCTGTCAGTTCCTCAAAAATAACACCATTGCATGGTTTGGGATTCCTAAGATACTTATATCATATCTAAAAAGTAGTTTCATAAATAAAGAGGTTAACAAGCCGACCAAGGAGTAGGTATAGAACACTGTATCGCATATCCTTACCAACGGCATACTATTGGATTGACTGAGTGTTTCAAATAAGGATATTAAAACAATTTTGTGGAAACTTGTATATCATGATCGTAAGAACTGGTTATAGTTGCTTAACTCAATTCTGTGAGCTTATCATATTGCGTGGAAGTCTCCATTCGCATTTCTTCCTATTACTTTGTTTATGGAAAGCCTTGCCATTTACCATTAGAAGACATTCATAAATCCTTGTGGGTAGTCAGTGTATGTAATATGCACAAAGACAAAGCCGGGAAGAACCGAAAACTTGATCTAAATCATATGTTGGAATTCATAGACTCTACATATGACAACACACTCATGAATAAAGAAAAGGTCAAGTGATTGCATGACATGCATATTAGATGAAAGACCTTTGAACCGAATAAAAAATTGTGGTTGTTTGATGCTAAGTTAAAATTGTTTCTAGTCAAGCTGAAGAGTAAGTAGTCAAGACTCTTCATCATGAAAAATGTCTGTGACAATGGTATCATTGTAATTTATAGCTTGTCATCTAATGCACAATCTTTTGTAGTAAACGGATAACTGTAGAAACCATATCTTAAGCATGCCACTTTTTTGTCCGTTGTCGACACAATTCAGGTTACAAATCAGAAAGCGCTCCAGACTAGTGATGGACCATACAAATAGAAAAGCCAAAAATATCATTTCTTATCCTTCTTTTCTTCTTTTATTCTTTTCACTTCGTTTTCTATTTTTTCATTTGCTTAGTCATCCCTTCCATTATTGTTATACTTAGGACATGCTTCATCCTAAGTATAGTGGGGTGACTAACTTGGGTGTTCATTCTTTGATCCCTCATCTATCTCTCAACTTGTTGATATCCTATCTATACTTAAGGATATCTTAACCAAAGTTTACGATGAGATAGGTTGAGTCGATGATTTTGTACATTCTAACCCTCAATCATCCCTAAGGTTTGCAGAGTCTGTTATACTACATATTATTTAACCCTATTTATAGGGGGATAACCGACATCATATTCTCTGAGTCATTGTAGTCTAGGATTTTCTACACTCAATACACACTAACTCTTTTTTCAATTTCAAAAAACAGATAAAATTTAAAAAAACCAAAATACATAAAAAATTTGCAAAATATTTTCTAAAATTTCCATAAAAATTCGCAAAACATTTCAAAAAATCCATAAAAAGTCCAAATAAGCAAATAAATTCATAAAAATATTCCCTTACATTGCATTAGCATTGTTCTGAATAGTTCCAACAATTGAACAAGACCAAATAAAATTTGAAGAGTGGAGCTTGGTCTAGATCTAAATCCACCTAATTTTAGAGGAACATGTTAAGAACTGGAATTGAGAAGCTTGATATCATTATGACTTAATTCTTTAGGTTCTATGAGACTGTGTCAATTCAGTGTGACTAACTAGAACTCTTCATGTCATCCGTTTGATTCTTGAGACAATGGTTTGACTCAAAACCTCGCACTAAATACCTAGATCAACCAAGATAGGTTGTTGAAAAATCTAGGAGTCTATGTCTGACTATACTAATCTGCTTCGTCATGGATGGCTCAGAAGCCATTCTTGTGGATTGTCGAAACTGACACTTTAACCTACTATTTCTCTAGTATCATGGGCATCTAATGAAATTCAGTAAAATCGAAATTCGGTTCAAAAACCGTGGTAAAAACAACGCTTCCCCATCAACGGTGCCATTTTGATGAAGCTCAGATCTGATTACGGTTAATAATTGTGTCGTCGATGTAGAGAACTGCAAAGAGATGCGAGTTGATCAAACAAAAATCGGTTAAAATAGGAGAGAGGGAGAGAGTGAATTAATCGACTTCTCTCATATTTAACCTTACACTATTTTATTTATCCAGGTAAGTGTGCCTGGGTCGAACATAAGGAAGCATAATGTTTTAACTACAGTTTTCTAGACAAGATATAAATTCCAACAAAAAATTCTCTTTTTATTCTTGAATTTACAATGAAAGAAGTTGAAACAAATTCGGTTGAAAACAAACTCGAGAAGGCGAAAATTAAAACCACATAAGAAAGCGACGAAAAATTCTGGAAAAATAATCGAAAAATATCTTGAGCAGTTATCATGCTACCTTTAAAAAATGCTGAAAAAATACGGAAAATTCGAGGTCCAATGAGCTCCTACAAGCCAGGGGCATCACTGGAAAGAAAAGTTTAATGTTTTTATTACAGAACAGTCCATGTGAGGACTAAAATGCGAAAGAAACAAGTTTTATTACAATTAGGTCCCCATGCAGGGACCTAATTGCAATTCTGGTAACTCTGGAGCTCGTCTGAAGTTCTGGAAGTCGGTGGGGTTTATGCTGTAAATTTTCTACCAATTCGGCTTGGACGGTGGAGATCAGAAGAAGTGGCACGATCTGGGCCGTCAAAACCTGCCATGTGTCACCAGCTTGTGCTTCCTGGCATTCTTGCTATTCTTGAGCTACTTGACACGCCTCATGGTGGTGGCTTCTTCTTCGAATGTTTGTCAATCAACGGAGATGATCTGGGGCCTCCGGCGAGGCCAGAGGGGTGGCTCCTCCACCCCTCGAGATCGCCCACAGTGGTGATGAGTCGGAGATGGCTGACAACGGTGGAAGAACGACTGATGAAGATGACAGTCCCGTTGCTTTGCTCCTGGAGCTAAGTTTGTTGCTCCTTCTTTGATGATGATATGCGTGAAGATTGAAGGCTTCAAATGCCTTGCATTTGCTCCAGATTCCATATTGATCTGCAAAGAGTATATAAATGCTCGATTCTCTCAAGAATTTGCTAACAATTATTAAGAATTGCAAGATCAAAAGGTGTGTTTCCAGAATTAGTGAAGAAGGTTATGAATGGTAGAGAAGAGACGCGAGTTGGTTTATTCAAATTGATGTTGAATATGGTATTTTGATGTGCGTTTAAAAACAATGATTAAGTAACCTAACCAGTTGATTATCCATGCTAATCGTGGCACACAGATCGAGAAAGACGGTATCAAAGATAGATGAAGTACCTGTGGTTGCAGGGTGTGGAACCGCTACAGGTCTTCGCTCGACGGGGTGGCTTCCCGGAGCTCTACGCACGCTACGCAGCGATGCAAGGTGACGTTCGACACCTTGGAACCTCCTCCGATCACCTGCCTTCCACGGGGGCCAAGGATGAGGAGCTGTCATCTCCTTAGATGGCCGGAATTAAAGGAGGAAGTTTGGTGCTCGGCCACTGGAACTGGAGTTCTAGTTGGTTAGGGGAGAGTTAGTTGGATTTTGCAAACTTCAAGGGTATTTATAGATGAATTGCTTGGGCCTCAAGGCTAATCCAAGGATGGGCGTGTGTTAGGGATGTTAGGAGAAGAGAATGATGGGATTTGACTGATGGAAGTAGTTGTGAAGTGCACGGGAAAATTTGGTGAAAATGGCTGGTTCAAACAGAAGTTGCACCGACTTCATGGAGAAGAAGCACCAGGTGTTGACACGTGCCAGCACCTGGTTGGCCAGAGTGTAAATTCCATATAAATTATATAATAAATAGTAAATAATGTTATTTTAAATAAGTATAAAAATGTAAAATGTAAATAATTAACTTATCTAATTTATGGAATAATTAATTTTCGTAAATAATAAATATTATATTACTAAATGAGTATAAATAATGCCTAATAAATAGGTATTGAATTTTTTTAATTCAATAAATAATTAATTATTTTTAATTTTTATATTTTCCTAATTATTAGAATAATAAATAAAGTCTTCGTGAATTTTTATGGTTTTTATTATATTAGTTTACATAGATTAATAAATACAAGTATGAGTTATACAATTTAATTTCATCTATAATTTAGTGTTTTTTATTTAATTAAAATAATAAATAAGTTCCAAAAAATCTGAAATAAATCAAGGTTAACTTACAATATCATGAAAATAATTAGAAATTATAAAATTAATAAAATTGTAAATAATGTGTTCTTAATAAAATAAATAGCCCAGAAACATCGTTATCGTTACGTCCCAAAACCGACTTTTTGCGAACGGACTTCGATTTTAGTGAAATTACCTTCATTAATTAGAGAATATTATTTTATGAACTTTAATGGTAAGTAGAGTGAAATTGGAGTTCGTATGAGGAAGTTATGAGGTTCGGAAGTTGAGGATTTGACAATTTAAAAGTTAGATTTCTTGGAATATATGCTTTATAATATTTTTAACTTATTTTTATATTTTTATATACATTTTTAGAAATAATTAATAAAAGATTTTGGTTAAAAATATGTACATATGAATTAATTAAAAATCAATGAAGATTTTGTATTTATTGATAAATAGTGGAAAGTGTGTGAAGTGTATATTAATTTATTTTTATGGTTTTCTTTCCTTATCTTCCCCTACTTATTGGTTTGTCGACCAATCCATGCAGACTTGGTCTCGGGAGTTAGGTTATATAAATATATCTTGCAGCTATATTTATATTATATGAGTCATATTGTACATATATACATATCTACAATCTGCCTTATTTTCTTTTCTTTATTCTTTATTTATTTCCATGTTTTTGATGCATAAAAGTGCATTTTTATTCATGAATGAGGTATTGATAAAAGATGGGAATTAATGCATATTTGCATGTATTTGTTATGGGTTTTAAGACAAAATGCAACAGAAATGTTAATGAATCATGGATTCATCACTGAACCCAAACCTCCGGTGAGTTGTTATGAAAGAAATCACAAAGTGGTGTAATGCACGATTTATCTATGCAATCTCTGATTAAAAATGGGTAAGTCCATTGCATGTTCTTCCCAAGAAATTAGGGATATGAGATTCTGACCATAGTGCCTACTTCTTAGCGCGTATGTGTGGATTATAGGCGTCTGAATCTAGCTACCAACAAAGATTACTTCCCTTTGTATTTCATTAATCAGATAGTTGAAAGACTTGCGGTAAAGGAATATTTCAATTTCGTTGATGGGTATTTTGGATAAAATCAAGTTGCTATAGCCCCTAAAGACCAAGAGAACACATTTTTACCTGTACATTTGGGAGGTACACTTTCATATACATATTGTTTGGACTGTGTAATTCCCCTTCTACAATTCAAATATGTATGCTGGTCATATTTTGTAGACATACTGGCCAGTTTTCTTGAGGTATTCATGGAAGACTTCTTGGTCTACGGAGATAACTTTGATCAATTCTTAACATGTTTTGATGAGTACTTCAACAATGGCGCTAAGTCAATCTTGTGCTCCCATGGGAGAAGAGTCACTTTATGGTGACTAAAGAATTTGTGTTGGGTCATGTTATCTCCAAACGAGGCATGGTTGTTGACCTGGCCATGGTGGAAGTTATATCAAAACTTGAGCCACCCACTTCACTGAAATAAGTCCAATCATTTTTTTGGCATGCCGATTTTTACTGAAGGTTCATTAAATATTTCAGCAAGATTACTAGACCATTGATATAACTCTTTATCAAGTACAATGAGTTTTATTGTAGTGACAAAGTGCTCCATGCCTTTCATCAGCTGAAAGAGATAATCACCAAGACTCATGTCCTACAACCCCCTGATTGGTCTCTTCCATTTGAGATCATGATGGATGCATCTAATTATGTTATTGGGGATGTGTTGGGATAACGACGGGATTGATGGTTGTTTGCCATTTACTACGATGGCATAACTCTGGGTGAAGCCTAGAGGAGTTATAGTGTGACAGAAAAAAAGTTGATAGTCGTAGTTTTTGTACTGGAAAGATTCAGGTCACACTTGCTCAACTCAAAAGTAATCATATACACTGATCATCCTGCCATACGGTACCTTTCCAAAGTCACTGAAGCAGTTAATCCTGAGCAGAATGTCATTTCTGCCACTGAGATATTACCAGATGAATACATACTATCAGTCACCTCTCTCCCATTGTGCACCAATATCGTGAACTACCTTGTGTCCAAGGAAGTTCCACAAGACTGTCAAAGCTGAAAGTGGACAAATTCATGTTTGATGTACATTTATCAATGAGAAATCCTCATTTGTTGCGTGAAGGTGTACTATATCTGGTGAAGATTTATTCTTGTGGAAGAGTATATAATTGTCATGAATCACTACTATAAATTTGAATTTGGTGAACACCATTTTTGAAAGTGGATAGTAGCCAAAGTTCTTCAATGTGGCCTTTGGTGGTCGACTCTTTTCAAATATGATATTGATTATGTCAAAGGATGTATTGATTGCTAGAAGAAGTGCAACACCATCATTTCTTGTGACACCATACCTCTCAAATATATTCAGATCTCAGATGTCTTTGATGCATGGGGTATCGATTTCATGGGTTTGTTTCCGAATAGTCAGGGCTATGAGTACATCTTGCTAGATGTCGATTATGTTAGTCGATGGGTGGAGTCTATCCCCGCTCAAGCCATAAACAACCGTAAGATCTGTCAGTTCCTCAAAAATAACATCATTGCATGGTTCGGGATTCCTAAGATACTTATATCATATCTAAAAAGTAGTTTCATAAATAAAGAGGTTAACAAGCCGACCAAGGAGTAGGTATAGAACACTGTATCGCATATCCTTACCAACGGCATACTATTGGATTGACTGAGTGTTTCAAATAAGGATATTAAAACAATTTTGTGGAAACTTGTATATCATGATCGTAAGAACTGGTTATAGTTGCTTAACTCAATTCTGTGAGCTTATCATATTGCGTGGAAGTCTCCATTCGCATTTCTTCCTATTACTTTGTTTATGGAAAGCCTTGCCATTTACCATTAGAAGACATTCATAAATCCTTGTGGGTAGTCAGTGTATGTAATATGCACAAAGACAAAGCCGGGAAGAACCGAAAACTTGATCTAAATCATATGTTGGAATTCATAGACTCTACATATGACAACACACTCATGAATAAAGAAAAGGTCAAGTGATTGCATGACATGCATATTAGATGAAAGACCTTTGAACCGAATAAAAAATTGTGGTTGTTTGATGCTAAGTTAAAATTGTTTCTAGTCAAGCTGAAGAGTAAGTAGTCAAGACTCTTCATCATGAAAAATGTCTGTGACAATGGTATCATTGTAATTTATAGCTTGTCATCTAATGCACAATCTTTTGTAGTAAACGGATAACTGTAGAAACCATATCTTAAGCATGCCACTTTTTTGTCCGTTGTCGACACAATTCAGGTTACAAATCAGAAAGCGCTCCAGACTAGTGATGGACCATACAAATAGAAAAGCCAAAAATATCATTTCTTATCCTTCTTTTCTTCTTTTATTCTTTTCACTTCGTTTTCTATTTTTTCATTTGCTTAGTCATCCCTTCCATTATTGTTATACTTAGGACATGCTTCATCCTAAGTATAGTGGGGTGACTAACTTGGGTGTTCATTCTTTGATCCCTCATCTATCTCTCAACTTGTTGATATCCTATCTATACTTAAGGATATCTTAACCAAAGTTTACGATGAGATAGGTTGAGTCGATGATTTTGTACATTCTAACCCTCAATCATCCCTAAGGTTTGCAGAGTCTGTTATACTACATATTATTTAACCCTATTTATAGGGGGATAACCGACATCATATTCTCTGAGTCATTGTAGTCTAGGATTTTCTACACTCAATACACACTAACTCTTTTTTCAATTTCAAAAAACAGATAAAATTTAAAAAAACCAAAATACATAAAAAATTTGCAAAATATTTTCTAAAATTTCCATAAAAATTTGCAAAACGTTTCAAAAAATCCATAAAAAGTCCAAATAAGCAAATAAATTCATAAAAATATTCCCTTACATTGCATTAGCATTGTTCTGAATAGTTCCAACAATTGAACAAGACCAAATAAAATTTGAAGAGTGGAGCTTGGTCTAGATCTAAATCCACCTAATTTTAGAGGAACATGTTAAGAACTGGAATTGAGAAGCTTCATATCATTATGACTTAATTCTTTAGGTTCTATGAGACTGTGTCAATTCAGTGTGACTAACTAGAACTCTTCATGTCATTCGTTTGATTCTTGAGACAATGGTTTGACTCAAAACCTCGCACTAAATACCTAGATCAACCAAGATAGGTTGTTGAAAAATCTAGGAGTCTATGTCTGACTATACTAATCTGCTTCGTCATGGATGGCTCAGAAGCCATTCTTGTGGATTGTCGAAACTGACACTTTAACCTACTATTTCTCTAGTATCATGGGCATCTAATGAAATTCGGTAAAATCGAAATTCGGTTCACTAATCTTTAGAAAAATCCTAATTCTTTGTGCAGTCTTGGTTACACTGACCGAACTTCACAAAGAAATGCGGCCACACTGCTCCATTTCTACTTCTTTTCCACTTCTTCTAGCTTCTTCCTATTTCATTGTGCACTAGCATGCACCTGAACTTAGAAGGAAATATTCATCTCCCCAAGTATGAGTTACCATGGGAGGAGACAACCAGGTAGTTCTGCTACTTGTTTGGGAAGAGCTAACACATTTCACATACCTGGTATCTGTCATTTCAAGGTTAAAATAGTATATGTCTGAAAAGAAGGTTCTAATTAGGTTGTTGAATTGAATTGAATGAAGGATATGGAATCTAAGGGCAAGTCCTAACCTTAATATTGTTCCGAACACAATAATAATCCAAAGGTCTTAACTAAGCCCCAAACTTTGTTTTTCAAAGGATAAGTTCAAATATCATAAACATTCTACCTTTTTTATTTTTCTTTTCTTCATTCTTTTGCATCACCTCTTCTCCTAGTAAATGTTTCCTTGGCACTAATGTAAGGATAGGGGGTGATGAATACCCATTCATGGACCTTTATTCATGTATTTTATCTTTAAAACACTAGATTACATGTAAGTAGAGATAACTTGTACAAATTAACTTTCTAGATGTTGTTTGAAAATAGAGCTAAATACTTGTATCTAAATATAAAATAATTAAATAAAGAAAATAAAATCAAAATAAAGGAAGTAATACAAATACCGTTTTACCCTAAACCCCGAGATTGAGTCAATATTGACTTGGTCAACAAGTCATAATGCAGGGGAGATAAGGGAAAATAAATATAGACAAGATAACACATACACCTAGAAACCATAGTTATCCAATTAATTTTATAGACAACTAAACTTACACTAATTTATACATACCCTTACACTCCTCAATAAAAATATTTTAAATATAAAACAAATAAACAAAAACATTTAGAAAAATACAAAAATAATTGCTCATAAAAATATGGTACACTTTGACTAGGACACACATAGGAAAAAGTCGTAAATAGAAGTTCATATATCAATATCTTCTCCACATAAACTAAAAATTGACAAAACTCACCTTTATTGTACTTAAATTAAACTGTCTATTTAATGGAGGTGATTTCATTAAAATTGGAGTTAAGACACAACAATTAACTTTTTGGGTCCCATTGTATTATATGTCCATATATTTTTATTCATTTCATCCATTCTTTATTTCTTTATTTTTTATATTTTAAAATACTTGTAAATATTTTTAAAGTTATATTGAAAATATGAGCATAAAAAAGAAACAATTAAAATTCATTAAAATAAATAATGTAAAATAGTAAATAAATTAGGGAATAACTTTCATGTTTTAGGAAATAAGAAAGTTGTTTACTATTTTATTTTCATTTTAATTCTTTTTTCATTTTTGTTTTGCCTTTGTGGCTGATGTGGACCAATGAGGTAGCGGCCCTGGTTAACCTAGGTCAACCCCCTACTCCCCGTTTGGACTGGTCGGTCCCGTGTTTTTTTCCAGTTTGCCTCATTTTCCTTATCAATAGATACCTCTTCTTCCCCTGATTTATTCTTGTGAAATCCTTACCCAGCTCTGATCTTTCATGCAGCTCAAGTGTCGACACCAGTCAACCTTGATTCCACCAAAAACTAAAGGTGAAGATCAACATTGGGGCAGATTGTATATATTCTTCCCCTCCATTTTTGAATTTTAATCCTTCTTGATCGACTTTTGTCCCCTTAGATCGAAGCCCGGAGTGATCCTATGACATGGAGTGATCCCCATCGATTCGTAGTGAGGAGGAGGTGGTTCAGAGCATATTCCACCCTTGTTGCAGCTCCTCCGTGCGATCTCCGCTCTCGGCACAACATGCAGGTGAGCTTCTATTTCCTTTGCATTTTCGATTCCTAGGGGTAGCAGTAGTGTAACCAAGCAATTTGCTTATTTTGATCTTGCCATTTATATCTTAAAAATAAAAAATCATAGTACATCGAAGCTCTATGCTCTGTCCTATGTTAACAGTGCCTTTGACTGTATCAACCCATCTTTATCATCTCTACATTTTCCCCTCTTCACCTATTTTCTCCCTGATCCATTTTCACACTAGATCTTGCTCAAATATGGAATATCAGTACTCCTCCTCTGCCTCTTTCTAGAGTAACTCCTCCACCTCTATTTCACCATCTTTTTGAGCGGTAAATGGGTCACGGAGCTTCATCCTCAATGCAGAAGTCTTCCTGTGTAGGTAAGAATAGCTACGAACCCATTAAGAGGGATCGATTTTGAGCTGAATAAAGCATTTTTGGACCTTAAGCTCCCTCGTGCTTCCAGGATCCCATCAATGGGACATGGACCCTTTTGATCCAACTACCAGTAGCGGAGGAACTTCAGCTCAATTTTGATCTAACTAGGAGCGCTCGAGGTGCACGAAGTATAGAGCTACGGTCGATCGAAGTTCACTAGGAGCTGAGTTCTTCCCCATTCTTCTAGAGGAGGACTCCACCGTCCAATTGAAGGTCAACTACAATTTTAAGCAAGATCGTTGGATCATATTATGTGTCAGCCATTTGATGAAGCCTTAGATCTGATCCAAAGCGCCCATCATTGAAGGGGTATCAAGCGACCAGAGCATGCTATGTGTATAAGTGACCTGCTATCCACCATTGGACAACACATATTTGGGTATATTACGCATTTTCCTCTTAGTTGTAATATTTTTTGTATTATTTACACTAAGGACCCAAAGCTTTCATATATTTTTACTTTAGTCCATTCCATGTCACTACGTGTGTATTTGCATGTAAGGGGTAAGAACTTTGATTGGATACCCTACCAGGATTGTATATTTCTTTTTCGTCTAAAAACTCCGAATATCAATTTATTTTTGGTAAATTTACATACTTAGCCCTTCTATTTATATTTTTTACATTCATACCCTTGCTAGTGTAGAAAATATTTAAGTATGTAGAAATGAAGATTGAAAAATGCTTTGAAACTTTGTAGAAATTGCAACTAGGTCCTTGTATTGTATATTTAATTTTGTATTTGTATTTTGATTATTAAAATTATAATTTTATATCTAAAAATTATAGTAAAATTATCTTAAGTTCTTGGAACCATATTATATCACATGTATTTTCCTCATGGCAATTAAAATTATTTTCATCTTAATAAAATATTAAAATTTTGTATTTTCCCATTTTTAGAATTTAAAAATACATAAAAAATACGAAGTATTTTGAAAAAAATCATAAAATAATTCTTATATAATTATTCAGATATATTTGATTTTCTGACCAAATATTTTTGAAAGTTATTAATTAAAACTCCTAAAATTTACAAACTCAAAAAACATTATGAAAATTATGAAAATTCATAGAAAAATTACCAAAAGTTTTTTAAGTTTTTAAATTTTCTTTCCATCACTTAATATTCAAGAAAATTGATATTAGGCTCAATCTGATTTAATAAATGTTTATTAAGCCCATTCCAAGTTCCTTGATTTACTCTCTTGTTTATTTTGTTTATTTTCTTATTTAAAAATGCAAAAAAATTATCAAAATTCCAAAAATTACCAAATAATATAGAAAAAATTTTAAAACTCAAAAAAATTTTCTTAAATTTTGAGTTTATTTGTTATATTTAAAAAAACTGAAAACATATCCTTTATCCTTTTCTTTATATATTCTATATATATAATTATATATTAGATATTAATTATAATTTTTCTCTAAAAAATTATAATTTAAAAAAATTAAAACAAGATAATTATAAAAATCAAGAATCCACAAAAACATTAAAAACAAAATAAGCAAAAAAGATCCTAAGTTGTTTATACATTTTTGTTGCTCTACCTCGTGTGCTCCTTTGTGGTTCGACCCCCATTACTTGCGTGCTATACAATTTTTTTAGGGTATAATAAATTTTAGATCACACGTATTTACTTGCATAATCATTGTTGTGGGTAAATTGTTGATTGGATCGTGTTGTTGAGTGCTAAGAGCCAAGAGAGGTATCGATACAAAGATTATCGGATCCGACTTATTGGACACTACGTGCCTTCCAAGATCGAACGTTAGGTACCTCGTCAGAACAATTCATCACATGGCATGATTTGGATTCCTTTTTTGCTGTAAATATTTGATAATAGAGTGGTCATTGTAGAAAATGGCTTTAGATCCAAGAAGATAGGATCTGAACTTCTTGAAGGCGAAAACCACTACCAGCAATTATTTCTTTAAAACTATATAGTTCTTTTGTGCATAATCTAATGTTTTGTTGGTATAGTGAACTGCATAGGGAAACTTTTCTCTTCTTTGACCTAACACAGCCCCAACTGTGAAGTCTGATGCATTCATCGTGATCTCGAATGGGAGATGCCAACTGGGTGGTTGTAGGACTGGAACCTGAGTGAAAAGAACTTTCAATAAAGAAAAAGATTAGAGAACCTACTGATCAATAATGAAACTTCTCTCCTTGCATAAAACCTCAATGGGATGTAAGGAAATCATGGTGAAATACTTAATAAATCTTTTGTAAAAATCAGCTTGCCCGAGGAATGATGTCACGTTCTTGACATTTTGAGGTGGCTCAAGTCTGGCAATCGCATCCACCTTCACCGGATCGACTTTTATGCCATGCTTGAAAATGACATGGTCCAACACAATCCCTTCAGTGACCATGAAGTGTCTCTTTTTCCATGACAAAACCATATTATTGTCACGACACTTCTGCAACACTCTGTCTAGGTGCATAAGATAAGAATCAAAATGTCACCATAGACTGAGAAGTCATCCATGAACAGCTCGAGAATACTGACCAGATCGGTAAAGACGACAAGCATACACCATTGGAATGCAGCGGGGGCATTGCCCTATCCAAAGGGCATTCTTCTGAAAGTATATGTGTTGAATGGGTAGATGAAAGTAGTTTTATCTTGTTCTTCAAGGATGACTGCCACATGTATGGCATGTAGTACCCATCTAAGAAGAAGAAGAATTCTTTCCCAACTAGTCTCTCAAGCACTTGATTAATGAATGATAGTGGGAAATGCTCCTTCCTTGTCATTGAATTCATGCACCACTAGTTAACACACATGCACCAAGATGTTGGTACTCGAGTAGAAATCTCCCAGCATTGGTCATTGGTAACCACGATGATCCATGATTTCTTTGGAACAACATGTAGAGAGCTTACCAATTTAGAGTTAGTGATGGGATAGATGAAGCATGCTTCAGACAATTTCATGATTTCTTTCATAACCACATCTCAAAGATTAGGGTTCAACCATCGTTGAAATCCGCTGAATGGTTTGTAGTCATCTTTTAAATAAACGTGGTGTGAACACAAGGCTGGATTTATCCCTCAGAGATCTGAAACTTTCCCACCAAGTACCTCGTGGTTTTTCTCTAGAACCTCAAGCAACCGATATTCATGATCTGTGGTTAGCCTGATGTTGATAATCTGATACATGTTTTGCTCACCTGCAAGGAAAGTGTACATTAGACCTCTTGGAAGCTGCTTTATTTCAGGCCATTATTGAGTCTACTTTTCTGATACATCGAAAATAGTGTTGTTATATGGATGGTATGTTGAAATCAATGAGATGTTGTCCACCTATATCACTTGTAACTCTGATAAAAATGTATCGAACATATATGAAATGAACTCTTCGTGCTCAGTTTGGATTAAATCTTCTTCAAATAAGATAATCAGTGAATATGTTTAAGTCTCTCAGTTTACAATGTTTTAGGGGCTAACTATGCTTTCCAAGTCCTCCTCTGAAGAGAGGATTTATTATGTTAAAATGTCATTAAGAGAATTTTTTGATCACCGATATCATTAGTATCCCAGTCTTTAGTTGCTGGTTCTGCTCTACCTTCAGCAGTATCCTCTCTACGGTTTTTGGCTCATTGATCATATCTAGAGTAACTCTTTCACTGCAAGAATATAATATGATCTTTCTAGGCTCGTAATCAACTACCACTACGGTGGTTTGAAGGAACGAAAAAACAATAATATTGGGGTTTTGAAGTAAAGGTGCGGGCGAACCCATGTCCAAGACAACGAAGTCCACTAGGAAGTGCATATCCCATACATTTACCATAATGTCCACCAATAAACCAATAAGTTGTCTAATTGATCGATCAACAAACTGAAGGGTCATGCGTAAGGGTTTAACCTGACCCATCTTGAATTCTTGAAGTAGTGAGGAGGGCATGATGTTTATGAAGGCCTATTATCAGGAAAAGTTCGCTCAAAAATTTGATAAAAAATCTCACATCTGATTAGGGGTGCTCCCTTATCTTTCTTCTTTTGTGGGAGATCACTGATAACATTTATAGTGGCCATGGTAGATGAATCTGCATTTCATCATCTTTCTTCATTTATTTTAACTTAAAATCCCTTACAAAACACAAGTAAATATCAATAAATCTCCTTTTTATAAATCCTT
Organism: Ottelia alismoides; assembly: GCA_037367405.1. Taxonomy (NCBI): domain Eukaryota; kingdom Viridiplantae; phylum Streptophyta; class Magnoliopsida; order Alismatales; family Hydrocharitaceae; genus Ottelia; species Ottelia alismoides. The sequence continues at coordinate 1,216,563 of JAZKJV010010296.1, read as the reverse complement.
ATTTTTGAAAGAAATAAATAAAGAAAAAATAATAAAACAAAAGACTGGATATATGTAATAAATATAGGTTGACTCTAAACCCGAGAATAGTTTAAGGATTGACCTGATCGACAAGTAATAAAGTAGAGGGATAGAAGGTCTGATAACTAGAAAAAACAAGAAAAAGTAAGCTTCTGTCATGTATATTCATCATTGTACATCATTGTATAATTATATATTTTCTTACTCTATTTTATTTGTCACTAAAATCACATCAAATAAAATTGTTTTCTTCTGGATCTTGTACATAAAAATAAGTTGTAAATATTAAAAATAACGGCAAGAAGAATCACTGTACATGGGTAAAATAACATCATTTTGAAAAAAACCGCAAAACTCAACTTGTCAGATCAATATCTTCTCCACAAAAAAATTAAAATAAATCAAATTCACTTTCATGGTGTTCAAAAATAAATAAACTTTAAAATTTTATTAAAATCAGAGTTAAGATGTGAAAAGTGCTTTTTGGAGTGTTAGTATATATTTGTTTGTATTATACATGTATTATTTTATTCTTTTATTTATTTTCTTTATATTTTTTATACATACTATATCTTTAAATATTTTTATATATTTTTCTTTATTGATATATATATTTCAAATAAAAATCACAATATTAAAAATAACTAAAAATGAAAATCTTATATATATTACATTTGTATTACATACATATATCATAAATACTCCTATTTATTTTACCTAATAAAATAAGTTATAAAAATAATATAAAAAAAACTCTAAAATCCTCAAATAATATTGTAAATTAATAAATTATTACATTATATCATTATTTGTAAAAATAGTTTATTGAAAATTCATGTGTTGTATATATAGTTATATTTACCTATGAATAAAGGTATATATTTAGTTTTACCTACTTATTTAAGTTTTTGAAGTTATGAAAAATTACCATTAAAAAGTTCTTTTAATTATTAGAATTTTATATTTATAAAATTATTTTATTTAAATTTATTTTTTAATTTATATTTAATTTATTTCATGTTTTCTCATTATTTTGCCCTTATTTATTTGTCCTTTTGAAGACTCTTCTCCCATTGGAGGACCCATATCTGTTGACCTGGGTTACTCTCTCCAGCCTTTAGGTCCACCCGAAAAAACAGACCATCCATCGCTCCTTATCGATTTATCATCATCAATTTTTCCATCAAATCAACCTGATTCCTTCTTTGATTTTATTCCATGATTGACGAATAAATCCATCTGTTTAATAATTTTGGTCTTTGTGGCCCCGAACCAAACTCAAAATCCACATGATCTTTTGCCTATAAAACATTTTCCAGGTTAAACATCCAATTCTTATATGTTTTTCCACCTTAGTTGTGCCCTGGGTCAATTTGCAGAGAACAAGGTTGTGATAGATCTTTGTATACACGATCGGGAGAGCGAGTGAGCGTGGGAGACGTGATCCATCTACGTCATCGGAGTCCGTCGTCAACATCTGAGTTTCTTCACATGCTACCATGAATCGAGGTCGAGATAATTCATCTTCCACTATAGGTTGATCCTAGTGTAATTTCCTTTATTTTTATCTTATAATTTCTGCATTTAGTTTCGATTTATGTTTGAATTCATTTAGATTCAATCAGGATTCAATCAGCATCCGATCTTTGTGATTAGAGGTCCTTTACTTGTTGATCTTCATTTCCAACTCTTCCACCACAATGACTGACTTGTTCTTGATCCTTCTTCCATCTCTGATCCATCACATCTACCGTAGATCTTAATCTTCGACTCCCATTCAAACCACCATTTCCAGAGTCGACCCATACGTCATCATTTGCTTATATTTCTAATTAATAACAATGGTCAGAGGATCAGATCTGAGCAAACAAACTTTTGCAAGTACTAGGAGCCTTCTGGGAACGTGATTGCACATATGGAGCTCCATATGTATCCGCCGACCCCTAGAGCCTCTAATTAATGGTTGATGACATTTGAGCTTCATAGCTATATCCTATCGATGTAGAGATGTACTAGCATTCTTCATTGACCTTCAGGCATTCTTTTGGATGGAGATCAGTCGAGATTTGACTGATCGAAGCTTAGCGAGGTCTCCCTTCTTCATTGTTCTTCCAAGTATCTTCTACGTCATTCGATCAAGAATGCAACTCCTAGATTCCATCAAAGCCATTGATGAAGCCCCAAAGCTGAACCGTCCATCCAGATCAACGTGAGAAAAATGGAACCCTTCGATCTGCACGTACCTTCCATGTATTTGGTGAATAATTTCCCTTTAGCCTTTGCATTTATTTAGTTTTTGTATGTAAAATTAACAAAATAAAAATATTCTATAGTTTTTATTCAATACATAGTACACAACCAAAAAATCATCAAAAGTATATACATTGCTTATAATATGTATTACTATAATATTATATAAAAAATCTAATTATATTTAAAGTTTTAAATCTTATATCCTAATCTAAGCTGAATTTGCAAAAAATCCTTCTTGGAGCTTTCTCAAAATTTGAGCATGATTCATGTTTTGCACTTTTTGGTCCATGTTCATTTCATGTTTTGTTTTATATTTCAGAAGAGCACCACCTATAGTGCTCCCCTTTGTCTTATTCCTCTCGCGCAGTGTATTAGCATCATGATGTAATGGATTGACCTACGTTGTTCCTTAATATCTCGATCATTTGGTGCACTCAGACTTTGATCAACCACTCATTGACAAGCCCTTTCCTCCACTTATCTTGACAACCCCTCACATCGACCATTGCCCCTCAGATGATCTTTTAAATCCCTCTTCAAAGACCTCGACACGACCCCCTTATCATCTTCTTCCTAGACCCTAATTACCTTCAATAAGCCTCCTCTACGTAACACAGACATTGAGGCCACAACATGGAACCTTAGCAAGGTACAAGCAATCACAAGTATGTTCCATAGATTCCCCTTCTGATTTACAACACACTGATGGTGGGTACAATTTTCGCTTATCAGACCCCACGTGAGGTTAACGTCAAAGAATGATTATCCTTCCTTTATAAGACTATTTCCGTTGCCTTCTTATTTTTCTTCTTCATTTATGTGGTTCTTCAAGTTCTCTATTTGTTCTCATCATCTGTTGCAACTATAGTTATCTCCCAATGCTTTAATTTTAGATTACTCCAAATCCATCATTCATAATATCTTCCCCTTTACTGACCAATACTTGCTTTACCATACATTCTCCAACCCAAGATCTCGGCAAGGGTGGCAACATCTCCCTCTATCAGTTCACACCATTGAGAAAGGTCATCGACCATTTAACACTTATCATGATCTTCTTTAACTTTTTTATTCTGTCATATTTATATTTTTAGTAGGTAATGTATATATAAAATTAAATATAAATATGTATGAATGCGTATGTGCTAGATATAAAATACAAATGTAAAATCAATATATGCATAGCACAATTGGGACCAAAAATTATCTCAAAAAATAGGAGTCCTACTCTCCCAATTATCATCCCATTAAAGATATACTTTTAACGTTCAATTAAAAAAGTGAGCAGGGTTCAATCATAGTTTGTATGCTCGAGATATTCTATTTTTAGTTTTTTTATATTGAAAGACAAAAAAATTATTTCATCGATATTTGTGCACCTTTTTGTTTTTGACTTACTTTTATTTTTTTATTCAGACTATTACACTTCAAATTGAAAAACATAACAAAAATTAAACTTAAAACTAATTGCAATGCCAAATATTTCACAAATATTCGATACAACTTTAGAGTTGAATATATCACATATATTCTTCTTTATTTTGAGTTGGAGTCATAAATAAAAAGTCATCTTATTTACCTAGTTATCTTCCAACTCCAACTATATTGGAAATCCAATGTCCTAGACTGATACAGTCATAATCGTGCAAATAAATTCATGTTGTTAGGTGACTGAATTTATGACATTTATTTAGTTTTTCTAATATATATAACTAAAATTAAATAGTAAAAAAACTTCATAATCTCCTATGTTTTTATATCGAAATCAAGAATGTGTGGGCATTTTCATCTAAATCTTCACTTGACAATAATGAAAATTTGGATAATGTTTTGCAATCGTATGTAGACCTTCTATATATAATTAATGCCACCAAAATATGTCCATAATAATGGAAAAAATAATACTATATCTCGAAAAAAATTTAATCCCCAAAATTATAGAAAAATAATAAACATGTAAAAGAGAGAATATTGACCCTTCACTCCTTGGACTAGGAAGTGAATCTGAATCCTAATAATCTTAGATATCTACGAAGGGAGATAAAATCTTGCATGTCACTCAATACACTGAAATATAGTTTCTATCCAAAAACATATTCCCATCACATGTACATATATCAATAGAAATTTTATTATAAAGAAACCACATGGTGATTGAAATGATTTACATGATGTTTCATGAATCATATGAGATTGGAAATTATGTCTTCAATGCATACCCTTTGTATGAAGTATGATCAGTCGAACGTTGTAATTGCGAGTGTGAAAATGACCGGTGTGTCTTCTGTCGCTTCTTTTTCCTAAGCTAATGGTAATAGTAGTTTAAAGGAATAGGAGACACTCCTAGGGAAACTATGCCAAGTTGTAATATTATATTTCTTAAATACACAACATCCTTCAACGTAGTTGACGCAACAATGCACTCGACTTCTGTTGTCGCATTGGTCATGGTGTCCTGCTTTTTGCTTCTCCAACTCACATTACCAACATTTAATAGGAAGATGAACCCTGAAGTTTATTTCCTATCATCCACATTAGATTAAAAATAAAAACATGTGTACTATAAATTTTAAGATCACCATTTCCATAAAATAAGATATAGTCTTGAGGTTTTCTTAGATACTTAGAGATGTGAACTTGTTTATACATCATGGCATGCATCAGATTCCCTACAGCTAATGCAGAATCATGTCCAAACATAGTCTTCTCTCCCTCAGGTATGAGGTGTCATCCCTTAAATAGGTTAGTACCGAGTGTTAATAAAAAGAAGCATTTTCTTAGAGTTATCCATGCAAAATTTTATCAAGATGTGGTTGATGTGTCTTTTTGTTATTGTCCCAATACCCACTTTCTCTATTTATGAACAACTTCAGACCCCCCAGATATAAGATACATCCTTGGGATGTTAAATCTTAAAGATAATGTAAAACCAGATTTTTACATCGTTCATCATCTGAACATCATTCCCAATAAGTAGGATGCCATATACATAAACCACGAGGAATAATATGACCCTTCCATTGAGATTCTTATATAAACATTATTAAAATGATTCTAAATGAAAATATACCTCTTTATGATTTTAAGAAATATGATGTTCCAACTATGGCAAGCTTTCTTGAGTCCATAAATGGATTTATTCAACTTGCATACATTGCCTTCTTCTCTTATGAATCTTTAGGGCTACTCCAAATAGTTATCCTCATTGAAGTAGCTATTGAGGAATGCAGTCTTGACATCCATATACCAATATCATAGTCAAGTTATACAAAGATGGATTTTTAGGCATGATCACATAAGAGGAAGTTTCATCGTAATCAATGCCTTCTCTCCTTCTCTCTATGTATAACCCTTGGCTACAAGCCTCGTTGTGAAGGTGTCTGCCCTCCCATTAAATCCCCTCTATTTTTTGAATACATAATTACATCCAATAAGTTTTACTCCACTAGGTGGATCCTTAAAGGACCATACATCATTCTTGTGCATGGAATACTTCAAACTTCATTTATAACATCCATCTCTGCGAAGGGGAATCATCTCCAAACCCTTTTAGCATGAAATACATACCTCTTGTGTGGTCTTATTACCCTAGAACTCTTTCCTAGATGTACAAGAGTGTTTTCCTCTATTAACTCTTCAGTTTATAGTGTTGTAATTCATCGACCACATTACTCGATAAGCTCGTTTACTTCATTGTTGTATTAACTTTTAAGAAAATCATCCTTTAGAAATCATGGGTCCCTAGAAATAAAAACCCTTTGAGTCTCATGATCATAAAGTAGATATTTCTAATTAAAATTCATTACATACTCAATCAAGTATCTTTGTCTAGTATGAGATTTCATTTGCTTGGATTCTTATACTCATCATGGACTAAGTAATCCCAAATTTTCTAGTATCTAACATTTGGCGTGATTCCAAACCAAAGCTCATGTAGATTTTAGGTATTGACTTTGTGGGAATTTGTTTAGGACATAAGCTGCACTCTTTACTTCATATCCCCAAAAGTTTAAAGGTAGTTGACCATGTCCAACGTGGCTCGGTTGTATCTTTCTACAACTCCATTGAGTTGATGAGTACATAGAGAAGTGAGATTGGAAGTAATTACTCTCTCCTTGTGGTATTCTTTGAACTCATCTAAGAGGTTCTCACTAGCTCGAACAAATAAAATTCTCTTAATATTCCTTCTTGTTTTGTGCTCAATAGAAGGCATGAATTTGTTGGCCTTTTTCAAGATTGACAACTAATGGCATAAGAGAAAGATAAGCCATATAACGAATGATTATCAATGAATATGACATTGTATTGATGTTCATTACAATTTCCATTTAAAAGGTTCACATACATTAGGATGCATGAGGTGTACAATACATTCACACCTTATACATTTCTCGGAGAAGTGTGTCATGGACATCTTAATTTGAATACAACGATTGTGGATAGGTATATCTTGGAATTTAAGAAAATCTAACGTTCCATCTTTCAATTGATACATATCCAAGTTTTTAATGCTAGATCACAATTATATGGTCTCCATCTACCCATAAAGGTTAGTATTTTGAATACTAGTGTAAGAAACATTAATAAGACATTCATTGATGTCAAATTTGTGGAGTCCACCAAGTGCTAAAAATCTTCTAATATAAATATTCCATAACTACATATGATAAGTTTCTCACATACTTGAAAAGAATATCTATGTATAACAAACTTAAATACATATAAGTTCCTTCTAACATATGGAACATATATTCTCTAATGTATAGGACCCTCCTACGAGGTAATAGTAGTTTGCGGGATCCAATGGTTATTTTTGCGATAGTTGCTTCAAATTCCATCTACATAATTATCTATCCTTACTCAAGTAATCTGATTTTCTAGAATATATGCAACAAAATTAAACATAATAGAAGCACAAAAATAAACAATCAAACTACTATCTTGTTCTATGAGAAAGTTGGTTTCAATGATGATTGTATATCTATTATCTACCAATTGTTTACATTTACCATTCTCTGTAGAATTCTAGTAGTTTAAACATTTACATTTCAAGGACCCTGGTTTCTCAAGTGACATATATCTATCAATATACATACACACACACATCATATTGGATGTCACATGTATTAAAGCAATGAAGATAGTGTAAAGCCTTTACCTTTCTTCTTCTTTTTCTAACGCATACCCTTTCGAGATCCTTGCTTTCCAACATGCTTTACTTTGACTTATGCAACCATTACCCAGTTAAAGGAGTTATCCTTCTAAATTATGTCCTCTATGGAGTTTAACAGGGAGAGAAATTTAGCATTTGTAATCCTCATCTTTTTCATTTAAATGATATGATGAAGTTTGTGAAGGCCTTGGAAAGAGACAACATTTATGAAGTCAATATGTATATCTACACCCATCTTAGCACCTATAATGTCTAGCTCATATATGTATGTAATATGATTAGTGCATATTCTCTAATTAAGCTTCCTTCCTGCATCTTACATCGAATCATATCATTCATAGTGTCATAATACTTAATGCAGTTCATATCACAAAACATCTCCTTTAAACTCAAGAGGATGCCGTGAGCAAATTCCATATCCATCTGTAATTCTGAAGCACATTGGATAGGGACCCAAAAGTGTAATAATGGGAGAGTGCATGGTACTCGTCCCACTTCTTGTTGAAATTATGAGCTAGATCTATCTAAGGGTTATAATACTTCACACAGGAGAGCATATACCATGTGGACTCTGTTGCAAGTGCAATCTTCAAATTGTGGAAGCAATCTAAGTAGTATGATCATGTCAACTAATTGACATATGTAGATTATTCAGTGGTTTATTAATAGAATATGATATTAAAGTATTTTACATGTAGTACACTTTAATTATAAATTTATTTTAAATCAAAGATGTCGAACATTTTGTATTTTTATAATTAGTTATCTTTAAATTAAAAAATGAGGCATACTAATCAAATAATGTAAGTAGAACTTGGGAATCCTTTCTACTCATTACACCTCAATAAATTGAGAAAATGTAGCTAGTGAAAAAATACCAACAATTTTTTCCACTTTGCAAGTCTAACTTTCATTTCGAATTACTCGCTCACATCGAAGGTGCGTGTTGACATGTTATTAATCATAATAAATGTAGAGAGCATAATACTATGACAAGTTCAATTCAAGAGCATCCCAGTTTTATGGGGATCGCAAATTGTGTCACTATGCATATGGCCCATCCCTTTTGAGAAATGAGGCAGCCATGTCCATGTGCTCTTATACTTTAGAGCTCCGACTTCACAAAAGTATTCCCTACGTTCAATCCTGGTGATGGTTCCTTTCCTAATGATAAAAGAACATGAGTTTCCATCCAGTGGAATTATTCATTTAATGTTTTTGTAATCAATTACAAGAATCTAATTCTGGTAGTTAATTACATGAATATAGTCGTAATTGGGATTTAGATAATTTGTTGTGTAATATCACTAAAAGATCCAGCGATTCATCTCACTACAATCTAGTAATGCTAAGGTAGAGGTTAATAGACCATCTAAGGATTTCATTTTTAGGCATGCCTCTCTCTCTCTCTCTAAAGTGGAACAATGAGGGAAGCAATAAGCAGATAATTCAAATAATGAGTGTTATCCTCTTTCGACATGCTGTTGAATAGAGGGATAAATTAAAAGGGTTAAACTGTACATATTAATTCTTTATTTATATATAGATAATTTTAGATACCATGTATGTTTCAAAAAATAATTCCATAATTAGGTCTAAATATAATATGAAATATTAATACTAACGTCTATTAATAATATCTTCTCTACTAATATAAGAATGCAAAATGGAAATTGAAAATAAATTCCAATTCCCTAAAATTTCATTATCCCTGATTTCTATTGTAAGAGATTTTTACACAAATAACCTTAAAATCGTTTCAAATTACCTTCTCGATAATGTATTATTCATAATTATCACATGAACACCACCAAATTGATCTATTTAACACCACAAACCCTACCATTAATTTAACTCTTCTTTAGTCAACTTGATTTAGTTAATATTGAGTAAATCAAACCACACCAAAGTCAAGGGTTAGTTTTTCTCCACTTTATCCTTCCTTATCTCCCCCTTGGATAAGCTCAAGGTTCTCCGTTATCATCACACATTATATGCCACACCTATGTGCGCTTTGCTACCATAGTTGTGCTCCCCTATTGTGAGGAGATTCTCGCAAAACATGAGGCCTCAAGCCCTCTACATGGAGAATAATCCAATTTGGGGCTTTAAGCCTTAATAGATCATAGCCAAGGAGGGTTTTCACCCTCGGTCAAAACTCAATAAAAATCATTTACTCAGGTGGTGTGGATTCTGAAGGTGTTCCTGTAAGTCTACACAAGTTGATTTCTATTCTTGACAGGAGAACTCCTGAGAAGACCTTTTGGCAAGTTCAACAAGTTTGTATGTCTTGCCAGCATCAACTCTCCTCGTCCATGAGATTTGCACCTGTGTTCCTCTCATCATGTGCCTTGAGAAAGACCCATCCAGATATGTTTATTCCTATCATGGAGTGCATAGACACCATAGGTACCCTTGTGCCCACTTTGCCATTATAGCATGATTCCATTCTGATCTCCTCCAGCACCAGTAATTCAAATTGGTACCTAAACCTACGCATAGTTGAGTCAAAATTTGTGATAAATTGTTCGAACATCCTAGAATCTATGTACAATGAACCTATCCATTCCTTTAGCATTTACTTCCTTAAAGTTAGTCAAAGACTTGATCTTATGGTCATCGACGGAGATGGCCTCAAGAAAAATAGAGTAGTAGAAGGGATGACATGGGTCGTCAAGCATTGGGTGTAGTAGACGCGCATCGTCTCAAGTAAATCACCTCTAAAGATGAAGATCTAAGGTAATGGAGGTGATGGGTTAGGAAGGAATGGGAGACGAGGCATGAGGAGATGTAGTTGCCGAGATGGGTGGAGAGGTGGGTGAGTTGCATGAGGAGGGAAAGTGGTCCCCAACCAAAGCCCTCAAGGCTATTGGATACTGCCAGAGCATAGTAGGCACAACAACGATGAAGTTGGTCTTAGCCATGTGAGCCTTGGGTGAACCATTTCTACAATAAATGTTATTGTAATCAGTGATATATCAATGAAGGTTATTTATTTATTTCACTCACTATTTGAAATTAAATGAATGAATTCACTTATAAGGTCCTTTAGTACAATTAGGGTTATGTACTGTAACCATCTTATTAACCATGCAACTATTGATTCAATGGTTGAATCATAAAGGTTGGTGCGTGGATGGATCTAAAGAGTTAGATTGAGGACTCATCAAGCATTGTTAAATGATTGTTAAGAAAGGATATCCATCCTGAGAAGGAGATGGAAATCTCTCTCTAAAGGTTTATATCTAACCAACCTCTTAATGTGGGTCTGCTACATAGGAATAGATATTCAGAGGTGTTAGATAAGTTAGGTCAAAGAGTTGACTTAACAAGATCAGGATAACCAAGACCTTGTCGTATGTTGTCACGATATAGGCACACATACACTGATAAGAGACATGTGTATTACTATATGTATAAGTAAGTATGTTAGGAAGACCAATAGATTGATGACCTAATCAAGGTCTATACACAGACGAGCAGGTGTGCATACAGGGGCATATAAGTAATACGATCTCTCAAAGGGATCATACAGGTTCACTACTGAACCATAAGTATGGCAATAATTTGCAGGTATGATATATGTTTTTGGAAATCATATGATCTATGACAACTCCCAATGACCGGGTGAGAAACTTAATGACAAAACCCTGAAGACAACAGCTTAAATGTGATCTAAAACTTCGGGTTTATTCCAGGTCTTCCAGTATGCAAGATGTATGAGTAGTAGGAATACTCAATGGTTACGTGATAATAAATGTTCCTATAACAGTGACACTTCCATTCTGAGGAGTGATGAAACAAGTTTGGATTTTAGTGACTCCCACAATAGATTAGTAGTATGGTCATAGTTTAAATGTTGGACATTGGTATGAATGAGATTCGGATGCAATGAGAACATTATATTGACAATTTGATTTTATCAAACATCTTCGATAGGTTTCTAAGATCTGGATTTGAGATATGATCTCAATATCCAAGTCACTATACTTGGAATGTACACTCATCTCCTTATCTCCTAGTATTCGGAGAGAAAGCACATTGTTTTTGAAAGAATAATTATATTGTTGAATAAAGTATCTGAGACTTGTTAATATTAGAGTTAAATGATTTAATTATCACGAATAATGTGAATATGGTTCATGTTATTTGGATGCATGAGAATAGTCATCTAAATATTTATATATGATTTAATTATCAAGAATATGATTAATGTGGATATCAATATCCATAATAATCATAAATATTATAAATTTGTTTTTCTAATATGTTGGAGAGAATTAATTTTAAATAGTATTTACAAATTAAATATTTATATGAATTGGATTTAAATTGAACAATTAATCGTAAATACAATTTACAATTTATATTGGATGTATGGCTATGATTCATAATTGCCAATGACATTATTGAAATTATCACAAAATAATTTGGAATTATTTTGATGAATAATTATGCAACAAAAAATATTGCACGTGTGGAATTTATGATGAGATATGAAATCGCAGCATAATTGGAATGAGAGCCTATTACCATACTAAGTGTGGACGGCCTCCTCGAGTCCTAAATCTTCGTTGTCGTCAACCCTATGTGCGGAAGGAGTATTGCTCTCCTTCCAAGTGACTTCGTATTTATTGATCTAATTTAAATTGAATTTTATTAATGGATCTTCATTATATTTAATATTTTTTAAATTATCTTTTTTTTGTTGCATTTTTTGTAATAAAATCATGGCCACTGTTTGAAAACACAAAATAGTATACAACATTGATTAGGTGTGCACATGGATTGAGATCCGTGAAGATCCAATTTGTTATAAAAGAAAGGCTAGACCAAGCTCTATCTTGACAACAATTGCAAGAGAAATAACTCTCTATTTCTATCTCTTTCTCTATCACACATTCAATCCTATCTTCTCTCCAAATATTGTGGTCGTGCATATATTTGTTGAGATCCTGACATCATCGCAGCGCCATTGTGATGTCGTATTGATTGACTGTAGATCTCCATCTTCTTCGGTGCTTCTTACTCGTGAATAAGGATTTGTATTTCATATGACAAAATTAGGAGATCCTCGAATCATCAACTCTGATTGCAGGAACTACGCATCTCATCCACATGCCCGCAAGTTCATCTTTCATCAGATCGGACTTGAGACAAGATATCACTTCATTTAGGGACAAGCGATTGCAATCACGCTTCAAGATGTAATCCTTTGACTTGTTTGTGATCTTGATGAAATGATTTGAGAAGTGTTCTCATATCATGTGATTTCATCTATTTAAAATTTTTGAATTATGATGCCGGTTGTAATTAGTTTAACTAGTTACCCTATATCATGTTTATGTGATCTACATGCTTATATGGTTTGTGAAGACCCAAACCCTATAATTCAAGTGGTATCAAAGCCTTGGTCAAAGGTCTTGGATCTGATCTAAATCTTAAGGGAACAAGTTTGTGTATCGAATGTGTGGGGACTCACCGTTTATGCATAAGATACATGTTTCGAATTATTTTTCATTAAAATAAAAGATATTGTTTATACATTGTTTGGATTATTTTTTTAGATAATAAAATGTATTTAGAATGTCTACCCCAAATTAGTATCCAATAGTTGGCACCAAATTTGCGTAAATTAAAATTCGAAAAGTTCTCTTAGTGATATTGCCTTTGCATGTATTCACGAATCTGTAGCAAATTAAACTTAGGTTACTATTTTACTATCATTAAACATTAATTAAACACTTTAATTATGTAGAGAATTAAACTATAAAACTTCTTGAATTGATTTCGCACGATTCCAACTCTGTTTGCCCTATATATTTCATATTTAGTGGAGATGGGTTGGGTGATGATTGGATAATCAAGATTACTTTTTTAATGTATTTATAATTCAATATAAATCAAAGAAATTATGAATTTACCATTATTAAATTGATGATTAATATTTACAGAAATATTTAATTAAACATCAATCACGAATAAATGATTGATGACGAAAATCCTAGTTTAACCTACAATAGTTGTAGGTCAACTTTTACTTGCAAATCATGTATGCTTGATATGATTAGAAATTTTGGATCTTTACAAATATAAGATCTCGAAGATTTCTACGTGATTACTATATATGTATTATGTTGGTCACCAAGCGCATGTGACTGACAAAACCTCTTAGTACAATTTGAACCAATTATGTTGTCTTGAATTGATTTGGTGATGGTGTCTAGACCATAGATATGCTCATGGGTTACTTAATTGGTACCATGCATTGCATTGAAAGTACTCCATGTTAGCATTATCTATCTAACCCGACTTAATCTGTTTCAATGATGGGTGGCATGAGAAGTCTCTATGTACTTTACAACTAACTGGAATAATACATTTGTATAATGTGAGTGTGTATACTATAAAGTAATATCAAGAAAACCTTAATTGTTTGTTGGTTGATTGAATTTATACTTGATTTAATATGATTAAATTATTTATATCCAATTAAAATAAACATTCTATTATAAATAGAGATGTAATTCCTTAGAAGAATTAATTGTAATGAATATGATTCATAATGATTAATTAAATTTTGAATTAGATATGGATGATCATATAAATGACATCCACGTGTCCCTATCAAGGCAAAGGGTTCCGTCTCCATGGATTGTATGCTAGAGATGCCTATCCGAAGTGATAGCTCCTATATACAAGCACATATAGATCGGATTCTTTTCTTCTCGAAAGAGTAAGGTTGTATAAGTAGTGAACCCAATATTGATTTATTGCATTAAGAATAGCTAGTTCTATTCCTATTGAAGGTTGATTCAAAATAACTGATCAACATCACCTTAGGGTGGTGGGCACAAGAGTTAAAGAATGAATTGTAAAATACAAGTTGGATTTGCAAGGCAGGATGAGTTCTCGCTAATTTTAACCAAGTTAAAATTTCTTATATAATTGGGATGTAACAAAGGTAAAAAAGAAGATCCTATATCTTGCTAAAGATATGGTGGTAAGTATATCTCTTGCTTTGAAAGTTTAATAAGGGAATAGACTTTCAGAGTTTGAATGTCAAGACAAATTCGATAAAAAATCCTTAATAAAAGAATTTAAATTGAATATATAATTATTTATAAGTTCTAATGTAAGTGCATTTTAAATTTCAGATATGAAATACATGAACCTACACAACAGGCTTCTAGAGGTTAACCAATGTATCGAACCAAATTATTCGGATTGGATCTGTGATTTGAAGCATGTTCTCTCTATGGAGTGCATTGATTATGTGCTTATTGAGAATAAGCATACAAACCCTATGTCAATGGAAGAATTAAAAATTAATGAAAATTTTAATAAGGACCACTCGCCGGTTCGATGATATATAATGGGGTCTCTTTCTATTGTGCTTTAGAAGCAACATATGGACATAGAGAATGCCTAGGATATAATGTTGAATGTAAAGGAGATGTTCGGTGATGTGAAATGGATAGAGCATAGTCAAAGCATGGGTTCAGGAAGAGTCTGACCCAATAGGTGAAGAAGAAGAATGAAAGTGTTGTGTAATCTTTGTCTAGCTTCCATATATCTAACATCTAATAAAACATATATATGTCATCAGTACAAAAGATGAGGGTACTAGAAAAGGGATTATCCAAATTATACGAAAACATTAGAGAAGGGTAAAGATAATACCTTGGCATATATAAAACCTACTTTCATCATTAAAACAAATATTCTTGTAGGATGAGAAGGTAGTTGGATCATTGACTATGGTAATCTGTCATGTATGCAATTTTTTGCATCTATATCAGGAGACCAGAAATATTGATGAAGAGGAGATAGTCATCTAGATGGGATTTGATTCCACTATTGCAATAGCTGTTGTCAGGACATGTAAACTATCATTGTCTAGTGAGAGAGTCCTATTACTTAGAAAATATCTCTATGTTACAGATGTTAGAACTTATTATTTGTATCTAAGTTAGTTAGAAATGGATTTTTGTTCATAATCTATGAGTAGCTTATCATAAGTCATTATGATAAACATAATGCATATGGTATTCTAACTTTTGGCAGATTCTATGAATTGCGCATTGATGAATTTGTCATGAATGTAACACCCACTAATAAAAACCCTAAAAGAACTAGAGAGGATGGAAAGAATTCGAACATGATTTGACATCAATGCTTTGGTCATTTATTTGTTGATAGGATAAATATATTGATAAATGATGGAACCTTAGATTTTCTAAGGTCCCAACTTTAGATATTTTTGAATATTACATTCGAGGTAAAATGACCAAAGTACCATTTCATAACAAGGTTACACTATGCGAGGGTATTCTTTACCTAATACATACTGATGAATGTGGTCCCTTCAGTATCGCGACCCAAAATGGATTTCGATATTTTTTAACATTTATTGATGGTCATTTGTGATATAAGTTTATCTTCCTATTACTTCATAAAATTGAAACCTTTGAAAAGTTCAAAGAATTCATGGCTTTGGTTGAGAATGAAAACAACAGGAATATTAAATGGATTTGTTTTGATCGAGATGGCAAGTACCTCTCAGACGAATTTAAGGAATACCTCAAAGAGAGATGAATTGTATCCAATCTCACTCCTCCTGGAACTCCCCAATTAAATGATATTGTTGAAAGGTGCAACATGACCATCATAGACATGGTCCATTCAATGATGAGCAAAGAACATTTACCTCTTAGTTTCAGAGGATATGCAGTAGAGAGTGCAATATATCTTAAACAAGATTCCTTGTAAATAGGTACCTAACCCCTAATGAGATCTTGTTCGGAACTAAGTCCAACATTAGACACTTGAGGATTTGGGGTTGTTTGGTCCATGCGAAGAACATGGATGCAAGTAAGTTATAATCTCTCACTCGAGAGTGCTTCCTCATTAGGTATGTAAAGGACAGTTTGGATACCAACTTTACGATGAGATTCGGAAGATTTTCATATCTAGAGATGTAAAATTCTTAGAGGATGACTTACTTAAGAGTCAAGACGGAAATGAAGTAAAGGAACTCAGTGAATCCTTTGATGATATTGAGCTTCCTGAACCAAAAACTGAAGATGTGAATGAAGATGAAACATATGTACCTCTTCAAAGGAGTTTGAGAGTGATTTTACCACCTGAAAGGTATAGATTTCATATGTCAGGTGAAAGTGACAAGGATACAATTTCGTTGGATGACTCACTCGTGGATCATGACATGTATATATGGATACTATCAATGAAGTCTGAAATAGACTCCAAGTACAACAACGATGTATGGACCTTGAGGATCCATCTAGAGGGGTAAAATCCATTGGGTGTAAAAGGATATTCAAGAGAAAGAGGGGACCTAATGGGAAGGCAGAGACCTTCACGACACGACTCATAGAAAAGGGCTACACACAAAGAGAAGGCATCGACTACGGTAAGACATCCTCTCCTGTGGCTATGCTTGAATCCATCATGACACTACTAGCAATGGCTACATATCTTGACAACATCTAGCAGATGGATGTCAAGATGACGTTCCTTAATGGATACCTCTAGGAGGATATATATATCTATATGGAGAAACATCAAGGCTTCATAACCGAGGAAGGCAAGTATGTAATTAATAATCTTAAACAATCTTATTGAAGCTGGAACATCTGATTTGATGAAACCATAAAGATTTATGAGTTCGTCAAGAATCTTGATGAACCATGTGTGTATAAGAAGCTTTGTGGGAGATTCATAGTGTTCATCGTGCTTTATGTAGATAACATCCTTACCATTAGGAATGATACAAGGATGATGACTGATGTTAAGATTTGGTTGTCCTGTACCTTAGAGATGAAATATCTTGGAGAAGCCTCTTACATATTCGCTCTGAAGCTGTTAATAGAGAAATGATGATTTTGGAATTGTCATAACATGGGTACATTAATAAGATCTTGTAATGTTTCTATATACAAAATTCCAAGATAGCTTTCCTTCTCTTAAGACATGGTATCCACCTATCTATAAGAATGGCCCCTCAAAGTGTTGAGGATAAGAAAACCATGGCTAGTTGTCCTTACAAATCAGCTATGGGAAGCCTAATGTATGCCATCTTGTACACAAGGCCAAGTGTCTGCCATGTAGTGGGAGTGGTTAGACATTAAAAATCTTGTTATGATGAGAAACATGCGATGAAGAACATCTTTAAGTATCTAAGATGGACGTAAGATGACATCTTCGACTAAGGAGATGGTGATCTCCAAGTCTTAGGATACATAGATTCAAACCTCAAATCTAATATAGATGTCCACAATCAACTTCAGGGTTTGTATTCTTGTTGAATGGTGGTGTTGTGAGCTAGATAAGTAAGAAATATGATACCATGATCGATTCAACAACATAAGTCGGATACATTATCGCATCAGATATTGCAAAGGAGATCGTGTAGCTACCCAAGTTCATGCTGGAAATTGGAATAGTTTCCTATGGTACTCTCATTTCACTACTCTATGATAATACGAGAGCCATAACTCAGGCAAAGGAACCAATATGAAATCAAAAGAGCAAGCACGTGGAAAGGAAATACCACATCATTCAGGAGATACAAAAGTGTGGAGACATCGTCATCTCCAAGGTGGCCTCTACCGACAACTTTGTGTTCCCCTTAACAAACCTTTACAACCAAAAGGTATTCGACCTGTATGCAATGAGCATGAGTTTAAATATTGTACCTGAGTCATTTTGAGGGATAGTGGGAAATTATTAGCCATGTGATCCCGGGACAACCTTTTTGTAATAAATATTATTATAATCTTTGATATATCAATAAAGGTTATTTATTTATTTCACTCTTTATCTTGGATTAAATGAATGACTGTACTTATAAGGCTTTTAGTACAATTAGTGTTATCTACCATGGTCATCTTAATAACCATACAATTGTTGATTCAATGGTTGAATCATAGAGGTTGGTGCTTGGATGATATCTAAAGAGTTAGATTGAGGACTTATCAAGCATTGTCAAATTATTATTAAGAAAGGATATCCAACCGAAGAAGGAGATGGCAATCGCTCTCTAAAGGTGGATATCTTACCGACCTCTCGATGTAGGTCTTTTGCATAAGAATAGAGATTTGGAGGTGTTAGATAATTTAGGTCAAAGGGTTGACTTAGCGAGATCGAGATAACCAAGACCTGTTTCGTATGCTGTCAAAATAAGGCACATATCCTCTGACCAGAGACTGGGTATTACTATATGTCCATTAAGCCGACCATTAGGTTGAGACCTAATCAAATCTATACACCAATGAGCTGGTATGCATACAATGGTATATGATTAATGCGATCTCTTAAAGGGATTTTACATGTTCACTACTTAATGGGAAGACATGAGATCACTCATGAGGTATTGAGACCGATTAAACTCCATGCATGGTCGTCTTGCTTTGGAAGTGACGAATATATATATTTCATCATCTTTATTCATTTATTTTATCTTAAAATACCATCTTAAGCACCATTAATCATTAATAAATCATTGTTTTTATTATTTCTTATTCTTTTGTAAAGATTGTGTAAATATCATTGTTTTTAACCGAAAATAAATAAATAAATAAATAATGGGAAAATAAATAAAAGAAAGACATTATATATGCAATAAATATAAGCCGACTCTTACCCTGAGAGAATGTCAAGACTAGGCCTAATCGATAACAAATAAAGTAGGGGGAGTTAAGACTCTTGTAGAAAAATAAAAGAAAAAATAAATTCCACTTGTATAAGTATCACTATTCATCACTGCACATATACCATTATTTGTATGGAATTCTTTCTACTATTGTATTTATAATTCAATCCATGCTGAATAAAAATGTTCTCTTCTTGGAACTTGTACATAAAAATAAATTATAAATATTAAATATAACTTTAAGAAGATTCATTGTATATTGTGCAAATAATGATATTTTGAAAAAGCCACAAAACCAAACTTCACATATTTATATCTTCTAAAAAAAACTCAAAATAATATAATGTCACTTTTATTGTATTCTAAATAAAATAAGATTCAAAATGAAAGTGCTTTTGCTAAAATTGGAGTTAAGATGCAAAATGTGGCTTTTTGGAGTATTGTACATTGTGCGTATACTATATATTAGTGAATTTATTTATTTTATATATTTGTACATATTGTATTTTAAAATAATCGTAAATATTTTATTTTATCCAAATAAAATAAAAATTACAGAAATCAAACATAAAAAAATTCATTGTACATATTGTATATATACCAATATGTTTATTGTAAATACACATATTTATTTGACCTAGTTACTTATTTCACAAAAATAAAATAAAAATATATTTAAAATACTTTTAAAATTTTGCAAATAAAAAAATATTAAATTATATAATTATTTGTAAAAATAAATAATTAAAAATCATGTTGTTGTATATAGGTAAAAATACCTAGGAATAAATGTCAGTATTTATTCTAATCTATTTATTTAATTTATTAAAAATCACCTAAATTAAATTTATTTAATTATTAACATTTTTTATTTATATAATTTATTTATTTAAATTCATTTGCTAATTTAATTTTAACTATTTACATTTTTATTGAGTTTTTGTCATGTAGTGGTTTTAACCTATTTTGGTTGGCTCCCTATTGGTGGACATGCGTCTGTTGACCTGGGTCCACCTCTCCTTTGTCTGCCTTACCTGAATAAATCCATCATTGGAGCATCTTCTTCCTTTTCCCCTCTTGATATATCCATCATTTCCATCTGACTCCATCATGGATTTGTTCGCTTAATTAACATAGTCACTCGGCCGATCATGATAGTTGAGCTTGATATTGTTCTTGAATTTTGGTTATTGTGCCGTCAGTAAGTTTGGAAAGGAAGAGATTGTGAGAAAGAAATCATCAATTACCATCAATCATCAATCGTCGTCATTTGATCGGAATTTAGAACTATTACTATGTATGTTAGGAGAAGGTAGTGGACGTGTTGGGGACTTAGTTTGGATGCATTGTACTACATCGCATGCTTACGAAGGAACCCCAACTCTAAGGTATTCTGCACACCTTAGAGTCGTAGTGTGAGGTCACACTCAGACCAAGACCACAAACTGTCCACTAGGTTGAGAAATTAGACAAAGATAAAGATCAGATTAGAGATTCATCATCTACAATCTCAAGATCCATCAACTGAATTATATGTGATAAAAAATTGACAATCTACACATGGATCATATAATCAATAAATGAAAATTTTATATTTGGAATGTTAAGGGGTGATGGGTGAGCAGGAGGTTCACATACAAAACAATTTGAAAACCAATTCCCACACAAGTAGCTCGTTAAATTTATATGGCAGTACCTATCTACTTGCTTTCTTTTGAAAACATGGAGATGCATTTTATTTAAATCTCTAACTCGGAGCTAGGCTCCGGCCAAGGTTATTTGACCTAAGGCAAAGGGGAAGCGGCGACAAATTGAATGGAGGTTCCGGCAGTGCGAAAGAGGGAACCTACAACCTAATCTCAGCTCGGATAGCCAAGATTAGGATGATCTGTGTGTAGGAAGGGTCACGGTGAGCTGGTGTATCTATTAGAATGGATGAGGGTGATCGATGAGGCTCCGACCGGTGGGTCGGAGCTGGCAGAGCGGCGGAATGAAGGATATGAAAAGATTCGATCGATACGGGAGCTGAAGACTATAAGATGGATACCTGAAGGTCCTAAGTCGATCCTGAGCTCCAGGGGGTAATGTCGAATGGGTTGTCGCCTCAACCACATACCATGTGTTGGAGATGACATGGCCTAATACAATCCCAATAGTCACCATAAAATGACTATTCTCCCACGAGAGCACTAGGTTTACCTCACACCAACATTGAAGAGCTCGATCTAAATGAGCAAGACATGTGTCAAAACTAACCTGTAGATCGATAAATCATACATGAAGACCTTAAGGATACTACCCACCATGTCGACAAAAAAATCCAACTTACACCTTTGGAATGTAGCAAGGGCGTTACACAATCCAAAGGGCATACTTCTAAAGGCGTAGGTGCCAAACAGACAAGGGAAAGTAGTTTTCTCCTGATCCTCTGGAGTTATAGCTACTTGGTTGTATCCCGAGTACCCATCCAAGAAGCAAAAGAACTCTTTCTCTGCCAACCTCTCAATAATATGATCAATAAAGGGCAATGGAACACGATCCTTCTTGGTAGCTGAGATCTCCAATCACCAATTCTAGTTATCCCATTACATATTCCCCGGCTTTCTTCACCTTTTATCATACCTGATCCCCTCCAGATCGCACCGGATATGGAGTCCCACTCCTATTCCGATCACATACATCAAATTTCTCATCCATTCCCCTATTTCATCTTCTTTTGTTCTAATAACCTCGATCGTAGTGATCGCCTCCACTTGTAGGTCACAAGAGCACGATTAGGGCTTTGAATCATAATACAGCGCACACTTCTACTTACAAACCTCCGAGATCTCCAGATCTATATATAGCAGATCTGAGTCTCTTTGAGGCACCAGACCGTTAGAGGAGAGTAGCAGGAGAGATTGCAAGCCTTCAGGCTTCGATTTGGGTGTAGATCAGTCAAGATCCGGCTGATTAAATCTCAAGTATATGCCCCTTTTTCCATATTCTTCCAACGCTCGTCATTGCCATTGGATCTAGAACTGTCACCAGACTACATCTTAGTCGTCCAAGCTACCTTAATTTCTTATCATTGATCCAGCTGCTCCAGATTCAGATCAAGTCGTCTGTGCACACCCAGAGCTGAGCTGTCGAATTAGAATAAAGATCGCATCTCGGTTGTCTAGATCGCCACCTAGATCGGTGAAGATTTTGTACCTTCATCCTTGTGTTTCTTTTATTTTGTAAATGAAACATTTGAGGATATGTGTCATGATTGTGTGTGCTAGAATAATTGCGTATTTGACATGTGATTTATTTTAATTGCATTTTAGTCCAATATGATTTAACAAACGTTATATTTGTGGAGAAATTGCATGTACACCCTCTGCCTTTCTTAATTTGTTATCTTAGTCTATTAAAAAAATTTGTTACACAAATACATTTGTGCAGTAGTATCTTATTTTGTTGTTTTTTGAGATTAATAATTAGTTAATTATCATTACAAATTCCATAAAATTCATTTTACATTTGTGCATACCCCTCTTTTCAAATTTCACATAGAGAAACCTCTACAACACCCCCTCTGATCCTTCTTTTATCCCTGATCCATTTCTTTCCCAATTCTCTGGCTTGAGATCGACTATCGGAGTGTGCCAAGGTGACATGAAGGTACGTCCGCGATCAGGAGTGTGAAGTGATCACGGGAGAACATGATCTGATCACATCACCGTAGACCATCAGCTGCATTCAAGTTTCTTCATTTTCCATCACAGATCGATGATACAACCCCCTTTCCTTCACCTATAGGTATATTTAGGTTCTTTTTTTTTTAATTTCATTTTAAATTTTTCTTTAAAATCATGTTCTTAGCAAAATTTTGATCATCATTTTCGAGCTTTGACCTGCATGATTGGAGCTCCCAATCACCATTTCTAATTCTAATTATCCCATTGTACTTGCCCTGACTTTCTTCACCTTTGATTATACTTGATCCTCTCCAGATCGCACCGGATCTGGAGTCCACTCCTATTTTGATCACATACGTTGGAGTTCCCATCCATTCCCCCACTTCATCGTGTTTTATTCTAATAACCTCGGTCGGAGTGATCACCTCCATTTATAGGTCGCAATAGCACGATCAGGTCTTTGAATCATGATCTCCCGCACACTTCTACTTCTGGACCTTCGAGAGCTCCATATCTATATTTAGGTAGATCTGATTCTCTTTGAGCCACCAGACCGTCAGAGGAGAGCAGGAGGAGAGACTACAAGCCTTCTGTCTTCGATTTTGGTGTAGATCAGTCGAGATCCGACGGATCAAATCTAAAGTCTATGCCCCTTTTTTCATATTCTTCCAACGCTCGTCATTGCTATGGATCTAGAATTGTGTCACCAGATTGTATCACAGTCGTCCAAGCGACCTTAATTTCTTATCGTTGATCCAACTGCTCTAAATTCAGATCAAGTCGTCTGTAAATGCCTGGGCTGAGCTGTTGAATCAGAATAAAGATCGCATCTTCTTCGTCTAGATCGCCACCTAGATTGGTGAAGATTTTGCACCTTTATCCTTGCATTTCTTTTATTTTGTAAATGAAACATTTGAGGGTGCTAGAATAATTGCATATTTGTCATGTGGTTTATTTTAATTTAATTTTATTCCAATATGATTTAACAAATGTTGTATTTGTGGAGAAATTGCATGTACATCCTCTGCCATTCTTAATTTGTTTTCTTAGTCTATTAAAAAAATTTGTTACACAAATACCCGTGTGCAGTAGTATTTTATTATGTTTGTTAGTTGAGATTAATAATTAGTTAATTATCATTACAATCTCCATAAAAATCATTTTACACTCCTGTTAAGTAGTATTTATTATCATCAGGAATTTTTATTTTTTATTTTATTCAGTTTCCATATTTTTCAAATTTCAAGAATACATTGTTTTGTTACTGTTTGAAGAAAATATTTAATTAAAAATACAAAAACAATTTTTAACTGTAAAAATAGTGTTTGTTCTTGTGTATTTTATTTTCTATGCTATTTTCATCTTTGCCTCCCTTATAAAAACTAAAAGTTTCAAAAACACTGAAAACACCAAAAATTCATATAAACTCACAAAAAAACCAAAAAACATAAAATACCCTTTTAATCAATGAAATATATTCTCTGTTTTTGTACATATTTTATATTTTTTCTTTCCTTTTTATTTTAAAATCACAAAAAAATTTATTGCATTGTCTGTTTCTTATTTTTTTCATGTTTTTAATTGTTTTAAAATCCTAAAAAAAACTAAAAATTGTCTAAAATCACAAAAATAGTAAACAATTCTCAAAAACCTGAAAATATTTTTTCTTGAATTTTCTATAGATTTTTTGTCTTTTAAAAATCCAAAAAGAGACATTTATTTTATTTTATTTGTTTTTCCTTTTATAAAAAATATAAAAACATAAAAAAATTTAAAAACTAAACAATATACAAATTAGAAAACCATAAAATTTAAAAAAATCCTTAAAAAAATAAAAAGATAAAAATTTACTAAAAACCAAGAATTGCATTCAATGAATTCCTATTTTGTTTCTTTGATTTTTCCTTGATTTGAATAACCCTTGGTATTATGGTAGCCTCATTAAGTTCGATCTTGTACGCTATACAAGTAAATAAATAGAAAAGTTCATTTCCCTTGCTTACATTCACATTATCTTTTGCATGTTTGCTTGAGATGTGAATAAAAAATAGAAAAAGTTATTTTTGTTTGAGGATACAAGGGTTACATCGACACGTTCACTTTATTTTAAACAATTAAACCTCTAACAATCTCATGTTAAACAGGAAGCATGACAAGAATTTGTAGGTATGATATATATTTTTGAAAAGCATATGATTGATACCAACTCCTAGTGACAAAATGAGAAACTTAATGATAAAATCTTGAAGAAGACAGTTTAAATGTGATCTAAAAATTTTGGTCTATTTGAGGATTTCTAGTATGCATGATGTATGTACTCTAGGGTGATGTGATCGTAAACGATTGTATAGCCATGGTATTCCCATTCTAAGGAAGTGATGCAACCAGATTGGATTTTGATGACTCTCTCAATAAATTAGTAATATGATTTTAATCCACATGTTGGACATTGATTTGAATGTGATTCAGATGTAATGAGAAGATTAGATTTATAGTTTGATTTAATCAAACATCTTTGAGAGGTCCCTGTTGACTCAAATTTTTTGTGGGCGGAAAAATTATTGATAAAAAGGTTGTCGTTGTTTTTCCCCCAAAATCCTATGACAACAAAAAATAATTTTTTTTATTTTTTTGCTACTTATTAACCTGTATAGCGGACATGGTCGAACTCAGGGAGGCTACAATTCCCAAGGGTTATTCAATTAATCAGAAACTAATTAAAAGAAAATAGGAATCTCAAATGACAACTATCCTTGGTTTTTATGATTCCTTTTATATTTTTTTTATTTTTTTTATTTTTATTTTTTTTATTTTCTATTTTTTTATATTTTCTGATTTTCAAATTTTTAGTGATTTTGATTTTGCATTTTTTTAATTTTCAAAAATAACACGAACAATATGCACAAGGTCAAAAATACGCACCAACACTTTTTATATTTTTTTCAATTAATCAACAATGCTCAGAAAAATCAAGAAAAATATTTTTGGTTTTAAAAGTTTTGAAATGTTTTTTGAAAATTTTTGTGGAGTTTTCAGATGTTTTTGTATTTTTCTAAAAATCAAACAGTGAGAAAATATGAAAATGTGCACAGCCTGGAGTAATTTGCAACTTCAAAATATCTAAGGGGCCCAAAACTCCTGACAATTATTTTTAAGACAAACTAGAAGCAATTATCTACAAACAGAATCTGAAATCAACTTTTTTGGATTTTCGCAAAATTTTCTGTGATTTTTATAAGATTTTGATGATTTTCAGTTTTTGTGGGTTTTATAAATAATTAATGCGTGAAAATTGGTCAGAAATTAAAAGGCAAGGAAATACAGCTATCTTTTTGTTTGGAATTTTTAGAGTTATTTTCGAATTTTTATGAATTTTTGAATTTCAAACAGGGAAAAATGACATGTTTTTGATTTTTTCTAATAATAATAAATGAAGGTAAAATGCAATAAAAAATTTATGCTAAGAAGAGAATCACATCAGAAGTATAGCACAATTTCTCAAAATTTTCGGACTAATAAAAATATTTACTTTAATCAAAAGAACAAGCAAATTAAAGAGTGAATACAGGGACTGAAATGCAAATTCTCAAAGATTTAGCACCAGAAATTAGCAAAAATAAAAGATAGAATAAGACTCGCAATTTACCTAGTATATCACATGCAGTGCATGTGCTTTGGAGACTGAAGGTGCTTCTTTGAAATTTCTGAAATGTCCGAGGGACATCAACGTAATTTTACCAATTTTTTTTAATTCTTCAAAACCCTAGATGGGTTCTTCGTTTCTCTTGTTTTCAAACACAAGGGGGGCACGATGAGCGCCACCCCTCCTCTCCTTCCCCACGCGAGGGGTTGGCACCTGGAGGCAGTCTGGCGGGCGGTGCGGGCGCTGCCGCTTCGCGGTTGGCAGGTCACCGCGGCGGGGGCGGCGGGCTGGAGGAGCCAACCAAGGGCGGTGAGGCGCGGGTCGGCGGGGGAACGCGGCGTACGTTTGCTGGTGGTGTTCGGAGGGAGAAGTGTTGAGCTTCGGGCGGTGGAGCGGGCCGCAGCTGTGGGCGGCGCTGTTGCCCCTCGCGGCGGACGGGCGTGGCCCATCGGCGGTGCTTGGGGCTGTTGGGTGGCGTTGCCGCCTGGACGCGGCGGTGAGGTCGCGCGCCGGCCACGCATCGCTGAAGGGGGGGCGCTTGGCCGGGCCGAGGGTGCAGCGCTAGGTGGCGCCGCTGTATGCTGGAGGGCGGCCGAAGGGCGCCGCCGTCAGGAGATGGGTGACGACGGAGGGCGGCGGGGGGTGATGTCCCAGCAGCCTGTGAATTTTTTTTTATTTTTTTTATTATTTTTTTTAATGTAAACAGAAAATAAAACATTTTTTTTTTGTAAATCCGAAAAAATAGGAATAAAAAATAATTTTTTAAAATTTTTTTTGTATGTTTTTTGTTGTTTTCTTATGATCCTGCAAAACAAATGTGAGGAAAAAAGGGTTTTTTTAATTATCCTGCAAAACAAACATTGGAGTAAAAGAAACAAATAATTTATTTATTTATTTATTTACAAATTGTAAAATGAGCGGGGATCCGTAGGAAATGAAAGAGTCGGGTCCGATCTCCGGCAATCGTACGCGATCGGAGTTGAGAGATCGTGGGAGGTAGAAATAGAACGCGATGAGATGAAAAACCGAGTCGGTGGCGGATCAAAAACGAGATGGATTCTTTAAGATCTAGATAAAAAATTGATAACGGGACAAAAAATGCGAGGAATAAACTACTATTAACCTAGATAAAAATAGGAAGAAAAATATGGATCTCACCTTAGGAGTGGAAAATGATCGTGATCGCTTCGACGAAGGCTGACTCGCTGTCACAGGACGGCTCAGAGGCTAGACACCTTTTCTCGACAAGAAGACTCTCGGAGATCGGGCTCCTCTCTCTAAAGATTGATCAAGTTGAAATGAGGGAGAAGGAGTCATATAAATAGAAAATATGTATGAAATTTGAAATTTTGTTTTTTTGGATAAAAAGATAAGAGAGATGAAAATTGAAATGGATTTTTGAATTTTTTTGTGGAAGAGATAAGAGAGATAAAATGAGAAATGAAATAAAATAGAAGAGAGATAAAATTATTTACAAAATTAACTAATTTGTTTGAATTTTCGTCAGTTTATTTATTGGAATTTAAAAAATGTTATTTTTTTATTTTTTTATAATGGTTAGTTAAAAATAGCAACTATATACAAATACTATATACATATATGACATTATATACAAGAGTAAATGAGGAAATTAGCCATTTTTATTTTAAGAAATTTTTTTATTTTTTATTTTTATTTTAAATAATTAGTAAAAATATTTACAAATATATACAAATACAATATTTATAAAATACATGGGAAAATTGCACAAACCAGCCCAGAAAACCAGCTTTTTACTCGTAATTCCAAAATTTATGAAACCACAGCCATTTTAAAAATAATTTAATTTAGAATCTAATGGAAGTGAGATTGTTTTAATTTGAGTTTATATGGAGCTAGAATTGATCTTTCAATTAGTGCTTAGTGGCTTTTTCCAAGTGTGGTTACTTTTATTATGTACATGATTTAATTTGGCAATCATTTTTATTAATTAGGACACATTTTTATTTACAACTTTGGTTTTGAAAGTTATTCGATTTGAGGTCAATTAATACAAAAATAAATTAGTGCTAGTTTTATACAGATATACACAAAATAAGTGAGAAATATTTACAACAACACACGCATTTTTTTGATTTTCTGCTTAAGGACCCTTTTCTCCCCCTACTTTATTCCTGGTCGATCAGGTCAAGTCTTGACCTTCTCTCGGGATTCGTGTCAGCCTGTATACAGTCTTCCTCTTTCTTTTCTTCTTTTCTTTATTTTTCCTTTCTTTCTTTATTTATTTATTTTAGGTTAAAATTAGTAAGAAGTGTACAATATTTACACACAAATGCAAGTTAGTAAGAATATGGAGTTAGTGTTATATGCAGGTGTTTTGTAAGGGATTTTAAGCTAAAATAAATGAATAAAGATGACGAATCACAGATTCATCATCCCCCTATGCTTTACCTTTGCTAGTCCCTTAGCAAACACTTATTTGAAAGAATAAGTGAAGAAAAAGAAAAAGAAAGGAAAAATAAAGAAAGTAGGACGATATCGAATACTAAACTTATCTTCATAAAATTGTAGTTTGGAGCTCTGTCGGACCTTTGGATTATTAGTGTGTCGGAACTTCTGTGAGACTTACAATTTTAAAATCGATAGCCTTCAAGTTCTACACATCATTGTCACAGTTTAGGCTCAGAAGTCATCTTAGATCAATCCTCTTCCTAAAGTATACCCTATGAACATTGAACAATCGACTCATGTGTGTGAAAGGTTTTAGCTCTTCTCATCCAGAATGCCGGACTACCATGCAAATCTCCTCTCCATTAACTCGTCCTCGGGGAGTCAGGTATTTCCTTCTAAGGTATGTCGTGTTGTGTTCACAATCGAAATGGGGGAGAAGTTAGAAGAAGGAGAAAAGAACTGGAGGGTGACCAGTGTAGTCACCTCTCATTGTGAAGCTGGACAGTGTAGCCGAGTTTCCACCGAGATCTGCAGGTTTTCTTGAAGCTTGGCCCTTTTTGGTCAGATATTTATTTGGTAGTAGCTTCTTTGTATTTGGATTTTTGGTGGCTCTGCTTGGATGTTGTCGTGGCCTTACGGATATAGAATCTTTTTTCCGTACATGTTTTGGGGTCTTAGAAAAAAATGTGCCCAGCCGTCCATCCCTTTTCCGAAGCTTTATTTCAACACGTACTCTAGTCTTTATATTTCCACGCTACCAGAAAAGAAACTCACACAGTCTTCCAACATTCCATTTGAGTTTAGCTAAGTGCATAGTGCAGGAATACAAATTAATTCCCTATTCCAGAGTTGTACCCAGAATGAAGAGACCAGGTTAGACACTAAGAGTCAAACGTTGCACATTGTCATGTGGAATTCAAAGAATTAAGTCAAAGACCTGAAGCTTCTAAAATCCTATTTCTCGGTGAAGTTCCTCTGAGAATTAGGTGGATTAAGGTCCAACTAAGCTCCATTCTTCAATTTTATTCCAGACATAGTTTAAATATCAATACTATCCTGAAAAATGCACATGCGAATGCAACATATGAACAATGCAGAGAGTTCTTTTAAGAGGAATGATGCACATGTGACAAGAACATTTTTAAAGCAATTTTCTAATTTTGTACTTTTCATGGATTTTTGGAGGAAAATGCAGATGTGAAAGAAAGGTTTTTTTGCAAATTTTTATAAACTTTTGGTTTTGTATTTTTTTAAGGAAAAAGGGTTAGTAAAATATATACAAATATATACAAGAATTTTTTTTGTTTTTGTGTTTTTTTAAGTTTTTTTAAACACAAGTGGATTTTACAAAACCCCCCAAATAAACATATTTAAAAGTACGAGTTATGTCTAAAGTATATATGCAATATATACGACACCCCCCTATACTTAGCTCGAACTATGTCCTCATAGTGATCAGAGAGCGACAAAGGAAGACATAACTCGTGCTAAGTATAGAAAGGTGAAAAGACTCCTATGCTATAACAACTCAAAGAAAAGATAAAAAGACGAGAAGTTGGTGATCCCCCCTATACTTAGGATCAAGTAATCCTAAGTATAGTAGAATGTACAAAGGGGAAAACCGATGAAGAGAATGTACAGACACACAAGGACGCGATATGAACCACATCACCCCCCCCATACTTAGGGTAGAGTATCCCTATATATAGGCAACAACAACAAGGGTGGTAAACAGGACGAATATGAACAACACAAATCCTTCACCCCCCCTATACTTAGGATAAAGCACATCCTAAGTATAGCATACACACACGGAAAAGGGGTGAATGATAAAACGGGAGAAGAAAGAGTGAAACGAAAGGATATACAAGAGGAGTGGATGTACAAAGGTTAAGAAGGTCGAAAACAAACCTTCTTGTGGGACCACTGAGGTATGGATTTGACAAGGTGTAGGTCGATATTGGGATCATCATTGGACATGAACTGAGTAGGATCGACCAAAAATGTATCCTCAGCGGTTTCAGATTGTGCAAGCCTAAACTGGTTATTGGAAGTAGTGTGGTCATGTCCTGCCTGGGAAGTCTCGCAAACATCAAAGTAAAATGGCTCAAAATCATTATCAGAAAAAGTTGGATCAAATTCAGCATGGCGAGCCTCTACCGGATCATCATCTTTATCAAAAGGTCCAAATTCCTTTATAAAAGCAATCAAATCAAATTTGGCCTGATCGGTCTCATCTAAATCATGGTGAATAGGAACAGACTTATCAGTGAAAGTAGTCGAATCATGTATGTCCAGTCTAGTCTTAGAGTATGCCTTCCGCTCTAGGGTGTCTATCGTGTAAATCACGCGGATGTCATCAATACATCGCCACGTACCAAAAGAGGGAACTCCAAGGTCTATGTTTTCCGAGTCATCCCCCTTGAAGAGGAATTCTCAGGTCTTAGAATGATCCATCATATAGCAAAAATCTCCGGTAGTATCATCGTGGTCAAAGTCCTTAGGGCTGGGTAGCACGGGCGGGCTCTCATGGGATGCGGGTCTCTGGACGGTAGTGGGTGTAGCTATTAACACATCGCTTCCTACATCAGAACGGAAGCGAATCTCTCCTGAACCATAATCAATAACGGCTCCCGCATAGGTGAGGAAAGGTCGTCCCAGGATGATTGGAAGGTGCTCCACAGGGGTGGAGGTCTCCATGGGCATTACAACAAAATCCGAAGTAAAAATCATGCCCTGAATGAGAATGACGGTGTTTTCTAGAATACCCTTCGACCTCTTGATAGATCCATCAGCAAATTGAACTATCATCCTGGTTTTCTTGAGAGGCCCAAGATGAAGAGACTGTACCATAGAGAAGGGTATTATATTAATTGACGAACCACCATCAAGGAGAGTGTTATCACAAGAATAGTCAGATATGGAGAAACTCACAAGAGGTGTGGTCATGTTCCCCTTCTTAAAATATGGACGGTGAGAGATGGCGTAGGCAGTGGCCATGGTCAAGATGTGACGCTCAGATCTTCTCCTTCGCTTTCTTTTCTTGTGTTGAGGAGTAGATAAATCTATCATGGCCTGTTGAAGTGGGGCTTTAATAATCTCATGAAGGGTGGCCACCACTTCGGGTTTAGTCAACATTTTTTGAATTTTTGGACCTTATCCATACAAGGGAGGAGGTCGGAATCAACATTTACACAAGGATTGCCAAGAGCAATCTGTACAGCGGCATCCTTGGGGTCAAGGTCGGGACATGGCTGTGTGGGTAAATGATCGGGATTTGGGTCTTCTCCTCACAAAATGAATCAATAATATGTCTCCCAAAATCTTTTTTTATTTTCAAAATTTTCTCATTTTTTTGTATTTTGGGTGATTTCAAGCTCTCATGATTATCCTCAAGTGAATCCATATCCTCAAATAACGGAGCAGAGTTCTGGCTCTCATTCATGTTAAATATATTAGAAATCCTCGAATTAATATGCTCCATCATCTGGTTCAATGTCTTAAGTGTGGAAACCATGAAAGGTGACTCCAAAATCCCAGGATGGGGTGGGTTGAATGAGGGAGGGTGAGAATCAAAGTCCTCCCACTCCTGAAATAATGGGTTAGGTGGATATGCACAAACATCAGGAGGAAGATCCTCCTAGAAAAGGGAAGGTGGATCGTCTGGAGAGTACGAGGTATCTGCGAAGATCGGATTAAAATAACTCCAATCGACAATCTTCGAAACAAAAGATGAGAGAGCACGAGGGTCAAGTCAAAAGATATGGAGAAAAAGGTGCAAATGCACAGCAGGATCTAGTATGCACACAAGCAATCAAACACACTACAAACCCCCAATTCACCAACTCAACGCAATGTGAAGACCATGAAGGTTCGGTCTCTTAATCTTGTCTGTTTTAGAGTTAGGTGGTAATCACAAAAAGTTGTACAAACACTTAGGTTGAATTATGGGATTTGGGCACTAACCTTAGTGTGTACGCGAGCAAGTTAAAACGAATACAATGAGGGGGTTACTCTCCCCAAAACA
Source organism: Ottelia alismoides (assembly GCA_037367405.1). Taxonomy (NCBI): domain Eukaryota; kingdom Viridiplantae; phylum Streptophyta; class Magnoliopsida; order Alismatales; family Hydrocharitaceae; genus Ottelia; species Ottelia alismoides. The sequence goes on along the minus strand of JAZKJV010010296.1, from coordinate 1,183,677 downwards.
ATGATTTCTCCTTGTATTTTTTAGGGTGTAGTTTTCTTTAGCAGTCCCGATTTTAACAGTTACAACTTGGTTAAAATATTTTCAACGAAACGCCTACCAAGTGTCCAATTTCCTTTTTAACTTATGTGAGTGAAAACAATGAAGGAGATCGGAAATGCCAATGCGCGATTAAAAACGATGATGCATGCAGGGGGTTAGAGATGCGTACCTTGTCGCCAGCACTCTACATGCAAGTGATCCGCGTAGAGTTTAAATACAGAAGAATAAACTATCCTATATGATGCAAGTGGACCATCCTAGATGATAACTTCCATTAACGGGTAAGAACAAGTTAATTTGACTAAGTCCAAATTACGCTCTACTCTATAGGCATAGAAATTCTTATTTAGGGTATGTGGATCTAATTAATTACCTGCCTCAACCAAATTAATTAAAGTTATCAATAGGTGATTCTCGAAATCCGCGAAAAATAAAGAAAAATAAAAGCGATGAAAACAAAACCGGTGAGGTCCCCCAAGTGCACCGGCACTTGGCGAAACAGACCCAGCAACAAATGAATGTCCGTTTACAGAGTTCAAATGCTAGAAAAATCTCTCTCTCTCTTCTTTTTTTTTTCTCTTCTTTTTCGTCTCCTTCACTTCTTCTTCTCCTCTTCTCACACTATCCTGCGGCTTGGTGAAGAATCAAGCCGCCTCCGTGTCGCTTTGCCACTTCGGCTCTCCTAGGATCGCCTCCTTCGCTCCGTGTGCCCTCGCAAGAAAAAGAAAAGAGAATGTGTAAGAAACACAATTATCAAATATGAGAAAATGATGAAAAGAATGCAGTGGATATGAACAATGGAATGAATAGCAAGAATTATACAACCAAGAATAGCAGGTCAAAAGAGAAACCTAACTACCCCCGTCGTGCCTCCCTAGCAACGACGTCATTTTGTTGACTCGGATTTTTTGTGGGTGGAAAAATTGTTGATAAAAAGGTTGTCGTTGTTTTTCCTCAAAATCCCGTGACAACAAAAATTTTTTTAAAAAAATTTTTTTTGCTACTTATTAACCTGTATAACGGACAGGGGCGAACTCAGGGAGGCTACAATTCCCGAGGGTTATTCAATTAATCAGAAACTAGTTAAAAGAAAACATGAATCTCAAAGGACAACAATCCTTGGTTTTTGTGATTTTTTTATCTTTTTATCTTTTTATTTTTTTTATTTTTTCTAATTTTTTTAATTTTTTTAAATTTTCTAATTTTTTGTATTTTCTGATTTTCAAATTTTTAGTGATTTTGATTTTGCATTTTTTAAAATTTTCAAAAATAACACTAACAATATGTACAAGGTCAAAAACGCACACCAACTCTTTTTGTACTTTTTTTCAATTAATCAAAGATGCTCAGAAAAATACAGAAAATATTTTTGGTTTTTAAAAGTTTTGAAATGTTTTTTGAGAATTTTTGTGGAGTTTTAAGATGTTTTTGTATTTTTCTAATAAAATAGTGAGAAAATACGAAAATGTGCACATCCTGGAGTAATTTGCAACTTAAAAATATTCTAAGTTGCCCAGAACTCCTGACAATAATTTTCAAGACAAATTAGAATCAATTATCTACAAAAAATAACTGAAATCAATATTTTTGAATTTATGTAGAATTGTCTATGATTTTTATAAGATTTTTGATGATTTTCAGTTTTTTGGGGTTTTATAAATAATTAATGCATGAAAATTGGTCAGAAATTAAAAGACAAGGAAATACAACTATCTATTTTTTTAGAAATTTTAGAGTTATTTTCGATTTTTTATGAATTTTTGAATTTCAAACTGGGAAAAATGACATTTTTTATTTTTAATAATAATAATAATAATAAATGAAGGAAAAATGCAATGAAAATTCTATGCTAAGAAGAGAATCACATCAGGAGTACAGCATGATTTTCTCAAAATTTTCGGACAAAAAAAATCATTTTTTTAATCAAAAGAAGAAGTAAATTAAATAGTCCGAATACAGGGACTGAAATGCAAATTCTCAAAGTTTTAGCACTAGAAATTTGCAAAAATAAAAGATAGAATAAGACTCGTAATTTACCCAGTATATCACATGTACATGTGCTTTGGAGGCTGAAGGGGATTCTTTGAAATTTTTGAAATGTTCGAGGGACTTCAACGCAATTTTCCTAATTTTTTTAAATCTTCAAAACCCTAAATGGGTTCTTCGATGCTCTTGTTTTCAAACGACAAGGTGGGCATGATGGGCGCCGCCCCTCCTCTCCTTCCCCACGCGAGGGGCTGGCACTTGGAGGCGGTCTGGCGGGTGGAGCGGGCGCCGCCACTTCGCGGTTGGTGGGTCATCGCGGCGGAGGCGGCGGGATGGAGGAGAGCCAACCAAGGGAGGTGAGGCGCGAGTCGGCGGTTGAACGCGGCGTACGTTTGCTAGTGGTGTTCGGAGGGTGAAGTGTTGAGCTTCGGGCGGTGGAGCGGGCTGCAGTTGTGGGCGGCGCTGCCGCCCCTCGCGGCGGACGGCGTGGCCCAGTGGCGGTGCTTGGGGATTTTGGGCAACGCTGCTGCCTGGACGAGGCGGTGAGGTCACGCACCGGCCACACTTCGCGGAAGGGGGGCGCTTGACCGGACCGAGTGCACATCGTCGGGCAGCGCCACTATATGCTGGAGGGCGGCCGAAGGGCGCCGCCGTCAGGAGATGGGTGATGACGGAGGGCTGCGGGGGGTGATGTCCCTGCAGTAGGGATGAAAACGATCGGATACGGATACGAATATAGGTATAATCATATCCTTATTCATTTTAAAATACGAATACGAATGCGAATACGAATATTGACGAATGTGAAAAATGTGTTACCATATCCTTAAAAACGAATACGAATGTAAAACGAATACGAATCAGATACGAATGATAACATAAATATTTAATAGATTAACTAAAATATACATGTTTAGGATGGTTTAAACATAAAATAGATATACAAGATATTGTAATTTAATAATAATTATAACAAAAATGGTAAATGCAATCATAAAATGGCATTACACAAATTTATAAATAAATATATTACTATACTTATGCCCGAAAACGAATATACGAATACGAATGCGAATATTAGAGAATGTCAAAGTGATATCCATATCCGCATCCATTTTAAAACGAATACGAATACGAATGTCAAAATATGTATAATACGAATACGATAGCGGATCGGATACGAATATATTCACATTCGTTTTCATCCCTACCCTGCAGCCTGTGATTTTTTTTGTTTTTTAATTTTTTTGTATTATTATTTTGTAATGTAAATAGAAAATAAAATAATTTTTTTAAATTTTTTTGTAAATCCAAAAAAATAGGAATAAAAAAATAATTTTTTATATATTTTTTGTTGTTTTCTTATGATTCTGCAAAACAAATGTGAGGAAAAAAAGGGTTTTTTTAATTATCCTGTAAAACAAACATTAGAGTAAAAGAAATGAATAATTTATTTATTTATTTACAAATTGGAAAATGAGTGGAATCCATATGAAATGAAAGTGTCAGATCCGATTTCCGGCAACCGTACACGACCGGAGTTGAGAGATCGTGGGAGGTAGAAATAGAACGCGTGGAGATCGAGAAAATGAGATGAAAAAGCGAGTCGGTAGCAGATCAAAAACGAGATGGATTCTTTAAGATCTAGATAAAAAATTGACAACGAGACAAAAAATGCGAGGAATAAACTACGATTAACCTAGATAAAAATAGGAAGAAAAATGTGGATCTCACCTTAGGAGTAGAAAATGATCGTGATAGCCTCGACGAAGGTCGACTCGCTGTCACCAGACGGCTCGGAGGCTAGACACCTTTTCTCGACAAGAAGACTCTCGGAGATCAGGCTCCTCTCTCTAAAGATTGATCAAGTTGAAATGAGGGAGAAGGAGACATATAAATAGAAAAGATGTATGAAATTTGAATTTTTTGAATATTTTGAAAAGATAAGAGAGATGAAAATTGAAATGTATTTTTGAATTATTTTTGGTGGAAGAGATAAGAGAGATAAAATGAGAAATGAGATGAAATGGAAGAAAGATAAAATTATTTACAAAATTAACTAATTTTTTTGAATTTTCGTCACTTTATTTATTGGAATTAAAAAATGTTTTTTTTATTTTTTTATAATGGTTAGTTAAAAATAGCAACTATATACATATACTATATACATATATGACATTATATAGAAGGGTAAATGAGGAAATTAGCCTTTTTTATTTTAAGAATTTTATTTTTTTTATTTTTTAAAATAATTAGTAAAATAATTTACAAATATATACAAATACAATATTTACAAAATACATGGAAAAATTGCACAAACCACCCCGAAAAATCAACTTTTTACTCGTAACTCCAAAAAATATGAAATTACAGCCATTTTAAAGGCAATTTAATTTAGAGTCCAATGGAAGTGAGATTGATTTAATTTGAGTTCATATGGAGCCAGAATTGATCTTTCAATTAGTGCTTAGTGGGGTTTTTCCAAGTGTGCCTACTTTTATTCTGTACATGATTTAATTGTGCAATCATTTTTATTAATTAGGACACATTTTTATTTACAACTTTTGTTTTGAAAGTTATTCGACTTGAGGTCAATTAATGCACAAATAAATTAGTGTTAGTTTTATACAGATATACACAAAATAAGTGAGAAATATTTACAACAACACACGCATTTTTTTGATTTTCTACTTAAGGACCCTTATCTCCCCCTACCTTTTCCTGGTCTATCAAGTCAAGTCTTGACCTTCTCTCGGGGTTCGGGTCAGCCTGTATACAGTCTTCCTCCTTTTTTTCTTCTTTTCTTTATTTTTCCTTTCTTTCTTTCTTTATTTATTTTAGGTTAAAATTAGTAAGAAGTGTACAATATTTACACACAAATGCAAGTTAGTAAGAATATGGAGTTAGTGTTATATGCAGGTGTTTTGTAAGGGATTTCAAGCTAAAATAAATGAATAAAGATGACGAATCACAGATTCATCAGTACCCGAGATCTAGATTTGAGATATGATCTCAATATCCAAGTCACTATACGTGGAATGTATGATTGCCATGTCCTTATCTCTAAGTTTCTACGGAGAAAGCACGTCATTCTTGAAATAGTTCAAGAATAATTCAATTGTTGATAATGTATTTGAGAATTCGTAAATTGATGATTAAATGTGATTAATTATAATGAATAATTTGAATATGAATCATATTAATTGTACGCATGAGAAAGTCATCTAAGATAATTAAATATGATTTAAATATCAAGGATATGATTAATATAAATAGAAATATCCATAATAACTGAAAATATTATAAATGTTATATGTAATAGGTTTGAGAGATTTCATTGTAAATAGTATTTACGAATTAAATGTTGATGTGAATTTGATTCACATTGAATAATTAATTGTAAATGCAATTTACATTTTATACTAGATGTATGAATATGATTCCTAAATATCATTTACATGATTGAAATTATCACATAATAATTTGGAATTATTTTGATGAATATTTATACAACAAAAGTTGTTGCACATGTGAAATTTATGATGAGATATGAGATCCCAATATAATTGGAATGAGAGAAACTCATAACCATATTGAGAGTATATGGCCACCTTGAGTCCTAAATCTTGGTGGTCGTCCGCCCTATGTATGGAAGGAGGCTTGCTCTCCTTCCAAGTAATTTCCTATTTATTGATTTAATTTAAATTGAATTATATTGATAGATATTTAATATATTTAATTTATTTTTTAAATTAATTATTTGTCGTTGCAAATTATGCAATAAAATCATGGCCATTGATTGAAAGCACAAAATAGCCTACACCATTGATTATGTGTGTACATTGATCGAGATCCATGGACATCTAATTTGTTATAAAGAAATGGTAAAACCTACTCTTTCTTTTCAACAATTATAGGAGCAATAACTCTCTATCTCTCTCTCTCTCTCATTCTTTACCACATGTCCAAGCCTTCTTTGTCTCTAAATATTGTGGTTGTCCACATATTTTGTTGAGAGATCCCATCATCATTACAACACTGTTGTGCTACAAGATTGAGTTTTTGTGGATCATTGCCTTCTTCGGTGCTTCTTTCTCATAAAGAAGGATTCGTATTTCCTAAAACAAAATCAAGAGATCCCATCCTCAGATCATCAACTCATATTGCGGGAACTATGTGTTTCATCCACAAGCACACAAGTGCATCCTTCGTCGCATCGGACTTGGGACAGGAGGTCTCTTCGATTAGAATCATTCGATCACAATCACGCTTCAAGAGGTAATACTTTGACTCATTTGTGGTCTTGATGAAATGATTTGACAAGTGTTCTCATATCATGTCGTCTCATCTATTTAAAAATTTTCAATTCCTATTCCTATTGCAACTAGTATGACTAGTTATCCAAGATCATATTTGATGTCATCTACATACTTCTACAATGCGCTAAGTGATGAATCTACATTTCATCATATTTATTCTTTCATTTTGACCATTAAACCCTAGATAAATGCATGTATATATACTTATTTTGTATAAATCAACATTCATTCATTATTATATAAATAGTGTTTAAAATATATAGTTTAAAGCCTAATAAAAGAACAAATAAAAGAGAAAAAAAGAAATAAAATGCCAAATGTATTTTATGACCCTAAACCCGAAGACCTAGACATCATGATGTCTGGGTCGACAAGGGATAATGTAGTGGGAGATAAGGGCCAAAAAACTAATAAAACCCTTATTTTTACCCTTCAATAATTCATTTTCAGGACCTGTGTTATTCTTTATTATTTATACATCAAATAAAGAAACTTTGTACATGAAATTTGTAGATAAAAATACATGAAAAAAATACAAAATTGATTTCACACAAAAATAATACAAACTGTACATTTTATACTCAGAATAAAAAGCCAAAACCTAAATTTCTTATACCTATATCTTGTCCATATGAACTCAAAATGCACAAAATCACATTCAACTGTATATAACATTTTGTTAGATATTTAATGAAGGAGGTTTCATTTAATTTGGAGTTAGGAAGTAAAAGTTAGGTTTTGGACCCCTATTGCACTGTATATCTGAAAAAAATATTCCTTTTATTTATTATTTGCATTTTTTGTACTTTTATATTTTTATAATTTTGTAAATGTTATTTATAATATATGTACATACTTATAATACTAAAAAGCATAAAAAAACTAAAATAAAATAATATATGAAAATACATAGATGAATATACTATACTTATACCTATAAAATAAGTATACATATTTATTAAGCATACAAAATACATTTGAAAAATAGAATAAAAATATATTTATGTGTATTTAAATAAGTTATAAATAAATAAATATATATATAATCAGTATACAAAATAATAAAATTTAAAATACACAATAAAATAAAATATAGAAAACATTGTTCAATATACATATACTTTTAATTTTAGAAAGTAACTTGTAATAAATTAATCCATTAAAAGAAATAAAAATCATATCAAAATAATACATAAATTAATAAACATTTTTAAGTTTTAACCAAAAATTATTTAAAAAATATTTATTATTTTAAATTCAATTAATAAGATTTATTTGTTCTGATTTGTAGTTTTGCGGGTGGCGTAGCCCAATCAGGGCACACCACACTTTGACTTGGGTCAACTCTCTGACCCAAGTCGTAGGTCAGTCAGACCTCAGATCGACCTTGACTTCATCGATTTTTCACCAAGTATTCCTCCATCCTTTTGGGTTGATCTCTTCTTCGATATTTTACCTCGATCATCCACATAATATGACATTTCATTACCTCGAGCTTTTGCACTGTTGCAACATCTGTCCCCACCTCGATCTTTCCCCTTCTGTCTTCGCATGTAGAAAATATTCCTTGCCTCTTCCTCCATTTTTTGGTTCCCTTTCCACTATTTTTCTGGCACCCCATTGATGCTCTAGGCTTGAACGAGGTGAATTCTCGTTTGCCCCGCTTTTTGGTGTGTGGAGGATTGAAGAGGAGGCTCCCATAACTTCCGGTGGTCTGCCACCGTGAGGTATCCATATCGCAGCTCCGGATGCTTGAGCTTAGTTTTTCTTGCTTTCTCGGTAGCTTTAAATACCACATTTTATTTCTTATCATTATATTTAGCTTTGATTACTCGCTCTAACGTAAAATTACCTCTTTGTTGTTCGCCGGAGTTCCACTCCGGCGAACATTTCCACTATGCCTTGGCTATCTTTCAAACTGCTTGAATTCCCCATTACGCTCCCATGATGCTTCTCCATCTCCAGACCATCTTCGCTCACCTCGATCCCTTCTAGATCGAGCAACCGAGGCCTTCCTCCACTGCTCTCCTAAGACCTCACCGCCCAACCTCATTTCAACACCATTCCACCCACTAACAGGTCGAGGCAGTTTGTCCTCGACCATTCATCTTTTTAGGCATATCTTAGGGGTTGAACGACCCTATTCGAGGGTCGATTTTGACAAGGATCCCTTCCAGGAGCCGCGCTGTAAACTTCAACCTCTAAGGCTCATTCTGTGAGCTCCGGACCTACTTGGAGGTTTGGGGAGGAGTGGAGCAGCAGCAGGAACAATGAGAGACCATCAACATGCTCCTAGGTGGTCGGAGTTGCGCACATCATCGGATCAAAGCTTGCCTGCGACGAGTTCTTCTCTAGTTCTTCCAGCCACCTCGCGAGTCATCCCATCAGTAGCTGCTCCCATATCACACAGGAAGCATCGGATTTTACAAGCCTCAGTTGTAGGATCCCCATTAAGGATCTAATCTCAGTCGTCACCCTACAACCATCATCGGTCGTTCAGAAGTCGACACGTATTAGTGATGTGCCACAACTGCTAGATCAGGCACACATGGGGGTATATTTCATCTCCCCCCTTTGTTTACTCCACTTTAGTCATGTAATTTATTTAATTAATTAAAAAAATTTGTAAAAAATTCAACAATACCCCTAAGATTACTTCATATTATTTGGGTCCTAGCTACGTCACTCATGTGTCATCCAACGTGAGGTGGCCATTTTTGCATAGAAGCCCCTACAACTCTTTGTATTTTATTTTAGTACTGAAACTTTTAATCTTCGTTGTAATATTTTGAGTAATTTTCATTGTAACCCTAGCCTTTATTTTTAATTGCAAAAATACCCATATTAGTTCAATTATTTTTGTGCTTGTTATCCATTTATTAAAAATATCATATGCTTCAGAAAATTATGAAAAATTAGGGTAAGTACTTACTAGAATATTCTTTCATGCCACATTTTTATATTTTCATTTTAGGAGTTTTCATTATTTATTAAAAAATAAAAATAGTACATTTTGCCCATGTTTGCATTTAAAAATACTAAAAAAATATAAAACATTTTCTAAAAAATAAAAATTATATTTTATGTATTATAGTATTTTACAACTTCCGAGCAAAAATCCTTAAAATAGAAAAGAAAAATAATTTAAAATAAAAAGGCTCTAAAATCCTAGAAATTTTTGTTCTGTAATTTAAACTAGAAATTCCAAAAATATTAATTTTTGTTCTGTAATTTTCTTTATTTTATGTTTATTTTTTAAATTGATTTGGAGAATTTTTGATAATTTTTTTATATCTTTAATCTTCAAATCAATTTGGAATTTATTTAGTCCCCATTTTGGGATTTTTTTTACTTTAAAAATACCTAAAATTGGCCACATTCCTTAAAAATCATAAAAATAGTCGAAAATTAATAATAAATATACATTTAATTCTGTAATTTTTTATTTGTATTTATAAATATATTACTCCATATTATCTATAAAGTATATATTCTTATATTATTTATTAAAAAAGAAAAAATAAAAATCACATGATTATGCAAATAATATAAAAACATATAAAATTTAAAACAATTTAAAAATATATAAAAAAATAAAATCTATAAAAAAAATAAATTTAAAACCCACAAAAAATATAATAATTAGACAAGAGAGAGGAACAATTTTGAATTCAATTTCCCGATCTATCATATTTGCTCCCTGTGTTCAACACTATATGTACTTGCTCTATACACACATTTTGTGGAGTTAAATATATTAAATTTTAACTCCACACACTTTGCATTTCTTTATTTATTGATTATGGGTTAATTGTTGTCCAAAGTAGGGCTTCGTGAGTGGCCACTACAGCGACGCTAATTGAGTTTATTAGCCGACCCTCGTGAGATTCATCTTCAGCAAAGGGCGATGTTGCCAGGTGATGAATCCCATTCATCACTCTTTACTCTTTTAGCTAAATATCTTGGCAAAACATCTTTTATATAGTTGTAAATATAATAAATTACAAATAAGCATGCATTTGTTAATATCTAATAATTAACATGTACTTGCGCAAAACTAAAAGAATAAATAATAAAAGAAAAATAAGGAAATATTTAGAATAAATATTGAGTGACCTGAACCCCAGAGAGGGTGTAGCATGGGCTTGATCGCCAAATAAAATAAGTAGAGAAAGGCAGGGCCACTCTACCTTGTACATATCTATCAATATGAATATAATTTATTTTTACAAAAATAAAAATAAAAAGGTATTTTTAACCCATGTAAATACTTCTAAAAGTAAAATAAAAATTGAAAAAAAATAAAATAAAAACAAAATAAAATAAAATTCTCTCTCACCTTGAATATGATACATGTATATATGTATTATTACCTATTTATTTTATACTTGTAAATAACTAATAAAAAATAAAATAAAACAAAAATTATTTTATACTCCCAATATTATGTTGTAAATAAATAAAATATAAAATTTGGATATTTTTGCAAAAATAATAAAATAAAAATAAATATATAAAACACATAGGTATTTTATACATATATATAATATTATATATTGTATTTACCATAATTGTTTTCATAAAAATAATTAAAAATCACAAAAAATAGTTTGAAAAATAATTAATTTTTTTATTTTGAACATTTTGTAATTTGAAATCATTTTCTATTTTTAATTTATTTTACAATTCTTTTGGACCAGCAATTTTCTGATTGGTCCAGGAGGGATGTTGACCCCAGTCAACTTCCCCTCCCGGACCTTCTTCCTCGCGGCTCCTACTCACGCCCAGATTTCTCCCAATTCTTATGAGCGGATCCCACATCCTTTAGCTTTGAATTTTCCGCCTGCTTCTCCCTAGTGGATCGATGATCCTCGCGGATCCCTAAGGAGGCGCGGATGGTTCGCGTGCATGCCCTGATTCTTCCATGCTGCCTGGGAAGGGCTATATATTCTTCATTCGACTCCCCCTTAGCTTAGCTCACGCCGCAACCCTCTCTGCTACCGTAGAACCTTTTGCCTTGGTGACAGCAATCGGAGGATACCCTTGGTCATCAGAGAGGAGCGCTGCACCCGACGCTCAAGACTCGTGGCCGGAGCACCGCCGCGACGGGACTCCTCCGACTTTCGCAGCGAGGTTGAGGAAAAGACCACCACCATAGCATCCCCTGGAGCTCAAGATTCCACTAAGACCTTCAGGTATCTATCCCGAAGTCTTCAGCTCCCACATCCGTTCAATCTTTAGTTTTTCATCCGCCGCACCTCCGCGTTGGAGCTTCATTAACCACTCCCATCCATTCCGATCGACCACCCAGCTCATCGTCCACCTTTTAATGCAATTTGGTCATTCAAATCTTGGCTCGGGTAGCCACGATTAAGCCCTAGTTCTCGTCCCTCATGTATGTCGGAGTCCTCCTTCTCATTCACCACCGCTTCCCTTTATCTTAGGTTTAATAACCCCGACCTGAGCACTCCTCCGAGTTTGAGCTTTATCCTGCAGGTTGTAGCACGCATAGAGACCACCCAATCCGCCTTCGACCTGCTTCGCCGAAGCTCACCCAGGTCCCAGCCACCGTTCAGGAGATCCGACCGTCAGTGAACCCATCTGATCTGCTCACTCGATGCGGAGGATTCCCATGACTAGCTTGCCATCGTCCGATCGTTCATCGAAGTCCCTGATCTCCCTCGGTGCTCCGGTGCACTTCGCCCAGGTGGAGTTCTTCCAGCGCCTCTTTCCATCGTCAGATCACGCTTCTCGATCAGACGCCATCACAGTCGTTGAGTGCCTGCAGCTGTCAAGCCGTTAGATCTAACATCTAACGACCCCCGTACAGAACCATCTACCTTCATCCACTCAGCGTCAGCCACCTATCCAACCCACGTGCAGCGCACGTGCTGTATGGGTAATTTGCTCAGTCCCCCAACGTTTATTTCAGTTTGTCTTTTAGTCTATAAAATAAAAAGTATACAGTAGGACTTTTTGCATGTCAGCACTTACAGTTTTCTTATTTACTTTTTAGTCCAGCTTGGGTAGAATCATGTGCTTCGTCACGTGTTGTTTGGGTTATTTGCAGTCTGTAACTTGAACTTCTTTGTTGTTATGGTTTGAGTGCCTAGTTTTTATTAATTGCAAGTATACCCCCTATGCGTACAGATTTGTGACATGTGTTGGAATTCGTGGAGAAATTGCAGTATAGGCCCTATAGTTTTTACACGTGTTATTATTTAGCCCCTAAAACATATTTTCCTTGCAAATTAGTCCATATATATTCTGTGTTTAGTTATTTATTCAATAAATAGCAAACATTGTCTAAAAAACACGAGATTTTGATACATGGCTCCTGCCATGGTGTAGGAATTTTATGAATTTTTTTGTTTTGTGTTATTTCCTTTTATTATTTTTAAAACATCAAATACCTCAAAAATAACTCTTGTTTGTTTTTAAAAATCAATTAAAAATATTAAAAACCCTTAAAAATTTTTGAAAAAAATCCTTGAGTGTTTGTTTCGTTTTATTTTAATTTCAATCCAAGTTTCATTTTATTCCCAATTATAAAATCCAAAAAATATGAAAAAGACTAAAATCTTAGAAAATCATTGAAAATTCAAAAAAATCAAAAAAATATGTTTTCTTCTTCTGTAGTTAGATCTTTGCTTGTAGTTTATCATAAAATTGTGGTTGGGTTTTTACATGTATTTTAACTAATTTTAACTTGCCTTTAAATCTCAGTTGTACATTGTTTGTTGTTTTTGCTTATATTTCATTTTTAGAAAATTAATTAAAAATCAAAAAATCCAGAAAATCCAGAAAAACATTTGAATATTTTAAAAACCCAAAAATATTTTTAGTTTGGATTTTTGAGTATTTTGAGTCTTCAAATAATTGGTTGTGTTTATTTTTTGTTCCTTTTAGCCTTTTTTATTATTACAAAAAAAATGAAAAATTAAAAACCATCATTTTTAATCTTTTTGGGATTCTCGACTACTTCGTAGCGTTAGCGTCACGTGCTCCTTTGTTCTACCCTGGTGGCTATAGGAGGTAAAATAAATTATGGTTTTTTCGCAATTTTTCACACAAACAGCAAGCAAAAATTATGAAAAATTTACTAAAATATAAACATGATGCAAGAAAGATATAGTATTTTTTTTGGAATTTTTTGACAAGTTATGAATTTTTTATGGATTTTTTAGTGAAATTAGAGTGACAGTGAGTAAATAATTTCTAATAAATCCACATTATCAAATTAATTAGAGTGCGAATTATCTCAGAAAGATATTTAGATAAGCAATCTAGAAGAGTTGAAATTTTGTGAAAAGGATGTATGTGGATTTAATTAAAAATCAAATACTAAAAATACTCTACAATTTATTTCAAGCACAAGATAACTCCACTTTGGATGAAATTTGGACAGTAAGTTAATACATATCAAGGCATCATTTCTAGTTTTTGTAGAATTGTTAGAGCAACCGTTTCTGAGATATAAATTTAGGAGCGCAATTTGGGTAAAATATGCAATATTTCAGTTGAACAATTTTAGTTAATTCACAATGTCTCACAAAAATACAAATAAATATTCAGAATGTAGATAATTAGTTGCTCATCACAATGAAATTTTTCATTGAATATAAAGATGCACAAATGATGTCCAAATCAATGCATAAACACAGGGTTGTTCGTGCAAAACAAAAATTGAAAAGACAAAACAAACTACACACAGGGACTAAATTGTAATTACGAAAATATGCGAAATAACAAATGCAATTTTTACAAATAAAAAAATAAAATGAGGCTCTTCTTTTTCCCTGGGCACGATGGGGGAGAACCCAAAGAATGATTGCGGCGGTGGTGGCGGGGGGAGCGGTCGCACCTCACGGCGAAGGGGCGGTGGCGCGAAGAGGAGGTGGCGCGGCTCAGGGGGGCACGGCGGTGCGAGAAGGTTGGCAGAGGGCGAGGGGGGCGGCGCGCGGGTGGAGGTTGCGACCACCTGCAGCGTTGCTGTTGGGGGGCCGGCCACCTGTGGAAGCCTGCAGGCAGCGATGGAGGCTAGGAGGGGCCGTGGCGGCTGATGGCGGTGGAGCAGCGTGAGGGGGCCGCCGTGCGGCAGTTGGACAGCCCGTCGGCGGTGATGGTAGTGCAGGGGGGCGGCGGTCGTGGGCCACTGCTTCCCTGCAACTTTTTTTATTTTTTTTCTTTTTGCTGCTGTTTTAGATTTTTTTAATTATATTTTTTAAAATTTTTTATAGGGAATGAAGATGAGAAGATGATGGTGGTGATGGTATGATAAAAATGTGGTATTGGTGATGGTATAATGGAGATGGAAAATGATGGGGAAAATGATATGATTACGAAACAACAAAGAAATAAAACTATTAGAGAAAATAAATCAACAAGATAAATGATGAGGAATACTTAGCTGAATCTTCGCCGGATTGGCGGAGCAGCTACGCTGAACTCATGTCGTTGCCTTGATCCGATTGGCGAAATAAAATCGAAGAGGCTATGCGAGCTCGATGGAGAACCTGTGACGCGGAACGGAGCTCCGCGGATCTCGCCTGAAAGAGGTCGTCGCTTGAGGAATATGCCTTGCCGCTGTCACCAACAAAACACTCCAAGCTCTCTCCTTTTTCTATTAGAATGGCGGATGGGCAAAAAATAAGGATTATAAAGAGATGAATATGGGAGTTAGAGAGATGGTGGAAAGGTGGAGTTTGAATGGGAGGTTAAAAAGAAGACTTGGAGGTTAATGGAAGGGAAGTTATTGTAGAGAAAGTGATTAAATAAAAGAAAATAAAAGTAGGCTACTAAAAAGAGAAAATAAAATAAATAGAAGAAAAAGAGTGGGGAATATACAAAAAGAAGATATACAACATGTACATATTTTTTTATTTGCTTTTCTTTTTATAATTTTTTTATCTTTTTAATAGTAGCTATGTACAATAGGAAAATACAATAAAATACTATAATCAAAATACAACACCACCATGATTTTTTTGTATTTTTAGTAATTAAGAAAGATACAATAAAAATTGAAGAAAGAATGAATATCTACATGATATACAATGTACATCTAGGTCCCAAAACCCAACTTTTGCAAATGAGCTCCGATTTTAATGAAACCACTTCCTTTGGATAGATAATTTTCTAACTTGAACTTTAAAAGTTTGGTGAATTTGGAGTTCATACGGAGCGGGAATTTGGCTTGGAAGTTGGTCTTTATGGCTTTTTTTCCCTTTGGGATCTAAGAGCATTTATTTGAGGTAAAAATTTGTTTTGTAATTTTGTATTTTTATATACATTATTATGAACAAGTTGGAGAAAGAATTAGCCAAAAAAGAGTTGAAATGAAATTATTAAAAATACATGAAGTTTTAGGCTATTTACATGTATAGAACTCCTTTATTTTTGCGGCTTTTTATGTGTAATTTATTTTGTACAATATAATATACAATAATTAGTGTATTTTATTTACAAGAGATATTTTGTTAATTTAATGAATTTATGTACATTTTTCTCGGATTTTACTCGGGGATTTTGCTAAGATCAAGATATTGAGATGATGAATCGTGGATTCATCACACATGCATGACCAATGAGGGAGTTGTACAACCCTGGTGCAACTCTGGCCCATATATGGATAGTGTTGCTATCCATTTTGGGAGATTTCAAGCTCCCACCTCAGACGATCCAGCTTCTACCCCGATTCCACGGACTCGCCCTAGAGGAGCCATACCTCCATCTCCAGGAGTTCAAGATGATTATCAGTATTGTCCATGATCGCCTTGTGGATGAGGACCCCATCAGGATGATGGCTTTTCCATTATCCCTCGTAGACGGTGCAGCCAACTGGCTAAAGCACTTAGGGAGATTCGTCACCTCTTGGGAACAGCTCCGGAACGAGTACTTGAACGGTACTACCCACTCAGCCGGATGAATGCAGCCAGAGCCCTGATCAGCAACTTTTCCACGATCCCCAACGAGAAATTTCACGAGGCATGGGATAGATTAAGGGAGCTCACAGACAAGTGCCCTCACCATGATATATACAAGCCCAACCTTGTCTAGAGTTTCTTCTGCTGGCTTATACCGGAGTTACAGGGGCTAGTGAATGCTTCCTGTGGAGGCTCATATTTTGCCAAGGATGAGAATCAGGTCTGGGCCATCTATGAGAAGATGGCAGAGAACTGCACGATGATGTCCCATACCTGATTATATGCATAGGGGAAGCCCTAACCACAAGTCGTGTCTTATCAGAGGATAGCACGGGTTGATGCCGGTCCTTCTA
Source organism: Ottelia alismoides (assembly GCA_037367405.1). NCBI lineage: Eukaryota > Viridiplantae > Streptophyta > Magnoliopsida > Alismatales > Hydrocharitaceae > Ottelia > Ottelia alismoides. Next base: position 1,167,054 of record JAZKJV010010296.1, on the reverse strand, counting down.
CATCATCAGCAGCCGCAGCATAGGCAGAGTCGACGACCGCTGATATGGGGATTATTAATGAGAAATTGGATCAGATCGACTTGAATGAGAAGGAGCAGTGCTAGGGCATGTCTCAGATAGATCAGATGGCACAGACGCTGAGTGACCTGAAGGCTCAGATCATGTGTCTCCAAGAGGAACAGACGGTTTCTCAACCCCGTCTTAGGTCACGGGCGGATCACGGTAGCAGCAGCTCGACCCAGCACTCCAGCCAGCCCAGACAGGTTCACCATGTTCAGGCGGAGTCGTTCCAGCAGCAGCAGCAGTACTACCAGCCACCACCATCTCAGGACACTCAAATGGTGGTCTACCAGCCAGATCAGCTCCTAGAAGTTCTCCACCCACCCACTTACAAGAAGGAGCCGTTGATGGATGACAATGGGATTTGGTATGACCGACCTCAGCTTGGGATCCGAAGAGACCATTCCAGATTCTGTTGGTCGACCAGAGGTACCTCTTCCCAGCAACAGTCTCCAGTTCAGGGTGGCCAGTTCAGCCAGTAGTAGCAGTAGCCTTGATTCCCACAACCAGAGCTACAATCTTGCCAGCAGCATGGTCCTCGTCCCTATCAGTAGGGACAGTTTTGGAGGCAGCAGCAACCTCAACAGTTTCATCCCCAGTATCCCTCTCATCCTACCCAGCATCAGCAGCCTCACTTCCATAGAGGCCACCCGTTCGGTTCTTATGGGCCAGCCTATGATAACCCAGCTCTTGAGGATCTAGCATGCCTTGTTTCCGAGCAGCAGGCTACTTTCAGACGGGAGATGGATGAGTTCAGATAGGATATGAGGGATATAGTGCGACGCAAGGCCACCATATCCGCTCAGATCAAGCCGAACTCGAACAACCTGAAGAGAAAGTTTGAGCAGGTAGAGATTACAGAGTTTACCACTCCTGGTGATTCACTTGGTGATATTTCTGCATACACTTTGACACTGACTTTGTTACACTTAGGAGAGGTAGGATACCAGTCGATGGAGCCTCATCAGAGCGATGACCATGTGAGGATTCAGGAGCACCAGATGAGGAGGAGAGCGGTGTTGATGCTGCTCATGATGTTGACGGTGGTACTGATGCCACCAGGGGAGTAGACCCAGCTGACGGTACCGAGGCCGTCACTTCACCAGATTAAGGAGGTGGTGATCATGCCACCAGAGATGATGTTGAGCCAGAGTGCGATGCTGATGCTGCAAGTCCAGATGCTGAGGGCGGTACTAAGGCCACCATTTCTAGTCCTATTGCATTTCCTTCCGTTGTTGTATCTCAGAACTATTCTGGTAATAAAGGAAAGGGTTTTTCATTTGTGAGTCCATCTGTGCTTCATGGAGATGTTTCTATGGATTCGACTTTGCCACAGCAACAGCAACCCGATCCTAGCCCTCCATCTGAGGAGGGCCCAGCCATCCCCTTCCCTCGAGTATTTTGCTTGGCTAAGGGGACCAAAAAAGAAAATCCAAAAAAATCCCAACAGTTAGAGTTCACCCAACATATAATAGACAGATTCCAGATACAACTGACTCTACAGGAGGCCTTGGAGCACATCCCCCTCTTCCAGAGGAACCTTAGAGAGAGGACCACTATTCGTAGGAAGAGGAGGAACCACCACTCAAAGATCCATGTGCTCACTCGTGCCACCTGCTTCGCCATCCAGAACCGTCCGCCAGCTATGAGGCCATATGCAGGATCTCCCTTTGTTTGATGCCACATACATGAGCAGAGGTTCGATCTGACTCTATTAGATAGTGGCTCTTATATCAACCTACTTCTGGCAGCCTTACTCGACCGTTTCGAGTTTCGCCCTCTTCGATAGAGCAGAACGGTCCTTTAGGTTGCTGATCGATCTGTCAAGAGGCTGAAGGGGCTACTGAAGGATGTGGTCATCACAATTTAGGGCCTGAAATTCCCCACGGAATTCATTGTGTTGGACATGGAGATCCCTGAGTCTGTGACCGATACCCCAATCATTTTAGGACGCCCGTTCTTGGCCACAACTAAGGCAGTGTCTGATCATGATAGCAGGAAGGTATACTTTCGCATCGAGGGCGAGAGTATACAAATAGAGACGATCGATGAGACTAGAGCGCGAAACTCAGCTTGCTCAGAGCCGCTTACAGATTCAGAGCAGATGACAGCGGCAGAGCAAGACATCCACCAGGAGTGCGATTTTGTGATCACAAACGATGAGGCAGTTTGGGAGGACCCAGTTTTACGAGCCATCCTATCACCTTCAAATCCAGCTGATGCACAGATTCCAGAAGAGGAGAGCTTGGAGAGCGCATGCCTGGTAGAGGACACATTTGAGGTAGCAGATCACGTTCCTGATAGCGAGGCAATTGATTTTTCTTCAAATTCAGATTCAGATCCCTCGGAGTCAGATATTGATTGGGAAGAGTTTGATGATATGATTTTATGTCTGATTTCCACAGAGCCAGCAACTAGGGTGGAGACTGTACCGATTCAGAGTACAGAGACATCAGCAGAGCAGTCTTCACCAGATTTCTATGTTCAGCGAGAGTTCTCCCATGCAGATTTGGCTGCATTCACTCAGACCTTTCAGAGGCCAGATCCTCCAGCTCCCAGTTGTCCAAAGTGGAAGCCCTTGCCGCAGTCGTTGAAGTATAGGTTCCTTGCGGGTGAGCATGAGATGCACCTAGTCATTACCTCAGCGGATTTGACCGGAGAGTAAAAATCTCGTTTGGTGGAGGTTCTTGAAAAGAACCGTAAGGAGATTGGATGGAGCGTAGCTGATCTCCAGGGGATAAGTCTGGCAATGTGCTCCCACCATATCTATCTCGAAGAGGACGCCAAGCCTTCGCGTGAGTGCCAACAGCGGCTGAACCCGAACCTTCGAGATGTTTTCATGAAGTAAATCTCGAAATGGTGGAGCGCTAATTTTATCTACTCCATCGCTGACTCCAAGTGGGTTAGTCCATTACATGTGGTACCCAAGAAGACGGGCATCACTACAGTTGTGAGTGAGTCTGGAGAGGAGATCGCTACTCGGGTACCCCACTTCTTGTAGGGTCTGTGTGGACTACAGAGATTGAATCAGGATACCAAGAAGGATCATTTCCCGCTACCTTTTATTGATTAAACTATAGAGAGGCTAGCTGGGAAGAGTCACTACTGCTTTCTTGAAGGGTACTCCGGATACAATCAGGTGTCCATTGCACCCGAAGACCAAGACAAAAACTCATTCACAAGTCCCTTTGAGATATGTGCTTCCAGACGAATGCCCTTTGGTCTATGTAATGCCCTGGCGACATTCCAGATACATGTTGTCCATCTTTTCGGACATAGTGGGTGATTGCTTAGAGGTCTTCATAGACGATTTCTCGATCTATGGCGATGGGTTTGATGCTTGTCTTGAGTGCCTAGATTGCATCCTTCAGCGATGCATCGAGGTCCATCTGGTGTTATCTTGGGAGAAGAGTCACTTCATGGTAACTCAAGGGACGATGCTTGGTCATATCATCTCCAAAAGGGGCATGGAGATTGATCCGGCCAAGGTGGATATCATTAGTAAACTCAATCCACTGTCCAACTTGCGACAGTTACGGTCTTTTCTAGGGCACGTCGATTTCTACCAACGCTTCATTTATGATTTCAGCAGGATCGCCTGACCGTTGACTGATTTGCTGACCAAAGACACCGAGTTCATTTTAGATGATAAGTATCTTGTGTCATTTGAGACTCTCAAGAGTCTATTTGTAGAGGCTCTTCTCCTTCAGTTGCTTGATTGGTCTCTCCCATTCGAGATCATGACGGATGCCTCCGATTTTGCCGTAGGGGCCGTGCTGGGACAGAGGAGGGATGGAGTGCCATTTGCCATTCAATACGCTAGCCGTACATTGGATGCCGCACATCGGAACTATACTGTCACTGAGAAGGAGATGCTAGTCGTAGTCTTTGCCCTAGATAAGTTCAGATCATATATCATTGGATCTAGAGTGACTATTTAATCTGATCATCCCACCATCAGGTACCTCATGGCAAAGAAGGATGCCAAAGCGAGATTGACTAGATGGATCCTTCTACTCCAGGAGTTTGATATTGAGATTAAGGACAAGTCTGGAGTCAAGAATGTGGTGGCGGATCATCTCCCCCAATTAGAGCATCTTGAGGATTCTAAGCAGATTGATCCTATATGTGAGACCTTCCCAAATGAGGCGATCCTTGCTATCGCCTCACTCTCGTTGTACGCTGACATTTTGAACCATCTTGTTGCCAAGAAAGTTCCACAAGGTTGGCCCAGGCAGAGACTTGAGACCTTCTTAGTGAAGGCCAAGTCTTACCATTAGGAGGATCCCATCCTTTACCACGAGGGAGAGGATAGTGTCTGGCGACGGTACATTCCTCAAGCGGAGCATCATAGAGTCCTCACCTACTGCCACAAGTTGGAGGCAGGAGGAAATCACTCTGGGAGGAGAACGACACAGAAAGTGCTCCAATCCGGTGTATGGTGGCCTATTCTCTTCAAGGAATCTGATGAATTCGTAAAGAGATGTACTGACTGTCAGAGGATGGGCACTTGTGGACAGCGTGACATGATGTCGATGCAGCCCATTCACTTCTGTGAAGTTTTTGATGCATGGAGCATTGATTTCATGGGTCCATTCCCAAAGAGCTAGGGATTCGAGTACATTCTATTGGCCTTTGATTATGTGAGTCGTTGGGTTGAGGCCATCCCCGCCCGAACCGCAGATGCTAGGACTGTATGCAGATTTTTGAGGAAGAATATCATTTCATGGTTCGGGGTACCTCGATTTTTGATATCTTACGGGAGGTCTCATTTCGTCAACAACAAGGTAAAGGTCCTTGCTAGCGAGTTCAGCATTTACCATCGAGTAGCCACTCCATATCACCCTCAGACCAATGGTCTTGCTAAAGTGTCGAATAGGGAGATCAAGATTATATTGCAGAAGGTCGTCCGCCCTGACCGAAAGGATTGGTCACAGCTTTTACACTCGATCTTGTGGGCATACAGGACATCCTTCAAGACTCCTTTGGGTACATCTCCCTTTCGCCTCGTTTATGGCAAGCCCTGCCATTTACCTGTTGAGATTAGGCACAAGTCACTTTGGGCTATCTCAGATATACTTTTGGATCCAATGAGTATAGGAGACCAGAGGAGGGTAGAATTTGCAGCCCTGGAGGAGCTTAGAGATGAAGCCTTTTCGAGCAGCCTACATTACAAGGAGCGAGTTAAGGAGTAGCATGATTCTCATATCAACCACAAACAGTTTGAGACAGATCAAAGAGTATGGTTGTTTGATGTCAGGCTTAGATTATTTCAAGGGAAGTTGCAGAGCAAGTGGAAGGGACCATACCTAGTCTGAAAGGTACATGACAATGGAAGTATTGACATATCTGAGATGTCATGAGTCTACCTTTCGTGTTAACGGGCAATGGCTCAAACCATATCTAGATCATGAGCCACTGGTCATTGACATTGCCCCTATTTATTTTGCGTGAGGTGGTCTTTGATTCATATCTAGTGCATCTTATGCCTGATTATCACTGTCTTCCGCCTTGTATAGATCCAGATGTTCATATCATTACATTCTTTAGTCCCACACCCCATCTTCATCCTATGATTATGCTATACTTAGGGTGTACTTTACCCTAAGTATAGGGGGTGTTGGACTCTTGAGTATTCTTTTGATTCTTTTTACCTATGCTTTGCTGCCTATACTTAGGGACCTTTCGCCCTAGGTATTGGGGAGGTAAACCCTGTACATTCTATCACTTGGATTTCCCTTCAAGTACAACCTACTATACTTAGGATTACTTGATCCTAAGTATAAGGGGAAACACCGAGCTCTCTTCACTCTATTCTTTGATTCTTTGTTGTAGTATACCATTCCTTTTGACTTCCCTATACTAAGAACGAGTTATGTGTTCTTCTTCATCGCTCTCGATCCACTCTAAGGACATCGTTCAAGCTAAGTATGGGGGGTGTCGTATATATTTCATATATACTCTAGCCATAACTCATACTTTGTGTGAGTGTATTAATAAATAAAATGGCCAGAAATTCTTTTATCTAAAAATCGTAAAAATTTAAAATTTTTCCTTGTATATAAAAATCTTTATTGCACACACATAGCTATTTATAAAAATTATTTTCGTACAAATGTTTGAAAAATGTTTTGTGTAAAGAGTTTGTAAATATTTTGATAACAAAATTTTGTATATAGTACAAAATTTTTGTAAAATGTTTGAAAAATAAAAGCTTGCAAAAACCCTTGTGTAAATGTGTGTAAATATTTTGCAAAACTTCATGCATTCATTCATTCAAACATTTTTCAAAATTTTTGCACATTTTCCAAAAACATGCATAAAAAGATTTTTGTATATATCTGTAAAGTTTTTCTGGATCATAGTTGACATTTAAACTATCCTAGAATTAAATAGAAACATGGAGCTTGGTTAAGACCTTAATCCACCTAATTCTAAAAAGAACCTTATAAGGCTTAGGGTCAAGACTTTTCAGGTCCATTTGGGACTTAATTCTTTGAGTCCACTAGGCTATGATTATATGTCATCTTGATGAGCCTAAGTAGAACACTTAGCAACGCACACATGACTCTCATAGACAATGGCTTTACTTGCACGAGCACCTTACACATAGCTCTCCACGGATGAGGTGGTGAGGAGGCAGATTCCTTTATCTTGGGCTAACATATGAGGGTAGTACTTCTAGGCGGAACCTCTCTTCTTCTTTTAGTGAAGGAAATGCGTCTCATCTTGGTCTGGTGGTGTTGATGTCTAAAGACAGGAGTTGTGGGTTCAATAAAGCTTCAAAAGAGGGATAGTCTACTGATTCAAGAGGAAAAATTCCTTATGTATATATTGTACATATGCACATCGAAAAAAATGTGCAAAGAAAAAAACTCCAAAAAAGTGGTGGGTCTGATTGAAAATAAAATACCCATCAGAGTGTATATAGTCAAATAAAGCAAAGCTTATGTTAAACATTCTCATCTCATGAAGCTTGCAGCGGGAGACATAGATACACTGGTTGGGCTCCCAAGGATACATGGCTACACTGGTCATGGTCCATTCTCTTCTTCCTCCTCTTCTTGAGCCGATTTAACTTGAACTTAGAAGGGAATACCCCGTTCCTCAAGGAAAGAGCTTCCATACTAGGGCATTAGAGTTACCTTTTTGAGGGGGGTTGTCACTTTGTTATTCCTGAGGTGGGGAGCTACATATCACTTACACAGTACAAGGAAAGATTCATGGTCATTAGAGTTTGTGTATGTAAGCTTGTTCTGATTTGGATTGTCGAGGAGTCTTGGCCATAGATTGGTGGAACTTAGAGATTGTTGAGTTTTAAACCTAAGTTCAAATAAGGTTCCGACAAACTAATAATCCAAAGGTCTGACTGAGCTCCATACTTCAATTTAATAAAGACAAGTTTAATAATCAACCTTGATTACCCTTCTTTTTCTTTTTCTTTCTCTTCTTAGTTCTTTCTCAAATAAGTGTTTGCTAAGGGACTAGCAAAAGTAAAGTATAGAGGGTGATGAATCCCCATTCATCACTCTTTATTCTTGTATTTTAGCTAAATATCTCGGCAAAACATCTTGTATATAGTTGTAAATACAATAAATTACCAATAAGCATGCATTTGTTAATATCTAATAATTAGTATGTATTTGTGCAAAAATAAAAGAATAAATAATAAAAGAAAAAGAAGGAAATATTTAGAATAAATATTGAGTGACCTGAACCCAAGAGAGGGTCCAACTTGGGACTGATCGCTAAATAAAATAAGTAAAGAGAGATAGGGCCTCTCTACCTTGTATATATTTATCACTTATGTATATAATTTATTTTTACAAAAATAAAAATAAAAAGGTGTTTTATCCCCTTGTAAATACTTCTAAAAATAAAATAAAAATTGAAAAAAAATAAAATAAAACAAAATAAAACTCTCTCACCTTGTATATGATACATGTATATACGTATTATTACCAATTTATTTTATACTTATAAATAACTAATAAAAAATAAAACAAAAATTATTTTATACTCCAAACATTATGTTGTAAATAAATAAAATATAAAATGGATTTATTTATGCAAAAATAATAAAATAAAAATAAAAATATAAAATACATAGGTATTTTATACATGTATATAATATAATATATTGCATATACCGTAATTTATTTTTCATAAAAATAATTAAAAATCACAGAACATAGTTTGAAAAATAATAAATGCTTTTCATTTTGAACATTTTGTAATTTAAAATCATTTTCTATTTTTAATTTATTTTACAATTCTTTTTGACCAGCTATTTTATGATTGGTCTAGGAGGGATGTTGACCCCGGTCAGCTACCCCGCCCGGACCTTTTTCCTCGCGGATCCTGCTCACGCCCCGATTTCCCCCAATTCTTCTGAGCGGATCCCACATCCTTTAGCTCCAATTTTTCTGCCTGCTTCTCCCTAGTGGATCAGTGATCCTCGTAGATCCCTAGGGAGGCGTGGATCATTCTTGGTTCACGCGCATGCCCCGATTCTTCCATGCTGCCTGGGAAGGGATATATATTCTTCATTCGACTCCCCAGTAGCTTAGCTCGCATCATACCCCTGTTTGCTACCCTAGAACCCTTCGCCTTGGTGATAGCAACTAGAGGATACCCTTAGTCATCGGAGAGGAGCGTTGTAGCCGACGCTCAAGACTCGTGGACAGAGCACCACCGCGACGAGCCTCCTCCGCCTTTCGCAACGAGGTTGAGGCAAAGGCCACCACCGACAGCACCCCCTGGTGCTCAGGATTCCACTAAGACCTTCAGGTATCTATCATGTAGTCCTCAACTCCCTCATCTGTTCAATCTTTAGTTTATCATCCGTCGCACCTCCGCCAGCTCCGACTAGCCGGTTGGAGCTTCGCTAACCACTCTCATCCGTTCTGATCGACCACCAAACTCATCGTCCACCTTCTTATGCAATCTGATCATCCGAATCTTGGCTCGGGTAGCCAAGATTAGGCCCTAGGTCTCGACCCTCACGTACGTTAGAGACCTCCTTCTCATTCATCGCCGCTTCCCTTTATCTTAGGTTCAACACTCCTCCGAGTCTAAGCTTTATCCTGCAAGTTGTAGCATGCGTGGAGACCACCTAATCCGCCTTCAACCGGCCTTGCCGGAGCTCGCCCAGGTCCCAACCACCATTCAGGAGTTCTGATCGTCAGCAAACCCATCTGATCCGCTCACCCGACGCGGAGGAGTCCCACGACTAGCTTGCCACCCTTCGATCGTTCATCGGAGTCACCGATCTCCCTCGATGCTCCGGTGAACTTCGCCCAGGCAGAGTTCTTCCAGCACCTCTTTCTACCATCGAATCACGCTTCTTGCCCAGATGCCATCACATTCGTTGAGTGCCTGCAACTGTCAGGCCGTTAGATCTGACATCTAACGACCCTCGTACCGCCCATGTTCGCACCGTCTTCAGACCGTTGGATCTGACAGCTGCCAGCGCCAGAGCCGTCCGCTTTCGTCCACTCAGCGCCAGCCACCTGTCCACCCCACGCACAATGCACTGTTGTATGAGTAATTTGCTCAGTCCCACTTGTGTTTATTTCAGTTTGTCTCTTAGGGCCTGTTTGGTTGTTGGGTTGGACTGGATTGGGTTGGGGTACACCGGTGTACCCCTCCTTCCAACCCTCTCAATCCTCCTCACAGTTTACTATTCACAGGGGTACAATTTACTATTCACAGGGGTATCCCAACCCAACCCAACCCAACCCAGTCCAACCCAGCAATCAAACATGCCCTTAGTCTGTAAAATAAAAAGTATACAGTAGGACTTTTTGCATGTCAACAGCTACAGTTTTCATATTTACTTTTTAGTCCATCTTGAGTAGACTCACATGCTTCGTTACGTGTTGTTTGGATTATTTGCAGTTTGTACCTTGAACTTCTTTGTTGTTATGATTTGAATGCTTAGTTTTTATTAATTTCAAGTATACCCCTGTGCGTACTGATTTGTGACATGTGCTGGAATTCGTGGAGAAATTGCAATATGGGCCCTATAGTTCTTACGCGTGTAATTATTTAGACCCTGAAACATATTTTCCTCGTAGATTAGTCATTGTATGCTGTGTGTTTAGTTTTTGATTCAATAAATAGCAAACATTGTCCAAAAATCATAAGATTTTGACACGTGGCTCTTGCCATGGTGTAGTAATTTCTATGAATTCTTGGTTTTGTTTTGTTTCCGTTTATTATTTTTAATAATTAAAAAACCTCAAAATAATCTCCTATTTGTCTTTAAAAATCAATTAAAAATATTAAAAATCCTTAAAAAAATTTGAAAAAAAATCCTTGAGTGTTTGTTTTGTTGTCTTTTAATTCTAATCCTAGTTTCATTTTATTCCCATTTATAAAACCCAAAAAAATGAAAAAGACTACAAATCTTATCGTTAAATATTCATAAAAAAAATCAAAATATTGGTTTTTCTTCTTATGTAGTTAGATCTTTGCTTATAGTTTATCATAAAATTGTTGTTGGGATTTTACATGCATTTTAAATGATTTTAACTTGCCTTTAGATCTTAGCTGTACATTGTTTGTTGTTTTTGCTTTTATTTCATTTTTAGAAAATTATTAAAAATCAGAAAAAAATTCCATAAAATCCAGAAAAACATTTGAATATTTTAAAAACCCAAAAATATTTTTAGTTTGATTTTTTGAGTATTTTTTAGTCTTCAAATAATTGGTTAAGTGTTGATTTTTGGTTACTTTTAGCCTTTTTTATTATTACAAAAAATTTGAAAAATTAAAAACCATCATTTTTTATCTTTTTAGGATTCTCGACTATTTCGTAGCGTTAGCATCACATGCTCCTTGTATTTGACCCTGGTAGCTATACCAGGTAAAATAAATTAGCGAGACCGCTATCTTGGCTTGATTGATTGATTTTTATTTGGTGGTCTTCTTTTTCTTGTTGACTTAGCCTCGTTATTAGGGTCAACAAGGAAGAGCTAACTTTCTAATTTAGCTATCCAGAGAGAGCAACAATGGCAGACTTAAGAAATTTGAAGAGCAGTCCACTTTTTAAATTTTATTTATTTTATCTTGTAATTTAAGTGTGAGAGAAATTTTTAATTATAATAATTTGGACTCTTCAGGACACTGTCACATCATGATGTCCACTGCTCGAGTGATTGTTCACTTGGGGGCCTCATTGATTTTTATTGTGTTTTCTTCGCTTTTCTTTTCTTTGTTTCGTAATTTTCTTTTTATTTTATGTTATTGAGCCGTATTTAAGGATTTTCTTGTCAATAGATTAAGGTCCAAAGTCTTAATTAAATTGCATGTACCTATAGTTCACTTTTAGACACAATCAAATTTTATTGTTGATTATTTGGACTTGAGACCGTGTGTCACGAGAAACCTCATACAACGCTTGCGAGACCCACTGTAGTTGGCACCAAGAGGTTTCCAAGATAGACCCTTAGGTTTCTTTTCTAGATAATTAGCATCTGATGCTTCACGATAATAGCATATTCTATCTAGGGAAATTTCATCGGCTTGCATTTCATATAGATAAGTTTCAATTCTTCTTAGCATCCTTGCATGAAGAGATAGAGGAAAGATTAGCATTTCTACTTAGCATCCATCATTGCTTTCACCTTGCTTTGCTTTTCCAACTCTCTCCCTCTGATTTTAACCACATAGGATTCTAAAAGAAATTTATCCCTTGTTTGGTTCGTGCATTTGTATTAAAAAATCAAAAGTGATAACCAATAAAATTGGGACTACTAACTCTACCGACCTTAAAATCAAAAAGAAAAATACTTGTCTTAGGGAGAGTACCCCCTCATTGTATTTGAAGGATATTGAGAATCCTCAAGCGCATCACGGAAGCGTGTTGATCGTATCAAATACGATCGGAGCAACTAGTCGTACTAGATGCTAGATGCAGCGGAAATTAAAATTTTAACATAACGATGAAACCACATGATCACGAGAACACTTCTCGGATCGTTTCATCAAACCACAAAGTATAAGGATTACCTCTCGAAGCGTGGTTGTGATCGCGAGATCCCAAAGTAGAGATCCTCCTATCTTGAGTCCGACCCACGGAGAATGCACTTGCGGGCACGATGATGAGTCGCGTCCTTCCCGCAATCCTTCGACGAAGATCCAAGCAAGATGCTCTCCTCTTCAATATCAAAATGGATGTCCACTTGGATACTAAGAGAGAGACCACACGAGATTTAGAGAGAGAGAGGGAGAGAGAAGTTGTCTTTCACAACTCTAGATGATGTACCATGGAGAGGCTACCCTAGCCCTCCTTATATACTAGTTTAGGATCCAATGGATCTCAATCCATGGGACTCATGGATCCAAGGGATATGCTTGGTCCATGATAAATCAATGGCTAGGATTTGTTGTTCAATAACAACAATTAATCAAGAGATAATATAACAAATGAGGTGGAATTAACCAACCCCTAAAAGGGGGGGGGGCGTCACCCATGAACTCTTCATGGGTGACGCCACCCATGAGGGTGGTTTTTCTCCACTTTATTTATTATATTATTCCTCAATTAATTACAATAATTATTCGCCAAAATTAATTCCAAATTAATTTTGTGAATATTTCAATCTTGCCATTGAATATTATGTGAATCATATTCACAACCCAAACTAGTTAGTAAATTGCATTTCCAATTAATTAACAAATGTGAATCCAATTCACATTATTAATTAACAAATGCTATTTACATAAATTCTCTCTCTTATATATATGTATATTATAAATCATATTTATAACATACATATATCATGGATAGTGCTATCCATATTCTCTTAATCCTTGATAATCAAATCTTATTTAATTATCTTAAATAATCAATATGAATCATATTCATATTTAAGCTTGACAATTAAATCACATTTAATCATCAAGTCCTTGCTTGGATATTTTATCAAAAGAATTACTCTTGAACCCTTTCAAGAATAATGTGCTTTCTCCGCAGATACTTGGAGACAAGGATAGGGCGATTGTATTATTCCTTGTATAGTGACTTGGATGTTGAGATCTCATCTCAAATCCAGATCTTACGGACCTCTCACAGATGCTTGATTAAATCAAGGCCGCAAATCCAATCTTCTCATTGAATCTGAATCCCATTCAGATCAATGTCCAATCACTTGGACTAAGATCGGATTGCTTCTCTACTGAAAGGAGTCACTAAAATCCAGACCTGTTTCATCACTCCCTCGGACTGGAAGCGTCATGGATATACAATCGTTTATGATCACATCACCCTTCAGGTATTCCCAATACCTGTACATCCTGCATACTGGAAGACCCATGATCAACCCGAAGATCAAGATCATTTTATACTGTCTTCTTCAGGGTTTAATCATTAAGTTTCTCATTCTTGGTCATTGGGATTTGGTATCGATCATATGCTTTCCCAAAGCATATATCATACCTTCAAATTCATGTCATGCTTCCAAAGCACGACGACCATGCATGGAATTTGATCGGTCCCAATACCTCATGAGTGAGCTCATGTCTTCCGGTTCACAAGTGAACCTGTATGATCCCTTTGAGAGATCATATTGCTCACATACCCTTATATGCACACCAGCTCGCCGGTGTATAGACCTTGGTTAGGTCATCAACCTATTGGTCTGCCAAATGTACATACTTAGATATATAGCAATATATCTGTCTCCGGTCAGAGGATGCTTGCCTATGCTGTGACAGCATTCAACATAGGACTTAAGTTATCTCGATCTCGTTAGGTCAACCCATTGACCTAACTAATCTGACACCTCCGAATCACTATTCCTATGCAGAGGACCTGCATCAAGAGGTCGGTCAGATATCAGCCTATGTGAGAAAGGATTGCCATCTCGTACTCAGGCTGGAGATCTCCACTTGACAATCATTTGACGGTGTTTGATGAGTCCTCCATCTAACTCCTTAGATGTTCATCCAAACACCAGCCTCTATGATTCATTTAATGAAACAACAGCTATATGATCATCAAGCTGGCCATGGTACATAACCCTAATTGTACAGAGGGACCTTATAGTGCATTCATTCATATAATTTCAGAAAGGGAGTGAAACATCAATAACTTTTATTGATAAACATAAATATTACAATAACATTTATTGTAAGAATGGTTCGCCCAGGGCTCACAATTCTAACAAACTCCCACTAGCCCTCAGAACCATTCAGGTACAATCCGTAAACCCATACTCATTACATGCTGGTCAAAAAACTTCTGTGTCAGAGGTTTGGTAAGAGGATCAGCAATGTTGTCGGCAGAGGCCACCTTGGTGATGATGATATCACCACGCTTTTGAATCTCCCGAATGATGTGGTATTTCCTTTCCACGTGCTTGCTCTTCTGATGGCACCTGGGTTCCTTTGCTTGGGCAATGGCTCCAGTGTTATCGCAGAGTAACGGGACGGGAGTATCAGAGGAAACTACGCCAAGTTCCAAGATGAACTTGCGCAACCACACCGCCTCCTTTGCAGCATCCGATGCGGCAATGTATTCAGCTTCTGTTGTTGAATCCGCCGTAGTGTCCTGCTTCTTGCTTCTCCAGCTCACAGCACCACCGTTCAACAGGAATACAAACCCTGATGTCGACTTTCGATCATCAATATCTGACTGGAAGTCTGAATCTGTATATCCCAAGACTTGGAGATCACCATCCCCATAGACCAAGATGTAATCTTGCGTCCGTCTTAGATATTTGAATATGTTCTTTACTGCATTCCAGTGTTTTTCTCCAAAGCAGGATTGGTAACGACTTACCACTCCCACTGCATGGCAGATGTCTGGCCTAGTACACATCATGGCATACATCAAGCTTCCTACGGCTGATGCATAAGGGCATCCAGCCATGGCCTTCTTTTCCTCAACACTTTGAGGAGCCAACCCTTTGGACAGATGGATACCATGTCCTAAGGGGAGGAATCCTTTCTTCGAACTATCCATACGGAATCGTTCAAGAATCTTCTTGATGTATCCATGTTGTGATAATCCCAATATTCTCTTTTCTCAGTTTCTGAACAACTTCAGGCCTAAGATGTAAGAGGCTTCTCCAAGATCTTTCATCTCGAAGGTATGGGATAGCCAAATATTCACACTGGTCATCATTCCTGTATCATTCCCAATGATAAGGATATCATCTACATAAAGCACGATGAACACAATGGTGCTCCCACTAAGCTTCTTGTACACACAAGGTTCATCAGGGTTTTGCACAAAATCATAACTCTTTATGGTTTCGTCAAATCTGATGTTCCAGCTACGAGAAGCTTGTTTGAGCCCATAGATGGATTTCTTCAGCTTGCATACTTTACCGTCCTCAGCTATGAAGCCCTGGGGCTGCTCCATATAGATATCCTCCTCGAGGTATCCATTGAGGAAAGCCGTCTTGACGTCCATCTGCCAGATGTCGTAGTCAAGATATGCAGCTATAGCTAGCAGTGTCCTGATGGACTTAAGCATGGCCACAGGAGAGAATGTCTCATCGTAGTCGATGCCTTCTCTCTGTGTGTAGCCCTTGGCTACGAGCCGTGCCTTGAAAGTCTCTACTTTCCCATCAGGTCCCCTCTTTCTCTTGAAGATCCATTTACACCCAATGGGTTTTACCCCTCTAGGTGGATCCTCTAGGGTCCATACACCATTCTTATGCATGGAGTCAATCTCTGACTTCATTGCTAGCATCCATCTATCCATGTCATGATCCGCAAGTGCTTCATCATATGAAGAAGGATCATTGTCAGTCTCACCTGACACATGGAATCCATACCTTTCAGGTGGTGCAACCACCCTCGAACTCCTTCGAAGAGGTATGGGTGTTTCATCTTTATTTATCTCTTCAGTTTCTGGTTCAGGAATCTCAGAATCCTCAGGGGATTCAATGAGCTCCTCTACTTCATTCTTGTCTTGACCTTTAAGGAAATCATCCTCCAGAAATTTCACATCCCTAGAGACAAAAACCTTTTGGGTCTCAGGGTCATAAAGTTGGTATCCAATACCATCTTTAACATACCCAATGAAGTAGCACTCACGAGTGCGAGATTCCAGCTTACTTGCATCCACGTTCTTCGCATGGACCAAGCATCCCCAAACCCTCAAGTGTTTAACACTAGGTTTGGTTCCATACCAGAGTTCGTGAGGAGTCTTTGGTATGGACTTGCTAGGAATCTTGTTTAGGATATATATTGCAGTCTCTACTGCATATCCCCAGAAACTAAGAGGCAAATGTGCTTTACTCATCATTGAACGGACCATGTCCATGATGGTCCTGTTGCGTCTTTCAGCAACACCATTAAGTTGGGGAGTTCCAGGAGGAGTGAGATTGGAGACAATTCCACTCTCTTTAAGGTATTCCTTGAATTCATCTGAGAGGTACTCACCACCTCGGTCAGATCGAATCCGTTTAATCTTCCTGTCGGCTTGGTTCTCAACCAATGCCTTAAACTCTTTGAACTTTTCAAAGGTTTCAGATTTATGACGAAGCAGGAAGACAAACCCATATCGCGAATGGTCATCGATAAACGTCAAATAATATCGATATCCATTTCTAGTCGCGGTATTGAAGGGACCACATACATCAGTATGTATTAGGTCGAGAATACCCTCGCATCTTGTAACCTTGTTACGGAAAGGTGTTCTGGTCATTTTACCTCGAATGCAGTGTTCGCAGGTAGGTAAAGATTGAACCTGTAGAAAATCTAAAGGTCCATCCTTTATCAATCTATTGATCCTATCAACAGATAAATGACCAAGCCTGTGATGCCAAATCATGTTTGAATGATTTCCATCCTCCCTGGATCTCTTGGGGTTCTTATTATCAGTGGTAGTAACATTCATGACACATTCATCAATGCACAATTCATAGAGTCCACCAGAAGTCAAAATACCATCCGCAATATATTTATCATAACGGTTTATGATTAATTTATTACAGAAAATGAAGGAATATCCATTTCTAACTAACTTAGATACAGATATTAAATTCCTTCTGACTTCAGGTACATAAAGACACTCTTTAAGTACTAGGACTCGACCACTAGATAACAATAGTCTGCACGTCCCGATGGCGACCGCTGCAACACTTGCATCAGATCCCATCTGGATAACTATCTCCCCATGCTCCAGATTCCTAGTTTCCTGAAACAAATGCAATGAATTGCATACATGAACAGAAGCACCAGAATCTACAACCCAACTTCCTTCTCGTCCAACGAGAAAGCTGGTTTCAATGATGAAAGTAGATTTCATACCTGCTGGGGCTTTACCTTTGTCGGTAGACTTCAGGTAATCCGGGCAGTTACGCCGCCAATGCCCCGGCTTCTTGCAGTGGTGACAGACATCGGTCTTTTTCGATGTCATCAGTGTGGAAGCACTAGAAGATGAACCAACTCCTTGATTCTTCTTCTTTCTCTTCGAGGCTGGGCCCTTCTGAGAACCTTGCTTCCGCCCGCGCTTTCCTCTCGCCTGTGCAACCATTGCACTAGCAGAGGGGCCGTCCTTCTTCAAAACGTCTTCTGCAGACTTCAAAGCAGCCAACAGCCCAGCGTTTGTGAAATCACCTTTGTTCATGTGGTAAGACACAACAAAGTTGTTGAAAGACTTAGGGAGCGACAGGAGAATGAAATCAGCTTGCATTTCAGAATCCAAGTAGGCTCCCAGGGTTTCCAGCTCAGAGAGGTACCCAAACATTTTGAGTACATGTTCTCTGACAGAGGTCCCTTCCTGCATCTTGCAGCGAATGAGTTCTTTCATCACATTATAACGCTGTGTGCGGTTTATGTCACCGAACATTTCTTTCAGACTCAGCATAATTTCCTGGCAATGGTTCATTTCCACATGTTGCTTCTGAAGCACATTGGACAATGAACCAAGGATGTAACATCTTGCCAGATTATTATCTTCATCATATTTTTCATTATATGATTTATCTTCATCAGTCACTGGGTTTGCTATCTTGTCCTTGCTAAGCACGTAGGAGATGCGCTCTGCACAGAGAACAAGATCCAAATTTCGGATCCAATCCGAATAATTTGGTCCGGTCAACTGGTTGACCTCTAGAAGCCTGCTAAGTGGGTTCATGGACTTCATTTTCTGAAATTAAGAATGCACTATATTAGAATAATTATATATTCATTTTTAAGAATAATTTGATTTAGGCATTTTAAATCAAATTTGTCTTGCTAGGTCAACTTTGAAAGATTATTCCCTAATTGTCTTTCAAAGTAAGAGATATACTTACCGCTATATCTCAAGCAAGATCTGGGATCTCCTTTCCTATCTTTGTCACATCCCAATAATATGAGAACTTGCGACTCCGATAAAAAGAAGCGGGAACTCATTCCGCCTTTGCAAGTCCAACTTGCATTCCCAATTCGGTCTTTAACACCCGGGCCCACCACCCCTAAGATGATGTTGACCCGTTGTTAATTGAACCAACCGTCAACAGGATTAGAACTCGCTATGCGCAATCCAATATCGCCCCAATAATATGAGGACTCGATATTGGGGTCACTACGCATACGGCCTTACTCTTTCGAGAAGCAAAGAGCCCGATCCAGATGCGCTTGCATACAGGAGCTGTCACTTCGGACAGGCGTCTCCTACATACAATCCCTGGCGACGGAAACCCTTCGCCTTGACGGGAGACCATGGATGTCACTTATGTGATCCTCCATCTCATATTCAAATTTTATAATTAATTATTGTGAATCATATTCACAAAATTAATTCTTCCAAGGGAAATACACATCTATTCAAAAATAGTGTGTTTATTAGGTATGATTAATTTAATCATATTAAATTAATCATTTAGCCCAATCATCAACAAACACGTCTTTTACTTGAATAGTAGGTATAATCTCAAAATACGTATTATTCGAATTTTAATAATTAGAAAAATACATATTGTCTGTCTCCGGTATTATACAATCCCTACCCGCTGTCATGGCCAGTACCGACGAGAGTGGGACGGACCACATACGTTGCAACCCGCGACCCCAATGCTCTCCGACTAGGCACCACATCCGCCTCGGGAAAGGATAATACCAAATAGACCATCATGTATTTTGAGATGTTCATCGGTTTTTCAACCGAAAGTTATACCATATAGTACGAATCAAAACATTTTTGATTATAAGGAGATTTGCTAGACAAATCCCCAATCCTATTCAAGCAAAAAGAGTTTTCATGTAAAAGTTGTCCTACAACTATTGTAGGATAAACTATAGTTTTCATGAAGGCAATGTTTGTTGATGAAACAATGATCAAGATCTAACATCTTATCATTGTAGTTTAGGCAAGTGTCATTCAATGTAATAATTATTTCTTTAAATATTTCACAAATATTTATCACTAATTATTCTAGAAAATTAACAATTAATTTTCATCAAGATTATTGAATGACAAATCACAAGGTTCAAGATCAAAAATTGTTAATTTCCAGCAGTGACCCCCAATCACTAAAATTAACTTATCTTGATCAATATAAATCCAAAAAATGCAAACTCAGTTTCCAAAGATTGCCTATTTGATTTATTAAAGAACCCAAGTGATAATTCACGCATTTCAAGGCGAATTAAAACCGTAATCATCTCATTAATTACGTTCAAATCCGCAGTTCCCGCAACAGTGGATATAGTCATATTCAAAAAGCCATATCTTGAGAAAATAAAGTCCAAATTTAGTAAACTCAAGTCCTATGGTTTCCTTGTTTAATGGGGAACAAAATCCAATTGAAAATTTCGTGTTTAAACATTTTAAACAGTACGGAAAAATTCAATTAGACAGAGGTGCGAAAATTGAAATGCAGTAAAAATTTCGCAACCCTTTCAAGAACCAAATCGTCTAAGATTCATGGATCACATCCAAAACCTTATTCGACCTATGGCTCTGATACCACTTGAAGGATATTGAGAATCCTCAAGCGCATCACGGAAGCGTGTTGATCGTATCAAATACGATCGGAGCAACTAGTCGTACTAGATGCTAGATGCAGCGGAAATTAAAATTTTAACATAACGATGAAACCACATGATCACGAGAACACTTCTCGGATCGTTTCATCAAACCACAAAGTATAAGGATTACCTCTCGAAGCGTGGTTGTGATCGCGAGATCCCAAAGTAGAGATCCTCCTATCTTGAGTCCGACCCACGGAGAATGCACTTGCGGGCACGATGATGAGTCGCGTCCTTCCCGCAATCCTTCGACGAAGATCCAAGCAAGATGCTCTCCTCTTCAATATCAAAATGGACGTCCACTTGGATACTAAGAGAGAGACCACACGAGACCTAGAGAGAGAGAGAGGGAGAGAGAAGTTGTCTTTCACAACTCTAGATGATGTACCATGGAGAGGCTACCCTAGCCCTCCTTATATACTAGTTTAGGATCCAATGGATCTCAATCCATGGGACTCATGGATCCAAGGGATATGCTTGGTCCATGATAAATCAATGGCTAGGATTTGTTGTTCAATAACAACAATTAATCAAGAGATAATATAACAAATGAGGTGGAATTAACCAACCCCTAAAAAGGGGGGGGGCGTCACCCATGAACTCTTCATGGGTGACGCCACCCATGAGGGTGGTTTTTCTCCACTTTATTTATTATATTATTCCTCAATTAATTACAATAATTATTCGCCAAAATTAATTCCAAATTAATTTTGTGAATATTTCAATCTTGCCATTGAATATTATGTGAATCATATTCACAACCCAAACTAGTTAGTAAATTGCATTTCCAATTAATTAACAAATGTGAATCCAATTCACATTATTAATTAACAAATGCTATTTACATAAATTCTCTCTCTTATATATATGTATATTATAAATCATATTTATAACATACATATATCATGGATAGTGCTATCCATATTCTCTTAATCCTTGATAATCAAATCTTATTTAATTATCTTAAATAATCAATATGAATCATATTCATATTTAAGCTTGACAATTAAATCACATTTAATCATCAAGTCCTTGCTTGGATATTTTATCAAAAGAATTACTCTTGAACCCTTTCAAGAATAATGTGCTTTCTCCGCAGATACTTGGAGACAAGGATAGGGCGATTGTATTATTCCTTGTATAGTGACTTGGATGTTGAGATCTCATCTCAAATCCAGATCTTACGGACCTCTCACAGATGCTTGATTAAATCAAGGCCGCAAATCCAATCTTCTCATTGAATCTGAATCCCATTCAGATCAATGTCCAATCACTTGGACTAAGATCGGATTGCTTCTCTACTGAAAGGAGTCACTAAAATCCAGACCTGTTTCATCACTCCCTTGGACTGGAAGCGTCATGGATATACAATCGTTTATGATCACATCACCCTTCAGGTATTCCCAATACCTGTACATCCTGCATACTGGAAGACCCATGATCAACCCGAAGATCAAGATCATTTTATACTGTCTTCTTCAGGGTTTAATCATTAAGTTTCTCATTCTTGGTCATTGGGATTTGGTATCGATCATATGCTTTCCCAAAGCATATATCATACCTTCAAATTCATGTCATGCTTCCAAAGCACGACGACCATGCATGGAATTTGATCGGTCCCAATACCTCATGAGTGAGCTCATGTCTTCCGGTTCACAAGTGAACCTGTATGATCCCTTTGAGAGATCATATTGCTCATATACCCTTATATGCACACCAGCTCGCCGGTGTATAGACCTTGGTTAGGTCATCAACCTATTGGTCTGCCAAATGTACATACTTAGATATATAGCAATATATCTGTCTCCGGTCAGAGGATGCTTGCCTATGCTGTGACAGCATTCAACATAGGACTTAAGTTATCTCGATCTCGTTAGGTCAACCCATTGACCTAACTAATCTGACACCTCCGAATCACTATTCCTATGCAGAGGACCTGCATCAAGAGGTCGGTCAGATATCAGCCTATGTGAGAAAGAATTGCCATCTCCTACTCAGGCTGGAGATCTCCACTTGACAATCATTTGACGGTGTTTGATGAGTCCTCCATCTAACTCCTTAGATGTTCATCCAAACACCAGCCTCTATGATTCATTTAATGAAACAACAGCTATATGATCATCAAGCTGGCCATGGTACATAACCCTAATTGTACAGAGGGACCTTATAGTGCATTCATTCATATAATTTCAGAAAGGGAGTGAAACATCAATAACTTTTATTGATAAACATAAATATTACAATAACATTTATTGTAAGAATGGTTCGCCCAGGGCTCACAAGTCTAACAGTATTCACATTTTATTTGCCACATACACACTAAGGACTAGTGCCCCAAACACAAGCCTACCTACATGTTTGTACAACTTTTTGAAATTCACATAACTCTAAATTTTGAAATGATAAAAGGACTGAACCTTTACGGTAATCATTGTGTTGAGTTAATGAATTGAGGGGTTTGTTTTGTGTATATCTGTTTGTATGTATACTCGATCTTCTATATGCATTTGTGCCTTTTCTTACATCTCTTGACTTAACCATCATGATCTTCTAATCCCTTTCTTTTATTTCAGAGATGGGCGGCTGGATTTATTTTTAACTGAACTTTGAAAATTTCTTGTGCCATCTAGACGGTCTACCTCCATTTTTCCAGAATGACTTTGATCTTGATTCTTCTTTTTGTACATATATGCCTAATACACTATTTCAGGCATGGGATTTTGATTTTCACCCCCCACCACCACCCGTATATTTCCCACCATCTCACTCAGTCAATACTGAGCTATTGGAGTCACTACTCTTGAGCACTTGTCCCAGATAATGTATCACAAAGGACAGGATTGATGAGCTCAGTAGTATAAATAAGATCCACAATATCGCTTCACCACCTGATTTCACGGATTCATTTGAGGACACCCATGAGAGATTGCAATCATCCCAAATACAAAAAAAATGAGGATCCTAATAATACAAAAAGATTTTGGGAGACATATAATCGAGTCAGCTTGTGAGGAAAGGGCACCCATACCTAATCCTATACCACACACACATACACCACAGTTCCCACATTTGACTACAAGGATGGCACTGTAAAAACTTCTCCTAATTATCCTTGTACATATGATGATTCTGATCTCCTCCCTCCTATGGAGGAGATTCAAAATCTTCAAACAATGTTGACTAAACCAAAAGTGGTGGCAGCTATTCATGAGATTATTGAGGTCACACTTCGCTGGGCCATGAACCAATTATCAATGCACGCAACAAAAAAGAGAAAATGATGACGCATATCAGAGCGACACATTCTGAACATGACCACTACCCACACCATCACTCGTCATCCACACATTCGTAAAGGGAACACTATCACAGTCCTTGTTAGATGTGACATTTCTGACTATTCTTACGATCATGCTCTCCTTGACAGTGGTGCTTCGATTAATATAATACCCTTCTCATTTGTACAATCTCTTCACTTAGGGCCTCTCAAGAAAACCAAGATGATTTATCAATTTGTTGATGGATCAATAAAGAGGTTGAGGGGTATTCTAAAGAACGTCATCATTCAGATTCAGGGCATGAGTTTCACTATTGATTTTGTTGTATTGCCCATGAAGACCTCCACCTTTGTGGGGAGTGAAGGATATTGGGAATCCGCAAGCGCATCAAGGAAGCGTGAAGATCGCATCTTATGCAATTGGGGCGACTAGTCGCTAGATGCAGCGGAATTTAAAATTTTTAAATCATGAGATGAAACCACATGATCACAACAACATTTATTGGATTTCGTTTCATCAAACCACAAAGTATTAGAAATACCTCTTGAAGCGTGGTTGCGATCACTAGATCTCTAAAGCAAGAGATCCTCCTGACTCAAGTCCGATCTATGAAGATGGCACTTGCGGGCGCGATGATGAGACGCGTGCTTCCCGCAATCCTCGATGAAGATCCAAACCTTGAATCTCCTGATTTCGTTCGACGAAATCCGACATCTCCTTCTATATCAAGAAGCTCCAAAGAAGATGAAGATCCACGAGCAATCGAAGCAACATCACAACGATGTAGAGATGATTGCTAATTCCCTCAAAACACAAGGTGGAGGGCCACCTTAGAGAGAGAGAGATGATGAGAATGAGAGAGAGAGAATAGGTGTGTACTATTATTTCTCTTGAAGAGGCTAGGGTTGCCCTCTTTATATACTAGTTTGGAAGTCCATGGATCACAACCCATGGCATATACAAAATCAATGGTTAGATTGATATGTATATTTAATCAATGGCCATGATTATTGTTGCTTAAAAATAATAATTATTAATTTATATTAAATCAAATATATGTCGCATTATCATCAACATAATTTAATTTAATAAAAATCAATAATCATAATATAATGAGATAATAATTAAAATAGGATAATAATCCACCCAAAATCATGGGGCGTCACCCATGACCAAGTCATGGGTGACGCCACCTCATGATTTGGTGGATTATCTCCTCCTTTTAATTCATATCATTATTTCTTTGCAATATTATCCACTAAATTAAGTTCCAATTAATTAGTGTATATTTATTGTAAAATTATCTACTAAATTAATTCCCAATTACTTAGTGAATATTTTAGTCATGCCATTGAAAATATGTGAATCATATTCACAACCCAAACTAAATTGTAAATTACATTTCCAATTAATTGCCTAATGTGAATCCAATTCACATTAACAATTAACAAATGCTATTTACAAATGTGCTCTCTCTTTAATATATTATAAATCATTTTTATAATGTATACACAGATATTATGGATAGCACTATCCACAATCTGTGTATCCTTGATAATTAAATCTCATTTAATTATCTTGGATAATCATTCTCATAATATGAATCTTATTCATATTATAATTGATAATTAAATCTCATTTAATTATCAATATCTTGTTGCTTGGATACATAATTCATCAAATGAATTATTCTTGAACCCCTTCAAGAATAATGTGCTTTCTCTGCAGATACTTGGAGATAAGGACATGCCGATTGTATTGTTCCACGTATAGTGACGTGCATGTTGAGATCTCATCTCAAATCCAGATCTTACTTACCTCCCATAGATGCTTGATTAAATCAAGACCGCAAATCTAATCTTCTCATTACATCTGAATCTCATTCAGACCAATGTCCAATACTTGGACCAAGATCAGATTGCTTCTCTACTGAGAGGAGCCACTAAAATCCAAACATGTTTCATCACTCCCTCGGAATGTAAGCATCATGGTTATATAATCGTTTATGATCACATCACCCTTAAGTATTCCCAATACTTGTACATCCTGCATACTAGAAGACCTATGATCAACCTGAAGATGTAGATCAATTTTACACTGTCTTATTCAGGGTTTGATCACCAAGTTTCCCAATCTTGGTCATTGGGAATCGGTATCGATCATATGCATTCCCAAAGCATATATCATACCTTCAAATTCTTGTCATGCTTCCAAAGCATGACGACCATGCATGGAATTTGATCGGTCCCAATACCTCATGAGTGAGCTCGTGTCTTTTGTTTCATAAGTGAACATGTATGATCCGTTTGAGAGATTGTATTACTCATATGCCCTTGCATGCACACCAGCTCGCCGGTGTATAGACCTTGGTTAGGTCATCAACCTATTGGTCTGCCAAATGTACACACTCATACATACAGTAACACATCTGTCTCCGGTCAGAGGATGTGTGCCTATGCTGCGACAGTATTCAACATAGGACTTAGGTTATCTCGATCTCTCTAAGTCAACCCTTTGACCTAACTAATCTGACATCTCTGAATCACTATTCCCATGCAGAGGATCTGCATCAAGAGGTCGGTCAGATATCAGCCTCTGTGAGAAAGGATTGCCATCTCTTACTCAGGCTGGAGATCATATCTTAATAATCATTTGATGGTGCTTGATGAGTCCTCTATCTAATTCTTTAGATATTTATCCAAACACCAACCTCTATGATTCATTTAATGAATCAACAGCTATATGATCATCAAGATGGCCATGGTACATAACCATAATTGTACAGAGGGACCTATTATGCAAATTATTTATTCTTCATTTGAGATCAGGGAATGATATGTGCAATAACATTTATTGCATAATGGCTCGTCGTGGGCTCGCATGTCCAACAATCTCCCACTAGCCCAAAGAGCCATTAATGGGCTAATCATTTAAACCCACACTCATGTGACTATCATAGGCTATTTAGAAAATAGCTAGGTAAGCTGATCAGTCACTCTGTTCCTGCGAGACTACACCAAGTCCTTATAAGGCACATGCATATCCCCAGTAACAGTGCTCACATCTAATGCGAATGTTGCATTTTATGCAACCAATACTCAATCTTGATAAAGTAGTTATAGTGTCCTTGACACTATTGCTTAGTAATTATTACAACCAATATTTCCATAATCCTTATCAGAATACCTTTATTCCTGGAGATCTCTATCTCCTAAGGTATTCACAGTTAAGACCTTTTAGATCACTATCTTACAATGTCTTAAACTTCTTGAAGATAAGACTTAGAGATCACTATCTCGAAAGTCTTGTCATCTATGAAGATTTTGTTATTACTGCAATTAAGTGTTTTATCTCCATAATAGGATTAGCAACACTTTACTACTCCCACTACATGGCAGATATCTGGCTTTTGTACACATTTAGCATGCACTCATCTTCCTGTAACTGATGCACAAGTGCAAGCAGTTCTAGCATTCACTTCCTCAACTCTTTGAGGTGTTATACCTTTAGATAGGTCAGTACCATATCTTAAGGGAAGGACGCCTTCCTTGGGATTTTCCAAGAATGGAACTTATCCAAGGTGTGCTACCAATGTGACGGTCCCAATTGCCTCTTCTCTTTGCTTCTGAACACCTTCAGAATTAAGATCCAAGAGGCATCTTTGAGATAATATTTCAAGGTATGGAATAGTCAGATCAGAAAACACTTATTATTATCCTCATGCCATTCCAAATGATTAGGATATTATCTACATTTAGCATGATGAACACAATGGCACTCCCACTAAGCTTCACATGGTACACCAAGATTATATATGAAATTATAACATTTATAATTTCATCAAATCATATGTTTCAGCTACAAGAAGCTTATTTGAGTCCATAGATGGATTTCTTTAGCTTGCACATCTTTCTTTCCTTAACCATGAGGCCCTAGGGTTACTTCATGTGAATATCATCAGAGAGGCATTCATAGAGGAATGTAATATGGACTTTCATCTTGTAGATGTCAAAGTCAAGTTGTGTAGCTAAGGTTAGCAATATTCTGGTGATTTTAAGCATGGTCACCCAAGAGCAAGTCTCATTGCAAGCAATGTCTTCTCTTCCGGTGTGTATCTCATGGCTATGAACCGTGTTTTGAAGGTCTCTACCTTCTCATAAGGTTCCCTCTTCTCTTGAAGATCCATTTATAGATTAACGGGTCTTACCCTTATAGGTGGATCCTCAAGGGTCCATATACAACATTTGTATATGAAGTCTACTTTAGACTTTATTGCTAATATCCATCTTTCCATGTCATGATCCTCAAGAGCTTCATCACATGAAGTCCGATCATTGTCATACTTAATTAACACATGGAATACATCCTCAAACTCATTTGAAGAAGTATTAGTGTTTCGTTCTTAATTGTCCTTTTAGTTCATGATTTCAAGAGCCTCATTATCTTCTCAAGATTAAATGAGTTCCTACACTTTATTTTCATCTTGATTCTCAAGAGAGTCATCCTCTAAGAATCACATTCTCAGAGATGAGATCTTTTAAGAATCTCAGGGTTATAAAGTAGGTATCCAATACCATCCTTTATTTTCCTAATGGAGTAGTACTATCAAGTGCTAGATTCCAGCTTACATGCATGTAACCTTATTAAGGATATATATTGTAGTCTCTACTACACATATATACCTGGAAACTAAGGGATAATTATGCTAAAATTCATCATTGATCAAATCATGTCACATATGATCCAATTGTCTCTCCCTACAACTCCATTGAGTTTAGGTGTGTTATGAGGATTGAGATAGAAATGATATTCATAAGGTATTCTTTGAATTCATCTAATAGGTACTTGCTACCTTGGTTAGATCAAATTCATTTAATCTTCCTTCAAACTTTGGTTATAAACCAAAATTGTGAAATCTTTGAAATTTCAAAGGTTTCTCAGGTGAAGAGAAGAAATCTCATATCATACATAATCATCAATAGATATCACATATCCATAATGTTCACTATGATATAGATCATCCACATACATCAATATGTATGAGATCCCAAATACTTTGACATCTTACACCATTCCTAAGAGAAGAGTGTATTGGGCATTCTTCGAATACAATATTCACAAGTATGTAAGATTTGAAATTTTAGACATTCTAAAGTTTCATATCTTACTAGTCTATTGATCTCATCAGCAGACATATGCCCAAGACTTGGTGCCAAATCATTGTCAAATGATCTTCATCCTCCTATTGATCTTGTAAAGTTTTAATTTTCAATATTAGAATTCTTAATGAACCATTCATTAATTTTCTAATTTAGTGGAGTCCACTAGATGTTAGATTACTATCTGAAATATATCCATCATAACTCTTTATGATAGTTCTATCTCAGAATTCATGTTTATTTCCAACATTTAGAAACAAACAATGAGTGTATTCTAATATCTAGGTCATAAAGACAATCTCTAAGACTAAGGGCTCTCCCATTGAGAATATGAAGTCTATCTATCCAATAGAGATTGCTGCAACAATTACATCAATATCCATGAAGATGACTATTAAACCTTAAGATCAAATTTCTAATCTTCTAATATAAATATGCAACCAATTGCAAGTGTCATTAGAAGATTGGGATACAATTATCTGACTTTATCTTATGAAATAAGTAAGTCAAAGTCAATGATTATATGTAGATTATTCGGATGCTCTATCTGAGTCCTTCACTAAGGATTTTAGATAGACTTGATAGTCATACTATCAACACATTGACTTATTGCAGTAATGGCATTCATCCAACTCTTTGGATGTCATATGGAAGTCACAGAAGTACAATCAACTCTTTGACTTTCCTTCTCACTTGGTTCCGATCCACGCTTTCACTGTGCTCTCTTTGTCTATAAACAACCATTGTTCAAGACAAAGAATCTCTTATGTTGAATTCAAAAGATTTTAATACAAGAGCACTTCAACATTTATACATGATTCACTAAATTCATACAAAATGATTATTACGAAGCTTCATGAATGACTTGAGTATAGATAGTAGAATGATGACACTAACCATATCTACATACACGTTAGCCTTAGAGACTTAGGTTCAGGTAGGTATTCAAACATTTCGAATACATCATCTCTTTCGAGCCACCATTCTGCATAATGCAGAGTACCATGTTATTCATGATTAAATGTCTAGAGCACATCTTTATGTCAAAACATCTTATTAGATTTTATAAGGATTAATTTGACAATTGTGATTATCGTCAACATGTCACTTCCAAAGTACACTCGATGAAAGATCAAGACTATAAAGACATACAAACCCTAAGGTGATGTCTTATTATCTTATTTAATTTTCATTCCTCATTATGTTGAGGAAACTTGCACATTGCAACCACATACATTATGTGTTCAACTGCAAGTACAATATCTGGATCATGAGTCCAATCCATGATATTTTACCAGTTATTATTGAGTATAACATTGAGTGGGTTTAATGAAGGATTATCTGAAATACGAAATTTGCATAAGTGTATATTTATATATATATACATATTTTACTTTGATTTAGAAATTTTTATATCAAAGTTGTCTTGCCTTGTCAACACTAAAAGTTCATTCCCTTAATCACTTTCAATGTAAGAGATATTCTTACCATTATATCTCTAGCAAGATCTGGGATCTCCTTTCCTATCTTTGTCACATCCCAATAATATGAGAACTTGTGACTCCGATAAAAAGAAGCGGGAACACATTCCATCTTGCAAGTCCAACTTGCATCTCCCAATTCGATCTTTAACACCTGGACCCACCACCCCTAAGGTGATGTTGACCCGTCATTAATTGAACCAACCGTCAACATGATTAATACTCACTATACGCAATCCAATATTACCCCAACAATATGAGGACTTGATATTGGGGTCACTACGTATACGGCCTTACTCTTTCGAGAAGCAAAGAACCTGATCCAAATAAATCATATACAGGATCTGTCACTTCAGACAGGCATCTTCTATATACAACATCTGGCGACGAAATCCTTTGCCTTGACGGGAGACCACGGATGTCACTTATGTGATCCTCCACCTCATATTCAAATTGTAATAATTAATTGTCGTGAATCATATTCACGTAATTAATATTCCAAGGGAAATACACATCTATTCATAAATAGAGTGCTTTTAATTGGATATAATCAACTTAATCACATTAAGTTAATTATCAATCCAATTATCAATCAACAAATTTGATTATTACTTGAATAGTAGGTATAATCTCAAAGTACGTATTATTCGAAATTTAATAATAGAAAAATACACTTTGACTTTTCCAGCATTATCGAGTCCCTACCAGTTATCATGACCAGTACCGACGGGAGCGGGACGAACCACATCCGGTGCAACACGCTACTCCAACGCTCCCCGACTAGACACCATATCCACCTCAGGATAGGATAATGCCAGATAGATCATTGTGTACTTTGAGATGCTCATCAGTTTTTCAATCGGAATTATACCATATAATATTCATCAAAACCATTTTGATAATATTATAAGGAGATTTGCTAAACAAATCTCCAATCCTATTCAAGCAAGAGGATTTTGCATGTAAAAGTTATCCTACAACTATTGTAGGATAAACTAGGATTTTGCATGAAAACAATGCTTGTTGATGATTTCATATCAACCAATTATGATTAAGATCAACTATCTTATCATCTTGGTTAGTGAAATATCATTCAATGAAATAATTATCTCTTTAAATATTTCACAAATATTTATCAATAATCATTTCAGAAAATTAACAATTAATTTTCATCAATTTATTTGAATGACTATCACATGGTTCATGATCAAAAATGTTAATTTTTCAGCAATGACCCCTACTCACTAAAATCAACATATTTCGATCAATTTGAATCCAAATTACACAAAATCAGTTTCCTAAGATTGCTAATTTGATTTATGACAGAACCCAAGTGATATTTCACGCATTTCTAGGCATATCAAAATAGTAATTAACTCATTAATCATGTTTAGATTCGCAGTTACCGCAACAGTGAATACATGTTTATTCAAAGGGCCATATCTTGAGCAAATGGAATCCAAATTTTATAAACTCAGATCCTATGGTTTCCTTATTAATGGGGAATAAAATACAGTTGAATATTTCGTGTTTAAACAATTTAAACAGTGCCGAAAATTTAATTAAACATAGGTGTAAAAATTGAAATGCAATAAAACTTTCGTAACCCTTTCAAACCCAAGTCGTCCTAGGTTTACGGATCGTATCCAAAACCTTTCTGACCTAAGGCTCTGATACCACTTGAAGGATATTGGGAATCCTCAAGTGCATCACGGAAGAGAGGTGATCGCATCTTATGCGATCAGGGCGACTAGTCGCTAGATGCAGTGGAATTTAAAATTTTTAAATCATGAGATGAAATCACATGATCACAAGAACATTTATTGGATCATTTCATCAAACTACAAAGTATTATAAATACCTTTTGAAGTGTGGTTGTGATAACTTGATCTCTAAAGCAAGAGATCATCCTGACTCAAGTCTGATCTGCGAAGATGGCACTTGCGGGCGTGATGATGAGACGCGTGCTTCCCACAATCCTCGATGAAGATCCAAGCCTTTAATCTCCTGATTTCGTCCGATGAAATCCGACGTCTCCTTCTAGAGCAAGAAGCTCCAAAGAATATGGAGATTCACGAGCAATCGAAGCAGCAACACAATAACGTAGAGACGATTGCTAATTCCCTCAAAACACAAGGTCGACGGCCACCTTAGAGAGAGAGATGACAAGAATAAGAGAGAGAGAGAGAGAGTAGGCGTGTACCATCGTCTCTTGAAGAAGCTAGGGTTGCCCTCTTTATATACTAATTTGGAAGTTCATGGATCACAATCCATGGCATATACAAAATCAATGGTTAGATTGATATGTATATTTAATCAATGGCCATGATGATTGTTCAAAAACAACAATTTATTAATTTATATTAAATCAAATATATGTTGCATTATCATCAACACAATTTGATTCAATAAAAATAAATAATCATAAGATAATGATATAATAATTAAAATAGGATAATAATCCACCCAAAATCATGGGGCGTCACCCATGACGAAGTCATGGGTGACGCCACCTCTTGATTTGGTGGATTATCTCCTCCTTTTAATTAATATCATTATCTCTTTGCAATATTATCCACTAAAATAATTCCCAAATAATTAGTGTATATTTATTACAAATTATCCACTAAATTAGTTCCTAATTAATTAGTGAATATTTTAATCATGCCATTGAAAATATGTGAATCATATTCACAACCCAAACTAAAGTGTAAATTACTTTTCTAATTAATTGCTTGATATGAATTCAATTCACATTAACAACTAATAAATGCTATTTACAAAGGTGCTCTCTCTTTAATATATTATAAATCATATTTATAATATATATACAGATATTATGGATAACACTATCCACAATCTGTGTATCCTAGATAATTAAATCTCATTTATTTATCTTGGATAATCATTCTCACAATATGAATCTTACTCATAATATACTTGGTAATTAAATCTCATATAATAATCAATATCTTGTTGCTTGGATACATAATTCATCAAATGAATTATTCTTGAACGCCTTCAAGAATAATGTGCTTTCTCCGTAGATACTTGGAGATAAGGATAGGGCAATTGTATTGTTCCACATATAGTGACTTGGATGTTGAGATCTCATCTCAAATCCAGATCTTACGTACCTCCCATAGATGCTTCATTAAATCAAGATCACAAATCTAATCTTCTCATTGCATCTGAATCTCATCAAAACCACCCTACACTTCCCTCTTCAGTTGGATGGATACTTCCCTTCACTCTGTGCAAGACGAAACTATGTCTTTGGGTAGGGAATGAGGATATCAAATCCTGGTGGGCAGTCACATCCCAGTCCTGAAAATCAATCTAATCACGTATGAAATCAAATAGAAGAGGGAAGCTACAAAATGTCTAACACTTGGACCAAGATCAGATTGCTTCTCTACTGAGAGGAGCCACTAAAATCCAAACCTATTTCATCACTCCCTCGGAATGTAAGCATCATGGTTATACAATCGTTTAAGATCACATTACCCTCAGGTATTCCCAATACTTGTACATCATGCATACCAGAAGACCTATGATCAACCTAAAGATGTAGATCAATTTTACACTGTCTTCTTCAGGGTTTGATCACCAAGTTTCTTAATCTTGGTCATCCCAAAACATATATCATACCTTCAAATTCTTGTCATGCTTCCAAAGCACGAAGACCATGCATGGAATTTGATCGGTCCCAATACCTCATGAGTGGGTTCATGTCTTCCGTTTCATAAGTGAACATGTATGATCTCGTTGAGAGATCGTATTACTCATATGCCCTTGCTTGCACACCAGCTCGTCGGTGTATAGACCTTGGTTAGGTCATCAACCTATTGGTCTGCCAAATGTATACACTCAGATATATAGTAACACATCTGTCTCCGGTTAGAGGATGTGTGCCTATGCTGTGACAGTATTCAACATAGGACTTAGGTTATCCCGATCTCGCTAAGTCAACCCTTTGACCTAACTAATCTGACACCTCCGAATCACTATTCCCATGCATAGGACCTGCATCAAGAGGTCGGTCAGATATCAGCCTCCGTGAGAAAGGATTGCCATCTCCTACTCGGGCTGGAGATCATCTCTTAATAATCATTTGACGGTGCTTGATGAGTCCTCTATCTAACTCTTTAGATATTCATCCAAACACCAACCTCTATGATTCATTTAATGAATCAACAGCTATATAATCATCAAGATGGCCATGGTACATAACCCTAATTGTACAGAGGGACCTATTATGCAAATTATTTATTCTTCATTTCAGATCAGGGAATGATATGTGCAATAACATTTATGGCATAATGGCTCGTCGTGGGCTTGCATGTCCAACAGGGAGATCTCCAATCATGTTAGGATAGCCTTTTCTCACCTCTGTGAGAGCCATTATTGATTATGGATCTGGGAAGATTGGCTTTTCAGTCTGATGACAAGAGTGTTTCTTGATCACTGCATCCATTGTTGATCAGAGATATGCATCTGATGAGAGTGTGTCAATGTTAGCCGACCTTGAGGACTATGACCTATCTATTGATATCAGAGTGGTTTGCTTTACTAAGGATGAGATCGAGAGCCAAGAATTCCTCTTTAGGGAGGAAGACTCAGAAAGCATAGACCTTGGAGTTCCGCCTTTCAGTGAGTGGTGATGCATTGATAACATCCACGGCATTTACACCATAAACACCTTAATGTGGAGGGCAGACTTAGTAGAGACTAATGATAAACCTACAAATCATCGCATCAATTAGCTCGAATTAATGCAAACACCTCACATTATCCGGTAATTTATATCTTAAATGGATATTATTCTATCCCACATGTTTTACACACTTGGCACATAAATTAAGCTAATAATCACTCTCAAAATATATTAAATGAAACATCTATATTCTTTTATGATAAAAATGCTCGGTCTATACATTTAAACCCATATCCCTAAATTCTAATACATTACATCTAGATCTACATCAACTTATAAGGGATATAAAGGCAATTATCTAATGAACATAATTACGTAATCATATGCCTCATATACTCATATTACACAAATAGACTACCTTCTATTTATTAATACACATCCATTATCATAACCAATACCGTATGCAATGTAAATCTCATAACTTGGCATATTTAACTTGGATACAATTCTAAATAAAGTAAGATATATTGACTACATCATTCTCATCGTATCTAAAATTTAAGATATCTCCACCACCTACAACATAGCCATATATAAAGGATGCACTTCCTTTCTTTAAAATCTTATTTTTGGTGTACGTATATAGCCAACATGTGAATGTACAACTCATATCCTCTCCTTGTAAATGATGTCCTTCCCTTGTCATTTCCCAAAAGTTTAGATTATCTTGTTCACCACTTCACTTTTTAAAAAGAAGATACGAATACTCATGTTGTCCTCAACAGGAACAAGATGGAATAGCTTCTACCACCCATGTCCAGCACGCAACCTCTGCGGACTCCTCGACTTCGACATAATGAGCATTGGGACATTGCCAATATCAGCCCAGGATCATATTGCTGCTACTGCTTGTTGTGTCCGACGCAAATCCGCCCCTTCCCAAAATGAATCCATCGCGTCCGAAGGAAAGCCCCTGCCACCTTCATGGATGCATCTCTGTCCAACAAAGACTGGTCATCTCGATCTATAAAGAGGAGGGAAACCACTCCATCAAAGGGGGGCGATCTTTTATTTTATCTTCATCAGGATATTCCATGACTTGAGGAAGAAGAAGGGAACCCATCTTCTACAGCCCCGCGTCACCTTCTGTCTGGCTGCGCGCAGCCAGACACCATCTTCTGTCCGGTCGCGTACAGCCCTGCGCCGCCTCGTGCGTCTCTGCTCCAGCCCCGCGCCTCATCTCCAGTCCATACGCCACCTCGCGCTTATCCGCAGTCGTAGACGCATCCTCTGCCTCTGTTCAGCCCGCAACCGACGTCGTACTCTTGCCGAGGCCGCACGCACGGACCCTCCTCTCCAGCCCGCACTACCGCCATCCGCGCATCCCAGCCGTGCCACCGCTGCTCTCCATGTCTTGGGCCCTTAGCCTACGGAGAAGAGAAGATCCCTCCCCTACTCTTTTTACTTACTGTTTCAAGTTTCGTACTGTTGTCATCATTTAAAATTATATTTGCATTATTCCCGAGTTCTTTGTGGTTCTGAGTCAACGCCATCATATGCAGTTGATAAATATTTTGTTTAATTTGTCAAAATTTCATCTGTGTCCAGTAAACCTTCTTAATTAGTTAATGGGAGCATTTTATATATGCTTCATACCATTTTTATATCCGTTGACTTGCTAAAAAAATAGTAACTCATTTGAATTGCTTTAAAGTCAAATTGGTCTTGAAAATCAAAGAGAAATCATGCAAATTTGCACAGTCCCTGCGGATTCGACCTCTACTTGCCACATACATTTTACGTGTCCCCATTGTGCTTGTAGTTGCATATTATTTGTTTGACCTTGATTATTCGTGGTAACACAACGACTTGATAAAATCAACATCTTAAACCCCGAAAAATCTCGTCAACATTTTGGCGCCGTTGCCGGGGACTAGGCAACATTTGCAATTTTTTCTTCTTCATTTTAACTTAGTTTCAATTATCTAATCCGTGCATTTTCTTTTTTGCGGGTACGCTTCTAAAAGAAAAAAAATTCATTTGTCTTTTATGCATTTTTAGCAAACTTGTAATTTGTTTTAAGTAAAAAAAATTGTGATTTCTCCCCTATTCTCGGTAAAGCTCGTCATCAGGAGGACAAAATATTACGGATTAGCGTCAGAAGTGCAAGCACTGTGAGCTCCTCTTTTTCTTAGGCATCTTAGGTTTTTAAAATTTCTGCATTTGTTTGTGCATCAAATTAAACCGAAAAAAATTAAAAAAGAATTCTTAATTGCATCATCTCAGTGGTCTTCTCCCTCTGCTCACCTAAAAAGATCACCAAAACGTGCTTTATCACGCTAAAAAGATAAGCTTGAAAGGCCACCGCAGTGGCCCGAGCAGAAAGCGGGAAAATTCTGATTGCTTGATTTGATGCACGTGTATGACACAAAAATCACGAGCACATAGAACCCTTGGATAGTGACAAAAATCCCTGGTGCTACGTGGGATTGCAGAGAGAAATCGTAACTCCTCGACGCGTTGGGCACAGGTTCTTGTGGGAAAAGCAGATCTAACGATCTGAGTACCAACCCTGGATCCCCCAGCCGGATTAGGACATCGATTTCTCACAATCTTCCACATCCACCTCATCCTTAAGGACTCTAATTTCTCTGAAAACTTTTGTTGAATCACTAAATTAAAATCGAAAAGATAACCGCTTCTGCGGTAATTTTTGTGTGAGTTGGTGAAACAACAAATTGTCTGGTGTATTGTGCTGTGTATGTTAGGTCGTAGATCTTTGAAAAATCCACTGCAACAACCATTAGAGTACGACTCGGTTTATAGAAGAAAAACCAACCCACTTCCTTCAATTGAGAATTCATCTGACATAGAGGATATGTGTGAAGAAAACCGTCCCAACCCAATGGACATCGTCCTGCAACAATTGCAACTGCTAAGAGAGGAAAATGCCATGATCCGCCAAACAATCGTTGCACTAAACCGACCACCACCCATTAGCACACACTACAATCCTGCAACTGAAGATCTGGTTCATTGGGTTCAAATTCCACTAGAAATAGGAGACTTTGAAATAAAACCAACATCCATCTCCTTGATACCCAAATTCTACGGAAATGAGAGTGAAGATCCTTTCCTACATATTCAAGATTTTCGATCTGCATGTGACACAATTAGCATCTCTGGGATAGGAAAGGAATACATTTATATGAAGGCCTTCACCTTTTCTCTAAAAGAACGAGCACTGCAGTGGCTTCGAAATTATGGAACTCCAATCACATCATGGGATGCCTTGAGAGAAGCCTTCATAAAAAAATATTTTCCAGTGGGAAAGACCAATGCCTTGAGACAAGCTATCTCGTCATTCACTCAAAAGAACAAAGAACCCATTCACGAAGCTTGGGAACGCTTCAAAGAGCTACTTAGGAAATGTCCTCATCATGCAATCCCTAAATGGAAATTAATTCAAGTATTTTATGAGGGCATAGAAACTTCATTCAAGAGAGTCATCGATGGCTCTTGTGATGGAAACTATATTAGCCGTGATGAACACTTCGTGTGGACTCTATTTGAAAATATGGCGGATAATTCGGTGAATAGCTCATCCATCGAGCAGTATAGTGGGCACATAAGACCTGTCAATATAGTCAATCATGAGAGCTCCAACAGTGACTCATCCAAACAAAATCATGATAAATGGGAAATTCTTTCCAAACAGATGGATCTCATGACCCAAGCCATAAGTAACCTGGCTCTGAATAAAGTCCCGAACAACATCTGCGGGGTTGCGTCTAACCCTAATTTTCAGGACTTTGGCCATTTACCATTTTCTCATGATCAAGAATTGACTCCCGAGACTATAAATTGGGTACAACGAAACCAAGGAGACTCATTTTCAAACACCCAAAATCCTGGATGGAGAGAGCAATTCAATTTAGGTTGGAATGGGCAAGTTGGAGGGACCTCACACGACAAATATCATTTTCAAAATCACTCGCAACCCCAACAACCAATAGGACTTTCAATGACTCAACTTCCCACAGTTGTAAACTTTGATGCATTGACTCAAGCTATACAACAACTTGCGGCAGCACAACAACATGCCAACCAAGCACAACAACAGGCCAACGCTGAGAATGCTCGACAATTTGCTGAGATACAATCTTATATTCCAGCATTGTCACCTCAACCCCTGCCCAATCCTAATACCAATAGAGCTAGCTCCTCCGGATCATTCCACACCCCACCACCAGCCAAATCTTTCACGTCACCCCCTAGATTCCAAGCTCAAAATCAAGGATTTTCTGCCCCAACTCATAAGACCAATAATTTTATCCAAGGAACTCATCCTCAAGGTTTCTCTACATCCACCCAAAGATCCAACCTGCATCAACCTAAAAATCAAGTGACTTTCAAAACACCAAATCAACCCAATCAGTCTGCTAATGCTGTAACTCTCCGAAATGGGAAAACCACATCTGCCTATATCATTCCACAAACTAACACAATTGTTGAGGCTCAAATTGAGGAAGAAGAGGAAATTGAGAATGAAGAAGGACATGCTGAGACCACCATACCGTCGCCTCCCTCTCCCATAGCTATCCCCTTTCCTGAAGCTTTTCGCAGGAAAAATACCAAATCACCCACACTCGATCCTGAGTTAGAGAAACTCTTCTCTGACATTGTCATTGAGATCCCACTTCTGAAAGCCTTTGAACAAGTTCCAGCTTTCTCTCGCTTTTTAAAAGAGAAATGCACACTGAAGAGGAAATCAAAGGGAAAGAATAAAAAGAATCATGAGGACATTGAAAAACATGTTCTGCCTCAAGCAACATCAAATGTCATTTCACACCTCCTATTTACAAAGAAAAAAGGTCCTGGTGCACCGTTGGTGAAGTGCACTATTGGGAAGCTGACATTCGAACGTATATTGTTGGATAATGGTGCCTCGATTAACCTCCTCCCTACTGTTATTCTGGAGCAGTTTGACTTGGAAAAAATAAAACCTGTCTCAATGATTTTACAGATGACTGATCGTTCTGTGAAAAGACCAAAAGGAGTACTTGAGGATGTAATAGTCACGGTTCAGGGACACCAATTCCCAGTAGATTTTGTTGTTATGGATATGGATCCAGCTAATACACTAAGTGAAACTCCCATCATACTTGGATGACCATTCTTGGCCACTGTCAAGGCACACTTTGATTATGAGGATGGGAGAGTGGAGTTTAAAGTTAACGGTAAGGTCATTCCTGTGGATCTTATCATCCCAACTTCTATTAACTCTGAGATTGAAGATTGTGGTTGGATAGAAAATTGTGATATGCTTGACATACAAAATGATTTCGCCCTTGTCCACCTTACCAAAGATCCTTTGGAGGTTAGTCTGAATACCTCCCGTTCCACCTATAAAGATATGTCGCATCAGATTGCCACATATAATTTGAACTCTTTACTTGAAGAACCGCCATGCTCGCTCTCTAGCAAAGAAATCTTTGAATTAGATGAAATATGGGATACACTGGATATTGAACTCACACTAACGTCATCCCTAGTCATGCCAATGATGGAACCACCATTCGAGTCCATATGCTCATCTAAAGAATCACTTTGGTCTCATCCTAACCAACCACATTCTCACACTACTGCATTGATAGATACACCAATGAATACCACCACTATGACCCCGCCAACCGCCCTTGTTGAAATGAAACCCTTACCACAAGACTTGAAATATTCTTTCCTTGATGATGCACACACTCTACCAGTCATCATTAATGCCAACTTAGATAGCACTCAGGAAAGTCAACTCATGAAGGTGTTGAAAAGGAATTCTCAGGCTATTGGATGGAAAATAACTGATTTGAAAGGAATAAGCTCGACATTTTGCAAACACCACATATACTTGGAAAATGACAGTAAACCCTCTCGAGAAATGCAAAGACGGTTGAATCCTAATCTACGAGAGGTTGTGAAGAATGAAATATACAAGTGGTCGAGTGCCGGCATCATTTATCCGATAGCCGATAGTCCTTGGATTAGTCCTCTCCAGGTTGTCCCCAAGAAAGCTGGAATAACAGTTGTGAAAAATGAAAAAGGAGAGGACATCCCTACTCGAACGACAACATCTTGGAGAGTCTGTGTTTATAGAAACTTGAATAAAGCTACACGAAAAGACCACTTTCCACTACCATTCATTGACCAAATCATTGAGAAACTAGCCGGAAAAGAATTCTTTTGTCTTTTGGATGGATATTCTGGCTACAATCAAGTTGCCATAGCAGATGAAGATCAGGAAAAGACCACATTCACTTGTCCTTTTGGGACTTATGCGTTTCGACGCATGCCTTTCGGATTATGCAATGCCCCCGCTACTTTCCAAAGATGTATGATGGGTATCTTTGCTGACATGGTCGGTGATTTTATGGAGGTATTTATGGACGATTTTTCAATTTTTGGGGACTCTTTTGTGGAGACACTTGGATTTTTGGACAAAGTCTTACAAAAAATGCATTGAGGTCAATTTAATCTTATCTTGGGAGAAATCACATTTCATGGTGAAGCAAGGAATTGTGTTGGGACATATCGTATCGAAAAAGGAATGGAGGTAGATCCCTCCAAAATTGAGACCATCACCCACTTGAGTCCACCTGTCAATATAAAAGGTGTTCGATCCTTTCTAGGTCATGTTGGATTCTATCGACGCTTTATTAAGAATTTCTCAAAACATGCACGACCGCTTACCAAACTTCTTGAGAAGGATCAAGACTTTACATTCACCAAGGAAGCCTTCGACTCCTTTATTTTTCTGAGAAAGATCATCACTGAAGCATCGATATTACAACCCCCCGATTGGACCATTAAATTTGAAATAATGTGTGATGCTTCTGATTATGCTGTTGGGGCGGTCTTGGGACAAAGGAAGGATGGTAGACCATATGCCATCCACTATGCTAGCAAGACACTTGATGATGCACAAAAGAATTACACTGTAACTGAGAAAGAGTTCCTAGCTGTGGTGTTCTCACTAGAAAAATTCCGGTCTTATATCTTGGGATCTCATATCATAATTTACATAGACCACTCTGCTCTAAAGTACCTCTTCACAAAGAAAGATACCAAGCCTAGACTCATTAGGTGGGTTATATTGCTCCAAGAATTTGACTTGGAAATTCGAGATAAAGCCGGAGCAAAGAACGTGGTTGCCGATCACTTATCAAGACTCCATTCACCTCTTCCATCTAATGGCTCGATCGATAATATGCTCCCCATCTCTGACACTTTTCCAGATGAAAATATAATGATTATCTCTCAACTTCCTTGGTATGCTGACGTAGTCAATTACCTCGTTACTTCCAAGTTACCTTACGATTGGCCAAGACATAAAAAGGATAAAATCAAAGCCCAAGCTCGATACTACCACTGGGATGATCCTCTACTCTTCAAAGAAGGCACTGATTTCATATGGAGACGTTGTATCCCTGAATCTGAAGTCTCTAGTGTCCTATCTTACTGCCACACCTCTGGGTGTGGAGGACACCACTCGGGAAAACGCACTGCTGCTAAGGTACTTCAATGTGGATTCTATTGGCCCTCGATATTCAAAGATGCTCATCACTTTGCTCAAGCCTGTACTGCATGTCAAACCAACGGAACAATGACCCGTCGTAACATGATGCCCCTCCAACCAATACATGTGGTTGAAATTTTTGACACTTGGGGTATAGATTTTATGGGGCCTTTCACCACATCACACGGTTACCAATACATTCTTCTCGCTGTTGATTACGTCTCTCGTTGGGTAGAAGCCATTCCCACTCGCACTGCTGATAGCACAACTGTTGTCAAGTTCTTGAACGACCTATTCTCTAGATTTGGATTGCCTAAAGTAGTCATTAGTGATGGTGGAACCCACTTCCTAAATGCTTTAGTAAAAAATCTACTTAAGAAGAATGGAGTCGAACATCGTATCTCGACTTCCTATCACTCGCAAACCAATGGAATGGCTGAGTTATCGAATCGAGAGATCAAAACCATACTCCAGAAAACTGTTCGGTCCGATCGCAAGTACTGGTCTCAATACTTGTCATCTGCTCTTTGGGCCTACCGTACAGCCTTCCGCACATCCTTAGGAATGAGCCCCTACCGACTCGTCTACGGAAAACTGTGTCATTTACCTGTCGAGATTCACCACAAATCACTCTGGGCAATAAAACAATGTCAATTGGATTATGATGAGGCTGGCAAGAAGAGGTTATTAGATTTGGCTGAATTGGAAGAATTACGATCACAAGCCTATGACAATAACTTGATCTACAAGGAGAAAATCAAGATATGGAATGATGCTAACATTTCAAGGAAAACATTTCTAGAGAATCAAAAAGTGTGGTTATTTGATGCGAAATTAAAACTATTTCCGGGAAAACTGAGATCAAAATGGAAAGGACCATACATTGTAACCCAAGTATTTGACAATGGTTCAATAGAAATATGTGATCCAAACACTAAAGCCACTTTTAGAGTCAATGGTCAAAGATTGAAACCCATTGTTGAACCATCTGGTCCTATGTCTGTCTGCACAACGTACCTTCTGCAGGAAAAATGAACCACCACATCGCCAAGCTGAGGCGTTAAATCATGCACTCTCGTGAGCCTCTCCTCACATTTATCTTTTCATCTTACTGCTCGCATGTTTATTTTTCACTGCATTGCATTAGATAAGTATGGGGGTATCCCTCTGCATTACATTGCAAAAAAGAACAAAAACAAAACACAAATTCTTTTCACATCGCTCACCCCTTCTTTTGGTCCTCCTATTACACCTTGTCTTCACCATGAAGACATGGTTTCTGATAAGCATGGGGGGGAGGGGTGTGTCTGCATATTTTTCAAAAAAAACTAAAAAAAACCACAAATTGTTGCAAAAATTCCCCTAAAAAATATTCTCAAAAAAGAGAGAAAACCACCAAAATATGGCCTTCCCTATTTTTATCCTACTTTTGAGAATTCAGCTCTTCATTACATAGATCATAGACTGAGGTTGAGTTGACCCTAATCTACTTAACTTCATCAGAGTTTCACTAGGCATGAGTTTTTAAGCTTTTTTCAGGTCCATATGGACTTTATTCTCTCAGTTCCACTAACTCTACTGGTGAATGAACTTCTGTATCTAACTAGATCACTTGAGCAACTAGTAGCACTCTTAAACTCTTCAGTGGATATTAAGCAACTGCACATTGCACTTAGCTTGATTGAGTTTATTTTACGAGATACAATGACAATCTAGTTGAGGTGAGGAGTTGTCCTCTTGGTTGTGCCAATGCCTGAACCTTATCTATAGTCAATGAAGGAACTTGACTCAGGGGCAACATGATCTCTCTAGTCTAAGTATGTCAACAAATAAGCCAGTATCGTGCCTCCAAAATCAATATTAAGTCGATACTACTCTTGATGCCAAACCCAAGACAAAAACACCACAAAAAGGCATATCACAATACAAATGCCAAAAACCACCAATCATGCAAAGATATGCAAAGCAAAAGCAATGAAAGAACACCACCAAATAACCTTCTCTACCAAAAAGCCATGGTAGCAACCCAATGATACTACCGAAATTCTTAAAAGAGGCCCAAAGAGGCCCACGGTTATGCTCTGCAAAAAGGAAAAGAATGAGAGCAACGGACCAAAGCGGTCTACGGAAAACCCCAAAAATTAAGTCCCACTCTCCGATAAACTATGACCTAATTTTTCTATGCTGACATACTTGGGTGAAAAGAGACTATGCCTGAATTCAGGTGAGGACTGAGACTATATGAGTAGGGAATCATTCGGTACCTTGATAGATTGTGTTGTTGCC
Source organism: Ottelia alismoides (assembly GCA_037367405.1). NCBI lineage: Eukaryota > Viridiplantae > Streptophyta > Magnoliopsida > Alismatales > Hydrocharitaceae > Ottelia > Ottelia alismoides. The sequence continues at coordinate 1,122,586 of JAZKJV010010296.1, read as the reverse complement.
TGGTTCTCTTGACTCATGAAAGCTAAAACATCACGAACACCATTTATATCCACTAAAGCTCAAAGAATACTTGTTGATTGGGGATGAGCTAACTAGATCAACTTTTTGAAACCACGCGATTTTGTTGGAAAGAGAGGTTGTTAACCTACAAAACTCAAGTCAAGTCGACAATTCAAAACAAATCATTAATCCATGGGTCGAGTCTACTGAAGTTTATGTATTTGTGTGGTTAGGATCTGAAAACTCGAGACTTTGTGGGCATGTCTGCTGCAAACCCTCACTCGATCTATCTTGGCTATTTTCCTTGTTCTTCATTATTACTTATCTTATTCTTGCTCGAGACTAGCAAGATTTAAGCATGGGGGTGTGATAAACCTACAAATCATCGCATCAATTAGCTCGAATTAATGCAAACCCCTCACATTATCCGGTAATTTATATCTTAAATGGATATTATTCTATCCCACATGTTTTACACACTTGGCACATAAATTAAGCTAATAATCACTCTCAAAATATATTAAATGAAACATCTATATTCTTTTATGATAAAAATGCTCGGTCTATACATTTAAACCCGTATCCCTAAATTCTAATACATTACATCTAGATCTACATCAACTTATAAGGGATATAAAGGCAATTATCTAATGAACATAATTTCATAATCATATGCCTCATGTACTCATATTACACAAATAGACTACCTTCTATTTATTAATACACATCCATTATCATAACCAATACCGTATGCAATGTAAATCTCATAACTTGGCATATTTAACTTGGATACAATTCTAAATAAAGTAAGATATATTGACTACATCATTCTCATCGTATCTAAAATTTAAGATATCTCCACCACCTACAACATAGCCATATATAAAGGATGTACTTCCTTTCTTTAAAATCTTGTTTTTGGTGTACGTATATAGCCAACATGTGAATGTACAACTCATATCCTCTCCTTGTAAATGATGTCCTTCCCTTGTCATTTCCCAAAAGTTTAGATTATCTTATTCACCACTTCACTTTTTAAAAAGAAGATACGAATACTCATGTTGTCCTCAACAGGAACAAGATGGAATAGCTTCTACCACCCATGTCCAGCACGCAACCTCTGCGGACTCCTCGACTTCGACATAATGAGCATTGGGACATTGCCAATATCAGCCCAGGATCATATTGCTGCTACTGTTTGCTGTGTCCGACGCAAATCCGTCCCTTCCCAAAATGAATCCATCGCGTCCGAAGGAAAGCCACTGCCACCTTCATGGATGCATCACTGTCCAACAAAGACTGGTCACCTCGATCTATAAAGAGGAGGGAATCCTCAAGCGCATCACAGAAGCGTATCGATCGCATAGAGTGTCGAACCACAAAGACACCAAGAAGTAGACTAAAAAATTTCTATTAATCACTTTATAATAATTTTTGTGTTTTAATTTTGTATCTTTTTTTGTTTTCTTCTTTTGCAAAATTACGTGGATTTTGAATATTTACTTTTTATGACTTTCAAATTATAGTATTTATATTTTAATTTTGGAAATTTGTTAATTTTTAATTTTGAAAATAAAATAGATAATAATATAATTAATATGTATACTATGTATATATAAAGGAGAAAATGTGTAACAAAATGATTTTGGTAGCCTTATTAAAATAGATAATAATTTTTAATGATTTTGGTTTGATATATAAATAAAGCAACATAGTGAATATAATAAATTGAATGATATGGTTAAATCCTCAAGCGTATCACGGAAGCGTGTGCGTCGTATCGAATACGACAAGGAGTGACTAGTCAGACTAGTTGTTCGATGCAGCGGAATTTAAAAAATTTTATACGACGAAACCACATGATCCAAGAACACTTCTCGGATCGTTTCGTCTAAACCACAAACAAGTAATAGGATTACCTTTTGAAGCGTGGTTGCGATCGAGTCTCTAAACGAAGAGACCTCCTGTCTCAAGTCCGATCCGACGGAGGAGACGCTTGCGAGCGCGGGGATGAACCGCGTGCTTCTCGCAATCCATGTTGATGATCCAAGCGGTGGATCTCCTGATCTCGACACATGAGATCCGTCGTCTTCTTCACGAGCTAGGCGCACCGAAGGAGACGGAGATCCACGAGCAGACGATCGGGCAGCATAACGACGATGCTGCGGCGATGGAGAACCTCTCCATGGCATCCATGGTGGACGGCCATGAGAGGGAGAGATAGGGCTGACTTCTAGAGAGAAAGAGAGAGAGAGAGATGCTTCTCAAGCATTCTGTGTAAAGAGAGAGCATGGGTATGCCTCTCTATTTATAAGGTTTTGGGATCCATGGATCTCAATCCATGGGACATATAAAATCAATGGATGAGATTGATTTATGTCAATCCAATGGTCAAGATTGTTGTTGGTAAAACCAACAAATTTAGGTTAAAATATATTTGACAAAATCAAATATAAATTAGTCCTAAATCAAACCAATAAATAAGGAGAGAATGTGCATGGAGATTTCATCTCCATGCACCTTCCATGTGGACGTCCACACATTCCTATTAGGAATGATGTGCCGCCCACTCTTTCTATGGGGAGAGCAATCTCATGGAAATCCATGAGATTGCATATCTCCTTGAAAATCTCCTTTATTTATTTCCAACAACTTTTGTTGGCTTTTTATTCTTCAAAAATAATTCACAATTATATTTGAGAATATTACAATCTTGTCATGGAAAAATTGTGAATCAAATTCACAACCCAAAACAACATATAATTTACATTGTCAATTAATTACATAATGTGTATCCAATACACATAATAATTAATCAACACATATAAATTATAATTAGCTCTCTCTAATACATTATAAATCACATTTATTATATATTATGAATAATTGGATATTGCTATCCACATTATTCTTATCCTTGATAATTAAATTATATTTAATCATCTTGGATCTCTTTATCTCATGTGTTCAAACAATATGAATCACATTCACATTATTCACATCTTCGATAATTAAATTATATTCAATTATCTTAGATAACTCTCTTTATAATATGAATCAAATTCATATTAATCTTGATAATTAAATCACATTTAATTATCCATTTTCTCAATGCTCGGATACATTTTATCAATAATGAAATTATCCTGAACCCATTCAAGGATAATGCGCTTTCTCCGCGAATACTTGGAGATAAGGATAGGGCGATTGTATTGTTCCACGTATAGTGACTTGGATATTGAGATCACATCTCAAATCCAGATCTCGGGCCTCCCATAGATGCTTGATTAAATCAAGACCGTAAATCTAATCTTCTCATTGGATCTGAATCACATTCAGATCAATGTCCAATATTTGGACTAAGATTAGGTTACTTCTCTACTGAGAGGAGTCACTAAAATCCAGACCGTTTCATCACTCCCTAGGAATGGAAGCGTCATGGTTATACAATCGTTTATGATCACATCACCCTCAGGTATTCCTAATACCTGTACATCCTGCATACTGGAAGACTCCGAATAAACCCGAAGTATTAGATCAACTTTATACTGTCGACTTCAGGGTTTTATCAGTAAGTTTCTCATTCGATCATTGGGAGTCGGTATCGATCATATACTTTCCAAAAGCATATATCATACCTAGGTCTTGATCATATACTTTCCAAAAGTATATATCAAACATACAAATTCAGTCAAGCTTCCAAAGCGAGATGACCATGCGCATGGAATTTGATTCTTCCCAATATCTCATGAGTGAGCTCATGTCTTCTGGTTCAATAGTGAACCTGTATGATCCCATTGAGAGATCGTATTACTCATATGCCCTTACATGCACACCAGCGCGCCGGTGTATAGACCTTGATTAGGTCATCAACCTATTGGTCTGCCAAATGTACATACTCAGACATATAGTAACACATCTGTCTCTGGTCAGAGGATGTGTGCCTATATCATGACAGCATACGATATAGGACTTTGGTTATCTCGATCTCGTTAAGTCAACTCTTTGACCTAACTCATCTGACACCTCCGAATCTCTATTCATATGCAGAGGACCTGCATCAAGAGGTCGGTCAGATATCAACCTAACTGAGATAGGATTGCCATCTCCTACTCAGGCTAGAGATCATCTCTTAACAATCATTTGATGGTGCTTGATGAGTCCTCAATCTAACTCATTAGATATTCATCTAAGCACCAGCCTCTATGATTCAATAATTGAATCAACAGCTGTATGATCATTAAGTTGGCCATGGTACATAACCCTAATTGTACTAAGGGACCTATTATGCAAATTATGTATTCTTTATTTCAGATTAAGGAGTTAATTGCAATAACATTTATTGCATAATGGCTCGCCGTGGGCTCACATTTCCAACAATCTCCCACTAGCCCAAAGAGCCATTAATGGGCTAATCATTTAAACCCACACTCATGTGACAATCGTAGGCTATTTAGAAAATAGCTAGGTAAGCTGATTAGTCACTCTGTTCCCAAGAGACTACGCCAAGTCCTTTTACGACACTTGCATATCTCATAGTAACAGTGCTCGCATCCAATGCGAATGTTGCATCTTATGCAACCAATACTCAATTTTATCATAGTGTCCTTGACACTTTAGCTCGATTAATTATTATAACCAATATTCTCATAATCCTTATTATAATACCTTCATTCTTGGAGATCTCTATCTCCTAAGGTATCTGTAGTTAAGATCCTTATAGATCACCATCTACAAGGTCTTAAACTTTTGAAGATAAGACTTTGAGATCACTATCTCTAAGTTTCATCATGTTATTACTGCAATTAAGTGTTTTATTTCCAGAGTAGGATTAGTAACATTTTACTACTCCCACTGCATGGCAGACATTTGGCTTTTGTACACATCCAGCATACACTTCAGCTTCTCGTAACCGATGCACAAGTGCAATCAGTTCTAGCATTCATTTCCTCAACTCTTTGAGGTGATATCCCTTTAGACAGGTCACTACCACATCTTAAGGGAAGGAAGCTTTTCTTGGAATTTTCCAGAAAATGGAATAGTCCAAGGTGTACTACTAATGCGACAGTCCCAATACCCTCTTCTCTTTGCTTCTGAACGACTTCAGAATTAAGATCTAAGAGGTATCCTTGAGATCATATCTCAAGGTGTGGAACAACCAAATTATAAAACACTTATTATTATCCTTATATCATTCCAAATGATTAGAATAATATCTACATTTAGCACGATGAACACAATGACACTCCCACTAAACTTCACATGGTTCATCAAGATTTTATCTGAAATCATAACAATTATAATTTCATCAAATCTTATGTTCCAACTACAAGAAGCTTATTTGAGTCCAAAGATGGAGTTCTTTAGCTTGCACACCTTGCTTTCCTCAACCATGTAGCCCTGGGGCTACTTCATACGAATATCCTCAGAGAGGAATTCATAGAGGAATGCAATCTTGACTTACATCATGAAGATGTCATAGTCAAGTTGTGTAGCTATAGTTAGCAATATTCTGATGAGTTTAAGCAAGGTCACTGGAGAGCAAGTCTCATCGCAAGCGATGTCTTCTCTTCGGTGTGTAGCTCATGGCTACGAACCGTGCTTTGAAGGTCTCTACCTTCTCATCAGGTTCCCTCTTTCTCTTGAAGATCCATTTACACCTCAATGGGTCTTACCCATATAGGTGGATCCTCGAGGGTCCATATACAACACTTGTATATGAAGTCTATATTAGACTTTTATTGCTAACATCCATCTTTCCATGTCATGATCCTCAGGAGCTTCATCACATGAAGTCAGATCTTTGTCAGATTCAATTGACACATGGAACCCATCATCAAACTTATTTGAAGGGGTATTAGTGTTTCATCTTTAATTGTCTTTTAGTTTCCGATTCTAGGAGCCTCATTATCATCTCGAGATTAAATGAGTTCCTTTACTTCATTTTCATCTTGATTCTTAAGAGAGTCATCCTATAAGAATCATATTTTTAAAGATGAGATCTTTTAAGAATCTCAAGGTCATAAAGTAGGTATCCAATACCATCCTTTAATTTCGTAATGAAGTAGCACTCTCTGGTGCTAGATTCCAACTTAATCACCGGAACCTTTATTAAGGACATATATAAGGTAGTCTCTACCACATATATATATATACTTGGAAACTAAGAGATAATTATACTAAGATTAATCATTGATCAAATCATGTCACACATGATCAATTGTATCTCTCTACAACTCTATTGAGTTAAGGTCCATTAGGAGGATTGAGATAGGAATGATATTCATATCTCCATAAGGTATTTCTTGAATTCATCTAATAGGTACAAGCTACCTTGGTTAGATCAAATTCATTTCATCTTCCTTCAAACTTTGGTTCTAAACCAAAATTGTGAAATCTTTGAACATTTTAAAGGTTTCTTAGGTGAAGAGAATAAATTTCATATCATACATAATCATCAATAGATATCACATATCCATAATGTTTACTATGATATAGATGATTCACATACATCAATATGTATGGGATCCTGAATACCTTGACATTTTACACCATTCCCAACGGAGGGTGTATTGAACATTTCTACTTTTGAATACAGTATTCATAAGTATGTAAGATTTGAACCTTTAGACAATCTAAAGTTTCATCTCTTATCAGGCTATTGATCATATCAACAGACATATGTCCAAAACATGATGCTAGATCATTATCAAATGATCTTCATCCTCCTATTGATCTTTAATGGTTTATTTTTTAGCATTAGAAATCTTAATGAACCATTCATTAATTTTCTAATTTAGTAGAGTCCATAAGATTTTAGATCACTATCTGAAATATCTCCATCATAACTCTTTATGATAGATTTATTACAGAATTCATGTTTATTTCCAACATTTGGAAATAAATAATGAGTGTATTCTAATATCTAGGTCATAGAGAAATTCTCTAAGATTAAGGACTCCCACTGAAAATATGAAGCATATTCATCAGGTGGAAATTGTTGCAACAATTGCATCAATTCCAAAATGGATGGCCATTAAACCTTAAGATCAGATTTATAATATTCTAATACATATGCAACCAATTGCAAGTGTCATTAGAAGATTGAGATACAATTATTAGACTTTGTCTTATTAAATAAGTAAGTCAATTTCAATGATTATAAGTAGATTATTTTGATGTACTATCCGATTCCTTCTCTAAGGATTCTAGATAGATATGATAGTCATACTATCAACACATCAACTTATTGCAGTATTGGCATTCATCCAACTCTTTGGATGTTACATGGAAGTCACAGAAGTACATTCAACTCTTTTGACTATACTTCTTACTTGGGTCCAACCCATGCTTCCACTGCACTCCCTTTATCTATAAGCAACCATTGCTCAAGACCAAGGATCTCTTATGTTAAAATCAAAAATTTCAATATAAGAGTATTTCAACATTTATACAAGCTTCATTTAAGTTCATACAATATGAATATTATGAAGCTTCATGAATGACTAGAGTATAGATAGTAGAATGATGACATTCATCGTATCTACATCCATCTAGACTCTTAAAATATTGGTTCAGGTAAGTACTCAAACAATTTGAATACATCATCTCCTATAGAGCCATCATTCTGCATAATGCAGAGAACCATATCATTCATGATTAAATGTCGAGAGCACATATGTATGCCAGAACATCTTCTTAGAATTTTATAAGGATTATTTGACAATTACGATCATTATCGACATGTCATTTCAAAAGTACATTCGATAAGATCAAGACTTATAGAGACATACAAACCCTAGGGTTTTAGTCCTATTGTCTTATTTAATCATCATCCCTTATTATTATGAGGAAACTTGCACATTGCAACCACATACATTATGTGTCCAACTACAAGTACAATATCTGGATCATGAGTCCAATCCATGATATTTTACTGGTTATTATTGAGTATAACATTGAGTGGGTTTAATGAAGGATTATCTGAAATAAGAAATTTGCATAAGGGTATATTTATATATATACATGTTTTACTTTGATTTAGGAATTTTTATATCAAAGTTGTCTTGCCATGTCAACAATGAAAGTTCATTCCCTTAATCACTTTCAATGTAAGAGATATACTTACCATTATATCTCAAGCAAGATCTGGGATCTCCTTCCTTATCTTTGTTGCATCCCAATAATATGAGAACTTACAACTCGGATAAAAAGAAGCGGGAACTCATTCCGCCTTGCAAGTCCAACTTGCATTTTCCCAATTCGATCTTTAACACCCGAGCCCACCACCCCTAAGGCAATGTTGACCCGTCATTAATTGAACCAACCGTCAACAGGAATACAACTCGTTATGCGCAATCCAATATCGCCCCAATAATATGAGGACTCGATATTGGGGTCACTACGCATACGTCCTTACTCTTTCGAGAAGCGACGAGCCCGATCCAAATGGATCATATGCAGGAGCTGTCACATCGGACAGGCGTCTCCCACATATAATATCTGGCGACGGAACCCTTCGCCTTGACGGGAGACCATGGATGTCACTTATGTGATCCTCCATCTCTTATTCAAATTTAATTAATTACTATGAATCACATTCATACAATTAATTCTTCCAAGGGAATTATTAGCTCTAATCATATTAGAGTATTCTAATTGGACATAATCAATTTAATCATATTAAATTCATTATCAATCCAATTCAATCAATCAAACTTGATTATTTTACTTGAATATATATGGTATTATTCTCAAAGTACGTATTAATTCGTATTTTAATAATTAGAAAAATACATCTTAATCCCTCGGACATTATCCCGGCCCTACCTGCTGTCATGGCCAGTACCGACGGGAGTGGGACGGACCCATACGTTGCAACCTGTTACCCCAGCGATCCCCGACTAGACACCATATCCACCTCGGGAAAGGATAATGCCAAATTGATTAATTTGTACTTGAGATGATCATCGGTTCTTGATGAATACCCATTCATCACTCTTTATTCTTATATTTTAGCTACAAAAACCTTTGCAAATACATGTAGATATATGTAAATATCAATAATTACCAAAAGCATGCATTGTGTAAAAACCTATAATTAGCATGTTTTTGTGCAAAAATAAAAGAATAAAGATTAAAAAGAAAAAGAGGGAAATATTTAGAATAAATATTGAGCAACCTAACCCAAGGGAGGGCTCAGCATGGGCCTGACCGCATAAAAGCCACAGTAGAGGGAGATAGGAGCTCATGTGTAAATATTTATGTAAATAAATAAAATTATATTTTCCTCACCCAAAAATATGCTTGTACATATTTTGTATGTATTTAGAAACTCTTAAAAAGAAAATAAAAATTTAAAAATCAAAAATGCAAAAATATCCCTCCACCATGTGCATAGACCATCATCCTTTATTTATTTAACCTTGTAAATAAATGTATTTATTTTCAAAACTTTTTGTGAATATTCTATGGTATATTTTGTAAATAAAATAAATAAAAAGAAACACAAAAAAAATCAAATAAAAATAACAAAAATTAAAATTACAAAAACATATTGTACATATGCCATGTACATAGTTGTATATATCTATTTTATTTCACCTATGTGTATAAATAATAAAAATAAAATAAAAATATCCTTTTATTCCTCATTTTATTCTATAAATAAATAAAATATAAAATAGGAATAAAATTGTATAAAAATAATAATTAAAAATCAAAAACCCTATATTGTACATATACCTATGTATAGCTATATATTGTAAATACCTTATTTTTATTTCTAAAAATTAATTAAAAATCACCAAAAAAATAGAAAAAAATAAAATAAAAATATTTCATGTTGAAAATTTTTGCAAAATCGGCCATTTGCTACCTGATTTTTGAGCTCCAAATCTTCTCCACGTGGCAGCTTCTGGTTGGTCCACGGAGATGTTGACCTCCGGTCAACTCCCTCCGCGGACCGCCTTCTCCTGCGGATCTCGCGCCCGACCCGGTTTCGCCTCTTTTTCTGCGCTTGATCCGCTCGCCTTCTCCGCAAACCCCGGGTCCTATCGATTCCTCGTACATCCGACATGACCGCCGGGGTATTCGCATTGGGATCCGCGCTTCTCGCAGCCCTACCCGACCAGCCCTAGTCGGGTTGGCACTCACGTATATAGCCGAGCTCCGCCTCTCATTTTCGCTATCTTTGGCTCTCCACTCTCATTCTCGTGACCTCCATTGCAATCCCCGAGGTGACAGCTCGCGATTGCCCTTGTAGCAGTGAGGAGGGGGTGGCCGGACCATTGATCCGGCGACTTTGCGCCGCCGTGCTCCGCCCCGTGCAGGAGCTTGAGCCTCAGGCCTTGACAACCTTCGAGGCGAAGACCAGGAGCTACCTTAGCTCCAGCACAGTCTTCCACTCCACCCAGGTAGCATTATAGCTTCCCTATTTCGCTCAATTTCTTGTTTCCCCCAAATCGAAGCTCCGCCGCGTTCCGTCGATTCCTGCCTCATCGTGTATCTTCTCGATCATCGGAACCTACGCTCACCATCGCCATCCCTCCGCGCACATTCTCCGCCCCTTCGTTCAACCCAGCTCGCACAGGAGCTGGGGTTCGATCTCCACCGTCCTCCGCTCGCCGGAGCTCGCTCGCCCCGACCCACGGCTCACCTTCACCCCACCTAACCGGGTCGAGGCAATTTGCCCTCGACCCGCGAAGCTTCTGGTTTACTTTGCAGGTCAAGAGGAGGCCATCTGAGGCCTCCCCACATCCGTCCAGGAGCTTCCCCTCCGTCGACCTCGCCGGAGCCCCTCCAGGGCTCGGCTGGGCCATCGGAGGCCACCACCAGCTGCGGGACGACATCGCCGATCTTCTCCGATCTTCAGCGGCAACTGAGGAGGCCCACAGCACACACACGAGGCCGGCGAACCTCGCCGGCCACCTGTTCTTCGAGGGTCCTCGACCACCGTCCGATCGCCATCAGAGCTCCAGTTTCGATCGTGACCGTCCATTCATCAAGGAGCAGCCACCGCTTGATCATATCGAGGGTTGATCGTGACCGTCAGAGCAGAGAGAGAGGCACCAGCACCTGCCAGCCGTTCGATCTTCCACGTGCCTCGCTCTCGGACGTCGATCGGCCCACGTGCAGAAGAAGAGAAGCGCCCGCCGTCCTCAGCCGTTAGATCAGCTACGTGGCGCGCATCCAGCCGTCGACGTAATAAAGGGGTAAATTACCGTAGGCCCCCTCTTAGTTTATGTTTTTAGATTTAGTCCTGTAAATATTTTATGCATTTTATTTACGTAGGGTAAATTGCACATTGGACCTCGTGCTTGTTTATATTTGCACTTATGCCCCTGTATGTGTGAGCCACGTGCTTCGTCACGTGTTTATCTGGGTTATTTGCATTTAGAGACCCTGTAGTTCTGGTTGTTCTTGAATGAATGAAAGTTTTATTCTATTTGCATTTATACCCCTGTGCGTGATTTATTTCCACATGTGCGTTATATTTTGGGTATTTTGCAGATAAGCCCCTAGACTTTTGGTACTTGTTACTAATAAGTCCTCGGGACTTATTTTTATCACATTTAGGTCCTTGAGTGCCCTAGGCACGCGCCACGCGCGTGACTTCTTGGGTATTTTGCACCAGGACCCCCAGAACTTTGGGTATTTGCACTTAAGTCCTTGTGCACAGTGCCCCCTTTTGGATTTTGAATAAAATATCAAATCACCTCCAAATTCGATGAAAATTTGACACATGGCTCCTGCCATGTTGTAGAATTTTTGAGAATTTTGGGGGACATTTCTGAGTTTATTTGTTATTTTTAAAAATTCAAAAACATCTATTTTTGGCACTGTTTCACTTGAAAAATCACAAAAAAATATAAAAACCCCCCTAAAAATTCTATAAAAATTAGGTTCTGTTTCTTGTGTGTCCTTTGATTTTCTAGCCAATTTTCGCTATTTTTCATTGCTTAAAAACCCTAAAAATTCAAAAACACCTAAAAACTCATAAAAATCATATTAAATAATCTCAAAACCCAAAAACAATAATTTTGGTGCTCAAATTTCCCTTGTTTTCTCTAGTATACAGGAAAATTACCTCCAGGTCCCTCTGAGATCCTTAAATATTTTATTTTTGGGTTTTGGACCTGGCTGGACAGTACCTTGTCTTTTTAGCACTGTTTGATTTTTAGAAAATAAAATGCACCTTATAAAAATCCCAAAAATTCACCAAAAACACTTAAAACCTAAAAAACATAAAAACAATTTTTCTTGAATTTTTGCTTGATTTTTGATGCTTTAAATAAATTGATAAAGTGTGCTTGCTTTTGCTTTCCTTATTTTCTCTATATATTAAAAATTCTAAAAAAATTATAAAAATCACTAAAACCACAAAAAAATTATTTTGCTTTTTATTTTACTCATTTTGACTACTTCGTAGGCTTCTTAGCCAACCCGTGCTCCTTGTGTTCGACCTTGGGTGCTATACCAGGTTAATCTCCTAGCAGGGACGCTTTGTTTTGATTTTACATATTTTTCGAGTGGTTCATCATTTTTCTTGATCGACTGAGTCTGAGTGATTGAGGTCGCAACGACCTATATTTCTGCACCTTTACCTTAGTCATTCGGACGGTCATCAGAATGGCGCCGTTGCCGGGGAGCACGGCTTAGTAGTCGTTTTTAGCTTTTTCCGCGGTTTTTGATTTTTGCGGCTTTTTGTATAGAATTTTTGTATATATATTTTTCTTATATTTCTGCCAATAATTTCTGGACTGACCACTTTTCTCTCTATTTCTTGCAAGGGCCCGAGGAGCGAGGGCGGCATTCCTAGGAGCGCCGGTGCACCCGAGCGAAGCGGAGGCGGCTCGTTTCTTCATCGAGCAGCAGGAGAGAGCGAGAGAGAGAGAGCTGAGTGGGTGAGGATAGTTTAGGAATATTCTATTATTGTTGTAATAATACAGGACTCAGAGACTCAGAACTGTGCTTGACACTTAGCGGGTCTGTTTCGCCGAGCACCGGTGTGCTCGGGGGACCCTTTAGATTTTTCGCGGTTTTTCGCGGTTTTAGCTTTTTCGCTGCCTTTTCCGGTGTTTACGCGGTTTTTGCTCGAGCCCCTAGACTTAGGAATTTCTGGTGCTTGTGCCGTAATTAGTAGGATCCACACACCTAACTGCTTATCTGATCCTATAGATCATTAATTGGACTTACTAATAATAAATAATAAAAATAACTTAGTCACTTTCCTGAGAGCCTACGCGCCACGAGCCTGCCCCGTCAAGCGCTACTCCTGAACTCGACCTGTCGAGAAGAGGAGGGGTGGGTCTAGACCGGACTCTTTGGATCGAGGGCGAGTGACTGAGTTAGACGGTTCTGCGCTAGAAGTTGCTCATCTAGGACTCGGTTTTTTCCCGCTTGCATCATTTAGGTAGTTTATTTCCTGTCTTTAAATTCTGCGCGGATCACTTGCATGTAGAGAGCTGGAGACAAGGTACGCATTTCTATCTCAGCATGCATCATTGATTTATCGCGCATCGGCTTTTTCGTCTTCTCCCCCCTGTTTTCGAATTAAATAATCAGGAGAACCGAAAAATTCGTTAGGCCTTTTGCTTGCTTTGAAAAATATTAAAAAGAAAAACAATAAAATCGGGACTGCTAATCATACTTGATCTTAAAAACCGCTCACCCTAAAAACTTTGTCTTGGGGAGAGCAACCCCCTCATTGTATTGTTTGGATGCGCGAGAGAGTGACCCGCACCCTAGGTAGAGCCTCCCGGTGCTAGACCCAACTGATTACCGACTTTTCCGTGCGGGCCAGTCGGTTGGGATAGCATCGGATATCCTAACAGGTCACGTAAGCGCTCTGATATTTTGTGTGTTCACCAAAATAAAATAGACAAGATAATTTGATCGAACTTTCACGGTCTTCAGCTCGCGTTGCGTTGGTGAACCGGGGGTTTGTTTTTTATCATAGTTGATTCCAGATCTCATCCGCACTACGAGCCAGATCAAGATGATGGGTAGACGGTCTCTTAGGCAGCCTCTGGCTGCACCGCTTTCGGGCACGTCTACCCGATCATCTAGGTTGGCCCGCGAGAGCCCAGACCAGCTCTCCGAGCCCGAGTACGATTCCGCCCTGTTCCCCCTCGACCCCCTTTCTTTCGGCACTGAGAGACATGAGCCCGAGGAGAGATTAGCCGATTTGACAGCACCTGAGTTGGGCTCATTTGATTTTGCAGACGTCGCTATGGAAGCCAGATCAGACGATCACTCCAGAGGTCCGCAGGGAGACCAGCATGTTGTATTTGACCAGGGAGCTATCAACTCCACCCTGATCGCATCGCTCAAGACAGTTCAGCAGCAGTTACGCGATCAGGGGGCATTTATGATAGAGATGAGGCGAGAGTTGGAGAGGCTCAGAGCAGAGCGAGGCCAGCAGAGCGAGCCTGAGGAGATACTGAGCGAGCCTGAGGAGATGCCTGATGCAGAGGCCGCAGCCGCAGCCGCAGCAGCAGCAGCCGCGGCCGCCGCAACGGCAGCCGCCGCGGCAGGAGGACCACCACGACCGATGCGGGAGTTGCACAACCCCGGATCGACTTTGATGCATCACTGGGTGGTAGTGCCAGCTATCGTGGGGGACTTCAAGTTCCCCCCGAACACCTTGCAGTTACTACCCCGTTTCCACGGACTTGCTACCGAGGAGCCCCATCTCCACCTCCAGGAGTTTCTGATGATCTGCAGCACTGTCCACGATCGCCACGTGGACCAGGATACGATTCGGATGATAGCCTTCCCGTTTTCACTGGTAGATAGAGCAGCAACCTGGCTGAAGCATCTAGGGAAGTTTGTCTACACCTGGGAGCAGCTCCGCACCGAGTACTTGAAAAAGTACTATCCACTCGGGCGGACGAATGCAGCGAGGGCCCTGATCAGCAACTTCTCCATGTTCCCCAACGAGCAGTTCCACGAGGCTTGGGAGAGGTTTCGAGAGCTCCTAGACAGATGCCCGCACCACGACATATCCAAGCCGAACCTAGTTCAGAGCTTTTTCAGCGGGTTGACGCCAGAGCTTCAGGGTCTGGTGAACGCTTCTTGCGGCGGGTCCTATTTTGCCAAGGACCACGATCAGGTCTGGGCCATCTACGAGGAGATGTCCGAGAACTACATGGTGATGTCTCAGACCAGATTGTATACTCAGAGACCCCAGCCACAGCAGCCAGGACCCGTGCAGTACCAGCGGATAGCACGGGTAGATGCAGGTCCATCCAGTTCGTCCGCAGTCGCAGCAGCACAGGCAGAGTCATCCGCTGCGGACATGGGTATCATTAGCGAGAAGTTGGACCGCATGGAGCTGATAGAGAAGAAGCAGTGCCAGAGCATCACTCAGATGGAGCAGATGGCATAGGTTCTGAGCAACATGAAGACCCATCTCATGTGTCTTCAGGAGACACAGACGGCTTCACAGCCCCGTCTTCTGTCGCGGGGCAATACCGGCGGCAGCAGCAGCTCGTCCCAGCGCTCCAGCTCCTCACAGTAGCCTAGACAGGTTCACCTTGTACAGGCGGAGCCGTACCAGCAGCCACAGCCTACCTACCAGTCCCCACCATCTCCAGACATGCAGATGGTGGTCTACCAGCCGGATCAGCCTCTGGCCGTACTGCCGCCAGACCCCTTCGATGCAGAGCCGTTGATGGACGTCAACGGGATTTGGTATGACCGACCCCAGCCTGGGATCCGACGAGACCATCCCGGATTCAGGTGGGGGAGTGGTGGTGCCCAGCCCCAGCAGCAACCGTCAGGACAGGGAGGGCAGTACTCCCAGCAGAGAGACCAGCACCAGTCGCAGCCGCAGCACCCAGCACACCAGCAGCACCAGCCATCATCCTACGGTCCTCGTCCCTATCAGCAGCAGGGACAGTCATGGAGGCGTGAGCAGCAGGCTCACCCGATTCAGCAGCACCACCCGTCCTCATATCCCTCTTACCAGCACCATCAGCAGCAAATCCAACAGCCTCACCCACAGAGAGGCTACCCGTCGGGCTCCCACGAGAGCCCCGCTTTGGATGACATCGCCCGCCTCCTTACGGACCAGCAGGCCACATTCAGACGGGAGATGGACGAGTTCCGCCAGGAGATGCGGGACCTGGTGAGAGGGAAGGCCGCCATACCAGCCCAGATCGAGCCAAATCCGAACAATCTCAAGAGGAAATCTGAGCAGGTAGTACATACTGAGTTAGCCACTCCTAGTGACCCATTTGATGATACATCTTCGGATCTATTTGATGCTGATTTTGTCACACTTAGGAGCGGTAGGACCCCAGCAGGCGGCGGCGCCTCATCTGAGCTTCACCACGAGGACACTCCAGAGGCGCCACATGAGGAGGAGGAGAGCGGTACTGAGGCCGCTCCAGATGATGACGGTGGTACTGATGCCACCAAGGATGCTGATCCCACCGGCGGTACTGAGGCCGCCGCTTCACCAGTCCGAGGAGGTGGTACTGATGCCACCCGTTCAGCCGAGCCAGCCAGCGGTACTGATACCGCGCGACGTCTACCAGCAGCAGCAGAGCCAACCCGTGGTGGTACTGAGGCCACCGGTGTTTGTACAGATAGAGATGTTGTTTTTCCTCGCACTCATGTATCTCGGAACTCTGCTATGAATAAAGGAAAAGGTTTACTTTCTTCTGGTCCCACTGTGGTGCATGATGTATGTGTGGATCCGGTCCTTGAACTGTCTAGACCTTTTCCTAGTCCTTCATCTGAGAAGGACCCTGTGATCCCCTTCCCTAGAGCCCTTCAGATGGGGAAGGGGAAGAAAAAAGAAAATCCCAAAAAGAGAGAGCTTGAGGAGTTCAGCCAGAGCATGATTGATCGATTCCACATCCAGCTGACCCTCCAGGAGGCTTTGCAGCACATCCCCCTTCTCCAGCGTTCTTTGAGAGATAGGACTACAGTCAGGAGGAGGAGGAGGAACCACACTTCAGAGATCCATGTGCTGACGAAAGCCACGTGTTTTGCGATCCAGAACCGACTGCCAGCCAAGAGGCCAGATTCAGGGGCCCCGTATGTCAGATGCCAGATTAGTGAGCAGAGATTCGACCGTACTCTTCTAGATAGCGGGTCGTCGATCAACCTTCTTCCGGCAGCCCTTCTCGACCGCTTCGAGTTGGGCACTCTTCGACAGAGCAGGACAGTCCTTCAGTTCGCTGATCGATCTGTCAAGAGGCCGAAGGGGTTATTACGAGACGTTATCGTCACAATTCAGGGCCTGAAATTCCCCGTGGACTTCGTAGTGTTGGACATGGAGATCCCTGAGTCAGTGGCCGATACCCCCATCATCCTTGGTCGTCCGTTCTTGGCCACAGCCAAGGCGGTGACTGATCATGATAGCGGGAAGGTGTACTTTCGCGTCGAGGGCGAGAGTATACAAATAGAGACGGTCGAGGACTACAGAGCCAGACTCAGAGCCCGCTCTGATGCGAGTACCGATTCAGAGCAGCTGACAGACACAGAGCCAGACATCCACCAGGACTGTGATTTTGTGATCACAGACGATGAGGCAGCTTGGGCAGATCCTGCAGCACAGACCATCCTCTCATATTCAGATACAGCTGATGCCGAGATGATAGCAGAGGAGAGTCTGGAGAGCACATCCCTGGTTCAGGATACCATAGAGGCAGCAGAGCCGGTCCTTGATCGCGGCACGATGTTCAATGATGGTGGTACTGAGGCCACCTTGTTTTCCGGTGGTACTGATGCCACCGCGGTTGATACAGATCCCTCGGATTCAGAGTCTGATTGGGCCGATTGCTATGATCAGATGCCAGACCTGAGTTCACCTTAGCCTATAGATGAGGAGGAGGTAGATGCAGAGCCGAGCAGAGACAGTGCAGTTGAGCATCCTTCTCCCGATCCAGTTTGCGAGAGTACGCTTTCACTTTCCCAGGCAGATTTGGCAGACTTAGCAGCTTTCACTCAGTTCCTTCCGCAGCCAGATTTGCCAGCACCCAGCATTCCAGAGCGATAGCCGCTCCCTACTTCGCTGAAGTATCGATTCCTTGCGGGCAATCCAGAGATGTACCCAGTCATCATCTCCGCCGAGTTGACTAGAGAGCAAGAATCCCGTTTGATGGGGGTTCTTGAAAAGAACCACAAGGCGATCGGATGGAGCGTAGCGGATCTCCATGGGATTAGTCCAGCAGTGTGCTCCCACCATATCTATCTTGAGGAGGGGGCGAAGCCGTCGCGTGAGTTCCAGCGGCGACTGAACCCCTGAAGGATATGGAGAAATCCTCAAGCGCATCACGGAAGCGTGATCGTCGTATCGAATACGACGAAGAACGACTAGTCGTACTAGTTGTTCGGTGCAGCGGAATTTAAAAAATTTTAAACCGATGAAACCACATGATCCGAGAACCATTCTCAAATCGTTTCATCTATAACCACATCAAGTATAATGCAATACCTCTTGAAGCGTGGTTGATCAAGTCTCTACGAAAAGAGACCTTCTGTCTCAAGTCCGATCGTCGGAGTAACGGCTTGCGAGCGCGGAGATGAGTCGCGGTGTCCTCGCAATCCAAGTTGATCCAAGCGCGGTTGCTCCTGATCTCGTCACATGAGATCAAACGTCTCCTTCGTGAGTGAAGCACTCCAAGAAGACAAAGAACCGCAGAGAGTCGAAGCGGCAGCACGATGGCGCGGGCGTCGACGTTTCTCTCCACCAAGGTGGACGGCCACCAAGAAGAGAGGGAGAGAGGGCTGTCGTGTATATGAGAAAGAGAGAGAGAGTTTGTGCTACAATAGCATGTGTAAAGAGAGAGCCAAGAATGCCTCTCTATTTATAGGGTTTTGGGATCCATGGATCTCAATCCATGGGACACATAAAATCAATGGATGAGATTGATTTATGTTCATCCAATGGCTGAGATTGTTGTTGTCAAAAGCAACAAATTTAGGTCAAAATATATTTGATAAAATCAAATATAATTTGCTCCTAAATTAACCCAACAAATAAGGAGAGAAGACACATGGAGATTTCATCTCCATGTGCCTTCCATGTAGGCGCACACCCACTCCAATTAGGAGTGGTGTGCCGTCCACCATGGATTGCATGGAGATTGTAATCTCCATGTAATCTCTCTCTTATTTATTTGCAACAAAATAATTTGGGTTTTATTTCTCAAAAAATAATTCACAATTATCTTTGAGAATATTGCAATCTTGCCATGGAAAAATTGTGAATCATATTCACAACCCAAAACAACATGTAATTCATATTGTTAATTAATTACACAATGTGTATCCAATACACATCATAATTAATCAACACATATAAATTATAAGTAACTCTCTCTAATACATTATAAATCACATTTATAATATATCATGAATAATTGGATATCTCTATCCACATTATTCTTATCCAAACTAATTAAATCACATTTAATCATATTGGATAATTTCTCATACATCATGATAATTAAAACACTTTTAATTATCAAATTCTCTTTGCTTAGATCTTATGGAATTGTTCTTAAACCATTTAAGAACAATGCTATTTCTCCTCAGATACTTGGAGATAAGGACAGGGCGATTGTATTGTTCCACGTATAGTGACTTGGATGTTGAGATCATATCTCAACTCCAGATCCTATGGACCTCCCACTGATGCTTGATCAAATCAAGACCGTAGACTTAATCTTCTCATTGCATCTGAATCTTATTCAGACCAATGTCCAGTTCATGGACTAAGATTAGGTCACTTCTCTAATGAGAGGAGTCACTAAAATCCAATCCTGTTTCATCACTCCCTCGGAATGGAAGCGTCATGGTTATACAATCGTATATGATCAAATCACCCTTCAGGTATTCCTAATACCTGCACATCCTACATACTGGAAGACTCATGATCATCCTGAAGATAAAGATCACTTTTACACTGTCATCTTCAGGGTTAGATCATTAAGTTTCTCAATCTTGGTCATCGGGATTTGGTATAGATCATATGCTTTCACAAAGCATATATCTTACCTTCAAATTCATGTCATGCTTCCAAAGCATGACGACCATGCATGGAATTTGTTCAGTCCCAATACCTCATGAGTGAGCTCATGTCTCCCGGTTCACAAGTGAACCTGTATGATCCCTTTGAGAGATCGTATTACTCATATGTCCTTACATGCACACCAGCTCGCCGGTATATAGACCTTGATTAGGTCATCAACCTATTGGTCTGCCAAATGTACATACTCAGACATATAGCAATACATCTGTCTCTAGTCAGAGGATGCATGCCTAAGTCGTGACAGTATTCTACGTAGGTCTTTGGTTATCTCGATCTCGTCAAGTCAACCCTATTGACTTAACTAACCTGACACCTCTGAATCATTATTCCCATGCAGAGGACCTGCATCAAGAGGTCAGTCAGATATCAGTCATATGAGATAGGATTGCCATCTCCCACTCAGACTGGAGATCATCACTTAATGATCATTTGATGATGCTTGATGAGTCCTCTATCTAACTCCTTAGATATTCATCCAAGCATCAGCCTCTATGATCCATCCAATGAATCAACAGCTGTATGATCATCAAGTTGGCCATGGTACATAACCCTTATTGTACAGAGGGACCCTATAGTGCATTCATTCATTAATCTCAAAAAGGGGAGTGAAAAATAAACAATAACTTTTATTGATAATTTATTCATTACAATAACATTTATTGTAGAAATGGTTCACCCGGGGCTCACATTGCTAACAATCTCCCACTAGCCCTCAGAACCATTCAGGTACAATCTTTAAACCCATACTCATTACATGCTGGTCGAAAACCTTCTGTGTCAGAGGTTTGGTAAGAGGATCAGCAACGTTGTCGGCAGAGGCCACCTTGGTGATGATGATGTCACCACGCTTTTGTATCTCCCGGATGATGTGGTATTTCCTTTCCACGTGCTTGCTCTTTTGATGCCATCTGGGTTCCTTTGCCTGGGCAATGGCTCCCGTGTTATCGCAGAGTAACGGGATGGGAGTATCAGAGGAAACTACGCCAAGCTCCAGCACGAACTTGCGCAACCACACCGCCTCCTTCGCAGCATCTGATGCGACAATGTATTCGGCTTCTGTTGTTGAATCTGCAGTAGTGTCCTGCTTCTTGCTTCTCCAGCTCACAGCACCACCATTCAACAAGAACACGAACCCCGATGTCGACTTTCGATCATCTACATCCGATTGGAAGTCAGAATCTGTATATCCCAAGACTTGGAGATCACCATCTCCATAGACCAAGATGTAATCTTGCGTCCGTCTTAGATATTTGAATATGTTCTTTACTGCATTCCAGTGTTGTTCTCCATAGCAGGATTGGTAACGACTTACCACTCCCACTACATGGCAGATATCTGGCCTAGTGCACATCATGGCATACATTAAGCTTCCTACGGCTGATGCATAAGGACATCCAGCCATGGCCTTCTTTTCCTCAACACTTTGAGGAGCCATTCCTTTAGACAGGTGGATACCATGTCTTAAGGGTAGGAATCCTTTCTTTGAACTATCCATACGGAATCGTTCAAGAATCTTCTTAATGTATCCATGTTGTGACAATCCCAAAATCCTCTTTTCTCAGTTTCTGAACAGCTTCAGGCCTAAGATATAAGAGGCTTCTCCAAGATCTTTCATCTCAAAGGTATGGGATAGCCAAATCTTTACACTGGTCATCATCCCTGTATCATTCCCAATGATAAGGATGTCATCTACATAAAGCACG
Organism: Ottelia alismoides; assembly: GCA_037367405.1. Taxonomy (NCBI): domain Eukaryota; kingdom Viridiplantae; phylum Streptophyta; class Magnoliopsida; order Alismatales; family Hydrocharitaceae; genus Ottelia; species Ottelia alismoides. Next base: position 1,100,833 of record JAZKJV010010296.1, on the reverse strand, counting down.
ATGAACACAACGGCGCTCCCACTAAGCTTTTTGTATACACAAGGTTCATCAGGATTCTGCACAAAATCATAACTCTTTATGGTTTCGTCAAATCTGATGTTCCAACTACGAGAAGCTTGCTTGAGCCCATAGATGGATTTCTTCAGCTTGCATACTTTACCATCCTCAGTCATGAAGCCTTGGGGCTGCTCCATGTAGATATCCTCCTCGAGGTATCCATTGAGGAAAGCCGTCTTGACGTCCATCTGCCAGATGTCGTAGTCAAGATATGCAGCTATAGCTAGCAATGTCCGGATGGATTTAAGCATAGCCACAGGAGAGAATGTCTCATCGTAATCGATGCCTTCTCTCTGTGTGTAGCCCTTGGCTACGAGCCGTGCCTTGAAAGTCTTTACTTTCCCATCAGGTCCCCTCTTTCTCTTGAAGATCCATTTACACCCAATGGGTTTTACCCCTTTAGGTGGATCCTCTAGGGTCCATACACCATTCTTATGCATGGAGTCAATTTCTGACTTCATTGCTAGCATCCATCTATCCATGTCTTGATCCGCGAGTGCTTCATCAAATGAAGTAGGATCAATGTCAGTTTCACCTGACACATGGAATCCATACCTTTCAGGTGGTGCAACCACCCTCGAACTCCTTCGAAGAGGTATGGGTGTTTCATCTTTATTTATCTCTTCTGTTTCTGGTCTAGGAAGTTCAGAATCCTCAGGGGATTCAAAGAATTCCTCTACTTCATTGTTGTCTTGACCTTTATGGAAATCATTCTCCAGAAACTTCACATCTCTAGAAACAAAAATCTTTTGGGTCTCAGGGTCATAAAGTTGGTATCCAATACCATCTTTAACATACCCAATGAAGTAGCACTCACGAGAGCGAGATTCTAGCTTACTTGCGTCTACGTTCTTCGCATAGACCAAGCAACCCCAAACCCTCAAGTGATTAACACTAGGTTTGGTTCCATACCATAGCTCATGAGGAGTCTTAGGCACGGATTTGCTAGGAATCTTATTCAGGATATATATTGCAGTCTCTACTGCATATCCCCAGAAACTAAGAGGTAAATTTGCTTTATTCATCATTGATCGGACCATGTCCATGATGGTCCTGTTGCGTCTTTCAGCAACACCATTTAGTTGGGGAGTTCCAGGAGGAGTGAGATTGGAAACAATTCCATTTTCCTTAAGGTATTCCTTGAATTCATCTGATAGGTACTCGCCACCTCGATCAGATCGAATCCGTTTAATCTTCCTATCGGTTTGGTTCTCAACCAAAGCCTTGAATTCTTTGAACTTTTCAAAGGTTTCAGACTTATGACGTAGTAGGAAGATAAACCCGTATCGCGAATGGTCATCGATAAACGTCAAATAATATCGGTATCCATTTCGAGTCGCGGTACTGAAGGGACCACATACATCGGTATGTATTAGGTCAATAATACCTTCGCATCTCGTAACCTTGTTACGGAAAGGCATCCTAGTCATTTTGCCCTGTATGCAATGTTTGCAAGTGGGCAGAGGTTGAACCTGTAGAAAATCTAGAGGTCCATCCTTTATCAATCTATTGATCCTATCAACAGACAAATGACCAAGCCTTTGATGCCATATCTCATTTGAGATATTTTTATCCTCTCTGGATCTTTTAGGGTTTTTATTAGTGGTTGTCACATTCATAATACATTTATCAATGCACAATTCATAGAGTCCACCAGAAGTCAAAATATCATCCGCAATATATTTATCATAACGACTTATGACTAATTTATTACAGAAAAGGAAAGAATATCCGCTTCTAACAAGCTTAGATACAGATATCAAGTTCCTTCCGACTTCGGGTACATAAAGACATTCTTTAAGTATAAGGACTCTCCCACTAGATAATGATAGTCTACAAGTCCCGACGGCTACTGCTGCAACACTTGCATCAGATCCCATCTGGATGACTATCTCCCCTTCCTCAAGATTCCTAGTTTCCTGAAACAAATGCAACAAATTGCATACATGAACAGAAGCACCAGAATCTACAACCCAACTTCCTTCTCGTCCAACGAGAAAGCTAGTTTCAATGATGAAAGTAGATTTCATACCTGCTGGGGCTTTACCTTTGTCTGAGGACTTCAGGTAATCTGGGCAGTTACGCTTCCAGTGCCCCGGCTTCTTGCAGTGATGACAGACGTCGGTTTTCTTCGACGCCATGAGAGTGGATGCATTGTAAGAAGAGGCAACACTTTGTCCCTTCTTCTTTCTCTTCTGGGCCGGGCCCTTCCGAGAACCATGCTTCCGACCGCGCTTCCCTTTGACCTGTGCAACCATTGCACTGCCACTGGGACCATCCTTCTTCATTACGTCCTCTGCGGACTTTAATGAAGCAAGGAGAGCAGCATTTGTCAATTCCAACTTGTTCATGTGGAATGACACTACAAAGTTATTAAAAGACTTGGGCAATGACAGCAGAATGAAGTCAGCTTGCATGTCTGCATCCATCGTTGCCCCAAGAGTCTCCAGCTCCGACAAGTACCCAAACATTTTGAGTACATGTTCACGGACCGAAGTCCCTTCCTGCATTCTACAACGAATGAGGTCTTTCATAACATTGTACCGCTGAGTGCGGTTAATGTCACCAAACATATCTTTAAGATTCTGCATTATATCCTGACAGGTATTCATCTCCACATGTTGCTTCTGCAGAACATTGGAGAGAGAACCTAGGATATAGCACCTAGCCAAGACATGATCTTCATCATACTTGTCATTAAATGCTTTTTCTTCCTTGGACTTAGGGTTCTCAAGCTTGTCCTCGGATAGCACATAACTAATGCGCTCAGCAGAGAGAACAAGCTCCAAATTTCGGATCCAATCCGAGTAATTTGGGCCGGTCAATTGGTTGACCTCAAGAAGCCTACTAAGTGGGTTCAAAGACTTCATTTTCTGAAATTAAGAATGCACTATATTAGAATATAGAAATATATATTCAAAATTATGATATTTGATTAAGGTATTTTAAAACAAATTATTCTTGCATTGTCGACTTTGAAAGTTCATTCCCTTAATCACTTTCAAAGTAAGAGATATACTTACCGCTATATCTCTAGCAAGAATTGGGATCTCCTCTTTATCATTGTCACATCCCAATAATATGAGAATCTGTGACTCCAATAAAGAAAAGCAGGAACTCATTCCAATTTGCAAGTCCAACTTGCAATTTCCCAATTCGGTCTTTAACACCCGAGCCCACCACCCCTAAGGCGATGTTGACCCGTTGTTAATTGAACCAACCGTCAACAGGAATAGTACTCGCTATGCGCAATCCAATATCGCCCCAATAATATGAGGATCCGATATTGGGGTCACTACGCATATGGCCTTACTCTTTCGAGAAGCAAAGAGCTCGATCCAGATGCGCTTGCACACGGGAGCTGTCACTTCGGACAGGCGTCTCCCATATGCAATCCCTGGCGACGAAACTCTTCGCCTTGACGGGAGACCATGGATGTCACTTATGTGATCCTCCATCTTCATATTCAAATTTTAATTAATTATCGTGAATCACATTCACATAATTAATTCTTCCAAGGGAATTAATAACTCTAATTATATTAGAGTATTTCAATTGGACATAATCAATTTAATCATATTAAATTAATTATCAATCCAATTCAATCAATCAAACTTGATTATTTTACTTGAATACATATATGGTAATATCTCAAAATACGTATTAATTCGAATTTTAATAATTAGGAAAAAATACATCTTAATCCCTCGGACATTATCCCGGCCCTACCCGCTGTCATGGCCAGTACCGACGAGAGTGGGACGGACCACATACGTTGCAACCCGCAACCCCAATGCTCTCCGACTAGGCACCATATCCGCCTCGGGAAAGGATAATGCCAAATTGATTAATTTGTACTTGAGATTATCATCGGTTTTTCAACCGAAATTATACCATATAGTAATAATCAAAACATTTTTGATTATAAGGAAATTTGCTAGACAAATTCCCAAATCCTATTCAAGCATCAAGTTTGAAGATTGTTGTTTCCAATTTATGATTTAGATCACATCTTAATCAATTAATTGGTTGGGGCCATGTCAATTAGGCAAATAATCATGTCTCAATATTTCACAAATATTATTCAAGATTATTTCACGAAATTAACAATTAATTTCACTAATTGACAATCACTTGGTTCTAGATTAGGAATGCAATTTCAGTAATGACCCCTATTCACTAAAATTGGCATATCTCAATCAATTTAAATCCAAATTAAGCAAACTCAATTTTCATAGATTGCTAACTTGATTTACAACAGAACCTAAGTGAATTTGCACGCATTTCGAGGCAGATGATAACAGTAATTAACTCTTTAATCATGTTAAAATCTATTGTTCCCGCAACAGTGCATATATGTCCATTAAAACAACCATAACTAGAGCATACGAAATCCGATTTACGCAAACTCAGTTCCTATGGTTTCCTTATTTAATGGGGAACAAAATCCAAGTTTTAAATTCGTGTTTAAACAATTTAAACAGTGCCGAATTTATTTACTAAACAGATCTGCGAAATCAAATGCGATGAAAACTTTCGCGACCTAAACGAACCCAAGTCGTCCTCGGTTTTTCGAATCATATTCGAAACCGTCGACCTAAGGCTCTGATACCACTTGAAGGATATGGAGAAATCCTCAAGCGCATCACGGAAGCGTGATCGTCGTATCGAATACGACGAAGAACGACTAGTCGTACTAGTTGTTCGGTGCAGCGGAATTTAAAAAATTTTAAACCGATGAAACCACATGATCCGAGAACCATTCTCAAATCGTTTCATCTATAACCACATCAAGTATAATGCAATACCTCTTGAAGCGTGGTTGATCAAGTCTCTACAAAAAGAGACCTCCTGTCTCAAGTCCGATCGTCGGAGTAACGGCTTGCGAGCGCGGAGATGAGTCGCGGTGTCCTCACAATCCAAGTTGATCCAAGCGCGGTTGCTCCTGATCTCGTCACACGAGATCAAACGTCTCCTTCGTGAGTGAAGCACTCCAAGAAGACAAAGAACCGCAGAGAGTCGAAGCGGCAGCATGATGGCACGGGCGTCGACGTTTCTCTCCACCAAGGTGGACGGCCACCAAGAAGAGAGGGAGAGAGGGCTGTCGTGTATATGAGAAAGAGAGAGAGTTTGTTCTACAATAGCATGTGTAAAGAGAGAGCCAAGAATGCCTCTCTATTTATAGGGTTTTGGGATCCATGGATCTCAATCCATGGGACACATAAAATCAATGGATGAGATTGATTTATGTTCATCCAATGGCTGAGATTGTTGTTGTCAAAAGCAACAAATTTAGGTCAAAATATATTTGATAAAATCAAATATAATTTGCTCCTAAATTAACCCAACAAATAAGGAGAGAAGACACATGGAGATTTCATCTCCATGTGCCTTCCATGTAGGCGCACACCCACTCCAATTAGGAGTGGCGTGCCGTCCACCATGGATTGCATGGAGATTGTAATCTCCATGTAATCTCTCTCTTATTTATTTGCAACAAAATAATTTGGGTTTTATTTCTCAAAAAATAATTCACAATTATCTTTGAGAATATTGCAATCTTGCCATGGAAAAATTGTGAATCATATTCACAACCCAAAACAACATGTAATTCATATTGTTAATTAATTACACAATGTGTATCCAATACACATCATAATTAATCAACACATATAAATTATAAGTAACTCTCTCTAATACATTATAAATCACATTTATAATATATCATGAATAATTGGATATCTCTATCCACATTATTCTTATCCAAACTAATTAAATCACATTTAATCATATTGGATAATTTCTCATACATCATGATAATTAAAACACTTTTAATTATCAAATTCTCTTTGCTTAGATCTTATGGAATTGTTCTTAAACCATTTAAGAACAATGCTATTTCTCCTCAGATACTTGGAGATAAGGACAGGGCGATTGTATTGTTCCACGTATAGTGACTTGGATGTTGAGATCATATCTCAACTCCAGATCCTATGGACCTCCCACTGATGCTTGATCAAATCAAGACCGTAGACTTAATCTTCTCATTGCATCTGAATCTTATTCAGACCAATGTCCAGTTCATGGACTAAGATTAGGTCACTTCTCTAATGAGAGGAGTCACTAAAATCCAATCCTGTTTCATCACTCCCTCGGAATGGAAGCGTCATGGTTATACAATCGTATATGATCAAATCACCCTTCAGGTATTCCTAATACCTGCACATCCTACATACTAGAAGACTCATGATCATCCTGAAGATAAAGATCACTTTTACACTGTCATCTTCAGGGTTAGATCATTAAGTTTCTCAATCTTGGTCATCGGGATTTGGTATAGATCATATGCTTTCACAAAGCATATATCTTACCTTCAAATTCATGTCATGCTTCCAAAGCATGACGACCATGCATGGAATTTGTTCAGTCCCAATACCTCATGAGTGAGCTCATGTCTCCCGGTTCACAAGTGAACCTGTATGATCCCTTTGAGAGATCATATTACTCATATGTCCTTACATGCACACCAGCTCGCCGGTATATAGACCTTGATTAGGTCATCAACCTATTGGTTTGCCAAATGTACATACTCAGACATATAGCAATACATCTGTCTCTAGTCAGAGGATGCATGCCTAAGTCGTGACAGTATTCTACGTAGGTCTTTGGTTATCTCGATCTCGTCAAGTCAACCCTATTGACTTAACTAACCTGACACCTCTGAATCATTATTCCCATGCAGAGGACCTGCATCAAGAGGTCAGTCAGATATCAGTCATATGAGATAGGATTGCCATCTCCCACTCAGACTGGAGATCATCACTTAATGATCATTTGATGATGCTTGATGAGTCCTCTATCTAATTCCTTAGATATTCATCCAAGCATCAGCCTCTATGATCCATCCAATGAATCAACAGCTGTATGATCATCAAGTTGGCCATGGTACATAACCCTTATTGTACAGAGGGACCCTATAGTGCATTCATTCATTAATCTCAGAAAGGGGAGTGAAAAATAAACAATAACTTTTATTGATAATTTATTCATTACAATAACATTTATTGTAGAAATGGTTCGCCCGGGGCTCACATTGCTAACAACCCCAACCTGAGAGAGGTCGTGATGAAGGAAATATCCAAATGGTGGAGCGCAGATTTTATTTATCCCATTTCCGACTCCAAGTGGGTCAGCCCCTTGCATGTGGTGCCCAAGAAGACGGGCATCACAACTGTGATCAGTGAGTCGGGAGAGGAGATCGCTACACGAGTACCCACGTCTTGGAGGGTTTGCGTTGACTACAGGAGACTCAACCAAGCCACCAAGAAGGACATTTCCCCTGCCTTTTATTGACCAGATCATTGAGAGACTGGCAGGGAAAAGCCATTATTGCTTTCTGGATGGGTACTCGGGCTACAACCAAGTGGCCATCGCTCCTGAGGATCAGGAGAAGACCACCTTTACCTGTCCCTTCGGCACATATGCTTTTCGACGCATGCCATTTGGGCTATGCAATGCCCCTGCGACTTTTCAGAGGTGCATGCTGTCGATCTTTTCGGATATGGTAGGGGAGTGTTTGGAGGTCTTCATGGACGATTTCTCGGTCTACGGCGACGGATTCGATTCTTGTCTTGACTGCCTAGACCGGGTACTCCAGCGATGTATCGAGTTTCATTTGGTTCTATCATGGGAGAAGAGTCACTTCATGGTGACTCAAGGGACGGTGCTTGGCCACATCATCTCCAGCAGGGGCATGGAGGTTGATCCGGCCAAGGTTGATGTCATTAGAAAACTCACACCGCCGTCCAATATGAGGCAGTTACGGTCATTCCTGGGGCATGTTGGATTTTATAGGAGGTTCATTCAGGATTTCAGCAAGATTGCCCGACCGTTGACTGACCTCTTGACGAAAGACACCGAGTTCCTTGTCGATGACAAGTGTCTCTCGTCCTTTGCGACTCTCCAGCAGCATGTTATTGAGGCTCCTGTTCTCCAGCCGCCTGATTGGTCTCTCCCATTCGAGATCATGACGGACGCCTCCGATTTTGCCGTGGGGGCAGTGCTGGGACAGAGGAGGGATGGAGTTCCATTTGCCATACACTACGCTAGCCGCACATTGGATTCCGCCCAGCGGAATTATACGGTCACAGAGAAGGAGATGCTAGCCGTAGTGTTTGCCCTAGATAAGTTCAGATCGTATATCATTGGATCTAGAGTGACTTTGTTTACAGATCACACCGCCATCAGGTACCTCATGGCAAAGAAGGATGCCAAGGCCAGATTGACTAGATGGATCCTTCTACTCCAGGAGTTCGACATTGAGATCAAGGATAAGCCTGGAGTCAAGAATGTGGTGGTGGATCATCTTTCCCGATTAGAGCAGCCTGAGGATTCTGAGCAGATTGATCCTATTCGAGATACCTTCCCAGATGAGGCGATCCTTGCTATCGCCTCACTCCCGTGGTATGCCGATATTGTGAACTTTCTCGTTGCAGGGAAAGTCCCACAAGATTGGCCCAGGCAGAGGCTTGAGACCTTCCTTGCGAAGGCCAAGTCCTACCGCTGGGAGGATCCCATCCTTTACCACGAAGGAGGGGATAGCGTCTGGCGTCGGTGTATTCCTCAGGAGGAACACCATAGCGTCCTCACTTACTGCCACAAGCTTGAGGAAGGGGGACATCATTCTGGGAGGAGAACGACACAGAAAGTGCTCCAATCCGGCTTGTGGTGGCCTACCCTCTTCAAGGGCTCTGATGAGTTCGTGAAGAGGTGTACTGACTGTCAGAGGATGGGCACTTGTGGACAGCGTGATATGATGCCGATGCAGCCCATTCACTTCTGTGAGGTTTTTGACGCATGGGGCATCAATTTCATGGGTCCATTCCCTAAGAGTCAGGGATTTGAGTACATTCTATTGGCCGTTGATTATGTTAGTCGTTGGGTTGAGGCTATCCCCGCCCGAGCCGCTGATGCGAGGACAGTTTGCAGATTTTTGAGGAAACATATCATCACGCGGTTCGGGGTTCCACGAGTTCTTATTTCTGATGGGGGGTCTCATTTCATCAACGACCAGGTGAAGGCCCTTGCTAGCGAGTTCAGTATAGACCATCGTGTTGCCACACCTTACCATCCACAGACGAATGGTCTAGCTGAGGTGTCGAATAGGGAGATCAAGACTATTCTGCAGAAAGTCGTCCGCCCTGACCGAAAGAATTGGTCACAGCTTTTGGACTCGGTCTTGTGGGCATATAGGACGTCTTTCAAGACTCCATTGGGTACATCTCCCTTTCGCCTCGTTTATGGCAAGCCATGCCATTTACCTGTTGAGTTGAGGCACAAGTCACTGTGGGCAGTTACAGATATTTTGATGGATCCAGATGGTATGGGAGACCAGAGAAGGGCAGAGTTAGCTGCCCTGGAGGAGCTTAGAGATGCAGCTTTCTCAAGCAGCCTACATTATAAGGAGAAAGTCAAGGAGTGGCATGATTCTCATATCAGCCACAAGCATTTTGAGATTGGACAGAGAGTATGGCTGTTTGATGCGAGGCTACGATTATTTCCAGGGAAGCTACAGAGCAAATGGAAGGGAGATTTTCTCGTCAGAAAGGTGCACGACAATGGTAGTATTGATATATATGAGTTGTCTTCTGAGAGCACCTTTCGAGTGAACGGCCAGCGGCTCAAGCCATTTCTAGATCATGAGCCGCGGGACGTTATTGTTGCCCCTATTCATTTTGCGTGAGATGTGGTCTCTTGACTCACATCTTTTGCATCTCACGCCTGATTTTCACTGTTCCTCCGCCTGTATAGATCCAGTTGTCCATATCATTCTATTCTTTAGTCCCACATCCCTTCTCTCATCTTATGATTATGCTATACTTAGGGTGTACTTTACCCTAAGTATAGGGGGGATGTTGGACCTGCGAGTATTCTTTTCATTCGGTTTGCTCCTGTTTTGCTGCCTATACTTAGGGATACTTTACCCTAAGTATAGGGGGGGCAGACTCTGTATCTTCTTCACTCGGATTTCCCTTCATGTACAGCTTGCTATACTAGTTAATCCTAAGTATAGGGGGAAACCACCGAGCTCCTCTCATTCTATTCATTCATTCGTTCATGTACTTAGCCATTCCTTTTCACTCCCCTTTTACTAAGCACGAGTTATGTCTTCTTCATCGCTCTTGATCACTCTGAGGACATCGTTCGAGCTAAGTATAGGGGGGGGTGTGTATATATTTCATATATACTTTAGCCATAACTCGTACTTTGTGTGAGTGTGTTAATAAATAAAATGTCTAAAAATCACAAAAATTTAAAAATTTTCATGTACATAAACCTCTTTTATCCTTGCACATACATAGCTAGTGTACAAAGTATTTTTATAAAAATGATTTCAAAAATCTTTGGTGTAAAGTTTGTGTAAATATTTTTGTATCAAAATTATGTACATAGTACAAAATTTTTCCAAAATGTTTTGAAAATCAAAAGTTTGCAAAAATCTTGTGTAAATTGTTGTAAATATCTTTTTGCAAAACTTGCACTTCATGCATCATCATCATCCATGATTTTAAAACATTTTTCAAAAATTTTGCATGATTGTAAAATATTTGTAAATAGCATCTTGTGTACATATATGTATATAATTTTTCCTGGATGAGAGTTGACATTTAAACTAAGCCTGGAATTAAATTGAGAAATGGAGCTTGAAAAAGATCTTAATCCACTTAACTTTAAGAGGAACCTTATAGGACTTAGATTTAAGGCTTTTCAGGTCCATAAGGACTTAATTCTTTGAGTCCACTAGGCTATGAGCATATGTCATCTTGATGAGCTTAAGTAGAACACTTAACAACACACGCATGACTCTTAGAGACAATGGCTTGACTTGCACTTGCACTTTACACATGGCTCTCCACGGATGAGGTGGTGAGGAGGCAGTTTCCTTTGGCTTGGGGTAGCATATGAGGGTAGTACTTCTAGGCGGAACCTCTCTTCTTCATCTAGTGAAGGAAGTGCACCTCAACTTGGTCTAGTGGTGATGAAGGCTAAAGACAGAAGCTGTGGGTTGCAATAAAGCTTCAAAAGAGGGATAGTCTACTGGCTCAAGAGGAAATTTCTTGTATATATGCTGCACCATGTAGATATGCTGTACAGAAGTCCTTGAAAAAAAAATGCAAAAATGCAAAAAGAACTCCAAAAAAGTGGTGGGTCGGATTGAAAATTTAATAACCCCACCGGAGTGTACATAGTCAAATGAAGCAAAGCTTATGGTATCCATGTTACATCTCATGAAGCTTGCAGCAGGAGACTTAGCTACACTGGCTAAGCTTCCAAAACTCTATACTTCTACCCCCTCTTCTTGAGCCGGTTGCACTTGAACTTAGAAGGGAATACCCCGCTTCTCGAGGAAAGAGTTGCTAGACCGAGGCATTAGAGTTACCAGGTTGAGGGAGGTTGTTTCTTTGTTGCTTCTGAGGTGGGGAGCCAAATATCACTTACACTGCATGGAAAGACTCATGGTCATTAGAGTTTGTGTATGTAGACTTGTTCTGATCTGGTTTATTGAGGAGTCTTGCCCATAGATTGGTGGAACTTAGAGGCTGTTGGGTTTTAAGCTTAAGTCCAAATAAGGTTCCGACACATTAATAATCCAAAGATCTGATCAAGCTCCATATTTCAATTTAATGAAGGAAAGTTTAATAATTCAACCTTGATCCATGTACATCCTCTTTTTCTTTTTCTTTTTCTTTTTCACTTCTTTTTCAAATAAGTGTTTGCTAAGGGACTAGCAAAGTTAAGTATAGGGGGGTGATGAATACCCATTCATCACTCTTTATTCTTATATTTTAGCTACAAAAACCTTTGCAAATACATGTAGATATATGTAAATATCAATAATTACCAAAAGCATGCATTGTGTAAAAACCTATAATTAGCATGTTTTTGTGCAAAAATAAAAGAATAAAGATTAAAAAGAAAAAGAGGGAAATATTTAGAATAAATATTGAGCAACCTAACCCAAGGGAGGGCTCAGCATGGGCCTGACCGCATAAAAGCCACAGTAGAGGGAGATAGGAGCTCATGTGTAAATATTTATGTAAATAAATAAAATTATATTTTCCTCACCCAAAAATATGCTTGTACATATTTTGTATGTATTTAGAAACTCTTAAAAAGAAAATAAAAATTTAAAAATAAAAAATGCAAAAATATCCCTCCACCATGTGCATAGACCATCATCCTTTATTTATTTAACCTTGTAAATAAATGTATTTATTTTCAAAACTTTTTGTGAATATTCTATGGTATATTTTGTAAATAAAATAAATAAAAAGAAACACAACAAAAATCAAATAAAAATAACAAAAATTAAAATTACAAAAATATATTGTACATATGCCATGTACATAGTTGTATATATCTATTTTATTTCACCTATGTGTATAAATAATAAAAATAAAATAAAAATATCCTTTTATTACTCATTTTATTCTATAACTAAATAAAATATAAAATAGGAATAAAATTGTATAAAAATAATAATTAAAAATCAAAAAACCCTATATTGTACATATACCTATGTATAGCGATATATATTGTAAATACCTTATTTTTCTTTCTAAAAATTAATTAAAAATCACCAAAAAATAGAAAAAAATAAAATAAAAATATTTCATGTTGAAAATTTTTGCAAAATCGGCCATTTGCTACCTGATTTTTGAGCTCCAAATCTTCTCCACGTGGCAGCTTCTAGTTGGTCCACGGAGATGTTGACCTCCGGTCAACTCCCTCCGCGGACCGCCTTCTCCTGCGGATCTCGCGCCCGACCCGGTTTCGCCTCTTTTTCCGCGCTTGATCCGCTCGCCTTCTCCGCAAACCCCGGGTCCTATCGATTCCTCGTACATCCGACATGACCGCCGTGGTATTCGCATTGGGATCCGCGCTTCTCGCAGCCCTACCCGACCAGCCCTAGTCGGGTCGGCACTCACGTATATAGCCGAGCTCCGCCTCTCATTTTCGCCATCTTTGGCTCTCCACTCTCATTCCCGTGACCTCCATTGCAATCCCCGAGGTGACAGCTCGCGATTGCCCTTGTAGCAGTGAGGAGGGGGTGGCCGGACCATTGATCCGGCGACTTTGCGCCGCCGTGCTCCGCCCCGTGCAGGAGCTCGAGCCTCAGGCCTTGACAACCTTCGAGGCGACGACCAGGAGCTACCTTAGCTCCAGCACAGTCTTCCACTCCACCCAGGTAGCATTATAGCTTCCCTATTTCGCTCAATTTCTTGTTTCCCCCAAATCGAAGCTCCGCCGCGTTCCGTCGATTCCTGCCTCATCGTGTATCTTCTCGATCATCGGAACCTACGCTCACCATCGCCATCCCTCCGCGCACATTCTCCGCCCCTTCGTTCAACCCAGCTCGCACAGGAGCTGGGGTTCGAGCTCCACCGTCCTCCGCTCGCCGGAGCTCGCTCGCCCCGACCCACGACTCACCTTCACCCCACCTAACCGGGTCGAGGCACTTTGCCCTCGACCCGCGAAGCTTCTGGTTTACTTTGCAGGTCAAGAGGAGGCCATCTGAGGCCTCCTCACATCCGTCCAGGAGCTTCCCCTCCGTCGACCTCGCTGGAGCCCCTCCAGGGCTCGGCTGGGCCATCGGAGGCCACCACCAGCTGCGGGACGACATCGCCGATCTTCTCCGATCTTCAGCGGCAGCTGAGGAGGCCCACAGCACGCACACGAGGCCGGCGAACCTCGCCGGCCACCTGTTCTTCGAGGGTCCTCGACCACCGTCCGATCGCCCTCAGAGCTCCAGTTTCGATCGTGACCGTCCATTCATCAAGGAGCAGCCACCGCTTGATCATATCGAGGGTTGATCGTGACCGTCAGAGCAGAGAGAGAGGCACCAGCACCTGCCAGCCGTTCGATCTTCCACGTGCCTCGCTCTCGGACGTCGATCGGCCCACGTGCAGAAGAAGAGAAGCGCCCGCCGTCCTCAGCCGTTTGATCAGCTACGTGGCGCGCATCCAGCCGTCGACGTAATAAAGGGGTAAATTACCGTAGGCCCCCTCTTAGTTTATGTTTTTAGATTTAGTCCTGTAAATATTTTATGCGTTTTATTTACGTAGGGTAAATTGCACATTGGACCTCGTGCTTGTTTATATTTGCACTTATGCCCCTGTATGTGTGAGCCACGTGCTTCGTCACGTGTTTATCTGGGTTATTTGCATTTAGAGACCCTGTAGTTCTGGTTGTTCTTGAATGAATGAAAGTTTTATTCTATTTGCATTTATACCCCTGTGCGTGATTTATTTCCACATGTGCGTTATATTTTGGGTATTTTGCAGATAAGCCCCTGGACTTTTGGTACTTGTTACCAATAAGTCCTCGGGACTTATTTTTATCACATTTAGGTCCTTGAGTGCCCCAGGCACGCGCCACGCGTGTGACTTCTTGGGTATTTTGCACCAGGACCCCCAGAACTTTGGGTATTTGCACTTAAGTCCTTGTGCACAGTGCCCCCTTTTGGATTTTGAATAAAATATCAAATCACCTCCAAATTCGATGAAAATTTGACATATGGCTCCTGCCATGTTGTAGAATTTTTGAGAATTTTGGGGACATTTCTGAGTTTATTTGTTATTTTTAAAAATTCAAAAACATCTATTTTTGGCACTGTTTCACTTGAAAAATCACAAAAAATATATAAAACCCCCTTAAAATTCTATAAAAATTAGGTTCTGTTTCCTTGTGTGTCCTTTGATTTTCTAGCCAATTTTGGCTATTTTTCATTGCTTAAAAACCCTAAAAATTCAAAAACACCTAAAAACTCATAAAAATCATATTAAATAATCTAAAAACCCAAAAACAATAATTTTGGTGCTCAATTTTCCTTGTTTTCTCTAGTATACAGGAAAATTACCTCCAGGTCCCTCTGAGATCCTTAATTATTTTATTTTTGGGTTTTGGACCTGGCTGGACAGTACCTTATCTTTTTAGCACTGTTTGATTTTTAGAAAATAAATACACCTTATAAAAATCCCAAAAATTCACCAAAAACACTTAAAACCTAAAAAACATAAAAATAATTTTTCTTGAATTTTTGCTTGATTTTTGATGCTTTAAATAAATTGATAAACTGTGCTTGCTTTTGCTTTCCTTATTTTCTCTATATATTAAAAATTCCAAAAAAATTATAAAAATCACTAAAACCACAAAAAAAATATTTTGCTTTTTATTTTACTCATTTTGACTACTTCGTAGGCTTCTTAGCCAACCCGTGCTCCTTGTGTTCGACCCTGGGTGCTATACCAGGGTTAATCTCCTAGCAGGGCCGCTTTGTTTTGATTTTACATATTTTTCGAGTGGTTCATCATTTTTCTTGATCGACTGAGTCTGAGTGATTGAGGTCGCAACGACCTATATTTCTGCACCTTTACCTTAGTCATTCGGACGGTCATCAGTTCTTCAACCGAAATTGTACCTTATAGTAATAATCAAAACATTTTTGATTTATAAGAAAATTTGCTACACAAATTCCCAAATCCTATTCAAGCATCAAGTTTGAAGATTGTGGTTTCCATTATGATTTAGATCACATCTTAATCAACTAATTGGTTGAGGCCAAGTCAATTAGGTAAATAATCATGTTCCAATATTTCACAACTATTTTTCAAGATTATTTCACGAAATTAACAATTAATTTCACTAATTGACAATCACATGGTTCTAGAATAGGAATGCAATTTCAGCAGTGACCCCTACTTACTAAAATTAGCATATCTCAATCATATTAAATTCAAATTAGACAAAATCAATTTTCATATATTGTTAATTTGATTTAGGACAGAACCCAAGTGATGTTTCACGTATTTCGAGGTAAGTCTAAACATTAATTAACATTTTAATCACGTTCAGATCTACAGTTCCCGCAACAGTGCATACATGTTCATTAAAAACAACCATATCTCGAGCATACGAAATCCGATTTATGTAAACTCAGATCCTATGGTTTCCTTATTTAATGGGGAACAAAATCTAAGTATTAAATTTGTGTTTAGACAATTTAAACAGTACCGAATTTATTTACTAAACAGATCTGTGAAATCAAAAGCGATAAAAACTTTCGCGACCTTAACGAACCCAAGTCGTCCTTGGTTTTTCGAATCATATCCGAAACCGGCAACCTGGCTCTGGATACCACTTGAAGGATATGGTTAAATCCTCAAGCGTATCACGGAAGCGTGTGCGTCGTATCGAATACGACAAGGAGTGACTAGTCGGAACTAGTTGCTCGATGTAGCGGAATTTAAAAAAATTTATACGACGAAACCACATGATCCAAGAACACTTCTCGGATCATTTCGTCTAAACCACAAACAAGTAATAGGATTACCTCTTGAGCGTGGTTGCGATCGAGTCTCTAAACGAAGAGACCTCCTGTCTCAAGTCCGATCCGACGGAGGAGACGCTTGCGAGCGCGGGGATGAACCGCATGCTTCTCGCAATCCATGTTGATGATCCAAGCGGTGGATCTCCTGATCTTGACACACGAGATCCGTCGTCTTCTTCACGAGCGAGGCGCACCGAAGGAGACGGAGATCCACGAGCAGACGATCGGGCAGCATAACGACAAGGCTGTGGCGATGGAGAACCTCTCCATGGCATCCATGGTGGACTGCCATGAGAGGAGAGATAGGGCTGACGTCTAGAGAGAAAGAGAGAGAGAGATGCTTCTCAAGCATTCTGTGTAAAGAGAGAGCATGGGTATGCCTCTCTATTTATAGGGTTTTGGGATCCTGGATCTCAATCCATGGGACATATAAAATCAATGGATGAGATTGATTATGTCAATCCAATGGTCAAGATTGTTGTTGGTAAAAGCAACAAATTTAGGTTAAAATATATTTGACAAAGTCAAATATAAATTAGTCCTAAATCAAACCAATAAATAAAGAGAGAATGTGCATGGAGATTTCATCTCCATGCACCTTCCTTTGTGGACGGCCACAACATTCCTATTAGGAATGATGTGCCGCCCACTCTTTCCATGGGGAGAGCAATCTCATGGAAAATCCATATTGTATATCTCCTTGAAAATCTCCTTTATTTATTTCCAACAACTTTTGTTTGCTTTTTATTCTTCAAAAATAATTCACAATTATATTTGAGAATATTGCAATCTTGCCATGGAAAAATTGTGAATCAAATTCACAACCCAAAATAACATATAATTTACATTGTCAATTAATTACATAATGTGTATCCAATACACATAATAATTAATCAACACATATAAATTATAATTAGCTCTCTCTAATACATTATAAATCACATTTATAATATATTATGAATAATTGGATATTGCTATCCACATTATTCTTATCCATGATAATTAATTCATATTTAATCATCTTGGATCTCTTTATCTCATGTGTTCAAACAATATGAATCACATTCACATTATTCACATCTTCGATAATTAAATCATATTCAATTATCTTAGATAACTCTCTCTATAATATGAATCAAATTCATATTAATCTTGATAATTAAATCACATTTAATTATCCATTTTCTCAATGCTCGGATACATTTTTTCAACAATGAAATTATCCTGAACCCATTCAAGGATAATGCGCTTTCTCCGCGAATACTTGGAGATAAGGACATGGTGATTGTATTGTTCCACGTATAGTGACTTGGATATTGAGATCACATCTCAAATCCAGATCTCGGGCCTCCCATAGATGCTTGATTAAATCAAGACCGTAAATCTAATCTTCTCATTGGATCTAAATCACATTCAGATCAATGTCCAATATTTGGACTAAGATTAGGCTACTTCTCTACTGAGAGGAGTCACTAAAATCCAGACCCGTTTCATCACTCCCTAGGAATGGAAGCGTCATGGTTATACAATCGTTTATGATCACATCACCCTCAGTGATGAACTGCAAAATCGGCCCTTTAAGAGTGCGTTCTTAGAACCTTAACATGTCGATGCAGTCGAGTCGATTTTGGTCATCAAAAGATCACCTCATTTAGAGATATGCAATAATAGATCGAAATGAGATGATCGTAATTTATTTTTTTTTACTTGGCAAGAAACCAAGGTCGAACTCAGGGACACGAGCCTTTCTTTAATTATCTGGACTTCTATTTGTTTAACTAAGCGTAGAGTTGAAACAATTATAGGTCAAAATCATGCAGAGATACAACACATGACAAGATAATGCATTAAAATAAACATGCATTTTTTTTTATCAATTTTTATAATGCAAATAGATGAACATGCAAAGCGAATGATATGCCCCAAAATTATAGTCACTTGATCCATAGAAAAAAATGCGAGTTAAACTGACTTAACATTAAGAAGCATTCTACATTCATTAAGCAAGTAGGCAGGGCAAACAAATAAAACAAAACACTTAGATGCTAAAATAATACACCACGGTTCATAGTGTCAAATCTAAGATTAAAACATGCCATAATAAAGACAATGAAAAGAGCTTCAAAATGAAACTGAAATCAACTCGATTGGAGCTATATAGCTCAAGATATGCATAAAAGAAGACAGGGGCATAAATGCAAGAAAACATGAAATGATAACTACAAAAAGATCCCTGGGAAGGACTAAAATGGAAATAAAATAAGTTCTGAGGCCTTCCCTGTAAATATACCAAACGCGCGGGGACCTTTTTGCGAATTTGGAGAAGTTCGTGGGCAGCTCTGCAATTTACCCAGATTAGCACGTGCGATGCACGTGCTATCTAGGCTCGGAAGGAGGCTCGGCAGAGGCTTGGTTGCTGCTTCGGCTAGGCTCGGGTGGTCCGAAGCTCTAGCAGGCTCGGTGGAGGCTCGGGAGCGTCCAAACCTGGGGCTCGGTCGCTAGGCTCGGGAGAGTTCTGGATGAAGACACGTGGATGACGAAGGACCATCCGATTGTGACGATCGGATGGCTGCAGTGAGATCCTGGAGTGTCGACGTGGCGGCATAGTACTCGTTGGATCTTTTGGATCCAACGATCGTTGAACTCGATGGCATGGGCTCCTCTGGGCCGTTGGATGATCGCCGAGAAAGGATCATCCAACGGCCGCTGTTCCTTCTCCTCCGTCCATAGCTGGCGGCGAGTTTGGAGCTCCGGCGAAGGAGCTCCTCCTCCGCCGCTCGCTCCAGGCTACGGTGAACTCCCCCCGAGCGTAAGGACCAGTTGTCGATGAAGCGGGTAGCTCGGGGAAGTCGCAGGATCCTCTGGCGTCGCTCGTCGGAGCTCGGATGGGAGATGCGGAGTCGATGAAGTCTGCTCCGGTGAGAGCTTCGTTCATTGAAGAAAGTTAACCTGCAGGTTAATGACACATAGCCGAAGCAAGAGTGGACTGTGTATGTGAGTGGGATGAGAGCTCGTAGGGGCGCAGGAGGTGTGAGCTCGGAGCTCCTCCGCCGCGAGGGCGGAGGAGATGGTCGGAGGGTGAAGGGGTTCTGGAAGAGAAAGAGGACGTCGGAAATGAGCGTGCGGAAGGGGGAAGTGTTGCGAAGCTTGTGGAGGTATTAATGGAAGGTGGAAATGACTGACGAAGCCTAATTAACTATGTAAAAGACGAAGAAAAATGCAAAGAGAGAAAGAAGGGTTTACCTGATCGGAGATGGAGCGAGGGCTTGGGCTGAGCATCACAGAGGATGCCCGGGTCTTCGCTGGACGTCGGCAGCCGGTCGACGCAGCTCGGGCGGTCGCGATAGCGCCGCAGCTCCGCCGTTCATGGCGGAGGGTCTCACCGGAGGGACTGCGTCGTCGTCGCTCGATCCTCCGCCTCCCCCTGTCACAGGGAGACGGAGGAGGGCTGGGCGAGCCCTCGCGTAAAGGTGGACGCCCGCGAGGGTGAGAGGTGGCGGTGTATTTGAAGGTGACGGTGATGGTGGAGAGCGTGGTTTCGAGGAGGAAATGGAGCGAGTGGAGATAGCTCCGAGGGTGGAGGTGGTGCTCGCGAGGGTCATGGTTGACTGGGGAACGTCGTGGGTAACTGGCGATGGGAGATGGAGGCTGGTGAAGGCGAGAGAAATGAAAGGGGGAGCGGGTTGCGCGAGGTGGAACGTGGGAGAGAGAAGACGGCTGGAGGTTGACGACGAAGCCCCGCCGTTGGATCTGGATATCCAACGGTGGGGAATTGGGCGCGGAGGGACGGTGTAGATCAGATCCGAGGCGTTGTGATCGGCGGGCCATGAAGCTGCCACATGTCGCCTTGCAGTTCACGTGCCAGCGGACGGTAGAGATGAGTTGTGGGGGATGATCAAGCGGCAGAGGAATGAAGCGGAAGCAACGGCTTAGATGAGAGATCCGGGTCGCAATCAAAGGGCGCTCAGCGCGCCACGTGTCAAGCTGTGGGCGCGGCGCTAAGGGATGGTGAAGATGAAGTGTGGGGCAGATCTGATGGCTGGGAGAAGGCAGATACGTGGAAGGCAGCCATCCGTTGGATCAAGAGGGTGATCCGACGGCTGGCAATCGATGCGGAATATACAAGGGAGGCCGGGCCACGTGGCGCTCCCAGAATGGGCCACGTGGCCCAATCAGATTATTCCGTAGGTAATTTTGATTTTTGAGGGCCATATTGGCCGAATTTGAGAAAACGCAAAACATGAAAGTTGTAGATCTTGACGAGATCTACAAGTTTCATGTTGACCAAAATTGGAAAAGAGATCAAACAAGGGCCCAAAATATTTTTGAGGGTATTTTTAAGTCTAAAAATACCACGAATTTTTGCTTTGTCATTTTTTGTGGTTTTTAATTTATTTAGGACTCTGTTAATTATAATACATTAACAGGGATTTATTGACAAACTTTTAAGCAAGGGGGTTAATTATAGAAAATAAAGATGATGAAACTGAGGTTCATCACTCAGGTATTCCTAATACCTGTACATCCTGCATACTGGAAGACTCAGAATAAACCCGAAGTATTAGATCAACTTTATACTGTCGACTTCAGGGTTTTATCAGTAAGTTTCTCATTCGATCATTGGGAGTCGGTATCGATCATATACTTTCCAAAAGCATATATCATACCTAGGTCTTGATCATATACTTTCCAAAAGTATATATCAAACCTACAAATTCAGTCAAGCTTCCAAAGCGAGACGACCATGCGCATGGAATTTGATTCTTCCCAATATCTCATGAGTGAGCTCATGTCTTCTGATTCAATAGTGAACATGTATGATCCCTTTGAGAGATCGTATTATTCATATTCCCTTACATGCACACCAGCGCGCCGGTGTATAGACCTTGATTAGGTCATCAACCTATTGGTCTGCCAAATGTACATACTCAGACATATAGTAACACATTTGTCTCTGGTCAGAGGATGCGTGCCTATATCATGACAGCATACGATATAGGACTTTGGTTATCTCGATCTCGTTAAGTCAACTCTTTGACCTAACTCATCTGACACCTCCGAATCTCCATTCCTATGCAGAGGACCTGCATCAAGAGGTCGGTCAGATATCAGCCTAACTGAGATAGGATTGCCATCTCCTACTCAGGCTAGAGATCATCTCCTAACAATCATTTGACGGTGCCTGATGAGTCCTCAATCTAACTCATTAGATATTCATCTAAGCACCAGCCTCTATGATTCAATAATTGAATCAACAGCTGTATGATCATTAAGTTGGCCATGGTACATAACCCTAATTGTACTAAGGGACCTATTATGCAAATTGTGTATTCTTCATTTCAGATTAAGGAGTGAATTGCAATAACATTTATTGCATAATGGCTCGCCGTGGGCTCACATTTCCAACAAAATTACTAGCATTATTAAAGGTTTAATAAATATATATAAGCAACAAAATGATGCTAACATAATTTTAATATATACCATATGTCTCAAAGAAAAATCAGAAACATAAACCAATATTTTTTATTTTTCTACAATTTTTGCAAAATTTATAATGTTCTCAGTAGTTTGCAATTTTTAGGAGTTTTGTTTTATATTTTGCAAAAATATTAGTACAGAAGTTTAAACATGACTAAATAAGCATATCCAAGTTTTTAGAATTTTTAAAAATATTATATAATTTTTATATATTTTTAAAAAGAAAACAAGAGAAAATGTAATGTTTTGTATATTTTTGTAAACAGAAAATTAATTTTAAATTCCTAGCGAAAAATATATGGAATAAAGTAAGGATTCATGCACTTAGTATATTTTTTCCTATAATTTTTGATGCAAAATGATATTCAAAACACACAGAATACAATGAATAAAATAAATCAGGAGAACAAAAACCTATTTTCAATTTCCCCAAAGTTTTTATTCTTTTCAGAACAAAAACATGCAAATTATCCAAATCAAAATTAGATTTATATTTAAATACTCTGGGAAAGGATGTTTTGCAAATAAAAGAAGCACTAGGAGCTCACAGGCAATTTTCCCAACAAAATTACATTGTTTAAACAAATTTTGGGACTAAATCTAAATATCCAAATCCAGAAGGTGTTCTGTGCAAAATGTGACCATGCGCCTTATGTGGAGAGCCACGTGAGGTGACCGGGCACTAGACCTAAGAGTAAATAACTATAGTTTGGGGTCGTTAGTGAAAATATTACAAAACTTTTAC
The DNA here is from genome assembly GCA_037367405.1 of Ottelia alismoides. Taxonomy (NCBI): domain Eukaryota; kingdom Viridiplantae; phylum Streptophyta; class Magnoliopsida; order Alismatales; family Hydrocharitaceae; genus Ottelia; species Ottelia alismoides. The sequence goes on along the minus strand of JAZKJV010010296.1, from coordinate 1,078,160 downwards.
ACTACATATGTAACTACTAAATATTAAATACAAAAAATGTATTGGCTTGAAGATGCAAAATACCCAAGCGCGCATTAATCAACAATGTGGGGGACTCCACATGGCACCACTTAAGCGCGAAGGGCTAAGATCCGCGTGTACCCCTTAGGTGACTGAGGCCTCTAATTAGATCTAAGAGCTTTAATGGTTGATTAAAATTGGGTCCCGCTTTCCATCCAACAATAAAGGAGCCTCCTAGAGGAATCGGGAAGAACAACATTCTTCCCTAGGTTCAATCGAGTCCTGCTCTTTCTCCCAACGTCCTCCTTCTCTTCTGACTTGCTCTCCATGTAGTTGGAGGTCCTAAACATCATCTAGGGTCGTTAAAACGATCCATGCCTCACTAGAACTGAGTCTTGGAGGTGCATGAGAACTCAAGTGACCTGAAGGTACTTCCTATCCTTATTACCTCTCCATATGAAGCCCTGACTCTCATAGAACTACACAAAAACCTTCATGGGCTTGAAGAATATGTCCTCGTCCCAAGGATGATGCAAAACATGGTGAATGGAGTAGAACAACAATCTTCGACGATTAGCAAAGAAGGGAGATCTGATATCCCTGATCTTTGCAAGATCAGGGGTGAGGAATGAGTCAAAATAATGGATGAAGGGATGGGGAGTGCGTGTAGATGATCAGAGAAGTTGGAGATAGTTAGGGATAAAAAGAACAGTAGCCAGAACTTAGAGCTCTAATGAAGATTTTTTCGTATTTTAGACTGATCTAAATATAATTAAACGAAATAAAAGGCGAATCTTTGTTTTCTACTATCATAAGAATAAAAAAAAGAGAGCTCACATGACCTATAGAGTCAAGGAGCAGAACCACTTGGAGAAGGTCTCCAGTGATGGTATATTTGATCCAAACCACCTCCTCCTCGCCTCAAATCACTCGGAGAGTATCTCTACAAGAGCTCATCTCCAGGTATGGAATCAAGGGGTTATGGTGGATACAAATGGTTTGAAATTCAAAAAAGGGTGGATGCAAGACTATATACAGGTTAACTGGAGAAGCTCCTTCACCTTGGGTTTTCTCCTGACTTGAGGATTTGACCAAAGATGCTCTTGGATCCGCGTGAAGGTTGCATCTTTGATGAAGAATTTTGCTTAATGAACTGAGGGTAGAAGGGGTCTGTATCGAGCAATAAAAGTTGATGAAGAAAGGTAAATGATAAGTCTTGAACTAGTCCAAAGAGTGCCTGGGGAGTTGACCTAGGTCAACTCAAGGTGCCTCCTAGTTGGTCTACATGGACAAAGTCAGAACAAAACATGGTAAAAATAGAAATAAATATGAAATAAAATAAAAAATAATTTTATTAAATTATTCTTAAAACAATAAAGTTGCTTCTTATTTTATGTACTATTTTTCGATGATTTTTTTATTTTTTAATAGTAATTATGTGTAAATTGTTATATGTATAATTATAACTATATATACCTTTTCTTTATGTATTTTATTTTTATTTTGTATTTTGTATTTTTATTTTTTAATATTATATTTATTTGTAGTATAATGTATTAAGTATTTACATTTTTTATTTTTTTATTATTTTGTTTATGTATGTAAATCATTATATGTATACATATTATAGGTATAATATATCTATGTATTATATTTTATTATTTATTTCTAATTTATTTTATATGTTTTTAATAATGTATGTATTTTTAAGATAATTTATATATTATATACAATTATTTAAAGATACAAAAGAGTAAAAATACAATGGATAAAATAATGTGGTATTATATATGCCACGGTACAATGGTACCCCAAAAAATCGACTTTTATATATTAGATATATTCTAAATGAAATCTCTTTATTAGATAGATAATTTAATTTAAAATACAATGAAAGTGAGTTTAATGAATTTTTATTTCTTGTGTGGGATACATTGATCAATGAAGTTTTGTTTGCAGATTTTTCATCAGTGTGTACCATGTGCAATGTGCATGATTTTTAATAGACACTATTTTAGAATTTTCTATATATTATTATGTACATGTTTCATGTTGAAAACATATTTATTTGATGTGTGTACAAGTGTGTACAAAAATGTGTAAAGATATATATAGTGTATTTAGAACCTAGTGTTTCTAGGTTTCTATGTCTTTTTATTTGTATTATTTTTCCCTTATATCTCTTTATCTTATCCTTGTCGACCTAGACAATATTAACTTTATCTCGAGGTTTAGGGTTAGTCAGTATTTATAATACTTCTTTATTTTTCTTTTTTTCTCTTTATTCTTATAATTTGGATTAAAAATAAGTATTAATGTATTATTTACGGAAAACAGTTCGTGAGTTAATTTGTGCTTGTTGTATATATTTACATGTATGCATCAAGTGATTTAAGGACAAAATGAAGGAATAGAGGTGAATAAACAGCCATTCATCAACCATTTTATACATGATGATCTAGGTCTCTAAATCATTTTTTAAGGAGCTTATTTGTGTGTTTGTGAATTTACGTTCCTTGTGCATCACTTTGCATATATACTCATTTTGAAGCATAAAAATATTTGCATAAGCAAATACCATAAAAATTCATGCATCCATTTTGTGTCATATTAGACCCTTGGCCTACATGACATCTTAGAGTAGCAAATTACACATTTTAGGTCCCAAATAAGTAGCCTAATCAGTAGTGTGCCCATGCTCGATCCTGGACTTATCCAAGAGAAATTTAACTGAGTTACTCCTTGTGGAGATTCTCTCTCGGTTCTGATCGACCCATAATTGGTCATATTACAACAAGCCATATTTAGAGTAGCTGAATGTGGATTCATCATAACAGGGAGTGCTTCCAAAGCAAATGCAGCACATGGTGCCAATTAGTTAACCCATTAGCATATCCATACCTAGATACCATCATCGTTCTAGTTTGACACAACATAGTTGGTATAAATTGTATTAAGATGTTTTATTTATCTTTCGACCACCTATGATACTATATATCAGTCACTCAAAAATTTAATAATTTTGGAATATTTTACTTTTCCTAAACATTTATCATATCAAGCAAACAAGTTGCTTTGCATGGAAGTATTGAACTACAATATTATAGTTTCATATTAGGATTTGTCATGAAGAAATAACTCAATAAAAGTTGTTGGTTGTCAAATATTATCTATATATATGAACAATCATCTAATAAGGGTAAATTCTGAATTTTCATGATTTCATTTTATTTATTAACACATTAAAAAAATATCATCAAGATGATCCAATCATCTTCCAACCTATCTCCATTAAATCACATATCTAGTGCAAACCAAGTCGGAATTACGTAAAATAAAGTTGAGCTTTAATATTAACATAATTTAATATGTTTTTAATATATTTTATGATAGAAAAACCTTAGTAAAAAATGTTTAGTTACAAATTTGTATTTCATGCAAAAACAACACACTACGAGAACTTTTCAAATCTAAATCGATGCCCAGTTGTTGCCAACCTTTGGAGAATCTTTTAGGCACATGTTCAGATATTTCAAACATGATTTAGTATCCTAAAATTCATTCAAAGCTGGTCAAAACAATAGCTATATATATATATATATATATATATATATATATAGGGTCATATGTGGCTGCCCCCTAGGGGCAGCCAACATGACTACCCCCGCCTTATTTGGGCAAAATTTTTTATTTTTTTTGAAAAATAACACCATTTACATTCATCCCTATATCCCTCCTATATACCATTCGAATTTCGTCAGAAACAGAGACTCCTACGGCCTCCATCCGGACAGTAATTTTTTAACGGTAACAGGATTTTTTTAAATCGATACCATCGAGATGGAGGCTGTAGGAGTCTCTGTTTCTGACGAAATTCGAATGGCATGTAGGAGGGATATATGGATGAATATACATGGTTTTATTTTTCAAAAAAATAAAAAAACGCCGAAAAATGGGGCGGGGGCAGCCCCATTTTTTCCATATATATATATATATATATGAAAAATAATTTGAAGATCACCTATATGCAAAAAACAATAAGTTGTCATTTATCCAAAAAGCAAAACCTTGTTTTCTTATGATTTTGATTTATCCAAGACCTTTGACCAAGGCTATGATACCACTTGAATGCGAGAGATTATGCCTCATGCATCAACGAAGAGTGGAGATCGAATAGTATCCCAATATAGGTCAACTAGTCATACTAGTTGACGGGGCAACAAAATTAAAAAATGATGAAAGTACATGACATGGGAACAATTCCCATGTCATTTCACCAGGATCACACTTATAATAGGTTTATCTCTTGAAGAATGATCATGATCTGTGAGTCTATAACAGAAGAGATCTCACTTCTGAAGTTCGATCTGACGTAGAGAGCACTTATGGACGCGTGGATGAGACACATACTTCCCATAATCGAAAGTGACAATCCGAATGGAGAACCTCCTGATTTCGTCGTATGAAATCCACCACCATCTTTAAGAGCCTTAGGAACTAGAGAAGACAATGATCTCAAGCAAATAATACAGCAACATGACGACAACACGGCGACGATCGTGTCCCCTCAACTCTAGGGCGGGGGATGGACACACGGGAAGGGAGAGAGAGATGTTGGATGTGTGGCAGAGAGCGAGAGAGTTGTTGCAACAATTGATTCAACTTAATTATTCGAAAGAGAGATAAGGTTAGTCATTTTTTATACAAAATTGAACAGTTAGGATGCACTCATAATTGAATCAATCACTAAGATTATGTTGCAATTTCCAAGATCGAAATAAATCTTTAAATTCTATAACAAATTATCTCAATAAAATAAATCTCCATGTAGAATATTCGGGAAAGATGAGAGACTCCTTCCTAAAGAAGGTGGATGGCCACCATGGTGTCTCCACCATGGTCGTCCACTCCTTATTAAGAGAGGAGTGGCTCTTACTCCTTTTCCTATTTGGTGAGATCTCAATCTCCACAAACTCTTCTACATGTGCAATAATCTATTATTGAAGTATCACTAAAATAATTGCAAATTGTTTTGTAATAATTCCGATTATGTTATTGATAAATATGAATCATATTCTTCCATCTAATATTTAACGTAAATCACATTTACATTTAATTGTACAAATAAATCTAGTTCACACTAACTTATAATTTTTGAATCTTATTCACATTTAAGTCTCTATATGATATTACAGATCACAACCACAATATCCATGATTATTGCGGATAGTGCTATCTACATTATTCTTTTCTATGGTAATTAAATACAATTTAATTATCTTAGAGGCCACTCTACGCATATCCAAATAATGTGAATCACATCCATATTATTTATGATAATTAAAATCTAATTTCATAACCAAATTTTCAATGCTCAGATATTGTCAATAATTGAACTATTCTTGAACTATTTCAATAACAATGTACCTTCTCAGCGGATACTTGGAGATAAGGACATGGCATTTATATATTCCATGTATAGTGACTTGTATATTAAGATATAAACTTATATCTATATCTAGAAGACCTCTCAGAGATGTCTGATCAAGTCAGTCATAATATCCAATCATCTCATTATATCTGAATCATATTCAAATCAGTGACCAACATTTGAACTAAGATTAAATAACTAGTCAACTGAGTGGTGTAACTAAAATCCAAACATGTTTCATCACTCCCTTGGAATGGAAAGCGATATGCTTATACAATCGATTAAGATCACATCACCCTCAAGTATTCACATAACCCATGCATCCTACATACTTGAAGACCTAAACAAACTTGAAGTTCTGATCATATTTGAACTGTCTTCATTAGGGTTTAATCATTAAGCTTCTCATTAAATCAATGTGAGTTTTTATCGAACATATGCTTTCCAAAAACATACAGCATATCTACAAATCACGTCAAGCTTCCAAAGCAAGATGACCACCGATGAAATTTGATTGGTCTCAATTCTCATGAATGAGCTCTTATCTTATGATTCAGTAGTGAACATGTATGATCCCTTTGAGAGATATTATTAATCATTTGCCCTTGTATGCACACTAGCTCAGCGATGTATATATCTCGATTAGGTAAACAATCTAATTGTCTACATCCTCCGATATATAATAATGTAATTATCTCCAATCAGAGAATGCATGTCTATATTGTGACAACATACAACATAGACTTTGATATCTTGATCTCACTAAGTCAACTCTTTGACTTAACTTATCTGACACCTCTAAATCTCTATTCATATGCAATGGACCTACATCAAGAGGTCGGTCGGATTAAAGATTGTCATCTTCTTCTCATGCTGGAGATCATGTCTCGACAATCATTTGAGAGTGTTAAGTTAGGTCTTCATTCCAGCTCTTTAGATATCATCTCTGAACCGGCCTCTATGATCCAACCATTAGATTAACAATTGTATGACTATCAAGACGATCATGGTACATAATCCTAATTGTACTAAGGGATCTTATAAGTGCATGCATTCATTAATCTTAGATAGAGAGCGAAAATCGATAACTTTTATTAATATATAAAATTACATTAACATTTATTGTAGAAATGATTTGCTCTGGGACAACATGTCCAACACCATTTGTGACATGTCATGCTGACAAGATATAGTACATGGTAGGATGAGAAAACATGCATTATGGAAACCGTTGTAGAAGATGAAGGGACTCCAAGGTAGTCGAAGAGTCGAGGCTTGTAAAGAGAGTCGCCTTGGAACATGAAAGGTCTATGTGGGAAGATGTAGAGTCTTGTATTGATTATACATATAATGATGGTGTCTCCTTGTATTCTCGAGGCCTATGTTTATAGTTAGGGGTGGTGGATGATTCTTCCCCATCCACTCCAAGGAAAGTCTCTTGCATATAAGAAGAGAAGTTCTAGTGCATATCCTTGTGTTCCTTGGGTGCTTGAGTGTTTGCGTATTTGAAATGTTCAAGTGATGTGGATATTTGATGTGTTGGTATATGTCCATGCGCATAAGAGAAGGCCGGTTAGCTTTCAATGAGCTAACTTCATACAAATTAGAAGAATCAAAATGGACATTAAGATTTTGACCCTTTGGGCTTCTCAACGGGACCCCTTTATAGGGGTCTAAGAGGTCACCTTGGAACGGAAGGTGCTTGTGTCCAAGCTCGATTCTATAGATCCAGTTTCAGGCTTAATCATCCTCGTCCTCCACCAAAGGTACAGTTTTTCTTGAGCATATGACCAGTCATTTTTGTATATATTCGGTAAAATTTATAATACGAATCTTGAGGAAGACAAAGGTTACCTCCATCGTTTCCTACAGTTAAAGGCAAGGTCACTTCCAGAGAGAGTGTAACAACATGCTGAATGAACCTTGTTGCCAATACAAATGACACTTTTCTTTATCTTTACATTATTTTTTCTCCTCACAGAAATGTCAGTCCAAAAAGAAAGAATCACAAGACGGAGAACAAAGATATACCAAACGTTTGAGTTGGTCTACTCGCGATGATCATCCCCCTCCTCCCAGAGGAGAGAGGGTGCATTGCAAAATCCCATCTACGGCAACTTTTGATTTATACGAGCACCCTTTCCCGTTCTTTCTTACCTACAGCTTGCTAACGCCAAGCAATATCCGGACATCCTCCCCAACTTCTCTATTTCCTTCATATTTTTATCTCAGATATTCTAGAAACATATTCCCAAAAGAGCAGCTTGGACCCGTCAACGAGGCCTCTTCTTGTGCCAAACCTTTGCTCTCTCTTTTGCCCACCATAGTGCTACTCCTTAGCCACCCTTGAAACGAGTGCTCCATCAAAAACTCCCCCGTTGCCATAGCCCCCCCCCCCCCCCCCACTCCTCGAACCTCCCAATTCCTTGTTTTCCCCTTTCTTCTTTCTGATAACCAGAACCTGAATTGGCATATGATGTAGGTGTCCTTCCATTTGTTTGTACAAGTTGGTTATTTCCCTGCTTGGTTGGAATACTAGTCCATATACTCTAAATACTTTATGAATATTTGAAAAATTGCAGACAGGGAAAGAGATACCTGCAAAATCTCTGATTACTGCCTATAATAACCTGCAAACCCCCACCTGTGCTGCTTTTGTTTATTCGTCCCCTTTTCCTTCACAATCCTTCCTCTGTCTCCTGCTGTCACAACCATACACACGCAGAGATTAAAGACCCTCCCTTTAAATCTCCTTCATTGTATTCTTTCCCGTCTTTCATGACCTCCCATCCATCTCTTCCTTGGCACCACAATCACTCCAAGACCGGTCTTTTTGCATGTCATCATAGAGGTACGCATTGCGGCTATGCATTATGTTGATTTTATTCAATTGTGTATCAGTCATCTCACGTTTTGGAGCATCTTTCCATCATGTATCGTGTTTTCTTTCTCCTCTCCATGTCATTTTTGCTGAAGTTGATGAAAGTGAAAACCATGTTGATCCAATCATATTAATGATCCATCTATCCATTTTGTTTTCGTTCACTCTCTGGGCAGCCAAAGTATCCACATTGTCTTTGAAAATTTATCTATGACCAGCAACCACCCGATAACATCGAACATCAGATCTTAGACAGGAGAAAAAAAAAGGGTCTTCAAGTCCATTTATGTGCTTGTGTTTGTGAGGATTCATGTTTTCCATTTCCATAACGAGAAGGCAACAGATTGTTAGTGCTTGATTGCGATTTCCTGACTGTGTTTGCTTTTTCTCGCTGTTTTGGGATAGTTTATGCACAAGTTATAGTGTACATCATCGTTAGCAAACTTCCTTCTATTTTCTCCAATTGCAAGCTTGTACCATTATATGACGCAAAATTTTATGATATGTTCTGGATCTAACCAAGACATCGCATTTGCTTGTCTTTACCTTGGTATCTTTTTACTTTTTGGCCTGTAGCCCCTTTTCAGTGTACGTATCTGTTGTGCAGGCAGTAGAGTTCAAGGTTGAGATGGTAGCCATACATGAAAAGAGACTGAGGAAATGCTTATGTAAAATTAGAGGTACCGTCCCTCTCTATCTTCTTTTCCAGGGGCGGATATCAAGGATTTGACCGGACTTAGATTACGTATATGGGAGTCGAATTATACGTTGCCCATTTAAAACCTGTAGAAATATGTACCATTTTATGATTTTATGGGCCATGTTGGAAGGTCTGTACATTCATTACAACGAGATAAAGGAGGAGCTGACAACGTTCTAACTTGTTACCAATTTTTTTGCTTGAAAATTTTGAAGTTTATCAACCTTCGCAGTTTTTTTTAAAAAATCAACTACATTTATAGCCCCATCATTCGTGGATTCCATGAACAAAACAAATAACGAGTATTTGACGTCTTGGGTCTAGGGTCCCGGTCAATAGTTTGATGAACGATGAAAGAGATTTACTCTTTATTTGTGTTCACTTAGGCCTCGAGATAATGCGGGATGAAAAGATTATAGATATAAGCATAATAGATTATGAAATCATTATTGTTTTCATTTTATCTCTAAATAAAACTCACTTAACTGATAAGAGAACATTATCATGGAAAAACTAAAGATTTTATATTAATAATATTAAGTGTTTAATGGGACTACACCTAGTTGAGCAACTTGGCTGCCCCACTTTATTTATTTATTGTTTATTAAGGTATTTTCTGAGAATACCTGAAAGTATTTAGATCACTATATTACTCCCAAGTAGACTCCCCTCTAATATCAAAGGTAAAAGTTCGAGGTCATAAACGGAAGTTGACGAAGCAACAAAATCTGTGAACAACATTAGTTCGGTTACATGCTTACATGTCCCCCCTTCTTTTTTTCTTTGCGAAGTCCGAGTCAAAATTTCAAATTTATGAATGGAAAGTATATGCTTTCGCATGCTTTTACATCAAATTTCATCTTAATCCGATACATGTAATTCATTTATGTTAAGCAATCAATATCAATCGGACTTTTAACTATTTTAACTGTGGTTGGATCGTGATTGCTTAAGGTAAGCCACTATAGGTATTGTATCAATGTCAAATTTGGTATTCAAACAATGAAATACTTGTTTCAATCTATTAAATTGAAATTATGATTTGGATTTGGCGAAAAAAATAGACACACCGCCCTCCGTTGCGTTCAGGAACAGCTGAGTATCTTCTTCGATACATGTAATATTAAAAAATACCCTTTTTTATTGATTTGGGTGGAAAAGTTGCCGGAGACAAGATTTCACCTTCAGGCCCTTAAGAAGAGGATACCTAATCTATGTGATCTCACCGTTCATTTACTTGCGGGACTTCCTGATTGTTCCACATTCGTCTGCGGGACATATTCCGAAGTGGAGGCATCCCTGTAGTAATCGGATGAACTGCTCTGTAAACAAGAAAAAGTAAAAATCCAAACTTTCAGTGTAATTCGAAGGTTAAATAGCGTCCAAATCGAGCAATGAGAGCCCCATGACTGTTCATGGTTTTTGATGAACTGAATTAAGCTCTTTTGATCTGATGGTTTCAGGAATTGAGAAGGTAGAAGTGGAGGTGAGCACGCAGAAGGTTACAGTGACGGGGTACGTCCATAAGAACAAGATACTCAAAGCCATGAGAAGGGGGGGATTGAAGGTAGATTTCTGGTCTGCGCAGAATGAGATACTCATCAATGCTTATGCAAGTGGGGGTTATGGAAGCCTCAGGATCCACAATTTTAGCTTCTTTTGAGATGGGGAGAAAAAGATGAAACGGGACAGTTGGAACCGTGGATGTAATATAAAACAAGAACTGGTGTTGGAAAGTAGTGTGTGTGTGCGCGCGCGCGTGTGAAGGTGCAAGAGCTGATATATAAAGTTAATCCGTGTGTTAAATATTATTTTCTTCATTTATTCTCTTAAATAGTATAAATTGAAAGGATTCTAGAAGGGCGAATTTGTTGTTGCTTTGATTGCAAGGTTGGAGTTGAGAATTATAATTTCCATTTCGCAAGTTAACATATTTGGTAATTCTTCAACCGAGGTGAGACTGAGGGATCATAACGATTGGTTTTGGAGGGCTTGCAGTACCAACAAGTCCGGTCCGACAATCGTTGTATCGGCAACTCTCGCGATACTCGGATATCAATCAACATATCAACAATAATCAAAATCCACGGATGTGTATGAGTAAAAAGATCATGCATGTGTGAGTGATGAAATTTATTTAACTCTACATGAAATGTGTATAAAGCAAGCAGGTAGAGTATCGTCCACGAAAGCAAACAGAGATATATCACAAATTGAAACCCAACTCAGAGAATTAAGAACAGTTATTGGGTTTGCATCCTATTACGTTTTATGTATTTTTGTAGGTTTTTATTTTTTTTATTTTATTTTTAATTTATAAAATAAAAATATATTGAATCTTATATACATGTATAGTGCACAATGAGGGTCTCAAAAGTCAACTTGTGCATCTTAACTCCAAATTAAATGAAACTACCTTTATTAAATAGATAATTTAATTTTATGAATAATAAAGTGAGTTTGGTAAAGTTTGAGTCTATATGGAGAAGATATAGGCACGAGATGTTTTCTTTGCGACTTTTTATTCCATGTGTCCAGGGCACATTGTGCATTATTTTTTAGTGAAATAAAATTTGTATTTTTTCTTTATTTTTTATGTACAATGTTCATGTCCAAAATTTATTGATTTGAGGAGTAAAAATATACAAATAACATAGGTCTGAAAATGTTTATATTGGTAAAATTAATTGGGGTTTTAATACTCATTTGTATGTGATTTCTCTACACTATCTCCCTCTACATTATTCATTGTCGACCAAGTCAAGGTTTGACTTGGTCTCAAGGGTTAGGGTCAGTCAGTGTCTATGATACCTCCTTTACTTCTATTTCCTTTTACTTATTCCTTCTTTTTATGGTTTAAATACATGTATTGATATACACTATATAGATGAATACGCAAATGTTAATTCATGTGTGTTATTGATATTTACATGCATTTTTCTAGGGATTGAAGCCTAAAATGAATTAATAAATGCATATGAATGGAAGTTCATCACTCCCCTCTACTTGACTTTGCTAGTCCCTAGCAAACACTTATGATTAATAAGTGCATGAAAGAAAAGAAAAGAAAGAACTTAGGATGATAATAATTTTTAAACTTATCTTCATAAAATCAAAGTTTCGAGCACATTGAGACCTTTGGATTATCAATTTGTCAGAACCTTAGCGGGAATAGGATTTAAAACTTAAGATCCCTTAAGAACCATAATCCTATGTTCGGTTCTCCTCAATAGCCAGATCGGAAGAAATCGTTTCATACGCGAGCCCTTATGACTTTGAATCTTTCTTGTACAGTGTTAGTGATATGTAGCTCCTCTCGATGGAAACGGTAAAGAGACAATCTTCTCCAACATGATAATACTAATTCCTCAATCGAACAATTCTTTCCTCGAGAAGCGATGTTGGCACATGATTCTCGAGGATTGATAATTAATAATGGATATGAAAGTGTCGTTGCTATCCCCAAAAATCATGTGATAAACAAACAATTTATTATTTTATCTTTTCTCACTACAAATAATTACAGAAAATAATGTGGAGCAAGAGAAATTTATGCTACTTATTTACCTGTATAGAGGGCAGGATCGAACTCACAGAGGCTACAATTCCCGAGGATTATTCAAAAAATCGATGAAAATCAATAAAGAGAAAAGGCAGGAATCTCATAGGCCAACTATCCTCAGTTTTTGTGGATTTTTTTAAATTTTTTAAATTTTTATAATTTTTTAGTTCTATTTTTTTATTTTCAATTTTTAGTGATTTTAGTTTTACAATTTTTTTAAATTTAAAAAAAGAACAATATGTACAAGACAAGAACTACGCACACCAAACTATTTTTGTATTTTTCAATTATATCATAAATGATCACAAAAATCTAGATAAAATATTTTTGAGTTTTAAAGAAGTCAAAATATTTTTGAAAATTTTTGTAGAATTTTTAGATGGTTTTTATTTTTCTAAAAATCAAACAGTGGCAAAAATGAGAAACAATCCACAACCGAAAGTAATTTGCAACTTAAAAATATTTTGTTGCCCAAAACTCCTAAAAATTGATTGTTATGATGAAATATATGCAAATATCTACAAACAAGAATCGAAATGACAAATTTCAGATTTTTTATGATTTTTTAAAGATTTTTGTATTTTTCAATATTTTGGGTTTTATAAATAGGTAATGCACGAAATTTGCACAGAAATTAAAGATAATGAAATAAAACTAATCTATTTTTTGGATTTTTTTAAGCAATATTCAATTTTTATGGATTTTTAGAATTTCAGAAAGAGAAAAATGACATATTTTTTATTTTTAAATAAGATCAAATAAAATCAAAATGCAATGAAATTTATACACAATAAATAGGAACACAGAACGAATATTCACAAATTTTTGCAGAATTTTTAGAACACGAAGGACTTTTATTTCAATGAAAAGAGCAAGGAAAATTTCAGTCTGGAAATTTTGGGTCTGAAACGTAATTACACAAAGTTTCATAAACAACATTAACAAAGAATAAATAAGTGTAATAGATTGCAATTTACCTAATGAAAAAGCGTGCGTTGCACGTGCTTTGAACAGACGGGCTCTTCTTTGCAATTGTTGGAATCTCCAAGTGAAACATGCAATTTACTCTGAATATTTTATTAATCGAAGTAGAGTTTCTTCAATCTCAACCAGATGCAAAGGGCGTTGGCTGTCGCCCCTCCTTCTTGTGTCACGCCGCAGGTGGTGGTGGGCTCGGCGGAGGGCTGCGACTTCGACGGGAAGATGGCAGCGGTGTTGGGAAGCGGAGGGAAATGGTGGAGCGCGCAGATGGTGGACTCCTCGCGTGGGGAAGTTGTTCGTTGGGGGCTAGTGAATAGCAGTGTCGCGGATGGTGGTTGCGGGTTCTCTCCCTCGGTGGAGAGCGACTGTGGAGGTTAATGGCGGGAGGTCTACTCCTGCAGATGAAGATGGGAGCCCGGACGGCAGGGCTCATGCAAAGATGGGGTTGCACAGTTGCGAGAAAAAGAGGTGGCTGTTCGTGGAGGTGAAGGCGCGGGCCTTGCACGGAGACGGGCGGCGAACTGGTGGTTGGCGGCGGGCACCGCCGGTGGCTGGAGGGCAGTGCCTATTGCTTGTTCTTTTTTTGTTTTCTTAATGTAAACAATAACAAAAACTTTTTTTAATTTTTTTTCTAAATCTGAAGTAGAGAAATTAAAAATAGAAATAAAATATTTTTATTTTTATTTTTTAGATGATCCTGCAAAATAAATGTTTGAGAGAAAGAAAAAAATATTTTTTGAAATTTTTTTATTTATATAAAAATTAGGACGCAGGAATGATGACTCGATCCCAAAAATCAAAACGGATGCATGAGTGGGGATCCAACGAAAAATTAATGGATGGATCCAGATCTCTGGCACCGTAAGCGGTAGGAGTTGTGAGATCGTGGAAGGTAGAAAAGAATGCGACAATATCAAGAAAATGGGATGTAAAATTTGGATCAGACGAATCAAAATCATGATGGAATCTAAGAACTAAAAAAATGACAATGAAATAAGGAGCGAAAAATAAAACTAAGGTCAACCTAGATGAAAAACGGGAAGAAAATGATGGATCTCACCTTAGGAGCGGAATAGACCTTGATCACCTCGACGAAGGCCGACTTGCTATCGCCGGATGGCTCAGAGGTTAGGCACCCTTCTGCAACAAGAAGACTCTCAGAGATCGGGCTCATCTAACCAAAGATTGATCAAGTTGAAAAGATGGAGAAGGACCTTATTACTAAATAAAATGGATTGACAATTGATTTTTTAAAAAAATGGATGAAGATAAGAGATAAGAGAGAAGATCACTCAAAATGAGATAAAGTAAAAAGATAAATATTTACAAAAATTAAATATTTTTTGTATTTTTATCACTTTATTTTTTGGAAAATTAAATGTTAATTTTTTCTTTTTTTGTGATAGTTAGTTAAGAAAATTAATTATATACATATTCTATATACAAATATGACATTATCTACATGAGTGAATAAGCAGAGTTGTTTTTTATTTAATTTTTTATTTTCAATATTTAGTAAAAATATTCACAAATATTTAAAAATATAATATGTACAAATAAATGGTAAAATTACACAAACCACCCCCAGAAAATTGACTTTTCAACCGTAACTCCAAAAAATATGAAATCACAATCATTTTAAAAATAAGTTAATTTAGAATACATTGGAAGTGAGTTTGGTTCAATCTGAGTTCATATGGAGCCGGAAGTAATCTTTCAGTTATTGCTTAACGGCTTTTTCCGGATGTGGTTACTTTTATTATATACATGATTTCTTTGAGCAATTATTTTTATTATTTACCCACGTTTTTATTTACAATTTTTTTGAAAATTATTTTATTTAATGTCAATTTATATACAAATTAAATAGTGTTAGTTTTCTACAAATTTACATAATAAGTGAGAAGTATCTATAAAACACACATTTTTTTGGATTTTCTGATTAAGGACCATATCTCCCCCTACTTTATTCCGGGTCGATCAGGTCAAGTCTTGACCTTCTCTCGGGGTTTGCGTCAGCATGTATCTATTACATATATACAATCTTCTTTTCTTTTCTTTTCTTTATTTTTCCTTTCTTTCTTTATTTTTTTATTTTAGGTTAAAATAATATACAAATACAATATTTACACACATATGCAAGCTAGTAAGAATATGAAGTTAGTATTATGTACAGATGTTCTATGAGGGATTTTAATATATAATAAATGAATAAAGATCGCGAATCACATATTCATTATCCCCCTATACTTTACCTTTGCTAGTCCCTTAGCAAACAACTATTTGAAAGAATAAGTAAATAAAAGAAAAAAGGAAGGAAAAATAAAAAAATTAGGACAACATTGAGTATTAAACTTTTCTTCAAAAATTTGTAGTTTGGAGCTCTATCAGACCTTTGGATTATTAGTGTGTCAGAACCTTAATGGGATATGGATTTAAAACCTAACATCCTCTTAGTTCCATAAGACTCCTATTCAGGTCACCTCAACAGTCAGGTTAGAACAAGTCTACATACACAAATTCTTGTGACTATGAATCTTTTCTTGTACGGTGTAAGTGAGATATAGCTCACCATCTCAAAAGTTGCAAAGAAACATCCTCCCTCAACAGGTTAACTCGAGTTCCCCTGTCTTGCAATTCTTTCCTCGAGGAGCGGAGATATTCCCTTCAAAGTTTAAGTACAACCAGCTCAAGAAGAGGGGATCGAGAAAAGAATGGATGGTAACCAATGTAGCTACCTATCCTTGGATGCATGATTTGCGTAGCCAAGTCATCCGCTGCTAGTTTACAAAAAAATTGTCTTTGAAGCTCTTATTATTATTTTTATCCTTGTATATACACTCCGGCAGGAATTTTACTTTTCAATCAGGTCTGTCCAATTTTGGAGATTTTGCATTTTTCCATACTCTTTTTTCTTAAAGTATATAAAGGTGCAACAAGTACATAAGGAGTTTTTCCTCCTGAGTCAGTAGACTATCCCTCTTTTGAAGCATTATTGCAATCCCAAAGCATTCTGTCTTTAGACCTCAGCATCGCTAGACCAAGTTGAGATGCACTTCCTTCCCTAGAGGAAGATGAGAGGGTCTGCCTAGATGTACTACCCTCGTATGCTACCCCAAGCTAAAAGATTCTGCCTCCTCACTACCTCCTCCATGAAGAGCTCCATGTAGAGTGCTTTGCCCAAGATAAGCCACGATCTTAACGAATCATGCTTCTATTGTTAAATATTCTACTTAGACTACTCAAGATGACATTTGAACGTGGTCTTACGGACTCAAAGAATTAAGTCACTAGTACATGAAAAGTCTTAACTCCATTTCATATAAGGTTCCTTTGAAATTAAGTGGATTAAGGTCCAACTAAGATTTATTCTTCAATTTTATTCCAGACTTAGTCTAAATGTCAATACTATCCTAAAAAATGCACATGCAATCAAATGTAAACAATGCTACGAAAGCATTTTTTTAAATGATGCACATGTGAAAAGAACAAATTTTTTTTGAAATAATTTTCTCATTTTGAACTTTTTATGGATTTTTGGAGAAAAATGTAGAAGTGAAAGAAATAATTTTTTTGCAAATTTTTATAGGCTTTTTGGTTTTGTAATTTTTAGGTTTTTTTTGTCTGGGTTAATAGAATATATACTAGTATATACACGATTTTTTTGTTTATTTTTTTGTTTGTTTTTTTGCTTTTGTCTTACACACGTGGATTTTACAAAATTATCTACATATCCCCCAAAATAATTATCTTAAAAGTACGAGTTATGTCTAAAGTATATATACACTATATAAGACACCCCCTATACTTAGCTCGAACTATGTCCTCATAGTGACCAGAGAGTTACAAAGGAAGCCATAACTCGTGCTAAGTATAGAAAAGTGAAAAGACTCCTATGCTACAACAACTCAAAGAAAAGCTAAAAAGAAGAGAAGTTGGTGATCTCCCCTATACTTAGGATCAAGTAATCCTATGTATAGTAGAGTATATAAAAGGGAAAACCGATGAAGAGAATATACAAACTAAATGGAAGATACAAAAAAAATGATATGTACAACATCCACCCCATACTTAGGGTAGAGTATCCCTAAGTATAGGTAACAACAAGAGTGATGAACATGACAAATATGAACAACACAAATCCTTCACCCCCATGTACTTAGGATAAAGCAAATTCTAAGTATAGCATATATACATACAGAAAAGTTGTGAATGATAAAACAAGAGAAGAAAGAGTGAAACGAAAGGATATACAAGAGGAGTGGATGTACAAAGGTCAAGAATGTCGAAAGCGAACCTTCTTGCGCGATCACTAAGGAATGGATCTGACAAGGTGTAGGTTGATGTTGGGATCGTCATTAGACATAAACTGAGTAGGATCGACCAAGAATGTATCCTCAGAGGTTTCAGATTGTGCAAGCCTAAATCGGTCAATGAAAGTAGTGTGGACATGTATGGCCTGAGAAGTCTTGTAATATCAAAGTAAAAAGGCTCGAATTCATTATCCGAAAAAGTAAGATCAATTCCAGCCTGGCGAGCCTATATTAGATTATCATCTTTATCAAAAGGTCCGAATTCATTTATAAAAGCAATCAAATCAAATTCGATCTTATCAATCTCATCTAAATCATGGTGAGTAGGAATGGACTCGTCAGTGAAAGTAGTCAAATCATGTCCGCCCTGTCTAGTCTCAGGATCTTCCTTCTGCTCTAGGGTGTTTATCGTGTAAACCCCACATATGTCATCAATGCATCGCCATGTACTAGAAGAGGGAACTCCAAGTCTATGCTTTCCAAGTCTTCCTACTTGAAGAGAAATTCTTGAGTCTCAGTATCATCCATCATACAACAAAAATCTATGATAGTATCATCATGGTCAAAGACCTTGGGGTTGACTAACACAGGCACACTCTCATGTGATGCAGGTCTCTGGCCAATAATGGGTGTAGTGATCAACACATCACTCCCTACATCAGAACGGTCCTAATCCATAATCAATAACGGCTCTCGCAGATGCGAGGAAAGGTCGTCCCAGGATGATTGAGGGTTCTCCACAAATGTGGAGGTCTCCATGGTTAGTATGACAAAATCATAAGTGAATTTCATGCCCTTAATAAGAATGAGAACATTTTCTAGAATACCCTTCTACCTCTTAATAGATCCATCAACAAATTGATTTATCGTACTAATTTTCTAGAGAGGCCCAATATAAAGAGACTGTACCATAAAAAGGGTATTATATTGATTAAAGAATCGTCGTCAAGGAGAGTATTGTCACAAGAATATTCAGATATGGAGCAACTCACAAGAGATGTGATAGTGTTCCCTTTTCTTAAAATGTTGTCGATGAGAGATGGCGTAGGCAAGGGCCATGGTCAAGATGTGACGCTCAGATCTTCTCCTTCACTTTCTCTTCTTGTGTTGAGGAGTAGATAAATCTGTCATGGTCTGTTAAGTGGGGCTTTAATGATCTCTTGAATAGTGGCCAAAACTTCAGGTTCAGTTAACATTTTTTTTGAATTTTTGGAACTCCTCCATACAAGGGAGGAGATCAGAATCAACATATACACGAGGATTGCCAAGAGCAGTCTGTACAGTGGCGTCCTCAGGGTCAAGGTTGGGACATGATATGAATAGATGTGTGGGTAAATGATCAGGCATTTGAGACCTCTCCTCACAAAATGAATCAACAATGTGTCTCCTGAATTCTTTTTGGATTTTTGAAATTTTCTCATTTTTTGTCTTTTAGGCGATTTCAAGCTCCCATGATTATCCTCAAGTGAATACATATCCTTAAATAGTGGAGCAGCATTCTGGCTCTTATTGATGTTAAATAAATTGGTAATCATTGAATTCATATGCTCCATCATCTGGTTCAAGGTCTCAAGTATGGACAACATGAAAGATGCCTCCAAAATCCTTGGATCAGGTGAGTGTGATAAGGGTGGGTGAGAATCAAAGTCCTCCGACTCCTCAAATAGAGGGTTAGGCGGATATGCACTAAAATAAGGAGGAAAGTCCTCCTGGAAAAAGGAAGGTGGATTGATTGGAAGGTACAAGGGATCCATGAAGATCAGATTAAAATAACTCCAGTCGACCATCTTTGAAACAAGAGAAAATGATTGGGAGAGCACGAGGGTCATGTCAAGAATGAAAAGAAAAAAGGCACAAATACGCGGAAGGATCGAGTATGCACACCAGCAATCAAACACAATACAAACCCCCAGTTCACCAACTCAACTCAGTGTGAAGACCATGAAAGCTCGGTCTCTTATCTTGTCAATTTTAGAGTTAGGTTATCAAACATAAAGTTGTACAAACACTTACGTTGAATTACGAGATTTGGGCACTAACCTTAATGTGTACGCGAGCAAGCTAAAATGAATACAATGAGGGGGTTACTCTCCCCCAAAACAATGATTTTTCCTTATGTTTATTTTAAGGTCGAGTTTTCTTTAGCAATTCAAAATTTTAGGCAGTTGTCACTTAATTTAAATGTTTTCAATGAATCCCCTACCTAATGTCCAATTTTTCTTTTTAACTTATGTGAATGAAAACAAGGAAGGATATCGGAAATGCTAATGCATGATTAAAAACAATGATGCATGCAAGGCTTAGAGATGTGTACCTTGTCGCCAATACTCTACATGCAAAATAATCCACGCAGAATTTAAATATGGAAAAGTAAACTATCCTAAATGATGCAAGTGAACCGTCCTAGTTGATAGCTTCTATTAATGGGAAAGAACAAGTTAATTTAACTAAGTCCAAATTACACTCTATTCTATAGGCACCAAAATTGTTGTTTAGGGTGTTTGGACCTAATTAATTTCCTTACTCAAGTAAATTAATTAAAGCAATCAAGAGGTAGCTCACGAAATCTGTGTGAAACAAAGAAAAATAAGGCGATGAAAACAAATCCGGTGAGGTCCCCCAAGTGCACTGGCACTTGGTGAAACAGACCCCACAACAAATGAATGTCCTTTTTACAAGTGTCCAAATGCTAAATAAATGATAAAACTATCTATGCTCCAAAGGATGCTCTCTCTTAAAATCTCCTTCTTCCTCCTCCTGCGTTCTCTTATGACTTCGAGATGAATCAAGCCACCTCTGCTTCGCTTGGGTGCTTCGGCTCTCCTAAGATCGCCTCCTTCGCTCTGCGTGCCCTCGCAAGAAAAAAATATGTAAGAAACACAATTATAAAAATATGAGCAACAATAATGAAATGAATGTAGAAGATATAAACAATGGAGTGAATGGAAAAATGTAAATAAATATTTACAACAAAGAATAGCAGGTCAAAAAAGAAACCTAACTACCTTCGCCATGGCTCTCAAGCAACGATGCCATTTTGTTAGCACATGATTCTCGAGGATTGATAATTAATAATGGATATGAAAGTGTTGTTGCTATCCCCAAAAATCTCGCAACAAACAAACATTTTATTATTATTTTCTTTTCTCAGTGCAAAATAATTTCAGAAAATTATGTAGAATAAGAGAAAAATTTGCTAACTATATACCTGTATAGTGGATAGGGTCGAACTCAGGGATGCTACAATTCCCGACGGTTGATCAAAAAAATCGATGAAAATCAATTAAGAGAAAATGCATGAATCTCATAGGCAAAGTATCATCAATTTTTGTGGATTTTCCCTATTTTTTATTTCTATTTTTTATTTTCCGATTTTTAAATTTTTAGTGATTTTAGTTTTTCATTTTTTTAATTTCAAATAACAAACAATATGTACAAGAAAAGAACTACGCACACACAAATATTTTTATATTTTTCAATTATATCAAAAAAGATCAGAAAATCCAGAGAAAATATTTTTGAATTTTAAATACTTTAAAATATTTTAGGGAATTTTTGTAAAATTTTCAGATGTTTTTGTATTTTTTAAAAATCAAACAGTGGAAAAAATGAGAAACGGTGCACAACCGGGAGTAATTTGCAACTTAAAAATATTTGAGGTGCCCAAAACACCTGACAATTAGTTTTATGATGAAATATATACAAATATCTACCACAGGAACTAAAATCACAATTTTTAGATTTTTGTGGATTTTTTATTTTAAAAATATTTTAAGCATTTTTCATTTTTTGGGTTTTTATAAAGATTTAATGCACGAAATTTACACATAAATTAAAAGAAAATGAAATAAAACTAATCCAAGTTTTTCTGATTTTTTAAAGCAATATTCAAAATTTTATGGATTTTTGAATTTTAGAAAGAGAAAAATGACACGTTTTTGATTTTTCAATAATATCAAATAAAATTAAACTGTAATGAAATTTATATAAGATATAGAGGAACACCGAACGAATATTCACAAATTTTTGCAGAAATTTTAGAACATGAAAGACTTTTATTTCAATGAAAAGAGCAAGGAAAATTTAAATCTGGAAATTCAGGGACTGAAATTTAATTACACAAAGTTTCATAACCAACATTAATAAAGAATAAATAAGAGGAATAGAGTGCAATTTACCAAGGAAAAGCGTGCGCTAAACGTTCTTTGAACAAACGGGGTCTTCTTTGCAATTATTGGAATCTCCATGGGGAAAGGTGCAATTTGTTCAGAATATTTTATTAATCCTCGTAGGGTTTCTTCATTCTCAAGCAGATGCATAGGGGCGTTGGCCGCCGCCTCTCCTTCTCGTGCCTCTTGCCGCAGGCGGTGGCGGCTTGGCGGAGGGTTGCGACTTCGACAGGAAGATGGCGGCGATGCTGGGAAACAGAGGGAAACGGTGGAGCGCGCGACTGCTGGCCTCCCCGTACGGGGTAGTTGATTGTTGGGGCAGCTGAATAGCGACAGTGCGGATGGCGGTTGCGGTTTCTCACCTGTGGCGGAGAGCGATCGTGGAGGTAGATGGCTAGCAGCCCGCTTTTGCAGATGAAGATGGGAGAGCGGACGGCGGGGCTGACACAAATCTGGGGTTGCGCAGTTGCAGGTAAAAGAGGCTACTGGTCGCGTAGGTGAAGGCGCGTGCCTTGTGTAGAGACGGGCGACGAACTGGTGGCTGGCAGCGGGCACTGCCGGCGGCTGGGAGGGCGTTACGTGCTGCTTGTTCTTTTTTTGTTTTTTTAAATGTAATTAGTAATATAAAAACTTTTATTATTTTTTTGCAAATCTAAAAACAAAAACTAAAATGATTATTTTTATTTTTATTTTTATTTTAGTTTATTTTTTAGATGATCCTCTAAAACAAATGTTAGAGAGAAGGATCTTTTTTTTGAATTTTGTTATTTATATACAAATTAGGACGCAAGCATGATGACTCGATCCCAGAAATAAAAACATATGCATGAGCGTGGATCCAACAAATAATGAATGGATGGATCCGGATATCTGGCCACTGCATGCAGTCGGAGTCGGGATATCGTGGAACATAGAAAAGTACGCGATAGGATCAAGGAAATGGGAAGAAAAATTTGGATCAGGCGAATCAAAATCGTGATGGAATCTAAGGACTAAAAAAATATGATGAAATAAAGAGAGAAAAATTAAACTAAGGTTAATCTAAATGAAAAACGAGAAGTAAATGATGGATCTCACCTTATGAGTGGAAAAGACCTTGATCACCTCGGCGAAGGCCGTCTCGCTACCATCGGACGACTCGGAGGCTAGGCACCCTTCTGTAACAAGAAAACTCTCGGAGATCGGGCTTCTCTCACCAACGATTGATCAAGTTGAAAAGATAGAGAAGGAGCCTTGTTAATTGATAGATTCGACTGACAATTGAATTTTTTTTGAATGTTTGGATGAAGATAAGAGATGAGAGAGAAGAGCATTTGTAATGAGATAAAGTAGAATGTTAAAAATTTACAAAAATTAATTATTTTTTTTGCATTTCGTTACTTTATTTATTGGAAAATTAAATGCTAAATTTTTTACTTAGTTAAGAAAATTAACTATATATATGTATGTTATATACAAATATGACATTATCAACATGGGTAAATAAGCAGATTAGTTTTTTTATTTATTTTTTTCTATTTTCACTAATTAGATTAATATTCATAAATAACCCACTTAATGGTCTAGTGGTAGTACAGAGTGTCTACCACACAAAAGACCAGGGTTCAAATCCCACTATTGTAGTGGTTGCGTTAGGTAGTTGACGGCCAGCGTAAAAAATAGTCAAATCTTTCAACATGAAATTGAGCAAGAATCCATGTAGCCGACCCTACTTATAGTGGGAGAAGGCTTAGTACATTTACATTTATTTAGTATAATATTTATAAATATTTACAAATACAATATATATATATATAAATAAATGACAAAATTGCACAAACCACCTCAGAAATCAATTTTTCAATCGTAACTCCAAAAATTATGAAATCATAGTCATCTTAAAGATAATTTAATTTAGATCACAATGGAAGTAAGTTTGGTTCAATCTGAGTTCATATGGAGCCAGTATTAATCTTTCAATCATCGCTTAATGGCTTTTTCTGGATGCGATTACTTTTATTATATACACGATTTCTTTGTGCAATTATTTTTATTATTTATTCCATATTTAACTTTTGTTTTGAAAATTATTTTATTTAAGGTCAATTTATATAAAAATAAAATAATGTTAGTTTTATACCAATTTACACAATAAGTGAGAAGTATTTAAAAAACACATATTTTTTTGATTTTCTGATTAAGGATCACATCTCCCCCTACTTTATTCCTGGTCAATCAGGTCAAGTCTTGACCTTCTCTCGAGGTTCGGGTCAGCCTGCATCTACTACATATATACAATCTAATTTTCTTTTCTTTATTTTCCTTTCTTTCTTTCTTTAGTTATTTTAGGTTAAAATAATATACAAATATACAATATTTATATACAGATGCAAGTTAGTAAGAATATGAAGTTAGTATTATATAAAGGTATTTCATATGGGATCTTAAGCTAAAATAAATGAATAAAGATGACGAATCACAGATTCATCAAGTGGGATATTCTCTTCTAAGGTCAAGTGCAACTAGCTCAAGAAGAGAAGGTGGAGAAGAGAATGGACGATAGCCATTATATCTACTTATCTTGGGATGCTTGACCAGTGTAGCCAAGTCATCCACCTGCAGGCTCACATGAATACTCTAACTTTGGAGTATAAAATTGCTTATGGAATACATACTCTAACGGGGATTGAATTTAATTTGATTTTTGATCATATATTCTTTTTGGAGGTTTCGCTTTCTTCACACATATTTTTAATACTATATACAATAGCATTTACGTAAGGACTTTTTCCTCTTGAGCTAGTAGATTACCCCTCTTTTGAAGCTTTACTACAACCCACAACATTTTGTCTTCAGACGTTGTTGCTACTAGATCGGGTAGAGGCACAATGGCCACAGAATTGTGACTTCATATGTTTCCATTCGCTTGTGTCTCATGATGGCAAATCCAGTCCTCTACTACTTCAACTGAGTTGAGCAAAGTGTAAAGTGCGGGTGTCCAAGTTAGGTTGCTGTCTAAAAAGCCATGAGTGTCTCTTTAAATATTCTACTTAGGCATACCAAGATTACATGTGAACACATCCTTATAGTCTTAAAGAATTAAGTCAAGTTGACCTAAGAAGCCTTAAATCCATTTTCTATAAGGTTCCTATGAATTAAAGTTTATTAAGGTCACAACCAAGCACCAATTGTCAGGCTTTACTTAGTCTATCTATATCAGTCATAAAAATGCAAATGCTCTGTACAAATGCAATAAAATCTTTTTGTGAGGCATTATATAATTTTGAAATTTTATGGGCTTTTGAAAAAATTTTTGTAAATTTTTATGCAATTTTAAAATATTTTGCAAATTTTACGAGCTTTGGAACTTTACCTTTTGGATTTATGAAAATGTTAGTGCAAGAAGTATGTGCAGCTATTTACATGGGAGTGCATTAATCTTTACAATAATTAGTTGTGTATTTATAAAGGATTTTTTATACATATATATACACATACATATTGAATATACGAATTTTATTTGATGTAATATTTACAAAAATTTACACATGGTTCTCAAAATAATTTGGAAAAGTTTCTACAATTAATTTACAGACACTTGAAAACTTAATTTACAAATAATTTAACAAATAATTTTTACAAACATTTACAATAAATTTGAAAATCATTTTGCAAAGATTTTTCAAACAATATATATATATATAGGGGGCTTATCCAATGGGCCCTGTGCTCATTTGAGATGAGATGAGCCACTCATATTTCCCAATATTTTCCATCATTTTGAGTTCAATGCTTATTTATTTACTATTGTTATATCATATTCTTACTATTAGTAACTATTTTCATATAAAGAAAATCTTAGGTTCACAAGAAATGGTCATTAGTAAGAATAAAAATGAGACTAGTAATACAAATAATAATACAATCATTTTGTATGACTTATAAGGTTTTTTTCCTGAAAATAGTTACTAGTAGT
The DNA here is from genome assembly GCA_037367405.1 of Ottelia alismoides. NCBI lineage: Eukaryota > Viridiplantae > Streptophyta > Magnoliopsida > Alismatales > Hydrocharitaceae > Ottelia > Ottelia alismoides. The sequence goes on along the minus strand of JAZKJV010010296.1, from coordinate 1,052,168 downwards.
AAGAATATGATATAACACTTGTAAACAAAAACCTATTAATCTCAAAAAGATAGGAAATAATGGTAAAAAATGAGTGGGCTCATCTCATCTCAAATGGGCACAGGGCTCATTGGATAATTTCCCTATATATATACTTATACATATACATATACATATATATATATATATTTCTATTTTTCCATAATATTTTTTACAATCATTTTCCAAATCTTTACAAGTGGGTTTTTAAAAATTTTATTCAAGCAAATAAAAGAATTTCTACAAATAAAATATTTTTAAAAGGTTTGAAAACATTTTACAAAAGGTTTTCCAAACAGTTTCAAAAGATTTTTCAAATATTTTCTAAGCATTTTTCAAATCATTTTGCAAAACATTTTGAACGTGATTTATTAATATGTATATACAATGAATCTTTTAAAGGATTTTTATACAAAATTATTAGATGAGACATATTATTTAAAATACACAAGTATGAATTATGACTAAAGTATATACATTGTATTGGCAACCCCCCTATACTTAGCTTGAGCAATGTCCTCATAGATCGAAGAGAAAAAGAAGACTTAAGTCATATTAAGTATAGAAAATCCTTTACTACAACGATAAAAGAATCAAAGAATAGAAAGTCGACCACCCCCCCTATACTTAGGATCAATTAATCCTAAGTATAACAGATTGTACACCAAGTCGGTATGGGCGATGGCTTCAATATATGAAATCAATGACTCAACTTGTCTCCCCTATACTTAAGGTGAAATATCCATTATATATAGAATATCAAAAAGTTAGAGGACAAGAGAGGAGAAGAATGAGCACTCATCACATTTACCCCCTATACTTAGGATAAATTCATCCTAAATATAACATTGATGAAAGGTATGCGTGAATAGACAGAAGAAGGAAGGAAAATGAAAAGAGAGGAAATGCAAAAGTATTTTTGTTCTCAAGAATTTGAATCCTCTCACTGTTCCTTTTCTTTCTGAAGAACCACTTCAACTAAGTCAACCACGGACAAGAACGTATCATGATCAATGTACGGTTTCAGCAACTTTCCATTGACTACGAATGGCTATGTGTCACATGACAACTCTGATATGAGAATGCTATTATTGTCATGCATAATCCTTAATAGAAACGATCTTGTCCCCTTGCTCTTTAATTTGCCCAGGAAAAAGCTTTGATCTTACATTAAACAATCAAACCTTTTGTGTGTGTCACAAAAGTCTTCCTTTTGATATGCTTGTCGTGCCATCTCTTGACTTTCTCCTTCTACATCATGCTGTCGTCGTATGCATAATATCAGAACTCCAGGAGTCTGTTCAAATCTATCTTGTGGTTCTAACCACTATGTTGTGAGTCCAAGTTATATATATTCATTTCCCAAAGTGATTTGTGAATTAACTAAACCTGAAGGATATGGTTAGATCCTCAAGTGCATCACGGAAGCGTGATCGTCGTATCGAATACGACGAAGAACGACTAGTCGCACTAGTTGTTCTATGCAGCGGAAATTAAAAATTTTTCATGTGACGAAACCACATGATCCAAGAACACTTCTCGGATCGTTTCGTCTAAACCACAACCAAGTATTAGGTTTACCTCTTGAAGCGTGGTTGCGATCGAGTCTCTAACGAAGAGACCTCCTGTCTCAAGTCCGATCCGTCAGAGGAGACGCTTGCGAGCGCGGGGATGAACCGCGTGCTTCTCGCAATCCATGTTGATGATCCAAGCGGTGGATATCCTGATCTCGACACACGAGATCCGACGTCTTCTTCACGAGCAAGGCATGCCGAAGTAGACGGAGTTCCACGAGCAAAACATCGGGCAGCATAACGACGGTGCCGCGGCGATGGAGAGCCTCTCTAGGGCATCCATGGTGGACGGCCATGAGAGGGAGAGAAAGAGAAAGAAAGAGAGAGAGAGAGACTTGTTGTCTCACTTATGTGTTAAGAAGAGCAATGGGGTGCCTCTCCTTTTATAGGGTTTTGGGATCCATGGATCTCAATCCATGTGTCAACACAAATCCAATGGTCCACATTAATTTGTGTTTCTTTCAATGGTCATGATTTGTTGCTAAAAACACAACAACAATTAATTTAATTACAAAATTAAATCATCAATACATGGAGATAATGAAAGGAGAGAAAGCCTCCTTCCATGTGGAGAGGGGGGACGGCCTCCCTTTCCTAATGGGAGTGGTGGCCGTCCACCCTCCTCCATTAGGAAGGTGGCTATTTCACCTTTTATGTAATCTCCATTATTTGCAGCAACTTTTGTTGCAAATTGTTTCAAAAAATAAATCCAATTTATTTTGTGAACATTGCAATCATGCCATGGAAAATTTTGTGAATCATATTCACAACCCAAAACAAAATGTAAATTACATTTTCAATTCAATGTCCAATGTGAATCCAATTCACATTAACATTTAATTAACAAATGTAAATCACAAATAGCTCTCTCTTATATATTATAAATCACATTTATAATATATATGACTAATATGGATATTGCTATCCACATTATTCATATCCATGATAATTAAATCGCATTTAATCATCTTGGATCTTTATTCTCTTGTTCTCAAATAATATGAATCACATTCACATTATTCACATCTTTAATTATCTCAGATAACTCTTTATAATATGAATCAAATTCATATTACTCATGATAATTAAATCACATTCAATTATCCATTTTCTCAATGCTCGGATACATAAATCAACAATAGAATTATCCATGAACTCCTTCAAGGATAATGCGCTTTCTCCGCAGATACTTGGAGATAAGGACATGGCGATTGTATTGTTCCACGTACAGTGACATGGATATTGAGATCGTATCTCAAATCCAGATCGCGGGCCTCCCATAGATGCTTGATTAAATCAAGACCGTAAATCTAATCTTCTCATTGTATCTGAATCACATTCAGATCAATGTCCAACACTTGGACCAAGATCAGATCACTTCTCTACTGAGAGGAGTCACTAAAATCCAGACCCGTTTCATCACTCCCTAGGAATGGAAGCGTCATGGTTATACAATCGTTTATGATCACATCACCCTCAGGTATTCCCAATACCTGTACATCCTGCATACTGGAAGACTCAGATTAAACCCGAAGTATTGGATCAACTTTATACTGTCTACTTCATGGTTTTATCAGTAAGTTTCTCATTCGATCATTGGGAGTTGGTATCAATCATATGCTTTCCAAAAGCGTATATCATACCTAGGTCTTGATCATATACTTTCCAAAAGTATATATCAAACCTACAAATTCAGTCAAGCTTCCAAAGCGAGACGACCGTGCGTACGGAATTTGATTCTTCCCAATATCTCATGAGTGAGCTCATGTCTTCCGGTTCAGTAACTGAACCTGTATGATCCCTTTGAGAGATCGTATTACTTATATGTCCTTATATGCACACCAGCGCGCCGGTGTATAGACCTTGATTAGGTCATCAACCTATTGGTCTGCCAAATGTACATACTTAGACATATAGCAACACATCTGTCTCCGGTCAGAGGATGCGTGCCTATATCATGACAGCATACGATATAGGACTTTGGTTATCTCGATCTCGTTAAGTCAACTCTTTGACCTAACTAATCTGACACCTCCAAATCTCTATTCCTATGCAGAGGACCTGCATCAAGAGGCCGGTCAGATATCAGCCTTTAGAGAAAAGGATTGCCATCTCCTTCTCAGGCTGGAGATCATCTCTTAACAATCATCTGACGGTGCTTGATGAGTCCTCAATCTAACTCTTTAGATATTCATCCAAGCACCAGCCTCTATGATTCAATAGTTGAATCAACAGCTGTATGATCATCAAGATGGCCATGGTACATAACCCTAATTGTACTAAGGGACCTATTATGCAAATTATGTATTCTTCATTTCAGATTAAGGAGTGAATTGCAATAACATTTATTGCATAATGGCTCGCCGTGGGCTCGCATTTCCAACAATCTCCCACTAGCCCAAAGAGCCATCAATGGGCTAATCATTTAAACCCGCACTCATGTGACAATCATAGGCTATTTAGAAAATAGCTAGGTAAGCTGATCAGTCACTCTGTTCTCGCGAGACTATGCCAAGTACTTTTACGGCACTTACATATCCCCAGTAACAGTGCTCGCATCTAATGCGATTGTTGCATCTTATGCAACCAATACTCAACCTTGTTAAAGCTATTGTAGTGTTCTTGACACTATAGCTTAATAATTGTTATAACCAGTATTTCCATAATCCTTATAAGAATACCCTTATTCATGAAGATCTCTATCTCCAAAGGTATCTAGGGTTAAGACCCTTATAGATCACTACCTACAAGGTCTTAAACTTTTGAAGATATGACTTTGAGATCACTATCTCAAAAATCTCCTCATCTATGAAGATTTTTTTATTACTGCAATCAAGTGTTTTATCTCTACAGTAGGATTAGTAACAATTTACTACTCCCAATGCATGACAGACATCTGGTATTTGTACATTCTAGCATACACTCAGCTTCTCGTAACTAATGCACAAGTGCAAGTAGTTGTAGCATTTACTTCCTCAACTCTTTGAGGTGCTATCCCTTAAGATAGGTCAGTACCATATCTTAAGGGTTAGAAGCCTTTCTTGGAATTTCTATGAATAGAATATGTCCAAGGTGTACTACAAATGTGACAGTCCAATTATGCTCTTCTCTTGGCTTCTGAACAACTTCAGAACTAAGATCTAAGAGGTATCTTTGAAATCATATTTCAAGATATGGAATAGCCAGTCTATAAAACACTTATTATCATCCTTATATCATTCCAAATGATTAGGATTTTATCTACATTTAGCACGATGAACACAAAGGAACTCCCACTAAGCTTCACATGGCTCATCAAGATTCTATCTGAAATCATAACAATTATAATTCCATCAATCTTATGGTCCAACTTCAAGAAGCTTATTTAAGTCCATAGATGGATCCCTTAGTTTGCACACCTTGCTTCCCTCAACCATGAAGCCCTGGGGCTACTTCATGTGAATATCTTCAAAGAGGTATTTGTAAAGGAATGCAATATTGACTTACATCTTGAAGATGCAATAGTCAAGTTGTGTAGCTAAGGTTAGCAATATTCTGATGATTTTAAGCATGGTCACCGAAGAGCAAGTCTCATTTGCAAGCAATGTCTTCTCTTCCGGTGTGTGGCTTATGGCTACGATCCGTGCTTTGAAGGTCTCTACCTTCTCATCAGGTTCCCTTTCTCTTGAAGATCCATTTACACCTTTACAGGTTTTTACCCATATAGGTGGATCCACGAGGGTCCATATACAACACTTGCATATGAAGTCTACATTAGACTTTTATTGCTAACATCCATCTATCCATGCTATGATCTTCAGAAGCTTCATCACATGAAGTTCAATCATTGTCAGATTTCTCTGACACATGGAATCCATCCTCAAACTCATTTGAAGAGGTATTAGTGTTTCATTTTTAATTGTCCTCTTAGTTTCCAATTTCAGGAGCCTCATTATCTTCTCAAGATAAATGAGTTCCTACACTTCATTTTCATCTTGATTCTCAAGAGTCTCAACCTCTAAGAATCATATTCTCAGAGATGAGATACTTAGAATCTCAAGGTCATAAAGTAGGTATCCAATACCATCCTTTATTTTCCTAATGAAGCAGCACTTTCAAGTGCTAGATTCCATCATGCATGGAACCTTTTTAAGGATATACATTGTAGTCTCTACTACACATATATATGTACCTGGAAACTAAGGGATAATTATGCTAAAATTCATCATTGATAAGTTCATGTCACACATGATCCAATTATATCTCCCTATAACTCTATTGAGTTAAGGTGTGTTAGGAGGATTGAGATAGAAATGATATTCATATCTCTATAAGGTATTCTTTGAATTTATGTAACAGGTACTTGCTACCTAGATTAGATCAAATTCATTTTATCTTCCTTCAAACTTTGGTTCTAAACCAAAAATAATGAAATCTTTGAACATTTCAAAGGTTTCTTAGGTGAAGAGAAGAAATCTCATATCATACATAATCATCAACAGATATCACATATCCATAATGTTTACTATGATATAGATGATCTACATACATCAATATGCATGAGATCCTAAATACCTTGGCATCTTACACCTTTCTCTAAGAAGGGTGTATTGGACATTTTACTTTGAATACAATATTCATAAGTATGTAAGTTTTGAAATTTTAGACATTCTAAAGTTTCATCTCTTACTAGTCTATTGATCAAATCAATAAATAAATGTCCAAACCTTGATGCTAGATCATTGTCAAATGATCTTCATCCTCATATTGATCTTAAATTTTAATTTCAGCATTTAGAAATGTTAATGAGCCATTCATCAATTTTCTAATTTAGTGGAGTCCACTAGATTTTAGATTATTATCTGAAATATCTCCATCATAACTCTTTATGATAGTTCTACCTCAGAATTCATGTTTATTTCCAACATTTAGAAACAAACAATGAGTGTATTCTTATATCTAGGTCATAGAGACATTCTCTAAGATTAAGGACTCTCCCACTGAAATTAACAAGTCTATCAATCCAACAGAGATTGTTGCAACAATTGCATCAATATCCATGTAGATAACTATAAACCTTTAAGATCAAATTTTCCAGTCTTCTAAAACATATGCAACCTATTGCAAATGTCATCAGAAGATTGAGATACAATTATTTGACTTTATCTTATCAATGATTTATGTAGATTAATCCGATGCTCCATCCGAGTCCTTCTCTAAGGATTCTAGATAGACTTGATAGTCATACTATCAACACATCAACTTATTGAAGTATTGGCATTCATCCAACTCTTCGGATGACATATGGAAGTCATAGATGTATAGTCAACTCTTTGACCATACTTCTTACTCGGGTCCAACCCATGCTTCCACTGCGCTCCCTTTATCTATAAGCAACCATTGCATAAGACTAAGGATCTCTTATGTAAGAGCATTTCAACATTTATACATGCTTCATTAAATTCATACAATATGAATATTATGAAGCTTCATGAATGACCAGAGTATAGATAGTAGAATGATGACACTCATCATCTACATCCATCTAAACTCTTAAAAACATAGGTTCAGGTAGATACTCAAACAATTTGAGTACATCATCTCTTATAGAGCCACCATTCTGCATGATGCAGTGAACCATCTCATTCATGTTAAATGTCAAGAGCACATATGTATGCCAGAATATCTTCATTAACTTTATAAGGATTATTTGACAATTGCGATCATCATCGACATGTCACTTCCAAAGTACATCTGATGAGAGATCAAGACTATAGAGACATACAAACCCTAGGGTTGTAGTCCTATTATCTATTTAATTGTCATTCCTCAATATTATGAGGAAACTTGCACATTGCAACCACATACATTATGTGTCCAATTGCAAGTACAATATCTGGATCATAAGTCCAATCCATGATATTTTACTGGTTATTATTGAGTATATTATTGAGTGGGCTTTAATGAAGGATTATCTGAAATAAGAAATTTGCATAAATATATAAATATATATATTTTACTTTGATTTAGGATTTTTATATCAAAGTTGTCTTGTCTTGTCAACACTGAAAGTTCATTCCCTTAATCACTTTCAATGTAAGAGATATACTTACCATTATATCTCAACAAGATCTGGGATCTCCTTCCTTATCTTTGATGCATCTCAATAATATGAGAACCTACAACTCGGATAAAAAGAAGCGGGAACACATTCCGCCTTGCAAGTCCAACTTGCATCTCCCAATTCGGTCTTTAACACCCGGGCCCACCACCCCTAAGGCAATGTTGACCCGTCATTAATTGAACCAACCGTCAACATGAATACAACTCGCTATGCGCAATCCAATATCGCCCCAATAATATGAGGACCCGATATTGGGGTCACTACGCATACGTCCTTACTCTTTCGAGAAGCAAAGAGCCCGATCCAGATGCGCTTGCATACAGGAGCTGTCACTTCGGACATGCGTCTCCTACATACAATCCCTGGCGACGGAACCCTTCGCCTTGACGGGAGACCATGGATGTCACTTATGTGATCCTCCATATCATATTTTAATTCTAATTAATCATTATGAATCATATTCATTATGATTAATTCTTCCAAGGGAAATAACACATCTATTTGTAATAGAGTGTCTTAATTTTAATTGGATTCCAATTAATCTAATCATATTAAATTAATGATCCAATTAATATCCAACAAACAATTTTTAATTGTTACTTGAATTATGGTATTATCTCAAATACGTATTATTTCGAATTTTAATAATTAGAAATACATCATGATTTCTTAAGCATTATACTAACCCTACCCGCTGTCATGGCCAGTACCGACGAGAGTGGGACATACCACATACGTTGCAACCCGCAACCCCAATGCTCTCCGACTAGACACCATATCCACCTCGGGAAAGGATAATGCAAAATAGATCATTTTGTACTTGAGATGATCATCGGTTCTTCAACCGAAATTATAATATATAGTAATAATCAAAATAATTTTGATTAACATTATAATGAGATTTGCTAAACAAATCCCAAGTCCTATTCAAGCAACATGTTTGTTGGAATGTTGATCATGTAGATCATGTAACCAATCTTGATCTAGATCACATCTAATCATTTGTTGGTTAGGGCAAAGTCATTTAAGGACATAATTATCATTAAATATTTCACAAATATTTATGCATAATTATTCCAGGAAATTAAACAATTTAATTTCACTAATTAATTAAATGACAATCACTAGGTTCTTGATTAGGAAAGTATTTTCAGCAGTGACCCTCACTTACTAAAAATACCATATCTCAATCAATTTAAATCCAAATTAAGCAAAGTAAATTTCTAAACTTTGCTAACTTGATTTACAACAGAACCCAAGTGATTTGCACGTATTTCAAGGTGTTTCAAATCCGCAATTAACATCTTAATTACGTCATGATCCGCAGTCCCCGAAACAGTGGATACATGTTCACTAAAATGAGCATATCTAGAGCAAACGGAATCGAAATCACGCAAACTCAGATCCAACGGTTTCCTTATTTAATGGGGAATAAAATCCAAATATTATTTTCGTGTTTAAACAATTTAAACAGTGCCGAAAATAATATCAAAACAGAGATGCGAAAATGAAATGCAAGAAAACTTTCGCAAACCCTAATGAACCCAAGTCGTTCTCGGTTTTTGGATCGCATCCAAAACCACCAACCTGGCTCTGATACCACTTGAAGGATATGGTTAGATCCTCAAGCACATCACGGAAGCGTGATCGTCGTATCGATTACGACGAAGAACGACTAGTCGCACTAGTTGTTCTATGCAGCGGAAATTAAAAATTTTTCATGTGACGAAACCACATGATCCAAGAACACTTCTCGGATCGTTTCGTCTAAACCACAACCAAGTATTAGGTTTACCTCTTGAAGCGTGGTTGCGATCGAGTCTCTAACGAAGAGACCTCCTGTCTCAAGTCCGATCCGTCGGAGGAGACGCTTGCGAGCGCGGGGATGAACCACGTGCTTCTCGCAATCCATGTTGATGATCCAAGCGGTGGATCTCCTGATCTCGACACACGAGATCCGACGTCTTCTTCACGAGCAAGGCATGCCGAAGTAGACGGAGTTCCACGAGCAAAACATCGGGCAGCATAACGACGGTGCCGCGACGATGGAGAGCCTCTCTAGGGCATCCATGGTGGACGACCATGAGAGGGAGAGAAAGAGAAAGAAAGAGAGAGAGAGACTTGTTGTCTCACTTATGTGTTAAAAAGAGCAATGGGGTGCCTCTCCTTTTATAGGGTTTTGGGACCCATGGATCTCAATCCATGTGTCAACACAAATCCAATGGTCCACATTAATTTGTGTTTCTTTCAATGGTCATGATTTGTTGCTAAAAATACAACAACAGTTAATTTAATTTAAATTAAATATATGTTGATAAATCAACACAATTTAATTACAAAATTAAATCATCAATACATGGAGATAATGAAAGGAGGGAAAGCCTCCTTCCATGTGGAGAGGGGGGACGGCCTCCCTTTCCTAATGGGAGTGGTGGCCGTCCACCCTCCTCCATTAGGAAGGTGGCTATTTCACCTTTTATGTAATCTCCATTATTTGCAACAACTTTTGTTGCAAATTATTTCAAAAAATAAATCCAATTTATTTTGTGAACATTGCAATCATGCCATGGAAAATTTTGTGAATCATATTCACAACCCAAAACAAAATGTAAATTACATTTTCAATTCAATGTCCAATGTGAATCCAATTCACATTAACATTTAATTAACAAATGTAAATCACAAATAGCTCTCTCTTATATATTATAAATCACATTTATAATATATATGACTAATATGGATATTGCTATCCACATTATTCATATCCATGATAATTAAATCACATTTAATCATCTTGGATCTTTATTCTCTTGTTCTCAAATAATATGAATCACATTCACATTATTCACATCTTTAATTATCTCAGATAACTCTTTATAATATGAATCAAATTCATATTACTCATGATAATTAAATCACATTCAATTATCCATTTTCTCAATGCTCGTATACATAAATCAACAATAGAATTATCCATGAACTCCTTCAAGGATAATGCGCTTTCTCCGCAGATACTTGGAGATAAGGACAGGGCGATTGTATTGTTCCACGTATAGTGACATGGATATTGAGATCGTATCTCAAATCCAGATCGCGGGCCTCCCATAGATGCTTGATTAAATCAAGACCGTAAATCTAATCTTCTCATTGTATCTGAATCACATTCAGATCAATGTCCAACACTTGGACCAAGATCGGATCACTTCTCTACTGAGAGGAGTCACTAAAATCCAGACCCGTTTCATCACTCCCTAGGAATGGAAGCGTCATGGTTATACAATCGTTTATGATCACATCACCCTCAGGTATTCCCAATACCTGTACATCCTGCATACTGGAAGACTCAGATTAAACCTGAAGTATTGGATCAACTTTATACTGTCTACTTCATGGTTTTATCAGTAAGTTTCTCATTCGATCATTGGGAGTTGGTATCAATCATACACTTTCCAAAAGTATATATCAAACCTACAAATTCAGTCAAGCTTCCAAAGCGAGACGACCGTGCGCACGAAATTTGATTCTTCCCAATATCTCATGAGTGAGCTCATGTCTTCCGGTTCAGTAACTGAACCTGTATGATCCCTTTGAGAGATCGTATTACTTATATGCCCTTATATGCACACCAGCACGCCGGTGTATAGACCTTGATTAGGTTATTAACCTATTGGTCTGCCAAATGTACATACTTAGACATATAGCAACACATCTGTCTCCGGTCAGAGGATGCGTGCCTATATCATGACAGCATACGATATAGGACTTTGGTTATCTCGATCTCGTTAAGTCAACTCTTTGACCTAACTAATCTGACACCTCCGAATCTCTATTCCTATGCAGAGGACATGCATCAAGAGGTCGGTCAGATATCAGCCTTTAGAGAAAAGGATTGCCATCTCCTTCTCAGGCTGGAGATCATCTCTTAACAATCATCTGACGGTGCTTGATGAGTCCTCATCTAACTCTTTAGATATTCATCCAAGCACCAGCCTCTATGATTCAATAGTTGAATCAACAGCTGTATGATCATCAAGATGGCCATGGTACATAACCCTAATTGTACTAAGGGACATATTATGCAAATTATGTATTCTTCATTTCAGATTAAGGAGTGAATTGCAATAACATTTATTGCATAATGGCTCGCCGTGGGCTCGCATTTCCAACAAAACCAGCATATGAAATTGCTGTCCATAAACGGTCAGATAGGTAACATACCCAATGGAGTCTTGTAAGAGGTTTGATAAGCCCATAGATCAGAATCAATGAGTTGAAACAAGTTCTTCCTATCTAATCGTACAAGCTTCTGCAGAATTATCTTGATCTCCCTATTATGTAACTCAGCCAAACCATTTGATTGTGGGTGGTAAGGAGATGTGACACAATGTTCAATGTAATACTCCTTCATGAGCTTTCTGACTCCCTTGTTCACAAAATGATTTCCCCTTCTGAAATTAGAATATTGGGAATCCTGAACCATGAGATAATATTATACTTGAGAAAGCAATAAATGGTACGACTATCAGTGGAACGAGCGGGGGAACTTCCACCCACTGACTCACGTAATACACGACAAGTAGGATGTATTCAAATCCTTGAATGTTAGGAAATGGGCCCAGAAAGTCAATGTCCCAAGCATCAAATATGTTTGAAATTTGGATGACTTTGAGTGGCATCGAATCTTTGGGACCAATGGTACCTCCCAGTTTCTGACAAACGGTGCAGCCTTTCACATATGCTACAACATCCTTAAATACACTGCAACATTGTCGTTGTCGTACGATGTCCAGAATGGTGTCCTCCTGCTTCGAGCTTATGACAGTGCTCGAGGACACTGGTGTACTCCTCCTGAGGAATGCACTGTTGCCAAATGCAGTCCACACCTTACATATAAAGGTACAGATCTTCCCACTGTAGAAACAAATATCTGACAGAAATTTGTCCTTGACAAGAGTCCAATCTTGTGGAACTTTCGCAGTCACATGACTGATTACAATCTCGACATAACGTGTGAGAGAACCGGCACTCAAGATCTATTCATTAGGAAAGGTCTCAGTGATATGTACAACGTTTAAGGGAGACTCTGAACATTCAAGTCTATACAAATGATTTGTTACAACATTCTTAACTTCAAGTTCGTCTCTTATTTCCAAATCAAATTCATGTAGCAGAAGTGTCCAATGGAGCAGTCATTCCGTATCATTCTTTTTGTCCTATAGATATCGGATAGCACAATAACCAATATAGATAATGATTTTTGAACCCAAGATATGTGATCTGAATTTCTCAAGGGCAAACACTACGACCAATAGTTCTTTCTATATTATAATATAGTTTCTCTGGGCATCATCCATGGTTTTGTCAGCATAGTGTATAGCAAATTGAACTATGTCCGTGTGTTGTCTCAACACAGCCCCAATAGCAAACTCTGAAGCATCTGTCATTATCTCGAATGGGAGAGACCAAAAGGGAAGCTGAAGGATATGAACCTGAGTAATTAGTTTCTTCATGGTGTTGAAAGCAAGTAGTACCTTATCATCAATAATAAACTCAATGTACTTGCAAAGAAACTCAGTAAGAGGTTGGGAAATCTTGCTGAAGTCTTGGATAAATCACTTGTAAAATCCAACCAACCCCAAAAATGACCGCAACTGCTTCAGTGTTCTAAGTGGTTCAAGATTTGCAATGGCATCCACCTTGGTCGGGTTGACCTCCATACCTATTTTTGAGACAACATGGCCTAACATAGTTCCATCGGTAACCATGAAGTGGCACTTTTCCTAAGTGGGCACAAAATTAACTTCACAACATCTCTTAAGAACTCAATCTAAATGAATAAGGCATGATTCTAAATCATCATTATAATAGAGAAATCATCCATGAACACCTCCAGAAAACTACCAGCCATGTCAGCGAACATAACCAACATACACCTTTGAAATGTAGTAGGATCATTACACAATCTAAAAGGCATTCGTCGAAAGGCAAAGGTACCAAACAGACAAGTAAATGTAGTCTTCTCTTGATCCTCAAGGGAGATTGCCACTTGGTTATGCATAGAATACACATACAAGAAATAAAAGAATGTTTTCCATGCCATTCTTTTGACAAACTGGTCAATAAAGATCAACAAAAAGTGATCTTTCTTGATTTTTGAGTTCGTGCACCGATAATCTATACAGACACGCCAAGGTTAGGTACTCAGGTCGAGATCTCCTCTCCTTTCTCATTTGTGTCCCAGTGATACCAGTTTTCTTAAGAAGCACATGAAATGGATAACCCATTTAGAATAAGAGATGGGATAGATAAATGTTGGCTTACACCATTTCATCATCTCTTTCATGAAAACTTCCTAGAGATTAGGACTCAGCCTGCGCTGAAACTCACGGGATGGCTTATTGTCATCCTCTAAGTAGATATGATGTGAATATGAGGTCGGATATATCCCTAGGAGATCTAAAATATTTCAACCAAGTGCCTTGCGGTTTTTCTCTAGAAACTCTAGCAAGTGAGATTCTTGATCAATGGTAAATCATAAGCTGATGATGGTCGAATATCGGTCGGGTTCACCTACTAGGAAGGAATACCTAAGATTTGTTGGAAGGGACTTCAACTCAAGTGGAATCAGACCAGACTTCTTGATTACTCCTGCATTAGTGTTTTGGGGTCCACCTCGGTTACTCCAGGTTCAGACAATGCAACACTGAATATATATGCAATCATTTCTTCTTATTCTCTCTAGGATGGATGTTCTTCAAACAGATGGATCAACTCTTCAAATTCTACCTCATTGGTGGTTATGGAGCAAAACTCAACTGTGCTTTCGAGGTATTACTCAAGGATGAGGAATTCCTTGGTATCAATTTCATTCCACAAGGCATATGTTTCTATGATTTCCTCAAATGTATCACAGTTGGATTCATGAACATGCATCGTTTTCTCCACTGTGTTGCATCTCTATGGTTAACTTGCCATAGTGGGAGAGAAAGGTGACATTTCCAGATTCATAATCAACCACCACTTTGTCCATTCGTAGGAATGATCAACCAAATATGATAGGTGTATGAGTAATGGTATTGTGGATTCCATGTACCGGACAATGAAGCCCACTAGGAATTTTATACCTTGGACTGTTATGATAATGTCTTCCAACACTCCACACATTTGCTTATTGGATCAATCAACAAACTCAAGAATCATTCTGGTTGGTTTGAGCGGACCATGCCCAAATTCAGTTGATAAGGAAGTGGGCAGGAGGTTGATCAAATAACCGTTATCAAGAAGAGCGTGATCAAATATATGATGGATGATCTCACATTGAATTAAAGGGGCTCTTTTGTCTTTCTTCTTATGTGGGAGGTTGTTGATCGCGCTAATAGTCACCATGTTGAGGATATGCTTCCCAGCTATGTTGTGTCACTTCTTGCCGGGTTGATGCTTAGATGTACATGCCTTCGTTAGACCCTTTTCAACATTCGACATGTATTCCATGGCTTTGCAACAATGGCATCTCAAGCATGATATTCTTTAAAATCTCCACAATACAAAGATCAAACAAAGCTGTTTTCAATTTTCCCACTATTTTACTTTTTATTACTTCTAAAAAAATTACATATAAATTTTCAAAAGTAACATTTTTTATTTGACAGAATCTGCTTGTACATCGAGACAACTAGAAATGATACAATCATCCAACACAAGGGGAGAGGTAAAAACTGTAAATTTAGCCTCGTCACCTCGCATGGGAATTTTTACAGGCATTGACATCTCCTTGTTTGTGTCAGCTCATCTTCTTTTGTTATTGTTGTTGTTTTGATTTTCTTCATTTTTTGGATTATATTAATTATCTTCTCCAGGTGCATCAAGTACATGGCTCTGGGTTGGCTCGACTGCTAATGTAGAAGACTTCCCTAAAGAAGCTGTAATTTTCCTCCTCATAGTTGTAGATGGTTGTAATGTTCTGTTGCTCCTGAGATTCACAACATTCGATAACAAAGTCAAGTTTACCTAAATCAGGGGTGGTGGATGACTACGAGCTACATGCTCCCTATGCTTGAAGTTGTTGGGGTCAGCATCTACCTGTGTTGGTATGATCGTCTTCACAGCTGTGAGGTCATCGATCTTTTGTCTTATCTCATTGATGTTCTTGATTAATTGAGCCAAACAATATAGAGCAGGATTCACAAGAGTGACCTCAGATGGTTCAGCAACATGAGGTTGTCGAGGCGGGTAACAGTAAGGCTACTTTTAGAAGTCCTGATATTTATGCGGAGGGTATGATTGATACTGGTAGAGAGGATGAGGGAAATCCTACTATGGACCCATCTGCTGTTGGTGATAGAGCGGTCGGTAGTATGCCGACGACTGGAAGTTCTGTCTCCAGGTGTAGTTCAGATGCGGTGGAGACTGGTAGTGAGGTTATTACCGATGCTGGTGTTGGTGCTATTGAAAATTCCCTCCACCTTGATTTTGTTGGAATGGCAGGTTGACTTGTGCTTACCCCTGCCTTTGTCCTCCAAGACGGGGTGAAGCTTGTTCATTTCCCAGACAACATCCATTTCATGGATCTGTTGGGGGTGGAGGTGAAGTAAACTGCTTGAAATAAGATGGAGCTTCTAGGTGGTAGACAATCATTTGTGCTTGTTGCGGTGACTGCAAACCCTGGTCTGGAGCTTGCACATAATAAACATGTAGCACCATTGGCTACTTTACTGGACTCTATTACTACGGTCATGGGGACATTGGCTGCTCTTTTTTCTCAGCTACAGGTTTCTCGGTAGTTGTGCTCAAAACATGGACGACATAGATGGTTCCGACAAGAAGCTCCAATTGTTGTATGATTAAGTTGAGCTTATCCAGGTGTTTGGTTCTTTGTTCGATCACATTGTTTTTGTCAAAATCTTGTGATCACTTTTCAATTATATCCACCTTAGAAAGATGGTTCCCGATGCACTCATATTATAACTATCATCGTTCCTCTCTTCTTTATATTATTCTGTCATCATGTTGATGGCCTTGTGAGAAATCTGTGGAGCCTTTTGAAAGACACTAGTTGAGGACAATGTTGTTGATCCTTCCATTTCTTCGAATAATTGCCAGACCACATACTCATCTTTATTGAAGTGGGAACCTCCACAGACGACATCCATAAGCCACTCTCTCTCTTGATGTAATCCCCCAAAACAATCTACACTAAACTTGTCTCGGTAGATCATGGTGGGTTCACTTCTCTTGAAGATTTCTGAATCGTTCGTACTACTCATGGAAGGCTCATGGGACAACTGTGAGAAGTTGGAAATGAGAGCTTTCATCTGATTGAGGCAACCCAGGGGATAATACTTATGAAGAAATGAAGATTTTAGCTCTTCCCAGGTCGTAACTACTTTCCCCAAGTGATTAATCCAGTAAAGTGATTTACCATGAAGTCTAAAGGGAAAAGCAGTCATCTTCACAACTTCCAATGATATATTCAGATAGTGCCTGGTACCACATATGTTGTTGAATTGTTGCAGATGGCTATAGTGTTCCCTGTTTGTGCTTCCATGGAAGGTCGTTTGGAGAGGTAGTAGTGACGGCTTCATCTCAAAGTAACTGTGTATCTGTGTAATGTAGATTAAGTCAGTGACCTACCCTGCTCCAGGGTTGTAGGTCTCTCTGAAAGTCGGTTTCTGCTCGACCTCTCTCTTCCTCTTCATCATGGTTTCCTCCCACAACCATCATGCTCCTCCATTTGCACCTCTTCCATTCACTCCTCTTAATTGTTCACCATCATGTTCACCTCCATGTTCACATCCATGTTCACCTCTTCCTCGATTTTCATGTTCCCTCCTCATCTCCATAAGCATTTCCTGGAAAGGATATAGGGCATTGGCCTAATCGGTTAAGTATTGTTGAATGATTTGAATGGATGCAAGCATTTGAGAGTTAACCTCATTCTGATCCTCGAATTGGTCCTATCCCTAGCTTCTCCCTAACTTTGAGGAGCCATTTCTAACTCTAGTGAAGACTTGTGATTTGATTCATGAAACGAGTTCTGATCAGTCTATAAAATAGTGGAATCTGAAAAGATATCTCGAGCTTAGAGTCAAGCTCAGATAACATGTTTATTGGTAAATGGTGTATAGTGAAAGAAGAGGATTCATGAAGACAATCATACTTAAATCGAAGTAGAGTGAAGATCAGGGAGCTCAGAACGAGGTTCGTAAAAGACAAATGCAACTCTCTAAGATCGCCCAGACGAAGCGACGATGTTGGCATCATGGAGTCGATGTACGTGTTAATGGAGTCCGAACAAAAGCCTACAATATGTGACATCGTCATGGCAAGAGGAGTAAGATGATGATAGAATAAGAGAAGGGATATATGAAGAAGAGTTCAAGAGGAATTGAGAAGAGGAGGCTCGATGCGAGATGAATGAGAAGGAATAGAAGAAGATAAGTAGAGATGGAAGGGGTGCAAAGTACACAGAATTTTTTTTATCTTGACCTACTTTTATTTGATCCACACAAACCTCAAAACAAAGGTTGATTGATTAACTCAACTTAATGAATCTGTGAGAGTTCGACAATTATCTTTCAATTTTATTTATTAATTTTAGGTAGTTATCTTTTCACTTGTCCTTAAAAGTCTATCCCTATAGGAGTGTGTGTACTTCCAGGAAAGTTCTACGTAATTGTTCCACCTCCTTTGCAAGCTATGACCTTCTGTACTTAGAGGTCCTTGATCTCGTGCTTGGGTGGCTACTCATCCAAAGAAATATAGAGAGGAAGCCAATAGGAAAAACCACTACTTCCCACACAAATGAGGTACACATATGTAGGATGAGAAGACAGACACCCCTATAAGGGTGTGGCCTATGCCTAATCCTTCATATCAAGTCAGATGCTCCACACAAGGTGGGAACACCATCTTCGACTGGGCCCTACTTGCCTACATATGATAGAAGCACCATTATTTCGTTGTCCCAGGTGATTATTAAGGAAACCACATATCAGGTTTTGGGCTCTAATCCTTATTGGTCGTGCCTCAGTCAGTCTGGAATTTACATAAAAACAACGAGGACTTTATGAACCCAAGACAATGAAGTTTATTACAGATTTTAGAATTAGGCCAAGTTTTCTTTAGTAGCCTTGTTTTTAATTTATTTGGTTTCACTTATTTTTAGTATTTTTATGCAATGGCTTAACGATTTCTTGATTTCCTTTATTTTTTCCTAAATGATCAAAAATAGGGAGAGGATGGAAAAGTAATGAAAGCCAACACGATGTTCGAAAACTCATAATCGTTTTGTATGATGTATGCTCAATAAGAAAACTCACCATGCTTCCCAGTGCTCTCCATGGAGGATGCTAGATAGAATTGAAATTACATTAAATGCATGAAATGGTGTCAGATCATCCTAGAGTAGGAAATGTTATTATGTGAGCACCCGATTAATTTGATTCTATGTCCAAGCGAAGAGACTATAGGAGCATGAGATATATTAAGATTTGGACCTATAATACTAGATCCAGAAATCCTAATATCTAGGGGCTCATTCACAAAATAAAGAAAAAGAAAGGAAGAAATATAGAAATTACAAGAAATAAAATAAAGTCAAAACATAAAGGAAAGAAAAGAAAAGCGAAGAAAACCATCAAAAATCATCAAAACTTGGTGAGGTCCCCCAAGTGCATCGACACTTAGCAAAACATACCTCAAATAGTCTAACTGTCCAAGTGTACCTGTTTTGTTACAAGTTCAAAATAATTCTCTCTCTAAAACAAATGAAAAAGAAAATAGATACTAAAGTAGAGTTTGATTCTCAACACTATGCTCTGTCTCCTATGAATCTCTCTCCTAAAGGTCGAGGAAGAATGATCTACTCTACCTCACGTTGGCTTAAAGTCTATTCAAAGACGACCCCCCGCGATAAGTGCTCCCTCGCAACATAGGTATTAGAATAAAATGTCATAATCAATTATGAAACAAATATAAGTAGAATAATAGAGAAAGCTATGCAAATAAACAAGCAAGAGACAAAGCAACAAAAAACCTAAGTGCCCCGACAATGTCACCAATTATTGAACCAATGTCAGAATAATGGATCCTAATGCCTTCTCTTGGAGGGCATGTGGTGCCCGACAAGTTGGGTCTGAAAATCGTTGTATATACACCTCTCACAGTACTTAGATATCAATCAACGAAATCAACATAGATCAAAACCCATAGACTGTATGTGTAAAAAGATCATGCAGGTGTGAGTGATGAAATTTATTTAACATTACATGGAATGTGTATAAGGCTAGTGGGTAGAGTGTCGTACAAGGGAGCAAACATGGATAGATGACAAAATGAAACCCAACTCAAAGAATCAAGCACAAAATTGTTGGTTTTGCATCCTATTAGGATTTTATGTATTTTGTTGGTTTTATTTTTTTATAAATTTCATTTGATTTTAAATTTATACTTTTTATGGATTTTAATTTTGCAAATGTTTTTAATTAATCTTTATAATATATATATGAGATACATATAAAGAGAGAAAAATGAGCCTTTTTATATTTTTAAAATATAGTAGATAAAGTCAAAATAAAATAAAATAAAATATTTTTTGCATTTTTTATATTTTCTTTGTTAATGATATTTTTAGAGTATTTTTAAACTTTTTACGGAGTTTTAAAAATTTAAATACAAAAATAAAGGCAAACATAAAAATACAAGAACATCAAATTGGCCTATAAAATATATGTCACATCAGAAAAAGCTTAATCTAACTTTTCCTATATAGGAGATAAAAACAAAGAAAAATTTAAGCTTTAAAACATATTTTACTGATTTTTCTACATTTTTTATGAATTTTTATGTTTTCTTATTTTGTAGTTTTTAGGCTTTATGGTTTGTATATTTTTATCAGTTTTAGATATGCTGTAAATTATAGTAAAATACATCTACACTGTTTTTTGGTAATTTTTGGAGCTATATTTTATTTGTTTATGATTATTCTAAGTTAAAATAGTAAAATATAGCTTGTTTTGTAATTTTTAATAGGAAAATAAAAATAAATACCTTATTGAAAATATATATGATATTATATAATTCAAGATATTTAAAATAATTTTCTTAGATTTTTTA
The DNA here is from genome assembly GCA_037367405.1 of Ottelia alismoides. Classification (NCBI taxonomy): domain Eukaryota; kingdom Viridiplantae; phylum Streptophyta; class Magnoliopsida; order Alismatales; family Hydrocharitaceae; genus Ottelia; species Ottelia alismoides. The sequence goes on along the minus strand of JAZKJV010010296.1, from coordinate 1,031,360 downwards.
GAGTTAATTAGGCAAGTAACTAATTAAAAAACAAATTAAACAATATATGGATCATTATAAAATAAATAAACCTTAGGCATGCATCTACAACAAAACAGTAAAGTCCAAGGCCAATCCACGATTTTCTCAATTAAATACACAATTCAAAAGCACTTGGCTGGGGCCTTTCTGCAAATAAACTAAATTCCATAGCTAGTAATGCAAAAATCCCAATGAAATAATAATTCAAATTAAACTAGCATGGACGAAATTGTAATTTCCAAATGTACTTTTCAAGTTTCTGAGAAAGTCCAAGAATACAACAGTACTAATAGTGCAAAATTCCCACAAAAATCCTCATGGGGGACCACATGAGAGGTGACATGGCTTGAACTGAAAAATAAAAACCATAAACCACAAGGTTCAAGTTGCAAATTATTGAAAAGATTTTTAACTATAATATATATGTTTACATGACCAAAATATAGATGCCAAAAATGTGTGGGAGAATAGTGCAAATTATCCCCACAATATGCACAAACAAATGGCTAGGATATACAAGAGTGAAGCTTAACTCCAATCTTTGCTCGATCACCATGACGGATATGGCAAGAGTCATTTGTCTTATGACGAGTCCTGCAACCCTACTTTAATTAACATGAATTAAGCTTTAAAAATGTATCATTTCGTTGTAGGTGGGAATTCAGAATCGATCAAGAAATAACCACAATAAATTTATCAATTTTATTCGACATGGTTCTATGTTAATTTTACTTAGGCAAGTCCCAAGGTTGAACACAAGGAGTACAAGGAACAACCTAAAATAATTTCTATCGAATTCCACGCTTGATTTTCGAGACAGTATATTTTTTTGTATTTGTAATGCAATTTTTGGATGCAAAATGCAAATGTGACCAAATTTAGGGACTACAAAGTAAAGATAAATCAAATGATGTCCGAAAAATATGAAACTTGTCTGATATGTCAATTATGATGAAATGAATGCAATGTAATTTTTTTGGGAATTTTACGATACAAGATAAATATTTTATGGATTTATGAATGCAAACAAAGCGAATTTCAATGTTTAATTATAATAAATATTAAACCTACTTATTTTCAAGAGATAAAATTATCCAAGATCTATCACTAGGTGATTGATCTCAATAAAATATTAAACCTTAAAAATATGAAATATAATACCTATTAAAAATCAAAGATTGAAATATGTAAAAATGATTTTTATAAGGAAAACCATGCATGCAAATGAAATTCTTTTTGGGCACAATGTTTCTCAATTAATTCTCTTATCCACGAATTTTTGGTAAATTTTAGAGCAATTGTTAATTAATTATGAATTTTAAGGCACAAAATATGCAAAATGTGTAATTTTGCACGTAACAAATTAATTATTACCACAAACCACAAAAATGTCACAAATATGCCATGATGTAAAGAATTAATTGAAGAACACAGTGCATTTTTTAAAATAATAAAATGATGCAATGTAGAGGTCTAAAAAAATTGTGGAACACAGGGGTATCGGGAAAATTACAATACTTAAATAAATATAAAAATCGCACTGGAAGTGTTAAAGTGGAATTACCAAAATTTCTGGGGAAACTTCTACAAAAAATTCTAAGCGGCACATACGCAACACATGACCTTGGATGGCAGGGGTCTTCTGGTGAATACACGAACTTGGTGGGGCTTCTGCTGCAAGGTTCCCAAGTGGTCACGTGCATTCCATGTGAACCTTGGGCGTAGGGCTTCTGTGTCAATCGACAGATCTCTAGGGGCATCTGTAATTTTACTAACACGTAACGGTCTTATTTTGGAAAACAGAGATAGTTGGAGTGCTGGAGTCGGAGAGCAGACCCGTCGTGGCAGAGGACTGGTGTCCTTCGGCGGGGCTCCGTCCGTCGAAGGCAGAGCAACGTGGAAGGAAGAAGGCATTGGGATAGACTTCTGGCTTTTAGCCAGGAGGCATCGGTGGAGAGAACGGTCTGGAGTGGCAAACTGAGCTGGGAGAGTCCTCCTGGAGTTGGTGAAGTTGAAGTTATCGAGGCAATGACGAGGGGTACTCCTGGTGATAGACGAAGGAGCTTCGAGCTGGTGGAGGAGCACACCCGACGAGTGGTGGCTGATGTGGAGGGTGGCGTTAATAATGCTGGAGTCGATGCAGGTGTGTCTCCTTGAAGATGGGATGAAGCTCTGTGGTCGAAGATGGTGGTCTCTAGTGGTCGAGAGATGACGACAATGAATCGAAGGTGGAGTAGTCAGTGGTAAGTGGAGGTGTTGGAGAAGTCGTTGAAGGTTGATGTTGGAGTAGCAATGAAGTGGAATAGTTGCGGATATACGTTGTCGTTGGCTGAACGGTGAGTTGCTGGAGCGAGGCAGTTGCACGGAGGAGCGCGCTATGACAAGGTCGAGACATGTACCTTGGATCTCATTGAAGGGAGGAGGAGACAAGGACGTATCACCCCGTATCTCCTCCTTAACTGTGCAATCAGCGGATGGAGCTTGAAGACACAGGGTGGCGTTCTTAAATAGGCGAGGATGAGGGGGCAACTGTTGGAAAGTTAACGGACACGATCTGATGGGTGGCGGCGAAGCTCTTCGGGAAGGGAAGATCGGGGATCAATCGACGATCCGTGATTTTGAGGAGATGGAGGTTTGATGACCGAAGGGGGTGCAAAATGGGAAGGAGATCGGAGATGGGCGGCGTAAATCGTGGGTGGTCGTGGATTGCGAAATCCGCTGAGGAATGGTGCCACCCCCAAAAGGGGAAAGTTGCTGGGGGAAGATGACGCATACAGGCCGCCCGAGAGGCCGAGATCGAATGTCCATGATGCATCCATATGGAGATGATTAATTAATTAATTAATTAATTAATTTTTTAATAAAATAAATTGAAAACCTCTAAAAATAGGCGACGCATGGCGGCTCCAGGAGCCGCCATGTATCAGCCCCACAAAAATCGTAAAATAAATACAACAATAAATACTTGAGAAAATAGTAAATGACCTTAGATCGAAAACTTTTCTTCACAAAAGTCGCTCTCTTGATGAGATCTACAATTTCCATGCAAAGACCAAAATAAAAATTGATTATTTATGTAAAGTGATATTTTGGGGTACTCTATGTACATAGAATACCTTGATTTTGGGTTTTTTAATTTTTTTTGTAATTTTAAATTAGATAAAAATTAGGAAAAATAGGATAAAATCAAATATAAATATTTACATATTAATCTATTTTTGCATTTTTTTAATTAGGAAAAAAGAAGAAATAAATTAAAACACGAAAAGACAATTTTTGTACAGATAGTTAGTGAAGACTCAAACTCAATTAGTTTCTTTGATTTCAAGCTCTGTTTGGATCTGGTTTTTCATGCATTTTAATAAAACTTTTATCTAAGAAAACTAATGTAAAAGAAAAAAATAAAATGAGTTAATTATGTACATCAAATAAGAGGTCAAAAACCGCTAAAATACAAAATATACAAGAGAGGCCCAAAACCCAACTTTCACGTATGAGTTCTGATTCACTTGAACTTGATCTTGTTTTGAAGGTAATTGAATGTACATTAGTTCAAATGTGAGTGAGATCAAATCGAACATTGGATGAGGAAGATATCGAGGTTTTAGTCTGAGAATCCTGGAATTGGGTTTTGAGTTTTTGGTCCACTTATTTAGGTTAGTGATTTTTTTGTATTTTTCATTTATTCTTGTTAGTAATATGTACACAATGGAGCAGTTTCAGGTCAATTTGAGTTAGTATGAATTAGTTAAAAATCAGTAAAGTTAGGCTATTTTATAGGTCAATTGAACTGGGATTTTTGGCTTCTTATTTTGGGCAATAATGAGTGATAAAATGAAATTCTTATCAAAACATGCATGGATGCTAATTATGCAATATAAATGAAGAAATGCCAATGAATTTTGGGGATTAGAGCTTAATTCATGAATTTTAGAAGGATGAATCTGAAATTCATCACCCCCTATACTTAAACCATGCTCATCCCTGAGCATCTACAACAATGCAGTGAGGTGAAATGAGATTGGGTTCCATAGTAAGACCATGAGCAAAAGGTGAAAACGAAACTAGACCTGACCTTAGGATTATTAGTTCTGCGGAACTTCTGGGAGACGTAGAATTTTGAAATCAACAGCCTCCAAGTTCTACATATTCTTGTTACAGTTTCAGCTCAGAAGTCATCTTAGATTAATCCTCCCCCCAAAGAATACCACATGAATATCGAACAATCGACTCATGTGTGTGAAAGGTTTTAGCTCTTCCCATCCAAAATGTCGGACTACCATGCAAATGTCCTCTCCACTAACTCGTCCTCGGGGAGTCAGGTATTTCCTTCTAAGGTTTGTAGTGTTGTGTTCACAATCAAATAGAGGGAGAAATTATAAGAAGTGGACAAGAACTGGAGGGGGACCAGTGTAGTCACCTCTCCTCATGAAGCCCGCCAGTTTAGCCAATTCTCCACCAAGATCTGCAGGTTTTCTTGAAGCTTGGACCTTTTGGTCAGATATTTACTTGGTAGTAGGATTCTCCTTGTATTTGGATTTTTGGTAGTTCTACATGGATCTTGTTGTGCCCCTATAGATATAGAATCTTGTTTTCCGTACATGTTTTGGGGACTTAGATAAAATTGTGCCCAACCATCCATCCCTTTTTCGAATCTTTATTTTAACCCATACTCCGGTCTTCAGATGTCCATGCTACCAGAAAAGAAACTCACAGAATCTTCCAACACCCCATCTAAGTTGAGCTAAGTGCATAGTGCAAGAGTACAAATTAATTCCCTATTCCAGAGTCGTACCCATAATGAAGAGACTATGTTAGACACTAAGAGTCAATTGCTAGACATTGTCATCTGGAACTCGACGAATTAAGTCATAGACATGAATCGTTTAACTTAGCGAGTGTTATGTCCTCAATGCACAAGAAGTGAAAAGAAGACATAGCTCGGGCTTAGCGTAAGAGAGTGAAAAAGAATTATACACAGTAGAAGTGGCCTGCCCCCCTATACTCAGACCGTGAACTGTCTAAGTATAGAAGAAGAGCAAAAATGAGGTGGGCAGGAGATGTGAATGAGGAGAGTGCATATAGATGGGCATCGGTTCCCCCTATACTTAGGGTCAGCCTAAGTATGGAAGAAAGGAGGAAATGAAGCGATCATGAGAAGAAGTTGATGGGGAGAATGGTATGTACATATGGCATCGGTCCCCCAATACTTAGGCCTTGTCCTAAGTAGAGGAAGAAGAGGTATAAGGAGACCGATGGGATCAGGAGGGTGGGCAGTCGATGAATAAGGTGGTTTTTAGCTGATCTTTTTGTGAGCCTATATTGGGAGATCATAATGATAAGAAGGAGATGAAGCACATGATTCCCACCGAGTATTATTGTTATCCTCAAAGAAATCATATTGGTGATTAGATGAAGCGAATGAATCAGATAAAAGAGAGCCATCATCAGAGTTATCTTTAGAGGAATAGTATTTGAAATGGAGGTACTCCATATATTCTTGTTCTTTAGTTGCTTCAGTTGATTTCTCAGACTTCGTTCCTTCTTGGCATTAAATGATTCTTCCTTGGATGACGAATACTCTGAAGCACCAGTCTCAACCAGCTCATAAAAAATATTCAAGTATATTTAATGAGACCAGGAGAATCAACTTTGGATGAATAATAGTGAGGAATGTGAGTCACCCAATGGGAATCGAAGTTCGGATCCTTGCGTAGATAGGGTTTTAGGACTGCCGAGCATACCTCGCTCATGTAGATTACTCTTTCTGGACTTGATGAGGAAGCATCAGACGATTCCTCTTTTGGAAGGTCAAAGGCGACTTTCTTTTTAGATGAAGGATCGACCATTTTGTTTTGTGAAGGTGTTGATCCTGGAAGTGAGGTGTTGACACTTGAGTCTCCAGATGAATAACCATTGAAAATTTTCTCCTTGGTTGGTGAGTGTCCCGTGTATTTGTTTTTAGTTTTCTTAATGTTGGTGCACTCTTGAGTTGGATTGAATTGGTCAAGGTAGTCAGAGAAGGTTGACTCAGGGTGAGCCCATGCATAAATCTTAGGATCATATAAGAAACACTTTTCCATGGTGAGAGCAGCGGGGAATGGAACAATGGGGAGAGTCTCTAAACCAATAGTCTCTTCAACAACTTCTATCTCAGGTGTAGAAGCGGAGTAGGGCTTATCTATCGTTTGATTGTTATGGCTGTCAAGGGATTCGTGGATTGCCTCAGAAAATCGTTGTTCCTTCAAGACTGGTTGAGATTGATGTGCTCCCAATGCTGTAAAATTGATTGCCTGAGTCTCATACTCAATAATTGCCTTAGTCACAGCCAAGAATGGCTTTCCGAGAATGATTAGACACTGGGTGAATTCTCCTTGAAGCTCAATATTAATGATCGTGATGTCCACTTTGAGCGGAGCACCTTGGAATGTAACGATGACTGAAATGGTTCCTCTCAGCCACTTTATAGATTGATCATCCAATTGAACGATCTCTCTTAATTTCGTGATAGGTCCAAGTTTGAGCTTGTGAAAAACAGAGGTTAGGAGGATATTGATTGGCGAGTCGTCATCGATTCGAGCATGGATAAATGTGGTGTCTTTAATTCCACAGTCTAATCTGGGCAACTGCTTTAGTATGTGGCTCTTGGTTTTTCTCCTCAACACCAAGGAGGTGGCCATTGACAAGATATGTCCTTCAGTCTTTGTTCTTGTCATGTCCGACTTTTTCATCAATAATTTGCTCATTACAAATTCTTTAAGGTAAGGGAAGTGTTCAATGGCTTGTATCAAGGTAAGTTCAAAAATCAATCTTTTTTTAGAGCTTCCCGTACAATAGGATCCAAATTCTTTAGATCTTCAGTTTCGAAATTTATGTATTTATCTAGATTTTTATTTTTTAAGTGTTTTTGAATATTTCATTTTTTTGGTGTTTTCAGTGTGGTGTGTGAATGAGGTGCTTTTCGTAGATGATGAGGGGTTTTGATATGCCAAGTCAGATTCAGAGTTGTCTCTAGGGGAGTAGTAGGTAGAGATGTCGTTGTTAGGGTCATCCCTAGATAATCATAGTTTATGGGTTTGTAAATATCCTCATGATTATCAACATTAGATCCAATCATTTCATCCTCCACTCTCATTCCCAAGTTTCTATAAAATGAAATTACTCGATCAGTGAAATTTCTAAAATTTTCCTCCATTAATTAATATATCTTACTTATCCTTAAAATTTCATCCTCTAAAGAAGTTTTAGGATCAATCATGTGAGCAGTCTGTGTAGTTTCTCGTTTTTGAATTTGAGATCCACTTATTTCATCTTCCATTTTCCTATCTAAGCTGGGAGAAGATTCTCTTGGAAAATCCAATATATGATTATCAGTTTCTGAAAATTTCTCCTCAAAGGTTATGGAAGGAATATGCTCAGTGGAAGGATTTTGCGGGAATCTGTAGGTCTCATACTCAGCACGATGTGACTCAGGCATGCAATGTTGTTTTGAGTAGAGTCTACTTCCATGGTCATGATTGGTCGTATCCCCAAACAAACGAGTAATACATGGTTCATGTGTGTCGATATCATCAGTCCGGTCCTCTGTATGTATAGGTTGATCAAAGGAGTGGTATTCAGGTTGATCAATAGGGATTTGATCACTAAGGTCAATCTAATATGTTGATCATTAGGTGCTGGCCTCTCCATCTGGTTTGATCAGGTGTCCATATTATTCCCAATGGTCAAGGAAAGACGTGAACTATAGTGTTGACCTATCCCAACAATCTTGTGAGGAAGGAATGAAGTTGGTTGGGGTTGATCTCTCAGCCAATCATGAGTCTCAAAAGTGATTTTATTTTTAAATGGTTCATTAGTTTCGACGACGAATCAGGAATAAGATGGTTCAATCAAGGATGGAAAGTGATCATGTACATCAAAGGCTGAGGAAGGCAACACATATGGTAAGTTTAATTCAGATGGATGATTAGGAATTGTAGATTGGACTGGATTCATTCAGGGGTGAGTGTTTTCTATAAATTTCAGAGGATATTTGATAGATGAGGGTTTGGAAGATTTGGGTCTAACTGAGATGAATTCATTTTCATAGTATATATTTGATGGATACTTGGACCAATGTCCCATCATTTTGGAAAGAGCTGACATAATGGATGATGATTTGTATTTGACTGAGACGAATTTTTCTTCAAAATACAGATATGGAGGGTACTTGGACAAAAGTTCCATAATTTTTGAAGGAGTTTTATTAGTTGACATAATGGATTGATGTTCAAATGCCTAGGATATTCAACAGAAGAAACCATAAATTTTCAGATCAAGAAAGGAGAGATGGCAAAAGTGTGCGGGTTTTTTCATCTTTGAAATCGATTCATGCTCACCAATGCAAACACATATCAAAACCAGGTTCACCAACTCACACAATGAAGCCGCAAGAGTTTGGAAATTATCTTTTCAATTCAGTTGGTGATAAATCAATCTTGGAAAATAATTAGTGAGCTGTTAGGTGTCGAAACTTTTCTTAAAGATTGGCCTAAATTCTTACGACTAGTTGCACCTACTTTGAGCCAGTATCGGTGTAAGTATGAATCGAAAAATGACTACCAATGTTACTTAAGGACGGATCCTTACGTAGTATCCTTTAAATAACCCACTCTGCTAAGGAAATCTGGACCGTTTACTGGCTACCCGTATTCCTCACTAAGAAGTTGATAATCATTTTTAAAGAATCAGTAGTCAATATAAAAATTCGTAGTTGGGCTCTAGCCTTAAGTGTCGTTTCTCTCTCACTCAAAAAATAAATGAATCCAAGGGAGGCAATGTTCTCCCACAAAAATTCTTGAATTTATGAGTTGATTAAAGTCGACTATATTTAGCAGTCCCAATTTTACTTAGGTGATCACTAAAAAATTAGGTGAGCACAAATACACGTCTACCATCCAGTCCCAATTTCCTTTAAATTTATGTAACAAAACAGGAGGAAATTCGTGAAAAGTCGATGCACATGAAACAATGATGTATGCTTAGATAGAAGACTTACAATAATTCCTCGCAATATCCATGCGGGATATAATACAAGAATTGAAAAATTAGTCTATATATGTAATCCGATGAAAACCACACCTAGCAGAAGGTTCTTTTAGCCGTGAAGAATTGAGTTAAAATTTCAACTAAGTTGAACGATCTAATGTGTGTCTCAATTAAGTGAAATGTGGTCCTAGGTTCTACGAGCACAAACAATAAATTTAGAATCTCTAATAGCCGTATGTGCAGGTCTGACCTACGAGCCACTCAAGTCGGACCCCACCCTCACCGGAGAGTGAAATAGGACACGACACACCACAAGAAAAAGTTCAAGATCTTTTTTACACACACGAGAGTCCAAATGAACACCACTAGAAATGAGCAATTAATTACAAAAATTAAATTGCAGAAAAATGAATCATAGACTCTACGCTCTATTACAACTTGACTCAATCTTAATTTTAATGCGACTTGGCGACCGATGTAGATGCGTCGATTTCAAGAGAATCGCTCCACGGGCATTGGGTACCTCGCATAAAAAATTAGAGAGAAAGTTTACAAGAGTGTTACGAAAATTAATAAAAAAATAGAAAATAAATGCTGAAAAATGAATGGAAAATGTAAAGTGGAATATTTGGGGGTCGGATTGCCCGAATGTGTGGAAAACAGAACTCTAATTTTCTAAACAAAAATCTAAGCCATTTGCCTCCCCGGCAATGGAGCCATCTAACGTGTCCTGAAAACCTGCTTTAATTTGTGTGAATTAAGTTTTAAAAATGTGTCATTTCGTTGTAGGCAGGAATTTGGAATCGATCAAGAAATAACCAAAATAAATTTATCAATTTTATTTGGCATGGTTCTATGTTTACTTTGGTAAGTCCCAAGGTCGAACATAAGGAGACAAAGGAACAACCTAGAATAATGTCTATCAAAGTTCGTGCACGATTTTCGAGACGGTATATTTTTTTGTATTTCTAATGCAATTTTGGGATGTAAAATGCAAATATGACCAATTTTAGGGGCTAAAATGTAAAGATTAATCAAACAATGTTTGAAAAATACAAAACTTGGCCGAGATGTCAACTATGATGAAATGAATGCACTATAATTTTATGGGAATTTTTGGATGTAAGATAAATATTTTATTGAATTATGAATGTAAACTATACGAATTATAATACTTAATTATAATAAATATTAAACTTATTATTTTCAAGAGATAAAATTATCCAAGATCTATCAATAGGTAATTGATCTTGGAAAAATACTAAACCTTAAAATATGAGATATAATGCCTATTAAAAATTAAAGATTGAAATATGCAAAAATGATTTTTATAAGGCAAACTATGCATGCAAATGCAATTCTATTTTGGTATGATGTTAAGCTCAATTAATTCCGTTATCCACAATTTTTTGGTAATTTTCAGGGCAATGGTTAATTAGTTATGAATTTTGAGGCACAAGATGGGCAAAATATGTAATTTTCCACGAAACGATTAATTAGTAATTAACAACAAACCAAAAAAATGTTTCAAGCATGCCATGATGTAAAGAATTAATTGATGAACACAATGCTATTTTTAAAATAATAAAATGATGCAATGTACATGTCTTAAAAAAATGAGGAACACAGGGGTATCAGTGCAAATTATCATAAATAAATAATATAATCATCGCACTAGGAAGGGTTAAAGTGGAATTACCAAAACTTTTAGGGATGTTTCTGCAAAAATTCCAAGTAGCATGTATACAACATGTGCCCTCAGATAGCAGGGGCCTTATGGTGAAGACGCGAACTTGGAGGGGCCTCTGCTGCAAAGTTCCCTAGTAGTCACGTGCGTTGTACGTGACTCTTGGGCATGGGGCTTCTGTGCCAATCAGTAGATTTCCAAGGGCATCTCCGTTAATTTCGCCAAACCGCACTTGAGGGTCTTGATTCGGCAAATAGAGGCGGCTGGAGTGCTGGAGTCGGAGAGCGGAACTGTCATGGCGGAGGGACTGGTGTCCTTCGGTGGGGCTCTGGCCGTTGAAGGCAGAGTGACGTGAAAGGAAGAAGGCATAGAGATAGACTCCTGGCTCTCATCCAGTAGGCATCGGTGGAAAGAACGGTCTGGAGTGGTGAAGGGAGCTGGGGGAGTCCTCCTGTAGTTGGTGAAGTTGAAGATATGGAGGCAACAATGAGGGTGCTCCTTGAGATAGGAGAAGAAGCTTCGAGCTAGTGGAGGACCACGACCGACGAGTGGTGGCTGATGTGGCTGGAGGCATTAATGATGCTGGAGTCGATGCAGGTGTGTATCCTTGAAGATGGGATGATGTTTTGTGGTCGAAGATGGCGGTCTCCAGTGGTCGAGAGATGATGATGGTGAATTGAAGGTAGTGTAGTCAGTGGTATGTAGAGGTATTGGAGAAGTCGTTAAATGTTGATGTTGGAGTAGCGGTGGAGTGGAACGGTGGTGGATATATGTTTTCGTTGGCTCATTGATGAGTTGCCAGAGCGAGGCAGTTGCATGGAGGAGCGCATTGTGATATGGTCAAGACTTGCACCTTGGATCTCGTCGAAGGAAGGAGGAGATAATGGCCTGCCACCCCATAGATCCACCTTAACCGTGCAATCGGTGGATGGAGCTTGAAGACATGGGGTGGCGTTCTTAAATAGGTGAGGAGGAGGGGGCAACTGATGGAAAGTTGGCCGTGACGCTATTTGATGCGAGGCGACGGAGCTCTTCGGGAAGGGAAGATCTGGGATCAATCGACGATCCGTGATTGAGGAGATAGAGGTTTGATTACCGGAGTGGGTGCGATATTGGAAGGAGATCGAAGATGGGTTGCGTAAACTGCTGGCAGTGGCAGATCGCGAAATCTGTAGAGGAGCGGTGCCGCCTCTAAAAGGGGAAAGTTGCTAGGGAAGATGACGCACAGGGGCCGTCCGATTGGCCGTGATCGAATGCCCCTGATGCATACACTTGGCAGTGATTTAATAATTATTTTTTCATTTTTTAAATTAATATTTTTTGACTTTTTTAATAAAACTAATTTTAAACATCCAAAAATTGGTGACATATGGCGGCTCCATGAGTAACCACGTGTCAGCCCCATAAAAATCGAAAATTAAATACAATAATCAATACCTAAAAAATAGTAAATTACCTCGGATCATAAAAATTTCTTTATAAAGTTGCTCGTCTCGATGAGGTCTACAACTTTAATGAAGAAAACAAAACCAAAATCGATTATTTATGCAAAGTGATATTTTGGGGGTATTATGTGTACATCGAATACCTTGATTTTCGGGTTTTCTATTTTTTGTCATTTGTAAACCAGATAAAAATCCGGAAAAATAGGATAAAATTATAGATAAATATTTACACATTAATCTATTTTTTTGGATTTTTATTAATTCAAAAAAGAAGAAATAAAATAAAACGCGAAAAAGATAATTTTTGTACATACAATTAGTGAAGACTTGGACTCAGTTAGTTTCTTTGATTTCAAGCTTAGTTTGGATTTGGATTCTTATGCATTCTAATAAAAGTTTTATCAAAGAAAATAAATGAAAAGAAATAAAATAAGTTAATTATGTTTATCAAATAATAGGTCAAAAACCAATAAAATGTAAAATGTACAAGAGAGGCCCAAAACCTAAAACTTTCACATATGAGCTCTGATTCAATTGAACTTGATCTTGTATTGATGGTAATTTAATGTACATTAGTCAAAAGTGAGTAGGATCAAATCATACACTGGATGAGGAAGATATCGAGGTTTTAGTCCGAGAATCCTGGAATTAGGTTTTGAATTTTTGGTCCACTTATTTAGTGTTTTTTTGTATTTTTCATTTATTCTTGTTAGTGATATATACACAATGGAGGTTGTTTCAGGTCAATTGGAGTTAGCACGAATTAGTTGAAAATTAAGAAAGCTAGGCTATTTTACATGTCAATTGGACTGGGATTTTTGGCTTCTTATTTTGTACAATAATGAGTGAAAAATGCAATTCTTATCAAAACATGCATGAATGCTAATTATGAAATATAAATGAAGAAATGCCAATGAATTTTAAGGATTTGAGCTTAATTCATGACTTTTAGAGTGATGAATATGATATTCACCATCTTTTGAAGAAGATGCAGAAGCAAAGGAAGGGTGAACCCCTCTCGATCACATTGTGGATTGGGTCCTCATCACATAGGGTTTGGGGCGTTGTCACCACCTCAATACATCTAGCTTGCTCTCTCCCCCCGTTGTGAAGATGGTAGTGGCGGATTGGTTGATAAGCTCGAATAGAGTCTGAGATGAGTTTAAGTACGAGAAGAGGGTGTTGAGAGGCGTATAAGACTAGGGTTTTGGGGATGCTTTGATCGACGGTCGAGAAGATAAGGGAGGTGGTTGGTTGTTCGGTGGAGGGTGGTTTAGGCAGAAGATAAGCGGATAGGGTTAGCTAGGGTTTCGATAGGTTGAAGAGATAAGGGTCATGAGTCGTTCATGTTGGTTTGGCCACTGATCAGAGGGATTAGCTACTGGAGATCTCACCCACAGGTGGTTACAAGTTTGTGCAAGGCAGCGTAGTGAAGGGAAGGCCATGCAATGATGACATCAGAGGTTTGGAGAGAAGACCCTCACGTGCATGACACATGTGGAGCAAGGCTGAAGAGAGAGAGTCACGTGCGACACGTGGGGGGGGGGGGGTGGCGGGTAGGGGGGCATGTGCTAGGCACGAGCTCTGAGTTTGAGGGATCCATCACGTGCTTAGCACCAAGAGAGAGAGGGGGCATGTTTCCTTGAGCTAGGTCACTCCAATGAATGCACGCCTTGTGGAGTCATGTTGACATGGATGTTTAAACAACGTTAAAAATATAGTAATAAATATATTACAAATAGTAAATGGACTCGGATGGAAAAGTGTACAAAAAAATGTTCAGCTAAACGTGATCTTCAATGCACATGAAGGACTCAAGTGCAAAACCAGGATGTAGAATGACATGTATGCATTTTTGATGTATTTTATGTATATAATTTATATTAATTTAAAGCATTATAACTTTTATCCAGTTTTCTATGAATGAATAATGCATCAAAAACTCAAATATAATGTAGAATGATGCAGTGAACTCAAATGCCTTTTTATTTTTCTGGGTTGGATTAATGTTAGAATAAATTAGGGAAATGAAATATATACATGTGGATTAGGTTAGTAAGCTCAAGTAAGAATCTGTCTTTTTATTTCTTTTCTGATTTTTTTGGATTTTAATTTTCATTTAATTTGTTAAAAATGAATAGAATCAATAAATGAAAAAGAAAATAATTCAAATGAGTGAAATATGCACATGAAATGTCAGGTCAAAATAAGTAAAAATGTATAATCCATAGTTAGGTCCCAAAACCCATTTTTCACAAATTAACTCTGATTCTTTTGAATTCAGTCTTGATTAGTATGTAATTGAATGTACAATAATTCGAAGCGAAGTAGAGTTCATTTGGACACTATATTAGAGAGAGATCAATGTTTTTGTCTTTCTATCTTGAAATTTGGGTTTCATATTATTTTGCATATGTGTATAAATTAGCATTTTTTATTTTCATTGATTAAGGTTAGTGATATTCACACAATGCAATTAGTTTAATGTCAATTGTAGTTTGCGTGAATTAATTAAAATGGGTGAAATTAGGGAAATATATGAAGATGATTATGAATGCATAAATGAATGCTATTTGATTATGAATGCATAAATGAATGCTATTTATGCAAATTATTTACAAGTGCATGAAAGTTAATTTTATGAAGTTAACATGTAAATGATCATAAATGCTCAGGACGAAGCTCTATTTTCATCTAGTTAGAGTGATGAATCACATATTCATCAACCCTCTATAATTAAACCTTGCTCGTCCTTGAGCAACTAAAAATGAAGAGGTGAAATGACATTGGGTTTCATACAAAGACCATGAGAAAAAATGAAAATGGAGCTATATCTGACTTTTGGATCAATTATTAGTTAGAACACATGTGAAAATTTGGGCTTCAAAGTAGTCTCATAGTTATACATATCATTGTAATAGTTTCAGCTAAGGAGTCATTTTAGATCAATCCTCCTCCCAAAGCATACACCCTAAACATTGAAATATCGACTCATGTGTGTGAAGGGTGTTATCTTTTCCCATTTGAAATGCCAGACTACCAAGAAAAACTCTCCTCTGATAAGTCATCCTCGAGGACTCAAGTATTTCCTTCTATGTCCAGGTACATGTTAATTCAAAACATATACAATGGGAGAAATTTTTAGAAGAAATGAAAAAGAACTAGAGGGTAACCAGTGTAGTCACCCCTCATGTGGAGCTTGGTCAGTGTGACCAAGTCTTCACCAAAATATATAGGATGTCTGAAGCTTGGACCCTTGTGATCAAATATTTATTTGGTAGGTGCATCCTACTTTTTTTGGTATGGATTTTTGGTTTCTCTACATGGTTCTTTTGTGCCTCGATGGACATAGAATGTTTTGTTCCACCCATGCTTTGAGGTCATAGAAAAATTGTTCTAGTAGTCCATCCCTCATCTGAAGCTTTATATCAACCCATACTATGGTCGTTAGATGTCCGTGCTACAAGAAAAGAGACTCACATAGTCTTCCAACAACACGTATGTGTTAAGCTAAGTGCATAGTGCTAGAGTACAGATTAATTCCCTATTCAAGAGTCATACTCAAAATGAGGCAACCAGGTTAGACACCGAGTCAAAGTTTGTACACTATCGTGCGGAACTCGAAGAAGTAAGTCTATGTCCTGAAGCTTCAAAAATCATATTTCGCGATGAGTTTCCTTCCAAAATTAGATGGATTAAGACCAAGCCAAGGCCACTCTCGATTTCTACTCATAACTCATTTTAAAACCCATGGCTTTTCACCAATGTAGATGCATGTACTATTGGATAAAGTGTAGATGCATGAAGTGCAAACATTTTTTTTCATTTTTGGATTTCATGATTTTTTTATGTTTTTGTTGTTTTATGATTTTTTAAGAACACTATTCATATTATTCGCATTGTACATATTTCTACACATTAAATAAATTCTCTACAGTTTTACAAAAATTATCCACACCCCAAGTTATTTTTATATACATAAAATAGAATATCATATAGTATGATGTAGTGCAAGATATGTACATAATGCAACTCACCCCCATATACTTAGTGTATGCTAAGTATAGAAGGATGCAAAATGGGAGTACAGGGGTCAAAGTCGCCCCCCTATACTTTGTCTCTAGATCAACCTATGTATAGAAAAGAGCAAAAATGGGATGGTCGAGGACAAGAAGAGTGAAGGTGTGTATAAATAGGGTGGGCATCAGTCCCCCTATACTTATGCTTTTGCTTATGTGTAGAAGAAGCACAAAGTGAACCAATAGGATTGGGAGAGAATGTATCGATGATCACAAAGGTTTTTAGTAGATTTTTAAACAGTCATGTGTTGTAAGGGAATATGGACATGAAGAATGTGACAAAGAAGATGAAGATTCCCCATTTTTGGAGTCATTCTAAGAATAGTAGTGTTCGGAAGAGGCTCTCCAACTAATTCTTTTTGTGTCTACTTACTCACTTGGTCAACTGATTCGACCTAGGACGATGAGTACTCCAATGAAGCGGTATCCATATGGTCATGTCTAATCACCCCAGTCCATGTACTATACCCTAGGGAAGATTCCTCGGAACATTTCACGTCTATGGTCATGTACGGAGTGTTTCTTAGTTCTACTAGAAACCAAACTAGAGGATATAGCCCTTCTTAACTGAGTCTGTGAGGTGCTAGCCAATGGTTCTTCATTATATGAATAACCATGTATGTTATGTATCTCATGTAGGGTCAGTACATATCCCAAGTATTTGATGGTGCTCAGAGTCAGTTTTGGCTTTGTCGATTCACGTGTCGGGTCACAATAATGATCCAGGAAGTCTGGAATGATTGTATCTATATTCGATCAATTGGATGTTTCTAGGTCAAGGTCATTCACCTTGGTAGCAACTCTAGTAGCCTCAACAAGCAGATCCTTAGGTTTCTCTCCTAGGGTTGTGTATGTGGTCTATTGAGATGTCTGTGAAGTGTTTGGCTTCAGGTCTCCTCTTTATCATGAATGTCATTTCTTGTTCGATTGTCTTAGGTACAGGTGTGTCCTCAAGAGTTTGATCATTATAATCTCATTTTCCAAATTTTATATCTTGAGTTTCGCAGTTGATAGTCACTCTAGCAGAGGCTAAGAACGACTTTCCCAGAATGATGGGAGACTCAGAAAATCCTCCTTGGTTCTTAATATACAGAATAATAAAGTCCACTATGTGTTTGACACTTTGGAAGTTCATAACGACAGAAATAATTCCTCTCAATCTTTTTGTGGATCAACTAGAAAATTGAAAGAACACTCTAGTTTTTCCTAAGTGGTTCATTTTGAGTCGATCGAAGACGGACCTCAGGAGGATGTTTAGGGATGAGTCATCATCAATCTGAATATGAGCAAACCCAGTGCTCTCAATTTCATAGGTAACCCTAGCCAAGTATTTGACTCTATGATTTTTGCTTTTTTTGGTATCACCATTGAACTGCCATAGTGATAATGAAATTCAGTTCTATCTCTCTTTCTGCCCATCTTCTTGGGTGATAATCAACTCTTCGCATATCTCTGAAGATGGAGCACATACTTTATGGTCTTGATTAATGGAAGCTCTAAGATCAGAATTTTACAAAATGCTTCCATATATGTGTTGTCCAATATTTTTGAATTATTTATTTTTCTATTTTTTGGTATTTCCATCAAAGTCATTGGAATGGTCATTGGACTGGTCAGTGGTGTTATGTACCTGTGGTGTTTATTCTTGAAAATTTTGCACATGATTCGGCTTGGGTTTGCTTTGAGGTATCCTCACTTCTCCTTGAGTTCTCATCGTTTCTTTTACCATTTGGATGACATTATCAAGTTGTTTTATCAAAGCGTTAGCTCTTTAATTAATTGACATCCGCTATCATTTCCTTACTTGATGTTGAATGACCATATTCGTCATCCTGTGACTCTGACATGTAATCTTGAGCCAATTAATAGTCATCTCATTGGTAGTGGCCTAGTTATGAGTCCTATTTCCTTGACTCTGAATCTTAAATGTATTGTCAAATGAAAACTTATCCTACATGAGAAGAGAGTCATCCCGAGTCGAGGATAGTTCGTACAGTGAATTCTCTATCATATATGACAATTGTGTTTCTCTTTCAAATTCAATTATGCACATGTCCATCCTTGAATCCACTCACTCCATTGTGTCCATATAATTCTCATTCAATTTTCTGAGCAATTCATATCTTGAGTATTCAATTGAAGAAGAAGTGGGGTGGAATGAGGGTGGAGCATATGATTGCTGGGGAAGAACCGACTCAAAGAGAGGGCTCCGATGATATGAGAGTGAAGACATAGAAGATAGGGATTCAGTCATGTATGTCTGACCCATGGAGTCTAGGTATGAGTACTAATATTTTGATATTTTCGAAAAAATGAAAGTTTGTTGATTTACAAGGCTCGATGTAGATATGCAAGTGTTTTGAAAGTACATAATTTATATACACAATGCGAATCCCAAAATACACCAACTTCGCATAGTGAAGGTTGTAAGAGTTTAATTGATTATGTTTTCAATTTTAAATTGGTTATAAAAAATCTTTGAATCTGTTATACACATGTGTGTCACCCTCATGCCTATATGTGTATATAAAACTCCTCAATCAAAAGAGAGATCTGCCCGAGCAATTGGGATATATTAGTAGACGGGCAAACCTAAAATGTCAACTATGGTCGAAGGAGAGTGCCTACAACACCCAACTCCCTAAGAGTCGAATATGGAGACTTAGGGTGCAGTCTAGGGTTTTGGGCTCTAACCTTACGGCTACGTCTTCACCCGCTCAAAGTCTGTAGGTATGTACTTGTGCATAAGGATGGGGTTTCTCTCTCACAATCAATGATGTTCAATTTTTATCTAGTTTTAATTAGTCAATAATGTTTAATATTCTCCTTGTTTTAATTTTATTATCACTTCAATTTGAGTTGATATCAATACACATCTACACAAGGATTCCAATTTCCTTTAAATTTTAGATGATTGAAAAGTGAGGGGGAATCGAAAAGGATATGCAATGGGAAACACGATGAGGAATGCTAAGTTAGATATACTTACAATTCTTCCTCGTAATATATGTGTAGGATGCTAAACAAAATTGTAATATTCCTAAAATATGTCTAATGCATGCACGAGAAATAGTACCTAACACATGAATTTCTATTAGCAGGTGAAAGAACAATTTAATTTGGATTGATCTAGTGCCTCTAATTAATGTAGAAGTATGGGACTAGTCCTCCAAAAAAAGAAATCCAAGTATCTGTAATAGCCACAGTGCAATACTAAGACTACATCAATAACGACAAATAATAAGGCCCGATAGGTTAATAAGTGTCCATTTCGGATACAAATGCGAGTCTTCAAATGAAGATCACTATAAAAGGCAGAATAATTACAAATTATTTACAAAAATAAAAGAAAAAACTCTCTCTCCAAAAAATAAGAGAATAAATTCTTCATGTTTCTTAGCAGGTTCGGTCTCTCGAGTCATTTACCTTTGATCGCTTTGAGATGCATCAGCCACAAGGAAGCCACTCCAAGTCACTGGGTGCCTTGCATGAAAAATAAGAGATCAAACACTAGAGACATTTTTACAAAAATATATAAAAAAATAAATAAAATTATTAGAAAATAAACAAAGAAATAAATACAAAGAGACTCGGGATCAGACTATCTGAGAATAAAAATCTATAATTTTAAATTATTTAAAAACTAATCCTAAACCATATACCTCACCGACAACAGTACCATTTGGTGAACACAAGTACTTCCCTTGTAATTATATGAAATTAAAGAAGCTATAACAGGGCAATCTATGAATCGTCAAAATTGATCACATCGAGAAATGATATAGAGAATCAAGCCTTAGTGTGATCAAAGTTATTTATTTTATATGGGTAAG
The DNA here is from genome assembly GCA_037367405.1 of Ottelia alismoides. Lineage (NCBI taxonomy): Eukaryota > Viridiplantae > Streptophyta > Magnoliopsida > Alismatales > Hydrocharitaceae > Ottelia > Ottelia alismoides. Next base: position 1,011,268 of record JAZKJV010010296.1, on the reverse strand, counting down.
TTCTAAGATTGAACTTAGAGTGGTAATATGAGGCTTCAGAATTTTTTCTCAATAATTCAGAAAATTAGGTTTACAGAGAAGAAGGGAATACTTTTGGTATTTTTTGTAATATTGAGATTTTTATAGATTTCAAAATAAAGATGTAATTAATTGTGAAAAGAAATACGATGCATGGTTTTACAAATATTTAAATGAAAGGAAATAATGCTATGTTATCTGGTTGCTAAAAAATAAAAAATGAAATAGTTTTGTGATTTTTAAATGATGCAGTAATATGATGAAATGATGATGCAAAATGATGATAAATCTGGAGCAGGTCAAACTAAGATCAAGCAATACAATCAATTAATTAGTTTATGCACCCTTCCCTCTATTAATATCAGCAAATAATTAGTCAATTAATATCATATTAATATAATGAAAGAAATTCCCCAATTTGTTTGCAATTAATTATTGAGAAATAGAATCAATGAATAAGAAGAAAGGTGCCAATATAAGAACAGAACTCTTCAAATTACTGACTCTTGAAATACTATCTCAAAATTGGAATCTCAGTATTTTATATTTTATATAATAAATTAAGGTTTAAAATGACATCAAGAAAGCAAAAATTCAATAAAAGATGTGCAAGTTATAAATAACAGAAGTCGGGGACCTATTTCTAATAATAATAATTAAAATCCTTGCAATCTGAACCTTTAGAGATTCTGAAATGTAATTCTTTATTCGTTTGGGCACAAGTGATATTTACCCCCTAGTGGGGGTATATCTGTGATTCTTTGAAGTGGGTGGGGTGTATTTGTAATTTTCCCCAGGAATGTGCAGTGCATGTGGGGCGTAGCTTGCTCAAGTGCCACTTGGGTGATATCTTCACGTTTCATGTTCTCTTCACCCCACATTCACTCGAGGTGCTTTACTCGGATGAAAGGCTCGAGAAGGTTAAGGGATTATATGGATCGTACTATGGAGTCTTGATCAACAGTTGGAGTTTGATGTCCTTGGATGGTTGTGATTGGCCTTGTTTGTGATCATACGTGATATGAAGCGTCTGGATGTTGGCTTGACTCTTCGCTCGATGCAAACCTTGGGTCCTACAGGTAAGGATGATGGATGGGGATCTGATGATCGTGGAGGAGCAGAGCTAGTCAAAGGAAGGGTGCGTAAGGTAGAAGGGAAAGCAGAGATGTTCGGGAAGATAGTGGCAATGTCGAAGGTTAGTAGCATTTTTTAAGAGGGAACAAAAGAATCAAGAGGATTCTAAAGAAGTGTTGGACATGCGAGCCCATGACGAGCCATTATGCAATAAATGTCATTATAAATATCATCCCTTATCTGAAATGAAGAATAACTAATTTGCGTAATAAGTCCCTTAGTACAATTAGGGTTATGTACCATGACCATCTTATTGATCATACAGCTGTTGATTCAATTCTTGAATCATAGAGGCTGATGCATGGATGAATATCTAAAGAGTTAGATTGAAGACTCATCGAGCACCGTCAAATGCTTATTAAGAGATGATCTCCATCCTAAGAAGGAGATGGCAATCCTTTCTCTGAAGGTTGATATCTAACTGACCTATTAATGCAGTTCTCTGCATAGGAATAGAGATTCGAAGGTGTTAGATAAGTTAGGTCAAAGAGTTGACGTAACGTGATCGAGATAACCTAAGTTTTATATCGTAGACTATCACGATACATGCACGCATCCACTGACCAGAGACAGATGTGTTACTATATGTCTGAGTATGTACATTTGCCATACCAATAGGTTGATGACCTAATCAAGGTCTATACAGCGGCTTGCTGGTGTACATGTAAGGCGTATGAGTAATACGATCTCTTAAAGGGATCGTACAGGTTCAGTTACTGAACCAAAAGACATGAGCTCACTCATGAGATATTGGGAAGAATAAAATTCCATGCACGGTCATCTCGCTTTGGAAGCTTGACTGAATTTGTAGGTTTGATATATACTTTTGGAAAGTATATGATCAAGACCTAGGTATGATATATGCTTTTGGAAAGTATATGATTAATACCGACTCCTAATGATCAAATGAGAAACTTACTGATAAACCATGAAGTAGATAGTGTACAATTTATCTAATACTTTGGGTTTATTCTGTGTCTTCCAGTATTCAGGATGTACAGGTGTTGGGAATACCTGAGGGTGATGTGATCATAAACGATTGTATAACCATCATGCTTCCATTCCTATGGAGTGATGCAACAGGTATTGATTTTAGTGACTCCTCTCAGTAGAAAAGTAATCGGATCTTAGTCCAAATGTTGGACATTGATCTGAATGTGATTCAAATACAATGATAAGATTAGATTTACAGTCTTGATTTAATCAAGCATCTATGGGAGGGCCGAGATCTGGATTTAGGATATAATCTCAATATCCAAGTCACTATACATGAAACAATACAATCTCCCTATCCTTATCTCCAAGTATCCGTGGAGAAAGTGCATTATCCTTGAAAGTGTTCAGGATAATTTCATTGTTGATATTATTTATCCGAGCACTGAGAAAATTGATAATTGAATGTGATTTAATTATCATGAATAATATGAATTTGATTCATATTACAAAGAGAGTTATCTTAGATAATTAAATGTGATTTCATTATCAAAGATGTCAATAATGTGAATGCGATTCATATTATTTGGGAACATAAGAATAGAGATCCAAGATGATTAAATGTGATTTAATTATCATTGATATGTATAATGTGGATAGCACTATCCATATAAATCATATATATTATAGATATGATTTATAATTTATAAGAGAGATCTATTTTTATTTTATATTTGCTAATTAAATATTGATGTGAATTGGATTCACATTGGACAATTAATTGAAAATGCAATTCACATTTTATTTTGGGTTGTGGATGATTCACAATTTTCCAATGGCAAGATTGCAATATTCACAAAATAATTACGAGTTATTTTTGTAGAATAATTTATAAAAAGTGTTGTTGTAAATCTTGTATATTTCTATGGAATAATGTAATCTCATGAGATATCATGAGATTACATGAGATTGCCACCAAATCCCATATTATGGAAGGAGACAATCTTCATTCCATAATCTCCATGCTTGATTGATTTAACTTGGAATTAAATCATATTGATTTATCAATATATATTTAATCTAAATTAAATTAATTGTTGTTGGTTTTTTACCAATAAAATCTTGGTCATTAAAAGGAATACAAATCAATGTAAGCCATTGGATTTGTGTTGACCATGGATTGAGATCCATGGATCCCAAAATATTATAAAAGGAGAGACACCCCTTTGCTCTTCTTGGTTAGAACAACACAAAGACAACATAAGTCTCTCTCTCTCTCTACACGCCCACTCTCTCTCTCTCTCATGTGAACATCGTCCAAGGATGCCCTAGAGAGATTCTCCATCACCACAGCGTCGTCGTTATGCTGCCCGATCGTTTGCTCGTGGATCTCTATCTACTCCATCATGCCCTGCTCGTGAAGAAGACGTCATATCTCATTTGTGAAGATCAGGAGATCCGTGGCTTGGATATCAACATGGATTGCAAGAAGCGTGCGTCTCATCCACGCGCTCGCAAGCGTCTCCTCCGTCAGATCGGACTTGAGACAAGAGGTCTCTTTGTTTAGAGACTCTATCGCAACCACGCTTCAAGAGGTAATACTCTTACTTGTTTGTGGTTTAGACGAAATGATCCGAGAAGCGTTCTTGTATCATGTGGTTTCGTCACATGAAAAAAATTTTAATTTCCGCTGCCTCGAGCAACTAGTACGACTAGTCGCTCAAGATCGCATACGATGCGAGTCTCACGGTTCTGTGATGAGCTTAAAGATCTCGCAATATCCTTTAAGTGGTATCAGAGCCTTAGGTCGAAGGTTTCAGATACGATCCATAAACCAAGGACGACTTGGGTTCGTTAGGGATTGCGAAAGTTTTGTTGCATCTCATTTTCGTAACTCTATTTTGTGATTATTTTAGGCCCTGTTTAATTTGTTTAAAAACAAAAATAACAATTGTATTATATTCTCTATTAAATAAGGAAACATTAGGATTTGAGTTTACGTAATTTGGATTCTGTATGCTCGAGATATGATCATATGAATGAACATATATCCACAGTTTCGAAGATTGCGGATCATGACGTAATTAAGATGTTAATTGCGGATTTGAAACACCTTGAAATGTATGAAAACCAATAGGTTCTGTTGTAAATCAAATTAGCAAACTTTGGGAATTTATTTTTCTTAATTTGGATTTAATTTTATTGATATAATGATATTTTTAGTAAGTAAGGGTCACTGCTGGAAATACTTTCCTAATCAAGAACCTAGTGATTGTCATTTAAGAAATTAGTGAAATTAAATGGTTTAATTCCCTGCAATAAATATGGTTAAATAATTGTGACATATTTTAAGATAATTATTTCCTTAAATGACATTGTCCTAACCAATATTTGATTAGATGTGATCTAGATCACAAATTGGTTTCATGATTTACATGATCTACATTCCAACAAACACGTTGCTTAAATAGGATTTGGGATTTGTTTAACAAATCTCATTATAATGTTAATCAAAAAAGTTTTGATTATTATTATATGGTGTAATTTTGGTTGAAAAACCGATGATCATCTCAAGTACAAAGTGATCTAGTTTGCATTATCCTTTCTCGAGGCGGATATGGTGTCTAGTCGGGGAGCGTTGGGGTAGCAGGTTACACCGTGTGCGGTCTGTCCCACTCCCGTCGATACTGGCCATGACAACGAGTAGGGTTGGTATAATGCTTAAGAAATCATGATGTATTTCTAATTATTAAAATTCGAAATAATATGTATTTGAGATAATACCATAATTCAAGTAACAATATAGATTGTTTGTTGGAAATTACTTAGATCATTTATTTAATATGATTAGATTAATTGGAATCCACTCTATTTTTAATAGAGACGTTATTTACCTTAGAAGAATTAATTATTTGAATATGATTCATAATAATTAATTAGAATTTGAACATGATATGGAGGATCACATAAGCGACATCCATGGTCTCCCGTCAAGGCGATGGGTTCCGTCGCCAGATACTGTGTGTAGGAGACACCTGTCCGAAATGACAGCTCCTACATACAATCCATTTGGATCGGACTCTTCACTTCATGAAAGAGTAAGGACGTACTCGTAGTGACCCCAATATCTGGTCCTCATATTATTGGGGCGATATTGGATTACGTATAGCGAGTTGTATTCGTGTTGATAGTAGGTTCAATTAATGATGTGTCAACATCAACTTAGGGGTGGTGGGCTCGGGTATTAAAGACCGAATTGGGAAATGCAAGTTGGACTTGCAAGGTGGAATGTGTTCCCGCTTCTTTTTATCGGTGTCACATGTTCTCATATTATTGGGATGTGACAAAGATAAGGAAGCAAATCCCAGATCTTGCTTGAGATATAATGGTAAGTGTATCTCTTACATTGAAAGTGATTAAGGAAATGAACTTTCATTACTGACAAGGCAAGACAACTTTGATATAAAATTCCTAAATAAAAGTAAAATATGTATATATAATATATATACACAAGCACATTTCTTATTTCAGATAATCCTTCATTAAACCCCTCAAAGCTATACTCAATAATAATCAGTATAATATCATGGATTGGATCCTTGATCATGATATTGTACTTACAGTTGAACACATAATGTATGTGGTTACAATGTGCAAGTTTCCTCATAAGAATGAGGAATGACAATTAATTAGACAATAGGACTACAACCCTAGGGTTTGTATGTCACTATAGTCTTGATCTCTCATCGAATGTCTTTTGGAAGTGAGATGTTGATGATGATCGTAATTGTTAAATAATCCTAATAAAATCAAAGAAGATATTCTGGCATACATATGTGCTCTTGACATTTATCATGAATGACATGATTGACTGCATCATGCAGAATGGTGGCTCTATAAGAGGTGATGTATTCAGAATTGTTAAATACCTACCTGAACCAATGCCTTAAGAGTATCGATGGATGTAGATACAATGAGTGTCATCATTCTACTGTCTATACTCTAGTCATTTATGTGGCTTCACAATATTCATATTGTATGAATCAAATGAAGAATGAATAAATGTTGAAATACTCTTATATTGAAATCTTTTGAATTCAACATAAGAGATCCTTTATCATGAGCAATGATTGTCTATAGATGAAGGGAGAGCAGTGGAAGCATGGGTCTGACCCATGTGGGAAGGAAAGTTAAAAGAGTTGACTTTACTTCTATGACCTCCATATGACATCCAAAAGAGTTGGATGAATGCCAATACTACAATAAGCTGATGTATTGATATTGTGACTATCATGTTTATCTAGAATCCTTAGAGAAGGACTCGTTAGAGCATCAAAATAATCTACATAAATCACTAATATTGAATTACTTATTGAATAAGATAAAGTCTTATAATTTGTTACTCAATCTTCTAAGAACACTTGCAACGGGTTGCATATGTTTTAGAAGACTGGAAAAATTAATCTTAAGGTTTATAGTTATCCACATGGATATTGATGCAATTGTTGCAACAATCTCTATTGGATTGATAGACTTCTCAATTTCAGTGGAAGAGTCTTAGTCATGGAGAATGTCTCTATGACATGGATATTAGAATACACTGATAGTTTATTTCTAAATGTTGGAAATAAACATGAATTCTGAGATAGAACTATCATAAAGAGTTATGATGGATATATCTCAGATAGTAATCTAACATCTAGTGGACTCTACTAAATTGGAAAATTAATGAATGATTCATTCCGATTTCTAATACTGAAAGTTAAACCTTATAAGATCAATAGGAGGATGAAGATCATTTGGCAATGATCTAGCATGAAGCCTTGTACATTCGCCTGTTGATTTAATCAATAGACTGGTAAGAGATGAAACTTTAAAATGTCTAAATTTTCAAATCTCACATGCTTATGAATATTGTATTCAAAGTAAAATGTCCAATACTCCCTTCTTAAAGAATGGTGTAAGATGTCAAGATATTCAGGATCTCATACATATTGATGTATGTGGATTATCTATATCATAGTAAACATTATGGATATGTGATATCTATTGATGATTATGTATGATATGAGATTTATTCTCTTCACCTAAGAAACCTTTGAAATGTTCAAAGATAATAATTTTGGTTTAGAACCAGAGTCTGAAGGAAGATGAAAATGAATTTGATCTAATCTAGGTAGTCTATACTCGTTAGATGAATTCAAGGAATACCTTATGGAGATATGAATATCATTTCCATCTCACTCATCTTGATACACCTAAACTCAATAGAGTTGTAGGGAGATACAATTGGATCATGTGTGACATGATTTGATTAATGACGATTTTTAGCATAATTACCTCTTAGATTCTAGGTATATATGTAGTAGAGACTACATTATATATCCTTAATAAGGTTCCATGCAAGTAAGCTAGAATCGAGCACTAGAGAGTGCTACTTCATTAGGAAAATAAAGGATGGTATTGGATACCTACCTTATGACCTTGAGATTCCTAAAAGATCTCATTTTTGAGAATGTGATTCTTAGAAGATGACTCTCTTGAGAATCAAGATGAAAATGAAGTGATTGAACTCATTTAATATTAAGAAGATAATGAGGCTCTTGAAATCGGAAACTAAAAGGATAATAAAAGATTAAACACCAACACCTCTTCAAACGAGTTTGAGGATGTATTCCATGTGTTAGTTAAATCTGACATGATCTAACTTCATATGATGAAGCTTTCGAAGATCATGACATGAAAAGATGGATGTTAGCAATAAAGTCTAAAGTAGACTACATGTACAAGTGTTGTATATGGACCCTCGAGGATTCACCTATAAGGGTAAAACCTGTTAGGTGTAAATGGATCTTCAAGAGAAAGAGGGAACCTAATGAGAAGGTGGAGACCTTCAAAGCATAGTTCCTATCCACAAGAGACACACCAAAGAGAAGACATCACTTGCGATGAGACCTACTCTTCATTGACCATTCTTAAACCCATCAGGTTATTGCTGACTATAGATACACAACTTGACTTTGACATCTTCTAGATGGAAGTCAAAATTGTATTCTTCTCTGAATACCTCATTGAGGATATTCACATGAAGTAGACCCAGGGCTTCATGGTTGAGGAAAGCAAGATATGCAAACTAATGAAATCCATCTATGGACTCAAATAATCTTCTTTTAGTTGTAACATCATATTTGATGAAATTATAAATGTTATGATTTCAGATAGAATCTTGATGAACCATATGAAGCTTAGTGGGAGTGCATTTGTGTTCATCGTGCTAAATGTAGATAATATCTTAATCATTTGGAATGATATAAGGACAATAATGAGTGTTTTATAATCTGGTTGTTCCATACCTTGAGATATGATCTCAATAATACCTCTTAGATCTTAGTACTGACAGTGTTCAGAAGAACAGGGAAGTGGGTATTGGGACTGTCACATTAATGGTACACCTTAGACATATTTCATTTTCTAGAAAATTCCAAGAAAGGCTTCCTTCCATTAAGATATGGTAATGACCTATCTAAAGGGATAACACCTTAAAGAGTTGAGGAAGTAAATGCGAGAACTTCTTGTCCTTGTGCATCAGTTACGAGAATATGAGTGTATGCTAGATGTGTACGAATGCTAGATATCAGTCATGCAGTGGGAGTCATAAATTGTTACTAATCCTACTATTGATATAAAACACTTGATTGCAGTAATGACAATATCTTCAAAGATGACGAAACTTAGAGATAGTGATCTCAAAGGGTTCGTTTGGTTGCAGGGTTGGACAGGGTTGGGTACTATTCATAGGGCTGGGTGAACAGTAAACTGTGAGGAGGGAGTACCCCTGTGAATAGTACCCAACCCAACCCTGCCCAACCCTGCAACCAAACGAACCCAAAGTCTTATCTTCAAAAACTTATAGATAGTGATCTATAAGGGTCTTAAATGTAGATACCTTAGGAGATAGGGATCTATAGGAATAGGGGTATTCTGATAAGGATTTTGAAAATACTGGTTATGATAATTATTGAGCAATAGTGTCAAGGACACTATAATTATTTTATCAATGTTGAGTATTGGTTGCATAAGATGCAACATACGCATTGGATGCGAGCACTATAACTAGGAGATATGCAAGTGCCATAAAAGGACTTGGCATAGTCTTTTAGGAATAGAGTGACTATTCAGATTACCTAGCTATTTTCTAAATAGCCTATGATTGTCACATGAGTGTGGGTTTAAATGATTAGCCCATTAATGGCTCTTTGGGCTATGGGAGATTGTTGGATATGCGAGCCGACGGTGAGCCGCTATGCAATAAATGTTATTGCAAATATCATTCCATGATCTGAAATGAAGAACAACTAATTTACGTAATAGGTCCCTTAGTACAATTAGGGTTATATACCATGGACATCTTAATGATCATACAGCTGTTGATTCAATTATTGAATCGTCGAGGCTGGTGCTTGGATGGATATCTAAAGAGTTAGATCGAGGACTCATCGAGCACCATCAAATGATTATTAAGAGATGATCTCCGGCCTGAGAAGGAGATGGCAATCCTTTCTCTGAAGGCTGATATCTAACTGACCTCTTGATGTAGGTCCTCAGCATAGGAATAGAGATTTAAAGGTGTTAGATAAGTTAGGTCAAAGAGTCGACTTAACGATATCGAGATAACCTAAGTCCGATATCATATACTGTCATGATAGAGGCATGCATCCTCTCAACGGAGACATATGTGTTACTATATGTATGAATATGTACATTTGGCAGACCAACAGGTTGATGACCTAATCAAGGTCTATACACCGGCACGCTGGTGTGCATGTAAGGTGATGAACCTCCATTTCATCTTCTTTATTATATCATTTTGGCCTCAAAAACCCTAGTAAATACATGTAAATACCCTTAATTCATGCATTTTAGCATTCATGCATGTGTATGTAAATAGTGTACAAATTACGATTTTTAAAGACAAAATTATAGAATAAAGAAAAGAAAAGAAAATGAATAAAATATTGTAAATATTTTATGACCCGAAACCCCGAGACCTGGGCATCTCGACGAAGAATAAAGTGAGGGGAGATAAGGGACAAAATACAATAAAAATCCCTTCTATTTAATTCATTCTTTATTCATTTTGGGACTTATTTTTAGTTACACTGTTTGTACCTCAAATAAAGAAACTTTGTACATGAAAGTTGTAGATAATTAAATAAAGAAAAATACAAAATTGATTTCATACAAAAATAATGTATAAATAAAAAGCTATGATCTGAATAAGTTTCTAGAATCCCAACTTCCCAGACTTATATCTCTCAAATAAAAAATCGAAACGCATCAAAATAACCTTTTAATTGTATATAATTTTCAATAAGATATTTAATGAAGGTGGTTTCGTATTTTTCGGAGTTACGGTTTGAATGTTGAGTTTTGGACCTTGTATACTTGTACTAATTAAAATATTCAATTTATTTATTATTCAATATTTTTATAACTTTATATTTTTATAATTTTGTAAATATTATTTATAATATATGTGTACATTAAAATCAGAATAAAACACAAAAGAAAATACAAAAATAAAAAACTTATATACAACACATAGGTATAATACCTATAAATACACCTATATAGAATATACTTCTATTTATTTAATTGTATAAAATACTTCAGAAAATAAAATAAATATATTTAAGTCCATAAAAATAAGTTATAAATTTATAAAATGCACACAGAGGACGAGGAGCGGAGCCGGGGAAGTTCGCCGGCCGAGGCCTTCTTCCCCGTTCTTCGTCACTGCTTCCCAGTCGTCAGATCACGGGCCCGCACCAGATCGTTCAGCTGCCATTGGATCACGTAGTGCCAACACCGTCAGATCCTCGCCAAAGGATCTAATCCCAGCCGTTCCCGCACGAACCGTCATCGGGCGTCCTTATCGTGACACGTGTATCAGTGAAGCGACACCTGTCGTTGGATCGCACCTTAGCGGGGGAAATTTTGCCTGATACCCCCCTTGTTTTTGTATTTGAAGTTTGATCCATAAACTTTCATCTGTAGTTTAATATTTTGTGTAAAATTCGCAACTAGACCCCCGTACTTCTCATATTTGCATCTAGGTCCCTGTCCACGTCACCTCACGTGCCTATGCACGCGAGGGGACGAGGTATTTTGCAATGGACCTCCTACAGGTTTTATTATTTCATTCTAGTCCAAGAAACATTTCAAAACGTGTAATATTTTTGGATATTTTGCAAAGTAGCTCTCAGGGTTTTGTTATTTGTGTTTAAGTCCCTACCGAGCGCGTGAGTACCACGCGCATCGGTGGGAATTTTGCACCGTATCCTCTGGGTTTTTGGCTATTGGTGTTTGGTCGTGAAACTTTGTTAATTAGTTATAAAATTTTGGAAAAATTGCATGTTGCCCTCTCGACTATAATATTTGCAAAAAGGCCCTTGCTAGTAGTGTAGGTTCTCTTTGTTGTCTATATTTATTTCATGCATCTATAAAATTCAAAAAATCACCAAAAAATAGGCATACATTCCTATTGCATTGTGCTTTGATGCTATATTTTTATTTTGCATTTTTATTGCATTGTATTATTTATAAAAATAAAAAACATGCATTTTCGGTACTGTTTGCATTAGAAAATACATAAAATTTGTAAACTTTTTAAAATTTCCAAAAAAAATATATTTTGTGTATTCTGTGTTTTAACTCCAAACCAAAAATCACTAAAAAATTCAAACAAAAACTCTTAAAAATTAGAAAACCCCATAAAAATCTTAAAAATTCCACAAAAATCCCAAAAATATAATTTTTGTCTCTGAATTTTCTCTGTTTTATTATCTTTATTTAAAACTAATTTGAGGAATTTTGGACTCTGTTTGATATTTTTCATCCTCATTTTAATTCCGGATTTGCATTTTATGCACTATTTTCAGTATTTTTTATTCTAAAATACGAAAAAAAATTGGGAAAAATTTAGAAAAATCACAAAAACATTAGAAAAACATAAAAGCTTAAAATATTTCATTTACTGTATTTTGGAGATTTCCCCCTATATACTCTTTTCTCTTTTGTGCATATATATCCTATATAGTTGTATTAACGTATTAAAAAAAGAAAATATAAAATTACAAAATATAAAAAGAAAATACAAAATTAGTAAATTAAAAATCAAAATATAAAAATATAAAATAAAAAATTAAATAAAAAAATTATAAAATTAAAAACCAATAAAAATGGCACATTTGTAGGCATTTAATTACACTCAGTCTTGCAAACTTATTTTCCAATCTATCCTGCTTGTTCCCTGTGTTCGACACTCTACACATACTTGAACTTATACACATTCATTCTAGAATTATAATAAATTTTAACTCCGCGCATTTACTTTCATTGCTTGATTTATCTGTTGTGGGTTAATTGTTGACTTAATCTGAATCTCGTTTGATCAACTCAACGACTGAGTTCCCGCTTTGTGTGGAACTTAAGACCAACGATTTTCTGGTTAATCAAATGGCACAGTTGCCGGGGAGCAACAACATATAGATCCGATTTTTGAAGAGATTGATTGTGATTATTTATCTTCATTTGTACCTCATTTATTTTCCTTATTTTTGATATATATTGTTTGAGCTGTCTAACCCCTTCTCTTTGTTGACTTTGTGCGAGGTACCGCGGATCGTGGGAGGCACTCTACCCTAGGCGCCTGCGCACGCACGTGAAGCCGGCTTCGGCCTGCTACTCTTGCACCAAAGAGGACTTAGAGAGATTTTGTAGACCCAGTTCTAGTTTTCACTTTCATTGCATTACTTGTGTAATTTAAGTGAGAGAGTGACTCATTAATTTGTAATAACTGGGACTTGAACACTTCATCACTTCACGAGGTTCATTGCCCAAGGGATTGGTCCCTTGGGGGCCTCATCGGTTTTTCGCGGGTTTTCGTAGTTTTGTCGATTTTATTATCTATTTGATTCACACGGATTTAGCCCCTAGATCTAGGAGTTTTTATTGATTGTGACAAAAACAGCTAAGGTCCAAAACTTAATATCTTGCCTATACCTATAGATCGTAATTGGACTTAGCTAAAAATCAATTGAAAAATCTATTTGACTTGGACTAGAGACCACGCGCCGGGAGGGGTCGTATACAACGCATGCAGGTTCCATTGTGGTGGACACTGATCTGCTCCCAAAATCGGATCCGGTCTCTCTTCCTAGTCATAGCTACTTGTGCTTCACGATTAATATAAGTTGCTCATCTAGGGACGATTTCATCGTGCATCATATATGTAGTTTATTTCCAGTCTTTTAATTTATGTGCCGATCACCCTGCATGTAGAGTGTTGGAGCAAGGTATGCATTTCTAACTTTGCATGCATCATTGTGTTTGATCGCGCATCGTCTTTTCTGACTTCCTCCCCCTATTTTGTTGGACTCAGGATAACTAAGGAAATCAGAAAATTCGTTAGGCATTGTCTTTATCAGAAAAATACCTAAAAAAGTGATAACCACATAAAATTGGGATTGTTAATGCAAACTTGACCTTAAAACTCACCCAACCAAAAATTTATTGTCTTGGGGAGAGTAACCCCCTCATTGTTTGATTTATCTGAGCGAGAGAGTGACCCGCACACTAGGCTAGAGCCACGCCCGAAATTCTAGTTGAGTACTGGTATTGGTAAGTCATTCTCCAGTGAGGATCTCTCCGATAACCGGTAAAACGTACCGCAATGTCCTTAGCAGATTGAGTTGATCGGACAGTCGGTAAACGGTCCGCAATTCATACTGGCTGGTAAAGATCTCATTTGGGATTGGGACAGTCGGCTACGAGAGTTGGGTTCCCAACATCTCGCTTAACCGCTCTGATAGATTGACTGATCACCTAAATAAAATTGTCAAGATAAACGACCGAACCTTCACGGTCATCAGGTCAAGAGTTGCGCAGGTGAATTGGGGGTTTGATTGCCAATCTTGTTTACATTCTAGATCTCATCCTCCTTTATCTCCAGATCAAGATGATGGGAAGGAGATCCCTTAGACCACGTCTGGTGGCACCGCTATCGAGCACTACTCCCTTTTCATCTAGGTCGGCTTTGGGGAGTTTAGAGCCACTCTTCGAGCCCGAGTTCACGTCCACTCTGTTCTCCCTCGATCACCCTTCCTCTATCAGTCCTGTGGTGTCAGAGTACAGTGCAACAGAGATTTCTGGACATTTGACAGCACCTGAGATGGGTACCTTTGCCTTTGCAGAGACCCAAGACATGGCCAGCAGTAAGGGACGCCCAGATGAGCAGGAACACCCTTCAAATGTATATGATAAGACTGTCATCAACAATTCATTGCTAGCTTCCCTGGAGATGATGCAAAGACAAATCAGAGATCAGGGAGCCTTCATGGGTGATAATATGAGAGAGCTGGCACAGATACGAGACGACAGGAAAGACAGATCTGACGGCGGTGGAGAGATTCCAGATGCAGGACCCGATGCAGGTGGTGGAGCAGGAGGAGACCAACAACAGGTGGACCAACCACTGAGGACGATGAGACAGTTGCACAACCGTGGTGCAACTCTCACTCACCGATGGATTCAGCTTCCTCCCATTGTTGGGAACTTTGAGCTTCGCCCCCAGACGATCCAGTTATTGCCCAAGTTTCATGGGCTAGCCACCGAGGAGCCTCATCTCCATCTGCATGAGTTTGAGATGATTTGCAGTACTGTCCACGACAGACTGGTGGACGAGGACACAATTAAGATGATTGCCTTTCCGTTCTCATTAGTTGACCAAGAAGTCTATTGGCTGAAGCATCTTGGAAGGTATGTCACAACTTTGGAGCAGCTCCGAATCGCGTACTTAAATAAGTACTACCCTCTCGACCGGACTAACACAATGCAAGCTATGATCAGCAACATCAAATTGATCCCAAATGAACAGTTCCATGAGGCTTGGGATCAATTTAGGGAGCTCATTGACAGGTGTCCACATAATGACATATCAAAGCCCAACCTTGTTCAGAGCTTCTTTTGTGGGATGACACCAGAGCTGCAGGGGCTTGTGAATGCCTCTTGTGGTGGGTCCTATTTTTCTAAGGGTGAAGACGAGGTTTGGGGCATCTATGAAGGGATGGTAGAGAACTCGACAGTAATGGCCCAAGCCCGTGTCTACACACAGCAAAAGGCCCCCCAAGGGGCAGGTTCATATTAGAAGATCGCACGCAACGATGCCGGTCCCTACACTCCGTCAGTAGCAGCAGCTCAGGCTGAATCCGCTGAAGCCGACATGGGGATCATTTGTGAGAATTTGGATCGTATCGAGATCCTCGAGAAGAAGCAGAGCCAGGGTCTGGCCCAGATGGACTAGTTGAAGAAGACCATGAGTGACCTGAAGACACAAATCTCGTGTATTTAGGAAGCACAGACATCCATGCAGCCCCCCAGGACACGCGCTGATCCCAGCAGTACCAGCTCCCCCAACCCTCTAGCACACACCGTCAGGTTCACCACATCCAGGCAGAGCCGGTCCAGCAACTACCATGCTATCCATTGCCGCCACTAACTCAGGAGACTCAGAAGGCGGTTTACCAGCTGGATCAATCACTGGCAGTTCTACCTCTACCATCCTTCGAACGGGAGCCATTGATGGAAGTCAATGGGATATAGTATGACTGGTACCCACTGCAGGCTGGGATTCATCGTGATCATCCTAGATTCCGTTGGACCATTGGACACACCTCCTCCCAACAACAGCCATCTGCTCAGGGCGGTCAGAACAACCAGCAGTAGTAGTGGCCCTATCACTCCTACCAACAATACCAACAGGGTCCCCATCCTTCTTATCAGGGACATCAGTGGAGGCAACATCAACAGCCTTACCAACAATACTCCCAACAGTCCCCTTCCCTCAAGCACTCCGCTTGGCGAAGGGGAATAAAAAAGAAAATCCCAAAAAGACACAACAATAAGAGTTCAGCCAGCAGATGATTGACAGATTTCATATTCAGCTGACTCTACAGGAGGCACTTGAGCACATCCCCCTCATCCAGAAGAACTTGAGAGAGAAGAGCACCGTACGCAAGAAGAGGAGGAATCACATAGGAGATATCCATGTGCTTACCCGTGTCACATGCTTTGCCTTTCAGAACTGATTTCCAGCCAAGAGACCTGGTGCAGGAGCTCCCTATGTCAGATGCGAGATTCAGGAGCAGCGGTTGGATCGTACTCTATTAGACAACGACTCTTCTATCAACCTCCTTCTGACAGCCTTGCTCGACTGATTCGAGTTTGGCCCTCTTCATCAGAGCAGGATAATCCTTCAGTTTGCTGATAGATAGATCAAGAGACTGAAGGGGTTGTTGAGAGATGTTGTCGTTACCATTCAGGGTCTGAACTTTTTCGTGGACTTTGTTGTATTGGGCATGGAGATCCCTGCGTTAGTGACATATACCCCAATCATACTTGGACGCCCATTCTTGGCCATTACCAAGGCGGTGATCGACCATGATATTGGGAAGGTGTACTTTCGCGTAGAGGGTGAAAGTATACAAATAGAGACAATCGACGAGACCAAAGCGCGAGATTCAGCCTGCTCAGAGCAGTTCAGTGACACCGAGCAGATGACAGAGGCTGAGCAAGACGTCCACCAAGAGTGCGACTTTGTGATGATCGATGTTGAAGCCATTTGGACAGATCCTGTAGCACAAGCCATTGCCTTGCCCATAGATTCAACATACTTACAACTTATTGCAGTTGAGAGCTTGGAGAGTGCACTGCTGGACGAGGACATATTAGAGGCAGACATTTGTGGGATGAGTGGTGAAGCAGAGTTTCATTCGTATTCGTCATATTCAGATCCCTTGGATTCAGAAATTAATTGGGATGACTTTGATGATTATTTGTCTTTCCTGATTCCTTCTGAACCGACAGCTAGGACAGAGAGTGAGATGGCACAGTTCACAGATATTCCAGCATGGTTCCCTTCTTCAGATTTCCATGCATAGCGAGAGTTCTCACATGCAGATTTGGTAGCTTTCACTCAGACGTATCAGAAGCCAGAGTTGCTAGCTCCCAGTTGTCCAGAACTTTAGCCTTTGCCACAGTTGCTAAAGTACAGATTCCTTGCGGGTGAGCAGGATATGCACCTAGTCATTATCTCAACAGATTTGACTGGAGAGAAAGAATCTCGTTTGATGGAGATTCTTGAAAGAAACTGCAAGGCGATTGGATGGAGTATAACTGATCTCCAGGGGATTAGTCCGGCTCTGTGCTCCCACCATATATACCTCAAAGAAGATGCTAAGCCCTCGTGTGAGTTCCAGCGATGACTAAACCTGAATCTTCGAGATGTTGTCATGAAGGAAATATCTAAATGGTGAAGCGCCGATTTTATCTACCCCATCTCCGACTCCAAGTGGGTTAGTCCATTACATGTGGTGCCCAAGAAGATGGGTATCACTGCAATTGTGAGCGAGTCTGGAGAGGAGATAGCTACCCAGGTACCCACTTCTTGGAAGGTCTGTGTGGACTACAGACGATTGAATTATGCCATCAAGAAGGATCACTTCCCACTACCATTCATTGATCAGATTATCGAGAGGCTAGATGGGAAGAGTTATTACTGTTTTCTTGATGGGTACTCCGGCTATAATCAAGTGGCCATTGCGCCCGAAGACCAGGACAAAACGACATTCACCTGTCCATTTGGGACATATGCTTTCATACAGATGCCCTTTGGTCTATGTAACGCCTCAACGACATTCCAAAGGCGCATGTTGTCCATCTTCTCGGACATGGTGGGTGACTGTTTAGAGGTCTTCATGGATGACTTCTCTGTCTATGGTGATGGGTTTGATGCTTGTCTTGACTGCCTAGACGTGTGCTTCAGCACTGCATAGAGGTCAACCTTGTCTTATCTTGGGAGAAGAGTCACTTCATGGTGACTCAGGGGACGGTCTTTGTCCATATCATCTCCAACAGGGATGGAGGTTGATCCGGCCAGGGTGGATATCATTAAAAAACTCAATCCATCGTCCAATCTACGACGACTGCGGTTTTTTCCAGGGCATGTCGGTTTCTATCGACGGTTCATTCAGGACTTCAGTCGTATTGCCCGGCCGCTCACTGATTTGCTGACGAAAGACACTGAGTTCATTATCGATGATAAGTTTCTTGCGTTTTTCGAGACTCAAGAATCTAGTTATTACAGCTTCTGTCCTTCATCTACCCGATTGGTCTCTCCCATTCGAGATCATGACGGATGCTTCTGATTTTGCCGTAGGGGTTGTGCTTAGATAGAGGAGGGATGGATCTCCGTATGCCATTCACTACGCTAGCCAGACTTTGGATGCCGCTCAACGGAATTATACTGTGACTAAGAAGGAGATGCTAAATGTAGTCTTTGTTTTTGACAAATACATATCATATATTATGGGATCAAGAGTGACTATCTATACAGATCACACCGCCATCCGATTCCTCATGGCAAAGAAGGATTCCAAAGGCTGACTTACCAGATGGATCCTTCAGCTCTAGGAGTTTGACATTGAGATTAAGGATAAACCTGGAGTTAAGAACGTTGTGCCAGATCACCTCTCCCACTTAGAGAACCTTGTGGAATCTGAGCCCATTGCACCTATCACAGAGACATTTCCAGATGAGGCGATCCTTACCATCACCTCCCTTCCATGGTACGCCGACATTGTGAACTATCTTGTTTCCAAGACAGTTACACAAGGTTGGCCCAGGTAGCGACTTGAGACCTTCATTGCGAAAGCCAAGTCATAATATTGGGAGGATCCCGTTCTTTATCATGAAGAAGGGGATAATATCTGGAGGAGGAGTATTCCTCAAGAAGAGTAGTATAGCATTCTCACCTACTGCCACAAGCTTGAGGCAGGAGGACATCATTCAGGGAGAGGGACAACACATAAGGTGATCCAATCCGGCCATTGGTGGCCTACTCTCTTCAAGGATTCTGATGAATTTTTGAAGAAGTGTACTGACTATCAGAAGATGGGTACCTACGGACAGAGAGACATGATGCCCATGCAACCCATTCACTTTTGTGAGGTTTTTGATGCATGGGGGATTGATTTCATGGGCCCATTTCCTAAGAGTCAAGGATTCGAGTACATTCTTCTTGTTGTAGATTATGTGAAACATTGGGTTGAGGCCATCCCCGCTTGAGCCGCAGATGCTAAGATCGTGTGCCGATTTTTGAGGAAAAATATCATTTCACGGTTCCGGGTACCTAGAGTTATGATTTCAGACGAGGGGACTCACTTTATCAATGACAAGGTAAGGGCCCTTGCAGATGAGTTCAGCATTGACCATCGTGTTGCCACTCCATATCACCCTCACATTAATGGTCTTGTTGAAGTATCGAACAGAGAGATCAAGACTATTTTACAGAAGGTAGTCCGCTCAGACTGAAAGGATTGGTTACAACTTTTGGACTCGATCTTGTGGGTCTATCGGACTTCCTTCAAGACACCATTAGGGACATCTCCCTTTCGTCTCGTCTATGGCAAATCGTGCCATTTGCCAGTGGAGATCAAGCACAAGTCACTATGGGCAGTAACAAAGTTATTACTAGATCCCGAGAGTATAGGAGAACAGAGGAAAGCAGAGTTGGTAGCCTTGAAGCAACTTAGAGATACAACCTTTTCGGGTAGCCTACAATACAAGGAAAAAGTGAAGAATGGCATGATTTTCATATTAGCCATAAACAGTTTGAGCCAGATGAGCGTATATGGTTATTTAATTCTAGGCTAAAATTATTTCCAGGAATATAACAAAGTAAGTGGAAAGGTCCATATGTGGTTAGAAATGTACATGACAATGGCAGTATTGATATATCCGAGTTGTCATCTTCCTCTACCTTTCGAGTTAATGGTCAGCGCCTGAAACTATATGTAGATCATGATCCACCGACCGTTAACGTTTCCCCTATTCATCTGGTATGAGATGTTTGCATTTTGACCCACATCACTTGCATCTCATACATGGTTATCACTTCCATCTTCCACTGTATAGATCCATTTGTCCATATCATTCATTCATTCGTTATGTCTGTCACCCCATTGCCATCATAGGATTTTGCTATACTCATGATGCACCTTGTCCTATGTATGGGGGGTGCACACACTGAGCTGTGATTTTTTTCTTTTCTTTTTTTCTTCTTTTCCTCTTCTATCTTTCTAATCTACCGTAAATGTGTCTCCCCTTTTTGTCAGTCTTCTATACTTAGGACGTACTTTGTCCTAAGTATAGGGGGGTGCACATCATGAGTACTTCTATTCTTTGATCCTCTCCATTGTCTTCTCTTATTGTTTATACGTAGGGATATCTTACCCTGAGTATAGGGGGAGATAGTCTGAGTACGATCTGTTCATTCCCACCCTTGATCCTCCCTACTTTGTGTATAGTCTGCTATACTTAGGATTATTTGATCTGAAGTATGGGGGGACGGTCGACTTCTCATTCGATTATTCATTCGTCTCTTATTCATTTCTTCTTTAGACTTTTCTGTACTCAATACGAGTTATGTCTTCTCTTTTCTCTCCGATCTATGAGGAAATAGCTCAAGCTAAGTATGGGGGGGTCGTATATATTGTAGCCATAACTTGTACTTTTGTATTTTTACTAATAACAATGGCTAATCATACTTAAAAATTCATTAAAAACCTTATTAAAAAGATGTGATTATTCCTCAAATCCTCTTGGTATTTACTGATTAATAAATCAGGTGAAAATATTTTTTACAAAACGTTTGAAATATGGTTTGAAAATCCTTGTGAAAATCTTTTGAAAACTATTTGGAATTTTTTTTGTTACATGTTTTCAACCTTTGTAAAGTATTTTGATTGTAAAATTATTTTCTTTGTGTGAAGTAAAATGTTTGAAAAATGATTCGCAAATGGTTTGAAAAATGGTTGCAAATATATTTGAAAAATCTATATATACTATTTGGAAAACTTTTGCAAAATGATTTCTAAATGTGTGTACATGTTTGTAAAATTGTTTGTAAAAATTATTTTGGACTATAGTTTTTAAAATTGTTTGAGAAACCTGTTTCAAATAAGTTTGAGGAATACATAAATCTCACATTAAATTCTTTATTGTATATACCTATAAAATTGACCACTTATCCTTGTAAATTCTTAAAATCTACTTCTTGTAAATATAAGATGCATCTCCGTATAAATATTTGTACCTAGTTTTTAGCCAAAACATTTGGTTTTCAAAAATCCCAAAAACATTTGCAAAATTAAAATACCAAAAACATTTGAAAAATCTTTTTATGTATATGCACCATCTTTTCAAAAACCCATATAAAATTCAAAATCTTTGAAAATTGAATCACAAAAAGATTTTCTACATGGCATTTGCATAGCATTCGTATTTTTCTGATTGAGTTTAATGGTTGAACAAGTATAAGTAAAATCTGAAGATTGGAGCTTTGTTGGACCTTAAAATCTACCTAATTAACATGAACCATATATGAGCTGGAATTGAGGTACTTTAGGTCTAGTTGACTTAATTCTTTGAGGTCATGAGGCTTGGTTCAATGGATTCTTGACTGTCTCTGGAAACTTATTCAAATCATAGCTTTTTATCTGTATATTATTTTTGCATAAAATCA
Organism: Ottelia alismoides; assembly: GCA_037367405.1. Classification (NCBI taxonomy): domain Eukaryota; kingdom Viridiplantae; phylum Streptophyta; class Magnoliopsida; order Alismatales; family Hydrocharitaceae; genus Ottelia; species Ottelia alismoides. The sequence continues at coordinate 989,541 of JAZKJV010010296.1, read as the reverse complement.
ATTTTGTATTTTTCTTTACTTAATTGACTACAACTTTCATGTAAAAAGCTTCTTTATTTGAGGTAAAAACAATGGAACTAAAAATAGGTCCCAAAATGAATAAAGAATATATTAAATAAAAGGGATTTTTATTGTATTTTGGCCCTTATCTCCCCCTACTTTATTCCTTGTCGACCTAGTCGTCGAGATGGCCAGGTCTGGAGGTTTCGGGTCTGAAAATATTTACAATATTTTATTCTTTTACTTTTCTTTTCTTTATTATATAATTTTCGCTAAAAAACGCGATTTGTACACTATTTACATACACATGCATGAATTCTAAAATGCATGAATTAAGGGTATCTGCATGTATTTACTTGGGTTTTTAAGGAATGATAGAATAAAGACGATGAAATGGAGGTTCATCATCCCCCTATACTTGCCTTTGCTAGTCCCTAGCAAACACTTATGCAATAAGTGCAGAAAAGAAAATCAAAGAAAAGAAAAAGACGAAAGATGGATTGAATTTAATCATCAAACTTGTCTTCACAAAATCAAAGTTTGGAGCTTAAGTCGGACCTTTAGAATTTTAGTGCGAGCAGAACCTCAATGAGAATCGGACTTGAAATCCAACATGCTTTGAGAATCCCTAAACTATGCTCAAGTCTCCTCAATAGCCATGTCAGAAATATTTCAACTCATACGCAAACCCTTACGACTATGAATCTAACTCATACAGTGTAGGTGATAGTGACTCTCCCCAACTAGAATAAAAAAGAGTTTGGCTTCTCCAATATGACAACCCAATGATTCCCCAATCCAACAATTCCTTCCTCGAGGAGCGGGGTATTCCCTTCTAAGTTCAAGTAGCAACAAGCTCAAGAAGAGGGGGTGGAGAGAAGAATGGACGGTAGCCAGTGTAGCTACCAATCCTAGGTTGCCAGACCATGTAGTCAAGTCTTCCAGCTGCAGGCTCACATGATTCGACTTTGAAGCTCAAGCTTGCTTATTTACTATACACATAGGTACACTCTGGCAGGTATTTTTATTTTTGTACAAGCCTGTCTACTTTTTTGGAGATTTTGATTTTTGCATTTTTTAAATACTATATACATCAACATTTACATAGGGAGTTTTTCCTCTTGAGCCAGTAGACTATTCCTCTTTTAAAGCTTTCTTGCAACCCACAATCTCATGTCCTCAAAACTCAACATCACTGGAGGGTTGGGGTGCACTTCCCTCCCTAGAGGAGGACATGATTTTATTATTTATAAATTATAAAATAAAAAATATTTGATATTTTCTAAGGTACTTTAGTATGATTCTTAATTATTTTTATGAGGTTTTTAATTACAAGTTACCATTTATAACCTTTATAGGTATATATATCTATATATTTTAATATTTTTTTTATTTTGTTCATTTGATTAATTTATTTTTTTTATTATTTTATAAATCTATAAATGATTTGTATACACTTAAATATATTTTTATTTTATTATTCTGAGGTATTTTGTACATATAATAAAATAGGAATAGTAATTATGTAGGTGTATGTACAGGTATTATACCTAGGTATGTTACAAGTATTTTATTTTGTATTTTCTTTATGTTTTTATTCCAGTTTTAATATACATATATATTATAAATATTATTTACAAAATTAGAAAAATATAAAATTATAAAAATAATGTATAAATAATAAAATGAATATTTTAATCTGTACGAGTATACAAGTGGGGTCCAAAACTCAACTTTCAAACCGTAACTCCGCTAAATACGAAACCACTGCCAGAAAATAGCTTATTTTAAATTATATACAATTAAAGGTGAGTTTGATGCATTTGGTGTTTTTATTTGGGAGATACAGGTCTGGAAAGTTGGGATTCTAGAATCTTATTCAGATCATAACTTTTCATCTGTACATTATTTTTGTGTGAAATTAATTTCGTATATTTTTATTTAATTATCTACAATTTTCATGTACAAGGTTTATTATTTGAAGTATAAAAAGTGGAACCAAAAATAGGTCCCAAAATGTATAAGGAATGAATAAAAGATGTTTATTGTATCAGGCCCTTATCTCCCCCTACTTTATTCCTTGTCGACCTATTCATCTAGATGCCTAGGTCTCGGGGTTTCGGATAATAAAATATTTACAATATTTTATTCTTTTTCTTTTATTTATTTATTCTATAATTTTGGCTTTAAAAACAATATTTTACACACTATTTATATGCGCATGCATGGATGCTAAGATGCTGGAATTTAGGATATTTACATGCATTTGCTAGGGTTTTTGAGGCCAAAATGATAGAATAAGGATGATGAAATGTGGATTCATCAACAGTCGACGAAGCGAGTGGGAGCGTGGAGTGGCGAGAATGAAATCGTCCAAAGCCGACTCCGGAAAAATGGGGTTCAAACTTGAATCGAAAATCGGAGTTGGTATTTGAATGGTTGACGAACGGTTGGGAAGAACGAGGCACATCGGGCGATGCAATGATCTAAAGACCGAGGATTCACATGGGTGTGAATCATCGATGTCCAGGAAGAAAAGTCAAGAAGAGAGTTACACGAAATGGTGCAAGATGGAGCCTCAAAAAAATCGAGAAATAGAGTAAAAAACCATGGTCTGACAGTGCCAGACCTCGGTCAGAGAGTTGACCGAGGTCAACCAACGGAGGTTTCTGGTTGGTCCACGTGGAGCAACCAAAAAATTCCTTAGCAAAAATATTCGAAAATTCATTTTCAAATAAAATAAAAAATGTTTGTTATTTTCTTAAGTATTTTAATATGTTTTTTATTTATTTTTTAGAGGTTTAATTGCAAGTTCCCTTTTATAGCTTATATACAGGTATATTCATCTATATATTTTATTATTTTATTTTATTTTGTATATTTAATTTTAATATTTTTGTTTATCATTTTATTTTTATAACTTATTTTTATGAACTTAAATATATTTTAGTTTATTTTTCTTAAGTGTTTTTCATAATTAAATAAATAGAAGTATATTCTATATAGGTATATTTTTAGGTATTATACCTATGTGTTGTATATAAGTATTTTATTTTTGTATTTTCTAAAGTATTTTATTCTGATTTTAATGTACACATATATTACAAAATTATAAAAATACAAAGTTATAAAAATAATGAATAATAAATAAATTGAATATTTTAATCGTTACAAGTATATAAGAAGGGTCCAAAACTCAACTTTCAAACCATAACTCCGAAAAATACGAAACAACCTTCATTAAATAGCTTATTAAAAATTATATACAATTAAAGTTGATACATTTCGAGCTTTTATTTGAGAGATACAGGTCTGCGTATTGAATTTACAAAACATTTCTCAGGGATTTTTCCTGGTTGGTCCACGTGGACCAACCAGGCACCAGTCCACGTTGACCGGCGGGTCAACTGGCTGTCCTCCCCATTTGCGCCTGTCAGAACCTCGTTTCTGCCCCTCTTTCTCAATTTTTTCGAGGTCAAAGATTGCATCCTTTCATGTCGAGCCCTTCGCGACTTTTGCTTCTCGATCCTCGCTCTTTCAAGCCCTAGGCTTTCCTAGGGCCGAGGAGCGGCGATTCGAGCCATCTCCTTCGATCTTTGGAGCGTCAGAGCCATATCGTCAAACCCTACATATTGGACCTCCAACTTTCAAGCCCAATTTTGAACCCCTCTTCCATAAGCTCTGCTACCCTGTTCGTGCCTAATCGACAGAGGAAGGTGACAGTTTCCTATGCTGAGCTTCGGGCGGGTCGAGCAAGCTCCGAGGCGGCTCCACCACCTCCGCCTTTCGCTGGCGTCGAGGTACAACTCCCTCTGGTTCCAACCATCGAGGCAGCCATTTTTCTTCTACTTTTATGTCACATTTCATTCGTCGTACCCTTAGGAGTAAAACCCCCCAACAATCTTTGATTTTCTTCCATCAAATCGCCTTCACGGTCATTTCGCTAGAGTGCTCCTCCGGCCCCCAGTTCACGCCACCGATACTCGCACCATTTCCACCTTCGCAGGGTCCAGGCATTTTGCCCTGGACCCTTTCACCCCTTTTTTTAGGTCAAGGAGCTTTGACTCGATCCTGGGGCTCGTTTTGCATCTCCCCGGAGTTCCGTGGAGCTTCCCAGCTCTGCCGCCCTCCCCCGCGAGCCTTGGCCGTCGCCGAGATTTTTTGGAGCCATCAGGAGATAGAGGAGGACCGCGGGAGGTTGCAGGCCAATTTTGGAGCCTAGAGATCACCGGAGGACGGAGCTAGAGGCCGGGGAAGTTCGCCTCGCTGGTGCTCCTCCCCTATTCTTGCTCCGTCCCTCTGCGCCGTCGGATCTAGGTCGCGCCTCCAGGTGTACATGGATCGTTGGATCTCATAGAAGCCCAGCCATAAGATCATGCCAAGGAGATCTAATCATGGCCTCCAGTTGCAAAGCGTCATCGACCGTCCTTCACGCACCACGTGTCAAGTGGCCTCTTCTTCACCGTCGGATTGCCTTGCTCAGGTTATTTTGCATCTTTTACCCTGAGCATTTTTGTATTTATTTGTAGTCCATGAACTTTCGTATGTAGTTTAAATATTTTTGTAATATTTTCATTTAGGCCCCTGCACTTTATTTATCAGTATTTAAGTCCATTCCACGTCACCTCACGTGACCTGTGCACGTGGGGTGGTGGTGTTTTTGCATTGGACCCCCTGTCGGGTTTGGTTATTTAACTTTAGTCCAGGAACTATTCTGTAACGTGTAATATTTTTGCTTAATCTGCATGTGAGCCCTCGGAATTTTTGGATATTGCATTTAGGTCCTTCCCAGGAGCGTGCTAGTCACGCGCTGGGGTTGGGTTAGTTGCAGGCGTACCCTAACGGCTTTTATTATTTGTATTTGGCCCTGGAACTTCGTTTATTAGTTATAAAATTTTGTGGAAAATTGCATTGTGGCCCTTGGATGTTTTCTTATTTACATATATGACCTTGCTAGTAGTGTAGTTTATTATTGTTGTCTCTATTTATTTCATGCATCAATAATACCCTAAAAAATCTACAAAAATTATCTTAGGCTCCTTTTGCGTTGTAGTTTCACAGTATATTTTTAGTTTGCATTTTTATTGCATTTTCATATTTATAAAATTCAAAAATACGAATTTTCAATACTGTATGCATTAGAAAATCCATAAAAATTAGTAAAATTTTTTGAAAATTCCAAAAAAAAATATTTATTTTGTCTTATCGTCTTTTAGTGTCAGTCAAAAAATCACTAAAAAATCCAAAGTAAAACTCCTAAAACTTAGAAAACCCCTAAAAACTTCATAAAATTTTAAAAAGCATTCAAGAAAAATCCTAAAAATACAATCTCAATTTCTTTATTCTCCCTATTTCATCGCCTTTAATTTACAATTAATTTGAAGAATTTTAGATACTGTTTGATATTTTCCATCCTCATTTTAATTTCGGCCAGTAACTTAGTACACTGTTTTCTAATATTTTTGCATTTAAAAATACCAAAAAATTCAGAAAAATCTATAAAAATCACAAAAACATGAGAAAATTATAAAAAAGCCCAAAAAACATTTTATTTTCTGATTTTTGAGCGTTTTTACCTATTTTTATAAAATCCTATCCTTCTCCTTTTCTTATATTGTGTATGTATTCTATTTATGGAAAAAGAAAATACAAAAATATAAAATATAAAAAGAAAATATAAAATCAGTAAATTGAAAATCAAAATATAAAAATATAAAATTCAAAAATTTAAAAATTTAAAAATTTTTTAAAAACCCACAAAAATTTGCTTATTGGTAGGCACTTGATCACATCACATTTTGCGCATTTTTGTTTGATCTATCTTGCTTGCTCCCTGTGTTCGATACTCTGCACACTTACATACTATACACATTTTTCTAGAGTTATAATAAATTTTGACTCCACATTTGCTTCTCATTGTTTGATTTCATTGTGGGTTGATTATTAATTTAGATGGGTTTTACCAAAGGCCGCCACAGCGACCTTGTCTCCGCCTTGTGTGAGACATTTAGACCCTAGTACCTCGTGGTTAATCAAATGGCACTGTTGCCGAGGAGCAACAACGTATAGATCATATTTTGAGATTGATTGTGTGTTTACCATTATTTCTTCATTTGCTTCCATTTTATTGACCTATTTTTTGTAGCTATCTGACAACTTTCTTTCTTGTCTTCTTGCGAGGGGACCACCGACCAAGGAGGATCGCCTAGGGGATCTTGAGCAGCCTTGGGAGGTGGAGCCAGCTATTCTATCCTAGCTGGCAGGAGAGAGCAAGAGGATTTGAGAGAGAGAGAGGATAGTTAGTGGTTTATTATTTTTGTGAGAGAGAGACAATTTATTAATTGGTAATAATACAGATACATTCGGACTTGGACACTAGGGCCTAATTTCCAAGTGTTTGTTCACTTGGGAGCTCACCGCAGTTTTCATCGGTTTTTCACCGCTTGCTATTTTACAGTTTTGTTTTCCTGTCTTTAAATTTTATGGAATGAGCCCTTATTTTTTGGCTTGCTTGATCGTGTAATCTAAGGCCAAACACCTAACAACCATTGCATGCACCTATAGACTTATCATTTGGACTTAGATATAATTAATTGTTGAACATATAATTTGAAACCACCACGCTGCGAGAGTCTCCATACAGCGCTGGCATGAACCATTGTGGTGGGCACCGAGGAGATTCCAAGACCGGACTTCTAGGTTTCACTTTGTGTGGTTAGCATTTGGTTCTTCACGCTAGAAATTTCCTGCTTGGGACGATTTCCGTGTGCATATCGACATATAGTGTAGGATTATAAATTCCTGTTTTGCATCCCGCATGGAGAGAGCTGGAAAGCACTGTAAGTCTTCTTACTGAGCATTCATCATTTAGACACTAAGGTGAGATTTCCATCTTAGTGCCAACTCACATTGCTTTTCTGACCCTCTTCCTCTATTTTTGGATCAAATAGGAACCAAGGAAAAATACAAAAACATTAGGCGCTTGTATTGAATTGACTCAAAGCAAGTGATAACACCAAAAAATAAAAAAGGGACTGCTAAAGAAAACTTGACCTAAATAAAATTGGCTAATTGGACACATTGCTTGCGGTGAGCAAAGCCCTCATTTGTATTCAGGTTGCATGGGAATGTCTCCTTCCATGTGAGAGAGCGGCTTCATAAGGATTAGAGCCCAAAACCCAATCTATGGCTGCCTTGTGTATCGCCTGGATTTCCGAAGTATTGGCGTTTCTATCGTACGTGGACGAGTAGGGCTTGGTCGTCATTGATGACTATCTATTGTGTAGAGCATTGACCTTGTCTGAAGTATCGAGCATAGGCAACGCCTTCTCGGCGGTGTCTGTCTCATCATCTTGCGTCCGAGTAGGGTCTTGCTCGCTCACGGGTAATTCCGTTGCGAGCGAGATCTGAAGTATCAGTTTCACCTATCGGCTTCCTCCCTCTATTTCTTTGGCTGAGTAGGGATCCAGGAAGGGTTACAAGGACAAGTGCAGACTACAAGTTACACGGGAGGAGGACAAGTACGTGATTCTTTTCTGGCAGTACTCTCTCTCCTATAGGCGTGGCGCTCTAAGGACTCGTTCAAAGATTAATTGCCTAAATTCAATCTAAAAACTACAAAGATAATATCCGATCCTTCACGACTTCACGCGTTGAGTTGGTGAACCCCTTGTATTGTGTTTGATTGACTTTTTGAATTTAGGTCAAGATCAAAACACTACACAATTGTGCACAATTTTTCCCCCCTTCTTCATTTCTCAACCTTGCTCTTCTCAATAATCACGATGATGGGAAGGAGATCTCTTACACCGTCTCTGACGACACCGCTATCCAACACTCCTCCTTATTCATCTAGGACGGCTTCGGGGAGTCTAGACCCACTCATCGAACCTAAGTTCACTTCCACCGTGTTCCCCCTCGACCATCCTTCTTCCTCCCTCAGTCCAGTAGTTTCAGAGTTTAGTGCAGCACAGAGCTCAGAACTTTTGATGGCACCTGAGATGGGTTCTTTTGCCTTTTCAGAGAATCCAGAAATGGTAGACAGAGGAGAACACCTAGATGAGCAGGAGCACCCTCCATTCTTATATGACCAAGCTGCCATCGAAAATTCACTATTAGCCTCCCTAGAGACCATGCAGAGACAAATCAGAGACCAGGGAGTATTCATGGGTGATATTATGAGAGAACTAGCGCAGATGAGAGATGGTAGAGATGACAGACCCGAGGGCAGTGGTGGAGATATACTAGAAGCCGCAGGCGGAGGAGGAGACCTTAATCAGGAGAGGCCGCCGCCGATGACCATGAGGCAATTGCACAACCCAGCTGCAGCCCTCACTCACCGATGGATTCAGCTTCCTCCCATCATCGGGAATTTTGAGCTTCGCCCACAGACTATTCAGTTATTGCTCAAGTTTCATGGCCTAGCCACCGAGGAGCCTCATCTCCATCTGCAGGATTTTGAGATGATTTGTAGCACTGTCCATGACAGATTCGTGGACGAGGACACGATCAAGATGATTGCATTCCCATTCTCCTTAGCTGACAAAGCAGCCTACTGGCTGAAACACCTTGGGAGGTACTTCACATCCTAGGCACAACTCCGGACTGCATCCTAGAATAAGTATTATCCTCTCGGCCGGACAAACGCATCACGAGCTATGATCAGCAATTTCACAATGATCTCGAATGAACAATTCCATGAGGCTTGGGATCGCTTCAAAGAGCTCATTGACCGGTGTCCACATCATGAGATATCAAAGCCCAACTTGGTTCAGAGTTTCTTCTCTGGGCTGACATCGGAGCTGCAGGGACTTGTAAATGCCTCTCGGGTTGATCCTATTTTTCCAAGAGTGAAGATGATGTTTGAGCCTTCTATGAAGGAATGGCAGAGAACTCTACAGTCATGGCCCAAGCCCGAGTCTACACACAGCAGAAGCCCCCTCAAGGAGAAGGATCATTTCAGAGGATCGCCTGCATCGATGTTGGTCTTCACACTCCATCAGTAGCCGCCGCCCAAGATGAATCCACAACAGCCGGCATGGGGATCATTAGCGAGAAGTTGGATCGCATCGAGATCCTCGAGAAGAAGAAGAGCCAAGGTCTTGCCTAGATGGACCTTATTACGAAGACCATGAGTGACCTGAAGACGCGGATTCTTTGCATCCAGGAGGCATAGATGTCCACTCAGCAGCCTCCCAGGTCACGGGCAGATCCCAGCAATAGCAGCTCCACCCAGCCCTCTTCCATGCACTGCCAGGTCCATCACATCCAGGCAGAGCCAATCCAGCAGCTACAGCACTACCCATTGCCACCGCCATCTCAGGATACTCAGATGGTGGTCTATTAGCCGGATCAGCCATTAGCAGTTCTTCCACCACCCCCCGTTGAACAGGAACCATTGATGGAAGTCAATGGGATTTGGTACGACCGGTACCCACAGTAGCCTGGGATTCGTCACGATTACCCCGAATTCCGTTGGACAACTAGTGGCACCTCATCCTAGTAGCAGTCTCCATCTCAGGGCCATCAGAACAGCCAGCAGCAGCACTAGCCCCAGTATGCCCACCAACAGTATCAGTAGAGTCCTCATCCCGGCTATCCGGGACAACAGTGGAGGCAGCGTCTGCAGCCTCACCAGACATACTCCCAGCCTCCCTACTACCAGCAGCAACCTCATTTCCAGCAGGGGAACACTTCCGGTACTTAGGCACCTGTCTTTGAGAGCCCAACTCTAGATGGCCTCACCCTCTTAATTTCTGACTAGCAGGCATCCTTCCGGCGAGAAATGGATGAGTTCCGACAGGAGATGAGGGATATCATCAAGGGCAAGGCTTCCATACCTGCATAGATCGAGCCTAATCCGAACAATCTAAAGAGGAAGTCTGAGCAGGTACAGTTTATAGAGGATACTTCTCCTAGTGGTTATTTGAGTGACATGTCTTCTTTGTAAGGTGTTGATTTCATGACTACTAGGAGCGGTAGGATGCCAGCTGGTGGTGACTCATCTGAGAGACAACTACATGAGGAATTAGGAGTGCCAGATGAGTAGAGTAGCATTGCTGATGCCGCTAATGATGTTGACGACGGTGGTGCTGATGCCACCGAGGATGGAGATCCAAATGATAATACTGAGGCTGTTGTGATAGCAGATGCAGACGGTGGTACTGAAGCCACCATTTTTGATGCAGAGCCAGAGCGCGGTGCTGATGTCGCGAAGTCAGATACCGTTGGCGGTACTGAAGCCACCCCTTCCACTTATGTGGAGCTCCCACATATAGTGTTGCCACCTTTTATATCTCAGGACTGTGGTAACAGAAAGAACAAAAAAATGAATAAAGGAAAGGCTTCTGTATCCATCTCGAGTCCATATGCATTGCATGATGATCATTGTATTGATTCCATTCCTCTACAAACACAGGAACCTATTCCTAGTCCTCCATCTGAGGAGTCCCCTACCATCCCCTTCCCTCAAGCACTCCGTTTGGCGATGGGGAATAAAAGAGAAAATTCAAAAAAGATACAACAGGTAGAGTTCAGCAACCAGATGATCGATAGATTCCAGATCCAGCTGACTCTACAGGAGGCGCTTGAGCACATCCCACTCTTCCAAAAGAATTTGAGAGAGAAGACCACAGTCCGCAGGAAGAGGAGGAACCACAAAGATCAGATCCATGTGCTCACCCATTCTACTTGTTTCAACATTCAGAACCGACTGCCAGCCAAGAGACCTCATGCAGGAGCTCCCTATATCAGATGCGAGATTCAGGAGCAGTGGTTCGATCGTACTCTATTAGACAGTGGCTCTCCTATAAACCTCCTTCCGGTAGCCTTAATCGATCGATTCGAGTTTGGTCCTCTTCTTCAACGCAGGACAGTCCTTCAGTTTGCTGACAGGTCGACTAAGATGCCGAAGGGGTTGTTTAAAGATGTGGTCGCTACCATTCAGGGCCTGAAATTCTCCATGGACTTTGTTGTATTGGACATGGAGATCCCTGAGTCGATAACAGATGCCCCCATCATACTCGGACGCCCATTCTTGGCCACTGCAAAGGCGGTGACCGATCATGATAGCGGGAAGGTGTGCTTTCGCGTAAAGGGTGAAAGTATACAAATAGAGACGATCAACGAGACTAGAGCGAGAGAATTAGTATGCTCAGAGCAGTCTAGTGATCTCGAGCAAATGACAGAGGCTGAGCGAGACATCCACCAGGAGTGTGATTTTGTTATGACAGACGATGAATCCATTTGGACAGATCTAGTAGCACAGACCCTTGCCTTGCCTGCAGATTCACTCTATTTACAGCTTGTGGCAGTTGAGAGCCTGGAGAGCACACCCTTGGATGAGGATACCTTTGAGGCTGACAGTTGTGGGACGAGTGGTGATGCAGAGTTTCAGTATTGTTCCTCTAGTTCAGATCCCTTGAATTCAGACATTGATTGGGATGATTCTGATGAGCATTTGCCTTGTCTGTTTCCTTCTGAGCCGACAGCCATGATGGAAAGCGAGCTAGTACAATTTATCGATGATTCAGTAGGGTTCCCTTCGTCAGAGTTTCATGCACGGCGAGAGTTCTCACATGCTGACCTAGTTGCTTTCACACATACATATCAAAATCCAGATCTGCCACCTCCTAGTTGTTCAGAATTGAAACCCTTGCCGCAGTCGCTGAAGTATAGATTCCTTGCGGGTGAGCCAAATATGCACGCAATCATTATCTCAGCAGGTTTGACTGGAGAACAAGGATCTCGTCTGATGGAGGTTCTTGAAAGAAACCGCAAGGCAATAGGATGGAGTATAGCTGATCTCCAGGGGATTAGTCCGGCTCTGTGCTCCCACCACATCTATCTTAAGAAGGACGCTAGGCCTTCGCTTGAGTTCCAGCGACGGCTGAACCCGAATCTTCAAGATGTGGTCATGAAGGAAATATCGAAGTAGTGGAGCGTCGATTTTATCTACCTCATCTCTGACTCCAAGTGGGTTATTCCATTACATGTGGTAGCCAAGAAGACGAGTATCACTACAGTTGTGAGTGAGTCTAGAGAGGAGATAGCTACCCAGGTACCCACTTCTTAGAGGGTCTGTGTGGACTACAAACGATTGAATCAGGCTACCAAGAAGGATCATTTCCCACTGCCATTCGTTGATTAGATTATCGAGAGGCTAGCTGGGAAGAGTCACTACTGTTTTCTTGACGGGTACTCCGGTTACAATCAAGTGGCAATTACGCCCGAAGACCAGGAGAAAACGACATTCACCTGTCTGTTTGGGACTTATGCTTTCAGTCGGATGCCCTTTGGTTTATGTAATGCCCCAGGGACATTCGAAAGGTGCATGTTGTCCATTTTCTCGGACATGGTAGGTGATTGTTTAGAGGTCTTCATGGATGACTTATCGGTCTATGGCGATGGGTTTGATGCTTGTCTTGACTGCCTAGACCGTGTGCTTCAGCATTGCATAGAGGTCAACCTTGTCTTGTCTTAGGAGAAGAGTCACTTCATGGTGACTTAGGAGATAGTCCTTGGCCATATCATCTCCAATATGGGCATGGAGGTTGATCCTGCTAAGGTGGATATCATTAGAAAACTCAATCCACCATCCAATTTGCGTCAATTGCGGTCTTTTCTGGGGCATGTCAGTTTCTACAAACGGTTCATTCAGGACTTCAGTCGTATCGCCCGACCGCTTACTCATTTGCTGACGAAAGACACCGAGTTCCTTGTAGATGATAAGTGTCTTGCATCTTTTGAGACTCTCAAGAATATGGTTGTCACGACTCCTGTCCTTCAGCCACCCGATTGGTTTCTCCCATTCGAGATCATGACGGACGCTTCCAATTTTGCCGTAGGGGCTGTGCTTGGACAGAGGAGGGATGTATTGTTGTATGCCATTCACTATGCCAGTCGGACTATGGATGCCACTCAGCGGAATTATACTGTGACAGAGAAGGAAATGCTGGTCGTAGTCTTTTCTTTGGATAAGTATCGATCATATATTACGGATCTAGAGTGACTATCTTTACAGATCACACCGCCATCCGGTACCTCATGGCCAAGAAGGATGCCAAAGCTCGCCTTACCAGATGGATCCTTCTGCTCCTGGAGTTTGATATTGCTCCTGGAGTTTGATATTGAGATTAAGGATAAGCCTGGAGTTAAGAATGTGGTGGCAGATCACCTCTCCCGCTTAGAGAACCTTGAGGAATCTGAGCCCATCACACCTATTACAGAGACATTCCCAGATGAGGCGATCTTGGCTATTACCTCGCTCCCATGGTATGCCGACATTGTGAACTATCTTGTTGCTAAGACAGTTCCACAAGGTTGGCCCAGGCAGAAACTTGAGACCTTCTTATCGAAGGCAAAGTTTTACCATTGGGAGGATCACGTCCTTTATCATGAAGGAGGGGATAGCATCTGGAGGAGGTGCATTCCTCAGGAAGAGCAGCATAGCGTCCTCACCTACTGCCACAAGTTTGAGGCAGGAGGACATCATTCTGGGAGACGGACAACACAGAAGGTGCTCTAATCCGGCCTTTGGTGGCCTACTCTCTTCAAGGATTTTGATGAGTTCGTGAAGAGATGTACTGACTGTCAGAAGATAGGTACTTGTGGACAGAGAGACATGATGCCCATGCAGCCTATTCACTTTTGTGAGGTTTGATGAATCTGTTATTCATCACTCCAAAAGTCAAAAATAGAGCCTTGTTCCCGAGAAAATAGAGGCATATTTCCTTTTATCTTGCATAAATAACACTCATGCATGCATCTGTAATTCATGCATTTTAGCAGCTCATCTGCATGTAAATAAGAAGCCAAAAATCCCCTGTAAAATACCTCTTCATCAAAATAACTTCTTCTCTATAATATATGTATATATTCCTTAATAGTAGAGGGAAGAATGCCAAAAATCACCCTTGTAAAATAGCCCAAATATCTTGAGAACCCTTGTACATTTAAACATACATAAAGCCCTCAAACAAACCCCTAATTAGGTCTACTCACTCTTAGAATACTACACATTAAAAGACCTTCAAAATGAGACTGATTTCATTGAAATTGGAGCTTGTATGAGAAACTTGGGTTTTTGGATCCTTTTGAATACTACACATGTATATTTATGTATCCTTGTATTTATGTATCATATTTGACCTCATCTCCGTTTTTGGTCAACATGAAACTTGTAGATCTCATGAAGATCTACAACTTTCATGTTTTGAGTTTTTCCAAACTCGGCTTCCTCTTCTCTCTACACGTGTTTCTTTCTCCAGCCATTCACAGCAGGCCACGTGGCGCCCTCTGGTTGCGCCACGCGGCCCGCTGCCCATCGCCTCATCCGCCTGCGCCTTCCACCGTTGGATCTCGCTTCAGATCCAACGGCCCAGGCCTTTCCACGCGTTTCCCCTCTCCTTACCGTCAGATCGCCCCCGCGCTCCATCTGATCCCTCCATTAGCGCCGCTCCCTCAGCCAGACACGTGGCGCGCTATGCGCCCTTCGATCGCGCCCTAGACTTTCCATCTCAACCGCGGCTTCTGCCTATCTCCTTAGACGATCGATCAGGCCCTTGATTCCATCTGAGCCATTCCTTAGCGCCTCGCCCTCGACACGCCACGTGGCTGCTCCATCGGCCCTCCGATTACGTGCCTCAGATCTAATCTGGCCCGTCATCTCGCTTTTAGCCCTCAACCGTTGGATCTCCAGATCCAACGGTTGAGCTGCATCGTCAACCTCCGATCACTCTCTCTCCCACGATCTCGACCTTGCGGAACACGCACCCCCTTCCTATTCTTGGCAGCGCATCTACCACCGCAGACGCCCGCTGACCTCCCCACGACATCCCCCACTCATCCCTCCCCTCGCCATCTCCCTCAAGCACCACCATCTCCACCATACTCGCCCCACGACGGCCACCAACTTCGCCAGTCCACCAGCTAACCCATCAACTCCACCTTATAAATACGCCACCATCGGCGACATTTACCCCCATCCGCCACTCCAGAGAGATTCCTCGAGCTCCAAGCTACCTATTGGTGACAGCAATTTGTTGAGTTGTCGAGCGAAGACAGGTATCCAACTCCGGCGAGATCCACGGCCGCCACCGCCGTGCCGCAGCCTCCCTCGAGCAGCTGCACGAGCTCGGGACCCTACCGATCCCTCGAGCGACGACCCTGGAACTCCCAGCTGAGCTCCAATTCCCAGGTAACTCCCCCCATCCGTCTGCCGATCTTCTTCTTCTTTTTCTTACTTTTCTCCGCTTTTATTCGCCGTAATTGACCACCCTCACGCCTTCTAAGTACCACGACGAGCTTCGCGTCGAAGCTCTGATTCTCGCAGCACCTTCCGCACACTCCGACGACGCATACCACATTCCTCCGACCAACAGCTCCGCCATTTGGCCGGAGCTCGTTCGCCGGACCACCTCACTCCACCGTAGGCCTCGCCGGTCACTCACCTCTCTTCCACGAACACCTGCACGCCTCGGCTATACGATTAACCCTTTGCAGGTCCTAAATTATTCATTGGCCGGAACCTCGCCGGAGCTCCCTTCGAGCTTCATCGACGCCGAGCTCCAGCGCATCTCCAAGGATCTTGAGGCCACCGGAGGCTTCGCCGTGCACTCCCGCTTCTTCCGAGCTACTTGGGAGCTCGAGAAGCTCTTCATCGACGCCTTGTGACCAAGGCGGAGCCAGCCCAGTTTCCACCGGAGCACCGCCTTCTCCTCCGCAGGTGGCGGAGGACTGTTCGAGACGACGCAGCAGCAGCCGTTAGATCATCCGATCGAACGGCCCTCGTCCGCCACGTATTCCATCACCGCGACCTTCCTCGACCGATAATCGCGCCTCAGATCGAACGGCCCTCGTCCCGCCACGCGCCTTCATCGACATCCCTTGGATCATCTTGATCCGAGGGCCTTCAGGCCGCCACGTCTACGCTCCGAGCCTCGGCCTCCCTAGCCTAGGCTCGGGTGACCCGAAGCTGCACCGAGGCTAGTCCAAACCTCCAGAGGACCCGACCCTCGCTCCGAGCCTCCGACGCCCTCCGAACCTAGGTCGGCCACGTGAGAAGCACGTGCGACCTGGGGTATTTGCACAGACGCCCCTGAAGCTTATGGAAATTACAAAAGGGTCCCTGTGAAGCAGACCCCACGTGAGGAGCACGTGTTCCGTGAGAAATTGCATCAGCGTCCCCCACATTATAGGTAATTGCATCTTAGTCCTTGTCAGCATATTTGCTTATTGTAATTTTGATTTCTGTATTGCATTTACACCCCTGTGTTTGCACGTGTCCATAGAGTGCATTTTACATCATTTTGAGATTCTAAAAATTGCATGTTATTGGAAATCTTGTCCTCTGCCTATCAGTACACGTGTATGATTTTTGTAGGCTTATTTGAATTATCAATGAATTAATTGGTGCATTGTTGACATATTTTGCCCAGTGATGCCTTTTGATTTTTTAATTAATTATCAGTGCCTTCAAAAATTATCAAAAATTCACAGTAGCTTAAGGACATCATTTTCAACACACCATAAAAATTTCATAGCATTTGCACGCATATCGAGGCCTAAATAAAAAGTTTGGTGATTTTCTTAAATTAATTTTAATTAATTCATTTCACAGTAAATTTAAGTCCTGTCAATTTTCCTAGGTGCCTTATCATTAGACCCACCTAGGATAATTTAGTTCTTGGAAAAATTGTGATTTGATATTTATTAAAAATTAAATTCTGAAAATCACTCTATCTGTTTATTTAATTCACAGTAAATTCATTTTAAGTTGAAAAATTCCAAAAAAAAATAGTGTAGGTCATTTTCATCATAAATAACTGTCTGGCCAATTTTCATTATTTTTGGACTTTATTTGATACATCAATTAAATTTAACGTTAAATTGGCTAAGATTGGTTTGCACATGTCTGCATAAGAATTAAAAAGACCAAAAAAATACTCCTTGAAAATCAACGCTTGAATAATTGCTAAAATTTGACCTAAGGAGACAGTTGCCTCCCTGAGATCGACCTTGGACTTCACCAAGTAAAAAAAAATTGCCGCTTTAAATTAACTCGAATCTAATTAAAGTGGTTTTTGATTAACCTCTCGTATCCGACTGCAACGAACGACATCTAATTAATTTGGACATTAATTTGCTCGAATTAACATAGGGTGTGGGAGCGATGTCAAAATGGCGCCGTTGCCGGGGAGGCACGGCTTAGGATAATTTTTAGCAAATTTTTGAGTGTTTGATTTTCCTTCCCCGGGTAGTCTGACCCCCGGTTTTTCTTGTGAATATTTCTCTGTCTTGTAAATTTCTGCATTTTTGTCGTTCTTGATCTGACCTCAACTTGTTTTTGTGCGAGGGACACCGGAGTCGAAGACGCTTCGAGGAACACGCATTCGAATTTGTTTGAGTGCTTTGAGAGAACCTGTAATTTCAATAATTTTTCCACATTTTTTCGCATCATTTCCAGCGGTTCTCGTTTGGGATCTCGCGTGTGTAAAGATAGTGGAACTGTGTCCCGTGTGCTGTGTGGGTGAATTGTAACTTAGCTTGCACAAGCGGCTCCTTGAGCCACTCTAGGACTTGTTTGTGCTCGTAATCAATAGGACCACACATTACACATAAAAGACGCACCTAGACCGCAGGACTTAGTTCAAATTAAATTGGTCTTCACGCTAATAGAACTGCCTGTCTAGGAGCGGCTTTTCATAGCTTGCATTTGCATGTAGAGTAAAGTTTTCAATTCTGTATTGCATCCTGCATAAAAAAAAGCGAAGGGATCACTGTAAGTATTCTCTACTCAGCATAAGCATCATCGATTTCAACTTGCATTGGCTTTTCTCGATTTCCCCCTCTGATTTTGTCACTTAAATTAAAAAGGAAATTGGGACTGTCCGATAGGCGTGCTTTGTGGTGGACTAATTACAGTGATAACTTAACTTTAATCGGGACTGCTAACAGTATTGACCAAAAAAGAGGAATAAAATCTGAAAATTGTTTGCGGGAGGTTAATCCCCGACCTTGTATTCAGGCTGAGTGAGGGTACTTGAGTGTGTGTGAACACCTTAAGGCAGAGCCCAAATCCCCGCCTTCCATATCACGAGCCAACTGATCTTAGCAATTATCACGAGTGGGATATTTTTAAACTCTTTGACAAGTACCAAGTAGCCTCCGCCCTCACAGGTAGATAGGGGTGAACCAGCGGTACTCTACGACAAGGCCTAAAAAACTTTGTCAGCCTCCGCCTCAGTGCAGGTAGATAGGGGCACGTCATTGAGTCCCCACTCCGGATAGGAGCAAAGAAAGGGAGGATCGACGGTATCTTAGGCGACAGGATAGACAGGGAAGATGCATCCGGCTCTAAGCCGACTTTCCTCTAGGCTGCGTAATCCTTGCTATTTGTGCTTGAATATCACACTTAAAAACAACAAGATTAATTGGACTCGGTTTTGGGTCCTTCACCGTGTTGAGTGTGAATTCAGGGTTTGCTCTTGCGTTTGTCTTCGTGTCTGTCCGTGTGTTTTATCCTGCGTAATTGCGCATTTTCTACCTCGCTCTACTTACATTCATTATCTTCTCTTCAAGATGTCGGGATATTGGTCCCCATACCCTGAGACCTCTGGTCATTCTTCATCGATCATATACCGATCATCTTCACCTTCTCATTCTTCCATGCATCCTCCGCCGCCCACGGGAGACCCTTACCCGTGGTCAGCTCCACCTCAATCCGATTATGAAGTCAGAACTTCGACTGACTTCTCCACTTCTTCGCATTTCTCACCTACTCCATATTCTAGCACCACGGATCCACTTCCACCTTGGGCTGACTGTCCTTACTCCCGAGAGCTTGCAGGAATCAAAGACTCGAATGAAGAGCAAGCCACTGTTGAGACAGATGATTGGCAAAATTATATGCCCCCACATACTTCACCCCAAGTAGGGACCATACCACAACTCATATATACACATCCCGACATGAACTTAGGGCATAACACGGTCGATCGAACAAGCCGAATGGAGAGGCCTGAACATCATGATTTCCCAGACTTGATTGACTTTAGTGATCAAGCCTCCATTAACCAGCCTGCATTTGGAGAGCCTATACATTCACAAGATTGGACTCATGACCTAGACTTATCAGTCCCTGTTTCATTGACTCCGTCATATGAGGCTCCGACCGATATTTGCCATTTGGATAGTCCATACTCAACCCAGCATTACATGCCAGAGTCAAGGTATGTTGAGTATGAGACCCCAATATCTCAGCAGTATCCTCCACTTGAGCAGAACTCTCCCATGATTTGTCATGAGAATTTTGTGGAGGATGACATCTCTAGACTTATTAAGAAAAATGAATCATTTGGTAACGAGTTGAGAGATGTCATGGGAATATTACAATCAATTTCTGCCAGCCTGGGTATAAAAGTGAGAAAAGACATGAGTAGTTTTGAGGTTGAAAACAAAGCAAACATCAGGGAACCCACACCGTTTGTACAGCTGGAGTCCATTCTATCTCCCTCTTCTACTAACCACTTGCACTCCAATCAAGAGTCTGATCATTCATCCATCAAAAACACCAAAAAAATTGAAAAACCAAAAACTCACATAAAAATTGAAAATGAAAATGATTTAAAAAAATTGGATTCCACCCTAAGGGAAGCACTTGAGGATGAATTGATCTTTAAACTTCCCTTAATAAAGGCCATAGATCACTTCCCCGACCTCAAGAGATTTGTAAAGAGTAAATTGATGCCCAAGAAGTCGGGTAAGAAGAGAACAAGGACTGAAAGACACATAGTGTCTATGGCCACCTCCTTGGTGATGGGGAGAAAAACCAAGAGCCGCAGAGTGAAGTGGTTGCCCCGAGTGGAATGTGAAATCAAAGACATCATTTTCACCCATGCGAGAATCGATGATGACTCACCTATAAATATCCTCCCGACCTCTGTGTTTGACAAGCTCAAACTCAGGCCAATCAGAAAGTCGAGAGAGATCGTTCAGTTGGCTGATCGATCCATCAAACGGTCTAGAGGAAATATTTCAGTCATCGTTACTTTCCAAGGTGCTCTACTCCAGGTCGACTTCACGATCATTGACATCGAGCACCGAGGAGAGTTTACCCAGTCTCCGATTATTCTCGGGAAGCCGTTCTTAGCCTCAGCTAAAGCGTCTATAGATTGCGAGACTCGGGAGATCGATTTCTCAGCATTGGGAGCACTCCGACCTCACCCATTCTTTGATACACTTTACTCTAAGGTAACCCGCACATCCGCTGACAGTCGTGACCATCGAGAGGTAAATGAGTCCTACCTCTCTGCTACACTGGAGAGACCGACTGCCCGGACGATCATTGGTTCTGAGACTCCCCACACCTCCACTTCATCAACTGCTTGCACCACCACCAGGACAGCTTCTAAGGAGGACTCATAATCAGAAGCTATCATTAAGTCGGACATGATCTTTGTTGACTGTCTTGACCATTTTGATGATCCGACACAAGAGCCCAATAATGCCAAGCCAACTGAGACCACTAGCACTTTCCCGAGACATGTGCTGACCCTTCAGGAATATTATAATTTATATGGTGACTCGTCTGATGAGGAACCCATAGTCAGCACCACACCACGTCCCGGACCTTCAAAGGAAAAAACCAAGATTAAATTGACTCCACATAAAAACACGGTTGCTCCCCCCTCTAGTCCGCTATCTAGTGAGAGGAAGTCGAGAATTGATTCCTCGAGATGTTCCCCCGAACCTCTCAAGGCGCGTCTCTCTCATCTCCCTCTCAATGATTCAGGTTCTAGCAAACCGACTAAAAAAGTTTCCTTCAACACGCCGAAGAAGGAATTTTCTGAGGAGTCCTCATCTGGTCCGGACAAGGTGATTTATATGAGTAAGCTCAGTTCGGCTCTTCTCAAGCCTTATCTAAGCAAGCAGCCGTGTGTCGACCCTCGTTGGACGATCCCTACACCTCACTATTATTCATCTGGGACGATTCCGACAGCGACACATATGTATATTATCCACCTCCTCGCATCCGCAAGAAGGTTCGTCACAAACCTTCTTAATCCTTGTATATTCTCACTCTTTCTTGTATATACTTTTTCTCCCTCCCTCCCCAGTGATTCGAATCACTCGCCCCGACTCATCTCATTTCATTTTAAGACTATACTTAGGATAATCAGATCCTAAGTATAGGGGGGAGAGTGACCCGCATCCATTCATTGTACATCCTACAGATCACATCGGTTCTCATACTCACTCTTGTCTTATACTTAGACTGACCGGAGCCTAAGTATAGGGGGGACCGATGCCCGCCTTGTATATACTCATCCATTTTCCCTCTTCTCCTCATTCGCCCCATTTTTGATCTTCTTTCTACACTTAGGCTGTCAGAGCCTAAGTATAGGGGGGCGGAGCGACTTCTATACATTTTGTAATTTTAGCTCTCCTACGCTTAGCCCGAGCTATGTCTTTTTAGTCGCTTTACGTGCTCTGAGGACATAGCACACGCTAAGTATAGGGGGGCGTGTATATATTACATATATACTTTACCCATAGCTCGTACTTTCACGTATTTTTGTATATATATTACAATAATTACGGGGGGGTAAACATAAAAAAATATAATCTTTAATAGGCTTCTTATTTACTCTTGCATATCATCTCTGCATAGAAAAATAAAAAGAGTCTTGCATTGTCATAGCATGACATCTCATCTCATTTGCATAAGTTGCTTATGCAAAGTGAAAAGCTAGTGGGTTCTGGACCAATTTGTGAGCAGATATTAAGGATGAAAATGACTTGACCTTAATCCACCTAATTTCAGAGGAACCTTATAGGAACTGGAGTTAAGATTTTTCAGGTCAGGTGACTTAATTCTTTAAGTCTCCAAGTCTATGTTCATATGTCATCTTAACAAGCCTGAATAGAGCACTTAACAACACACACATGACTCTTAGAGACAATGGCTTAACATGCATCAGCACTTTACACATGGCTCTCTACGGATGAGGTGATAAGGAGACAGTTTCCTTTAGCTTGGGGTAGCATATGAGGGTAGTACTTCTAGGCGGAACCTCTCTTCTTCTTTTAGTGAAGGAAGTGCGTCTCAACTTGGACTAGTGGTGATGAAGGCTAAAGACAGAAGCAGTGGGTTGCAATAAAGCTTCAAAAGAGGGATAGTCTACTGGCTCAAGAGGAAATTTCTTGTATCTATGCTGCACCATGTATATATGTTGTACAAAGGCATGAAAAAAAAAAAGAACTCCAAAAAAGTGGTGGGTCGGATTGAAAATTTAATAACCCCACCGGAGTATATGTAGTCAAGAAAAGCAAAAGCTTATGGTCACCATGTACTTGCAGCGGGAGACTTAGCTACACTGGCTGAGCTTCCAAAAGTCTATACCTCTTCCTCCTCTTCTTGAGCCGGTTGAACTTGAACTTAGAAGGGAATACCCCGCTTCTCGAGGAAAGAGTTGCTAGACCAAGGCATTAGAGTTACCAGGTTGGGGGAGATTGTTTCTTTGTTACTTCTGAGGTGGGGAGTCATCTATCACTTACACCGCATGAAAAGATTCATAGTCATTAGGGTTTGTGTATGTAGACTTGTTCTGATTAGGTAAGTTGAGGAGTCTCGAATAGAAGACTTGTGGAACTTGAAGTCTGTTAAGTCTTAAACTCAGATCCCAATAAGGTTCCGACACATGAGTAATCAAAAGGGTCAAGTCTAGCTCTATTTTTAACTTTTGTTCATGACCTTGGTATGGAACCCAATTTCATTTCACTCTTGCATTTCATTTAGTTGCTCGGGGACGAGCAAGGTTTAAGTATAGGGGGTTGATGAATCTGTTATTCATCACTCCAAAAGTCAAAAATAGAGCCTTGTTCCCGAGAAAATAGAGGCGTATTTCCTTTTATCTTGCATAAATAACACTCATGCATGCATCCGTAATTCATGCATTTTAGCAGCTCATCTGCATGTA
Organism: Ottelia alismoides; assembly: GCA_037367405.1. Lineage (NCBI taxonomy): Eukaryota > Viridiplantae > Streptophyta > Magnoliopsida > Alismatales > Hydrocharitaceae > Ottelia > Ottelia alismoides. The sequence goes on along the minus strand of JAZKJV010010296.1, from coordinate 966,562 downwards.
AATAAGAAGCCAAAAATCCCCTGTAAAATACCTCTTCATCAAAATAACTTCTTCTCTATAATATATGTATATATTCCTTAATAGTAGAGGGAAGAATGCCAAAAATCACCCTTGTAAAATAGCCCAAATATCTTGAGAACCCTTGTACATTTAAACATACATAAAGCCCTCATACAAACCCCTAATTAGGTCTACTCACTCTTAGAATACTACACATTAAAAGACCTTCAAAATGAGACTGATTTCATTGAAATTGGAGCTTGTATGAGAAACTTGGGTTTTTGGATCCTTTTGTATACTACACATGTATATTTATGTATCCTTGTATTTATGTATCATATTTGACCTCATCTCCGTTTTTGGTCAACATGAAACTTGTAGATCTCATGAAGATCTACAACTTTCATGTTTTGAGTTTTTCCAAACTCGGCTTCCTCTTCTCTCTACACGTGTTTCTTTCTCCAGCCATTCACAGCAGGCCACGTGGCGCCCTCTGGTTGCGCCACGCGGCCCGCTGCCCATTGCCTCATCCGCCTGCGCCTTCCACCGTTGGATCTCGCTTCAGATCCAACGGCCCAGGCCTTTCCACGCGTTTCCCCTCTCCTTGCCGTCAGATCGCCCCCGCGCTCCATCTGATCCCTCCATTAGCGCCGCTCCCTCAGCCAGACACGTGGCGCGCTATGCGCCCTTCGATCGCGCCCTGGACTTTCCATCTCAACCGCGGCTTCTGCCTATCTCCTTAGCCGATCGATCAGGCCCTTGATTCCATCTGAGCCATTCCTTAGCGCCTCGCCCTCGACACGCCACGTGGCTGCTCCATCGGCCCTCCGATCACGTGCCTCAGATCTAATCTGGCCCGTCATCTCGCTTTTAGCCCTCAACCGTTGGATCTCCAGATCCAACGGTTGAGCTGCATCGTCAACCTCCGATCGCTCTCTCTCCCACGATCTCGACCTTGCGGAACACGCACCCCCTTCCTATTCTTGGCAGCGCATCTACCACCGCAGACGCCCGCTGACCTCCCCACGACATCCTCCACTCATCCCTCTCCCTCGCCATCTCCCTCAAGCACCACCATCTCCACCATACTCGCCCCACGACGGCCACCAACTTCGCCAGTCCACCAGCTAACCCATCAACTCCACCTTATAAATACGCCACCATCGGCGACATTTACCCCCATCTGCCACTCCAGAGAGATTCCTCGAGCTCCAAGCTACCTATTGGTGACAGCAATTTGTTGAGTTGTCGAGCGAAGACAGGTATCCAACTCCGGCGAGATCCACGGCCGCCACCGCCGTGCCGCAGCCTCCCTCGAGCAGCTGCACGAGCTCGGGACCCTACCGATCCCTCGAGCGACGACCCTGGAACTCCCAGCTGAGCTCCAATTCCCAGGTAACTCCCCCCATCCGTCTGCCGATCTTCTTCTTCTTTTTCTTACTTTTCTCCGCTTTTATTCGCCGTAATTGACCACCCTCACGCCTTCTAAGTACCACGACGAGCTTCGCGTCGAAGCTCTGATTCTCGCAGCACCTTCCGCACACTCCGACGACGCATACCACATTCCTCCGACCAACAGCTCCGCCATTTGGCCGGAGCTCGTTCGCCGGACCACCTCACTCCACCGTAGGCCTCGCCGGTCACTCACCTCTCCTCCACGAACACCTGCACGCCTCGGCTATACGATTAACCCTTTGCAGGTCCTAAATTATTCATTGGCCGGAACCTCGCCGGAGCTCCCTTCGAGCTTCATCGACGCCGAGCTCCAGCGCATCTCCAAGGATCTTGAGGCCACCGGAGGCTTCGCCGTGCACTCCCGCTTCTTCCGAGCTACTTGGGAGCTCGAGAAGCTCTTCATCGACGCCTTGTGACCAAGGCGGAGCCAGCCCAGTTCCACCGGAGCACCGCCTTCTCCTCCGCAGGTGGCGGAGGACTGTTCGAGACGACGCAGCAGCAGCCGTTAGATCATCCGATCGAACGGCCCTCGTCCCGCCACGTATTCCATCACCGCGACCTTCCTCGACCGATAATCGCGCCTCAGATCGAACGGCCCTCGTCCCGCCACGCGCCTTCATCGACATCCCTTGGATCATCTTGATCCGAGGGCCTTCAGGCCGCCACGTCTACGCTCCGAGCCTCGGCCTCCCAAGCCTAGGCTCGGGTGACCCGAAGCTGCACCGAGGCTAGTCCAAACCTCCAGAGGACCCGACCCTCGCTCCGAGCCTCCGACGCCCTCCGAACCTAGGTCGGCCACGTGAGAAGCACGTGCGACCTGGGGTATTTGCACAGACGCCCCTGAAGCTTATGGAAATTACAAAAGGGTCCCTGTGAAGCAGACCCCACGTGAGGAGCACGTGTTCCGTGGAGAAATTGCATCAGCGTCCCCCACATTATAGGTAATTGCATCTTAGTCCTTGTCAGCATATTTGCTTATTGTAATTTTGATTTCTGTATTGCATTTACACCCCTGTATTTGCACGTGTCCATAGAGTGCATTTTACATCATTTTGAGATTCTAAAAATTGCATGTTATTGGAAATCTTGTCCTCTGCCTATCAGTACACGTGTATGATTTTTGTAGGCTTATTTGAATTATCAATGAATTAATTGGTGCATTGTTGACATATTTTGCCCAGTGATGCCTTTTGATTTTTAATTAATTATCAGTGCCTTCAAAAATTATCAAAAATTCACAGTAGCTTAAGGACATCATTTTCAACACACCATAAAAATTTCATAGCATTTGCACGCATATCGAGGCCTAAATAAAAAGTTTGGTGATTTTCTTAAATTAATTTTAATTAATTCATTTCACAGTAAATTTAAGTCCTGTCAATTTTCCTAGGTGCCTTATCATTAGACCCACCTAGGATAATTTTAGTTCTTAGAAAAATTGTGATTTGATATTTATTAAAAATTAAATTCTGAAAATCACTCTGTCTGTTTATTTAATTCACAGTAAATTCATTTTAAGTCGAAAAATTCCAAAAAAATTAGTGTAGGTCATTTTCATCATAAATAATTGTCTGGCCTATTTTCATTATTTTTGGACTTTATTTGATACATCAATTAAATTTAACGTTAAATTGGCTAAGATTGGTCTGCACATGTCTGCATAAGAATTAAAAAGACCAAAAAAATACTCCTTGAAAATCAACGCTTGAATAATTGCTAAAATTTGACCTAAGGAGACAGTTGCCTCCCTGAGATCGACCTTGGACTTCACCAAGTAAAAAAAATTGCCGCTTGAAATTAACTCGAATCTAATTAAAGTGGTTTTTGATTAACCTCTCGTATCCGACTGCAACGAACGACATCTAATTAATTTGGACATTAATTTGCTCGAATTAACATAGGGTGCGGGAGCGATGTCAAGGTTTTTGATGCATGGGGGATTGATTTCATGGGTCCATTTCCTAAGAGTCAGGGGTTTGAGTACATTTTGCTCGCTATGGATTATGTGAGTCGATGGGTTGAGGCCATCCCCGCCCAAGCCGCAGATGCTAAGACCGTGTGTCGCTTTTTGAGGAAAAATATCATTTCACGGTTCGGGGTACCTAGAGTTCTGATTTCAGACAGGGGGTCTCACTTCATTAATGACAAAGTTAGGGACCTTGCAGACGAGTTCAACATTGACCATCGTGTTGTCATGCCATATCACCCTCAGACTAATGGTCATACTGAAGTGTCGAATAGGGAGATCAAGACTATGTTACAGAAGGTTGTCCTCCCGGACCGAAAGGATTGGTCACAGCTTTTGGACTCAATCTTGTGGGCCTATCAGACTTCCTTAAGGACTCCATTAGGGACATCTCCCTTTCTTCTCGTCTATGGCAAGCCGTGCCATCTACCACTGGAGATCAAGCACAAGTCACTTTGGGCAGTTACTGAGTTATTATTGGATCCGAGAGTACAGGAGAACAAAGGAAAGAAGAGTTGGCAACCCTGGAGGAGTTGAGAGATACAGCCTTTTCTAGAATCCTACAGTATAAGGAAAAAGAGAAGACATGGCACGATTCTCATATCAACCATAAATAGTTTGAGCCAGATCAGCGCGTATGGTTGTTTGATTCCAGTCTGAAGTTATTTCCAGGGAAATTGCAGAGTAAGTGGAAAGGTCCGTATGTGGTCAGGAAGGTACATGACAATGGTAGCATTGATATGTCCAAGCTGTCATCTTCCTCTAACATTCGTGTTAACAGACAACGCCTGAAGCTATATCTAGATCATGATCCTCCGACCATTGATGTTGCCCCCATTCTTCTGGTATGAGATGTGTTCTTTGACTCAGATCATTTGCATCTCATACATGGTTATCACTTCCATCTTCCACTGTATAGATCCATCTGTCCATATCATTCTTTCATTCTTCCATCTGTTGATATCTTTTCTTATTTTCTTATTTTCTTATTTTCTTCTTTTCCTTTTCTATCCTATTATCTATCAAAAAGGTGTCGCCCCTTGTAGACAGTTTCTATACTTAGGACGTACTTTGTCCTAAGTATAGGGGGGTGTGTACCCCGAGTTTTCATTCTATTCTTTGATCCTCTCCATTGTCTCCTCTTCTTGTCTATACTTAGGGGTATTTTACCCTAAGTATAGGGGGAGACAATCTGAGTACGATCTGTTCATTCCCACCCTTGACCCTCCCTGCGTTGTGTACAGTCTGCTATACTTAGGATTATCTAATCCTAAGTATAAGGGGGACGGTCAACTTCTCATTGATTCATTCATTTCTTCGTTCATTATTCTTTAAATTTTCCTATACTCAGTACGAGTTATGTCTTCTCTTTTTCTCTCTGATCTATGAGGACATAGCTCGAGCTAAGTATAAGGGGTCGTACATACTGCGTATATACTTTAGCCATAACTCGTACTTTTGTATTCTTACTAATAATTATGGCTAATTAAACTTATAAAATTCATTAAAAATCTTTAATAAAGATGCTATTATTCCTCAAATTCTTTGTATATTAACTGATTAATAAATCAGGTGAAAATATTTTTTTGCAAAATGTATGAAAAATAGTTTGAAAGTCCTTGTGAAAATCTTTTGAAAACTATTTGGAAAATATTTTGTTACATGTTTTCAACCTTTGTAAAAACATTTTGTTTGAAAAATTATTTTCTTTGTGTGAAATAAAAAGGTTTGAAAAATTATTTGCAAATGGTTTGAAAAATGGTTGCAAAAATATCTGAAAAATCTATATATACTGTTTGGAAAACATTTGCAAAATGATTTTCAAATGTGTGTACATGTTTGTAAAAAATTGTTTGTAAAAACTATTTCGGACTATAGTTTTCAAAATTGTTTGAAAAATCCTTTTCCAATAAGTCTGAGGAATACTTACATCGTACCTATAAAGTCAGCCACTTACCCTTGTAAATTCGTAAAATCTACTTCTTGTAAATACAAGACGCATTCTCGTGTAAATATTTGTACCTAGTTTTTATACAAAATCTTTGTTTTCAAAAATCCCAAAAACATTTGAAAAAGTAAAATAACAAAAACATTTGAAAAAACCTTTTTGAAAAATCTTAAAATATGCATATGCATCATCTTTTCAAAAATCCATAAGAAGTTCAGAATCTTTGAAAATTGCATCACAAAAATATCTTCTACATAGCATTTGCATGGCATTCGTATTTTTTGGATTGAGTTTGATAGTTGAACAAGTCTAAGTAAAATTCGAAGATCGGAGCTTGGTTGGACCTTAAATCTACCTAATAACAGGAACCTTATATGAGCTGGAATTGAGGTACTTCTGGTCTAGTTGACTGAGGATCACGGGACTTAGTTCAATGGATTCTTGACTGCCTAAGTAGAGTATTTCGGAGCACACGCACGACTCTTGTTTATAATGACCTAACTTGCACACCTGCACCTTTCACTTGGCTCAACTCAGTTGGAGTGGTGAGGGGGCTGGATTTGCCGATATGAGACACACACAGGTGGAAACACTTGTCCTCCTCTAGGGAGTGAAGTGCACACCAACCCATCCGGTGATGATGAGTTTCGAGGACAGGAGATTGTGGGTCTCAATAAAGCTTTAAATGAGGGATAGTCTACTGGCTCAAGAGGAAAAACTCCCTATGTAAATGTTGTTGTATATAGTGTTCAAAAAAAATGCAAAAAGCAAAAACTCCAAAAGATTGGACAGGCCTGTACAAAAATAAAAATGCCTGCCAGAGTGTACATATGTGTATATTCGAATAAGCAAGCTTGTGCCTCAAAGTCAAAGCATGTGAGCCTGCAGCTGGGTGACTTGACTACACTGGTCTTGCATCCTAGGATAGGTAGCTACGCTGGCTACCGTCCATTCTTCTCTTCACCCCCGCCTTTTGAGCTGGTTGCCACTTGAACTTAGAAGGGAATACCCTGCTCCTTGAGGAATGAGTTCTTGGATTGGGGGATCATTGGATTGTCATATTGGAGAAGTCAGTCTCTTTGTCATTCTAGTTGGGGAGAGCCACTATCACTTACACTGTACAAGTCAGATTCAAAGTTGTAAGGGTTTACGTATGAGTTGAGGTATTTCTGACCTGGCTATTGAGGAGACTTGAATAGAGTTTTGGGATTCTCAGGGACTGTTGGATTTCAAATTCGGTTCTCATCAAGGTTCTGCCCGCACTAAAAATCTAAAGGTCGGACTTAAGCTCCAAGCTTTGATTTTGTGAAGACAAGTTTGATAATTAAATTTAATCCACCTTCTTCTTTTTCTTTTATTTATTTTTCTTTCTGCACTTATTGATAAGTGTTTGCTAGGGACTAGCAAAGGCAAAGTATAGGGGGATGATGAATCCACATTTCATCATCTTTATTCTATCATTTTGGCCTCAAAACCCCTAGCAAATGCATGTAAATACCCTTAAGTTCAGCATCATAGCATCCATGCATGTGCATATAAATAGTGTGTAAAAAACTGTTTTTAAAGCCAAAGTAATAGAATAAATAAATAAAAGAAAAATAATAAAATATTGTAAATATTTTATGACCTGAAACCCCGAGACCTAGGCATCTAGATGAATAGGTCGACAAGGAATAAAGTAGGGGGAGATAAGGGCCAGATACAATGAACATCTTTTATTCATTCCTTATACATTTTGGGACCTATTTTCGGTTCCACTTTTTATACTTCAAATAAAGAAACCTTGTACATGAAAGTTGTAGATAACTAAATAAAGAAAAATACAAAATTAATTTCACACAAAAATAATGTACAGATGAAAAGTTATGATTTGAATAAGATTCCAGAATCCTAACTTTCCAGACCTGTATCTCCCAAATAAAAACTCAAATGCATCAAACTCACCTTTAATTGTATATAATTTAAAATAAGCTATTTTCTAGCGGTGATTTCGCATTTAGCGGAGTTATGGTTTGAAAGTTGAGTTTTGGACCCCATTTGTATACTCGTACATATTAAAATATTCATTTTATTATTTATTAATTATTTTTATAATTTTATATTTTATAATTTCATAAATAATATTTATAATATATATGTATATTAAAACTAGAATAAAAACATAAAGAAAATACAAAATAAATTACTTGTAACATACCTAGGTATAATACATGTACATATACCTACATAATTACTATTCCTATTTTATTAAATATACAAAATACCTCAAAAAATAAAATAAAAATATATTTAAGTGTATAAAAATTGTTTATAAATTTATAAAATAATAAACAAAAATAAATAAATCAAATGAATAAAATAAAAATAAAATATTAAAATATATAGATATATATACCTATAAAGGCTATAAATGTAACTTGTAATTAAAAACCTCATAAAAATAATTAAAATCATACTAAAATACCTTAGAAAATAATGAATATTTTTTTATAACTTAAAAATAATAAAATCATTTTCTATTTTTTATTGAATTTACAAAACATTTCTCGGGGATTTTTCCTGGTTGGTCCATGTGGACCAACCAGGCGCCAGTCCACGTTGACCGGCGGGTCAACTGGCTGTCCTCCCCATGTGCTCCTGTCTGAACCTCGTTTCCACCCCTCTTTCTCTATTTTTTCGAGGTCAAAGCTTGCATCCTTTCATGTCGATCCCTTCATGACTTTTGGTCCTCGATCCTTTCTCTTTAACACCCTAGGCTTTCCTAGGGCTGAGGAGCGGCGATTCGAGCCATCTCCTTCGGTCTTTGGAGCGTCAGAGCCATATCGTCAAATCCTACATATTGGACCTCCGACTTTCGAGCCCATTTTTGAACCCCACTTCCACAAGCTCCGCTTCCCTTTTCATGCGTAATCGGCAGAGGAAGGTGACAACTTCCTTCGCCGAGCTTCGTGCGAGTCGAGCGAGCTCTGAGGCGGCTCCACCACCTCCGCCTTTCGCCGGCGTCGAGGTATAACTCCCTCTGGTTCCGAACATCGAGGCTGCCATTTTTCTTCTACTTTTATCTCGCATTTCATTCTCCGTAGCCATAGGAGTAAACCCCCCCCCCCCAAGAATCTTTGATTTTCGTCCATCAAATCGCCTTCACGATCATCTCTCCGGAGTGCTCCTCCAGCCACCTTTTCACGCTGCCGATCCTCGCACCATTTCTACCTCCGCAGGGTCCACGCATTTTGCCATGGACCCTTTCACCCCTTTTTGCAGGTCAAGGTGCTTTGACTCGAACCTGGGGCTCGTTTTGCATCTCGCCGAAGTTCCGCGGAGATTCCCAGATCCGCCGCCCTCCCCTGCGAGCCTCGACTGTCGTCGAGGTTTTCTGGAGCCATCAGGAGATAGAGGAGGACCGCGGGAGGCTGCAAGCCAATTTTGGAGCCCAGAGATCACCAGAGGACGGAGCTAGAGGCCGGGGAAGTTCGCCTCGCTAGCGCTCCTCCCCTGTTCTTGCTCCATCCCTCTGCGTCGTCGGATCTAGATCGTGCCTCCAGGTGTACATGGACCGTTGGATCTCATAGAAGCCCAGCCGTCAGATCAAGCCAAGGAGATCTAATCGTGGCCTCTAGTTGCGAAGCATCATTGACCGTCCTTCACGCGCCACGTGTCAAGTGGCCTCTTCTTCACCGTCGGATCGCCTTGCTCAAGGTATTTTGCATCTTTTACCCTGAGTGTTTTTGTATTTATTTTTAGTCCATGAACTTTCATATGTAGTTTAAATATTTTTGCAATATTTGCATTTAGGACCCTACACTTTATTTATTAGCATTTAGGTTCATTCTTCGTCACCTCACGTGACCAGTGCACGTGGGGTGGTGGTGTTTTTGCATTGGACCCCCTTGTGGGTTTGGTTATTTAGATTTAGTCCAGGAACTATTCTGTGATGTGTAACATTTTTGGGTAATTTGCATATCAGCCCTCGGAATTTTTGGAAACTACATTTAGGTCCATCCTAGGCGCGAGCCAGTCACGCGCTGGGGTTGGGTTAATTGCAGGCGTGCCCTAGGGGCTTTTGTTATTTGTATTTGGCGTTGGAACTTCGTTTATTAGTTATAAAATTTTGTAGAAAATTGCACTGTGGCCCTTGGATGTTTGCTTATTTTCATATATGCCCTTGCTAGTAGTGCAGTTTCTTGTTGTTGTCTCTATTTATTTCATGTATCGATAAAACCCTAAAAAATCTACAAAAATTATCTTAGGCTCCTGTTGCATTGTAGTTTTAAGCTTTATTTTTAGTTTGCATTTTTATTGCATTTTCATATTTATAAAAGTTCAAAAACATACATTTTAAGTACTATATGTGTTAGAAAATCCATAAAAATTAGTAAATTTTTTTGAAAAATTCCAAAAAAAAAATATGTTACGTGTATTTTTGAAAAAAATATTAAACTCCTAAAAATTAGAAAACCTCTAAAAACTTCATAAAAATTTAAAAGAAATTCAAGAAAAATCCTAAAAATGCAGTCTCAATTTCTGTAGTCTCCCTATTTTATTGCATTTATTTTAAAATTAATTTGAGGAATTTTAGATACTGTTTGATATTTTTCATCCTCATTTTAATTTCGGCCAGTAACTTAGTACACTATTTTCTGATATTTTTGCCTTGAAAAATATCAGCAAATTCAGAAAAATCTATAAAAATCACAAAAACATGAGAAAATTATAAAAAGCCTAAAAACATTTTATTTCCTTATTTTTGAGCATTTTTACCTATTTTTATAAAATCCTATCCTTCTCTTTTTCTTATATTGTGTATATATTCTATTTATGGAAAAAGAAAATACAAAAATATAAACTATAAAAAGAAAATATAAAATCAGTAAATTGAAAATCAAAATAAAAAAATATAAAAATTAAAAATCAAATAAAAATTAAAAAAATTTAAAAACCCACAAAAATATGCTTGTTGGTAGGCACTTGATCACATCACATTTTGAGCATTTTTGCTTGATCTATCTTGCTTGCTCCCTGTGTTCGACACTCTACACACTTATACACTATACACATTTTTGTAGAGTTATAATAAATTTTGACTCCACATTTGCTTCTCATTGTTTGATTTCATTGTGGGTTGATTATTGATTTAGCCTGGTTTTACCAAGGGCCGCCGCAACGACCTTGTCTCCGCCTTGTGTGAGACATTTAGACCCGAGTACCTCGTAGTTAATCAACTGTTGAGGCACTTTGCCCTCGACGGTGTCACCATTTATTGCAGGTCCAGAAGCCACTAAAGAGACCTGGGGCATATTTGGTATCTCGTCGGAGCACTTGGAGTCTCCCAGCTCCGCCGCTTCCTAGCGAGAGCTCCAGCCGACATCGGAGCCTTTTGGAGCCTCCAGCGCACAGAGGATGCATGTAGGAAGCCGTCGAGCCCATATTGAAGTCTTCATCGTCACAGAGGAGTAGGAGCAGAGCCAGGGAAGTTCACCGGCCGAGGCCTTCTTCCCCGTTCTTCGTCACCGCTTCCCAGCCATCAGATCACGGGCAAGCACCAGATCGTTCCGCCACTATTGGATCGCGAAGCGCCAGATTATCGGATCCTCGACCGACATAGGATCTAATCTCAGTCGTTCCCACATGAACTATCATCGGGCATCCTCATTACGACACGTGTATTAGTGAAGCGACACCCGACGTTGGATCGCGCCTTAGCAGGGGTAATTTTGCATGATACCCCCTTGTTTTTGTATTTAAAGTTTGATCCATAACCTTTCATCTGCAGTTTAATATTTTGTGTGAAATTTGTAACTAGACCCCCGTACTTCTCATATTTGCATCTAGGTCCCTATCCACGTCACCTCACGTGCTTGTGCGCGTGAGGGGACGGGGTATTTTGCAACAAAACCCTTGCGGGTTTTATTATTTTGTTCTAATCCAGAAAATGGTTCATAACATGTAATGTTTTTTGATATTTTGCAAAGTATCTCTCAGGGTTTTGTTATTTGCATTTAAGTCCCTGTAAGGCACGTAAGTACCATGTGCGTCGGTGGGAATTTTGCACTGTATCCCCTGGGTTTTTGGCTATTGGTGTTTGGTCCTAGAACTTTGTTGATTAGATATAAAATTCTAGAAAAATTGTGAGTTGCCACCTGGACTTTGTAATATTTGCAAAAAGGCCCTTGCCAATAGTGTAGTTTCTTTTTTTTGTCTCTATTTATTTCATGAATCTATAAAATTCGAAAAATCACGAAAAAATAGGCATACATTCTTGTTGCATAGTGCTTCCACTCTCTATTTATATTTCACATTTTTGTTGCATTTTATTATCTATAAAAATTCAAAACCATGCATTTTAAGCACTGTTTGCATTAGAAAATACATAAAAATTATAAAATGTTTTTGAAAAATTCTAAAACAATTATCTTTTGTGTGTTTCTGTGTGTTATAAATCCAAACCAAAAATCACTTAAATATTCAAATAAAAACTCCTAAAAATTAGAAAACCTCAAAAACCTTCGTAAAAATCTTAAAAATTTCACAAAAATCCCAAAAATATAATTTTTGTCTCTGAATTTTCTCTGTTTTATTATCTTTACTTTAAAACTAATTTGAGGAATTTTGGACTTGTTGGATATTTTTCAACGTCATTTTAATTCCGGATTTGCATTTTATGCACTGTTTTCAGTATTTTAGATTCTAAACAAACCAAAAAATTAGGAAAAATCACAAAAACATTAGAAAACATAAAAAACCCAAAAAATTTCATTTACTGTATTTTTAAAATTTTCCTCTATATATATCTCTCTTATCTCTTTTGTGCATATATATCTTATATGGTTGTATTACCTTATTAAAAGAAAAAGAAAATATAAAAATACAAAATATAAAAAGAAAATACAAAATTAGTAAATTAAAAATCAAAAAATCAAAATATAATATCAAAAATTAAATAAAAAATTTATAAAATTAAAAACCCACAAAAATAGCACATTTGTAGGCATTTGATTACACTCAGTCTTACGCACTTATTTTTCGATCTATCCTGTTCGTTCCTTGTGTTCGACACTCTACATATACTTGCACCTAGGGATGTAAACGGACCAAACCTGAGCGAACCTATATTTTTTAGGTTCGGTTCGTTTATTTAATCGAGCCTAAACTTGTGTTCAGGTTCGGTTCGTTTATTTTCGAATCGAATCCGAATCGAACCTCTTTTTAAACGAATCGAACCTAAGCGAATATCGAACTTAAGAATTCTCTAATAAGAGGGAGTGAAAAGAAGAGAAATGGAAATATATATGTGTATTTACAGTTAGAATAAATATTCATTTAGTTTTTTCTTTATCTAACTCATCTTCATCTTTTGAAAAAAAATAGATTAATAAGGATTCGTCTCTTTGAAAAAAAAGTATAATTATAATATATGTTATATCTATTCAGATGGGGATAAGAAATAAGAATAATGTAGAGATATTCGATAAGTAATGTTTGTACTTGTTCTGTTGATTTGAAGATAAAAAAGGGAAAAGTACTAGACCATAGATGATAGATGTTGTAAACACGATGTGATATTTATTTTTGGATAGTTTATACTGAAATTAAACCTAGTTATCACGTAAATATCTAGTTATCTCTAAACAAAATTCACTTACCTTGGAATAAAAACCACTCATCTCAAAATAAGTCCAATTCTACGGATAAGAATTTGTAAATATGTATATGTGTATGTTTATCGAGCATTTAACGAATCGAACCTGAGAGAACCTATGATTTTTAGGTTTGGTTCATTTATTTAATCGAGCCTAAAGTTGTGTTCAGGTTCAGTTCGTTTATTTCCGAACCGAATCTGAGTCGAACTTTTAGCGAGCCGAACCTGAGCGAATATCGAACTTGAGAATTTTCTTACACCCCTACTTGCACCTATACACATTCATTGTAGAGTTATAATAAATTTTAACTCTGCACATTTACTTTCATTACTTGATTTATCTGTTGTGGGCTAATTGTTTACTTAATCCGAATCTTGTGTGGTCGACACAGCGATTGAGTTCTCGCTTTGTGTGGAAGTGAAGATCAAAATTTTCTGGTTATTCATAAGGGCATATGAGTAATACGATCTCTCAAAGGGATCGTACAGGTTCAGTTACTTAACCGGAAGAGATGAGCTCGCACATGAGATATTTGGAAGACTCAAATTCCGTGCACGATCGTCTCGGTTTGGAAGCTTGATTGAATTTGTAGGTTTGATATATATTTTTGGAAAGTATATGATCAATACCTAGGTATGATATATGCTTTTCGAAAGTATATAATCAATACCGAATCCCATATCCAATGAGAAACTTACTGATAAAAGCATGAAGTAGACAATGTAAAATTGATCTAATACTTTGGGTTATTCTGAGCTTTCCAGTATGAAAGATGTACATGTTGGGAATACCTTAGGGTGATGTGACCATAAACGATTGTATAACCATGACGCTTCCATTCCTAGTGAGTGATGAATCGAGTCTGGATTTTAGTGACTCCTCTCAGTAGAGAAGTAATCTGATCTTAGTTCAAATGTCGGACATCGATCTGAATGTGATTCAGATGCAATGAGAAGATTAGATTTGTGGTCTTGATTTAATCAAGTATCTATGGGAGACCCGAGATCTTAATTTGAGATAGAATATCAATATCCAAGTCACTATACATGGAACAATACAATCTCCCTTTCCTTATCTCTAAGTATCCACGGAGAAAGCGCATTATCCTTGAAAAGCTTCATGATAGTTTCATTATCGATATTATGTATCCGAGCATTGTGAAAATTGCTAATTGAATGTGATTTAATTATCATGAATAATATGAATTTGATTCATATTATAAAGAGAGTTATCTTAAATAATTAAATGTCATTTAATTATCAAAGATGTAAATAATGTGAATGCGATTCATATTATTTGGGAACATGAGAATGGAGATCCAAGATGATTAAATGTGATTTAATTATCGTGAATATGAATAATGTGGATAGCACTATCCATATTAAGCATATATATTATAAATGTGATTTATAATATATAAGAGAGATTGATTTGTAATTTATATTTGTTAATTGAAGATTGATGTGAATTGGATTCACATTGGATAATTAATTGAAAATGTAATTCACATTTTATTTTGGGTTGTGAATGTAATTTTCCAACGGCAAGATTGCAATATTCACAAAAATAATTATGAATTATTTTTTTAGAATAATTTACAACAAGTGTTGTTGTAAATATGGGATGAGATTTCTGTGGAATAATGTAATCTCAAGTGATAGAATGAGATTACATGAGATCGCCACCAAATCCCATATTATGGAAGGAGGCAATTTTCATTCCATAAACTCCATGCTTTAATGGTTTAATTTGGGATTAAATCATAATGATTTATCAATATATATTTAATCTAAATTAAATTAATTGTTGTTGGTTTTTTACCAACAAAATCTTGGCCATTAAAAGAAACACAAATCAATGTAAGCCATTGGATTTGTGTTGTCCATGGATCTAGATCCATGGATCCCAAAATATTACAAAAGGAGAGGCACCCCTTGGTCTTCTTGGTTAGAACAACACAAAGACAACATAAGTCTCTCTCTTTCTCTTTCTATCTACACACCCACTCTCTCTGTCATGTGGGCATCCACCAAGGATGCCCTAGAGAGATTCTCCATCGCCGCAACATCATCGTTATGATGACCGATCGTTTGCTCGTGGATCTCTGACTACTTCGGTGTTCCTTGCTTGTGAAGAAGACGTCGTATCTCATTTGTCGAGATCAGGAGATCCGTTTCTTAGACTATCAACTTGGATTACGAGAAGCGCACGTCTCATACACATGCTCGCAAGCATCTCCTCCATCGGATTGGACTTGAGATAGGAGGTCTCTTTGTTTAGAGACTCGATCACAACCACGCTTCATGAGGTAATCATATTACTTGTTTGTGGTTTAGACGAAACGATCCGAGAAGCGTTCTTGGATCATGTGGTTTCGCCACATGAAAAAAAATTTAATTTCTGCTACCTTGAGCAACTAGTGCGACTAGTCGCTCGTGATTGCATACGATGCGATTCTCATGCTTCCGTGATGTGCTTAGGGACCTCGCAATATCCTTCAAGAAGAAGATTGAAGAAGAAGGAAATAATGTTGAAGTTTCATTGGGATATGGAGGACTGAAGCTCAACTTCGGTCTTACTCGATCGCCACGGTAGAGGTGGAGAGAGCTGGGATGTCTTTTCAAGAAGGTGCATCATCAAAGGAAGGGTGAAATACTCTGGATGACGTTGTGGATTGGGTCCTTGTCAGAGATGATTTGGGGTGCTGTCACCACCCCGATCCTTCTAGCTCACTCTCTCCCTTACTTTGAAGATGGAATGGTGGATTGGAGGATGAGCCT
This sequence comes from Ottelia alismoides, assembly GCA_037367405.1. Lineage (NCBI taxonomy): Eukaryota > Viridiplantae > Streptophyta > Magnoliopsida > Alismatales > Hydrocharitaceae > Ottelia > Ottelia alismoides. The sequence goes on along the minus strand of JAZKJV010010296.1, from coordinate 950,776 downwards.
CAAACAGAGGCAGTGATGGGTTTAATTAGATAAATAGGGGATTGAGACTCTAATAGTACTAGGGTTTTGGGGGTGGCATGGTTGGTAGTGGAGAAAATAGGGAGTTGATTGGATGTTTGGTGGCGGGTGGTTTAGGCTGAAGATAAGGGGATATGGTTAGTTAGGATTTCGATGGGTTGAAGAGATAAGGGTCATGAGTTAATCATGGTGGTTTGGTTAGTGATAAAAAGGATTAGCTTAGGTGGTTACATGTTCGTGCAATCTAGAACATCAGAGTGAAGGCTAGGCGACGGTGATGGCAGAGGTGTTGAGGAGAAGACCCTCATGTGCGGGGCACGTAAGGGGGATGGATAAAGAGAGAGTCACGTGTAGGCACATGAGGGGGGTGTGGGAACATGTGCTAGGCACATGCTCTACGTCTGAGGGATCGATGACATGCTTAGAACGTGGAGATAGCGAGAGAAGGGTGTGTTTCCTAGAGCCAAGTGGCTCCAGTGAATGCATGCTAGGTGTTGCGATGTTGATCAGGATGTTTGGCCAATGTTTAAAATATAATAATAAGTTGATAACAAATAGAAAATGGAGTCGGATGCACAAGTGCATGACATGAAAAATGTTCAGCTTAATGTGATCTAAAATACACATGATGGACTCAAGTGTAACTAGGATGCAGAGTGACATATATGTGTTTTTGGTTATATTTTAATTATAATCATAATTTTTAGCTTTATATTTTTTATATGATTTTCTATGAATAAATAAGGCATGACAAACTCAAATATAATGTAGAATGATGCAATGGACTCAAATGGCTTGGGTTTTTATGGGTTGATTTAATGTTAGAATAAATTAGGAAATGAAATATATACATGTGGATCATGTTAGTAAGCTCATGTAAGAATCTATCTTATTTATTGCCTTTTTGATTTTTTTTGAATATTAATTTTTATGTAAGTTATTAATGCAATGAATGTAATAAAGAAATGAAAAAGAAAATAATCTAATGAGTAAAATACGCACATGAAATGTTAGGTCAAAATCTGTAAAATTGTGCAATGCACAATTAGGTCCCAAAACCCAGTTTTTACAAATTAACTTTTATCCTTTGAATTGTTCATGATTTGTAGATAACTGAATGTACATTCATTCAAAAGTGAGCAGAGTTAATTTGGACACCATATGAGAGAGATATCAATGTTTTCATCTTTCTATTCTAAAATTGGGGTATCAATTTATTTTGGATATGTACAAGTTACCAATTTTTTTAGGATTTTCTATTTATGAAGGTTAGTGATATGTACACAAAGGAGTTGGTTTCATATCAATTGGAAATAACATGAATTAACTAAAATGGGTGAATTTAGATGAAAATATGAAGATGATCATGAATGCATAAATCAATGATAATTTATGCAAATTATTTGCAAGTGCATCAAAGTTATTTTATGAACTTAACATGTAAATGATCTTAAATTCTTGGGGCAAAGCTCTATTTTCAACTAATTAGAGTGATGAATCACAGATTCATCACTCTTACAATCTCGACTTTGAGCATTCCCAATACTCATGCATATTACATACTAGAAGACTTTAAATGACCCAAAGTTTAATCCTATATTTGGTTGTCTCCATTGATGGTTTATTAATAGATTTCTCAATCGATCATTGGGAGATAATATCAGTCATATGCTTATAAACACATATCTATACTTTCAAGTTCTTATCTTGTTTATAATCAAGATGGCCATTGATGGTATTTATTCAAAACTCATTGTATCGTCAGTGATCTCATGTCTTTTGGTTCAGAAAGTATCAACATATATGATTCTTTAAAATGTCATACATCTCATATTTCCCAAGATGCACATTAGCTTATCGGTATATAGACTTTGTCAGGCCATCAACCTATTGGTCTGCCAAATGCACACACTAAGATATATACATGCATATCTATCTCCGTCCAAAGGATGTTTGCATGTTTGTAACGTGTTGTGGTACAATTCTTTATTATCTTAATTTCTTAATTTAGCTCTTTAACTTGAATCATCTGATATCCTAAATCTTCTTTCCTATTTGAGGACAAACATCAAGATTGTCAGTCGGATATCAGTCTTTATAGAAAATTTTCATCTCTTCTCAGATTGGAGATCCTTTTAAATATCACTTGATGATGCCAAGTGTGTCATCGGTCAAACTCTTTAGATCTACAACTTTGCATCATCTTTTATGATCTAACTTTTTATATCAAAAACTATATAATGTCAAGACGGCTATTGTATATAATGCTAAGTCATAATAACTTTTATTTCATAATGACTCGCAAGGAGTTTACATGTGTATTACTTTTGCCCATGTGGTGGAAGGAAAAGATCACATGTCTGATTTTTTGTGAAGAGATTCTATATCTTAATTCATTGATGCAAATGAATCTGAAGAATAATATGATGAACTAGCTCCAGAAAAATTGTTGATCTCTCATCCATTACATGTTTTCTCTGTAAAATGTTAAAGCTGCATTTATTGAGAGAGGTTGATTGGCATAAATCCACATCTATTTGCACTATAATCCTCTTACCTGACGTATTTTCCTCTTCTTCTAATTCAAATAATGATCATGATATGTTTGGATTAGGTCAATTTCAAGATCCACATAGTTGTTGATACTCAAATATGTATTTTCAAATAAGGAGTGAACAATATAACTTTTCTTAGAAGATAAAATAAGAGACTCTTAAATATAACATTCTTCTCAATTATCCATGTTTACACTTTTCGATCAAGACACCATAGTCTTTATTCCTTCACTCCAAATGTATACCCAAAAATATGCATTTAATGGATCTAAGTAATAACTTTTGTTAACTAACATGTGCATATGTAGGACATCCAAAATCTTCAAAATAAAATAATCAAGACTCTGTCCACCATACCTCCTCTTGTATCATGTTGTCCAATTTTGATGATGGAGATCGGCACACAAGGAAAGTTGTTACTAAAATTTCTTCCACCCAAAAAACCTTCATCAATCCTGCATTTAGAAGCATACGTCTGGATCTTTCTAGAACGGTTTTATTCATGAGCTTCTCAACTTCATTCTGTTTTTTAATAGTTTTGATTGTACAATGTTTAATAATTCTTTCATTTATGCAAAAGTCATTGAATTATGTGAATTAGAATTCATAGTCATTATCCATCCCCATCCTACTGATATTTTTCGTAGTTCTCTTCTTTAATAGTGTCTTCCACTACTTGAAGAATGTAAACAACTCATCTTTGGGTTTAAAGTCATAATTTTAGATATTTCTAGAATATCCATCAATTAGTGGTTGCATTTACTGTGCAACCTCTTTTGAGGGAACTTGAGATGGCCTACATAGATCGAAGTGAATATAAATAAGAATTCTTTTTGTTCAATGTACAATAACACTAAAACTCCTATGTGTATGTTTTCCAAAAATTGAATGTTCATAAAAGTATAACTTGCACATGCCTTGATAGTCAAGCAATCCTCTTCTAACGAGGATACTCATGCATATATCTCTTAGATATACCAACCTAATACACCATAGTCCAGTAATATCTATTCCTGAAATTATGAAAACTGACGTGGAACGTTGTTAAACTGGATTCGGAGGTCATGTTAAGTCACGAGGCGAATCAACAATCGTTGAGTTGATCTCACACGAAATCCAAATTCAAACAACAATTAACCCACAATTCATAATCAAACAATGGAAAGCAATATGTGGAGTTAAAATTTATTATAACTCTACAAAAGATGTGTATAGTGCTAGTAATGTAGAGTGTCAAACACAGGAAGAATGTAGGTGGATCATGGAAAAGAATGCTAAAAAATGTCTACGATGTGTTTGTCTATATGTGCTATTTTTTAGTGGGTTTTAAATTTTTTAATTTATTTTTGATTTTATATTTTTGATTTGATTTTTAATTTTTTGATATTGTATTTTATTTTTATATTTTTTTTTCTATTTTTTTATTTTGAAATATATAAAAATATATAAAAAGTAGATATATAAGATAAAAAAGAGAGTAAAAGTTGGTAAAAATATTCAAAATTCATGAAATAAATCTTTTTATGCTTTTTATATTTTTCTAATGTTTTTTCTGATTTTTCTATATGTTTACTAATTTTTTGGGTATTTTTAGCATTCAAAAATACTTAAAACATGGATGAAAATAAAAATTCGAAATTAAATTGGAGATAATAAATGCCATACAAAGTCAAAAAATCTCCAAATTAATTTTTATACAAATATAAGAATATATAGAAAATTCAGAGATAAAAAATAGATATTTAGGAATTTTTATGAAGTTTTAATATTTTTATAAAGGTTTTAGGGATTTTTTGATTTTTATGAGTTTTCTTATATATCGTTTTAGTGATTTTTGAACATAAGTTGTAAAATACTTAGATAAACACTAAATATATTTTTTTAGAATTTTTCAAAAAGGTTTTATAATTTCTATAAATTTTATAATGCAAATAGGGATGAAAATGCATGTTTTTGAATTTTTATAAATATTAAAATGCTTCAAAAATGTAAAATAAAAATATGACATTAAAGTATAATGCAACAAGAACTTATGCCTATTTTTGGGTATTTTTTCAATTTTTATAGAGGCGTGAAATAAATAAAATTAACAAAGAGAAACTACACTACTAGCAGGGGCTATTTTCTAAATATTGAGAAATCCATGAGCTAAAGTGTGATTTTTCCATAAGCATATAATGTGCTCAAATAGTTACTGGACCAAATATAAATATGCAAGGTCCGAATCATTTCCCTACAAAAACACTAGAGCTCACGCGCCTAAACACATGCGCCTAACGAGGACTGAAATGCAATTTTTCAAAATTCGAAGTGCTAACTTGCAAAAAGTCCAAAAAGTTTATAATTGTAAGAAATAGTTTAGGGACTGAATTGAAATAACTAAAGTCCCCAGGGCCTGGCCGCAAAAGTCCTCTTCACGTGGTCGACCACTTGAGGTGACGTGGCTAGGACTAAACTTCAATTATCTAAAGTTCAGGGGGATATTGGCAAAAAGTATAGAAATATTTTGACTGATGATGAATGATTTAGTACTAAATAAATATTAAAAAAAGGGTAAGGGTTAATCTGTAAAATACCCTATGCCTAGTCGGATCGGACGACTGAGGACGATCCACTTGCCACATGGTATGCACTGGAGTCCTGATACCATCTCATTTCAGACGACCCAGATTAGAATCTCCAAAAAGGATCAACGACTGTTGGAGGGTTGGATCCATTGTCCACAGATGCTCACCAAGAACGCTGCCAGATCAACGGCTGATAGGTGATTACGAAGAACATTGCAGAAGGCCGGCACAGGCGTACTTCTCTGACCTCCTCCTCTCTCTTTCGATGGTGGTTGAAGCTCAAAGGTGGCCGAGGCGACTCCCAGCGTGGTCCTTTGTGTGTTGCTGCAGCAAAACGCACTGGTAGTTCCCAGAGTTCCCCCAAGAGGACGGATTAGCATGATGCTCCAAGCATCTCCGAGGGATCTTCAAAATTGCCTCCAGGCACGGTTGAAGTTGCTAGAACTGCACAAAAAGGTTAAGAGGGTTGCGGGCAAACTGTCACGACCTTCCAACGAGTGTAGAAGGCGGAGATGGGGCAGCGTGGTGAAAATGGAAGGCGACCAAAGCAGAGCTCCGACGAGGGTGTTGAAGAGCGATCTAATAGATGAAAAATAAAACAGAGTATGGGGATTGAATCCTAAGACTAAGATGAAACTAATAAAGCAAGAAAAAGTGAATAAAATAGTCCTCACCGTGCAGAAGGCAGGGAAGATAGACCTCACAGTGAAGCTTCGCCGGAGATGGGATGGAGACGCCTTTAGATGCTCGCCAAGCCCCACGAGGATGTTGGAGGGGAGTTGTCACTCCCCGTTTCGGAGCAAGGTGCAAGGAGGTTTTGGACAAGATCAAAGATTGTTCGAATTCGAAAGACGCTCGGAGGAGGAGTTTTGTACAATGATTGGGTGGCTCCGAAGATTGATGAAAATGAGACGATGCAGCAATACAATCCCTAAGAAAATAGGCTGGCGTGTATCCTCGATTCAAGGATGGAAAACGTCAAGAAGGGAGCGGGTCAATTTTATGAAAGATCAAGCCTTGGAAAATTCGAGAAACGGAACAAAAACCAATGTTTGACACAAATTAGACCTCTGTCAGAGAGTTGACTGAGGTCAACCAATGGATCAATCTGGTTGGTCCACGTGGACCAACCAAAAAATTCCTGGCAAAAATGATTTGTAAATTAGATTGAAAAAATAAATGATTTTATCAGTTTTAAGTTATTAAATGAAAATATGTATTTTTTGAAGTATTTACTATTATTTTTATTTATTTCTTCGAGGTTTAAAATTACTACTTCCCTTGTAAGGGCTAGATATAGGTATATTCATCTATATATTTTAATCTTTTATTTTTATTTTGTATATTTAATTTTAGTAATTTTTTATTATTTTATATATTTAAAACTTAATTTTATAAAGTCAAATATGTTTTCATTTTATTTTTCTGATGTATTTTATATAATTAGATAAATAGTTGTATTATCGATATAGGTATACTAATGGGTATTTCATCTATTTTTTTGATACAAGTATTTTATTTTTTTCATTTATTTTTGTTTTATTCCTGTTTTGATATACACATATATTATAAATAATATTTACAAAAATTATAAAAATATAAAATTATAAAAATAGTGAATAATAAATAAAATGAATATTTTAATCGGTACAAGTATACAATAGGGCCCAAAACCTAACTTTCAAACCACGACTCTAACAAATATGAAACTAGCTTCATTAAATATCTTATTAAAAGTTATATATAATTATAGGCAATTTGATATATTTTGCATTTTTATTTGAGAGATATGGGTGTGGGAAGTTGGGATTTTAGAATCTTATTCTGAGTATATTTTATACATAGTATATTATTTTGTATGAAATCAATTTTTTCTATACTTAATTATCTACAACTTTCATGTACAAAGTTTCTTTATTTGAAGTACAAAATGCATAACTAAAATAGGTCCCAAAATTAGTAAGAAATGAATTAAATAAAAGGTATTTTTATTGTATGTTGGCTCTTATCTCCCCCTACTTTATTCCTTGTCGACCTAGACATCGAGATGCCTAGGTCTTAGGGTTTCGGGTCATAAATATTTGTAATATTTTATTCTTTTTATTTTTTTCTTTACTCTATAATTTTGGCTTTAAAAACCGTATTTTATATAATATTTACACAATGATGCATGAATGATAAAATGCCTAGATTAAGCCTATTTACACGCATTTACTAGGGTTTTTAAGGCCAAAATGATAGAATAAAGATGATGAAATAGATATTCATCATTCCCCTATACTTCATTTTGCAAATCGCTAGAAAATACTTGTGCTATAAATGCAAAAAAAGAAAAACAAAGAAAAGAAAAAGAAAGAAAATTGGATTAAGTTAAATTATCAAATTTGTCTTCAGATAATCAAAGTTTTGAGCTCAAGTCGAACATTTGGAATTGAAGTGTGGGCAGAACCTTAATGGGAATCGGATTTGAAATCCAATAGCCTTCGAGAATCCCAAAACTCTGCTCAAGTTTCCTCAATAGCAAGGTTAGAATGCTTCAACTCATACGCAAACCATTATGTCTATGAAGCTGACTCGTACAATGTAAGTGAAGGTAGCTCTCCCCAACAGAAATGACAAGGAAACTGACTTCTCCAGCATGACAACCTAGTGATTCCCCAATCCAATAACTCATTCCTCAAGGAGCGGGGTATTCCATTATAAGTTCAAGTGACATCTAATTCAAGAGGAGGGGTGAAGAGAAGAATGGATGGTAGCCAGTCTAGCTACCTATCCTAGGATGCTAGATCAGTGTAGTCAAGTCATCCAGATGCAGGCTTACATGATTTGACTTTGAAGCTCAAGCTTGCTTATGGACTATACAAATATGTACACTCCGGCACGCATTTTATTTTTGTACAGGCCTATCCACTTTTTTGGAGTTTTAGCTTTTTTTTAATAATATATACAACAACATTTACATAAGGAGTTTTTCCTCTTGAGCCAATAAAGTATCCCTCTTTTGATGCTTTATTGCAACCCATACTCTCTTGTCTTCAAAACTCATCATCACCGGACGAGTTGGGGTGCACTTCCCTCCCTAGAGAAGGACAAATGTTTCCACTTGTGTGTGTCTCATACCGGCAAATCCAACCTCCTCACCACTCCAACTGAGTTGAGCCAAGTGAAAGGTGCATGTGTCCAAGTTAGGTCATTATCGACAAGAGTCGTGTGAGTGCTCTGAAATTGTCTACCTAGGCAGTCAAGAATCCATTGAACCAAGTCTCGTGATCCTCAAAGAATTAAGTCATCTAGATCTGAAGTACCTCAATTCCAGCTCCTACAAGGTTCCTGTTATTAGGTAGATTTTAGGTCCAACCAAGCTCCAATCTTCAGATTTTATATAGAATTGTTCAACCATCAAACTCAATCCGAACAAAATGCTAATGCTATGCAGAAAATATTTTTGTAATGTAATTTTCAAAGATTTTAAACTCTTTATGGATTTTGAAAGATGATGCATATGCATTTTTTAGATTTTTCGAAGAAAATTTTCAAATGTTTTTGGTATTTGTGAAAATAAAAGATTTTGGATAAAAACCAGGTACAAATATTTACACAACGATGCATATTATGTTTATAAGAAGTAGATTTTTAGGAATATCCAAGGGCTAAGTGCTCAGTTTTATAGGTATATATATAAAGAATTTTAGTGTGATGCATATATTCCTCAAACTTATTTGAAATCATTTTTCAAACAATTCTTGAAAAACTATAGTCCAAAATAAATTTTACAAACTAAATTTACAAATATGTACACACATTTGAATATCATTTTGCAAAGGGTTTTTCAAACAGTATGTATAGATTTTTCAAATATTTTTGCAAGCCATTTTTCAAACTATTTGCACATTGTTTTTCAAACATTTTATTTCACACAAAGAAATTTTTTTTTCAAACAAAATATTTTTACAAAGGTTAAAAATATGTAACAAAATGTTTTCCAAATAGTTTTCAAAAAGCTTTTTCAACTATTTTTCAAACATTTTGCAAAAAAACATTTTCACTTGATTTATTAATCTGTATATACAAAAAGAATTTGAGGAATAATCGTATCTTTTTATTAAGGTTTTTAATGAATTTTAATAGTATAATTAGCCATACTTATTAATACAAATATGAAGTACGAGTTATGGTTAAAGTATATACGAAGTATATACAATCACCCTATACTTAGCTTGAGCTATATCCTCATAGATCGGACATAACTCCTACTAAGTATAGAAAAGTCTAAAAAATAAATGAATAAAGAAATGAATCATTGAGAAGTTGACACTCACCCCTATACCTAGGATTCTATAATCCAAACTATAACAGACTGAACACAAAGCAGGGAGGGTCAAGGGTGGGAATGAACAGATCCTACTTAGACTGTCTCCACCTATACTTAGGGTAAGATATCCTTAAGTATAGACAAGAAAAGGAGATAGTGGAGAGGATCAAAGAATGGAAGTAATCGGGGTGAACATCCCCCTATACTTAGGACAAACTATGTCCTAAGTATAGAAGACTGATCAAAAGGGGCGACACCTTTTCAGTAGATAAAGAAGATAGAAAAGGAAAAGAAGAAAACAAAAGAAGAAGAGAGATCAGAAGAGGGAAAAATATAGAGAAGAATGTACACGCCACTCCCCCTATACTTAGGGTAAAAGAAGCCCTAAGTATAGGCAACAATAGGAGTAATGAAACAGAACGACAGATGAACACTTAGCTCATCCACCCCCTATACTTAGTATAAAGTACGTCCTGAGCAAGGCACACACGATAATGGGGTGGATGAGTAATGCGGAAGATAGACATAGGTGAATAAAAGTGAATATAAAACATAGATGAATGTACAAAGGATCGAGAAGATCGAAAGCAAACCTTCTAGCGGGACCGTTGAGGAATAGATCTGATATGGTGCAGGTCAACATCGGGGTCCTCAGATAACACAAACTGATCAGGGTCGACAGGGAGTAGGTCCTCAATGGTCCTAGGGTGAAGAGGCACAGACTGGTGAGTGGAAGAAGTACGGCTAGGTCCGACCTTGGGAGTCTCGCTGATATCAAAATGGAATGGAATGAACTCATCATCATCGGAAGAAGTGTCATCAATTTTGTCCTGCGAGGCATCGTACATGTCAAAACCAAAAGGAACGAACTCATCAGTGGAAGTATTCGAACTGTATTCGTCCTCTACAATCTCAACCGGATCATCTTTCTCATTGAAAGGCCCGAATTCTTGAATAAAAGCGACAACATCAAATTCGGCCTTGGTCTCGTAAATATCTGCCCTTTGCTCAATGGTGTCAATCGTGTAAATCCTGTGAATGTCATCAACACAATGCCAAGTCCCAGAAGAAGGAACTTCGATGTCCATGCTTTCCATGTCTTCCTCCCTGGAGAGGAATTCTTGGATCTCAGTGGAGTCCAACGTGCAACAAAAATCTCTAATAGTCTCATCAAGCTCATGGTCCTCAGGGTCATCCAAGATAGGTGTGGTCACATGAGGTACATGTCTCTGGTCGGTAGTGGTTATGGTGATCAAGACTTCACTTTCATCAACACGACAGAAGAGAATTTCTCCTGATCAATAATCAATAACGACCCTCGTAGAGGTGAGGAATGGTCATCCCTGGATGATTGGAGAGTGCTCCCTATGGAGGTCTCCATGGGCAATATGACAAAATCAATGGTGTAGCTCGTGCTCTGAATCGATATGACGACGTTTTCAAGGATACCCTTCGGCCTCTTGATAGATCCATCAGCAAACTGTACTATCATCCTGATCTTCCTTATATGCCCTAAGTGAAGAGACTGTACCAGCGAGAAGGGTAGTATGATAATCGAAGCACCACTATCGAGGAGAGTATGATCACATGTGAAGTCAGAGATGGTGCAACTAATGAAAGGTGTGGTAGTGTTCTTTTTCCTAGGAATAGGATGGTCAGTGATGGTGTGGGTAGTGGCCATGGTCAAGATATGACACTCAGATCTGCTCCTCCACCTTCTCTTCTTGTGATGAGGAGTAGATAAATGGGTCATGGCCTACTGAAGTGGGGCATAGATTATCTCATGAATAATGGTGACCACTTCGGATTCGGTCAACAATGTTTTTCATTTTTGGACCTCCTCCATACAAGGGAGGAAGTCGGAATCAGCATCTACACGAGGCATGCCAAGAGCATTCTTTACAATGACATCCTCGGGGTCAAAGGTGGGACATAGTGTGAATGGTTGTGTGGTCAAAGGATCTGGAAAATGGAACTTCTTCTTACAATCTGACTCAACCAAAGGTCTGCCGAGATCTTTTTGTATTTTTTTAATTTTTCTCTTTTTTGGGCAATTACAAGCTCTCATGAAAATCCTCTCATCCCATATCATCAAATGATGAAGTATTATGGTCGCTCTTATTTATACTAGTAAGGTTGTCAATCCTCTGTCTCATATGATCCATCATCCGGGTCAAGTGAACACATGTGGACTCCATGAAAGGTGACTCCAACAGATAAGTCTCGGGTGGATCTGAAGGGGAATGTGAAGGTGGAGGTGGGTAAAAATCCAAGGTATGAATCTATGGCTGAGACGTATATGTACAAAAGTTAGGATCAAGGTCCTCCTGGAAAAAGGGAGGTGGACCGACTGGAGTGTATGAGGGATCCACAAAGTCCGGATAAAAATAAATCCAATCGGCCATCTCCAAAAAATGAGAAAATGATCCGAAGAGCACAATGGTCAAGTCAAGAGTAGTGAGAAAAAGGCACAAATGTGCAGAGGCGATCTAGAATGCACAATAGCAAACACAAACAAAACTCACACAAGACAAACCCTCAATTCACCTACTCAACTTGGTAGAGACAAAAAAATCGGTCTTTTTATCTTGTCTATTTTAGACTTAGGTGAGAAGTCCAAAAATTGCATAAATACTTAGGGGTTGAATGGGATTTTGGCACTAGTCCTTAGTGTGTGAGCGGGCAAATAAAAGAGAAGACAATAAGGGGATTACTCTCCCCAATACAAGATTTTTCTTTTTTGTCTTTTTTAGGGTCAAGTAGTATTAGCAGTCTCAATTTTATTGTTATCACTTTTTTTGGATTTTTAGTAAGAATGCACACACCTATCGAGGAGTCAATTCCTTTAAGCACCTAGGTTGGTAAAATCAGAGGGAGAGTCATAAAAGCAATGCAAGCGGCAAAAACAATGATGTATGATAAAGCGTAAATGCTTACCTTACCTCCAGCACTCTACAAGAAAAGATGCTCAACAGGATTGAAACGTAAACTATACGCAAATGCAAGCGAATTAAATCACCCTAAGTTCAGAAATTGCTAATATAGTGAAGAACTAATGCTAATGACTTAGAATGGAACCGAAGTTTTTGGTCATGGAGTGTCCTCGGTGCCCACCACAATGGGTCCTATAAACGTTGTATGGAGAACTCTTATGGTACGGTGGTTCCGAGACTAAGTGAGAAGCAGTTTGATATTTGACTAAGTCCAAACATCACTATAGGCACATGCAAATATATTAAGTGTTTGGACCTAATACTATCGTCAAGCAACTCCTAAAGCTAAGGGCTCAATCACATAAAAGAAAGAAAACAAAATTGAAACAAGGGAAAAATGCGATGAAAACACGGTAAAACTGTGGTGAGCCCCCAAGTGAACAAACACCTGAAAATTCGACCCGAGTGTCCAAAGTTCTGAGTCCCTATATTATTGCAATAATAGAGGTCTCTCTCTCACGCAAATTACATAATAAATTCAACAAAGTAATTAGAGCTCGCTCTTTAACATTTTTTTAAGTCTTCCTTGAGCTAGGATAGCAGGCAGAAGCCGACTTCACGTGGGTGCGTAGGTGCCTAGGGTAGAGCGCCTCCCTCGATCCGTGGTTCCTCGCACAAGGTCAACAAAGAGATGGGTTAGACAGCTCAACAAGATATATCAAGTAAATGAGCAAATAAATAAGGCAAAAATATAGATAAATTATCACAATCAATATAAAAGCCGATCTACGCATTGTTGCTCTCCGGCAATGACACCATTTGTTGAACTAGATTTTGTGGAGGTCGTGTTAATTCACAAGGCCAATCAACAGTCGTTGAGTTGACCTCACATGAAACCCAAATTCAAACAGCAGTTAACTCACAATTCAGAATCAAACAATGAAAATCAATATCTGGAGTTAAAATTTATTATAACTCTACAAAAGATGTGTATAATGCAAGTAACGTAGGTTGTCTAACACAGGAAGCAGGAAGGTAGATCGAGGCAAAGAATGTTAAAAAATGACTGCGATGTGTTTGTCTATATGTGATATCTTTTGTGGGTTTTTAATTTTATATTTTTTATTTGATTTAAAATTTTATGATATTGTATTTTTTATATATTTTAGATTTTTTATTTTTTCTTTTGAAATATAAAAAGCTATAAAAAGAGTACATACATAAGATAAGTAAGAGAGAGACAAAAGTAGGTAAAAATATTTAAAATTGGAGAAATAAAATGTTTTTGTGCTTTATAAATTTTTCTTATATTTTTGTGATTTTTCTGTATGTTTATTGATTTTTATGGTATTTTTAAAGTTAAAAAATACTTAAAACAGTGAAGAAAATCAATATATGAAATTAAATTGGAGATAATAAATATCAAACAGAGTGAAAAATTCTGCAAATTAATTTTTATATAAATATAATAATATATAGAAAAATTAGAGATAGAAAATAGATTTTTAGGAATTTTTTATTTTTTTTCATATTTTTATAAAGATTTTAGGAGTTTTTTATTTTCATGAGTTTTCTTTTATATTTTTTAGTGATTTTTGATATGAAGTTGCAAAATAATTAAATAAAAACTAAATATTTTTTTAGAATTTAAAAAAAAATGTTTTATAATTTTTATGATTTTTCTAATCCAAATAGGGATAAAAATGCATGTTTTAAATTTTTATAAATATTAAAGTGCTTCAAAAATGTAAAATAAAAATATGGTGTTAAAGTATAATTCAACAGGAACATATGCTTATTTTGGGTGATTTTTCTGACTTTATAGAGACAGGAAATAAATACAATCAATAAAGAGAAACTACACTACTAACAAGGGCTATTTTGTAAATATCGAGAAATCTATGAGCCAAAGTTGATTTTCCCAGAAACTTATAATGTGATAAAAATGTTATAGGACCAAATATAAATATATAATGTCGGAAGCCCTTCCCTGTAAAAATGCTAGAGCTCACGTGCGTAAACACGTACGCTTGACGAGGATTGAAATACAATTTTACAAAATTCCAGGGTCTAACTTGCAAAAAGTCCAATAAGTTTATAATTGCAATAAATATTTTGTGGACTAAAATGAAATAAATAAAGTCCCCAGGGCCTGGCTGCAAAAAGTCCTCCTCACGTGGTCACCCACGTGAGGTGACGTGGCCAAGACTAAACAACAATTATCTAAAGTTATGAGGGCTATTCGCAAAAAGTACGGAAATATTTAAACTGCTGATGAATGATTTAGTACTAAATAATATTACAAAAATTTGCAAGGGTTAATATGCAAAATACTCAGCGCCTAGTCGGATCGGACGACTGAGGACGAACCACTTGCCACATGGCATGCTCTGGTGTCCCGATACCGGTTCGTTTCAGATAGCCCAGATTAGATCCTCCTAAAAGGATCAACGACTGTTGGAGGGTTGGAGCGAATGTCCACTGCTTCTTGCCAAGAATGCGTCTAGATCAACAACTGATAGGTTATCGCAAAGAACAGGGGAGAAGGTCAGCGAAGGCAAGCTTCCCCGACCTCCTCCTCTATCCAGCAACGGTGGCTGAAGCTCAAAGGTGGTCGAGAAGACTTTTGGTGTGGTCCTTTGTGTGCTGGCGGCGACAAAACGCTCCAGTAGTGCCCGGAGTTCCCCCAAGAGGACGGAGGAGCATGAAGCTCCAGGTATCTTCGACAGATCTTCAAAATTACCTCCAAGCACGCTTGAAGTTGCTAGACCTGACAAAAAGGTTAAGAAGGTCACAGGCAAACTGTCACGACCCTCCAACAAGCGTGGAAGGCGGAGATGGGGCAGTGTGGAGAAAATGGTAGGCGACCAGAGCGGAGCTCCGGCGAGGGTGGCGAACGACGATCGAACGGATGAAAAATAAAACGGAGTATGGGGATTGAATCCTAAGACTAAGATGAAACTAATAAAGCAAGAAAAAATGAATAAAGCAGTCCTCACTGTCCGAAAGGTAGGGAAGAAATACCTTACGACAAAGCTCATCGGAGATGGGGTGGAGACGCCCTTAGACGTTCGCCATGCCACCTCAAGGATGCTGGAAGGGAGCTGTCACCTCCCCGGTCCGGAGCAAGGTGCAAGGAGGTTCTGGACAAGGTCAAAGAGAGTTTGAATTCAAAAGATGCTTGTAGGAGGAGTTTTGTAAAATGACTGGGCGGCTCCGAAGATCGATGAAAATCAGATGATGCAACGACACAATCCCCAAGAAAAGAGGCTGCGTGTATCCTCGATTCAAGGAGAGAAAAAGTCAAGAAGGGAGCGGGTCGATTTGATGAAAGAGAAATCCTCGAAAAATCAGAGAAATTGGAGCAAAAACCAATGTCTAACACAAATCAGACCTCGATCAGAGAGTTGACCGAGGTCAACCAACGGATCAATCTAGTTGGTCCAAGTGGACCAACCACAAAATTCCTTGCAAAAATGATCTGTAAATTAGATTAAAAATAATAAATGATTTTATTAATTTTAGGTTATTAAATAAAAATATTTATTGTTTCCTGAAGTATTTGATTATGATTTTTATTTATTTCTTTAAGGTTTAAAAGTACAAGTTCCATTTTATGGGCTTTATAGGATATTCATCTATATATTTGAATCTTTTATTTATATTTTGTATATTTAATTTTATTAGTTTTATTATTATTGTATATAATTATAACTTAATTTTATTAACTTAAATATATTTTTATTTTATTTTTATGTTGTATTTTATACAATTAAATAAATAGTTGTATTATCTATATAGGTATACTTATTGGTATTTCATCTATGTTTTTATACAAGTATTTTATTTTGCATTTTCTTTATGCCTTTATTCATGTTTTAAAATACACATAAATTATAAATAATATTTACAAAAAATGTAAAAATATAAAAATATAAAAATAATGAATAATAAATAAAATGGATATTTTAATCGGTACAAGTATACAGTAGGGGTCCAAAACCTAACTTTCAAACGTAACTCCAGAAAATATGAAGCCACCTTATTAAATAGCTTATTGGAAGTTATATACAATTAGGTGATTTTGATATATTTTGTGTTTTTGTTTGAGAGCTATGGGTCTGAGAAGTTGGGATTTTGGAATCTTATTCTAAGTATATTTTGTACATAGTATATTATTTTTGTATGAAATCAATTTTATATTTTTCTATACTTAATTATCTACAACTTCCGTGTACAAAGTTTCTTTATTTGAAGTATAAAAAGCAGAACTAAAAATAGGTCCCAAAATTAATAAGAAATGAATTAAATAAAAGGTATTGTATTGTATGTTGGCCCTTATCTCCCCCTACCTTATTCCTTATCGATCTAATCATCGACATGCCTAGGTCTCGGGATTTCGGGTCATAAAATATTTGCAATATTTTATTATTTTTCTTTTCTTTTCTTTATTCTATAATTTTGGCTTTAAAAACCATATTTTATAAAATATTTACACAATGATGCATGAATGATAAAATGCCTAAATTAAGCCTATTTACATGCATTTACTAGGATTTTTAAGGCTAGAGTGATAGAATAAAGGTGGTGAAACAGAGATTCATCACACATGTAATAGTATCTTTTTGCAACGCATGCCAATTTCCATATCACTTTGCGAGCATAACAAAGTACCCTTATTTGGTATCTATCAGTGTACCGTTGTTTGTAACATACTTACTCTCTCTTATACGGTACTAAGGATATCAAGTTCTTCATCATATTTGGTACATGGCTAATACCTGACAAGGTTATAGTTGTCCCATCATGCACCCCTAGTTCAATGCTTCTTAACTATGCAATCATCGGTTGTGAATCATTACCCATAACACAACTCTTTCATCAATTGGTATTTGTGAGTAGAACCAATGGAGACTAGGTCTGACAAAGTAAAAGCAATTAGATTTGTGGATCCATGTATTTTTTGATCTGTGTGGTGAACTTGTCATCAAATCATAAGACACATCACTCTATTATAATTCTAGATAACTTGACGTTGCTACAGAAGCATATTTTGTTAATTTCTTCTAATTTTTCTCATTATTTTAGAGTTTCCACCAGTGCTCCTTCTTATGTTCCTTCTTAGTGCAGGATCGATAAAACTTGCTCTCTCTGTCTTCCTTTTCGTTAGGTGACTACTTAAACTTCTTTCATTGCATGTATTTGCCCCTTGTATGGAGCACCTTGGTCTTCTTATCGCTTGACGAATGTCACGTTAGTTAACGACCCATTAATTCCTTCGAGAAGATAGATTATTTCACATCGTCCCACACGATTTTATCCTTCATGTAAATTAGTATCTCCCTGAGGATCTTTTACAAGGGTGGTAAGGAAAATAATAGCAACAAGTTTGATCTTCATCTACACTATTTTCTTCCTTATTTTCTAACATGAAGATGATGGAATCAAGAACATCAAAATAAATTTTGATTGATATACCTTTGACCATATGAAGCATAAAAAGGCTTTTCTTGAGATGCAAATGATTGGCGAGGGTCTTTGTCGTGTATAGGGTCTGAAGCTTCAACTATAAAGCCGTTGAGAAGGTCTCCTTCACAACTTTGGAAAGATTGTTGTTCGACCAGCAAAGATATGTGCATGATCTAGATTTTGCACTTATGTCTCTCTTCTCATCTTAATTCAACGTCAAAGGAATCTTCTCTATGCCTCCCAACACCTCTGCAATGCCTTGTTGGATGAGAATCAATTGCATCTTAGCCTTCCATAAGCGAAAATAGACATTGTGATCAACCTTCGTAATATTAAACTTCTGCATCATCTAAGTGTTAGATCGGATCAAAGATGTTGTGTTACAGGAGGTCTTGACAATAATTAGACAGATGTGTGTGTGTGATTCTTGATGTAAAATCAAGAATCATTGATTGGCCCAGATATCCGTTTGTAAAGAACGATCCAAGCACAAACCACAAGAAATCCATGTATAACACACGTTTTACATGAAAAATACCCCACCATTGTACTAGGGGAAAAATCAACAACAAAAAGAGGTTCCACTATGATGTAAATTGGAGCATATAGGATACATAAAGCACATGACGTTGTTCTCTCATGAAATGAAACTCTTTGATTACCCACTCTTTGACCAAGATCCATTTATTGAATGTATCTAAATCATAAACAGTTTCAGAGAAAACGTATTTATAAGCTTGAACCCTTGTCCTTAGGATCATAAGTACATTGCTCTCCTACTAGACCATTTAAGTGGGTTGAAGAGGTGGATGACAATGTAATGAAGGTGGAAATGTTTTCTTGATAAAGTTTGGTTATCTGTCTCACAATGTAAATGGGGATAATCTTGTATCTATCATTTGCAGATAATTGTTTTTTTTATTCAACATTCGAATACGAGAACACAAATTTCCATCTTAAG
The DNA here is from genome assembly GCA_037367405.1 of Ottelia alismoides. NCBI lineage: Eukaryota > Viridiplantae > Streptophyta > Magnoliopsida > Alismatales > Hydrocharitaceae > Ottelia > Ottelia alismoides. The sequence continues at coordinate 931,961 of JAZKJV010010296.1, read as the reverse complement.
TAGCCATAACTCCAAACAATGGTATAAAGTCAAGGGTACTTGTGGGACAACCCTCCAATGTGAAGGAAAACCCACAGGCTACCCACAAGTTAATGCTGGAACTACATATTTCTATGAACAATACTGATGAATCCATGATTCGTTAAAATTCTATCTGCATTTTTTTCCTAAAACCCTTAACAAATACATGTAAATATCCATTAAATTCCACTTTTTAACAAAATCATATTCATAAATAAGAATGCACTTTTATGCATTAAAATCATGTAAATAAATAAAAGAATAAAAATAAAGAAAATAAAAATAAGGTAAATTGTAGATAAGCATATATGTATGACTTGTAAAAATAAATATAGCTGAAAGATGTATTTAAAACCTAATCCCTAAGATCAAATTAGTATGTATTGGATAAGTAGGGGGAGATAAGGAAGAAAACAAAGAAAAATAATTAATTCCATACTTTATACATTCTTTATTAATTATTCAATAAATACCAAAACTTTAATGAATTTTAATTAATCCATATGAACTTATTTTTGACCAAACTCTGCTCCTAATTATTTCTAAAAATGTATAGACAAATATATAAATAAGTTAAAAATATTATCTTGTATATATGCCAAGATATCCAACTTATAAATTCTCAAAATCCCAACTTCTGAACATCATAGCCTTCTCATACGAACTCTAACTTCACTCTACTCACATTTAAAGTTCATAAAAAAATATTATCCAATTAATGAATTTCATTAAAATCGGAGTTCGTTATCAAAAAGTTGATTTTGGGACCAAACCACAATAGGGCTTCTGGGCTATCTATTTTATTTAAGACATATAATTTACTATTTTAATGATTTTATAATTTCTAATTATTTTCTTGATATTGTATTTTATCCCTAATTTATTTCATATTTTTAAGGGTTATTTATTTTTTAAATAAATAAAAGCCCTAATTTATAGATATAAATGAAATGTATAATATATACTTGTATTTATTAAAATTACTTAAATTAATTTATTCAAATCCATAAAAATTCGTACATATTTTATCTAATAATTAAGAAAAATATAAAATTAATATAATATCTATTAATTTATTAAGTCAAAAAGACAGAACCTATTTATTAAGTATTATCTATACTTATTTATAAAATATATATACTTCGTAAAATAATTATTATTTCTTAGATCAAATTATACCATAATTTAGATTATTTATTTATCTACATTTTTTGTTTTTACACCTAATTAAAATAAGGTTATTTACTATTTAATCTGTATGTATTAAATTATTTATTGAACCTAGCCAACCAAGTGCTGACACGTGTCTGCACCTGGGACCTTCTTCTTCAAGGTCAACCGGAGTTTGTTTCAACCACCTGACTTCAACTTGTTCTTCCGGTTCAGTAACTGAACATGTATGATCCCTTTAAGAGATGGTATTACTCATATGCCCTTGTATGCACACTAGCGCGTCGGTGTATGGACCTTCATTAGGTCATCAACCTATTGGTCTGCCAAATGTACATACTTAGATATATAGTAACACATCTGTCTCCGTTCAGAGGATGTGTGCCTATATCGTGATAGCATACGACATAGGACTTTGGTTATCTCGATCTCGTAAGTCAACTCTTTGACCTAACTTATCTAACTCCTCCGAATCTCTATTCCTATGTAGAGGACCTACCTCAAGAGGTCGGTTAGATATCAGCCTTTAGAGAGAGGATTGCCATCTCCTCCACAAGCTGGAGATCATCTCTTAATAATCATTTGACAGTGCTCGATGAGTGCTCAATCTAATTCTTTAGATATTCATCCACGCACTAGCCTTTATGATTCAATTATTGAATCAACAACTGTATGATCATTAAGATGGCCATGGTAGATAACCCTAATTATACTAAGGAACCAGTTATGCAAATTAATTATTCCTCCTTTTTGGATCAGGGAATGATATTTGCAATAACATTTATTGCATAATGCATCGTCGTGGGCTCGCATGTCCAACAATCTCCCACTAGCCATAAGAGCCATTATGGGGTAATCATTTAAACCTGCACTCCTATGACAATCATAGGCGATTTAGAAAAATAGCTAGATAAGATGATCAGTCACTCTATTCCCAAGAGATTATTCCAAGTTTTTTACGACACTTGCATATCCCCCAGTAACAGTGCTCGCATCCAATGCAAAAGTTGCATCTTATGCAACCATACTCAATTTTGTTAATTATAGTGTCCTAGAAACCCCAACTCAGTAATTATTATAACTAGTATTCCATAATCCTTATAAGAAGACCCTTATTCCTGGAGATTTCTATCTCCTATGGTATCTACAATTAAGACCTTTTAGATCACTATCTATAAAGTCTTAATCTCTTGAAGATTAGACTTAGATATTATTATCTCTAAAGTGTTGTCATCTTTGAAGATATTGTTATTAATATAACCAAGTGTTTTATCTCTATAGTAGGATTAGTAATATTTTACTACTCCCACTGCATGGCAGACATCTGGCTTTTAGTACACATCTAGTATACACCCGGCTTCTCATAACTGATGCACAAAGGGCAAGCTGTTTTAGCATTCACTTCCTCAACTCTTTGAGGTGTTATCCCTTCAGAAAGGCCAGTACCATACCTTAAGGGAAGGAAGCCTTTCTTGGAATTTTCCATAAAATGGAAATGCACAAGGCGAACCACTAATGTTATGGTCCTGATACCATCCTCTCTTTGCTTCTGAACACTTTCAGAACCAAAACCTTAAGAGGTATCCTTGAGACCATATCTCAAGTTATGGAACAACCAGATTATAAAATACTTATTATTATCCTTATATCATTTCAAATGATTAAGAGATTATCTACATTCAGCATGATGAACATAATGACACCCACTAAACATCACATGGTTCATCAAGATTCGATCTGAAATCATAACAGTTATAATTTCATCAAATCTTATACTCCAACTAAAAGAAGCTTATTTGAGTGCATAGATGGATTTTTTTAGCTTGTACACCTTGCTTTCCTCATCCATGAAGCCATGGTGCTACTTCATATGAATATCCTCAGAGAGGTATTCATGGAGGAATGCAATCTTGACTTCCATCCTGAAGACGTCAAGTCAAGTTGTGTAGCCATAGTTAACAATGTTTTGATGGGTTTAAGCATGGCTACTGAATAGCAAGTCTCATTGTAAGCGGTGTCTTCTCTTAGAAATGTATCTTATGGATACGAACCATGCTTTGAAGGTCTCTACCTTCTCATTAAGGTCCCTCTTTCTCTTGAAGATCCATTTACACCTTTCTGGGTCTTACCAATATTGGTGGATCCTCGATGATCCTGATGAATCTTCAATTCATTACATTATTGAGTCATTATCACACTGGTCCATAAACTTAAACACATATTTTATGCCATGAAATAAATCAAGGGAAGTGCATTATTTCTATCACGTAAGCAACATACATCAACCCTTTCTCCCTCTTCCAGCATCTAGCAATAGTTTTAAGATGTAATGATTTTCAAATTATTTATCTTATATTCCTTCCTTTTTCTAGATGAGTATTTATATTATTAGCAACTTCTTTTGTGTTCCTTGCACTTTTTAGCATTACATTGAAGCTCGACTCTCAATTAATATCTTAGCAATTATTATATCATTAACTTACACTATGAGATGAAATTAATTGGAATAGTAAACGTTGGCTCCATATTTTTATTGTTATTTTAATAATGATATAAAAATGGAAATGTTAAAAGGGGTCTATGTTAGTGGGGAATTAAATAAGGACAACTAATGCATTAATGTTAAAAGGCATGAGATGCCTTGATGAAGAGATGTCAATATGAAAAAATGCCAAATTAGTTATTTCTTATATCAAGAGATGCAACACCAATATGAAGAGATGCCAAATTAGTTGTTGCTTTTATGAAGAGGTGAAATGCCAATATGGAAAGGTTCCAAGTTAGTTGGTGCTTTTATCGAGAGGTGCAATACCAATATGAAGAAGTGCTTACGTTAAATTTGAAAAGATACATCCCTTGGTAGGAATGGCTACAATTTATGTATAAATACCACATGGTAGGGACATTGAGGGATCATTCCATCACCATCTGATTCCATTATCGAACAATTGGTGTCCCACACTTCTCCCATTCCTCGTCTCTATCTTTCCCTCTCCTCATAATCACCCCATCCATCTTAGTTGTTGAAGAGAGAATCAAAGTGGTTTCGTGAACTTGTGCATTCGGCCACCCAGTGAATTCGACTCCTGAGGTTCCACCCCGAGTGCCGCTAAAAATCATCCAACACCATAGACATCTGCCAACCATCATTTCCTCGGACCCTCTACGAATCCGACTCCAGAGGATTCCACTCGAGACACCGACCATCATATTTTATCTCGTTTTTATTTTGTTACTTTATATTTTTATATATGTATTATTTTGTTATCTTTTATTTCGTACAGGTATTCGTCAAGACTATCGCGACTATCTGTATCTAACGGTGATTATCCTCGACTCTTGGAGAACTGGGACGTGACATGAGGTTCAAGCTTGATTCGTGTTTGTGATCACATCCAACTTGCCTCGCCAGGATATCCAATCTCGCGAAGAGTCAACGCGTACGAGTCCAATTTGAGGTTACGGCATAGAATGGGAGTGATTAGCACTTGTCGATCTGCACTATTGTCCTTCCAATTTTCATTTCAATCTTTGTTATTCAAACATTTTGCAAATTTATAAAAGTATCTTTACTTGCAAAATAAAGTGCAGAATTTTTCTGTCCCTGTGGATTTGACCCTGACTTACCCTATACTTTTCCTTGTGCATAATATAGATAAGTCTGGTAATTTATTTGTTTGAAGTATATTTTTGTGGGTTCTCAACGACTATCTGATTGCAAACTCGGGTACTTAAACCCTCGAAAATACACCTCATCATTTTAGCGTCATTGCTAGGGATATGAAACTATATGTGCATTGTTTTATTTCTATAGTTTTTCTTTCTATATTTGACTAATAATTTGTCTTTCATATTCACAGATTCCATTTCATCAAATCATCTCGCATGGAAAAGGATCAATATTGAATAGCATTTGAGATCGTTGACGGAACAACATTGCGATAAGTCTTCTCTTACTTAGGCATACATAGGATCTCTGAATATTTCTTGTGAGTGCTATATTTGTCTTAGCAAAAAGAAAGAAAGAGAAATCAACTTCTACTATCTATTTCTGCATAACATCTCCATAGGATCTTTTCTCTCTTTTAGTTTCACATGCATTAAAAAGATCACTAATTGTTTGTTGACAAAGATAAAATCATAATTTAAATTGGACTAATATCAACTGGTCATAAAAAATTTCTAAAGCTAAAAAAGAATTGTTTGAAAACTTGTGTGTTGCACTCTCTCACAATCTCACAAGCACATGTATCCTTAGGAGCAGAGCCCAAAACCGAAGTTCGTAATAGTTCTCTGAAACCACTTTGCTAAGTACACTTGTCCCTGAGGTGTTTAACTAAGAGTGATGAGGGGTTTCAGATCCATGTTGATCTAAGAAAGGCTTGCAACCTACTTACCCTCTATCTAGCCTCAGAATCATAAGAAAGGCATTGTGGTACTCATAGAATTATTTTGATCCGGTAGATTTCTTAGGAAACGTAAATTTTTTATTCTTGTGTGCTTAACTAAACCCTAATTTGTTTGCTTTTTGTATTGTGATTTATTGATACTAGGAAATCTCATACTTATCCCATTTAATTAAACCTATAATCACCTCTTAGATATATGGCTGAGGAACCAACCTCGTTTATGGCTATCATACAACAATTAGAATGCATGGCAAAACGACAAGAGGCACAAGATGCTTTCCTTCAACAATTACAAACACATCGAGGTATAGCATCGATTCCGGGCATTGCATCAGACTACTATGACCTGATCAAATTCATACAACAAGTAGCTCAAACTCAAGAGGTTCAAAAGCAATATATTGAAACCCCTTCCCTATTATCCTCTCAACCACAACTTCCTGCTCAAACTACACAGTCTGATGTTTTTGTCAATGCCTCTCACCAACAAAGTGGTCATAACACAGTCACCCCAACACAAACTACCCTATCTGAATCCACCCAAGATGTGCAAACATTTGAGAGAGAGACTACACCAACATCAAAGCAAGAGCACACATCTCATTCCTTAATATTTTCAGATCACGAAATAAATCCCATTAACTTAGAACCTCATGAGGATCCTATGGATAATTATGATATTTTTGAGAGTGGGATGCCATCTTTTGATATTTATGATGAATCTTGGAATAATGAAGAGAGATATGTAACCAATGCACAATCTACACTTACACACTTACCTTTGATCAAGAATTAGAGAAGTGAATAGGTCATGTTTCAATATGGGAAGATGAGTCATCGTATTCAGTAGTTGATCTCCAATTCCCTTCTTTCTATATTGAGTCACTTCTAGATCAGGGAAAATGCATGTCGCATGATTATACATGGATTGAAATGAAGGAAACCCTTAAATCAGTCCAAGAGGATCGGTGGTTGACCATAGAGGATCTACCTTGGCAAAATCCACTCACGACAGTCATATTTCCTCCAAAGGTAGCTATAGAAGAGGAGCATTTTATGCCAAACCATGGACCCCACTTCTGACTATAATCCAACACACCCATCCTCTCATCTTTCCGAAACTTCATCAAAAATTTGTTGCCCACAATGGACTAATCAAACTGTCAAGGTATATACTATGAAAGAAGTCATTTGGGATGATGATTTCAAAGAAGAAAATATTTCCCCATTTATGTTTAAGGACAAGCCTTAATTTGTAGATCAATATTTTTTAATGAACAGAGGACCACCAATTTTCGATCCGTTCGAGCCTGATCCCGACCTATCATATCAATTTGAGGACCCTATGAAGAAATTTGACCACAATGTTTTCAATCTAGATTTCTTCATCACACCGACACCACCTACCACCTTCATATTTATCATTACACCGAATGTAATCACACATAATACTACTCAATTATTTGTTCAATTTCTTTCTATGATTCTAAAACTGCATGGACAATATCACCCTGATTTATCCAATACAGATGTCATGCTAACAAGGAATACTGGGTACACCTAACATTGGTGCCTCGCTGGGGGCGTTAAAACCAGCACACACTTCTTATCTCGACTAATTTCTTCTCATGTCAACTTAATTGTCCAAAAACTATGTATTAAATAAGCATGGGGGGTACTTTCATTAAAAACAAAGAAACAATAAGAAACCTTCTCCAATTCCAAATGTCTACCTGCACCCACTATCTTATCATTCTCCATTCAGTTCACTACATCTGCATTTACCACGAAAGCATGGCAAATCTTAAGCATTGGGGGGGACACCACCATAAAAATTGCATTTTTTCATGCATATAGCATAACATTTCTGCACTCATTTGCATGCTTTCCCTACTTCAACTCTCTAAGTTTACATATATGGAGAATAATAGCTTTACTATTAAATACCACATGAAGTATGAGATTTGAAGTGATCCTGAGCTTACAATGCTTATGGCTCTTTTTTATCCCTTTGCATTTAAATCAAGAGACTTAGCCTCAATTCAACTTTTAACACTTGGTATCAATAATGAACTCAAATATTATATACTGAAAAGATCAAGAGTTTTGTATCGTGATACTAGCTTCACATACAAAAGGCTAAGGAGGTCTGATGATGGTTGTACTCAGAGTTTGTGAGATGGTGAGCTTATTAGGGAGTAGAGGAGTAGGGAGTGTTTCCACCAAATATATGTAAGGAAGAGAGTCCACCATAAAATATAAGGGAGTGTTCCCAACTAGTCAAGCAATTGTCCATTATGCATAATTATTATACACACTTGATACCTTCATACACTAGCATCTTAATTGACTTTCTACATATTATCAAATCCACCACTTCTTTAAAAGTCTTCCCTTAATAATCCATCTTGTTTCATTCGACTTCTTTCTCCATCTTCTTCTATTATGCATAAAAAGAGAAATATTCTTTAAGATTCTATTCTCCATCTACATCAAAATACATGTTTTTTTTGTTTCCTAAGTCACAAAAAAAATATTAGAGCACATTGGTTCTCTTGAAAAGTGAAGAGAGATATTTCAAAAAGGAGAAAGAAAAGGAGAAAAAAAGAAGTATTGCAAAAAAAAGAAGTATAGCAAAAAAAAAGATATTACAAAAAAGGAAAAAAAGAAGAAAGAAATGAAGAAGAAGAAAAAGAAGAAACCAGGAGAACCAATGTGCGAAAATTCTTTTCTCATGACCATCATATGCTATCTATATCTTCCTCTTCTCCAAAATTATATTGTAATGAGAAATATTATCATATATTATACCTTGCTAATATCTTTCTATAAATTTAAACCTAAGTAAAGTTATCTCCACTAAATAAGCCTTAACCTAAACACTCCACAAATTAACCCATTATTTTTCTTGCTGGCCAGTTGGAGGAAGATGGTTGAGTGTTAAATTAATTATGAAGTTGGAGCTTTTAATAACCAAGCCTCCATCTCAGGCATTTCCTGTCTTAGTGTATCATAGTTAGAGGTCGTGGATGAAAGCACATGGACAATTCAGTACATTTGACACTTGATTCTATCCTCAGGTCTAATAACATTATTTATGCTAGGTATTATTCTATCCGAATAGAGCAAGTCTCTGCATTAAGTCATGTCTAGAGGACACTTGATATGACTAAGCATTGTAAGAAAAGATTCATTTCTACTCTCAAAGCTTATGAAATAAAGGATAATTTTTTATATCCCTTAGAGGCTATGGTCTACGTATATGTCTACATTAGAGTATTGAGGTTCTTCATTTACATTTTGCTAGGGACTAGAAAATCTTAAGCATGGGGATATGATGAATCTTCGATTCATTACATTATTGAGTCATTATCACACTAGTTCATAAACTTAAACACATATTTTATGCCATGAAATAAATCAAGGGAAATGAATTATTTGTATCATGTAAGCAACATACATCAACCCTTTCTCCCTCTTCCAGCATCTAGCAATAGTTTTAAGATGTAATGATTTTCAAATTATTTATCTTATATTCCTTCCTTTTTCCAGATGATTATTTATATCATTAGCAACCTCTTTTGTGTTCCTTGCACTTTTTAGCATTACGTTGAAGCTTGACTCTCAATTAATATCTTAGCAATTATTATATCGTTAACTTGCTAATTGGAATAGCTAACGTTGGTACCATATTTTTATTGTTATTTTAATAATGATATAAAAATAAAAATGGTAAAAGGGGGCAACATTAGTGGGGAATTAAACAAGGGCAACTAATGCATTAATGTTAAAAGTCATGAGATGCCTTGATGAAGAGATGCCAATATGAAAAAATGTCAAATAAGTTGTTGCCTATATCAAGAGATCCAACACCAATATGAAGAGATGACAAATTAGTTGTTGCTTTTATGAAGAGGTGCAATGCCAATATGAAAAGGTGCCAAGTTAGTTGGTGCTTTTATCAAGAGGTGCAATACCAATTGAAGAGGTGTTTACGTTAAATTTGAAAAGATACATCCCTTGGTAGGAATGGCTACAATTTGTGTATAAATACCACATGGGAGGGACTTTGAGGGATCATTCCATCACCATCTGATTCCATTATTAAACAATTGGTGTGCAACACTTCTCCCATTCCTAGTCTCTATCTTTCCCTCTCCTCATAATCACCCCATCCATCTTAGTTGTTGACGAGAGAATCAAAGTGGTTTCGTGAACTTGTGCATTCGCCCCCCCAGTGAATCCGAATCCTGAGGTCCCACCCCGAGTGCCGATAAAAATCATCCAACACCATAGACATCCGCCAACCATCATTTCCTCGGACCCTCTGCGAATCCGACTCTAGAGGCTTCCTCCTGAGCCACCGACCATCATATTTTATCTCGTTTTTATTTTGTTACTTTATATTTTTATATTTGTTTTTTTTGTTATCTTCTCTTTCGTGCAGGTATTCGTCAAGACTATCATGACGATCTGTATCTAACGGTGATTATCCTCGACTCTTGGAGAACTGGGATGTGACACGAGGTTCAAGCTTGATTCGTGTTTGTGATCACATCCAACTCGTCTCGCCAGGATATCCAATTTCACGAAGATTCAACACGTACGAGTCCAATTTGACTTTGCCGCATAGAAGGGGAGTGATCAGTACTTGCTGATCTGCTATATTGTCCTTCCAACTTTCATTTCAATCTTTGTTATTTAAACATTTTGCAAATTTATAAAAGTATCTTTACTTGCAAAATAAAGTGTAGAAATTTCATGTCCCTGTGGATTCGACCCAGACTTACCCTATACTTTGCCTTGTGCATAATATAGATAAGTCCGATAGTTTATTTGTTTGAAGTATATTTTTGTGGGTTCTCAACGACTATTCGATTGCAAAATCGGGTATTTAAACCCTCTAAAATACACCTCAATAGGTCCATATACAACACTTGTATATGAAGTCTACTTTTCTATTGCTAAAATCCATCTTTCCATGTCATGATCCTCAAGAGCTTCATCAAATGAAGTCCGATCATTGTCAGACTTAACTGACACATGGAATACATCCTCAAACTCATTTGAAGAGGTATTAGTGTTTCACCATTAATTGTCCTTTTTTAGTTTCTGATTTCATGAGCCTCATTATCTTCTACAGATTAACTGAGTTCCTACACTTCATTTTCATCTTGATTCTTAAGAGTCTCAACATCTAGGAATTACATTCTTAGAGATGAGATCTTTTAAGAATCTCAAGGTCGTAAAGTAGGTATCCAATACCATCTTTTATTTTCCTAATGAATTAGCACGTCTTTGGTGCTAGATTCGAACTTACTAGCATAGAACCTTATTAAGTATATATATATATATTGTTGTCTCTACTACAAATACATAAACCTTGGAAACTAAGAGATAATATGCTAATATTAATCATTGCTCAAATCATGTAATACATGATTCAATTGATTCTCCCTACAACTCTATTGAGTTTAGGTATATCAGGTACATAGGATATTCCATGAATTCATCTAAATGGTACAAGATACCTAGGTTAGATCAAATTCATTTCATCTTCCTTCACACTTTGGTTCAAAACCTAAAAAATGTGAAATCTTCGAACATTTCAAAGCTTTCTAAGATGAATGGAAGAAATCTTATATTATAAATAATCATCGATAAATATCACATATCCATAATTGTTATTATGACACAGATGATCCACATACATCAATATGTATGAGATCTTGAATACCTTGGTATCTAACACCATTCACAAAGATGGGTTTATTGAACATTTTACTTAGAATACAATAATCATAAGTATGTAAGTTTTGAAACTTTAGACAATCTAAAGTTTCATCTCTTACTAGTTTATTGAACACATCAACAAACATATGTCCTAGACTTTGATGCTAGATCATTGACGAATGATCTTCATCCTCCTATCGATCTTATGAGGTTTAATTTTAAGTATTGGAAAAATTAGTGAACCATTCATTAATATCCTAATTTAGTTGAGTCCACTTGATGTTAGATTACTATCTGAAATATATCCATCAAAACTCTCTATAATAATTTTATTTCAGAATTCATGTTTATTTCAAATATTTAGAAATAAACTATAAATGTAATCTAATATCCATGTCGTAGAGACATTCTCTAACACTAAGGGCTCCCACTAAAATTATGAAGTTTATTTGAATAATAGAGATTGTTGCAACCATTGCATCAATATACATGGATGACTATTAAATTTAAATATCAAATTTTCTAGTCTTCTAATACATATGCAACAAATTGCAAGTGTTATTAGAAGATTGAGATACAATTAATATACTTCAATCTTATCAAATAAGAAAGTCAATTTCGATGTTACATGTAGATTATTCCAATGCACTATCCGAGTCTATCTCTACGGTTTCAAGATAGACTTGATAGTCATACTATCAACGCATCATCTTATTGCAGTATTATTGGCATTCATCCAACTCTTCGGATGTCATACGAAAGTCATAAAAGTACAGTCAACTCTTTGACTATCCTTCTCATCTTGGGTCCGACCCATGCTTCCACTATTCTCCCTTCATCTATAAGCAATCATTTCTTAAGTCTAAGGATCTCTTATTTTAAACTAAATAGAATTCAACGTAAGAGTATTTGATCATTTATACATGGATTCATCCAATTCATACAATATGAATATTGTGAAGCTTCATGAATAACTTAAGTATGGATATCAGAATGATGAAACTCATCATATCTGCATACATCTTAACTCTTAAAGACTTATGTCTAGGTAGGTATTCAAACATTTTTGAATACATCATCTCTCATGGAGCCAACATTCTGCATGATAGAGTAAACCACACCATTCATGAATAAATGTTGAGAGCACATATGCATGCCAAAACATTTTCTTTGATTTTTATAAGGATTATCTGACAATTAGGATCATCATCGACATGTCACTTCCAAAGTACATTCGATGGGAGATCAAGACCATAGAGACATACAAACCCTAGGGTTGTAGTCCTATTTTCTATTTAATTGTCATTCCTCATTATTATGAGGAAACTTGCACATTACAACCACAAACATTATGTGTCCAACTACAAGGGAAATATCTTGATCATGGATCAGATCCGTGATAATTTACTAATTATTATTGAGTATAATATTGAGTAGGATTAGTGAAGGATTGTCTGAAATAAGAAATTTACATAAGTATATATATATATATTATATACATATTTTACTTGATTTAGGAGTTTTTATATCAAAGTTGTCTTGCCTTGTCAATACTGAAAGTTCATTCCCTTAATCACTTTCATTGTAAGAGATATACTTACCAGTATATCTCAAGTAAGATTTGGGATCTCCTTCCTTATGTTTGTCACATCCCAATAATATGAGAAGTTGTAACTCCGATAAAAAGAAAATGATATAGCATGTCCAGATATAGGCACCTTCACCACTCCAATTTGATGCAACATAATCATTACATATTATACTAAGGAAAATTTTCCAATCTTTCGACGTGTACAATACTGTTGGAAATCTTAGGAATTTGAAACTCTTTTTAGTTTACCAAATATCTAGTGTATTAATCTAGAAACTTTTCAAATTCAAAAAATCCTTTTTAATTTGAAAAGTCTAGTACAACAATTTAGACAATTCTTTGACTCAAAATAATTTTAATTTCGAAAGATGTCTAGTACAAGATAATTCATGAAATCTATCAAATTAATTACACAAATTCTAATAGCATTGCAAGCATTTATATGCATAAATAATCAGAGGCAATATGAAATAAAAATACAATCTAATTTATTTCATATATCCAAATAAACAAACAATGATTTCAGATTCATATTTGCAGTTGCGACCATTGCACTTAACATTAGAAAACATTATACAACTTGGACACAAAATTCATTGCCACCTCAAATATTTCCAAAATATTATGTCCACATCTCAATGTGAATATATTACATATATTTAAAACAATTTTGAGTCCCAAAATATGAAAAATAATTCAATTAAAAATCGAGTTCTCATCCAACTCCGCCTACAGAGAAATCCAATTTCTCAAGGTTGCATGGTCAGAATCATGTGAAACTTTTTCTCACTGATCGAGGAATAGATTTATGACTTACTAATCCATATTTTATCATTTTATATGACCCAAAAACTTTATATAAAGATTCAATATTTTCTTTCCATGGTCTTTGGTTGAAATCAATGTCTACAATCATTTTGAACACCCGAATCTTCTCCTGAATGTCACCAACTATTGGTGCATATCTTAAGAATGATTCAAGACCTTCTAGACATAATTTAAATCTAAAAAATAATATTTAAAATATGGGAGAATAGTAATCATTCAACTCGTCAAAACAATCACAAGATAATGTACTTAATGATCGAGATAGTATAGCCAATTGTTCATCGGACTTGGATGCAATCCAAATACTCTAGACTAAGGATCTGATACCAATTCAAGGAAAAATAAAAAACTTATTAAATTCTCATCACCAAAACACGGAATAGTCAACAACTAATTTCTTAAAATATAGGATGTTTATCGTATGAACAACAAAAATCAGCACAATGATTTGTATTTTACGAAACCATTAAATTAGCGAAATTATTTTACTAATATAGTTTATAATATTTAATTAATATTGATATGACATTAAGGTTACATCTTGAAGCATGATTCTATAAATCAAGAGTCCTCCTGAATCAAGCATGATTCATGCTTGTCTCTCTCGTGATCATGATGATGAGACGCTTAGCTTCCCACAAACTCCGATATCGGCTTCTTGATCTTGTCCACGCAAGGAGCTTAATCAAGGTGGACCTGTAAGTCTTAAAGAATAAGTGCATATGAGAAATGAGATCTCAAGACTCTTCTTTTTTTTATCTCAATGAAAGAGAATATTGGGAAGCAATAGAATGCTTTGAGAGAGAGAGAGAGGCATTGCCATCTCTTTTATAGAAAGGTGGATGTACAAGAGGAGTCTTCTCCTCATGGAGGATGTCTACCTTGTTGTCCATAGGATAATGGATCAATGGCCAATATCTAGTCCTTATTCAACAAGACAAATCCTTTGTTTATCTATTTGAAACACAAATTAAATCACTTGATAAATAATACAACAAATCAATCAACAGCTCTCATGGTGCACGCCCAAGGTTGTTATTGGATTAGTTTTCTTTCTAATTATAATAATTATAATCCATTTATCATAATTGGTGATTTTATAAGAAGGGCACTTGAAGTTTATGAATCATATTTACAAATACAAATCAAAATGTAAATCTAATTTATATTTAAATTCAAATGTCAAGCATATGCACATTTATGCCTTACAAAATATTATAAATCATTCATATTAATAATAATTTGTTATATTTGTGGATTATATTCACAAAGTTACACTTAAATATGACAATAACAATTATTATCTAAATATTGACATCAAATAGCATGATTCCTAAGCCAATTAGGACTCATGAGATACCAATGCAAATACTTGGAGATAATGTTAGGAGATAATATTATCCATGTATAGTGACTTGAAATGTGGATAACTAACCAATTTCATGGTTAACCCTTTTTTTGCAAAAATATGTCACCTATGAATATTGAGCTTGAGATGTAAAGCTACACTCTAAGCGAGCTTAACGAAACAGGTCACACTATCTATGAACTGGAGGAAGTGTCAGTGAGTTGAATCCAGCTTTCTTGTCCATTTCTAATCAAAGTCCAGACCTTTTGGATCTTATGAATGATCTCAAGGAGTGTCATTATTTCCATTTCTGTTACCATTTCTATTCCAACATTTTTCCATTGAAATGGAAATGGAATTGGATATTAGATTCCAATGAAGTGAGACTTAATCCAACTAATTCGCAAATCTTTAAGTAAATAATTGGAGCCACTAAAATCCATTCGGTTTCATCATTCCCTCAATATGGAAGCGTCATGATCAATGATCTATTATGATAGATTAAACCATGAGTAATCCCAATACTCATTTATCCTTCATATTGGAAGCGTTTCATATATTTGCAGTCCAAACCCCAGTTTGATTGTCTACTTCAAAATGTACCAATATATTTCTCATTCAATAATTAACAATATTAATCATATTTTTCCCAAAGCATGTATTAGTATCTCAAATTCATGTCTTATTTCATAAATAAGATGGTCATGCATGCAATTCATTTTGACCCTGAAATATCTTATGAGTGAGCTTTGTCTTCAGGTTCATCAATTATGAACCTATACGACTCATTTAGATATCATACCTCTCATATGTCTTCATATGCACCAACTCACCAATATATGGATCTTGGTTAGGTCACTAACCTATTGGGTTGCAAAATGTGCACACTAATTCATATATATGTATATCTATCTACGGTTAAAGGATGCATATAAAATCGAGACAATTACGATTCAGGTTTTAGTTTATCACTATCTCATCAAGTCAGCTCTTTGACATGACTATTCCGACACCTCTAAATCTCAATGAAGAGGGCATGCATCAAGAAGTCGGTCATAAATCAATCTTTAGAGTAAGATTGTCATCTCTTCCTCAGACTGGAGATCTCCATTGAATATAACATGTTTAAGTCAGTTGTGTCCTCTCAAGTGTATGGTAATCAATATGGACACGGTACATAATCCTAATTGTACAAAGGGGTCTTAATATGAAGTCCAGAGGAGTGATCCTATGAGAGCAAAAAGTTGTGAGAGCATGAGAGGGGTGATTCTGGACCACATGATTCACCCAGGAGAGAGAAGACCAAGAGAGAGAAAATAGAATCATGTGGTCTAGGATCATTCCTCTCATGCTCTCACAACTTTTTGCTCTCATACGATCACTCCTCATGAAGTCCATATACAATCTTTCATTTCATATGGACATGATAAAAAAATAACTTTTATTGCATTAATGGGTAGACAAGGACTTACAAGTCATACACATCATTCAATTGAAATGGAGGTGTCATGCTAGATGATCTATGAAGATATATTTAAGCTTAAGTATTCCCAATACGTATTCATCCTTCATACTGGAAGACTTTGAGATATCCAAAGTTCAAGCCCTAGTTTGATCTTCTTTGCATGACATATGAATAGATTTCTCATTCGATAATTTATCGATGATATTAATCATATACTTTTGAAAAGTATATATTAATATCATAAATGTATTATTTCGTATATAAGATAACCATGCGAGGAATTTATTTTGACCCTAAAACATCTGATGAGTGAACTCTATCTCTTGGTTCATCAAGTTTGAACCTATATGATTCCTTTGAGATATCACACTTCTCATATATCTTCATATGCATACCAACTCACCAATATATGGACCTTGGTTTTGGTCTTCATCCTAATGGTCTATCTAATGTGCACATTTAGGCATATAGATATATATTTGTCTCTGGTCAAAGGATGTGTGCCCAATCATGACAGTTGCAGTTCTTGTCTTAGTTTATCTTGTCCTTAACGAGTCAACGCTTTGACTTGACTATTCAGACACTTTCGAATCTCTACTCATAAGCAAAGGACCATCATCAAAAAGTCGGTTGGAAATCTATCTTTAGAGAAAGATTTCCATCTCTTTTTAAGGATGAACTTCATTATTGATTATCACTTGCAAAAGTCAGTTGTGTCCTCCTCACTGCATGGTATTCAATATGGCCATGGTGCATAACCTTGATTATGCAAAATGCAGTAACATGAAGAGCATTCACAATCATCCATTTCAGATAGACATGATAAAATAATAATTTTTATTGTATTAGTGGGTCACCAAGGGCTAACAAGTCCAAGAGTCTCCCACTACCCCTTAGATGACGATAAATCATAATTTGGCTATGTTAGAATCATATCGTTGTAATACAACCTAAAGAGATTGTTCATAACCACACTTAATATATCTCAATGAAGAGAGCGTAGTGTAATTTAGACATGGATAAGTCTTGGTTCGAACTCAAGGTCATACGCGATTATGTTATATAATGTAGATTAAATGTCTATTTTATATGATTAAGGTAATTATGTTCAAGGCGAAAATGCATGCAATTTTTAACTTTTTAATGCAATAAAAATGACACGGAATGGATGATATGCATGCAATACAAAGATAATAGGACACAAAATGATACTCAATTAAATGCATAAATTAAGAAATTGGTCTACGATATACAAATCTCCACCTCTATTAATAATATCTAATTGTCATAATATATGCGATGGAGAAACAATATACCAAAAATCAATCATTTTGAATATGTGGTGGAATTTAACTTGGTAATTGTATCGAGATCAAACTCAGGACAATCATACTTTAGTTGTTAGGTTTAAAATAATATATGTATTCAGTTATTTGTGATGTTAATTTCTATATCAGAAAATAATGGCAAGGATGAAAATATGCAAATAAAATAGAGAAAAAATAGTGACGAGATAAATATGTGATTATGAAATTTATTCATCTTCTTAAATAAGATAAATAAAAAATCCTCAAAAGAATCACAGATCCAAGATCTATGAAATATTCTTCAATGAAAGTTTATAGTTGCAAGATCATGCATAAAAATCGGTTTCAATAGCAACACTAACTTACAGAATTTTCAGACTCAAGAAGTTATTTATCCTTGTAGTATTTGTTCCTTAAAGAATAATTTCCACTCATTAAAAATATTAGGGAAATAAGATAATTAACCCTCATTGATTGAGCCATTGTAAATAGATTAGTTTTCTAAAACAATTGTCAAAAATCATCAATGTAAAGGCTGCAAAAGAAAAAGAGATCCTCAATTAATAATTGTCTTTAAAATGCCTTTGATCTGTTCACAAATGATATGAAATTATATATTGAGAAAAAAGCTTTAAGGTGACATAAATACACAATTTATATATTAAATACGAGAAAGATATGCAATCATAATGTTTCAGGGACTGAATTGCAATTAAAATAAAGTTTTCGTAGAAAAAAGGACCAAAGCCTGGTCTTATCTTTGAATATCAAAACCTGTTAAAGTTTCCTTTGTAATTTTCTCAAGTGGGGGCATTTTTGTTATTTCTGAAAGGTAGAGAGGTTGCGGGTGTAAAATAGCCACCTCACGTGCGTGAAGTATGTGGTGGACTTCATTATAGACCCTGGAAGAGCCGGGGGAATATCTGCAAAAATACCAAGCCCACATGTGGGGCACACAAGGAATGGAGATTTGGTCTGCCATTCTAGAGCCAAGCCTCCATGTGGTTGTCTACAACATGATAGAGACCTCCCAATGCTAGAAGGCTTGAGTGGGATTATTTGACAGGTAAGCCGGCTTCATGATCGGGATCTGACGACTCGAAGGGATCTGATCTGGGGTCAAAGGATCAAGATGATCCAACGACTCAAAGTGATCCAATGAAGGGTGGGGGTCTTCATCTTCCTCAAGCTGCTCAGTGAGGCAAGAGCGATGGAGGCCTGATCTCCTGCTCATGAAGGGGGAGAAGTTGTGTTGAAGAGGAAGATAAAGCTTTCGATCGAGCTCCTTCTCAGTGGGTCTTCTTTTATGAAGGATCTCGATCCGCTATTGATGCTCTGTAGGTGTTGGGATGATGTGCTCCAGAAGGTTGTCGTCCTGTAAGTCTTAATGTAAAGAACAAGCAAAGAATTGGGATTGTAGGGGCTCTTGTGATAGTGGGGGATAGGAACTAAGCTTTTGCTTGTGTGAGGCCAGAGGAGGAAGAGCTGATGACAGAGGAATTGCCAAGGGGGAGTCATGATGAAGGAAATCATTCGATTCGAAGGGTCTTTGTGATTTGCAGAGAGGAATGGAAAGGAATGAGATGGTGATGATGCATATCAGAGAAACTAAAGAACCCAAAGTATAAAAAACGGAAAGAAGAAGAACAAGAATGAGGATGATCACATGAGGTGTGATTGTTGGACATGTGAGCCCATGACGAGCCATTATGCAATAAATGTTATTATAAATATACTTCCCTAATATGAAATGAAGAATAATTAATTTTCATTATAAGTCCAATAGTACAATTAGGGTTGCATACCATGGTCATCTTTATGATCATACAATGGTTGATTCAATTGTTGAATCATAGAAGTTGGTGCTTGGACAAATATCTAAAGAGTTAGATGGAGGACTCATCAAACACCGTCAAATGATTATTAAGAGATGATGTCCAGTATAAGTAGGAGATGGAAATCCTTTCTCTAATGGTATGAAATCTAATCAACCTCTTGATACAGGTCCTCTATATAGGAATAGATATTCGGAGGCGTTTAATAACTTAGGTCAAAGAGTTGACTTAACAAGATCGAGATAACCAAAGAACTCTGTCGTATGTTGTAATGATATAGGCACACACCCTCTAACCAGAGACACATGTCTTACTATATGTTTGAGTATGTACATTTGGCAGACCAATAGGTTGATGATCTAATCACGGTCTATACACCAGCATGTTGGTGTGCATACAAGGGCATATGAGTAATATGATCTCTCAAAGGGATGATACAGGTTCGTTTACTGAACCGAAAGACATGAGGTCACTCATGAGATATTGGTATCAAATTCCATGCATGGTCATCTCGCTTTGGAAGCTTGATTGAATTTGTGGGTTTGATATATACTTTTGGAAAGTATATGATCAATACCTAGCTATTATATTTGTGTTTGAAAAGTATATGATCTATACCAACTCTCAATGATCAAATGAGAAACTTAATGATATCACCCTAAAGGAGACAATCTAAACAACACTTCAACTTCGGGTTTATTTTTGGTCTTATAGTATGTGTGATGTACATGTATTAGGAATACTTGAGGGTGATGTGGTCAATAAATGATTGTATAACCATGATGCTTCCATTCCGAGAGAGTGATGAAATAGGTCTAGAGTTTGGTGACTCCTCTCATAGAGAAGTGATCTGATCTTAGTCCAAATGTTGGACATTGATCTAAATGTGATTCATATATAATGAGAAGATTTGTTCTACGGCTTTAATTTAATCAAACATCTATGGGAGGTACTCAAGATCTGGATTTGAGATACAATCATTTATTGACCACATCACCGTCAAGTATTCCTAATACATGTACATCATACAAGGAACGTACAGTTGCCCTACCCTTATCTCCAAGTATCTACGGAGAAAGCACATTATTCTTGAAACAGTTCAAGAATAATTTCATTGTTGATAATGTATATGAGCATTGAGCAAATTTGATAATTAAAAGTAATTTAATATTATAAATAATGTGCATGTGATTCATATTATTTGGGATCATAAGAATATTCATCCATGATGATTAAATGTGATTTAATTATCAAGGATATGTTTAATGTGGAGAGCATTATCTATATTATTCATGGATATTATAAATGTGATTTATAATATGTTATAGAGAGATAATTGTAATTTGTATTTATAAATTAATAGTTGATGTGAATTGAATTCACATTGAATAATTAATTCTAAAGGAAATTACATTTTATTTTGAATGTGTGAATATGATTCATGATTTATTAATGGCTTGATTGAAATTATCACTGTATAATTTGGATTTTTTGGTTAGTAGTTATGCAATAAAAGTTATACATATGTGGAACTATTTTTGGAGAATAATATCTCAACAAAATTGGAATGATGAATCCCTCTTGCCATACAAGGTGGGCAACCAAGTTGAGCTCTCTCTACTTGGTAGTCGTCCACCCCATATATGTAATGGGGCCACATTCACTCCAATGGTTGTGTAATTTAAATTGAAATATATTGATTGATTTCAAAATATTTAATTTAATTAAAAGCCAACATATTTGTTGTTGATAATTAAAACACAACAATATCATGGCCATTGATTGAAATCAGAAGTCAATCTCAACGATTAAACTTGTGAGTACGTGGATTGTGATCCATGGATATAAAAAATAGTATAAATAGAAGTATAGCCCTAGACTTTTATTTACACAATGTGAAACACAACAAACTCTCTCTCTCTCTCCCTCTCTACATGTCTACTCTCTCTCATTGTGTCCGTCCACCTTGATGCCCCAGAGAGAGTCATCGTCATCGATGCCATGTCGTTGTGCCACCGCTTCGACCACTCCATCTCTTTTGGTGCATCTCACTCGTGAAGAAGATGCCAGATCTCATGAAAAGAGATCAAGAGATTCACTATGTAGATCATCAACATGGATTGCGAACAGTGCCGAAAATAATCACTAACAGAGATGCAAAAATTAAAATGCAAGAAAATTTCGGAAACCCTAACGAACCCAAATCATCCTAGGTTTATGGATCGCATCCAAAACCACCAATCTAAGGGTCTGATACCACTTGAAGGATATGTTGATATCCTTAAGCGCATCATGGAAGTGTGAGGATCGCATCGTATACGATCGGGAGCGACTAGTCGTACTAGTGGCTCGATGCAGCGGAAATTAAAATTTTTGATGTGACGAAACCACGTGATCCAAGAACACTTCTCAGATCATTTCATCTAAACCAGAAACAAGTAATAGAATTACCTCTTGAAGCTGGTTGTGATCGAGTCTTTTAATGAAGAGACCTCCTATCTCAAGTCCGATCCGATGGAGGAGATGCTTGCTAGCATGTTAATGAAACACGTGCTTCTTGTAATTCATGTTGATAATCCAAGCCACATATCTCCTAATCTCGACAAACGAGATACGACGCCTTCTTCATGAGCAAGGCATGTCGAAGCAGACGGAGATATACGAGCAAACGATGGGCAGCGTAACGATGATGCTGCGGTGATGGAGAATCTCTCTAGGGCATCGATTGTGGACGGCCACATGAGAGAGAGAGAGTAGACGTGTAGAGAGAAGGAGAGAGAGAGTTGTTGTCTAACTTGTTTTGTTGTAACCAAGAAGAGAAAGGGATGCCTCTCCTTTTATAATATTTTGGGATCCATGGATCTCAATCCATGGACAACACAAATCCTATGGCTTACAATGATTTGTGTTTCTTTTAATGACCAAGATTTTTTTGGTAAAAATCCAATAATAATTAATTTAATTTAGATTAAATGTATGTTGATAAATCAATATGATTTAATCCCAAATTAAATCAATCAAGCAAGGAGATTATGGAATGAAGATTGCCTCCTTCCATAATATGTGATTTAGTGGCAATCTCATGTCATATCATGATATATCATGTGATTACATAATTCCATAGAAATCTCCAAGATTTACAACAACACTTGTTGTAAATTATTCTACAAAAATATTCATAATTTTTTTGTGAATATTGCAATCTTGTCATCGGAAAATTTTGAATCACATTCACAACCCAAAATAAAATGTAAATTACATTTTCAATTCAATGTCCAATGTGAATCCAATTCAGATCAACATTTAATTTAATAAATGTAAATTACAAATAGCTCTCTCTTATATATTTTAGATCACATTTATAATATATATGATTGACATGGATAATGCTATCCACGTTATTCATATCCATGATAGTTAAATCACATTTAATCATCTTGGATCTCTATTCTCTTGTGCCCAAATAATACGAATCCCATTCCCATTATTTAGATCTTTGATAATTAAATCACATTTAATTATCAAAGATCTAAATAATGGGAATGGGATTCGTATTATTTGGGCACAAGAGAATAGAGATCCAAGATGATTAAATGTGATTTAACTATCATGGATATGAATAACGTGGATAGCATTTAATTATCTAAGATAACTCTCTTTATAATATGAATTAAATTCATACTATTCATGATAATTAAATCACATTAAATTACCAATTTTCTCAATGCTCGGATACATAATATCAATAATGAAATTATCCTGAATCCTTTAAAGGATAATGCGCTTTCTCTGCGGATACTTGGAGATGAGGACATGGCGATTGTATTGTTCCACATATAGTGACTTTGATATTGAGATCATATCTCAAATACAGATCTCGGGCCTCCCTTAGATGCTTGATTAAATCAAGCCCCCAAATCTAATATTCTCATTGCATATGAATCATGTTCAGATCAATATCCAACATTTGGACCAAGATTAGATTACTTCTCCACTTAGAGGAGTCACTAAAATCCCCGTTCCATCACTCCCTAGGAATGGAAGCATTATGGTTATACAATCGTTTATGATCACATCACCCTCAGGTTTTCCCAATACCTGTACATCTTGCATACTGGAAGACTCAAAATAAAATCGAAGTATTAGATCAATTTTACACTGTCTACTTCAGGTTTTACCAGTATGTTTCTCATTCGATCATTGGGAGTCAGTCTCAATCTTATACTTTCCAAAATCATATATCATACCTTGGTCTTGATCATATACTTTCCAAAAGTATATATCAAACCTACATATTCAGTCAAGCTTCCAAAGCGAGACGACCGTGCACGGAATTTGATTCTTCCCAATATCTCATGAGTGAGCTCATGTCTTCCGCTTCAGTAACTGAACCTGTATGATCCCTTTGAGAGATCGTATTACTGATATGCCCTTGTATGCACACCAGCACGTCGGAGTATAGACCTTGATTAGGTCATCAACCTATTGGTCTGCCAAATGTACATACTCAGACATATAGTAAAACATCTATCTCCGGTCAGAGGATGCGTGCCTTTATCGTGACAACTTACGATATAGGACTTTGGTTATCTCGATCTTGTTAAGTCAACTCTTTGACCTAACTAATCTAACACCTCTGAATCTCTATTCAATTGCATAGGACCTGCATCAAGGGGTCGGTCAGATATAAGCATAACTGAGAAAGGATTGCCATATCCTACTCAGGCTAGAGATCATCTCTTTAACAATCATTTAACGGTTCTTGATGAGTCCTCAATCTAACCCTTTATATATTCATCCAAGCACCAACCTCTATGACTCAATAGTTGAATCAACTGTTGTATGATTATTAAGATGGCTATGGTACATAACCCTAATTGTACTAAGGGGCCTATTATGTAAATTATTTATTCTTCATTTCAGATCAGGGAATGATATTCGTAATAACATTTATTGCATAATGGCTCGTTGTGGGCTCGCATGTCCAACATGTGCGTCTTCTTAGATGGATTCTCTTTCTTCGGGAATTTGGTTTGGAGATTAAATACAAGCCTGGAGTGAAGAATGTTATGGATGACCATATGTCTCAAATCAAGCAGAACAAACCTCTTCCTAAGTCTGAACTGATCCGAGAACCCTTCCCGGATTGGTATATTTATGTTATTGACTCTCTCCCATGATATGTTGGCATGCTTAATATCTTATCTTCAAGAAAGTTTCCCAAGGTTTGTCAAGAGCAGAATTGAGTGACAAAAGTCAAAATCGAGACTCTACAATTGGGAGGATCTGTTCCTTTTCTTCGATGGATCATATTGCATTTGGAAGAGGTGTATTCCTAAGAAGGAATACCAAAGTGTCCCCACTATGTGCCATTCCTTAGAGGCAGGAGTACACCGCTCCAGGAAGAGGACCACTGAGAGGATATTGTAATGTGGATTTTATTGGCCGGTCAAGTTTAAGGATGCCTACAATTTTGTGAGGTTATTCCCAGTCTGTCAGAGAATGGGAGGGACCATTAGTGCCAAAGATTTCATGCTCATATAATCAATGATCATTTATGATGTATTCGACGCATGGGGCATTGACTTTATGGGCCCATTCCCTAATAGTCATGTATTTGAATACATAATTCTCACAGTAGACTATCTGTTAAGGTAGGTTGAGGCTATCCTTACTCAAAACCAAGACAGCAAGACTGTCTGCAAATTTTTGAAAGATCACACCATTTCCATGGTTGGGATCCCCAAAGTATTAATATCTGATGGGGGTAGCCACTTTATCAACATGAGAGGTGAAGAAGTTAACTATGGACCGATGCATTGAGCATTGTATTGCTATTCCTTACCCCCACAATCTAATGGCATGGCTAAGGTGTCCAGTAGGGGAGGTTAATGGAATTTTACAGAAGCCATATCGCACTGACGGTAAGAACTGGTTCCAACTCTTGAACCAAATTCTATGGAACTATAGGATAACTTAGAAGACCCCATTGGGCACCTCCTTGACTAGAATGATATTTGCTAAGCCATGCCATTTTCCCGCAGAGTGAATTCATAAATTAGAATGGGAAAAAGAAATATCAATTGGAACTGTTACCAAGGAAAGAAAAATAGAGACCTGGTTCTTAATGAGTTAATCTAGATCAAAAACCATGCATACAAAAACAACACCATCTACGAGGATAGAATGAAGAAGTGGCATGACAAACATATCAAAACCAAGAACTTTGTCCCAGAATAGAAAGTGTGGCTGTTTAACGTAAAGTTGAAATTTTTTGAAGGAAAGTTGAAATCAAAGTGGATGGAATCATTCAACATTACGCAAGTGCACAATAATGGCAATGTTGAAATATCTGGACCAACTAGTAGTGCACAATCTTTCCTTGTGAATGGACAACTGTTGAAATGTTTCATAGAATCAAATGAGCAGTTGGTCCAAGTTGAATAGATTTTGTTCACATGAAGAATGGATTCAAATGAAAGACCAATCCACACTGTGTGAATCCTTGATTCAAATTATCATTCTTTTCCATGCATCTAGAAGATTTAGCCAACCACTCGTATATCCATTTCATCAACATGTGGTCTCCCACTTGTGATTACTCTACCATACTTAGGCTTACCTGAGCCTAAGTATGGGGGCGATATCACTGTGTATACCTCACTTATATTCTTGTCACACTTGACTACCTCATTTCTTGCACTTCCACTATACTTCGGCCCTCCAAAGCCTGAGTATAGGGGGATGAGTGGGGGAGAGTCACACTTCTATTCTTGCCACCCAACAATGCTTGGTATGAGCTACATCTTCATTCCACCTAGTGTCATGAGGACATAACACATTCTAAGTATGGGGTTGATAAGGGCAAAAGAATCGAGTTTTGTGGCTTTCTTTTATTTGATGAAAAAAGTGGTCGATGTAGCAAAAGCCGCGAAACAAAAAAACGATTCTTAAAAAACCTATCAAACAATTACGGTTTTCCGAAGAAAATCGTTCACTAATATTTTACCAGGCAAGTGTTCCTGGGTCGAACTCAAGGAGGCAGAATAAATTCCCTAGATTCTTCTCTTCGTAATCTTATTTTAATTCTTCTCTAAGTCAAGGCTCTTCTTTTTATTGATTTTTCTTTTTATTATTTTTATTTGATTCTATTATTTTCAAATTTTTATTTAATTTTCAAAAAGGGATATTTTTCAAGAGATTTACTTATTATATAATAGGCGGATAATATGTAGGTGATACTATATAATAGGGTGAACGAGGTTCGAGCCGCGAACTCGAACTACACAAGAAAACAAAGCAAAACGAGGCGGCTTTCGATAAAATGAAAACACGTCAAAAACTCGTCAAAAAGCCGCGAAAATTTTATACTAAGTAGCTGGGGTGGTTGTGTAACTACCCTCAAGAAAGCGTCGAAATCCGGGGTCACAAGAACAAGAAACAGCCCCTACATCCCAGGGGCATAAGCGCAAGAAAACTTATTAAAATTGTTTGCAAAAAGGTCCTGGAGGACTGTTCTAAAAGAAAAATACATGAAACTTTACATTTAGGTCCCTGCGGAGGGACCTAAATGCAATTATCTAAAAGTCTGAAGGCGGGAATGAATATCTGGAAGCTGTTGGACTTATTATGCAATTTTTCTACCTCTTCAGAATGAGCGGCCGAGATTAGAACTTAAGGGCGCGGATCGGACGCCCACGCTTCTGCCACGTGGCGCAAGAATGTAACCTCCCTGTTCTTGGGCGGTTAGAACTGATAGCGGCGACGCCTTCTTCCCCGATTTATCCCAGCCGGTCGACGAAGGTTCTGACGCTCCGGCGGGGCCAGAGGGGTGGCTCCTCCACCCCTCGAGCTCGCCCGCGGTAGAGTGGCGGTCGGCGACGCTCCGAGCGGCGGTGGCACAGTAATGAAGTGACGACGTCGTTTACACCTGGCAGTGATGCAGCTCTGACAAAGCTCCATTGGAGATGATTTTTGAGGAAGATCGAAGGCTCCTGATCCAGACTAATGCCTCGCGACGAATATGGACCTGCAAACAAGAAGCGTGTATGCTCGATTCATGTCGAATCGGCCCAGGTGGTTACAAATCACAAGCTCGAAGATGGTAAAAATGTTAAGTTTCCAGCCAACTTTCAGAACGCGTGAAGAAGATGATGGTTTGATGATTAATTTGAGATGAATTTGAAACGAATCGAAAGTGGTTTATGGATAGGCATCTAAGCTTAGTGATTAAGCTACTGAAATCACGGGTTAGCATCGCTAATCGACGCACGCGGATCGAGAAATAAAATGAAAGAGATGGAGGAAAAAGTCTGTGGAATGTCAAGGTGTAGTACCTGGACGACGAGCTCGACGGCGACTTCAACCGGAGCTGGACGCTGCGATGGCGGCGCTGCAAGGCGAAGCTACGCCTTGGAACTTCCTCCGTCGACTCCTCTTCCTCGCGGGCTACGCCTTGGTGCTGTCACCACCGTGGGTTCGTCGGAATAGGGCTTGGAAGGTAGGGGGTCGGTAGTCTGGAGCTGGGCTTCAGGCAGTTGGGAAAGTTGTTGGATATGGCGGACTTGGAGCCTTTTTATAGGAGAGTAGCTTGGGCTCCAAGTTGAATCGAAGGGTAGGCGATGGAGAGGGTAGTTGGAGGAAGAGGATGGAGGGTTTAGATGGGTTAGAAAGTTCGAGATGGCCGCGCGATAAAGGGGCGAAGTTGGCCGGCCGAACAGAATCCGGCACAACCTCTTCTTGAAGAAGATGAACCAGGTGCTGACACGTGTCAGCACCAGGTTGGCCCAGAAGCGAAAATAACTTATAAATTAAATATAACATAGTTAATTACATTATTTTAAGTAAGTGTAAATACAATAAATGTAGATAATTTAATGCTCTAATTTATGGACTAATTAATTTTAATAAATAATAAATTTTATTATAAATATAAATATTATATTAATAAATATGTATTAATAATTAGGTTTTTGATTTTTAATTTAATCAATAAATAAAAATTAATTTTATATTTTCTTAATTATTAGGGTATTAAATAAGACTTGTACGAATTTTTATAGGTTTTATGAATTAATTTACATATTTTAATAAATAGGGTTAGTATCTAAATAGGTCATTTATACCTATATTTTGAGGTTTTTGATTTTATTAAAATAATAAATAGTCTCCAAAAATTATGAAATAATTTATGTAGAAACTACAAGATCATGAAATAGTTTAAAAATTATAAAATTAATAAAAATGTTAAATAGTATGTGTTACATAAAATAAATAGCCCAGAAACCCCTTTGTCTTTTTGTCCCAAAACCGACTTTTTGCAAACGGACTCTGAATTCAATGAAACCACCTTTATTAATTAGAGAATATTATTTTATAAACTTTAAAGGTGAGTAGAGTGAAATTGGAGTTCGTATGAGGAAGTTATGATGTTCGGAAGTTGAGATTTTGACAATTTGCAAGCTGGGTTTCTTGGCATATATACAGGGTAATATTTTTAACTTATTTTTATATTTTTATATACATTTTTAAGAATAATTAGGAGAAGAGTTTGGTGAAAAATATGTTCATATGAAATAATTAAAATTCTTTGAAGTTTTGTATTTATTTTATAAATAGTGAAGGGTGTATATATATGTGTTAAATTATTTTTCTTTGGTTTTCTTTCCTTATCTCCCCCTACTTACTGGTTTGTCGACCAATCCATGCTGACTTGGTCTCGGGGGTTGGGCTATAAATATATCTTACAGCTATATTTATATTTAAGTCATATTGTATATATATACATATATTCAATCTGCCTTTTTCTTTATTTTTCTGGTTCTTTATTTATTTACATGATTTTAGTAGTTAAAAGTGAAAAAGATGAGAATTAATGAATATTTACATGTATTTGTTAAGGGTTTTAAGACAAAATACGACAGAAAAGTTAATGAATCATGGATTCATCAACCCCCTATACTTAAACTTTGCTAGTCCCTTAGCAAACACTTATTTTGAAAAAGTAAGTGAAAAAGAATGAAAGTTAGAATGAATTTGTTTTCCTAAACCAATTCATGAGAACAGACAAAGGACAGAGCTCGATCGGGCCTGAAACAAGCATTTTGTCGGAACCTTAACTAGGATTAGGATTTTATCCTCAACAGTCCTCAAGTTCCATAATCCTTACTCAAGATCACTTCATCGGCTAGTTCAGACTCACTTATTCATATCGCAAACTCTATCATCCTTGAAGTCAACTCGTACAGTGTGTGAATTGATTTAGCTCTTCCTGCTTAGAGAACCGCAGAAACCGTCCATCCCGGCTATACACTCCTATGGCTTCCTCATCTCGCTACTCATTCCTCGGGGAGGGAGGTATTCCCTTCTGAGTTCAGTTCTGCTATGTCCACAATCGAATATAGGGAGAAGTTAGAAGAATGAGAAAAGAAGTGGAGTGCGACCAGTGTATACGCATCTCCTTACGAAGCCCAACCGGTGTAGCTGAGTCTCCATTAAGATGTGCAGGCATTTTTGGTGGAAGCTTGGACCATTGTGGTCTTATTTGGTGGAAGCTTGGACCATTGTGGTCTTATTTGGTGGCTTCTGCTTTGCTTTGACTTTGTAATTTGCTTGCACTGCATTCATCTTTTTGTGCCTCAACGGATATAGCATCTTTTTAGTCCATCCCTTTTTTGAGGTCTTAGAAAAATTGTGTCAGCAAATCCTTCCCTCATCCGAAGCAACTATCGCAACCCCAATCTCTCCCGTCTTTAGACGTCAATGCCGCAAAGATAAGGATAGAAACGTACTACCAAGGTGTACTGCCCTTCGGAACTCCATGCAAGTCGAGCTAAGTGCAGAGTGCATGTGTTCAAGATTGGTTCACTGGTGTAGAGTTGTACGGATGACTCCAAATAGTCTACTTAAGCTCAGATGACTTGATTTCTCGAATATGGTCTTACGGAACCCAAAGATTTTAAGTCGGTAGACCTGAAGAGTCTAAATTCCAATTCCTAATCAGGCTCCTTACAATGAACGTTAAAGGCCGTAATCAAGCTCCATCCTTTAGACTAGACTCAGTCCTTAGTTCCAGAAATCAAACTTATTCTGAAAAATGCGAATGCAAATGCAACCATGTTTTTGTGAAGTGTATTTTTCTGAATTTTACTCATTTTTATGGATTTTAAGGATTTTGTAATTTTTATGAATTTTAGGACTTTGTATTTTTTATGGATTTTTATGATTTTTATAAACAAGGTTTTATTCATGAATTTTACAAGATATATTTTATTTAGGTTAAGTATCTAATGTATTTTACAAATTTTATCTACAAAGTATTTTACAAGGGTTGAATGATTTTTACACATGTTTTAATAAATAGGGTTTTAAATAAGTATTATACAAATTTTAAGTACAAATTTTAAATACATATTTTAATTACAAGTTTTAAATACAAGTTTTAATCATATTTTACTTATTTACAAGGATTTTATAAATAAAAAAAGTGGATTTTAAATTAACCCGTACCCACTTTTTATGGATTTTATAGATATAGAAAATACATAAAAGTACGAGTTATGGCCGAAAGTATATATACAATATATACGCACCCCCCTATACTTAGCTTGAGCTATGTCCCCATAGCGTCAAAAGAGAAAAAGGAGGACATAACTCGTGCTATGTAAAAGTGGGTGAAAAAGGGTATCGATCACAAGTCAGTCAACCCCCCCTATACTTACGATCAGGTCATCGTAAGTATCGAGGGAGAGCGAAAACGAGATGACTGAATGAAAAGGATAAATAACGAAAGTTCAAAAGAAAAAGAATACGAAATCATCGAAATCACTCAATCCCCCCTATACTTAGGATAAGGCATCCTAAGTATAGAAAAGAGTGTAGCCAAAAATTGGGGACCAGTGATTCATGAAAAAGAATGGCTATACAAAAGAATCAGTACAAAAAATAAAACGTAAATCAGCGGGCAATCGGTCCCCCTTATACTTAGGATCTGGTATCCTAAGCATAGAAGATGAGCAAAAACAGGGACGATTGTGGTCTACAAAGAATATACAAGTGTTGTGAATCTCCAGAAGAAGAATGGCTCAAAAGAATTTGTACAGGAAGAAGTGAAGGAGTGATCATGATTCCTGTACAAAGTAGATCACTTCAGTATGGGCCAGATGATCAGTAGTCTCTACGAAGTGCTTCAGCATCTGCCCGTTAACCACGAACGGTTATCTGATTACTCAACCAGGATCATACTGAATTTTCTGCTTCTTGTGTGCATACTGATCGCTAGCTGTAACAGTAGAGCCTCTTTTGTAAGTGAACTCTGTACATGGCATAGCTCTCTTTTCTGAAATATGCGTCTCTGGAGTCGGACTACAGAAGGTGTCTATATGTGTCAGCATTACACCATCCGACTCTCTACGCTGAATGGACTGTATGATCTGTGCAATGTATTCGATGGACTCTCGTGCTGTAATATGTGTTCTTTCAATCTGCGGTACAGAGATATCTACTGCAGGTGACTGCTCATCTGAATCTGATATGAAATCTGTTTCTGTGTATGAACAATCATCTGAAGAACTAGGTACCAAGTGATCTACCCTATCCTCGTGTAGGATATCGTGGGTATCAAAATAAACACTCTCAAGATCAGGAGACTGTGTCTCATCTATGTTCTGGCAATCTTCCGCAAGACTGGTGTCCTCTGAAGTGAATGACAATACTGATCTAGGACTGCTACATTCTCTCTCCATCTCAATGTGTATCTCTCCGTTGTCTGTACGGAATGATACTCTCCCAGCATCATAATCGAAGAGTACTCTTGCTGTCTGCAAAAAGGGTCTCCCGAGAATGATTGGAGCAAGGTGTAACTGTGTAGGGCATGTCATGTCTAGGACTGTAAAGTCCACGGGAAACTGCGAGCCCTGAATAGTCACGATAATGTTCCTTAGCACACCTCTAGGTCTCTTTATAGATCGATCTGCAAACTGAAGTATTGCTCGTGATTTATAAAGAGGACCTAGCTTGAGCTTATCAAGCAAAGAGGATGGAAGTAAATTGATCGAGGAACCATTATCTAAGAGAGTTCGATGGAATGTAGTGTCTTCAATCTGACAATTGACATAGTGAGCTCCCAAATCTTTCTTCTTTTTCGGTACCTTGTTCCGGATCGCACACGAAGTTGCCTTGGTCAATATATGCTTCTCAACTCATGATCTCTTATTCCTACGCGTGGTGCATCGGTTCCTCAACTGATTCTTGAGCGTAGGAAAATGATCCAAGGCATCGTACAGTGGAATCTTCAGAAAGATGTGATCTTTCAGAAAACGTTCTGTTTCTGGAGTGACAACATTGATTTTGGTCTTTTTCTTTCCTCTTCCAAACAAAGCATCGGGAAAAGGAACAATTTCAGGATTTAGAAAATCGGGATGTTTATTCAAACTGGAATCAGCATTTACATCGAGAGTCTCATAATTATTTAAAAAACTCTCTAAAACAGGGGAAGAAATGTTTTTATCCGGGCTCTCTGCCTGATCTGGCGTGATGTCATCGTCTGAGTCGCCAGTATCCATATCTGATGAGTTGGCATTACTCCCGTCTCTTGAGTCTATGTAAAGGTCCTCATCATCTTGCGGTTTCTCCTCCTCGGCATTTGGATCATGCTTGTGCTCCTCTGGTGCCTCTCCTCCTCTCCAGTAGGTGTTTGCGGTGATCTACCGCTCCTGAGACGAATGAAGTTAGATAAAAATTCAGGAAATGAGATCTTACCTGTAGGATCTACCTGATCTAGATGCCTCCTCTTGTTACTCGGGTTCATCTGAGGTTGGGCTGGGAGAGTGGTCTTCGGCACGGTTAACTCGTCCAGACGACGGTTAACCTGCTCCATCTCTGTCTTATGCGCTATCTGGAGCGTACTGAGCATATCCATGATCTGGTTGAGCGCCTGGGCATGTGAAGACATCTCCGGTTCGGTGTGGTGACCCTGGCTTGCTCCTCTCTCTTGCCTTGGCGTGAAATGCTGAGAGGTGGAAGGCTGGGAGTAACGCTGAGGTGTGGAGGAAGACTGCTGCAGCTGCTGAAAAGAATAATTCGGTGAAAACTGGGCAGGGTGCTGATATGAAGTCTGCGGTCTCTAATGGTAGACATTCGGATGAGACTGCTGCGACGTGAAGCTCTGGCGGTGCTGAAATTGCGGACGTCCATGCTGCGGATGACCGTACGGCTGCTGCGACTGCTGGTTTGGTATACTCGGCTGCTGCATCGGACTATACCAAATTCTGTTGATCTCGAAAGTGGATTGCGGCTCCACCTCCATCTCTGCGGTGCTGGTGATCTGGCCAGGATTGGCATAAGACTGATCCTTATGCCAATCGAGCTGCGGAATTTCGGACTTGCTCTGGATGTAATGGATCTGACGGGTGGGTGGAGCGGGTGCAATCCTCCGTGCTGGTTGCGCATTCGAAGAAGTCTGGCTCTACTGGTACTGGATCTGAAGTTCAGCGACCTTCTTCGATAGATCACTCAGCTGCTGAGGTAGAGATGAGAGTTTCTCCAACTCTCGCAGCGGCTGTAGGTCTTGGACCTGCTTGTGAATCACATCCACCAACGTCAATATCTCGCTACTGAAGTCCATGTTGGTGTTGGATTCAGAGTCCGAGATGTTTGCCACCTTGTGATGTTCTCGGTGATGTGGTGGCTGTGGGGCTTTCTGAAATGCCCGAGTAGAGTCTACAACTATTGAGTTCTCGGTCATCCCTTCGAAGATGGCTCAGACTGACTCGGCATCCTTGTTCAAGTAACTGCCGCCACATGCAGCACTGACTAGCCCCTGAACTTCCGGTTGGAGTCCTCCGAAGTAATTCTGTATGAGCACCTTCATCGGGATCTCATGATGCGGGCATCTCTCCGTCAGGTCCTTAAATCGATCCCATGCCTCATGAAATGATTCGTGCGGCAGTTGCGTAAAGTTGGAGATCTGGATCCTCATCATGTTCATCCTTCCTAGAGGAAAATATTTACGCAGGAAGGTGGACTTCAGGTCGTCCCATGTGGAGATTTCTCTCCCCAAATGACTCAGCCAATAAAGGGCCTTATCGGCTAAGGCAAAGGGGAAAGCCTTGAGGCGTACGGCCTCCTGCGTTACTCCTGGATAACAAGCCGTTCCGCAGATCATCTCAAACTGTTGTAAAAACGTGAACGGCTCCTCTGCGGCATTCCCATAGTACTTGGGAAGCAAAGAGATGAAGGACGGTCGGAGTTCGTATGGCCCTTGATTCAGCGGTAGCCGAATCCAATGGTGGAGCGTTCTTGCGCCCAGGTCATACTCATCCCGTAAAGTCACGAGAACCGTAGGCGGTAACTGGTTCCCGGCCCCTGCTCGCAGCGCGGCTATTTGCCCTTGTAATTTCGTCTGAGCTCGGAATTGTTCTCGAATTTGTAGATTCATCTGCTGAAGTGTATCGAGAATCCCAGTAGTAATATCTGCAGCTTCTGATCTTCCGTCATCTTGCTCCTCGGGTGCTGCCCTCTCTTCTGCTACTGGTGCTTTACCGCGAGCCATCAGCTTCGAGTCGTCTAGAAAAGAGAAACTCTCGTAAGCACTCAGTGATAGTTCAGCTGGAGATGATTTATTGAGACGAGAGTCTGTCTCAATTTTCTGGCCAGGAGGTGAGGGAGTCTGGGTCTGACTCGCCTCGAGATCTGATAGGACCGGCTCGGAAAGAGAGTCATCTCGAGCCTGTGAAGACATACATTCGACGGTGGACGGTTGAAAGCTCACAGAGTCTGAGCCGAAAAGCCGTCGAG
Source organism: Ottelia alismoides (assembly GCA_037367405.1). Lineage (NCBI taxonomy): Eukaryota > Viridiplantae > Streptophyta > Magnoliopsida > Alismatales > Hydrocharitaceae > Ottelia > Ottelia alismoides. The sequence continues at coordinate 896,459 of JAZKJV010010296.1, read as the reverse complement.
ATGTCATCTTCAATGTCAAGAGAAAAGTCGGGAGAGCACGTTTACGATTCAAGAGAGAGAGAAATGCGAAAGCCGCGGAAACTCACGCCCCACAAGCAAACACAAAGCAAACCCCGTTTTCACCAACTCAACCCTGATGAAGACCGTAAGAGTTCGGTCTTTTATCTTTTCGGTTTTAGGGTTGTAATTAGCAAACAAATTTTTGCGGTTTATCGTGCGCTGTGCGAGCTTATAGGTGCCCGATTTATTTCTCGCGATATTGTCCCGAGTCCTTACAGAGGATCACTTGTTTGCAGCTAGTATGGAGGCAAGTACGGATCGTTTCCGGCTACCCGTGTTGCTTGGGGACGGTGCCTTACGCGATGTCCTCTAAATCCCCCACTCTGCTAAGTATTCTCGGACCATTGCCGGCTACCCGAGCTTCCTCACTGACAAAGCAGTGATCAGGTGTATGGACTAAGTAGTATTTTGAAAAATATCGGTTCTTAGATTAAGTGTCGTCTCTCGCTTGTGCACTCTGAGAAATGTGCGGGGGTTACTCTCCCAAATCACTTGAGTCGATTTACGGTTTTTAGTCAGATAGATTTAGCAGTCCCGATTTTAGTTTTGTGATTTTTATGGTTTTTTCAGACAACGTCTATATTTTTTTCTTTTTATTTAAAAACCCTAAAGCAAGCACCTAGGTTGCAAGTCCTAGAACTAGCTACGCGGCACAAGCAGATAGAGTAAAAAAAACCTAAACAAGCATCTAGAAAACCGTGGAAAACCGATGAGCGATAAAAGTCGCGGTGGGTGCCCTGATCCTCGGATACATGGTATCCGGCGAATCAGACCCCGAAGAAAATGGGGGGGTTTGTTTATTGTCTATTACAACTCTCTCCATTTCTCTCTCTTTTACAAACAAAAGTGTACTAACTACTCTACTCCTCTGCAGTCGACTCGTGAAGAAGAAGCCGACCTCTGCTCTTTCAACTGGCTCGGCTTCCTAAGCCGGTTGATCCTGCAGGCCCTGCAAAGATGGTTAGCAAAGAAAAGCAGATCGAGAAAATCGAGAAATCCGTAAGAAGACGAAAAAGCAAAACAAGAAAAAGCCGTACGAAAAACCGTACGAACAACGAAACAAAGAGAAGAGAGAAAAATAAAATCACGAAGAAATGAAAAATCAAAAAGAATCTAACGCCTCCCCGGCAACGGAGCCATTTTGATAAGGGCAAAAGAATTGAGTTTCACGGCTTTCTTTTATTTGATGAAGAAAGTGGTCGATGTAGCAAAAGCCGCGAAACAAAAAAAACGATTCTTAAAAAACCTATCAAACAATTACGGTTTTCCGAAGAAAACCATTCACTAATATTTTACCAGGCAAGTGTTTCTGGGTCGAACTCAAGGAGGCAGAATAAATTCCCTAGATTCTTCTCTTCGTAATCTTATTTTAATTCTTCTCTAAGTCAAGGCTCTTCTTTTTATTGATTTTTCTTTTTATTATTTTTATTTGATTCTATTATTTTCAAATTTTTATTTAATTTTCAAAAAGGGATATTTTTCAAGAGATTTACTTATTATATAATAGGCGGATAATATGTAGGTGATACTATATAATAGGGTAAACGGGGTTCGAGCCGCAAACTCGAACTACACAAGAAAACAAAGCAAAACGAGGCGGCTTTCGATAAAATCAAAACACATCAAAAACTCGTCAAAAAGCCGTGAAAATTTTATACTAAGTAGCTGGGGTAGTTGCGTAACTACCCTCAAGAAAGCGTCGAAATCAGGGTCACAAGAACAAGAAACATCCCCTACAGCCCAGGGGCATAAGCGCAAGAAAACTTATTAAAATTGTTTGCAAAAAGGTCCTAGAGGACTGTTCTGAAAGAAAAATACAAGAAACTTTACATTTAGGTCCCTGTGGAGGGACCTAAATGCAATTATCTAAAAGTCTGAAGGCGGGAATGAATATCTGGAAGCTGTTGGACTTATTATGCAATTTTTCTACCTCTTCAGAATGAGCGGCCGAGATTAGAACTTAAGGGCGCGGATCGGATGCCCACGCTTCTGCCACGTGGCGCAAGACTGTAACCTCCCTGTTCTTGGGCGGTTAGAACTGATAGCGGCGACGCCTTCTTCCCCGATTTATCCCAGCCGGCCGACGAAGGTTCTGACGCTCCTACGGGGCCAGAGGGGTTGCTCCTCCACCCCTCGAGCTCGCCCGCGGTAGAGTGGCGGTCGGCGACGCTCCGAGCGGCGGTGGCACAGCAATGAAGTGACGACGTCGTTAACACCTGGCAGTGATGCAGCTCTGACAAAGCTCCATAGGAGATGATTTTCGAGGAAGATCGGAGGCTCCTGATCCGGATTAATGCCTCGCGACGAATATGGACCTGCAAACAAGAAGCGTGTATGCTCGATTCATGTCGAATCGGCCCAGGTGGTTACAAATCACAAGCTCGAAGATGGTAAAAATGTTAAGTTTCCAGCCAACTTTCAGAACACGTGAAGAAGATGATGGTTTGATGATTAATTTGAGATGAATTTGAAACGAATCGAAAGTGTTTTATGGATAGGCGTCTAAGCTTAGTGATTAAGCTACTGAAATCACGGGTTAGCGTCGCTAATCGACGCACGCGGATCGAGAAATAGAAGGAAAGAGATGGAGGAAAAAGTCTGTGGAATGTCAAGGTGTAGTACCTGGACGACGAGCTCGACGGCGACTTCAACCGGAGCTGGACGCTGCGATGGCGGCGTTGCAAGGCGAAGCTACGCCTTGGAACTTCCTCCGTCGACTCCTCTTCCTCGCGGGCTATGCCTTGGTGCTGTCACCACCGTGGGTTCGCCGGAATAGGGCTTGGAATGTAGGGGGTCGGTAGTCTGGAGCTGGGATTCAGGAAGTTGGGAAAGTTGTTGGATATGGCGGACTTGGAGCCTTTTTATAGGAGAGTAGCTTGGGCTCCAAGTTGAATCGAAGGGTAGGCGATGGAGAGGGTAGTTGGAGGAAGAGGATGGAGGGTTTAGATGGGTTAGAAAGTTCGAGATGGCCACGGGATAAAGGGGCGAAGTTGGCCGGCCGAACAGAATCCGGCACAACCTCTTCTTGAAGAAGATGAACCAGGTGCTGACACGTGTCAGCACCTGGTTGGCCCAGAAGCGAAAATAACTTATAAATTAAATATAAAATAGTTAATTACATTATTTAAAGTAAGTGTAAATACAATAAATGTAGATAATTTAATGCTCTAATTTATGGACTAATTAATTTTAATAAATAATAAATTTTATTATAAATATAAATATTATATCAATAAATATGTATTAATAATTAGGTTTTCGATTTTTAATTTAATCAATAAATAAAAATTAATTTTATATTTTCTTAATTATTAGGGTATTAAATAAGACTTGTACGAATTTTTATAGGTTTTTATGAATTAATTTACATATTTTAATAAATAGGGTTAGTATCTAAATAGGTCATTTATACCTATATTTTGAGGTTTTTGATTTTATTAAAATAATAAATAGTGTCCAAAAATTATGAAATAATTTATGTAGAAACTACAAGATCATGAAATAGTTTAAAAATTATAAAATTAATAAAATGTTAAATAGTATGTGTTACATAAAATAAATAGCCCAGAAACCCCTTTGTCTTTTGGTCCCAAAACCGACTTTTTGCAAACGGACTCCGAATTCAATGAAACCACCTTTATTAATTAGAGAATATTATTTTATGAACTTTAAAGTGAGTAGAGTGAAATTGGAGTTCGTATGAGGAATTTATGATGTTCGGAAGTTGAGATTTTGACAATTTGCAAGCTGGGTTTCTTGGCATATATACAGGGTAATATTTTTAACTTATTTTTATATATTTATATACATTTTTAAGAATAATTAGGAGAAGAGTTTGGTGAAAAATATGTTCATATGAAATATTTAAAATTCTTTGAAGTTTGTATTTATTTTATAAATAGTGAAGGGTGTATATACATGTGTTAAATTATTTTTCTTTGGTTTTCTTTCCTTATCTCCCCCTACTTATTGGTTTGTTGACCAATCCATGCTGACTTGGTCTCGGGGGTTGGGCTATAAATATATCTTACAGCTATATTTATATTTAAGTCATATTGTATATATACATATATTCAATCTGCCTTTTTCTTTATTTTTCTGGTTCTTTATTTATTTACATGATTTTAGTAGTTAAAAGTGAATATTTACACATGAATGGTGTTTTATTAAAAGATGAGAATTAATGAATATTTACATGTATTTGTTAAGGGTTTTATGACAAAATGCGACAGAAAAGTTAATGAATCATGGATTCATCAGGGGTGTGTATGTATAAGTTATATACTTTATTCATAACTTGTATTAATTTTTTCAAATAGAAATCTGGGTAAGGGTAAGTTTTGTGTATAATATGTACACTATACAATTTTTTTGTGTATCTAATATCCATTTTGATCATTTTTGTCAAAACTAGGGTGTATAAAAAACTTTTGAAAATTTTAAAATTTCTAAGTGTCAATTTTCACTACTCAATTTAAAAATGACTCGCTAATTTTCAGTGAGGGAATTATGCTCTCCCTTGACAAATTGGATGGTTAAAAGATAATTCCTAAGGCAAAGTCCTGAAGAAATATAGGTAGTCGTTCTACAGTCTATACTTACACCAATATTGGTTGAAAGTAGATGCAACTAGCCTTATGAGTTTAGGATAGTCATTATTTTAGTATTTTGATAAATTTTAAAAAACAACTTAAGGTTCTATCCCTGACACCATTACAATAGACATAAATTATGTATTCCTGACTACTTAGCTTAGAGTGACACTTGAGCCTGAGTCGCATCGCTCTTGTCCATTAGAGTCCTAAGACTTAAAAGCACAAGGTTAGAGGATATACGTGTTATATTGCATGTAGAATCTCAATAACTTAAATGAATATGACGAGCATAACACTTGCACGATGACATAATCATTGTGACGAATCAATGTTTTGCATGATGAATCAATGTTTTGCACAATGGCAGAATCTCTGTCACTTCATGAAACCTAAGTGTCATCACATAAACCAGTATGGGGACAAGGTCCCTGTACTATTTTTGACTCAACCTATGTGCCAGTGTGTGTTAAAAATCTTAAAAAAGTATATCATCATTTGCCAATTGTAAAAGTAGTTGAGATAGCCATACCATCAACATTCCAAAAATCAAAGAAAAAGCTTAAATTTTCAAAGAAAATTTCCACATAAGAGCTGAATAACTGGCGAGTGCTCCTAACCTTTTCAATGTGTCCACTTGGACCAAATCTATTAGGACGTATAATTCTGGCGAGCACAAAAAAAGGCCTTGCAACGTAAAAGCAACAAGTCTTGGAGTATAAGGTACCTTAAGTACTAAAAAAAGGCACCTTCATTGCATCTCAGATAAACAATTGTACACGACTCTGAAATCTCTTGATCGACATGACGGTTTACAATAAAAAATATATGTGTGTAATAAGTCACCCAAGAGATCCTTGTTCCAATGAGAGGAGAAAAGAAAAGACATAGTCAAACATCCTCCATATTTGGCCAGTTCACCATCACATTTTTAAAATTGAACACTAAAGAGACGAAAATTTTATGGGAGACTCAGATATGGGACCAAAGTCGTGGATTGAGTCCTTAGGAGAGTCTCTTAGAGTAGGTCTTCGGGCCAATCAAAGACTCAACACATGAAAATGAAATCAACACAATAAAGTCATAATCGTCACATATATATGTATCAAATAAGAGTATGATAATTAGAGAAGTGAGTTCCTTTCGACGAGACTTTGTTAGGTTTATATTTAAGGAGTCACATGAAACTCATAGACTGGTCTTCAAGTCATGTATTCATACTTGCATAATCAGGGATTTAAAACTCACTAATCAATTTCTTGGGGACGGGCAAATATCTAAGCATAGGGGGTGTTGAATACATAATTTATCTACTTTTTATAAAGATCTTTGTAAAGCCTCCTTAAAAATTCACTAAAAAAATCCTCTAAATTGATGTATTTAACCATGATAATAAGATGTGAAATTAAGGCTAATTATTATGTGTAAATAAAGCCTAATATCTAGCTAACTTGTGCCATTATTTTATGTACAAAAGCTAACATCTTTACTAAATTCTTTTTTATTTATGTTATTTGGTTTACTCACTAACATGGAATGAAGAAATAAATGCATAAAAATTCTTAAATACAAAGAAATAAAAAGATTCAACTTTGCTTGTATTTTACATATTTTATATATGATGTTTTTATTTCATGTCTTTCTTCTTCTATAAAAATCTATAAAAAAATATATTAATAATGAACATATTGTATATATATATATATTAATGTTTAATTAAAACCAAATTTAAAAATAATATTTAAAAATTTTCAAAACATAAAATATGGGGCTTAATTGGAAAAATACTTATACAAAAATACATTATTGTACAAATAATTTCTTTTGCTTTTGGGCATTTCAAGAAAGTTGTAGATGTTATTGACATCAACAACTTTCATGTTGACCAATTTTTCATCTAATTTTTCATATATATTTTAATTCTCGTTTTCTTTATTTTCTCAATAAGGTCAACATATTGTTAACAATTCATGCCACTGAGCACACCTTGATTGGGCTACCTCACACTCGGGTCAATGCACCCTATCTCATGGTCCACGCGATTTGTCATTTATCTCCCTCCATCTGGAACATTGGATAAAGTTTGATCTATCCATCAGTATTGCACCCATCTACTCCAATCATATCACGAGTGACTCGCACACCACTCCACTCACCTCCTCACTCGGGTGTGCGCTCTCCCAGCCATTGGATTTCGTTAATCCAATGACACCTACTCTTCACCCTCTTCCTGCAGACTGTTGTCAGAGCTATGCCTCACCTCGATCATGTCACTCCTCTATATCTACTCCAGCCTTCCCTTACCTCTTCGATCATCTATTGACATCCATGCATCATTGTCAACCAAACTGAAACCCTAACCTCGAGTCAAACCTTTCGTCTTTGATCGTTACATGAACCCACCATCAAACCTTCACCACTCATCACCCCTGCATGTAACTTCCTCCCTGATTATACCATCATTTCTCCAATCAAATGCCTGCATCCTTCACTCTCCCTCTCAATTGTTACTTCCACTTCCAAAAAGTTCCAACCTTCACTTTGTGTATAGGTATTTGGCATTTCCCTACCCAAACGCTTAAGATCTAGGTCGAAAGGTGGTGACAGCTCTAAGGATCTCTGTTGAGCAATGATGAGGATGCATTTGGTGTGATCCAAGGATCTCCGGGCTCCTTGTTGCAACAACTTCATTGACTGTTGTAGAGCTTGAGCTCCTCACCGTCGGAACTCCTAAGAGAAAATAAAAGATATCACCTTATTTCTTATCCTCCATCAAGATATCTTATTCCTCATCTCTAACCGAACAAATAATGACATGTATAGATCTGTAAGAGCATCACGGAAGTGTGGAGATCACAACATATGCAACAGGAGCGACTAGTCATACTAGTTTGTCAGGGCAGTGTAATTTATAAAAAAAATAAAACAATGAAACCAAATGACCCAAGAACACTTCTAAACCACTAATAGGTATTATGGTTACCACTTGAAGTGTGGATGTGATTGTTTCTCTAAAGGAAGAGACCTCTTGTCTCAAGTCTGATACGACAGAGGAGATGCTTTTGAGCACGCTGATAAAATAAGTGCTCCTCGCAATCCATGTTGATGATCAAAGTCAAAAATCTCCTAATCTCATCTCACGAGTCTTCATGAGCGAGATTCACCAAAGGAGACAGATATCCATGCATAGTCAAAGTGGTGGCATAATGGCGTAATGACGATGGAAATGACTCTCTCTATGGCACCAAGGTGGGCGACCACAATGGGAGAGAGAGTAGAAGTGTAGAGAGAGAGATATTGTTGTGTTTCACATTGTGTAAATAAAAGACTAGGGCTACCTGAAATGCCCTGCTCCTCCGGCTACCGAAACGGATAGGACGAGAACGTCAGACCTACGGTCCAAACACGTCCACGATCTATGATACTCAGCAAACTCTCTTGTTCACCTTAGATCAACATTTGAAATATAAATGATAACAGGAGAATAATATAAAATGGAAAGGAAAAAAAGCACCATCCATTCTCATTGATAATGATTATCAAGTCCATGTCCGTATAAAATGATATGCGATATATAACTATAAATTTGTAGAAGAAGTTCTCCAAATATCTCATTACATTGTCTCTCAAATATAATATGAAGTAATGCAGGAAAAATAAATACTCTAAGTAGGATGCACCCTATCTTGTGCAAGTATGACGTAGGAAGTCTGATCTTCTCAAAAGCCCCTACGGTTGCGGATGTTGCTCGGCTACACATGTTGGGTTCACACAAGGATAATGTTATGAGCAATCGCCCAGTAACGAGACAAACATTATAATAACTAGTGTAGGGGTAGAAAAGAAATTATACTCAACTCTATTTAGTGACACATGTATAAATTGTACGAACTGATAAAAACATCGAGTTATTCGGATTCACATTGGATCACATAATAATTTCTTTCATTTTATTTTATAATAATCATTTAAGTACCCCCACCATAATCTTGATATTTCTACAGATTGATTAGGATCAACAGTGATAATTAATTACAATTACCGACATCCGATCATTAATCATTTCTCATGTTATTCTAGCACATGCAAGTACGCAACTGGCAGGCCTCCGCTATACGGGAACTTGTATTCATCTTTAGTAACTCTCAAGTATCTCTGTTTAACTAAAGCAATATAAGATATAACCCAATTTCTCCAACTTCAAACTACATCCTGGAACACCTCTCACAATAATAATATTCGAAAGAATTTGATGCGGTCACACCTAATTCTACCCTGAGTCTTAATATCGTGTATAAGTATGAAATCAAGAACGCCAACCGTTCCACCTGCCAACTCCGTCGAGCGACTCCGGACACTACTGGGTTGCTAGGTGCAACGCGTCACCCAACTCGTCCATTGGGGTTGTGACCTTCAAGGCATCTACTTGGGGCCCTAAGGGTGCATGCCCAATCCCTTATGGCACCTAACTCCATCTACCCGACTATCATAAAATCACAACTACGGAATAGCGAGATAAATCAAGTCACAACAGTCATAATGGGCCTAATGACCGTTTAAGAAATATTGGATCTGATTGATCGAACAGTCAATGTGAAATATCCTTTCATTGGATTTCCTAAGGAATATTGGTAATTCAAAGGGAGATGTTGATATTGATGGTCCTGCTACTATTGTTTTATCGTACAAACCTGTGGAAGTTCCAGTTATATTCTAAGATTAAGCATATATATAGATGCTCCAACTTTATCACGGAGTATTATTATCCACGTGTTCCATCATTATATCTGATGGCTATAGATAAGTGTGGGAGAATGTGAAATGTAAGCTACAACATCTCTTACATATTGTATCTAAATGAAGTTATTACATAAATGGAAAATGCACAAGAGTATTATGTATCCCATCCACTAAAACACTAAGAAATGGTATACTTTGTGTAATACAAAATAGACGTGTATTTTAATTTACATGTGGAGGGTCATATGCAGTTGATGAGGTTATACCGTCACTTTGTTAATTAATCGGGGTTGAATAGCCCAGTTTTTATGAATGTTTCAGGTCTATGAGAAATCTTCCATTTTACAAGAAACAAATTTAGGTATCTCATATAATGTCTCATGTACCATTCAGCATTCAAATAACTGATAGCTATTTCTCACGATTTATAGTATCTCATTACTGAACTAATCGAAATCATTATCCCTAGTTTACGTACTCTGTGATATGTTTGCAACCAACGCTATACGTGATAGGTATCGCTTATTCAGAAAATAACTCCACTGACTGTCACTAGTTCTAAAACAACTGGCGCGTTATTGGTGTTATCACCTGTTTTAAGAATCATCGACAACTCTTGAAATGATCCCCAACATCAACAGAATGAACTAAAAATCAGTAGATGCAGCCTTTCTGATGCTGCTTTTAAAACATGTATAAGGCATTGCTATCATTCTATAAAACAAAATCTTATTATTGCAACAATTGCTGTAATTATTAACAATGGTGAGTGTGAGATACCTCCATGTGAACAGACATATTGGCTGGAAAAACATAACGACCACAGGTAGTAGTTTTATGGAGTAACCATGCCAACTGTAGCACTAATAATAGTATTAGTATTATTTAGTTATCATTCGTATTGAAAACCTATGTAGTTTGCCATATACGTTACACATACTCCATTAGTAGTCATAATGCCGGTGTTATTTCATAATAAATCATATTAGTATCCAAAGGTAATTCATTTTACCCGTTACAACTTTTCTCCATATCTATGATGATAGGTTCAATAATTCCATTCCAATCGTAGGTTAATTCTTTGAGCGTGGATGTTATCCCATGATTTATTATCATGTGAATCAATGTGGGTGTGATCAGGTAATTGAGCAACCTATTATATGTAACTTTCGTCGTATGTATAAAATACGAAACTTATCAGGTTATGTTAAGATTTTCATGTTGTATATTTTTGTTGGCCTTATCGTCAACCTAATCTGGAGACACGCTTTTCAAGAAAAGGTTTAGGAGATGATTGAGGGGTTCAATAAGTCATCAACAACCACATGCAACTTCATATACAAAGAAGTCTAATGGCTTTGCGGATAACCAAACAATAATAAAAAATTCATGTGCTACCAACATCGAGGGAAGGATATATCATTACTAGTATATGAATCATATACTAAGAATAACCAAGGCTCCAATATGTTCAAGCAAATGGGAACAAAAGATGTGAAAACCAACAGCAAGAGGATGGTATTACCGTTATCTCTGAGGATGTTCCCTCAGGATCTCCTCTTACACAGGAATGGTATAGGCGTGCACCAAGGTGATCTCAAGCTCTCCTACACAATGGGTGTCGTGGATCTTCGATCGGAGCACATTTTCCGATGTCGACGGCGGCCTTCCAATGATAAAATCGACCAAGGTGGTGGTGCTCCAAAGAGAGGGAAGGATAATGGTAGCTAGGGCTTTAAGAGAGCAGCCTACCATCTCCTATTTATAGAAGGAGAGGTGAATTTGGATCTCGATTCGGATCCATATATGGGTCCCGACTATGATACTTAAAACAACGATAACTTGAGCTAGGAATGTCGGAATTGGGTGTTCTTGGGCTCGATGGAAAGATCTCGATGAGATCTACGTAATGTATGATTATTTAAATTTTTTTGGATGCCAAAAATACTCCAGATTTTAGGAAAAAGATAATCCGGGATTTCACATTATAAAAATCTTAAAGGAAGTCTCGTCCTCGAGATGTAGGATTTAACGTATCAGTTTCGAATGTGGTAGATTCATGCATAAAAATCTAAAAGAGAACGAAACCCATAAAAATCTTAAAGAGGATTGAAATAGGGTCTCGTGAACATACCTTCAAAAAGATAGGAGTATTTCTGTCACATATCTGCCTCAGGCTCCCATGTGGCCTCCTCAACATTCTGACTTTGCCACAATACCTTAAGCAAAGAGATGTCTTTCCGTCATAACCTCTTGACTGCCCGGTCTAAAATCTGCACGGCTGCCTCAGGAAAAGATAAATTCGGTTCAACTGTGAGGTCATCATAGCTAATCACATGTCGAGGGTGTCGAATATACTTCCGGAGGTTTGACACATGGAATACATCATGCATGCCTTTCAAGTGAGGGGGGAGTGCTACTCAGTATGCTATCTTCCCAATACGAGATAAAATCTCGAAAGGACGAACGAACCGTGGTGCCAACTTGCCCTTGACACCAAATCTTTGAATACCTCTCATTGGAGATACTTTTAAGAATACAAAGTCTCCGGCATCAAATTCAAGATCACGGTGTCTCTGATCAGCATAGCTCTTCTGGCGGCTTTGTGCAGTCAATAATTTCTTTCTAGCCATGTCTACCACCCTTGTTGTATCCTCGATTATCTGAGTAGAATAAATCTCTTTATCACCCACTTCCTGCCAACACAAGGGAGTGGTGCCTCTCCGCCCATATAATGCCTCAAATGGTGCCATACCAATACTAAAATGGTAGCCGTTGTTATAAGTGAACTCCACCAAAGGAAGGTGATCCTTCCAAGATCCTTGCCACTCAATGTCACATGCTCTGAGTAAGTCTTCAAGGGTCTGAATTGTCCTCTTTGATTGCCTATCAGTCTGTGGGTGATAGGCTGAACTAAGACATAGTTCGGTTTTTAGGGCCTTCATAAGTTCTCTCCAATAATTCGATGTAAAACGAGAGTCTCTATCAGATACAACCTCCTTGAGAATCCCATACAAGCGAATAACATGATGAATATATAACTTGGCCAGATCTACCAGAGTGCATGTCATGTTCACGGGAATGAAATGTGCGGACTTGGTCAACCGATCTACGATAACCCAAATAGCATCATATCCACCAGCCGTACGTGGTGAGGACATCACGAAATCTATAGAGATACTTTCCCATTTCCACAACGGGTTAGGGAGTGACTATAATAAGCCAGGAGGACGCTTGTTCTCTGCCTTTACCAATTGACAAGTAAGGCAACGATTGACATGTTCTGCAACATCTCTCTTCATCCCTTCCCACCAAAAGTGTTGACGGAGGTCTCTATACATCTTGGTACTTCCTGGATTGATAGACAATCTAGAACAGTGAGCCTCTTCTAGGATGTCTCTCCTTAACTCATCATCATTAGGGATACAGGCACGATTTCCCTTCCATAAGATGGACTCACATACTCTGAATCCATCAAACTCCTCCTTCAGGCATCGATGGAATAAGTCTTGTAATTTCTGATCAGTTTGCTGACCATGCACAATACTGTCCCTTAGTCCACTATACTTGACAGGTACAATTACAATGTTTGTAATACTATCAAATGGGTGCCACTTACTGAGGGCCGTGAGCATATCCCAAGTCTGTAGCCATGCTGTGGTACCCTCGGTATGTGTTCTCCTACCCAAAGCATCTGCTACTACATTCCCCTTACCTGGATGGTAAGAGATAGTGCATTCATAATCCTTGAACAACTCCATCCACCGTCTTTGCCTCATATTCAACTCTCGCTGGTCAAAGATATATTTGAGACTCTTGTGATCTGTAAAAATCTCAAACGTGACCCCATAATTCCTCTAGAAATACATCAGAAAAATCTCGTACAATTATGACATCTTCAATCATGTGATCCTGGGGAAGTAACTCCACAACATAGGTGAGAAAACCTATGCAACTCTGATTGAGAAACTGTTGGGCCTTCAATGCGGATACATACAAGACTTTACCATCTTGGTACGTCCATCGAACTGAAAGATTGGTATGCCCAGGAGACGGAAAACTACCGTCTTCTCAAAACAATCAAGGCACACGCGATGCTGCTCGAGCCAATCCATCCCCAAGATAACATCAAAATCTTCCAACTGGATACGTAAAAGATATGTGGGCATCAGGTGCCCGCCAATCTGCACTGCGACATTCTCCACTACTTGTCGCACTATGAATAATTGCATACTGGACCCTTGATGTAGTAAGGTGATGAAACACAGACTGATTCTTTGTCTATGTTTGATAATAATCGATATGCTAGAAAAGAGTACATAGCTCCCGAATCAAATAAGGCATGTAAGGATATATCGTGCACTGAAATCATACCTCGCACTACAGCTCCTGAGGCGTGGGCTTGTTCCTGCGTGATTGCATTCAGTTGTCCCTGAGGCTGTGGTGGGGCATTAGAACCTGCAGCATTGAAGGTTGGTTGTGGTGGAGGACGTTGAATACTTCGACCTCCACGACGGGAAGTTGATCCATGTGACTGTGCGGATAAAGTTGGTCATACACTTGGTTGTTGGCCACCTGAGCTGCTGGAAAGTAAGGGGCACTTGGCCTTGAAATGGCATGGCTGTTGGCAGTAGAAACACCTACGATCTCCTGGCTTAGAAAAGGAGCCTCCTGAGACAAGGCTAGCACCTCCCGTCTTACGATTCTTGGAGTGTGTAGAAGAGCGGAAGGAAGTAATACCACGACTCGCCATACCTTGCCCCAAAGTAGGTGTAGGAGCAAACCTGCTAATGGTAGGAGTTCGCCACTGGTTGGAAACGACGCTCTCTACGAGCTCTATAGAAATCTCGACGAGTAGATCTCCCTGACTGATGTGGTTGGAAAAGTGATGGACTCCCCTGAAGCCGACTCTGAGTTGCCTCCATCTTGGTAGCTTTACCAGCTACCTCCTCGATGGAAGTGAAATCCAATGCAGATAGCTGGTGTTGTACATCATCACGTAGTCCCCAAATAAACTTCTGTAAATTCTCCTCAGGAAAAGTAGTGGTCGCTGGTGAGTGGCGGGAGAGTTCAGTATAGCAAATGAGGTATTCTTGGGTCGTCATTGACCCCTGCTTCAGTTCAGAAAATAATCTCCTCTGATCCTCATCCCAGTGGTCATGATAGAACTGGCTACGGAACTCGTCAAGAAATACTTCCCATGTTATGGTATCCTCCAAATGTTCCTTGGTGGCATACCACCAACGTTCGGCGTAACCTGCTAGTGAAAATTTCACGAATGTAAGCCAAGACTCTTTACGAGCATGGATCATCTGTAAGACCTTAGATACGTGATCCATCCATAGGTCAGCCTCATCTGGCGTGCCTGTGCCGAAGAATTGGGGCACCTTGGACCTCTGGTAGGCTGCGTAAGTTGTCTGATGTTTCTGCAATGCCTCTAAATCCTCCGACCCTTCAGGGTCCAGAGATACCGAAGGATAAACACTTCCCTCTTCCTCACGAGAAGGTTGATAAGAGGAATATTCCTGTTGAAGGAGCCTCTGTTCCAATGTCTCCTGACGTTGTTGTATACCCTGTACGGCTTGAACTAGTAAGGCCAGTTGTTGTGCAACATCAGGGTCAACACGAGGAGGCATGATTCCCTGCGAGAATCATTATATTAGAGTTTTTTTCATGATTAGAGATACAATGCACACATTGAGCATGACTTGAATTATACTCCTTAAACTGATGACAAAGTCAAAAGACTTATCGTTGTATTTATAATTCAAATCCCACTGATAATCTAATATGCAAAAGAGAGAATGGAGTATCGGGCTCTGATACCATCTGAAACGCCACGCCCCTCAGGCTACCGAAACGGATGGGACAAGAACGTCGGACCTACGGTCCAAACATGCCCACAATCTATGATACTCAGCAAACTCTCTTGTGCACATTAGATCAACATTTGAAATATAAATGACAACAGGAGAATAATATAAAATGGAAAGGAAAAAAAGCACCATCCATTCTCATTGATAATGATTATCAAGTCCATGTCCGTACAAAATGAGATACGATATATAACTATAAATTTGTAGAAGAAGTTCTCCAAATATCTCATTACATTGTCTCTCAAATATAATATGAAGTAATGTAGGAAAAATAAATACTCTAAGTAGGATGCACCCTATCTGGTGCAAGTATGACGTAGGAAGTCTGATCTTCTCAAAAGCCACTACGGCTGCGGTTGTTGCTCGACTACACCTGTTGGGTTCACACAAGGGTAACGTTATGAGCAATCGCCCAGTAACGAGACAAACATTATAATAACTAGTGTAGGGGTAGAAAAGAAAGTATACTCAACTCTATTTAGTGACACAAGTTTATATTGTACGAACTGATAAAAACATCAAGTTATTCGGATTCACATTGGATCACATAATAATTTCTTTCTTCAATTTATTTTATAATAATCATTTAAGTCCCCCACCATAATCTTGATATTTCTACAGGTTGATTAGGATCGACAATGATAATTAATTACAATTACCGACATCCGATCATTAATTATTTCTCATGTTATTCTAGCACATGCAAGTACGCTACTCGCAGGCCTCCGCTATACGGGAACTTGTATTCATCTTTAGTAAGTCTCAAGTATCTCTGTTTAACTAGAGCAATATAAGATATAACCCAATTTCTCCAACTTCAAACCACATCCTGGAACACCTCTCACAATAATAATATTCGAAAGAATTTGATGCTGTCACACCTAATTCTACCCTGAGTCTTAATATCGTGTATAAGTGCGAAATCAAGAACGCCAACCGTGCCACCTGCCAACTCCGTCGAGTGACTCCGGACACTACTGGGCTGCTAGGTGCAACGTGTCACCCAACTCGTCCATTGGGGTTGTGACCTTCAAGGCATCTACCCGGGGCCTTAAGGATACATGCCCAATCCCTTATGGCACCTGACTCCATCTACCCAATTATCATAAAATCACAACTACGGAATAGCGAGATAAATCAAGTCACAACAGTCATAATGGGCCTAATGACCGTTTAAGAAACCTTGGATCTGATTGATCGAACAGTCAATGTGAAATATCCTTTCATTGGATTTCCTAAGGAATATTGATAATTCAAAGGGGCACTCATTTTTCTGCTACCCAAGAGAAGTACCCCGACCAGAGTGGAGGATTTCAGGCCCATTGCACTATCAAATGCTATATATTTATTGGTTTCTAAGATTTTGGCAAACCGGCTGAAGACGGTGCTGCATGGGATCATCTCGCCTGAGCAGTCTGCATTTATTCCAGGGAGAGCAATGGCTGATGGATTGTTTATGGCATCGGAGATTGTATCAGAATGGAAGAGGCGGGGGGCTAAAGGAGTGCTCTGGAAGGTGGATTTTTCCAAGGCATATGATTGTGTGGATTGGAGATTCTTGTGGGCATCGCTGGAGAGAAGGGGATTCCCTAGGGCATGGATTTCCTGGATCAAGCGTTGTGTCACAACTACTTCTCATACTGTGTTGGTCAACGGACGGCCGGAAGGGGGATTCTTTCAGCCACAACGGGGAATCAGGCAGGGCTGCCCATTGGCTCCCCTCCTCTTTGTGTTAGTAGTTGACGCTCTTGCGGTGCTTATGAGGTTGGCAGTGACTAACAATTGGTGTTCAGGGTTCTCAAAGGAAGAGCTTTCCATCCCTATTCTTCAGTACGCCGATGATACTATCTTATTCATGGGGGCCGAGCCGGAGAAGATTAGACGAGCCTCTTTCATCATGGACATCTTTGGGGATGTATCTGGTTTGCAGGTTAATAGAGACAAGTCTGTGGTGGTTCCTTTCGGTCTTTCGGAGATGGAGCAACGGAACGTGTCAGAGATGCTGGGATGCTCGACTTCGACCTTACCGATTACTTACTTGGGGCTTCCTCTTGTGGCGGGAAGGCCGAAGGCGGGTGACTGGAGGATTTTGTTGGAAAGATTGGAAGCAAGGCTGGCGGGGTGGAAGGCGACTTTGCTCTCTAAGGGGGGAAAGCTGATATTATTGAAACATGTTCTTTCCGCAATCCCCATCTTCTTTTGCTCCACGAGATCATTGCCTGCAGGGGTTCGAAATAAGATTGAGGTGTTGATGAGAAGATTCTTTTGGACGGATGGTCGACAGAGCAAGAAAGGCATTCACCTCGTAGATTGGGCCAAGGTGACGACCTCGAAACAGAAGGGTGGACTGGGAGTGTTGCGGGTGGGGGAGATGAATAAGGCTTTTATGGCAAAATGGGTGGTGCGGCTATGGGGCAAGTCAGACGATTTGGTCTGTCGGTTGCTGAGAAAGATATATGGGGTAAATGTATCACTAGAGGTAGCTCCGGGTCGATTGTCGTCGTCGCTATGGAAGGGGATTACTGCAGTTGTGCCAGATATTTCATCCAAGTTATGACCAGTGCTCGGGGACGGTGCGGGTTTCCGCTTTTGGTTGGATGATTGGACGGGTGATGGAAAATTGGGAGAGAAATACCCGCATCTAATGAGATTGGCGAGCGACAACACAGTTTTGGTGCGGCAGGTGTGGAACAATGGAACGTGGTCTCCGATCTTCTCTTCGGCTTTATCTGATCAGCGGGTGGAGGATTTCCTGGCGCTTCAGACTGAGCTGTTGCAGAGCATGGGGCCATCCACGGGCAGGGATCATTTGGTGTGGGGAGATGGAAAATTTACGGTTAAGAAAGCGTATCGATTTCTAGTGGACGATGGGGTAGCTGAGGAAGATGAGTTGAGGGTCGACACAAGGATGATTTGGACGTGTAAAGTGCCGAATCGGATCAAGGTATTCCTATGGTTGTTTAGGCTGGGGAGAACTCTCTCGAAGGATCGTCGGGGTATTTTGTTGGGCGTGGAGGATGTGTTTTGTGACCGATGCGGTGTGGCTGTGGAGGACGCGGACCACTTGTTCTTTGTGTGTCAGTACTCTGCAGAGGTATGGGACAGGGCCAATATTGTGTGGCTACAGATTCGGGATTGCGCAACTTTCTGGAGGAATATGAGATCGGTTTGCGGTGTTGGGAATGAGGACAGCTCCTTTCCATTTACTATACTGTGGTCCATTTGGCGTGCGAGGAATGAACTCATCTTCAGGGGGCAAAGATTCTACTCCGAGAATGTGATGGAACATTGTAGGGTGTTGTGTGCGTCTTGGCAAATGTAGTATGATGTAATATTATTTTAGATTTTAATTATATATATATATACTTTGAGGTGGCTCCCTGGCTGGGAGGTCACCCTTTTAACTCTCAAAAAAAAAAAGGGAGATGTTGATATTGATGGTCCTGCTACTATTGTTTTATCGTACAAACCTGTGGAGGTTCCAGTTATATTCTAAGATTAAGCATATATATAGATGCTCCAACTTTATCACGGAGTATTATTATCCACGTGTTCCATCATTATATCTGATGGCTATAGATAAGTGTGGGAGAATGTGAAATGTAAGCTACAACATCTCTTACATATTGTATCTAAATGAAGTTATTACATAAATGGAAAATGCACAAGAGTATTATGTATCCCATCCACTAAAACACTAAGAAATGGTATACTTTGTGTAATACAAAATAGACGTGTATTTTAATTTACATGTGGAGGGTCATATGCAGTTGATGAGGTTATACCGTCACTTTGTTAATTAATCGGGGTTGAATAGCCCAGTTTTTATGAATGTTTCAGGTCTATGAGAAATCTTCCATTTTACAAGAAACAAATTTAGGTATCTCATATAATGTCTCATGTACCATTCAGCATTCAAATAACTGATAGCTATTTCTCACGATTTATAGTATCTCATTACTGAACTAATCGAAATCATTATCCCTAGTTTACGTACTCTGTGATATGTTTGCAACCAACGCTATACGTGATAGGTATCGCTTATTCAGAAAATAACTCCACTGACTGTCACTAGTTCTAAAACAACTGGCGCGTTATTGGTGTTATCACCTGTTTTAAGAATCATCGACAACTCTTGAAATGATCCCCAACATCAACAGAATGAACTAAAAATCAGTAGATGCAGCCTTTCTGATGCTGCTTTTAAAACATGTATAAGGCATTGCTATCATTCTATAAAACAAAATCTTATTATTGCAACAATTGCTGTAATTATTAACAATGGTGAGTGTGAGATACCTCCATGTGAACAGACATATTGGCTGGAAAAACATAACGACCACAGGTAGTAGTTTTATGGAGTAACCATGCCAACTGTAGCACTAATAATAGTATTAGTATTATTTAGTTATCATTCGTATTGAAAACCTATGTAGTTTGCCATATACGTTACACATACTCCATTAGTAGTCATAATGCCGGTGTTATTTCATAATAAATCATATTAGTATCCAAAGGTAATTCATTTTACCCGTTACAACTTTTCTCCATATCTATGATGATAGGTTCAATAATTCCATTCCAATCGTAGGTTAATTCTTTGAGCGTGGATGTTATCCCATGATTTATTATCATGTGAATCAATGTGGGTGTGATCAGGTAATTGAGCAACCTATTATATGTAACTTTCGTCGTATGTATAAAATACGAAACTTATCAGGTTATGTTAAGATTTTCATGTTGTATATTTTTGTTGGCCTTATCGTCAACCTAATCTGGAGACACGCTTTTCAAGAAAAGGTTTAGGAGATGATTGAGGGGTTCAATAAGTCATCAACAACCACATGCAACTTCATATACAAAGAAGTCTAATGGCTTTGCGGATAACCAAACAATAATAAAAAAATTCATGTGCTACCAACATCGAGGGAAGGATATATCATTACTAGTATATGAATCATATACTAAGAATAACCAAGGCTCCAATATGTTCAAGCAAATGGGAACAAAAGATGTGAAAACCAACAGCAAGAGGATGGTATTACCGTTATCTCTGAGGATGTTCCCTCAGGATCTCCTCTCACACAGGAATGGTATAGGCGTGCACCAAGGTGATCTCAAGCTCTCCTACACAATGGGTGTCGTGGATCTTCGATCGGAGCACATTTTCCGATGTCGACGGCGGCCTTCCAATGATAAAATCGACCAAGGTGGTGGTGCTCCAAAGAGAGGAAGGATAATGGTAGCTAGGGCTTTAAGAGAGCAGCCTACCATCTCCTATTTATAGAAGGAGAGGTGAATTTGGATCTCGATTCGGATCCATATATGGGTCCCGACTATGATACTTAAAACAACGATAACTTGAGCTAGGAATGTTCGGAATTGGGTGTTCTTGGGCTCGATGGAAAGATCTCGATGAGATCTACAGTAATGTATGATTATTTAAATTTTTTGGATGCCAAACATACTCCATATTTTAGGAAAAAGAGAATTCGGGGTTTCACACTACCCTTCTATTTGTACTATTTTGGATGTCCATGTATCACAATCCATGTGCTCACAAAATCAGTGGTTGAGATTTATTTGTGCTCTCAATCGATGGCCATGATCTTATTGTGATTTAATTACCAACAAAAATATATTGGCTTTTAATTAAATTAAATATATTGAAATCAATCAATATATTTCAATTTAAATTACACAACCAAGTATGGAATTAATTGGAATGAATGGAGCCTCAGTCCATATACGTGGAGGATGACCACAAAGTTAAGAGAGCTCAACATAGACGTTCAAACCTTGTATGGCAAGAAGGATTCATCATTCCAATTTTGTTGAGATGTTATTCTCCAACAATAATTACACATATCCAAGAACTTCTCGCATATTTTTATCCAAAATAACTCCAAATTATTTTGTGATAATATCAATCAAGCCACTAATAAATTATGAACCATATTCACACATACAAAATGTAATTTTATTTATAATTAATTGTTCAATGTGAATCCAATTCACATCAATTATTAATTCATAAATGTAAATTACAATTATCTCTCTCTAACAAATTATAAATAACATCGATAACATCCATGCATAATATGGATAGTGCTATCTATATTAAACATATCCCTGAAAATTAAATCACATTTGATCATCCTTGATGTCTATTCTCATGAGCCCCAATAATATGAACCACATTCACATTATTTATGATAATTAAATCACATTTAATTATCTATTTTGCTCAATAATCAGATATGTTATCTAGAATGAAATTATTCTATAACTCTTTCAAGAATAATGTGATTTCTCTGTGTATACTTGGAGATAAGGACATGGTGATTGTACATTCCACATATAGTGACTTGGATGTTGAGATCATATCTCAAATACACATCTCAGGTTCCTCCCATAGATGTTTGATTAAACCAAATATGTAGATCTAATCTTCTCATTGTATCTTAATCGCATTCAGATCAGTGTCCAACATTTGGACTAAGATCATATCACTGCTCTAAGAGAGGAGTAAATAAAATGCAGACCTGTTTCATTACTCACATAGAATGGAAGTGTCATGGTTATACAATCATTTATTTATGACATCACCCTCAGATATTCCTAATAAATGTACATCCTCCATACGGGACGACCAAGAATAAACTCGACGTTTTAGATGTTGTTTTGACTATCTTCTTCAGGGTTATATCATTAGGTTTCTCATTTGATCATTGAGACTTCGTATAGATCATATAATTTCCAAAAGCATATAACATACCTAGGTATTAATCATATACTTTCCAAAAGTATATATCATACCTTCAAATTCATTCAAGCTTCCAAACCGAGATGACATCGAACGAAATTTCATCCTAACATCTCATGAATGAGCTCATATCTTTTGGTTCAGTAAACAAACATGTATGATCCCTTTAAGAGATTGTATTACTGATATGCCCTTGTATGCATACTAGCACACTAATGTATAGTGAAGGATATGGGAAAATCCATAAGCGCATCATGAAAGTGTGAGTATCGCATGGTATGCAATTGGGAGCGACTAGTCGAAGTAGTTGCATGGGGCAGCATTATTTAAAAAAATTTAATCCGATGAAAGCACATGAACCAAGAACATTTCTCTGATCATTTCATCTAAATCATAAACAAGTATTAACTTTACCTCTTAAAGTGTGGTTGCGATCGATTCTCTAAACGAAGAGACCTCCTGTCTCAAGTCCGACCCAACAGAGCAGACGCTTGCGAGCATATTGATAAGACGCATGCTCCTCGCAAATCCACATTGATGATCTAAGATACATATCTCCTTATCTCATCACATGAGATCCGATGTCCTCTTCACGAGAAAGGCACGTCGAAGGAGATGAAAATTTAAGAGAAAATAATTTGGCAGCATGATGATGATGCTACGGTGATGGCGACTCTCTTTAGAGCTCCATGGTGGACTCCCACAATGAGAGAGAGAGAGAGAGAGTTGGGGTATAGAGAGAGAGTGAGTGAGAGAGTTTAATTCCTCTTGGAATTATGTGTGCTCTTCAAAGGCAAGGGCTACCCTTCCTTTTACACTAGTTGGATGCACAACAATCTCAACCCATGTGCTCTCTTAATCAATGATGTAGATTAAAAGTTTCTTAATCAATGGCAATGATTTGTTGCTCTACTAAACAACAATTATTTTAAAATATATTAAATATATCCTTTTCAAGATAATAATTAATTCATTTTAAATTCAATTAATATACATAGATATTGTGAAGACCAAGTCAATTTACTTTAAATAGGGTGGTTGTCTCCCCTCTTGAACAAGTTATGGTGGATGGACACCATAAAGGGATTGAGTCTTCCTTTATCTATATATATTAATTAATTAATATGCAATAAAATTATTGCATTTATCTTCATAAAAATAATTCCAATTTAAATTTGTGAAAACTTCAATCATGCCATTGACAAATATTAATAGTATTTATATATCCAACATAATAAGTAAATTTGATTTAAAATTAATTATTTTTTGTGAATCCCATTCACTACAACATATAATTTGAAAATTCTATTTACAATAAAATCTCTCCATTATATTATAAATCATATTTATAATATCGACGATTATCACGGATAGTGATGTCAACAGTAATCATATCCTTGATAATTAAATAATATATAATCATCTTGGATCTCTACTCTCATGTGCCCAAATAACATGAATCACATTCACATTATTCACATCTTTGATGATTAAATAACATTTAATCATCTTAGATGATTCTCCTTATAATATGAATCAAATTCATATTATTCTTGATAATTAAATCAAATTTTGTTATCAATTTCTCAATGATTAGATATATTACCAACAATGAAATTGTTCTTGCACTCTTTCAAGAACAATACGCTTTCTTCGCAGATATTTGGAGATAAGGACGTGGTCGTTGTATTGTTCCACGTATAATGACTTGGATATTGAGATCATGTCTCATATCCAGATCTTGCGGACCTGTCCATAATGCTTGATTAAATCAAGACCACAAATCTAATCTTCTAATTGCATATGAATCACATGTAGATCAGTGTCCAACATTTGGACCAAGATCAAATTACTTCTCTATTGAGAGTAGTCACTAAAATGCAAATTCGTTTCATCGCTCCCTAGGAATGGAAGCATCATAATTATAAAATAATTTATGATCACATCACCCTCAGTTGTTCCTAATACTTATACAACCTGTATATTGGATGACCAAGAACAAACATGAAGTTTTAGATCTATTTATATTGTCTCCTTCAGGGTTTTATCATTAAGGTTATCACTCGATCATTGAGAGTTGGTATCGATCATATACTTTCTAAAAGCATATATAAAACCTACAAATTTAGTGAAGCTTCCAAAACGAAACAATCACGGAATTTGATTCTTCCCAATATCTCATGAGTGAGATCATGCCTTCTGATTCAATAAATGAACATGTATGATCCCTTTGAGATATCGTATTACGCATATGCCAGTGTATGCACACTAGCACGTCGGTGTATAGAACTTGATTTGGTCATAAACATGTTGGTCTGCCAAGTATACATACTCAGACATGTAATAAAACATATGTCTCCGATCAGAGGAAGCATGCCAATATCGTGACAGCATATGGCATAGGTCATTGGTTATCTCAATCTCATTAACTCGAATCTTTGACCTAACTTATCTAACACCTCTGAATCTCTATTCCTATGCAAAGGACAACATCAAGAGGTCAGTTAGAATCAGCATTTAGAGAAAGGATTTTCATCTCCTTCTCAGGCTGGATATCCTCTCTTAACAATCATTTGATTGTGCTTCATGAGTTCTCAATCCAACTCTTTAGATATTCATCCAAGCATGAGCCTCTATGATTCAACAATTCAATCAACAACTGTACGATCATTAAGATGGCCATGGTACACAACCCTAACTGTACTAAGAGACCTGGCATATGATGTTTGGACATAGAATCAAGTCCTTGTGAATGGGCAGAGCCAGGTGTATTATGCAAATTATTTATTGTTCATTTCAGACGAAGGAATGATGTTCGCAATAATATTTATTGCAAAATGGCTCATCGTGGGCTCGCATGTCCAACAATCTCCCACTATCCTAAAGAACCATTTATGGGATAATCTCTAAAGCCGCACTTATGTGATGATCATAGTCTATTTAGAAAAATAGATAGGTAAGATGATCAGTCACACTGTTCCCGAGAGACTACGACAAGTCCTTTTATGACACTTGCATATCTCCTAGAAACAGTACTCGCATCCAATGCGAATGTGTTGCATCTCATGCAACCAATACATAATTCTGTCAGTTGTAGAGTCCTTGACACTGCAACTCAATAATTATTATAACCAGTATTTCCATTATCCTTATAGAATACTCTTATTCTTAGCGATATCTATCTCCAAGGGAATTTGTAGTTATGACCATTTAGATCACTGTCGATAAAGTCTTAAGGTCTTGAAGATAAGACTCATAGATCACTATATTGAAAGTCTTGTCTTCTTTGATGATATTGTTATTACTGCAACAAAGTGTTTTACTTGCATAGTAGGATTAGTAACAGATTACTACTCCCAGTCCATAGCAGACATATGACTTTTGTACACATCTAGCATACATTGAGCTTCCCAAAGCTGATGCACTATGACATGTAGCTTTCGATTCACATCACCAACTCTTTGAGGTGTTATTATTGGACATGCGAGCCCACGGCGAGCCATTATGCAATAAATGTTATTGCAGATATCATTCCCTGATCTGAAATGAAGAATAATTAATTTGCAAAATAGGTCCCTCTGTACAATTAGGGTTATGTACCATGGCCATCTTGATGATCATATAGCTGTTGATTCAATAAATGAATCATAGAGGTTTGTGTTTGGATGAATATTTAAAGAGTTAGATAGAGGACTCATAAAGCACCGTAAAATGATTATTAAGAGATGATCTCCAGCCTGAGTAGGAGATGGCAAACCTTTCTCATATAGGATGATATCTAACCGACCTCTTAATGCATGTCCTCTGCATGGAAATAGTGATTCGTAGGTGTTAGATTAGTTAGGTCAATGGGTTGACGTAACTAGATCGAGATAACCTAAGTCCTATGTTGAATGCTGACACATCATTCATAGTCATACATCCTCTGACCGAAGACAGATGTGTTACTATATGTCTGAGTGTATACATTTGACAGACCAGTAGGTTGATGACCTAACCAAGGTCTATACACCGACGCGTTGGTGTGCATGTAAGGGCATAATGAGTAATACAATCTCTCAAAGGGATCATACAGGTTCACTTATGAACCGAAAGACATGAGCTCACTCATGAGGTATTGGGACAGATCAAATTCCATGCATGGTCGTCGTGCTTTGGAAGCATGACAAGAATTTGAAGGTATGATATATGCTTTGGGAAAGCATATGATCGATATCGATTCCCAATGACCAAGTTTGAGAAAACTTGGTGATCACCTGAAGAAAACAATGTAAAATTGATCTACATCTTTAGGTTGATCATAGGTCTTCCAGTATGAAGAATGTACATGTATTGGGAATACCTGAGGGTGATGTGATCATAAATGATTGTATAACCATGACGCTTCCATTCCGAGGGAGTGATGAAATAGGTCTGGATTTTAGTGAGTCCTCTCAGTAAAGAAGCAATCTGATCATGGTCCATGTGTTGGACATTGGTCTGAATGAGATTCAGATGCAATGAGAAGATTAGATTTACGGTCTTGATTTAATCAAGCATCTGTGGGAGGTACGTAAGATCTGGATTTGAGATGAGATCTTAATATCCAAGTCACTATACGTGGAACAATTCAATCGCCCTGTGCTTATCTCCAAGTATCAGCAAAGAAAGCACATTATTCTTGAAGGAGTTCAAGAATAATTCATTTGATGAATAATGTATCCAGGCAACAAGATGTTGATAATTAAATGAGATTTAATTATCAAGAACAATATGAATGTGATTCATATTATGAGAATGATTGTCCGAGATAATTAAATGGGATCTAATTATCAAGAAATTGAGATTGTGGATAGTGCTATCCATAATATCTGTGTATATATTATAAATATGATTTATAATATATTAGAGAGAGAGCACCTTTCTAAATAACATTTGTTAATTGTTAATGTGAATTGGATTCACATTAAGCAATTAATTGGAAATGTAATTTACAATTTAGTTTGGGTTGTGAATATGATTCACATAATTTCAATGGCATGATTGAAATATTCACTAATTAATTGGAAATTGATTTAGTGAATAAATTTGCAATAAATATGCACTTATTAATTGGGAATTAATTTGCCGTACAATATTTCAATAAATAGGAGATAATAAGATAAAATAAAATCGGGATAATTGTCCACCAAATGAGGTGGCTTCACCCATGAATTAGTCATGGGTGACACGCCATGATTTTAGGTTGGCAATTATCCATTTTTAGTAATTATCATATTATCTTGTGATAATTAATTTTATTGAATTAAATTATATTGATGATAATTCAACATATATTTAAGTTAATATAAATTAATATGTTGTTGTTTTTTAACAACAATTATCATGGCCATTGATTTAATATATATATCAATCTAACCATTGATTTTGTATATGCCATGGATTGTGATCCATGGACTTCCAAAATAATATAAATGCAGGGAAACCCTAGCCTCTTGAATACACAATAAGAGTACACGCCTACTCTCTCTCTCTCTCTCATTCTCGACATCTCTCTCTAAGGTGGTCGTCCACCTTGTGTTTTGAGGGAATGAGTAATCCTCTCTACGCCGTTGTGTTGTCGCTTAGATTGCTCGTGTATCTCCTTCGACAGATTTTGTTGGATGAAATTAGGAGATTAAAGGCATGGATCTTCATCGAGGATTGTGGGAGGAACATGTCTCATCATCGCGTCCGCAAGTGCCATCTTCGTAGATCGGACATGAGTCAGGTGGATCTCTTACTTTCGAGATCTAGTTATCGCAACCATGATTGAAGAGGTACTTCTAATACTTTGGTCTTAGATGAAACGGCCCAAGAGATGTTCTTGTGATCATGTGGTTTCACCGCTTGATTTAAAAATTTTTAAATTCCGCTGCACCTAGCGACTAGTGCGACTAGTCGCCCCGATCACATGAGATGCTATCAACATGCTTCCGTGATGCGCTTGAGGATTCCTCGTATCCTTCAAGTGGTATCAGAGCCAGGTTGGAAAAGGTTTTGGATACGATCTAGGACGACTTGGGTTTGACGACTTGGGTTTGAAAGGGTTGTGAAAGTTTTTCTGCACTGTTTAAATAGTTTAAACACGAATTTTCAATTGGTTTTTGTTCCTCATTAAATAAGTAAATCATAGAATCTGAGTTTATGTAATTTGGATTTCATTTGCTCAAGATATGGCCCATTGAATAAACACGTATTCACTGTTGCGGGAACTGCGAATCTAAATATGATTAATGAGTTAATTACTTTTTTGATGCACCTTGAAATATGTGGAAATATCACTTGGATTCTGTCATAAATCAAATTATCAATCTTAGCAAACTGATTTTGTGTAATTTGGATTTAAATTGATCAAGATATGTTGATTTTAGTGAGTAGGGGTCACTGCTGAAAATTGACGAATTTGATCATGAACCTTGTGATAGTCATTCAAATAAATTGATGAAAATTAATTGTTAATTTTCTGAAATAATTAGTGATAAATATTTGTGAAATATTTAAAGATATAATTATTTCATTGAATGACATTTCACTAACCAAGATGATAAGATAGTTGATCTTGATCATAATTGGTCATAAACAAACATTGCTTTCATGCAAAATCCTAGTTTATCCTACAATAGTTGTAGGACAACTTTTACATGCAAAACCCTCTTGCTTGAATAAGATTGGGGATTTGTTTAGAAAATATCCTTATAATATTATCAAAATGGTTTTGATGAATATTATATGGTATAATTTCGGTTGAAAAACCGATGAGCATCTCAAAGTACATAATGATCTATCTGGCATTATCCTTTCCTGATGTGGATATGGTGTCTAGTCGAGGAGCGTTGTGCTAGCGGGTTGCACCGGATGTGGTCCGTACCACTCCCGTCAGTACTATCCATGACAGCAGGTAGGGACTCGATAATGCCGGAGAAGTCAAAGTGTATTTTTCTAATTATTCAAATTCGAATAACACGTACTTTGAGATTATACCTATTATTCAAGTAATAATCAAGTTTGTTGATTGATAATCAAATTGATAATTATTTTAATGTGATTAAATTGATTATATCCAATTAAAATACTCTATTATGAATAGGTGTGTATTTCCCTTGGAAGAATTAATTATGTGACTATGATTCACGATAATTAATTATTACAATTTGAATATAAGGTGGAGGATAACATAAGTGATATCCATGGTCTCCATCAAGGCAAAGGATTCCATCGCCATATATTATATATAGGAGACGCTTGTCCGAAGTGGCAGATCTTGTATATGATTTATTTGGATCAGGTTCTTTGCTTCTCGAAAGAGTAAGGCCGTATACGTAGTGAGCCCAATATCGAGTCCTCATATTATTGGGACGATATTGAATTGTGTATAGTGAGTATTAAGCCTGTTGACAGTTGGTTCAATTAAAAACGGGTCAACATCATCTTAGGGATGGTGGGCCCGGGTGTTAAAGACTGAATTGGGAAATGCAAGTTGGACTTGCAAGGCGGAATGTATTCCCGCTTCTCTTTATTCGAGTAATAGGTTCTCATATTATTGGGATGTGATAAGGATAGAGAGGAGATCCCAGATCTTGCTAGAGATATAATGGTAAGAATATCTCTTACATTGAAAGTGAATAAGGGAATGAACTTTCATTGTTGACAAGGCAAGACAACTTTGATATAAAAATTCGTAAATCAAAGTAAAAATATGTATATATGATATATATATATTCCCTTAAGCAAATTCCTTATTTCATATAATCCTTCATTAAACCCGCTCAATGTTATACTCAATAACAACCAGTAAAATATTATGGATTGGACTCATGATCCAGATATTGTACTTGCAATTGGACACATAATGTATGTGGTTGCAATGTGCAAGTTTCCTCACCATAATGAGGAATAACAATTAAATAAGGCAATAAGACATCACCTTTGGGTTTGTATGTCTCTATGGTCTTATTTTTTCATCGAGTGTACTTTGGAAGTGACATGTCGATGATGATAATCCTTATGAAATCTAAGAAGATGTTCTGACATACATATGTGCTCTAGATGTTTAATCATGAATGACATGGTTCTCTGCATTATGCAGAATGGTAGCTAGAAAGAGATGATATATTCAAATGTTTGAATACCTACCTGAATCTAAGTCTCTAAGAGTTAAGATGTATGTAGATATGATGAGTGTCATCATTCTACTATCTATACTCAAGTCATTCATGAAGTTTCATAATATTCATTTTGTATGAATTTAATGAAGCATGTATAAATGTTGAAGTGCACTTGTATTGAAATCTTTTTGAATTCAACATAAGAGATTCTTTGTCTTAAACAATGGTTTTTTATAGATGAAGAGAGCACGGTGGAAGCGTGGGTTGGACCCATGTGAGAAGGAAAGTCAAAGAGTTGATTATACTTCTGTGACTTCCATATGGCATCCAAAGAGTTGGATGAATGCCAATATTGCAATAAGTTGATGTGTTGATAGTATGACTATTAAGTCTGTCTAAAATCCTTATTGAAGGACTCAGATAGAGCATCCGAATAATCTACATATAATCATTGACTTTGACTTTCTTATTTCATAAGATAACGTCTTATAATTGTATCCCACTATTCTAATGACAGTTACAATTGGTTGTATTAGAAGATTAGAAATTTGGTCTTAAGGTTTAATAGTCAACTACATGGATATTAATGTAACTGTTGCAGCAATCTATGTTGGATTGATAGACTTCATATTCTCAGTGGGAGAGCCCTTAGTCTTGGAGAATGTCTCTATGACCTAGATATTAGAATACACTCATTGTTTGTTTCTAAATGTTGGAAATAAACATGAATTCTGAGATAGAACTATCAAAAAGAGTTATGATGGATATATTTCAGATAGTAATCTAACATCTAGTGGACTCCACAAAATTAGAAAATTAATGAATGGTTCATTAAGATTTCTAATATTGAAAATTGAAACCTTTATAAGATCAATAGGAATATGAAGACCATTTGACAATGATTTGGCATCATCTTTGACATATGTCTGCTGATGAGATCAATAGACTAGTAAGATATGAAACTTTAGAATGTCTAAAATTTCAAATCTTACATACTTATGAACATTGTATTCAAAGTAAAATGTCCAATACAACCTTCTTTTGGGAAAGGTGTAAGATGTCAAGGTATTCGGGATCTCATACATATTGATGTATGTGGATCATCTATATCGTAGTGAACATTATGGATATGTGATATCTATTGATGATTATGTATGATATGAGATTTCTTCTCTTCACCTGAGAAACCTTTGAAATGTTCAAAGATTTCACAATTTTGGTTTAGAACCAAAGTTTGAAGAAGATTAAATGAATTTGATCTAACCAAGGTAGCAAGTACCTATTATATGAATTCATAGAATACCTTATGAAGATATGAATATCATTTCTATCTCAATTCTCCTAACACACCTAAACTCAATGGAGTTGTAAGGATATACAATTGGATTATATGTGACATGATTTGATCAATGATGAATTTTTAGCATAATTATCCCTTAGTTTCTTGGTATATATATGTAGTAGAGACTACAATATATATCCTTAATAAGGTTCCATGCATGTAAGCTGGAATCTAACACTTGAGAGTGCTACTTCATTAAGAAAATAAAGGATGGTATTGGATACCTACTTTATAACGCTGAGATTCTTAAAAGATCTCATCTCTGAGAATGTGATTGTTAGAGGATGACTCTCTTGAGAATCAAGATGAAAATGAAGTGTAAGAACTCGTTTAATCATGAGAAGATAATGAGGCTCCTAAAATCGGGAACTAAAAGGGACAATTAAAGATGAAGCACTAATACCTCTTCAAATGAGTTTGAGGATGTATTCCTTGTGTTGATTAAGTCTGACAATGATCGGACTTCTTGTGATGAAGCTCCTGAGGATCATTACATGGAAAGATGGATATTAGCAATAAAGTCTAAAGTAGAATTCATATACATATGTTGTATATGGACCGTCGAGGATCCACCTATAAGGGTAAGAACCGTTAAGGTGTAAATAGATCTTCAAGATAAGAGGGAACCAGATGAAAAGGTAGAGACCTTCAAATCATGGTTCATAGCCATGAGCTACACACAGGAAGAGAAGACATTGCTTGCAATGAGACTTGCTCTTCATTGACCATGCTTAAAATCATCAGAAAATTGCAAACCTTAGCTACACAACTTGACTATTGTATCTTCAAGATGTAAGTCAAGATTGCATTCCTCTAAGAATACCTCTTTGAGCATATTCACATGAAGCGGCCCCGAGGCTTCATGATTGAGGAAAATAAGGTGTGAAAGATAAAGAAATCCATTTATAGACTCAAATAAGCTTCTTGTTGTTGGAACATAAGCTTTGATGAAATTATAAATGTTATGATTTCAGATAGAATCTTGATGAACCATATGAAGCTTAGTGGGAGTGTCATTTTGTTCATTATGCTAAATGAAGATAATATCCTAATCATTTGGAATGATATAAGGATGATAATAAGTGATTTATGATTTAGATATTCGATACCTTGAGATATGATCTCAAAGATGCCTCTTGGATCTTAATTCTGAAGGTGTTAAGAAGCAAAGAAAAGAGGGTATAGGGACTACCACATTTGTAGTACACCTTGGACATGTACCATTTTCTGGAAATTCCAAGAAAGGCTTTCTTACCTTAAGATTTGGTACTGACCTATCTAAAAGGATAACACCTCAAAGAGTTTAGGAAGTGAATGCTAGAACTGCTTGTACTTGTGCATCAGTTACGAGAAGCTAAGTGTATGCTAGATGTGTACAAAAGCCAGATATCAGCCATGCAATGGGAGTAGTAAAGTGTTTCTAATCCTACTATGGAGAGAAAACACTTAACTGCAGCAATAACAAAATCTTCATAGATGACAAAGCTTTAGAGATAGTTATCTCTAAGTCTTATCTTCAATAAATTAAGACTTTTATATGGAGATCTAAAAGGTCTTAACTGCGAATACCTTAGGAGATAGCGATCTCCAAGAATAAGGGTATTCTGATAAGGATAGTAGAAATTACATACTGGGTATAATAATAATTTTTTGAGTTGTAGTGTCAAGGTTACTATGACTGATAAGATTGAGTATGACTTGCATTAGATGTAAAATTCGCATTAGAAGCGAGCATTGTTACTAGGGATATGCAAAGGCCGTAAAAGGACTTGCGTAGTCTCATAGGAATAGAGTGATTAATCAGCTTACCTAGCTATTTTCTAAATAGCCTATGATTGTCACATGAGTGTGGGTTTAATTAATTAGCGCATTAATGGCTCCTTGGTCTAGTGGGAGAGTGTTGGACATGCAAGCCCATGGCGAGCCATTATGAAATAAATAAAATTGCAAATATCATTCCCTGATCTGAAATGAAGAATAATTAATTTGCATAACAGGTCCCTCTGTACAATTAGGGTTATGCACCATGACCATCTTGATGATCATATAGCTATGATTCATTAAATGAATCATAGAGGCTGGTGTTTGGATGAATATCTAAAGGGTTAGATAGAGGACTCATCAAGCACCGTCAAATGATTATTAAGAGATGATCTCCAGCCTGAGTAGGAGATGGAAATCCTTTCTCACAGGCTGATATCTGACTGACCTCTTGATGCAGGTCCTTTTAATAAGAATAGTGATTCGAAGGTGTTAGATTAATTAGGTCAATGGGTTGAATTAACGAGATCGAGATAACCTAAGTCCTATGTTGAATGTTGTCACAACATAAGCACACATCCTCTGACCGGAGACAGATGTGTTACTATATGTCTGAGTGTGTACATCTGGCAGACAAATAGGTTGATGACCTAACCAAGGTCTATACACCGGCGCGTTGGTGTGCATGTAAGGCCATATGAGTAATACGATCTCTCAAAGGGATCATACAGGTTCACTTATGAACCAGAAGACATGAGCTCATTCATGAGGTATTGGGACCGATCAAATTCCATGCATGGTCGTTGTGCTTTGGAAGCATGACAAGAATTTGAAGGTATGATATGTGCTTTGGTAAAGCATATGATCGATACCGATTCCCATGGACCAAGATTGAGAAACTTGGTGATCAAACACTGAAGAAGACAGTGCAAAATTGATCTACATCTTCAGGTTGATCATAGGTCTTCCAGTATGCAGGATGTACAGGTATTGGGAAAACGTGAGGGTGATGTGATCATAAAGATTTTATAACCATGACGCTTCCATTCCGAGGAAGTGATGAAACATGTCTGGATGTCAGTGACTCCTCTCAGTAGAGAAGCAATCTGATCTTGGTTCAAGTGTTGGACATTGGTCTGAATGAGATTCATATGCAATGAGAAAATTAGATTTGCGGTATTGATTTAATCAAGCATCTGTGGGAAGTACGTAAGATTTGGATTTGAAATGAGATCTCAATATCCAAGTCACTATACGTGGAACAATACAATCGCCCTGTCCTTATCTCCAAGTATCTGCGGAGAAAGAACATTATTCTTGAAGGAATTGAAGAATGATTCATTTGATGAATTATGTATCCAAGCAACAAGATGTTGATAATTAAATGAGATCTAATT
Organism: Ottelia alismoides; assembly: GCA_037367405.1. Classification (NCBI taxonomy): domain Eukaryota; kingdom Viridiplantae; phylum Streptophyta; class Magnoliopsida; order Alismatales; family Hydrocharitaceae; genus Ottelia; species Ottelia alismoides. Next base: position 861,799 of record JAZKJV010010296.1, on the reverse strand, counting down.
ATCAAGAACAATATGAATGGGATTCATATTATGAGAATGATTATCCGAGATAACTAAATGGGATTTAATTATCAAGGAAATGCAGATTGTGGATAGTGCTATCCATAATATTTGTGTATATATTATAAATGTGATTTATAATATAATAGAGAGAGCACCTTTGAAAATAGCAATTGTTAATTATTAATGTGAATTGGATTCACATTAAGCAACTAATTGGAAATGTAATTTACAATTTAGTTTATGTTGTGAATATAATTCATATAATTTCAATGGCATGATTGAAATATTCACTAATTAATTGGGAATTATATTAGTGGATAATTTTGCAGTAAATATGCACTAATTAATTGGGAATTAATTTGTGTATAATATTGCAAATAAATAGGAGATAATAAGATAAAAAAATGGGATAATTGGCCACCAAATGGGGTGGCTTCACCCATGAATTAGTCATGGGTGACACCCCATGATTTTAGGTTGGAAATTATCCATTTTTAATAATTATCATATTATCTTGTGATAATTAATTTTATTGAATTAATTATGTTGATGATAATGCAACATATATTTAATTTAATATAAATTAATATGTTGTTATTTTTGAACAACAAATATCATGGACATTGATTTAATATACATATCAATCTAACCATTGATTTTGTATATGCCACGGATTGTGATTTATGGACTTCCAGACCAATATAAAAGGAGGGCAACCCTAGCCTCTTGAGTACACATTAAGAGTACACGCCCACTCTCTCTCTCTCTCATTCTCAATCTCTCTCTCTCTCTCTCTCTCTCTCTCTCTCTCTCTCTAAGGTGGTCATCCACCTTGTGTTTTGAGGGAACAAACAATCGTCTCTACACCATTGTGTTGTCGCTTCAATTGCTCGTAGATCTCCTTCGACGGATTTCGTTGGACGAAATCAGGAGATTCAAGGCTTGGATCTTCATCGAGGATTGTGGAAGGAACGCGTCTCATCATCGCACCCGCAAGTGTCATCTTCTTAGATCGAACTTGAGTTAGGATGATCTCTTGCTTTAGAGATCTAGTGATCGCAACCACGCTTCAAGAGGTATTTCTAATACTTTGTGGTTAGATGAAACGATCCAAGAAATGTTCTTGTGATCATGTGGTTTCATCGCTTGATTTAAAAATTTTAAATTCCGTTGTACCTAGGGACTAGTCTCCCCGATCGCATGAGATGCAATCAACATGCTTTCGTGATGCGCTTGAGGATTCTTCGTATCCTTCAGTTATTCCTTTAGATAGGTCAGTACCATATCTTAAGGAAAAGAACCCTTTCTTGGAATTTTCTAGAAAATGGAAATGTCCAAGGTGTACCACTAATGTGACGGTCCCCATACCCTATTTTCTTTGCTTCTGAACACTTTCAGAACTAGGATCTAAGAGGTATCCTTGAGATTATATCTCAATGTATGGAATATACATATTGTAAAACACTTATTATCATCCTTATATCATTCTAAATGATTAGGATAGCATCTACAATTATCATTATAAACAAAATGGCACTCCCACTAAGCCTTACATGGTTCATCAAGATTCTATCTGAAATAATAACCTTTATAATTTCATCAAATATGATGTTCCAGCTACAAGAAGATTTATTTTAGTCCATGGATGGAGTTCTTTAGCTTGCACACCTTGCCTTACTCAACAATGAAGCCCTGGGGCTACTCATATGAATATCCTAAGAGAGGCATTCATAGAGGAATGCATTATTAACTTCCATCTTGTAGATGTCAAAGTCAAGTTGTGTAGCTTAGTTAGCAATGTTCTAATGATTTAAGCATGGTCACTAAAGAGCAAATCTCATCGCAAGTGATGTCTTCTGTTCGTGTGTATCTAGATGATATGAGTCATGCTTTAAAGGTCTCTACCTTCTCATTAGGTTCCCTCCTTCTCTTGAAGATCCATTTACACTTAACGAGTCCTATCCTTATAGATGCATCCTTGAGGGTTCATATACAACACTTGCATATGAAGTCTACCTTCGACTTTTATCACTAACTTCCATTTTTCCATGTCATGATCTTCATTAGCTTCATCACATGAAGTAAGATCATTGTCAAGCTAAACTAACACATGGAATCCATCCTCAAACTCATTTGAAGAGGTATGAGTATTTCATCTTTAATTGTCCTTTTTGTTTCTGTTTTCAGGAATCTCATTATCTTCTCAAGATTAAATGAGTTCATTTTCTTCATTTTCATCTTGATACTCAAGAGAGTCATCCTCTAAGAATCATATCCTTAGAGATGAAATCTTTAAGAATCTCAAGGTCATAAAGTAGGTATCCAATAACATCCTTTATTTTCTTAATGAAGTGGCACTCTCTGGTGCTAGATTCTATCTTACTTGCATCCATGACAAAGTTATGGACCAACAACCCTAAATCCTTAAGTCTCCAATACAAGGCTAGGTTCCAAACCATAACTTATGAGGATATTTGGGTTTAGATATGCATGGAATCTTATTAAGGATATATATTGTAGTCTTTACTGCAATATACACATGGAAACTAAGAGGTAATTATGATAAGATTTATTATCGATCGAATCATATTACGCATCATCCACTTTTATGTCCCTGTAACTCTGTTGAGTTTAAGTGTATTAAGAGGAGTGAGATAGGAATGATATTCCTTTCTCTGCAAGGTATTCTTTGAATTCGTAATAGGTACTTGCTACCTAGGTTAGATCAAATTTATTTAATCTTCCTTAAAATATTGGTTCTAAACTAAAATTGTGTATTCTTTAAACATTTCAAAGGTTTCCAAGGTGAAGGAAAGAAATCTCATATCACAAATAATCATCTAATGATATCACATATCATCAACATTTATTATTATAGATGATCGTCATACATTAGTATGTATGAGATCCCGAATACCTAGACATATCACTCCTAGAGAAGGGTGTATTGGATATTTTACTTTGAATACAATATTCACAAATATGCATGATTTGAAATTTCAGACACTCTAAAGGTTCATCTCTTACTTGTATGTTGATCTCATCAATAGACTTATGCCCAAGACTTGATGTCAGATCATTATCAAATGATCTTCTTCCTCTTATTGATATTTAAATGTTTAATTTCAGTGTTAGAAATGTTATTGAACCATTCATTAATTTTCTAATTTAGTAGAGTCCACTAGATGTTAGATTACTATCTGAAATATGTTCATCATGATAGATCTATTCCAGGATTCAGGTTTATTTTTCAACACTTAGAAATAAACAAAGAGTATATTCTAATATTTTGGTCATAGAGATATTCTCTAAGACTGATGGGCTCTCCAACTGAAAATATGAAGACTCTCTATCCAATAGAGATTGTTGCAACAATTGCACCGTATCCATGTGGATGAGTATTAAACCTTAAGATAAAATTTTCTAGCCTTCTAAAACATATGCAACCAATTGCAAATATTATTAAAAGAATGAGATATAATTATTAGACTTTGATTTTATCTTATAAGAAAGTCAATATCAATGATTATATGTACATATAGATTATTATGATGTACTATCTGGGTCCTTCTCTAAGGATCCAAGATAGTCTAGATAGTCACATTATCAGTACATTAGCTTATTGGTGTATATACATTCATCCAACTCTTTGGATGTCAAATGGAATTCATAAAAGTACAGTCAACTCTTTGACTTTCCTTCTCACATGGGTCAGACCCATGCTTCTAATACTCTTCCTTCGTCTATAAATAACAATTTCTTAAGATGAAGGATCTCTTATGTTGAACCCAACAGATTTCAATAGAAGAAAATTTCAACATTTATACATGCGTCATTCCATTCCTACAATATGAATATTATGAAGCTTCATGGTTGAATTAAGTATAGACAGTAGAATGATGACACTCATCGCACCTACATCCATTTAAACTCTAAAATAATTTGGTTCAGGTAGGTACTCAAACATTTTGAATACATCATATTTTATATAGCCACCATTCTGCATGATGTGGTGATCCATGTCATTCATTATTAAATGTCGAGAACACATATGTATGACAAGACATCTTCTTAGATTTTATAAGGATTATTTGACAATTACGATCATCATTGACACGTCACTTCCAAACTACATTCGATGAGAGATCAAGACTATAAAGACATACAAACCCTAGTGATGTAGTCCTATTGTTTATTTAATTGTCATTTCTCATTATTACGAGAAACTTGCACATTGCAACCACATACATTATGTGTCCAACCGCAAGTAGAATGTCTTGATCATGGATTCAATCCATGATAATATGCTGGTTATTATTGAGTATTGTATTGAGTGGGTTTAATGAGGATTATCTCAAATAAGAAATTTGCATGAATATATATAAATATATTTTTTTAATTTGACTTAGGAATTTGTATATCAAAGTTGTCTTTCCTTGTCAACACTCAAAGTTCATTCCCTTAATCACTTTTAATGTAAGAGATGTACTTACCATTATATCTCAAGCAAGATCTGGGATCTCCTTCCTTATCTTTGTCATATCCCAATAATATGAGAGCGTGTAACTCGGATAAAAAGGTGCGGGAACACATTTTGCTTTGAAAGTCCAACTTGCGTTCCCAATTCAGTCTTTAACACCCAAGCCCACCACCCCTAAGGTGATGTTGACCCGTCGTTAATTAAACCAACTATTAACAGGACTAGAACTCGTTATGTGCAATCCAATATCACCCTGATATTGTGGTCACTACACGTATGACCTTACTCTTTCGAGAACAAAAGAGCCCGATCTAGATGCACTTGTATGAAGGCGTTATTACTTCGAGCAAGCATCTTCTACATACAATCCCTGGCGATTGAACCATTCACATTGATAGGAGATCATGGTTGTCACTTGTGCGATCCTCCATATCATTTTCAAATTCTAAATTAATCATTGAATCATAACCATTACGACTAATTCTTCCAAGGGAATTACAACTCTATTCATAGTAGAGTTTTTATGTTTTAATTGTATTCCAATTAATATAATCACATTAAATCAGTGATCCACGTAATATGCAATAAACATTTGTTATTGCTACTTGAAATATGATATTATATCAAATATGTATTATTCGAATGTTAATAATTAGAAAAATATATTATGATCCCTTCCTTATCCATTGGCATGATCAATATCGATGGAAGTGGGACAAACCGCTCACGGAGCAACCTGCTACCCCAACGCTCTCTAACTAGACACCATATCCGCCTCAAGTCAGGATAATGCAAATTAATCATGTACTTGAGATGATAATCAATCTTTCAACTAAAATTATACCATATAATAATGATCAAAATATTTTTTTATAAAACTATAAGGAGATTTGCTAAATAAATTCCCAATTCCATTCAAGCATCCATGTTTGTTGGAAGGTTCATGTAACCAATTGTCATCTAGATCATATCAAATCAAGTTTCAGTTATGGTTAATGTCATTCAAGGAAATAATCATCATCTTTAAATATTTTAAAAATGTTCATGAGTAATTATTTCTGGAAATTAAACCATTTAATATCATCAAATTGTTAAATGACTATCACAAGATTTTTGATTAGTAGAGTAAATTTCAACAATGACACTCACTTACTAAAATTAGCATATCTCAATCAATTTAAATCCAATTCAAGCAAACTAAATTTCTTTTATTTTTCAATTTGATTTATAATAGAACTCAAGTCATTTGATCACATTTCAAGGCATTTCAAAACCGTAATTAACTCTTTAATCATGTAAAGATTCGTTATCCCTGAAACAGTGGATACATGTTCACTAAAATGATCATAACTTGAGAAATTGGATTCCAAATATGCAAAATCAGATCCCACGATTTCCTCATTTAATGGAGAACATTATATAAGAGATAATTTTGTGTTAAAAATCTTTTAAAAAGTGATAAAAATCACACAAATTGGGTTGCATGAACAACATGTGATGGAACATCACACAATCAAAAAATACCCAAACCATCTTCGGTTTAAGGATCATACCATAAACCTCCAACCTATGGCTCTAATACCACTTCAATGATATGGAAAAATCTGTAAGCACATTACGAAAGTGTGAGGATCACATCATATGCGATCGGGAGCGACTAGTCGAACTAGTCACTCGGGGAAGCGGATCTGATGAAACCACATGATCCAAGAACACTTCACGGATCATTCCATCTAAACCACAAACAAGTCTTAGGTTTTCCTCTTGAAGCATGGTTGCGATTGAGTCTCTATGCGAAGAGACCTCCTGTCTCAAGTCTGATCTAACGGAGGAAACGCTTCTGAGTGCATTGATGAGATGCATGCTCCTCGCAATCCATGTTGATTATACAAGCGATGAATCTCCTGATCTTGTCACGCGATATTTGACGTCTTCTTCACGAGTGAGACATACTAAAGAAGACAGATATCCATGAGCAAATAATACGACAGCATAACGACAATGCTGTGGCGATGGCGACTCTCTCCAAGGCTCCATGGTGGACAGCCAGAATGTGTGTGTGTGAGAGAGAGAGAGAGAGAGTTGGTGTGTAGAGAGAAAGAGAGTGAGAGAGTTCGATTCCTCTTGGAATTATGTGTGTTCTTCAAAGGCAAGGGCCACCCTTCTATTTATACTAGTTGGATGCACATGGATCTTAAACCACGTGATCTCTTAATTTACGGTGTAGATTAAAAGCTTATTAATCGATCGCCATGATTTTGTTGCTCTAATAAACAACAACAATTAGTTTAAAACAAGCTAATTATATCCTTTTTCATAATAATTAATTCATTGTAAATTCAATTAATATACATAGATAATGTGATGACCAAGTTCCTTTGCTATGAATAGGGAGGTTGTCCACCCTCTTGAACATGTCAAGGTGGACAACCACCATAAAGGGATTATGTCTTCCTTTATCTACATATATAAATTAATTAATATGTAATAACAATTATTGCATTTATCTTTTCCAAAATATTTTCAAATTAAATCTGTGAAAACTTTGATCATGCCATTGGCAAATATGAATCATATGCATATATACAACATAATATGTAAATTATATTTACAATTGATTATTTATAGTGAATCCCACTCACAACAACATATAACTTGTAAAATCTATTTACAATTAAATCGCTCCATCATACTATAAATCATATTATTTATATCCATGATTATCATGTACAGTGATATCCACATTAACCATAACCTTGATAATTAAATCATATTTAATCATATTGGATCTCTATTCTCATGTGCCCAAATAAAATGAATCGCATTCACATTATTCACTTCTTTGGTAATTAAGTCACATTTAATCATCTTAGATGACTCTCCCTATAATATGAATCAAATTCATATTACTCATGAAAATTAAATCTCATTTAATTATCCATTTATCAATGCTCGGATACATTATCAAGAATAAAATTATTCTTGAACTCTTTCAAGAATAATGTGCTTTCTCCATGGATACTTGGAGATATGGACATGGCGATTGTATTATTCCACGTATAGTGACTTGGATATTGAGATCACATCTCGAATCCATATCTTAAGGAACTCTCATATATACTTGATTAAATCAAGACTGCAAATCTAATATTTTTATTGCATCTAAATCACATTCATATCAATGTCAAATATTTGGACCAAGATTACATTAACTCGCTATTGAGAGGAGTCACTAAAATTCAAACCCATTTCATCACTCCATATGAATGGAAGCGTCATGGTTATATAATCGTTTTTTATCACATCACCTACAAGTATTCCTAATACTTGTACATTACGAATATTGGAAGACCAAGAACAAACCCAGAGTTTTAGATCTCTTTAGATTATCTCCTTCAGGTTGTTATCATTAAGGTTCTCATTCGATCATTGGGAGTTTGTATGGATCATATACTTTCCAAAAGCATATATCAAACCTACAAATTCAGTCAATCTTCCAAAGAGAGATGATTGTGCACAAAATTTGATTCTTCCCAATATCTCATGAGTGAGCTCATGTCTTCCGGTTCAGTAAATGAACATGTATGATCCCTTTGAGAGGTAGTGTTACTCATATGCCCTTGTATGCAAATATACGCGTCAGTGTAACACATATTCATACAAATAGTAACACATCTATATCCGGTCAGAGGATGCGTGCCTATATGGTGACAGCATACAACATAAGTCTTTGCTTATCTCTATCTTGTTAAGTCAACTCTTTGACCTAACTTATCTAACATCTCTGAATCTCTATTCCTATGCAGAGGACCTGCATCAAGAGATTAGTTACATATTAGCCTTTAGAGAAAGGGTTACCATCTCCTTCTCAGACTGGACATCCTTTCCTAACAATCATTTGATGGTGCTTAATGAGTCCTCAATCTAACTCTTTAGATATTCATCTAAGGACTAACATCTATGATTCAACAATTGAATCAACAGTTCTATGATCATTAACATGGTCAAGGTATATAACCCTAATTGTACAATGGGACCTAACAACAAAGCCTTTTCCCACAATTAAGTAGGGTCGGCTACATGGATTCTTTGCCTCCATTCAAATCTATCTTGGGTCAATCCCGAGCTTATATCCACAAAACTAAGATCCCTTTATATGTTCTCTTTCCAACACTTCTTGGGCCGTCCTCGACCTTTCTTAGCCGACTCAACATCCCAACACTCGCATCTCCTAACTCGTGCATGAGCTAATCTTCTTTGCAAATGTCCAAACCATCTTAAGCAGTTTTCTCGCATCTTATCCTCGATCAGAGCTACACCAAGTTTCTTTCTGATTACATCATTCTGAATCCAATCTTTAAGTATGTGTCCACACATTCACCTTAGCATTTTCAATTATGCTACATTCATTCTATGCACATTTCTATGGTTCACAGGCCAACATTCAGATCCATATAGCTTAGCAGGTCTCACAGCTGCTTTGTAAAAAATTCCTTTAATTTTAAAGGATTTTTCTTATCACAGAGAACAGCAGAGGCTTCTCTCTAGTTTAGCGAGCCTGCATTTATTCTATTAGTCGCATTTCCATCAATTTCCCCATCATGTTGTAGAATAGATCCCAAATATCTAAAGGAATCTCTCTTTTGAATATTATCGTCACCAATCTTCACCACTATTCCTTCACCATTGCTTCCATCAAAGGTGCACTCCATATATTCTATCTTAGCCCTACTTATATGAAATACTTTAGTCTCCAACTCATGTCTCCAGACCTCAAGCTTCTCATTTACTCCATCTATAGTCTTGTTAATTAACACGATATCATCAACAAATAACCTACACAAAGGTAACTCATCCTTAATGTGACTTGTTAACTCGTTCATAATCAAAGTAAAAAGAAATGGACTCAAAGCAGAACCTTGATGTAAACCAATCTTGATGTCAAAATATCCAGTCTTCCCAGGTAGGTTCCTTACACAAGATAAAGCCCCATCATACATGTCCGTTAAGAGGTTAATGTATAGGACAGGTACTTGTCTCTTCTCCAAAACTCTCCATAATATCTCTCGTGGGACAAAATCATAAGCCTTCTCCAAATCAATAAAGATCATATGGAGGTTCTTCCTTTTAGCTCTATAAATCTCCATTGTTCTCCTCAACAAATGGATGTCTTCAATCATTGAGCGACCTAGCATGAATCCGAATTGGTTTTATTTTACGTTGGAAACTTGCCTGAACCTTCTTTCGATCACATGTTCTCAAATTTTCATAGTGTGACTCATCAGCTTGATACCTCTATAATTTGAACAATTTTTAGTGTCTCCTTTATCGTTATAAAGAGGCACCATGATACTCCTCCTCCAATCTTCAGGAATATTCTTACTTCGCAAAATGACTTTGAATAGATTCATAAGCCAAGTCAAACCACGCTCACCTAAAACTTTCCATACTTCTACAGGGATGTCATCCGGCCCTACAACTTTCCCGGGTCTCATAACCTTCAAAGCCTCCTCTACTTCCTTTCTTTGTATCTGTCTCTAGCTTGCACGATTCATGTAACTTTCACTACTAGCTAGATCACCCAAAGTGATCTGTCTATTTCATTCCCCAATGAAAAGTTTATGGAAGTACTGCTCCCACCTAGTATTTATATCTTTCTGAGTAACACACATGACCTTCCTCATCCTTAATGCATATCACTTGAGAAAGGTCTTTGGTCTTTCTTTCTCTTGCTTTGGCTAACCCGAATATATCCTTCTGTCCCTCCTTAGAGTTGAGATTTTTATATAAAACATCACAAGCTTTTGACTTAGATTGGCTTACAGCTTTCTTTACTTCCTTCTTTGCTATTTTGTAGTTTGTGACAGTTTCCCATGTTTTATCCTTAGACATTACTTTAAAGCAAGCTCTTCTCATTTTTATCTTCTTTTGCATCCCTTCACTCCACCACCAAGCCTTCTTTTGACTTGGAGCTCCTCCCTTTGACTCGCCTAGCATCTCTTTGGCTACCTTTCAGATACAAGATGCTACTGCCTCCCACATCTCATTTGCACTACCGCTACAATCCCAAGATAAGTCTTCTAAAACCTTCTCCTTGAATCTCGCTTACTTTAGTGGAAGATTCCACCATCTAGTCATAGTTATCTTAGAAACCCTCCTTTTCTTTACCAGCCCTTTCAATTGTACATCCAAGACTAACAAGGGATGTTGCATTGTCAAACTCTCTCCTGGGATTACTTTGCACTCTTTACAACACAACCAACCTCTTCTCCTCAATGCAAAGTAATCGATCTACGTTCTAGTTGGCTTACTCTTATAAGTAATTAAATATTCCTCCCTCTTCTTGAAGAAAGTGTTTGCTATGAAAAGATCACATGTCATTACAAAATCCAGGATAGCTTTTCCCTCTTCATTTCTATCCCCAAAACCATGTCCTCCATGAATACTACATACCCTGAAGCATCTTTTCCCACATGTCCATTAAGATCTCCACCGATGCAAATCATCTGTGGAATTCCTTGTAGACTCTTATTACTCTTAAAAAGCTTGTTTAGTCCTTTCATGTAAACCAATATGCGGTGCATAAACTAAGATGATATTCAGAATTTCTTGTTCAAACACCAATTTTAGCAAAATAATTCGATCCTCGAATCTTTTCACCTTAACCACACAATCCTTCAAATCCTTATGAACAACCACTCCAACACCATTTCTAACCTTACCATTACCTGCGTACGAAAGTATAAAACTTATCTTCTCAACCTCCCTTGCTTTCTATCCAACCCATTTAGTCTCTTAAAGACATAGTATATGAATCTTCCTTCTTTCCATCGTATCCACTATCTCCATTAACTTTCTAGTTAAAGTGCCAATATTCCAACTACCAATCTGCAACTTCTGCTGCAATCTCTTTTGGACTAACTTCTTTACTCGCATGCGTCCATTATGCGAGAACCCTTGTAAATTTTGGACTGCATCCGGGCGGTGATGCAACGAAACTAGCTTAATTACCCACATGCATTCCTCATGCGAGAACCCTTGCAAACTAAGGGACTTATTATGCAAATTAGTTATTCTTCATTCAAATCATTGATAGATATCCGCAATAACATTTATTGCATAATGGCTCGCTATGGGCTAGCATGTCCAACATATAGACCTTTATTAGATCGTAAACCTATTGGTCTACCAAATGTACATAATCAAACATATAGTAACACACCTGACTCCGGTCAGAGTATGCATGCATATCGTGACAGCATACGACATAGGTCTTTGGTTATCTTGATCTCATTAAGTCAGCTCTTTAACCTAACTTATCTAACACCTCTTAGTCTCTATTCCTATGCAGAGAACTTGCATAAAGAGTTTGATTAGATATCAACCCATTATAGAAAGGATTTCTATCTCCTACTCATGGTGGAGATCATCTCTTAATAATCATTTAACAGTGCTTTATGAGTCCTCATTCTAACTCCTTGGATATTATACAAGCACCAGCCTCTATGATTCAACAATTGAATCAACAGTTGTATTCTCATCAAGATGGTCGTAGTACATAACCCTAATTTTACTAAGGGAGTTAATATGTAAATTGGTTATTATTGATTTCAAATTAAGGAGTGATATTTGCAATAACATTTATTGCATAACGGATCATTGTTGGCTCGCATATCCAACAATCTCCCACTACCCCAAAGAGCCAATAATGGGCTAATCTTTGAACCCACACTTATGTGCTTGTCATAAGCTATTTAGAAAATAGCTAGGTAAGTTGACTAGTCACTTTATTATTGAGAGACTACACCAAGTACTTTTATAGTACTTGCATATCTCCTAGTAATATTGCCCACATCCAATGTGAATGGCTCATCGTATGCTACCATTACTCAACTTTATGTCAGGTATAGTGTTTATGACACTACAACTCAATAATTATTATAACTAGTATGTAATTTATATCATCCTTATTATAATTCCCTGGAGATCTCTATCTCCTAATACTAAGACCTAGTCCTAAGTCTTGCAAGGTATTCGTATTTAAGACCTTTTAGATCAGTATCCATAAAGTATTAAGTTCTTGAAGATAAGACTTTTAGATCACTATATAAAAATCTTGACCTCATTGAAGATATTGTTATTACAACAATCAAAGTGTTTTATTTACATAATAGGATTAGTAACCGTTTACTACTCCCATTGCATGACACATATCCGCCTTTTGTAGAAATTTGGCATACACCAGGCTTCTTGTAACTTATGCGCAAGCACAAGAAGTTTTAGCTTTCTCTTCCTCATCTCTTTGAGGTGATATCCCTTTAGATAGGTCAGTACCATATCATAAGGGAGGAAACCTTCCTTAGGGTTTTCCTAAACATCGAACTTGTCCAAGGTGTACCACTAATGTAACTGTCCCAATAGCCTTTTTTCTTTGATTATAATATTTCCAGAACTAAGATCTTAAGAGGTTTCCTTGAAATCATATCTCAAGGTATGGTACAACCATATTATAAAATAGTTATTATTATCCTTTTATCATTCCAAATGATTAGGATATCATCTACATTTAGCATGATAAACACAATGGCACTCCCACAAAGCCTAACAAAGTCTATTAAGATTCTATATGAGGTCATAAAATTTATAATTTGATCAAATCTAGTGTTCCAAGTACAAGAAGCTTATTTGAGCCTATAGATAGAGTTCTTTAATTTCCACACCTTGCTTTCGTCAAACATGAAGCCCTTGTTCTACATCATATGAATATCATCGGTGAGGTATTCCTTGATGAATGCAATCTTGATTTCCATCTTGAAGATATCATAGTCAAGTTGTGTAGCTATAGTTAGCAATATTATGATGCGTTAAAGAATGGTCATTGAAGAGCAATTCTCACATCAAGCCACTTCTTTTCATTCCTATCTTGTGGATACGAGCCTGATCCGAAGGTCTCTATATTCTCATCGGGTTCCCTCTTTCTGCTAAAGATTCTTTTACATCTTAACATGCCTTACCCATATAGGTGGATCCTACAGCGTCCATACACAACATTTGTATATGAAGTCTACTTTAGACTTTATTGCTAACATCTAACTTTCTATGTCATGATACTCAGAAGCTTCTGAAGGTTACGAAGAATCCTCAAGTGCATTACAGAAGCGTGTTGATCGCATCTCATGCAATCGGGGCGACTAGTCGCACTAGTCGCTAGATGTAGCGGAAAATAAAAAATTTAAATCAAGTGACGAAACCACATGATCACAAGAACATTTATTGGATCATTTCATCCAACCACAAAGTATTAGAAATACCTCTTGAAGTGTGGTTGCGATCACGAGATCTCTAAAGCAAGAGATCCTCCTGACTCAAGTCCGATCTACGAAGATGGCACTTGCGGGCACGATGATGAGATGTGTTCCTCCTGCAATCCTTGATGAAGATCCAAGCCTTGAATCTCCCAATTTCATCCAATGAAATCCGTCGATGGAGATCCACGAGCAATCAAAGCGACAACACAACGGCATGGAGACGATTGCTTGTTCCCTCAGAGCATAAGGTGGACGGCCATCTTAGAGGGAGAAAGAGAGGATGAGAATGAGAGAGAGAGAGAGAGAGTAGGTGTGTACTCTTGTATCATGTCGCTTGAAGAGGCTAGGGTTTCCCTCTTTATATACTAGTTTGGAAGTCCATGGATCACAATCCACGGCAGAGACAAAATCAATGGTTAGATTGATATGTTTATTAAATCAATGGCAATGATCATTGTTGTTCAAAAACAACAACATATTAATTTATTTTAAATTAAATATATGTTGCATTATCATCAACGTAATTTTATTCAATAAATAAATCAATAAACACAAGATAATGAGATATTAATTAAACTAGGATAATAATCCTCCAAAATCATGGGGCGTCACCCATGATGGTGGATTATCTCATCCTTTTAATTCATATCATTATTTCTTATTTATCTTGCAACATTATCCACTAAATTAATTCAAAATTAATTAGTGTATATCTATTGCAAAATTATCCACTAAATTAATTCCCAATTAATTAGTGAATATTTCAATCATGCCATTGAAAATATGTGAATTATATTCACAGCCCAAACTAAATTGTAAATTACATTTCCAATTAATTTCTTAATGTGAATCCAATTCACATTAATAATTAACAAATTCTATTTACAAACGTGGTCTGTCTCTAATATATTATAAATCACATTTATAATATATACATAGATATTATGGATAGCACTATCCACAATCTGCATTTCCTTGATAATTAAATCCCATTTAATTATCTCGGATAATCATTCTCATAATATGAGTCCCATTCGTATTATTTTTGATGATTAAATCTCATTTAATTATCAACATCTTGTTGCTTGGATACATAATTCATCAAATGAATTGTTCTTGAACTCCTTCAAGAATAATGTACTTTCTCCGCAAATACTTGGAGATAAGGACAGGGCGATTGTATTGTTCCACGTGTAGTGACTTGGATATTGAGATCTCGTCTCAAATCCAGATCTTATGTACCTCCCACAGATGCTTGATTAAATCAAGACCGTAAATCTAATCTTCTCATTGCATCTGAATCTCATTCAGACCAATGTCCAACACTTGGACCAAGATCAGATTGAATCTGTTTGTCAAGTTATGATTATTTTAGTGAACATGTATCCAGTGTTTCGGGAACTGCGGATCATGACGTAATTAAGATGTTAATTGTGGATTTGAACTGCCTTGAAATGCATGCAAATCACTTAGGTTCTATTGTAAATCAAATTAACAAACTTCGAGAACTTACTTTTCTTAATTTGGATTTAAATTGACTGAGATATGATATTTTTAGTAAGTGAGGGTCACTGCTGACATTACTTTCCTAATCAAGAACCTAGTAATTGTCATTTAAGAAATTAGTGAAATTAAATGGTTTAATTTTCTGGAATAATTATGGATAAATATTTGTGAAATATTTTAAGATGATTATTTTCTTAAATGACATTGCCCTAACCAATAATTGATTAGATGTGATCTAGATCAAAAATTGGTTACATGATCTACATGATCTACTTTCCAACAAACACGTTGCTTGAATAGGATTTGTGATTTGTTTAGCAAATCTCATTATAATATTAATTAAAAAGGTTTTGATTATTATTGGTATAATTTCAGTTGAGAAACCAATGATCATCTCAAGTACAAAGTGATTTATTTTGCATTATCCTTTCTCGGGGTGGATATGGTGTCTAGTCGGGGAGCGTTGGGGTAGCAGGTTGCACCGTGTGCGGTCTGTTCCACTCCCGTCGGTACTGGCCATGACAACGGGTAGGGTTGGTATAATGCTTAATAAATCATGATGTATTTCTAATTATTAAAATTCGAAATAATACGTATTTGAGATAATACCATAATTTAAGTAACAACTAAGAATGTTTGTTGGATATTAATTGGATCATTAATTTAATATGATTAGATTAATTGGAATCCAATTAAAATTAAGACACTCTATTATAAATAGATGTGTTATTTCCCTTGGAAGAATTAATCGTAATGAATATGATTCGTAATGATTAATTACAATTTGAATATGATATGGAGAGTTACATAAGTGACATCCATGGTCTCCTGTCAAGGCAAAGGGTTCCGTCGCCAGATATTGTACGTTGGAGACGCATGTCTGAAGTGACAGCCCCTGCATACAATCCATTTGGATCGAGCTCTTCGCTTCTTGAAAGAGTAAGGACGTATGCGTAGTGACCCTAATATCGGGTCCTCATATTATTGGGGAGATATTGGATTGCGCATAGCGAGTTATATTCCTGTTGATAGTTGGTTCAATTAATGATGGGTCAACATCACCTTAGGAGTGGTGGGCTTGGGTGTTAAAGACCGAATTGGGAAATGCAAGTTGGACTTGCAAGGCAGAATGAGTTTCCGTTTCTTTTTATTGGAGTCACAGGTTCTCATATTATTGGGATGTGACAAAGATAAGGAAGGAGATCCCAGATATTGCTTGAGATATAATGGTAAGTATATCTCTTACATTGAAAGTGATTAAGGGAATGAACTTTCAGTATTGACAAGGCATGACAACATTGATATAAAAACACCTAAATCAAGATAAAATATGTATATATATACATTTATGCAAATTTCTTGTTTCAGATAATCCTACATTAAACCCACTCAAAGCTATACTCATTAATAATCAGTAAAATATCATGTATTGGATCCATGATCCAGATATTGTACTTGCAGTTGGACACATAATGTATGTGGTTGTAATGTGCAAGTTTCCTCATAATAATGAGAAATGACATATAAATAGATTATAGGACTACAAACCTAGGGTTTGTATGGCACTATAGTCCTGATCTCTCGTCGAATGTACTTTGGAAGTGACATGTCATCGAATGTACTTTGGAAGTGACATGTCGATGATGATCGCAATTGTCAAATAATCCTTAAAAAATTTAAGAATATGTTCTGGCATACATATGTGCTCTCGATGTTAAATGATGAATGACATGGTTCTCTACATCATGCAGAATAGTAGCTCTTTAAGAGATGATGTATTCAAAATGTTTGAATACCTACCTGAACCAAGGCTTAAGAGTTTGGATGGATGTACATACGATGAGTGTCATCAGTCTACTATCTATACTCTAGTCATTCGTGAGGCTTCATAATATTCATATTGTATGTATTGGGTGGAGCACGTATAAATGTTGAAATACTCTTACATTGCATTCCTTTGAGTTCAACATAAGAGATCCTTTGTGTTAAGCAATGGTTGTTTATAGATAAAGGGAGCACAGTGGAAGCATGGGTCACACCCAAGATGAGAAGGATAGTCAAAGAGTTGACCGTACTTCTATGACTTCCATATGACATCCAAAGAGTTGGATGAATGCCAATACTGCGATAAGCTGATGTGTTGATAGTATGACTATAAAGTCTATCTAGAATCCTTAAAGAATTACTCAGATAATGCATCATAATAATCTATATCTACATTTAATCATTGAAATTGACTTTCTTATTTGATAAGTTAAAGTCTAATAATTGTATCACAATTTTCTAATGACACTTGCAATTGGTTTCATATGTATTAGAAGATTAGGAATTTGATCTTCAGGTTTGATAGTCATCTACATGCATATTGATGCAATTGTTGCAACAATCTCTATTGGATATATGGAATTCGTTATTTTAGTGGGATCTCTTAGTCTTGGAGAATGTCTCTATGACCTAGATATTAGAATACACTCATAGTTTATTTCCAAGTGTTGGAAATAAACATGAATTCTGGAATAAACCTATCATAAAGAGTTATGATGGATATATTTCAGATAGTAATTTGGCATCTAGTGGACTCTAAATTAGAAAATTAATTAATGGTTAATTAAAATTTCTAATATGAAATTAAACCTTTAAAATATCAATATGAGGATGAAGATCATTTAACAATGATCTGGCATCAAACCTTGGACATTTATCTATTGATTTGATCAATAGACTAGTAAAAGATGAAACTTTAGAATGTCTAAAATTTCAAAACTTACATACTTATAAATATTGTATTTAAAAGTGGAAATTTTCCAATGCACCCTTCTATGGGAATGGTGTAAGATGCCAAGGTATTCAGGATCTTAAACATATTGATGTATGTGGATCATCTGTATCATAATAATCATTATGAATATGTGTTATCTACTGATGATTATGTATGATATGAGATTTCTTCTCTTCACCTAAGAAGCCTTTGAAATGTTCAAAGATTTCATTAGTTTGGTTTAGAACCAAAGTTTGAAGGAAGATAAAATGAATTTGATCTAATCTAGGTAGCATGTACCTGTTAGATGAATTCAAAGAATACCTTATGGAGATATGAATATCATCTCTATCTCAATCCTCCTAATACACCTTAACTCAATAGAGTTATAGGGAGATACAATTGGATCATTTGTGACATGATCTTATCAATGATGAATTTTAGCATAATTATCCCTTAGTTTCCAGGTATATATGTGTAGTAGAGACTACAATGTATATCCTTAATAAGTTTCCATGCATGTAAGCTGGAATCTAGAACTTGAGAGTGCTTCTTCATTAGGAAAATAAAGGATGGTATTGGATACCTACTTTATGACCTTGATATTCTTAAAATATCTCATCTCTGAGAATGTGATTCTTAAAGGGTGGGACTCTTGAGAATCAAGATGAAAATGAAGTAAAGGAACTCATTTAATCTTGAGATGATCATGAGGTTCCTGAAATTGGAAACTAAAAGGACAATTAGAGATGAAACATTAATACCTCTTCAAATAAGTTTGAGGATGTATTCCATATGTCAGTTAAGTCTGACAATGATCAGACTTCATGTGACGAAGCCCCTGAGGATCATGACATGGAAAGATGGATGTTAGCAGTAGATGTCTAAGATAGACTTCATATACAAGTGTTATATATGGATCCTCGAGTATCCACCTATAAGGGTTAGACCCATTAAGGTGTAAATGGATCTTCAAGAGAAAGGGAACCTGATGAAAAGGTAGAGACCTTCAAAGCACGGTTCGTAGCCATGAGCTACACATCGGAAGGATCGGAAGGGAAGACGTTGCTTGCAATGAGACTTGCTCTTCAGTAACCATGCTTAAACCCATCGGATTATTACAAACTGTAGCTACACAACTTGACTTTGAAATCTTCTAGATGGAAGTTAAGATTGCATTCCTCTATTAATACCTCTCTGAGGATATTCACATGAAGTAGCCCCAGGGCTTCATGGCTGAGAAAAATAAGATGTGCAAGCTAAAGAGATCCATCTATGGACAAATAAGCTTCTTGTAGTTGTAACATAAAATTATAAATGTTATGATTTCAGATAGAATCTTGATGAACTATGTGAAGCTTAGTGGGAGTGTCGTTGTGTTCATCATGCTAAATCTAGATAATATCTTAATCATTTGGAATGATATAAGGATAATAATAAGTGTTTTATAATCTGGTTGTTCCATAACTTTAGATATGATCTCAAGGATTCCTCTTGGATCTTAGTTCTGAAGGTGTTCAGAAGCAAAGAGAAGAAGGTATTAGAACTGTGACATTAGTGATACAAGTTGGACATGTTCCATTCTTGGAAAATCCTAAGGAAGGCTTCCTTCCCTAAAGATATGATACTAACCTATCTAAAGGGATAGCACCTCAAAGAGTTGAGTAAGTGAATGTTATAACTGCTTGACCTTGTGCATCAGTTATGAGAAGCTGAACGTATGCTAGATGTGTACAAAATCCACATATCTGCCATGCAGTGGGAGTAGTAAAGTGTCGCTAATCCTACTATGATGATAAAACACTTGACTGCAGTAATAACAAAATCTTCAAAGATGACAAGACTTTCGAGATAATGATCTCTAAGTCTTATTTTCAAGAAATTAAGACTTTATAGATAGTGATAAGGTCTTAACTTTGGATATCATTGGAGATATAGATCTCCATGAAAGAGGGTATGCTGATAAGGAATATGGAAATACTAGTATTAATAATTATTGAGCAACTGTGTCAAGGACACTATAATTGCTTTATCAAGATTGAGTATTGGTTGCATAAGATGCAACATTCGTATTGTATGCGAGCACTGTTACTAGGAGATATGCAAGTGTCGTAAAAGGACTTAGCATAGTCTTTTGGGAACAAAGTGATTGATCAGCTTACCTGGCTTTTTTCTAAATAGCCTATGATTGTTACAAGAGTGTGGGTTTGAAGTAATTATCCCATTAATGGCTATTTGGGCTAGTGGGAGATTGTTGGACATGCGAGCCCACGACGAGCCATTATGCAATAAATGTTATTGCGAATATCATTCCCTGATCTGCAATGAAGAATAAATAATTTACATAATAGTTCCCTTAGTACAATTAAGGTTATGTACAATGGCCATCTTAATAATCATACAACTATTGATTCAACTATTGAAACATAGAGGTTGGTGCTTGGATGAATATCTAAAGGGTTAGATTGAGGACTCATCAAGCACCGTTAAATGATTGTTAAGAGATGATCTCCATCCTGAGTAGGAGATGACAATCCTTTCTCAGTTAGGCTGATATTTGACCGACCTCTTGATGCAGGTCCTCTACATAGGAATAGAGATTCGGAGGTGTCAGATTAGTTAGGTCAAAGAGTTGACTTAACAAGATCGAGATAACTAAAGTCCTATATCGTAAGCTGTCACTATAAAGGCAAGCATTCTCTAACCAGAGATAGATGTGTTACTATATGTCTAAGTATGTACATTTGGCAGACCAATACATTGATGACCTAATCAAACTCTATACATTGGCGCGCTGGTTTGCATACAAGGGCATATGAGTAATACGATACCTAAAAGGGATCATATAGGTTCAGTTACTAAATCGGAAGACATGAGCTCACTCATGACATATTTGGAAGAATCAAATTCTGTGCGCGGTCGTCTCGCTTTGGAAGCTTGACTGAATTTGTAGGTTTGATATATACTTTTGGAAAGGATATGATCAAGACCTAGGTATGATATATGCTTTTGGAAAGTATATGATCGATACCAACTCCCAATTATCGAATGAGAAACTTACTGATAAAACCCTAAAGTAGACAGTGTAAAATTGATATAATACTTCGGTTTTATTCTGAGTCTTCCAGTATGCAGGATGTACAAGTATTGGGAATACCCGAGGGTGATGTGATCATAAACGATTGTATAACCATGATGCTTCCATTCCTAGGGAATGATGAAACAGGTCTGGATTTTAGTGTCTCCTCTCAGTAGATAAGTAATCTGATCTTGGTCTAAGTGTTGAACATTGATCTGAATGTGATTCAGATGCAATGAGAATATTAGATTTGCGATCATGATTTAATCAAGCATCTATGGGAGGCCCGAGATCTGGATTTGAGATATGATCGATATATCCAACTCACTATGCGTGGAACAATACAATCGCCATGTCCCTATCTCCAAGTATCCGCGGAGAAAGGGCATTATCCTTTAAAGGTTTCAGGATAATTTCATTGTTGATATTATGTATCCGAGCATTGATAATATTGATAATTGAATGTGATTTAATTATCATGAATAGTATGAATTTGATTCATATTATAAAGAGAGTTATCTAAGATAATTAAATGTGATTTAATTATCAAAGATGTAAATAATGTGAATGGGATTCATATTATTTGGGCACAAGAGAATAGAGATCCAAGATGATTAAATGTGATTTAATTATCATGGATATGCATAATGTAGATAGCATTATCCTTGTTAATCATATATATTATAAATGTGATTTATAATAAATAAGAGACAGCTATTGGTAATTTACATTTATTAAATTAAAGGTTGATGTGAATTGGATTCACATTGGACATTGAATTGAAAATATAATTTACATTTTATTTTGGGTTGTGAATGTGAGTCACAATTTTCCAATGACTACATTTCAATATTCACAAAATAATTATAAACTATTTTTGGAATAATTTACAACAAGTGTTGTTGTAAATCTTGGAGATTTCCATGGAATAATGTAATCTCATGAGATATCATGAGATTACATGAGATTGCCACCAAATCACATATTATGGAAGGAGGCAATCTTCATTCCATAATCTCCATGCTTGATTGATTTAATTTGGGATTAAATCATATTGATTTATCAATATATATTTAATCTAAATTAAATTAATTGTTGTTGGTTTTTTACCAACAAAATCTTGGCCATTAAAAGAAACACAAATCAATGTAAGCCATTGGATTTGTTTCGTCCATTGATTGAGATCCATGGATCCCAAAATATTATAAAAGGAGAGGCACCCCTAGATCTTCTTGGTTACAACAACACAAGTTAGACAAAAACTCTCTCTCTCTCTCTCCTTCTCTCGACATGCCTACTCTCTCTCTTTCATGTGGTCGTCCAGCATGATGCCCTAGAGAGATTCTCCATCGTCGCAGCGTCGTCCTTACGCTGCCCGATCGTTTGCTCGTGGATCTCCATCTACTTTGGCATACCTTGCTCATGAAGAAGACGTCGTATCTCATTTGTTGAAATTAGCAGATATGTGGCTTGGATTATCAACATGGATTACGAGAAGCACGTGTTTCATCAACACGCTCGCAAGCGTCTCCTCCATCGGATCAGACTTGAGATAGGAGGTCTCTTCATTTAGAGACTCGAACAAAACCACTCTTCAAGAGGTAATCCTATTACTTGTTTGTGGTTTAGACAAAATGATGCAAGAAGTGTTCTTGGATCATGTGGTTTCGTTATATAAAATTTTTATTTCCGCTGCATCGAGCAACTAGTGCGACTAGTCGCTCCCGATCGCATACGATGAGATCCTCACACTTCCGTGATGCCCTTAAGGATCTCGTCATATCCTTCAGCACCTTCATGTCTTTCTATTCCATTAAAAATCGTATGGCTAAATGATCAGTGAATATTATCACCTTACATACAAGAAGCATATAACTGAATTTTTCAAAGGCAAAGACTATGACGAGCAACTCCCTTTTTTTCAAAATGTAATTCTTTTGAGCCAGATCCAAAACTTTTCTTACGTAGTGAATAACATATTGGACTCCATCTCTCCTCTGCCTAACAATGACCATATTGCAAAATCGGAAGCATTGATGATGATCTCAAAGGGAAGAGACCAGTAATGGGCTTGAAGTATGGGAGTATCAATGATCTTTCTTTTGAGTAGCTCCAAGGTCTTAAGAAAATTATTATATACAACAAACTCAGTGTCTTTCCCTAAGAGCTTTGCAAGCAGTTGGGCAAATTTTTTAGAAGCCTTTGATAAATATTTGATAAAATGTGATGTGTCCTAAAATGACCATACTTGTTTCACGTTGGTTGGTGGCTTGAGTTTCTTGATTACATACACCTTGGCAGAGCAACTTCCATTCCCCTCTTGGATATGACTTTCCCTAGCATGATGCCTCTGTCACCATAAAGTGACTCTTTACCCAAGAGAGAACTAGATTAACTTCCCTAAACTTCTGTAGGACTCTATCCAGGTACGTAAGATAATCATCGAATGAACCACCATGGACCAAGAAGTCATCCACAAAGACTTCTAGAAAATACCCAACCATCTTAGCAAATACGATAATCATGTACCATTGAAAAGTGCCCTGGGTGTTGCAAAGCCAAAAAGGCATTCACATGAATGTGTAAGTGTCAAAAGTATGAGTAAATGTTGCCTTTTACTGGTCCTCGGGAGTTATGGCTAGTTGACTGTAGCCCGAGTACCCATCCAAAAAGTAGAAATATTCTATCCCAACCAATCTCTCAAAAATATGACCAATAAATGACAATGAGAAGTGGTCCTTCTTCACTGCAGCATTCAAGCATATGTAATCCACATAGGTGTGCCACCACATGGGTACTCATGTCATGATCTCCTCTTCCTCCTTGTTGGTGACGATCTGAAGTCCTAACTTCTTCGGGACTTTGTGGAAGGATGCCACCCAGTTGGAGTCCGAGATGGGATAGATAAATCATGATCCACACCATTTCTCTATCTCAATCCTCCTTACTTCTCGTAATTTTGGATTCATAATGCGTAAGAATTCACGGGAGGGCTTTGCATTATCCTCAAGGTATATCTGGTGTGAACATAGAGCACAATTAATCTCTTGGAGACTGGACAATCTCCAACCTATGGCCTTGCAAATTTTCTCTGGTACCTTTAGCGAGAATAGCTCCTGCTCTTTGATCAAAAGTGAACTGATGATGACCAAAAACTTTCCCCTAGGTTCCTCGAGGAATGCATATTTGAGAGTAGGGACAAATGTCTTGAGATTGGGTTGATCTATATCATCTAAGAAATCTGACTCTATTGATGTGGAATCTGAAGGTGTTGGTATGGCTAGATTCTGCTTGTGTTCTACTGCCACATATTGAACGACTTCGTGTGTCGAATAGCCAAAGATATTCCTTACTTTGGCAAAAATTGTATCCGACTCATCATCCTGACCTCAAGATTTTTTTGTGAGAAATGGAACTAATAGGTCAAGAGAGATCTCTATTTCTCCAGGAGTGTAGGGGGATGCATAGAAAGAATTATCTTGAATAGGTTGACGCACTACATTATTGACAATGTCCTCTCCAGATGAGAGGTATTCCTCAACTATTGTCGAGTTTTGTTTACAAGGCCCAACTATCGTAACTATGTTGTAATCTGCCTCAGACCCGAAAAAAAAGTAAATTCTATGTTGGATTATGAATCAGCCCATTGAAATCTTGTCTATTTCATTTCTATTTCAACATCTCTGATGTGAATCCTTCCAAAAGTGTAATCAAATAGGGCTCTAATAGCCCTAAGGATGGGACGCCCTAAAATCATCTCAGAATCTTTCTAACTTCTAGGGTCATCCATGTCTAAGATAATGACATATGATAGATAATCGTGTCCCTCAATGTTAATCACAATGTTCTGGATCTCTGATGAATCTACGATTTTCATTCTTTATTCTTTTATATTAGCTTTATCTTTTAGCAGAAATACCTACAAATATATGTAAATACAATAAATTATCATAATACAGGTCCTTGTCAATATTGCATAATTAACACATATTTTCCAAAAGATAATAATAAAGTGAAAAGAAAAAGGAGTTATTTATAATAAATACTGACTGGTCCAAATCCCAAAGAGAAGGTCTAGTCTTGACCTGATCGACAAGAAATAAGTTGAGAGAGATAGGGTACATTGTATATTGTACATAACATCTATACCTAAAAATAAATATTTATTTTACACTCTCTCACACTAGTATATACCCTTAATAATAAAATAAAAATAATATAAAAATAAAAAAAACACAAAATAAATTAAAAATAAAATCCACAATTCATTGTACAAAGCCACGAGTGTATACATTATACAAGATTTATTTATACACTTATGTAAATTATAAAATCTTTTTTAGTCATAAAATTATTTTGAAAAATAAAACATATTTTTATATAAATAGTAATCTAAAAATACATGTATATATTATATAGGTATATTATACATATACATAATACTCTATATTGTATATACCTGACATATAGTTTTCATTAAAATAAATAAAAATCAGAGAAAATAGTTTGAAAATAATAAATAATGTTCATTTTATTCATTTTTTTACTTTAAAATCATTTAATATTTTATATTTTATATTAATTTATTTTGTAAATCTTGATTTTTGATTGGTCTACGATGGATCATTGACATCGGTTAACCTGCCTCCTAGCTGACCCAACCCTGTCCTCCTTCGTCGGACTCGTTTTCTCCCCATTACCCCAATCATGTCAGACCTCCTTTTGCCTCAATTCTCGTGCCAGAATATGCTCCTATGGTCCATGATCCTTACAGCTCCCTAGGCATAGTCGGATCGTACTAGGGTTTCGCTAAATCTTTCGATCTTTATCGACCCTAGCTTTCCCCTATAAATAATCTTCTCCTCCCGAGCTCAATAGCTCATTCCTCACAACCTTATTTCTCCCTATCCTCCTCCAGCTATGTGATAGGAGTTCGGAGTGCCCTTTAGAGCCTTGTTTGGTGGTCCATTGAGCGAAGCTCATAGCGTGGCTGGAGTGCCACCGCGAGAAGCCTCATTCACCTACCGGAGCCTAGTCAAGGCCATAATCGCCGTTGTTTGCCTCACCTGATGTTCCCGG
Source organism: Ottelia alismoides (assembly GCA_037367405.1). Taxonomy (NCBI): domain Eukaryota; kingdom Viridiplantae; phylum Streptophyta; class Magnoliopsida; order Alismatales; family Hydrocharitaceae; genus Ottelia; species Ottelia alismoides. Next base: position 835,586 of record JAZKJV010010296.1, on the reverse strand, counting down.
ATCCTTCAGAAGCTCTAGGTACCCTCCATTACTTTTACTCTTACACTTCCATTTTGATTTTGTCTTTGGCTTTCGTCGTAGATCATAAACTCTGCTCATTGGGTCGGAGCTCTATCTGACTCATCTCTCCACTTCGATCGACATGCCATCTCATCTTCCACCTTACCTCGCAACCTGATGCCCTTAAACTCACTCATCAGAGTGAGATTAAGGTTAAACCTCCTACCTCCACTTCCACTAGAGGTCGAAGATCGCCCACCATCGGTTCTCTTATTTTCTTTATAAAATAACAGTGGTCGAGGCGTGGTCTTCAACCTAGAAGTCTACCTCCAGGTGGAGCTCCACCCTACCAACCATCCAACCGTTCATCTCCCCCATCTAAGCCAGCCAATCAACGTGGCCCACCTTCACGAAGCTACCGGATCCCTTCGCAAACTCTTATGAGCCATGGATCACCATCCATGCTCGAGCAATGTTTTCCTGACCCGAGCTCATCCAGTCGCCTCCTCCACCGCTCAATCTGGAATTCCCGTCCCAATTTCGATTCAATCCATCCTCAAGCATCTTATTATGATGCTTGGATCAGATATGGGCCACCATTTGAGCTGCATGCTTTTGCCATCGGTCAGAACTGATAAATCTCCATCTAACCACTTATCAGAACCGTACATCAACATTCTTATGCAGAACCATCAGATCCTTTAACAGAGGCGCATTAGGACTGCACACTAGAGCATGCTCTCTGCACGTGCCCGAGGGTAATCTTCACTTTTCCCCCTTAGTTTATGTTATTTCTTTTCATTCTAATGATTGTAATAGTTAGTTAAAAAGTTTGTAGTTGGACCCTTGGAGTTTTATTATTTGCACTTTAGTCTAGTTGAGTTTCAATCACATGCGTTCGCACGTGTTTTTCTGGGATATTTGCAACAATTACCTTGAACTCTTTAGTTATTATGGAATGAAATTTATGTTTTGAGGATTTTTACATATACCCTTGTCTGATTGGATCACGTGTTGTGCATGCCCTTTCTAGATTAATTGCATAGTTGCCCCCTAGCATTTTAATGCATGTTATGCTTTGTCCCACACACTCAGAATAACTGCAAAGAGGTCCTTATTAGCCATATTTTAACTACTTGTCTTTTATTTAATGTAATAAATATTAAATAAACTCTAAAAAATATATAAAAGTAACCTATAGCTCCTGTTAGCATGTGTTCTTTGTGGTATTTTTAAGTGTTTATTTACGTGCATCTTCTATTATTAAAATTTCAAAAACTCTTAAATAGTGTCATTTTATCTTATAAAAAATATATAAATTCGATCAATTGTCCAAAAATTCCAAAAATTTTATGTACTTGTATTTTAGTGCCTTTTATCTCTAGTATTAATTTTGCTTAAAAATACCTTATAAAAACCATACAAATTATAAAACACTCCAAAAACTATAAAAAAATATATAAAATTTTAGAAAAATCCAAAAATAGTAATCTCAGTCACTATTTCTAGATATTTACCTATATTTTATTATCAAAATAACCACATGAGTTTTGGGCATTTTAATTATTTGAACTTGTAAATTACTCCTAACAGTGCATTGTTTGTTCTTTTTATCACTGTTGATTTTTAGATCATTACGAAAATTTAAAAATCATATAAAAATTTTCAAAACAATATAAAACCTATAAAAACCAAAAATATTTTTATTGCAATATTTTGAGTATTTTTGACCAATTAGAAAAATACAAAAATAGTGGGGGTGTATGTCTTGATCATTTGTGATTCTTTCTCTCTTACTGAAACTTAAAATTCTGAGAATTAAAAAACACTAAAAACAATAAAAATATTTTGAAATCACACTGCTTATGTCTTAATTATTCTCCTTGTGTTTGACCTGGTCAGTATACTAGGTAAATAAAAGTAGCGAAACTACTTACATTTGATTGTTTAATCTCTTAGAAGTTAGATTTTCTCGTTGATCGATTTGATTGATTGAGGACAACGATAACTGATTTATTTTTATAAATAATATATGTAAATGATACTTAATAAAGAGGTTTTGGATTTTTAATTGAATAAGTTAATAAATAGTATATTATTTTTATATTTTATTAATTATTAAGATAATATATAGATTGTATCAAAATTTTATAGATTTTAATAAATTATTTTAGGTATATTAACAAATATGCATGTAAGTGTTGGAGTTCAAATTTAGCAATAAATTGGGTTTTTGGTTTATTTAAAATAAAGAATTCCAAAAATTATGAAATAAATTAAGGTTAACATACAAGATCAAGAAATTATTTAGAAATTATAAAATCATTAAAACAATAAAAATTGTGTTCTAGATTAAATAAATAATCCAGAAACCCAATTGTGGTTTCGTTCCAAAACTAACTTTTTGCAAACAGACTCCCATTTTAGTGAAATCATCTACATTAATTAGATAATATTATTTTATGAATTTTAACATTGTGTAGAGTGAAATTGGAGTTTGTATGAGAGAGTTATGATGTTCGGAAGTTGAGATTTTGCCAATTTATAAGTTGGATTTCTTTGCATATATACAAGATAAAATTTTTAAGTTATTTTTAAATTTTTCTGTATATTTTTAGAAATAATTAACATAAGAGTTTGGTAAAAAATAAATTCATATGAATTAATTAAAAATCTTCGAAGTTTTTGTATTTATTGGATAATTAATGAACAACGTATAGAATGTGGAATTAATTATTTTATTTATTTTCTTCTTTATCTCTCCTTATTTATTTGTCGACCAATCCATGCTGACTTGGTCTTGAAGATTAGGTTATAAATATACCTTTATGCTATATTTATTTTTATAAGTCATACTGTACATATATACATATCTACAGTTTGTTTTTATTTTTATTTTCTTTATTTTTATTCTTTTATTTATTTACATGATTTCAATGCATAAAAGTGCATTTTTATTCATGAATGGAATTTTGTTAAAAAGTGGAAATTAATGGATATTTACATGTATTTGTTAAGAGTTTTAAGACCAAATGCAAACAGAATGTTATTGAATCATGGATTCATCAACCCCGTATACTTAAACTTTGCTTGTCCCTTAGCAAACACTTATCTGAAAAATAAGGGAAAAAGAAAGAAAGGTAGAATGAATTTGTTTTCCTAAACCAATTCATGAGAACAGACAAAGGACAAAGCTTGATCGGGCCTAAAACAAGCATTTTGTCGGAGCCTTAACTAGGATTAGGAATTTAGGCTCAACAACCCTCAAGTTCCACAAATCCTTGTTTAAGTTTATCTCAATAACCATTTCAAATCCACTCATTCATATTGCAAACTCTATCTACATTGAAATTAATCTGTACGGTATGTGAATTATTTTAGTTGTTCCCGCATAAAGAAGCAAAGAAACCGCCCATCCCAATAATACACTCCCTGGTTTCCATCCCAATAATACACTCCCTTTGGTTCATCATCCAGCTACTCTTTCCTTGGGGAGGGAGGTATTCCCTTCTAAGTTCAGTTCATTCTATGTCCACAATAAAATATAGAGATAAAGTAAAAGAATGAGAAAAGAATTAGAGTGCGACCAGTGTAGATGCATCTCCTTGTGAAGCACAGCCGGTATAGAAAAGTCTCCACTAAGATCTGCAGGAATTTTTTGTTTAAGCACGACCCATTTTGATCGTATCTGTATTTGGTGGCTTCTTCTTTGAATAAGCTTTGTATTGTTGCTTGCACTGCATTCATCTTTTTGTGCCTTGATGGATATAGCATCTTTTCATTCCGTCCATTTTTTTAGGCCTCAGCATATCCTTCCCTCACCCGAAACGATTATTGCAACCCCAATCTTTCTTGTTTTTAGACGTCAACGCTGCCATACAAGGATAGAAACGCACCACCAAGATGGATTTCCCTTCTGTTGACACGGATTTTTGTGGGATGGAAATTAAAGGTGAATAAATGTGTCGTTGTCGTTCCCAAAAATTTAATGACAACAAAAAAATTTCTTTTTGCTACTTATTAACCTGTATAACGGACAGGGTCGAACTTAGGGAAGCTACAATTCCCGAGGGTTATTCAATTAATCGAAAATCAATTAAGAGAAAACAAGAATCTCAAAGGACAACTATCCTTGGTTTTTGTGATTTTATAATCTTTTTAATTTTTTAATTTTTTTATTTCTATTTTTTATATTTTCTGATTTTCAAATTTTTAGTGATTTTTATTTTGCAAGTTTTTAATTTTCAAAAATAACACGAAGCACTATTCACAAGATCAAAAATACGCACACCAACTCTTTTTTGTAATTTTTCAATTTATCAAGAATGCTCTGAAAAATCCAGAAAAATATTTTTGGATTTTAAAAGTTTTGAAATGTTTTTGAGATTTTTTGTGGAATTTTCAGATGTTTTTGTATTTTTCTAAAAATCAAACAGTGAGAAAATACGAAAATGTGCACAGCCTCAAGTAATTTGCAACTTAAAAATATTTTAAGTGCCCAAAACTCTTGACAATTATTTCTAAGACAAAGTAGAAGCAATTATCTTCAAACAGGAACTAAAATCACAATTTTTGGATTTTGTAAAATTTTCTGTGATTTTTATAAGATTTTTGATGTTTTTCATTTTTTTCGGGTTTTATAAATAATTAATACGTGAAAATTGGTCAGAAATTAAAAGACAATGAAATACAACTATTCTAATCTTTTTGAATTTTTGTACTAATATTTGAATTTTTATGAATTTTGGAATTTCAAACAGAGAAAAATGACATGTTTTTTATTTTTTAATAAAAATAAATGAAGACAAAATTCAATGAAAATTTTATTCTAAGAAGATAATCACATCAGGAGTATAGCACAATTTTTGCAAGATTTTTGGACTAATAAAAATATTTATTTCATTCAAAGAGAGTAAGTAAATGTTTGTTCTGCAGTTCAGGGACTAAAATGTAAATAAGTTTTGCTTTTGCATCAAATAAATAACAAAAATGAATCATAGGGAGAAAGCGCTATTTTACCAATAGATCGTGTGCATGTCATGTGCTTGATGCTTTGGCTAGGACTATTTGGCAAATTTGAAAACATCCAAGGACACAACTATAATTTTTCCAAAAGATTTTTTATTTCCAAAAGCCCTAGGTCTTCTTCGTTGCAATCACAAAGGGGAGGCACTTGACCGCCGCCACCTCCCCTTCTTCTTCGGAGGGCAAGGACAGCGGGCGGGACAACCTGGAGGCGGCGCGTATGGCGGTCGGCAGCGCGCACGGCTGGAGCGCGGAGGTGCGGCACGCTGGCGCGTGCAGCAGGGGTGGCCGAGCGACACCGCGGCGACGACGAACTTCACTGGAGGGGTGGCCGAGGGGCGCGCTTCTCCGCACGCGGAGGTCGGGGACGACGGAGGCTGGGCTGCGGGGGTCGTACCGCCTTGGAGGGCAGAGAGGGCACGCCTCGCGCGGGAGAAGAAACGTCGCAGCAAGGCGGCGCCACTCGATGGAGGCGGGGCTGGACGGTCTCTAAAGTCCATGCTGCGGGCGATGTGCGACCGGTAGGCCACGCGCACCGAGGCGCGACGGCTGGCGATTGAGGAGCGGGGCCACCGCCCTGCGGAGCCTGGAAGTCGAAGGGCGGCGGCGCCTGGAGGGCGACCGTCCCCTCTCTGTTTTTTTATTATTATTTTTTTGTAATTTTTTTTGCAATGTAAATCGTAAATAGTAAAAAAATTTTTAATTTCTTGTTAAATCCGAAAAAAAGAAAATGAGAATTTTTTATTTTGATTATTTATTTACTTTTTTGTTGTTTTTATATGATCCTGCAAAACAAATGTTAGAAAATAAGAAAAAATGGTTTTTTGTATTATTTTTTTTATTTATTTACAAATCGGAAAATGAACGCAGATTCGACGAAAGTGGAGGATTCGAATCCGATCTCCAGTCACCGTACATGGTCGGATTTGAGAGATCGTGGATGATAAAAATAGAACGCGTGGAGATCGAGAAAGTGAGATGAAAAATCGAATCGGAGCGGATCAAAATCATGATTGAAAATTTTTTTAGATCTAAAGAAATAAAAATAACAAGGAGATAAAAAAATGCGAAAAATAAACTACGATTAACCTAGATAAAAATAAGAAAAATGTGGAACTCACCTTAGGAGCGGAAAATGGACCGTGATCGCCTCGACAAGGCCGACTCGTTGTCACCGAACGACTTGGAGACTAGGAAACTTTCTCGACGAAATTGTTCTCTCGGAGATCGGGCTCCTCTCTCCAAAGATTGATCAAGTTGGAATGAGGGAGAAGGAGTCATATAAATAAGAAAAGATAATGAAGATGAAATTTTGAATTTTTCGCTTTTTGGATAAAGAGATAACATGGAAGCAAAAATTGAATTGAGATAAAGATAAATAGATAAAACTATTTAAAATTATCTAATTTTTTTTGAATTTTCGTCACTTTATTCATTTGAATTAAAAATGTTATTTTTTTATCTTTTTATGGTGGTTAATTAAAAATAGCATCTATATACATATACTATATACATATATGACATTATATACAAGGGTAAATGAGGAAATTAGCCTTTTTTGTTTTAAGAATTTTATTATTATTATTATTATTATTTTAAATAATTAGTAAAAATATTTACAAATATATACAAATACAATATGCACAAAATACATGTGAAAATTGCACAAACCATCCAAGAAAATCGACTTTTCAACCGTAACTTCCAAAATTATGAAATCACAGTCATTTTAAAGATAATTTAATTTAGAATTCAATTGAAGTGATATTGGTTCAATTTGAGATCATGTCGAGCTGAAATTGATCTTTCAATTAGTGCTTAGTGGCCTTTTTCAAGTGTGGCTACTTTTATTCTGTACATGATTTAATTGGGAAATCATTTTTATTAATTAGGACACATTTGTATTTAAAACTTTGGTTTTGAAAGTTATTTGATTTGGGATCATTTAAGGCACAAATAAATTAGTGTTAGTTTTATAGATAGAATAAAAGAGAAATATTTACAACAACACACACACACATTTTTTTTGATTTTCTGCTTAAGGACCCTTATCTCCCCCTACTTTATTCCTGGTCGACCAGGTCAAGTCTTGACCTTCTCTCGGGGTTCGGGTCAGCCTGTATACAGTCTTCCTTTTTTATTTTCTTTATTTTTCCTTTCTTTCTTTGTTTATTTATTTTAGGTTAAAATTAGTAAGAAGTGTACAATATTTATACACAAATGCACGTTAGTAAGAATATGGGGTTAGTGTTATATGGAGGTGTTTTGTAAGGGATTTTAAGCTAAAATAAATGAATAAAGATGACGAACCGCAGATTCATCATCCCCCTATGCTTTACCTTTGCTAGTCCCTTAGCAAACACTTATTTGAAAGAATAAGTGAAGAAGAAAAAGAAAGGGAAAATAAAGAAAGTAGGATAATATTGAGTATTAAACTTATCTTCATAAAATCGTAGTTTGGAGCTCTATCGGACCTTTGGATTATTGGTGTGTCGGAACTTCTGTGAGACTTAGAATTTTAAAACCAACAGCCTTCAAGTTCTACACATCATTGTCACAGTTTTGGCCCAGAAGTCATCTTAGATCGATCCTCTTCCCAAAGCATACCCTATGAACATTGAACAATCGACTCATGTGTGTGAAAGTTTTTAGCTCTTCCCATCTAGAATGCCTGACTAACATGCAAATCTCCTCTCCAATAACTCATTCTCGGGGAGTCAGGTATTTCCTTCTAAGGTCTGTCGTGTTGTGTTCACAATCGAATTGGGGGAGAAGTTAGGAGAATGAGAAAAGAACTGGAGGGTGGCCAGTGACTCTCCTTGTGAAGCTGGCCAGTATAGCTGAGTCTTCACTAAGATCTGCAGGTTTTCTTGAAGCTTGGACCTTTTTGGTCAGATATTTATTTGGTAGTAGCTTCTTTGTATTTGGATTTTTGGTGGCTATGCTTGGATCTTATTGTGTCCCTACGGATATAGAATTTTTTTTCCCGTACATGTTTTGGGGTCTTAGAAAAAATTGTGCCTAGTCGTCCATCCCTTTTCCGAAGCTTTATTTCAACCCGTACTCCGGTCTTTAGATTTCCACGCTACCAGAAAAGAAACCCAAACGATCTTCCAACATCCCATCTGAGTTGAAATAAGTGCATAGTGTGGGAGTACAAATTAATTCCCTATTCCAGAGTTGTACCCAGAATGAAGAGACCAGGTTAGACACTAAGAGTCAAATGCTGCACATTGTCATGTGGAACTCAAAGAATTAAGTCAAAGACCTGAAGCTTCTAAAATCCTATTTCTCGGTGAGGTTCCTCTGAGAATTAGGTGGATTAAGGTCCAACTAAGCTCCATTCTTCAATTTTATTCCAGACATAGTTTAAATAACAATACTATACTAAAAATGCACATGCAAATGCAACATATGAACAATGCAGAGAATTTTTTTTAGGAATGATGCATATGTGAAAAGAACATTTTTTTTAAAAGCAATTTTCTAATTTTTGAACTTCTTATAGATTTTGGAAGGAAAAATGCAGATTTGAAAGAAAGGTTTTTTTCTTGAATTATGTAAATTTTTATAGATTTTGGTTTTGTAGTTTTTTTAAGGAAAAAGGGTTAGTAATATATAGAAGTATATACAAGACTTTTTTGTTTTATTATTTTTTTTGTTGTTTTTTGTTGTTTTTTTTGTTTTTTTGTTGTTTTTTTTTTGTTTTTTTGTTTTTTTGCATACGTGGACTTTACAAATTATATACATAACCCCCCAAATAAATGTATTTAAAAGTACGAGTTATGTCTAAAGTATATATACAATATATACGACACCTATACTCAGTCGAACTATGTCCTCATAGTGATCAGAGCGACGAAGGAAGACATAACTCGTGCTAAGTATGGAAAGGTGAAAAGACTCCTATGCTACAACGACTCAAAGAAAAGATAAAAAGGCAAGAAGTTGGTGATCCCCCCCTATACTTAGGATCAAATAATCCTAAGTATAGCAGAATGTACATAGGGGGAAAATTGATGAAGAGAATGTACAGACTCACAAAGACACGATATGAACAATATCACCCCCTATACTTAGGGTAGAGTATCCCTAAGTATAAGGCAACGACAACAAGGGTGATAAACAGGACAAATATGAACAACACAAATCCTTCACCCCCTATACTTAGGATAAAGCACATCCTATGTATAGCATATATACACACGAAAATGGGGTTAATGATAAAACGGGAGAAGAAAGAGTGAAACGAAAGGATATACAAGAGGAGTGGATGTTACAAAGGTTAAGAAGGTCGAAAGAGAACCTTCTTGCGGGACCGCTGAGGTATGGATTTGACAAGGTAGGTCGATATTCGGATCATCATTAGACATAAACTGAGTAGGATCGACCAAGAATGTATCCTCAGTGGTTTCAGGATTGTGCAGGCCTAAACCAGTCATTTGAAGTAGTGTGGTCATGTCCTACCTGGGAAGTCTTGCAAACCTCAAAGTAAAATGGCTCGTAATCATTATCAGAAAAAGTAGGATCAATTTCAGCCTGGCGAGCCTCTGTCGGATCATCATCTTTATTAAAAGGCACAAATTCCTTTATAAAAGCAATCAAATCAAATTTGTCCTGATCGGTCTCCTCATCTGAATCAGGGGTGAATAGGAACGAGTTATCAGTTGAAAAGTGAAAGTAGTCGACATGTCCGTCATGTCTAGTCTCAGAGTCTGCCTTCCGCTCTAGGTGTCTATCGTGTAAATCCCGCAGATGTCATCAATGCATCGTGACGTACCAGAAGAGGGAACTCCAAGGTCTAAGCTTTTCCGAGTCCTCCTCTTTGAAGAGGAATTCTCGGGTCTCAGTATAAACCATCATACAACAAAAATCTCTGGTACTATCATCATAGTCAAAGTCCTTGGGTTGGCTAACACGGGCGGGCTCTCATGGAATGTGGGTCTCTGGACGGTAGCGGGTGTAGTGATTAACACATTGCTCCCTACATCAGAACGGAAGCGAATCTCTCCCGAACCATAATCAATAACGGCTCTCTCAGAGGCGAGGAAAGGTCGTCCCAAGATGATTGGAAGGTGCTCCACAGGGATGGAGGTCTCCATGGGCATTACAACAAAATCCGAAGTAAAATTCATGCCTGAATGAGAATGACAGTGTTTTCTAGAATACCCTTCGGCCTCTTGATAGATCCATCAGCAAATTGAACTATCATCCTGGTTTTCTTAAGAGGCCCAGGATGAAGAGACTTTACCATAGACAAGGGTGTTACATTAATTGACGAACCGCCATCGAGGAGAGTGTTCTCACAAGAATAGTTAGATATGGAGCAACTCACAAGAGGTGTGGTCATGTTCCCCTTCTTAAAATATGGACGGTGAGAGATGGCGTAGGCAGTGGCCATGGTCAGGATGTGATGCTTAGATCTTCTCCTTCGTTTTCTTTTCTTGTGTTAAGGAGTAGATAAATCTGTCATGGCCTGTTGAAGTGGGGCTTTAATGATCTCATGAAGGGTGGCCACCACTTCGGGTTTAGTCAACATTTTTTTGAATTTTGGACCTCATCCGTACAAGGGAGGTGGTCGGAATCAACATATACACGAGGATTACCAAGAGCAGTCTGTACAGTGGCATCCTCGGGGTCAAAGTTGGGACATGGCTGTGTGGGTAAATGATCAGGCATTTGGGTCCTCTCCTCACAAAATTGAATCAACAATGTGTCTCCCGAATCCTTTTTGGATTTTTGAATTTTTTTATTTTTTTGAATTTTGGGTGATTTCAATCTCTCACGATTATCCCTCAAATGAATCAATATCCTCAAATAGTGAGCAACATTCTTGCTCTCATTTATAGTAAATAGATTGGAAATCCTCGAATTCATATGCTACATCATTTGGTTCAATGTCTTCAGTGTCAAAATCATGAAAGGTGACACCAAATTCCAAGGATCGGGTGGGTTGAATGAGGGTGGGTGAGAATAAAAGTCCTCTGACTCCTGAAATAATGGGTTAGGAGGATATGCACAAACATTAGGAGGAAGATCCTCCTGGAAAAGGGAAGGTGGATCGTCTGGAGAGTATGAGGTATCTGCGAAGATCGGGTTAAAATAACTCCAGTCGGCCATCTTCGGAACAAAGATGAGAGAGCACGAGGTCAAGTCAAAAGATATGGAGAAAAAGACGCAAATGCACAGAAGGATCTAGTATGCACACAAGCAATCAAACAAAATACAAACACCTAATTCACCAACTCAACGCAAAGTGAATACCATGAAGGTTCGGTCCTCTTAATCTTGTTTGTTTTTAGAGTTAGGGGATAATCACAAAGTTGTACAAACACTTAGGTTGAATTATGGGATTTGGGCACTAACCTTTGTGTGTACGCGAGCAAGTTAAGACGAATATAATGAGGGGGTTACTCTCCCCAAAACAATAATTTTCCTTGTATTTTTTAGGTTCGAGTTTTCTTTAACAGTCCGATTTTAACAGTTATCACTTGGTTAAATGTATTTTCAAAGAATCGCCTACCGAGTGTCCAATTTCCTTTTTGACTTATGTGAGTGAAACAAGGAAGGAGATCGGAATGTCAATGCGCGATAAAAACGATGATGCATGCAGGGGTTAGAGATTCGTACCTTGTTGCCAGCACTCTACATGCAAGTGATCCGTGCAGAATTTAAATACAGAAAAATAAACTAACCTATATGATGCAAGTGAACCTCCTATATGATAACTTCTATTAACGGGCAAGAACAAGTTAATTAGACTAAGTCCAAATTACGCTCTACTCTATTGGCACAGAAAATCTTGTTAGGGTATTTGGACCTAATTAATTACCTGGCTCAAGCAAATTAATTAAAGCAATCAATAGGTGTCTCTCAAAATCCGCGGAAATAAAGAAAAATAAAGGCGATGAAAACAAAACATGTGAGGTACCCCAAGTGCACCAGCACTTGGAGAAACAGACCCCGTAACAAATGAATGTCCATTTACTGAGTTCAGATGCTAGAAAAATCTCTCTCTCTCTTCGTCTCTCCTTCACTTCTTCTTCTCCTCTTCTCATGCTATCATGTGGCTTGGTGAAGAATCAAGTCGCCTCCACGTCGCTTGGGTGCTTCGGCTCTCCTAGGATCGCCTCCTTCGCTCCGTGGGCCCTCACAAGAAAAAGGAAATAAGTTTTGTGTAATATGAGAAAAAAATGAAATGAATGCAATGAATATAAACAATGAAGTGAATGGAAAATATGTAAACAGATATTTACAACCAAGAATAGCAGGTCAAAAAGAGAAACCTAACTACCCTCGCCATGCCTCCTTGACAACGGCGCCATTTTATTGACACGGATTTTTGTGGGATGGAAATTAAAGGTGAATAAATGTGTTGTCGTCATTCCCCAAAATCCCGTGACAACAAAAAAAATATATTTTTTTCTTTTTGCTACTTACTAACATGTATAGCGGACATGGTCAAACTCAGGGAGGCTACAATTCCCGAGGGTTATTCAATTAATCGAAAATCAATTAACAGAAAATAAGAATCTCAAAGGACAACAATCCTTGGTTTTGAGATTTTTTAATCTTTCTGATTTTTTTTTAATTTTTATATTTCTATTTTTTATATTTTCTGATTCTCAAATTTTTAGTGATTTTTATTTTGCAAGTTTTTAACTTTCAAAAATAACACGAAGCACTATTCACTATGATCAAAAATACACACACCAACTATTTTTGTAATTTTTCAATTTGTAAAGAATGCTCGGAAAAATCCAGAAAAATATTTTGTGGTTTTAAAAGTTTTGAAATGTTTTTGAGAATTTTTGTGGAATTTTCAGATGTTTATTATTTTTCTAAAAATCAAACAGTGAGAAAATACAAAAACGTGCACAGCCTGGATTAATATGCAACTTAAAAATATTTTAAGTGCTCAAAACTCCTGACAATTATTTTTAAGATAAACTAGAAGCAATTATCTACAAACAGGAACTGAAATCACAATTTTGGATTTTTGTAGAATTTTCTGTGATTTTTATAGGATTTTGATGTTTTTCATTTTTTGGGTTTGTAAATAATTAATGCGTGAAAATTGGTCAGAAATTAAAAGACAATGAAATACAACTACTCTAATTTTTTTGGAATTTTTGGTATAATATTTGAATTTTTATGAATTTTGGAATTTCAAACAGAGAAAAATGAAGCATAGCACAATTTTTGCAAGATTTTTTAGACTAATAAAAATATTATTTCATTGAAAGAGAGCAAGCAAATGTTTGTTCTGTAGTTCAGGGACTAAAATGTAAATAAGTTTTGTTTTTGCATCAAATATATAACAAAAATTAATCACTGGGGAGAAAGCGCAATTTTATTAATAGATCATGTACATGTCATGTGCTTGAGGCTCTGGCAAGGACTATTTAGCAAATTTGAAAATGTCCAAGGATGCAACTATAATTTTGCCAAAAGATTTTTTATTTCCACAAGCCTTAGGTCTTCTTCGTTGCAATCACAAAGGGGAGACACTTGGCCGCCGCCACCGCCCCTTCTTCTTCGGCGGGCAAGGAAGACGGGCGGACGACCTGGAGGCGGTACGTATGGCGGAAGCGCGTACGGCTGGAGCGCGGAGGTGTGGCATGCGGGCGCGCGCAAGAGGGGTGGCCGAATGACGTCGCGGCGGTGACGAACTTTGTTGGAGGGGTGGCCGAGGGGCGCGCTTCTCCGCGCGTGGAGGTCAGGGACGACGGAGGCTGGGCTGCGGGGTTCGTGCTGCCTTGGAGGGCGGAGAGGGAACGGCCTTTATGGCGGTGGGCTGGACGGTCTCTGGAGTCGATGCTGCGGGGATGTGCGACTGGTGGGCCACGCGCGTCGAGGCGCGACGGCTGGCGGTTGAGGAGCGGGGCCACCGCCCTGCGGAGCCTGGAAGTTGAAAGGGGGGGTGCCTAGAGGGAGGCAGTCCCCTCTCTGTTTTTTTTGTTTTTTTATTTTTTATTTTGTAATTTTTTTTGCAATGTGAACCGTACATGAAAAAAAATCCTTTTTTAAGTTTTTTGTTTAAATCCGAAAAACAGAAAATTAGAGTTTTTATTTTGTTTATTTATTTATTTTTTGTTGTTTTTTTATATGATCCTGCAAAACAAATGTTAGAAAATAAGAAAACAAATGGTTTTTTAGATTATTTTTTAATTTATTTACAAATCGGAAAATGAACGGAGACTCGACGAAAGTGGAGGATTCGAATCCGATCTCCGGCCACCGTACGCGGTCGGAGTTGAGAGATCGTGGACGATAGAAATAGAATGCGTGGAGATCGAGAAAGTGAGATGAAAAATCGAGTCGGAGCGGATCAATATCGTGATGAAACCTTTTTTAGATCTAGAGAAATAAAAATGACAATGACATAAAAATGTGAGAAATAAATTACGATTAACCTAGATAAAAATAAGAAAAATGTGGATCTCACCTTAGGAGCGGAAAATGGACCGTGATCGCCTCGACAAGGCCTACTCGCTGTCACCAGACGGCTTGGAGACTAGGAAACTTTCTCGACAAAGTTGTTCTCTCAGAGATAGGGCTCCTCTCTCCAAAGATTGATCAAGTTGGAATGAGGGAGAAGGAGCCATATAAATAAGAAAAGATAATGAAGATGAAATTTTGAATTTTTGGCTTTTTGGATAAGGAGATAAGATGGAAGCAAAAATTGAAATGAAATAAAGATAAATACATAAAACTATTTACAAATTATCTGATTTTTTTCATTTTCATCACTTTATTTATTTGAATTAAAAAATGTTATTTTTTTTATTTTTTTTATGGAGGTTAATTAAAAATAGCAACTATATACATATAGTATATACGTATATGACAATATATGCAAGGGTAAATAAGGAAATTATCCTTTTTTGTTTTAAGAATTTTATTATTTTTATTTTTATTTTTATTTTAAACAATTAGTAGAAATATTTACAAATATATACAAATACAATATGCACAAAATACATGTGAAAATTGCACAAACCACCCCACAAAACCGAATTTTCAACCGTAATTTCAAAAATTATGAAATCACGGCCATTTTGAAGATAATTTAATTTAGAATTCAATGGAAGTGATATTGGTTCGATTTGAAGTCATGTGGAGCCGGAATTGATCTTTCAAATTTTCTTTTGTGATATTTCATGTATATAAAATACCATTTTTTAGCTTTATAATTTTTATTCGATTTTATGATGATAAATAAATATATACAAAAATCAAACATGTTATGAGTTAATGTAATGGACTCAAATGGCATTTTTTGGATTTTTATGGGTTGAGTTAATGTCAAAATAAATTTGGGAGGTTAACTATGTACAAGTTGGTAGGTGAATAAGATCAAGTCAGAATTGATCTTTTTCATTGCTTTTCTAATTTTTTGGAGTTTGATTTTTATATGATTTATTAAAAAATGAATGAATTGAAGAAATGAAAGAGAAAATAGTTAGAATGGATGAAATATGCAAATGAAATAAAAGGTCAAAATCGGTGAAAATGTACAATGCGTAAAAGAGGCCCAAAACCCAACTGTCACAAAGAAACTTTGATTTTTATGAAATTAGACTTTTTTTGAAGGTATTTGAATGTATATTGCTTTAAAAGTAAGTAGAGTGAAATCGGGCACTGTATGAGAAAGATATCAACATTTTAGTCTGTTTGGTCTAAAATTAGGATTTGGGTTTATTTTGCATATGTATAAGGTAGCATTTTTTAGTATTTTTCATGGATTAAGGTTAGTGATATGAACACGATGAATTGGTTTCATATCAATTGGAGTTAGCATGCTTTAATTAAAAATACCTGAAGTTAGGTGGAAATGTGAAGATGGTTATAAATGCGAATATGCATGTCAAAATGCAGATATTAATTCTAAGTGCATGAATGGTAAAAATGTGGAGTAAACGATGAAATGCAGCTAATTACTCGGGAACAAATCTCTATTTTCAACTTTTAGTGTGATGAATCAATGTTCATCGTTGTCCATGTCTCCGGTTCTCGAAGTGTGGTGGAGACGAGAAGAGAGGTTGTAGCTGCTAATGTTGGGGATGTGGTCTCTGATGATTTCGTGATTCATCATACTAAAAGATGAAAATAGAGCTTCGTTCCCAAGTAATTAGCTGCACTTCATCATTCATTCTGCATTTTTACCATTCATTAATATTTGCATTTTAGCACTTGTAATTGCATTCATAATCATGTTCACATTTTCACCTAATTTCATACATTTTTAACTAATTCATGCTTACTCCAATTGACCTAAACCCAACTTCATTGTGTGCATATTACTAACAAGATTAAAGGTAAGATACAAAAAATTACTAACTCAAATAATCAACACGTGAGACAAAACCCAAATTCTAGAATAGACAGGCTAAAACATGCATTTCTTCCTTATATAGTGTTCGATTTGGGTCTACTCACTTGTAAAGTAACATACATTCAAAAGAAGGCCAATTTCATAAAAATCGGAGCTCATATGTGAAAGTTGGGTTTTCGGCCTCTTTTGCGCATTTTGTGTTTTGGCAGTTTTTGACCTGATATTTTATGTACATAATTAACCCTTTTTCTTTTATTTATTTTTCATTCATATTCTTTGATGAAAGTTTTAATAAAATTCACAATAATTTAAATTAAAAATAAGAACAAAATCAAAGAAACTGACTGAGTCTGAGTGTCCCTTGTGAGTGTACAAATATCTTTCATTTCCTATTTTATTTTATTGTCATATTTTCTTATTTACTAAAAATATCAAAAAATCCCCATTAAAATCATAACTTCTATATCGATTATAAATCAACCTAAGTAGACAATTGCCTCCCTGAGTTCGACCTTGGACTTCCCAAGTAAAAAAAGTTGACTTCTCACAATTATTGACACAATAATTAAGAAGGGTTTTTTGATCAATCCTAATTTGCATGCATGTAATGGACAACAATTTAAAACTTAATTTCACAAATTTAACCAGGGAATTCAAGGGTTCTTCAAACGGCACCATTGTCAGGGGCACAACTTAGGTTGTACTTAGAAAATCAAGTTTTTAGGTTTTCCACCCCCGGGTAGTCTGATCCCTGATTTTTCTTATATTTATTTATCCATTTATTTTTTTCCGACATTTTTATTTATTTTATTTATTTTGTATTTTTTAATATCTCTAATATTTGGTCTTTTATTTTTCGTACGAGGTACTCGATGGACTTGAAGCGGCTTCTTTAGAAGCTGACGCAACTTGAAGCGACCGACCGTCTCAAGAATTTATTTTATTGAAGAGAGAGAATGTGTGTTATAATTTGATTTTAATTGCTCATTTCTAGCGGTTCCTGATTAGGTTCTCGGTATGTAAAAAAGATTGAACTTTTCTAAGGTGTGCTAGGCATGTTTCACTCTCCGATGAGGGTGGGTCCGACTTGAGTGGTGAAATTAAGATAGGCATACGATAGTGTAATTTCAAACTTATTTGTGCCCTTCATAATTTAGGATCACACATTCATTATTATTATTATTGTACACACCTTAGAACATTTTCATTTAGTTAAGTTCAATTTACTTCTTTCCTCTAAGTAGAACTATCTACTAGGTGCGGTTTCATCGCTTGCATCTCATATAGTATACAATTTTCAATTTTGTATTGCAACCCTCATGAAGAGCACGGATCACTGTAGGTCTTCTGAACCGAGCATGCATCATTGATTTCATCATGCATTAGCTTTTCTTGACTCTACCTCGATTTTATCACTTAATATTAAAGGAAATTGGAACTATATGTTAGGCGTGCTTTGTGTGGTGGACTAAACTTAGTAAAAAACAAGCTTAAAATCAGGACTGGTAATTCAACTTGAACAAAAAAATTACACTAAAATTGAAATTGTCTCGGGAGAGTAATCCCCTCATTAATTGATTTTACTGTAAGTGAGAGAGGAACGAACACTAGGATAGAGCCAAGCCAGGATTTTCGGATTGACTATTGATTCTACAAAAAAATGATTAGGCACTTCTCAGTAAGGATCTACAGGTAGTCGGTAAATGATCCGGATTTCCTTAGCAATGTGGGGAGTTTAGAGGGCACCGTGTAAGGCTCCGTCCTCAAGTAATGTGTAATCATATTCATATGGTTTGTACTTACTCCCATACCAGTTGAAAATGGATGCAAATAGTTGTAAGAATCGGGATAGTCTGTAGGGAAATACATGCACCTGACAACCCATTAACATTTTTCAAAATTGCGTTTATCACCAAGTAAAACAGACAAGATAATTTGACCGAACCTTCATGGCCTTCACGGTGTTGAGTTTGTGAATTCGAGGTTGGCATTGGTGTATTGAATTGCGTGACAGTGCACTTGCACACACAGATCATGGTTTCACAAATCAATATTTACCATTCTCTTTGAATACGGTGGAATTTTGGCATTCATACCCAGACTCCGTGGGTCGTGCTCACATGACAAATTCCCAATCTTCTATTTAGAGGAACCCTCTCTTTGAGGTAGTTTCTCTCCATCCATCATTCTTTACACCCACCCACTCTTGTTAGAAATTCAAGATACAAGCTGCTCACAGAACTGAACATGTATTATATGGAGCGAGCGGATGGCGAGGATAAATGTAGGCAAAACCGACTTAGAGGAACATGATTCCTGATTACATATGATTATTCACTATTTAAACCATCCTCTACTCAGGATGATTCACAATCTGATTATTCACTTTTCCTTTGACCATACAGATGATACTCAAAGTTAAGGAAATAGGACTTATGACCAGGCCACGATCACAGAGACTGACTACATCTCGGTTCAAGAGAAAATGCCAATATCACAGCATACCAAGTATAGTCACTCATCTTCAGTTCATGAGACAATAGTAGATGACATAGCTTGGATTAATAAGATAACCGAGGTTTTGATTGAACAATTTGATAATGTCATCCAAATAGTAAAAACATGATAATCAACAAAGAGGAATCGAGAAAATCACAGAGCAAACCTGAAACACATAATGTGCCTGATTCTCACAAACAGACACCACATACCCCTGACCATCCTACTGACTCTACTAAAAATTCCAAAAAAAATAAAAATTCGAAAAAAAAATAAGACAACATCAATATGGAAATGTTTTGCAAAAGTCTGATCTTAGAGCTTCCATTGATTAAGGCCATAGAATATGCACCCAATCTTCAAAGATTTTTGAAGAGTCTATTATCACCTAAGAAGATGGGAAAAAAAGATCTCAAACTAAATATCATTTAGTTGTTATGGCCGGTTCAATGGTGATAACCCAGACAAACAAGATATGGAAAGTCAAACGGTTGAACAAGGTGACCTGTGAAATTGAGATATTGAGTTTAAAATGTTCATATTAACGACAATTCTACACTGAATATCCTCTCGAAGTCCATGTTTGACAAACTCGAACTCAGACCACTCAGAAAGACTCAAGTGATCGTTCAAATTCCCGACTGATCCACAAAAATACTGAGAGGAATTTTTTTGTTGTCATTACTTTCCAAGGTATTGCACATAGCATGGACTTTATTGTTCTGGACATTGAACACTGAGAAGATTTTTCTGAATCTCCCATTATTTTGGGTAAGCCATTTCCGGCTTCGGCCAGAGCGACTATTAATCGTGAGACTCAAGACATCATATTCCTGAATCCAAACCAAATGATCAAATTCTTGATGACACACCGAGACAACCAAACCAGAAACCGGCAATTATGACATAGTGGAATCCTCCTATGCTCAGACCTCTCCACTTATCACTTGGCGAGGCTACAAAGGTGAATAAAATCAACCAAGATACATTTGATTCACCACACCCGGACAAGGTTATTTCGGATCTCCTCGAGTCCACACATGCAAATCCAATAGAGAGCAAATACTCAGGACGTGTGCTGACCTTACAAGAATATTACAATTTATATGGAGACTCATCTGATAAAGAACCTATGGTCAGTATCTCACAAAAAATACCTCTTAAACCGATTAAGAATGTCACCTTCAACATTTTGGAAAAGGAATCTTCTACGGATTCATCATCAGGTTCGGAGGATGCGATCACTATGAGAGAGGTCAATTTGGAGAATCTGGAGCCTAATCCGAACAAGCAGTCATATGTCAGCCCACGTTGGACTTTCCATGTCCCTCTCTATTATTCTTCTAAAGCTGACTCCCCTAGTCCCATTCAATACATCGGAACAATTCGTTATGACCAGACTGATACTTGTTCATCTGAACATTCAAAGAAAGAACATATTGACCCGAAAACTGAGCCAACTTTAAGAAAGAAGCTCAAGAATATAAATATTTGGAGTAACGTGACTTTTAAATATTATTCTTCTAATGACGACTCCGACGATGGTTGGGAATCTTTTGATTCGTCTTCTTCTTATCAATATTCCCTTCCACCACATGCCTTGAAAAAGATTGGTCAAAACTGCCTTGGTCATCGGTCACCCTTCCCCCCACCCCCATCGGTTCCCGTGTAATTTTTCTCTTATACTTAGGCCAAGGCCTAAGTATAGAGGGGAACCGATGCCATTTGTACTTCCTATTCCCCACTCCACATTCGCTCTGTATATTCTCTAGATCTTGTTGGCTCTCATACTTACTCATGTTCTATACTTAGACTGACCAGAGCCGAAGTATGGGGGGACCGATGCCCAACCTGTATATATTTATCCATTTTCCCTTTTAACCTTGATCGCTCAACTTGTTGATCTCCTTCTAAACATAGGCTGACCAGAGCATAAGTATAGGGGGCGATTGACTTATATACTCCTTTTTATTTTTATTTTTATTTTTATTTTTATTTTTTTCTCCTATGGTTAGCACGAGCAATGTATCTTCGTCACTTCTTGTGCTCTAAGAACATAGCACACGCTAAGTATAGGGGGTGCGTATATGTTACATATATACTTTACCCATAGCTTGTATTTTCACGTATTTTGTATATATTATGCAATATACTTTAGCCATAGCTCATATTTTCACGTATTTTGTATATATTATGCAATAATTACAGGATGGGTGAAAGTCCAAAAAAACAAAACATCAAAAAAAAAGAAAAAACTCTCTTGCATATCACCCTTGCATACAAAAAAAGAAAGAAAGAAAGAAACACCATGCACCTCATATGCACGTCATATGCATCTGCATTTCACTTGCATATTTAGCATATGCAAAATGGAAAACTATTGGGTTCTGAACTGAGTTATGACTGGAAGTGGAGAGTGGTCTTGGATTAGCCTTGATCAACCTAATTTCTAGAGGAACTTCACCAAGAAAGAGGATTTTTGAAGCTTTAAGTCTTTTGACTTAATTCTTCAAGCTCCGCATGACAATGTGGAGCCTTTGACTCTTAGTGTCTAACTTAGTCACCTAATTCTGGGTATAACTTTTGAGTAGGGAATTATCCGGTTCTCTTACACTATGCACTTAGCTCAACTCAGACGGGGGGTTGGAAGACTGTATGGGTCTCTTTTCTGGTAGCATGGACATCTAAAGACCGGAGTATGGGTTGAAATAAAGCTTCGCAAAAGGGATGAACGGCTGGGCATAATTTTTTCTAAGACCCCAAAACATGCACGGAAAAAGATTCCATAACCGTAGGGGCACAAAATATTCATGTAAAGCTACCAAAAATTCATACAAAAAATAAGACAAATTACCAAATAAGTATTTGACCAAAAAGGTCCAAGCTTCCAGAAAACCTGCAAATCTTGGTGGAGACTTTGCTAAACTGGTCGGCTTCACAAGGAGAGGTGACTACACTAGTCACCCTCCAGTTCTTTTCCCCTTCTTCTAATTTCACAGCATGACAAACCTTGAAAGGAAATACCTGACTCCCTAAAGATGAGTAATTGGGAGGGAGGTTTGCGTGGTAGTCTGTCATTCTTGATGGGAAGAGATAAAACCTTTCACACATAGGAGACAATTGTTTAATGTTCATGGGGTATGCTTTGGGAGAAGGATTGATCTAAGATGACTTCTGAGTTGAATCTGTTATAATGATATGTAGAACTCGAGGGCTGTTGATTTTAAAATCCAAATCTTAAAGAAGTTCTGCCACACTATTAATCCAAAGGTCGGGTCTAGCTCTATTTCACCTTTTGTTCATGACTTTGGTATGGAACCCAAAATCATTTCACTTTTGCATTTCATTTTAGTTGCTTGAGGACGAGCAAGGTTCAAGCATAGGAGGTAGATGAATCTATGATTCATCGTACTAAAAGATAAAATAGAGCTTCATTCCCAAGTAATTAGCTGCATTTCATCATTTATTCTACTTTTTTACTATTCATTAAGATTTGTATTTCAGCACTCTTAATTGTATTCATAATCAGGTTCACATTATCACCTAATTTCATGCATTTTTAACTAATTCGTGCTAACTCCAATTGACCTAAACCCAACTTCATTGTGTGCATATTACTAACAATATTAAAGGAAAAATACAAAAAATACTAACTCAAATAATTGGCCCATGAGACAAAACCCAAATTCCAGAATAGACAGACTAAAACATGCATATCTTCCTATGGTGTCTGATTTGGGTCTACTCACTTTTAAATAACATGCATTCAAAGACCTTCAAAACAAGACCAATTTCATAACAATAAGAGCTCGTATATGAAAGTTAGGTTTTGGACCTCTTTTGCGCATTTTAAGTCTTAGCAGTTTTTAACCTGATATTTTATATAAATAA
The DNA here is from genome assembly GCA_037367405.1 of Ottelia alismoides. NCBI lineage: Eukaryota > Viridiplantae > Streptophyta > Magnoliopsida > Alismatales > Hydrocharitaceae > Ottelia > Ottelia alismoides. Next base: position 812,833 of record JAZKJV010010296.1, on the reverse strand, counting down.
TTAATATTTTTCTTTTATTTATTTTTCATTTATATTATGTGATGAAAGTTTTAATAAAATTCACAAAAATTCAAATTAAAGATAAGACCGAAATCAAAGAAACTGACTGAGTCTGAGTGTCCCCAATAAGTATGTACAAATATCTTCCATTTTCTATTTTATTTTATTCTCCAATTTTCTTATTTATTAAAAATACAAAAAAAACTTCTTTGAAATCCTAACTTCGAGATCGACTATAAATCAACCTAAGGAGACATTTGCCTCACTGAATTCGACCATGTGCTTCTCAAGTAAAAAAGTTGATCACTCGCTGATGAATCCACGATTCATCATCTCAATATCTTGATCTTAGCAAAATCCCCGAGTAAAATCCCATAAAAATGTCCATAAAATCAATAAATTAACAAAATGACTCTTGTAAATAAAACACACTAATTAATGTATATTAGATTGTACAAAATAAATTACACATAAAAAGTCGTAAAAATCAAGGGAGTTTCTCACATGTAAATAGCCCAAAACTTCATATATTTTTAATAAATTCATTTCAACTCCTTTTTGGCTAATTCTTTCTCCAACTTGTTCATATCAATGTATATAAAATACAAAAATACAAAACAAAATTTACCTCAAATAAATGCTCCTAGATCCCAATGGAAAAAAGCCGTAAAGACCAACTTCCAAGCTAAATTCCCGCTCCGTATGAACTCCAAATTCACCAAACTCACTTTTAAAGTTCAAGTTAGAAAATTATCTATCCAACGGAAGTGGTTTCACTAAAATCGGAGATCATTTGCAAAAGTTGGATTTTGGGACCTAGATGTACATTGTATATTATGTATATATTCATTCCTTCTTCATTTTTTATTTTATCTTTTATAATTACTAAAAATACAAAAATATCTTGATTGTGTTGTATTTTAATTGTAGTATTTTATTGTATTTTTCCGTTGTAAATATCTGTTATTAAAAAGACGGAAAAATACATATTAAAGAAGTAAAACAAATGTGTACATGTTGTTTGTCTTCCCTTGTAAATTCTCCACTATTTATTTTCTTCTTTTTTTATTCTATTGTAATTAAAGTAGCCAACTTTATTTCATTTATTTATTTATTATACATTCTCTACAATAACCACCATTCAACTCATTCTACCACCAACCTCCATTCAACCCCACCATTTTTCTAACTTCTAATTCAACTCCACCATTTTATTAACCTCCATCCCACACCATCTTAATTCTAACTTCCATTTTTTCCGTCTCTTTATATACATTCCATCCTCCTCAATTTGCCTTTGATCCATCTTTATGTGAGGAGAGCCTAGTTCCCAGAGTTGAATCGGTGACAGCGACGCAACCGCGGTCGGGCGACGCAGCCCTCTCTCCGGTGAGATCTGTTGATTCTTTGGCCAACATCGCAGCCGCAACCGTGCGCTGCTCGAGATCATCGCACGCCGGCGATTTGAGTGAAGATCGTGCTCTTACGAGTACGTCATAGGCGACCGTCCATCTTAGGTAAGTTTATTTTCATCTTGTTTTTTTTGTCTAACACATTACCACCCATACACCCTCCATTTGTTTATTCCATCACCACCTCACACCATCATCTTTCCCCATTTGTTTAGTTTATTATCATCACATTATTTTTCCCCTTCATTATCATTTTTATTTGTATTCCCTGTCTAATCAAATTTAAAAAAAAAATATAAAAAAATTTTAAACAAAAAATATAGGTTTTCATTACAGCAGAAAAAAAAGAAAAATTATAAAAAAACAAACAAACGCAGCAGCGGTGGGAGCACCCACCGCCGCCGCCTCTTCTTCCCACCGCCGCCAGCCGGCGGCCACGCCGCTCCCCTCACGGCGCCGCCGCCCCAGCCGACCGCGTCCCCCTCTTCCAGCCCCAGCCGTCGGGGTTCCCTCCGTCGGCGCGGCCCCGTCGCCACACCGACACCACCGCGCGCCGTCGCGACCACGTGCGCGGCGCCGCCGTCGCCCTCCGCCGTCCAAGCCACCCGCGCTCGGGTGGCGAGTCTCCCTGATCGCCGCCGACGCCACCGACCACGCCCTTTTATTGGGTTCCATCGCGTGAAGAAGAAGGTGATTTCTTCCCATTATTTTAATGTAAAAATTGCATTATGTTATTTCTATGTTTATGTAATTGCAAAACCATCCCTGTTCATAACTTGCATTGTAATTACAGATCCTATTTTTTTGCACAAACACTCATGTATTTGACTAGCAATTTGGATATCTGTTTTGCATCTTTTTATTCAAGGAAAAATGTTATTGTGTTGAGCAACTTATCATCTACCATCTGAAAATTTATTTGTAATTTTGTGAGTTGTGGGTAATTAATTAAAATTGTTTAACTGAAAATCTATATATTTTACCCATTCCGTACTCTTAAAATTATATCTCACACATGGTTGTTTTAAAAATTCCAAAATATTTATATGTGATGCTTTGATATGTGATGAACTTACTATCCAAATTTCTTTTAAAATAGAGATGTTCTGTGCCTGAAATAAATTGTAGAGTGTTTTTAGTATTTGATTTTTAATTAAATCCATGTATATCCTTTTTGCGAAATTTCAAATCTTCTAAATTCTACATCTAAATATCTTTCTGAGATAATTTGCTTTTTGACTAATTTGATAACGTGGATTTAATAGAAATTAATTACTCATTGCCACTCTGTTTTTACTAAAAAAATCCATAAAAAAATTCATATGTTGTCAAAAAATTCCAAAAATATTACTGTAGTATCCTTGCATCATGTTTTCATTACAGTAATTTTTTCATAATTTTTGCTTACTGTTTGTGTGAGAAATTGCGAAAAATCCATAAAAAGTGTACATTTTTATTTATTGCATTTTAACCCCTAAAATTCCAAAAAAATGTGTTTTGTGTTCATCTCTGGATTAAGATTCTAGGAAAAATATAATTTGGCTGAATTGGACTAATTTGACATTAAAATTAATTTGGCCTTGTTGTATGCTTTCTTAGTGTTTTAATTCAGCCGCATTTGCATTTACATTTGTTTCTGCATTAAAACAAATATTAAAAAAATACGCATTGGAAATCTAAAACTTAATTTTCAAATTATTCTCAAGTTGTTCCTTTGCCTCCCTGTGTTCGACCCCGGACTTGCTTGGGATATAAATTAAGCTGAGACACTCTTCACAGAGATCCTTCTCTCGGTTATGAATGAATCGCTAAGTACACGTACTACAACGTGACCGAATTAATCATCGTATTTAGCGACTCGTCAAATGGCGCCGTTGCCGGGGAGGCAAACGGCTTAGAGACTAATTTAAAAAATTTGGATTTAGATTTTCACTTACTCGGGTAGTCTGACCCCCGAGCCACTTTGTAATTAATCCATTTTCTTCTCCATTATTTATCTTCATTATTTTTGTATATATTTTGTTGTTTATCTCTCTAATATAAATCTCATTTTTCTTGCGAGGGTCCGGTGGACTTGGAGTGCATCGGAGGTCTACGGACGCGATGCGCGCCGACTGCTGAAGAGCAAGAGAATTAATTTATCTTCGAGAGAAATTTTGTAAGTTCTTGTAATTATGTAGGTAGCTTGCTCCTTTATAGCGGCTCTTGTTTGAGATCTCGCGTGTGTAAAAAGACTTGGCCATTATTTGTTGTGTGTGGAGACCTGTTTCACTCTCCGGTGAGGGTGGGGCTCGACTTGAGTGGCGAAATTAAGGATTAGGCACACGGTAGTTTAGAATCAAATTTGTTTGTGCCCATCGTAATTTAGGCCACACATATCTTAGAAGATTCATATATCTTATAAGATTCATAATGAGACGCACATAGACACGTACTACTTAGCTCAAAATTAAATTAATTCTTCCCCGCTAATAGTATACTGTTTAGGTGCGGTTTTTCTAGATATGCATGCATTTAGTGTAATATTTATAAATTCAGTTTTGCATAACGCATGGAGAGTGCTGGGATTCACTGTAAGTATAACTTCTTCTGAGCATGCATCATAGTTTCTCGTTTGCATTCTGATTTCCGATTCCCCTCTTGTTTTATAACTTAAGGTCAAAAGGAAATTGGGACTGAACGGTAGATGTGCTTGTGTGTTCACATAAATTTCAAGTGATAACCTAACTCTAAAATTGGGACTGAATTGAGCAGGTCGATTTAAAAAATTGGAATAAAAAGAACCCCTGTTCTCGGGTGCATAAAGCCCTCATTGTTTGTTTTACTTGCAAGTGAGAGAGAGACGACCCTAGGATAGAGCCAAGTCTGGATTTCTTACTTACTATTGGTTCTTTGAACCGGGTCAGTCTGTAGGAAAATACGGACACCTAACAGCTCGTTAATCTTTCCAAGATTGTATTTCTCACCAACTAAAATTGACAAGATAATTCGGCCGAACTCTTACGTCCATCATGTGTTGAGTTGGTGAAATTGAGGCTTTGAATTGCGTTTGTATTGTGTGAGTTTACTCCGCACATTTACGTGCACCGTAGAACTAGCACTTCATTGGAATATCGTGTTCTAATCGGTTCTTTTGACATCGAAGATGACTGATTGGGGGATAATTATTCGGACTTTGCGAATCTCCCGTTGAACCCTCCAAGAAGTATGTCTTCACAGGTCCATGCGCAACGTGGACCAACCTGGACTCATGACCCTCTTGAGCCCACGATCACCCACTCTCGGGATGGTTACTCTCAAACCATTCCTTTCTCTCTTCCCACCTGACCGAGGAAGACCTTCTCCTCGATGAGAATATCTTGATTCGTAAATCCTCTTCTAATCAAGAACACATTGCTGATTCAGGCCATATAGAAGACACAAGTAAAATGCCTCCAAAGAAGAAAGAAGAGGAAGAAGAGAACAATGAAGATCCAATGAGAATGATACTTGCCAGATTAGCTGCATCTGAGCAGCAACATGCACTTCTCAGAGCTCAGTTAGGACAGTTGAATGTTGGGGTCCAACCACCAATTGATGCGGCGTATAACCCCGGACAATATCAAATTCGGAACTACTTGAGTCCGGCCGAACCTGAGGTTGATTTTGAATTGAAGCCACATTTTCTGAACCTGTTGCCACACTTTGATGGGAATGCTTCTGAGGAACCATATGCATTCCTAAGGGACTTTGAGCTCATCTGCGCTAACCTCAAACATCAAAAGGTTAGCCAGGATTATATTAGGCTCAAAGCCCTTCCATTTGCCTTGGGTGGCAAAGCTGATTAATGGGTAAAGAATCTTGGGATCGCCGTCACCACATATGCCCAGCTCAAGGACCTGTTTTTGAAGAAGTTCTACCCTTTGAGTAGAACTAACATGATGAGGACGCGCATTACGAGTTTTTCCCAATTACCCCATGAAGCTTTTTGTGATGCTTGGGAAAGATTCAAGGACATCCTGCAGAAGTGTCCCTGTCATGGACTAGATGATAACATCTTGGTCCAGTCATTCTTTACTGGTCTCAACCCTGAGATGCAGGGTTTGGTGAGCGCTGCCTGTGGAGGCAGCTATACATCTCGAGGAGCGGATACCGTCTGGAGGGTATTCGAGCAGATGGCTGAAACTAGCCACTCACAGATGGCCAGCAGGGCCTATACACCATCCCCCAGTTCACTCTTATCTGGAGGGGGGAAATCAGTTGTAGTTGATATCTCTCAGGACGTGATCCCTAGCATGGGACTCCTTGCTGACAAGCTTACTGTAGTCGAGAGGATTGACAAGAGAATTGATGAATTGGATCGGAGTGTCTCCAAGATTCCAAAACAAATGGAGGAGTTGACTGATAGGGTATCTAAGATAAAGATACCTGCCGCGACTGCACCCTCTGCTCCCGTATACCGAGTTCACCATGTTCAGGAGCAGCTGGTGTCAGGGCAACCCCAGCCGTGGGAGCAGGACCAATCCTACATCCACTCTTTCCAGCAGCCACCTCCATTAGCAAAGACAGTTCAGGAGGAGCCTCCACCGATTTGGGAGGTGAATGGAGTATGGTATACTCAGGACCCTGCCAGGCAGGGAAGTTCGGGAGACCGACAGACCTATCAGCGTCCCCCGACCTTTCATAACACTGCATTCACCTCCACGCCACCTCCTTCACAGCAGAGCCCTGGATTTCAGCCACCCCAGCAGCAACAGCAGCAGTACCAGCAGTATGGCCGACAGAGCCATTACCAGGCAGGTCAGCAGGGCCCGCAACCCCAGCAGCAGCAGAGGCAGTACTCTGGCCAGCAGGGACAGTCTTCCCGTTCTTCTTCCCAGTCTTATCCACTTCCTTCTTCGTCTAGTCCTGTGGATATACAGCAGCAGATACTCGACGAGCTATGTTCCTACAGGAACGAGATTCATGACTTACGGGTGGATGTCAACCGCCTGTCCAGATGGCGAGACGAGCAGACTGCACCCTCTACCTCTATCCTAGCCCAAGTTCAGGCTAACCCCAATAGCCTGAACTGATCTAGTTCTCAGCAGCACTTTGGCCAGGTATACTATTCAGCATCTCCTAGATCTGAACATGAGATTCTTTCGTGTGACGAGGCTAACCACATGTCACTCAAGAGCGGAAGGACCGTGACCGTACCTGACCGGGCGAGGGATATGAGGAGGGGCATCTCTGAAGCTCTACTTGAGGAGTCTTCAGAGGACGAGGAGGAGAGTCATCATAGTTCGGAGCCCCATCAGCATTATTCGAGGATTTCTACTCAGGGAGCCGAGAGGAGAAGGAGAGCACGTATGCAGCATCGGCAGCATGGATACACTTCTGAGTCTACGGAGGACCTTGCATCTCTGGTTGTGGCTGATACCACTCCAGCTTCTATTCCACAACCTATAGTAGATAGATTTGATTTCGATCCCATGTTGCATCAAAAAGATTCATGTATGAAGAACTCTGTTTCCGTTAATGCCAAGAATGATCTTTCAGTTCATGATTCAGACTCTTCATCTTCAGTTTCTCTAGCTTCCATCCCTTTCCCCCGTGCTCTTACGGCAGGAAAGCGCATCAAAAAGATTCAGAAAGATGACCCCGATATGGCACGGTTTTGTAAAGAGAATATCACAGTCAAGGTGCCATTTGATGAATATGTGGCTAACCATCCTGCATTCCAAAAATACCTTAAGGTGAGATGCACACCTACAAGGGTTAGCAGGAAGAAAGATAACCGAAATATAAAGACACATGTCTTATCGGTAGCCACAACCTATTGTCTCAAGAATCAGACTTTGCCAAGGAAAAAGAGAGACATGGGTGCTCACTATGTGGAGAGTCGTTTTGACGACATTGTTTTTGCACGCACACTCTTAGATAACGGTTCTTCGATCAACTTACTTCCCTTAGCATTATATCAGAAATTGGAGTTGGGACCACTTCGCAAATCTAGAGCCTTACTCCAATTTGTTGATCGATCAGTGAAGAGACCTAAGGGAGAAGTGAAGAACGCAGTGATCTCGATTGAGGGGCAGAACTATCAGGTTGACTTCATAGTCTTGGATATGGAGACCCCCAATCATTGGAGAGAATCTTAGATCATTCTCGGACGGCCCTTCCTTAGGACCGCAGGTGCAGCTTTCGATTATGGTACGGGAATGATGAAGTTCCGTTCTCCAGGCGGAGAAGTGAACCTTGAGATGAAGCAAACCAAGTGTCAGCGACCCGATTCAGAGAGTAGCACAGAGTACTCATCTTCAGAGGTAGATTGCAGTATGATTAGCACAGTTGGGATTTGGGGACAGATTCCTTCAGGACAGAGAGAGTCCCTTTCATCTGGAAAGGGCATAGTGGATGATGCAGTTTGCCAGGTGTTGTCTGATCTTGTGAGAGATGCATCTACCTATTCCCATGATGACACAGAGATCCATCTGGATCTGTCAGTTCCATCCCCCTTCGGAACAATCATGGGATATAGATGATGAGTCGGACGCGGCTTTGGCTGATCTACCGCGTTTCTTTGGCGATCCGACTCCCTTCACTTCTGAGATGGTGGCGAGTACTACTCAGCTTAGCCCACCTTCATGCAGCACGGAACCAGATTTAGATTCAGTTCAGCCAGATTTTCTTGATGATACCATGTTGCCAGAACTGAAATCACTACCTCCTACACTCAAGTACGCCTTTCTTGCGGGACCCAAAGAGAGATATCCTGTCATCATTAGCTCAGACATGACTTTAGAATAGGAGTCTAGGTTGTTAGAGGTCTTAGAGAGGAACCGCAAAGCAATAGGCTGGACAGTGTCGGATCTCGTGGGCATCAACCCCGCTCTCTGCTCGCACCACATTTTTACTTAGGATAATGTGAGACCTTCCCGTGAGTTCCAAAGGAGACTTAACCCCAATCTACGAGAAGTGGTGAAGAAAGAGATTGAGAAATGGTGCAAAGCAGGGTTTATATACCTATTTCTGACTCCAAGTGGGTGGCCCCACTTCATGTTGTCCCGAAGAAGTCGGGAATTCAGATGGTCACCAACGAGGAGGGGGTAGAGATCGCGACACGAGTACCCACGTCATGGTGTGTCTATGTTCACTACAGGTGCTTGAATGCCGCGACCAAGAAAGATCACTTTCCCTTGCCTTTTATTGATCAAATCTTGGAGAGACTCGCAGGGAAAGAGTTCTTCTGTTTTCTTGATGGGTACTCTGGCTACAACCAGGTGGCCATAGCCCCTGAGGACCAGGAAAAGACCACATTCACATGTCCATTCGGCACTTATGCTTTCAGGCGCATGCCATTCGGGCTCTGCAATGCCCCGGGCACATTTCTGCGGTGCATGATAGCCATATTTACCGAGATGGTGGGAGATTTCTTGGAAGTATTCATGGATGACTTCTCAGTCCACGGTGATTCTTTTGATACATGTTTAGCGCACTTGGACCGAGTCCTCACGAGGTGTAGAGAGGTGAATCTGGTACTCTCCTGGGAGAAGAGTCACTTTATGGTGACGGAGGGTATCGTGTTGGGGCATGTCATCTCCAAAAGGGGAATGGAGGTTGATCCTGCCAAGGTGGAGGTGATCAAAAAACTCGATCCGCCTACCAACGTGAAGTCAGTGTGGTCATTCTTAGGGCATGTTGGATTTTATAGAAGATTCATTCAGGATTTTTCAAAGATCGCCCGCCCACTGACTGAGCTCTTAGGGAAAGACACAGAGTTCATTGTAGATCACAGGTGTCTGGAGGCCTTTGAGCTCTTGAAGAGGAAGATTTGTGCCTCGCCTATCCTACAAGCTCTTGACTGGTCTCTCCCCTTTGAGATCATGACTGATGCTTCAGATTTTGCTATAGGAGTTGTGTTAGGACAACGGCGAGAGGGGATTCTGTTTGCGATTCATTATGCGAGCAAAGTTTTAGATCCTACACAGAAAAATTATACAGTGACTGAAAAGCAAATGCTCACGGTAGTATGGGCCCTCGAGAAGTTCAGATCATATATTTTGGGCTCTAAGGTGACAATTTATACTGATCACACAGCCATTCGATACTTAATGGAAAAGAAGGACGCAAAGCGCGTCTTCTTAGGTGGATTTTACTCATCCAGGAATTTGATTTGGAGATAAAAGATAAACCTGGAGTGAAGAATGTTGTGGCTGATCACCTTTCTCGGATTGAACTTAAGGATTCTCATGATTATGAGCGGATTAGAGAGACCTTCCCAGATGAGTCAATTTGTGTTATTGACTCACTTCCGTGGTATGCCAACATGGTGAACTATCTTGTCTCCAAGCAGGTTCCCCATGGTTGGACTAGGAGCAGCATTGATCGACTGAAGTCGGATTCGAGGAGATACCACTGGGACGATCCTTTCCTTTTCTTCGAAGGACCGGATTGTGTTTGGAGAAGGTGTATTCCTCAGGAGGAATACCAGAGTGTCCTCACATATTGTCATTCACTTGAGGCTGGAGGACACCATTCGGGAAAGAGAACCGCTCACAAAGTACTGCAATGCGGATTATATTGGCCGACCTTGTTTAGAGATGCTATTGATTTTGTACAGTCGTGCCCTATCTGTCAAAGGATGGGAGGGACTGTTGGACAGAGAGATGAGATGCCCATGCAACCGATGATTATTTGTGATGTTTTTGATGCTTGGGGCATAGATTTTATGGGTCCCTTTCCCAACAGCCAAGGACATGAGTACATATTGTTGGCGGTTGACTATTTATCCAGGTGGGTGGAGGCTATCCCAACCCGAACCGCAGACAACAAGACTGTCTGTAAGTTTGTGAGAGACCATATCATTGCTAGGTTCAGGGTGCCAAAAGTCTTGATATCTGATGGGAGTAACCATTTTGTGAACCGAGATATGAGATCTTTAGCTAAGGACTATGGATTTGAGCATAGAGTTACTAGTCCTTACCACCCACAGTCCAACGGCATGGCAGAGGTTTCGAACAGAGAGGTGAAGAGTATTTTGCAGAAATTGGTTGTCCCGATAGGAAGAACCGGTCTCAGCTTTTGGACCAAGTTCTGTGGGCCTATAGGACAGCCTACAAGACACCATTGAGTACTTCACCATTTAGAATGATCTATGGCAAGCCATGCCATTTGCCCGCAGAGTTGATTCATAAATCCGAATGGGCAATTAAGAAGATTAACTGGAGTTGTCACCTAGGGAAGCTTTGTCGAGACTTGAACTTGAACGAGCTCGTGGAAATCCGAAATAGGGCATTTGACAACAGTTTGATTTATAAGGACAAAGTAAAGAGATGGCATGATCAGCACATTAGGTGCAAAGACTTTGTCCCTAGACAAAAGGTATGGTTGTTCAATGCCAGGTTAAAGATGTTCCATGGGAAGCTCAAATCTAAATGGACGGGTCCCTTTGTTGTTAAGAAAGTGCACGAGAACGGAAGTGTAGAGATAGCTGATCTCACAAATGGTGCACAATCTCATGTGGTAAATGGACAACTGTTGAAGAATTTTGTTGATTCAAAAGAGCAGTTAGTCCAAGTCGAGGTCATCAACTTCATGCAGAGCGAGCACAGAGCAGATACATCATATTACTCATCATGAAGATGCAGCATCAAGATTCAACATCTTAGAAGATTCATTCCTTTTGTACATTCTCCCTTCCGTGTATATTCTCCAGATCACATCAGTTCTCACACTTACTCTTGTCCTATACTTAGGCTTACCAAGAGCCTAACTATAGGGGGAGTCGATGCCCACCGTGTGTACATACTCATCCATTTCTCTTCTTGACCTCGTCCGCCCCATTTTGCTCTTCTTCTACACTTAGGCTGTCCAGAGCCTAAGTATAGGGGCAGCGGATCGACTTCTATACTGTTTATTATTTTACCCATCCTACGCTTAGTAAGAGCTATGTCTTTTTCTCGCTTCTTGTGCCATGAGGACATAGCACATGCTAAGTATAGGGGGGCGTGTATATATTACATATATAATTTACCCATAGCTCGTACTTTCACGTATTTTTGTATATATTATATAATTATGGGGTGGGTAAAAAAAAACGTTTCGAAAAAAATTTGTTTTTCTCTTTCCTTATTTGCTTTTTAAAAAAAACTTTTCAAAAAAAATGTGTGTCCTTTCTTATTTACTTATATTTTTCAAAAAAAACCTTTCAAAAAAAATTTCTAAAAAAAATCTTCTTTACCTTTGTTTGTCAAAAAAAAACTTTTTCTGAAACTTTAAAAAAAATCAAAAATCACAAAAAAAAACTAACTAATAAGTTGGTTTAACCCCTGACAAATTCACTTTTACACAAGACTAGTGATGTTCAAGAACACTTGGTTTATGAGCTCATGAGATTTTGAGTTAACCAGCCTTCGTCATTAGGGTCTTGGACTTAATTATTCACATTTCCCTAGTTTGAAAGATTTGTGTGCTATATTGCATGCTTCGTCTCTACCTTAAGAATATGATCAGCACCTCACATACACGACTGTAGTTATGATGAGATGAGTTGAAATTTCACTTGAGGATCTGGGATGAGGGATTTGAGTTTGGACTTGATTTGATGATGCTCGAGGATGGGATAAAATCAATGAAGGCTTCATGAAACCTGAGTGCCAGCATCTTTAGCCAGTATGAGAACATGGTTCTTGTACTATCTCTTGATATTTACCTATGTGTCAGGGTGTGATAAAATAAAAAAATGTTGATCAGTATGCGCCAACTCTTGGTAAAAGCAGTGGAGCTAGCCAAAATACTACAAATCAATGAAATGTCAAAGAAAGGCTCTCATTCTACAAAGTCAATTATCAAAAGAGCTTCCACCAAAGGCGAGCGCTCCCAACCATTTCAAAAGTATCCACTTGGACCACCGCTATTAGAACCAGGAGTCGCGCTTGCACCAAAAAAGGGCTCTGCATCGTAAATGCTACAAGTCTGGGTGTAGAAGGTATAATAGATACACAAAAAAGGCACACCCCGGTGTATTCTCAGGAAAACAAGTGCAGACGGCTCCAACTTCTCTTGACGGACGCACTGATTAACACCAAAAAAAATACGTCGAGTAAAAAGGCACTTGAGAGGATCCTTGTTCCAATGAGAGGGAGAGAAGAAATGACACAATCCTATGCCCTCCATCAGCTGGCCTTCCATCTACACTTTAAAGTCTGACAACTAAAGAGACGGTGGGATTGGATGCAAGAAATGATTTATTCCCTAGTGTTGAGGATCGGATCCTTAGGAGAGTCTCTTGGACTGGAACCTTGGGTGACGTTGTGACTCTACTCTTGTAACTGCGGTCAACACTTAAAGTCATATCCCTAATATATATGTATACAAAGGGAGTCTGATGATTAGAGAAATTGGATACCTTTTGACTAGAGCTTGGTTCAGCTTAGAATTTTAGGATCTTTAAACTGAAGTTCTTGAACGGATCAAGTCTTGTATTCACATGCACAGTCATGGGTTAATCCAACTTATTCATTCTTTATTTCCTCGAGGACTAGCAAAGTTTAAGTATAGGGGGGTGATGAATCCACGATTCATCATCTCAATATCTTGATCTTAGTAAAATCCCCGAGTAATTCCCATAAAAATGTCCATAAAATCAATAAATTAACAAAATGACTCTTGTAAATAAAATACACTAATTAATGTATATTAGATTGTACAAAATAAATTACACATAAAAAGCCGCAAAAATCAAGGGAGTTTCTCACATGTAAATAGCCCAAAACTTCATATATTTTTAATAAATTCATTTCAACTCCTTTTTGGCTAATTCTTTCTCCAACTTGTTCATATCAATGTATATAAAAATACAAAAATACAAAACAAAATTTGCCTCAAATAAATGCTCCTAGATCCCAATGGGAAAAGGTCGTAAAGACCAACTTCCAAGCTAAATTCCCGCTCCGTATGAACTCCAAATTCACCAAACTCACTTTTAAAGTTCAAGTTAGAAAATTATCTATCAACAGAAGTGGTTTCACTAAAATCGGAGCTCATTTGCAAAAGTTGGGTTTTGGGACCTAGATGTACATTGTATATTATGTATATATTCATTCCTTCTTCATTTTTTATTTTATCTTTTATAATTACTAAAAATACAAAAATATCATGATTGTGTTGTATTTTAATTGTAGTATTTTATTGCATTTTTCCGTTGTAAATATCTCTTATTAAAAAGACAAAAAATACATATTAGAAAAGTAAAAAAAATGTGTACATGTTGTTTGTCTTCCCTTGTAAATTCTCCACTATTTATTTTCTTCTTTTTTTATTCTATTGTAATTAAAGTAGCCAACTTTATTTCATTTATTTATTTATTATACATTCTCTACAATAACCACCATTCAACTCATTCTACCACCAACCTCCATTCAACCCCGCCATTTTTCTAACTTCTAATTCAACTCCACCATTTTATTAACCTCCATCCCATTCCATCTTAATTCTAACTTCCATTTTTCCAACTCTTTATATACATTCCATCCTCCTCAATTTGCCTTTGATCCATCTTTATGTAAGGAGAGCCTAGTTCCCAGAGTTGAATCGGTGACAGCGACGCAACCGCGGTCGAGCGATGACAGCCCTCTCTCCGATGAGATCTGTTGGTTCTTTGGCCAACATCGCAGCCGCAACCATGCGATGCTCGAGCTCATCGCGCGCCGGTGATTTGAGCGAAGACCGTGCTCTTACGAGTACGTCATAGGCGACCGTCCATCTTAGGTAAGTTTATTTTCATCTTGTTTTTTTTTGTCTAACACATTACCACCCATACACCCTCCATTTGTTTATTCCATCACCACCATCACACCATCATCTTTCCCCATTTGTTTAGTTTATTATCATCGCATTATTTTTCCCCTTCATTGTCATTTTTATTTGTATTCCATGTCTAATCAAATTTAAAAAAAATATAAAAAAATTTTAAACAAAAAAATATAGGTTTTCATTACAGCAGACAAAAAAGAAAAAAATAAAACAAACAAACAAACGCAGCAGCGGTGGGAGCACCCGCCGCCGCCGCCGCCTCTTCTTCCCACCGCCGCCAGCCGGCGGCCTCCTCACCGCTCACTCAGCGTGGCCCCGCCGCTCCCCTCGTGGCGCCGCCGCCCCAGCCGACCGCGTCCCCCGCTTCCATCCCCAGCCGTCGGGGTTCCCTCCGTCGGCACGGCCCCGCTGCCACACCGACACCGCCGCACGTCGCCGCGACCACGTGCGTGGCGCCGCCGTCGCCCTCCGCCGTCCAAGCCACCCGCGGTCGGGTGGCGAATCTCCCTGATCGCCGCCGACCACGCCCTTTTGTTGGGTTCCATCGCGTGAAGAAGAAGGTGATTTATTCCCATTATTTTAATGTAAAAATTGCATTATGTTATTTCTATGTCTATGTAATTGCAAAACCATCCCTGTTCATAACTTGCATTGTAATTCCAGTTCCTTTTTTTCACAAAGACTCCTGTATTTGACTAGTAATTTGGATATTTGTTTTGCATCTTTTTATTCAAGGAAAAATGTTATTGTGTTGAGCAACTTATCGTCTACCATCTGAAAATTTATTTGTAATTTTGTGAGTTGTGGGTAATTAATTAAAATTATTTAACTGAAAATCTATATATTTTACCCATTCCGTACTCTTAAAATTATATCTCACACACTCACACACGATTGCTTTAAAAATTCCAAAAAAATTATATGTGATGCTTTGATATGTGGTGAACTTACTATCTAAATTTCTTTTAAAATGGAGATGTCATGTGCCTGAAATAAATTGTAGAGTGTTTTTAGTATTTGATTTTTAATTAAATCCATGTATATCCTTTTTGCGAAATTTCAAATCTCCTAAATTCTACATCTAAATATCTTTCTGAGATAATTTGCTCTCTGACTAATTTGATAACGTGGATTTAATAGAAATTAATTACTCATTGCCACTCTGTTTTTACTAAAAAATCCATAAAAAAATTCATATGTTGTCAAAAAATTCCAAAAATATTACTGTAGTCTCATTGCATCATGTTTTCATTACAGTAATTTTTTCATAATTTTTGCTTACTGTTTGTGTGAGAAATTGCGAAAAATCCATAAAAAGTGTACATTTTTATTTATTACATTTTATCCCCTAAAATTCCAAAAAAAATGTGTTTTGTGTTCATCTCTGGATTAGGATTCTAGGAAAAATATAATTTGCTGAATTGGACTAATTTGACATTAAAATTAATTTGGCCTTGGTGTATGCTTTCTTAGTGTTTTAATTCAGCCGCATTTGCATTTACATTTGTTTGTGCATTAAAAAAATATTAAAAAATACGCATTGGAAATCTAAAACTTAATTTTCAAATTATTCTCAAGTTGTTCCTCTGCCTCCCTGTGTTCGACCCCGAACATGCCCGGGATATAAATTAAGCCGAGACACTCTTCACGAAGATCCTTCTCTCGGTTCTGAATGAATCGCTAAGTACACGTACTACAACGTGCCCGAATTAATCATCGTATTTAGTGACTCGTCACTCGCATTATTGGCACACTAATTAAGAAATGGTTTTTGATCGATCCTAATTTTCCTGTCTGCAAAGAACAACAATTTAAAAGTTGATTTCGCAAAATTAACTAGGAATTTAAGGATTCTTCAATTTCCTTCCCTGGAAATAGTGGGTGGGCCTCTGACTCTGTTGGGACCCAACTGACCTTGCCCTGATGGATGGGGCAGGTTGTACTCTCAGTCGAATAAAATATTATTCACCTCCTGAATGAGAGGTGGAGGTGGAGACTACTGTCCAAGAATATATGGAAGCTCCTGGTGGTGCGGTACAATCTGGTGAGACTACTGCTAAACCTGGTTAGGGGTTTGCACGTAGTACATGTCCTGAACTGTGGACGATCCTCTGGTACTCTATTGTGCTGAAGTGGAAGAAGTCCGCTCACTAGTAGAGGTATTGGTTGTTGCACTCACACTCTAACATGCACTGATTGTATTAACAAGAATCTCTAGATGCTTCATTATCTTTCTTTGTCGTCTATTCGATCACATGGAGCTTCTCAAGCTCCTTGGATCATTTATCAATTATGTCCACTTTGGATAGGTGGTTGTCTATAATGGTCAGATCTGAACTGTCCGCCCTATCCACATCATGCAATGTCCTCATGTTGACATTCTTGTGGGGTACTACAGGAGAAGGTACATGATGATTCTAGAAAGCACATGAAGTAGAAAGAGCTGCAAAGCTCTCTGCCATCTCCTCAAAAATCTGATAAAGGATATCCTTATTCTTGTTGAAATGGGACCCCCTACAAGTGGCATCTACCAACTTCTGGTTCTCAATGCTCAAACCCCCAAAGAAGTTCTGCACAGGGCTCATCTTTGGAATATCGTGATGGGGGCACTTCTCTACTAAATCTTTGAATCTTTCACATGCCTTGTGATTAGGCTCATGGGACATTTAGGAGAAGTTAGCAATCAAAAAATGCATTTGGTTGAGACGTCCGAGTGGATAATACTTGTTTAAGAAAGTGTACCTCAACTCTTCCCAAGTCGTGATAATCCTTCCGAAATGGTTAATCCAATATAATGTCTTGTCTATGAGACCGAACGAAAAGGTTGCCATCTTCACTACCTCTAATGGAACATTCAAGTAGTGTATTGTGCCACAAATGCGATCAAACTGTTGGAGATGTACATATATTTTTTCATTGATGTGTCCATGCAATATTGGGAGGAGTGCTAAAATTGTGGCCTTTAGCTCAAAATATCCATGAACCACAAGGATCCTAATCCATGTGTTTGTCTATTTTACCCCTGGATTATAGGCATCCTTCAGGATAAGCGTAGCCACTGGCTCAATAGGATCTTCTCCACCCTTATTCCCACCACCTCCTGAGTTTCTATCCTCTTTTCTCCTGTCTTGTCTGTCATTCCTCAGCTCGAAGATCATATCTCTCAAATCGGACTAAATGTCAGCTTGTTCAGTCAACTATACCTGAATGGCCTATATGGAAGCTAGCATCGTAGTGTTGATCTCGTTCTACTTGGTCATGGAACCTTTGCCTTTCGGTGGCATCGAGTGCTCTGTCCTGGTTTATGAAAATGTATACAGCACTAGATTAGTCCTCAAAAATGATGGAGTATCAAATGATAGTTCAAGATTAAAGTAAATCTTGAACAATTGATAGGTCGATGTGATGAATGGTGAAGTGGAGAAATAGGAATACTCGAGAAGTGAGTCTTCTCAAATAGAAGACAACCGAATTGGAGTGTGAAATGAGTTCACAAAGTCCGAATGAGAAATGCTCCAATCTGACATCTTTGATATCAAGAGGAAAGATGCAAGAACATGAAGGTCAACACAAAAAGAAAATGGAGAAAAAGGTGCAAAACAAACGAAATGATCTTTACACTAACAAACAAACACGATACAAACCCATGATTCACCAACTAGACACAAGTGGAGACCGTAAGAGTTTGATCTTTTATCTTTTCAATTTTAGTGAATCTACAAGAAGTTACTTACTACCAAGTACACAGGGTGAATCATTGTTATCGCCCAACGTACATTCTCAAACCTCCCCAAATAGTGGTACCATCTCCCAAGGATGATGGGTTCAATATCAAGCCCAAAGGGAGATAAGAGGCTTATCATGTCAAAATGATTTTCTATGGTCATAGGAAAGTGTTTGCAGATGCAATCATACACCGAAAAGTGATATACATGTACTTAAGACACAAGTCCATGGATTTGGTCTCTCTCCTTACAGCTGCAACCTCACCCACTCTGTATGGAGGTAAGTACCTGCAAACAATGAGGGGGTTACTCTCCCCAAAACAATGGTGATTTAGCCTTACATTTAGTTTTAGGGTCGAGTTTTCTTTAGCAGTCCTGATTGTACAAATGTTATCACTTTTTTTGAGCTTTTTCAAGTAAATCGTCTGACGGATTTTCCAATTCCTTTTGATCTTATATCAGTGAAAAATATGGAATAGAATCGGAAAAGTTGACGCACAATGAAATCAATGATGCATGAAAAGGAAGAGATATGTACCTTTCGTCAACACTCTACATGCAAGGTGATCCGTGCATAAAATAAATGCATAAATAAAACTAACCTAAATGAAGTACGGGAACCGTCCTAGCAATAACTTCCCTTAGTGGGCAAGAATATGTTAATTTGACTAAGTTCAAGCTACGCTCTACTTTATAGGTGCATAAATTCTTATTTAGGGGCTTTAGACCTAACATGATTCAAGCAAGATAATAAAACTTATCACTAAGGACTCAAGCACATAAAACCGCATGAAAACAAATATAAATAAGGCGACGAAAACAAAACCGACAAGGTCCCCAAAGTGCACCGACACTTGGTGAAACAAATCCCGCACACAAGGTATATAATGGCCTTTTAGAAAATAGAAAAAGAGGCAAGAACCAAATAAATAATTACAAATTTTTACAAGAATAATGAATGGATAGAAATGCTAAACAGAACAAAAAAAATATATGTGCGAACTGCTCCAAAAGTATGCATCTTTCAGCTCTTTTGCTCCTCCAATCCTACGCTCTCCTGTAAATCGATGAAGAAACGAGCCGCCTCTGCTTTTCTAGAATGCAACGGCGCTCCTAAGAAAGTCGCACTCGCTTGTCAGGCCCTCACAAGAAAGAAGAAACACAAAATAATGTCAGAAATATAGTTATGAAAATACAAGCAAAAATAATATGAAAATAAATACAAGAAATATAGACAAGCAAACAATGAGGTGGATGTAAAGCAAAATGCTAAGAGTAAGGGGAAATGATCTCGAATGAATTCCTAAGTTTGATCTTGGGGAGCTTTCAGTGTCTGACAAATCAGATCCTGCAAGCGTTGTATAAGCTCCCTCACTGCACGCAATATTCAATATGAGTGCTTACTCCTCAACAAGATGCAAATACACAATACACGAACACATAAAATATAGACAAAATAAATTAATATATATATAGAATATGTGACAACAATATAAACAATGAAATAATTGATAGAAAAATATAGATAAAAATGAATGCAAATAAAATGAAACAAATATCTACAACCAAGAATAACAAGTCAAGAGAAAAACCTAATTACCCTCAACATTCATCTCTAGCGCCATTTGTTGAACGTAAAATTCTTGGGTGTTTATTTAACGAAAGTATTCACAAGTGATTTGTGGTGGTCGTAATCCAAAGAAGAATCAAGCAAAAATTATTGTATTTTATTCACAACACTAGCCAACAAGCAAGAAAGAATGTGAGCACAAGAACAACGAGTGCTATTATTTATATGTCAGCGTACATGATCGAACTTAGGGAGGCTACAAAAATCCTGAGGGTTATTCAATTCAATCAAAATAAATAAAAAGAAAAAGGGAATTATATGAACACAACTTTTGGTTTTTGTATTTGTATTTTTATATTTTTTATGGACTTTTAATTCTATATTTTGTATTTGGTTTTTTTATTGTATTTTTATGATTTTTAATTTTTCAAATGATTTTTTCATTTCTTAATATAATGGAATAATAATTAGATAAAAATGATATATAAACACAACCACTCTTTTTCTAAAATATCAAATATATACAGAAAATTAAATTAAAATTATTTCTGGGATTTTTGTTGCTGTTTTTTTCTTGATTTTTAAGAATTTTTTAGGATTTTAAATAAATAAAAAACAGAGAAAATGATAAATAAAAATAAATGCAACTATTTTTGTATTTTTAAGGTATAAAATGAAATTAAAAATTAATGAAATATACACATATAGGAAGAAGAAATTTGGGGTTTTCCAGAAAGACTTTTTATGATTTTTTATGATTTTATATGCATTTTATGTTTTTGAATTAATAATGATTTTTTTGTTATTATGATAGATATTAATGCTAAAATGGTACTTAATCAAAACAAATAAAAAAACAGTCAGGATTTTTTTAGAATTTTTTGCAAATATTTTATATTTTTGTTGGTTTTTAAATACATACAAGGAATATTTTTGGAATTTTTGAATTACAAAAAATAATAAAAATGAAAATGTAAAATAAAAATTAATGATGCAATATCTAATTAATAAGAAGATAACATGATTTTTGTGAATTTTTTAAAGATGTTTTACTATTATTTATTTTGATTTAACATGCAAAATAATATGCAGGTTCATAGCGGTATGTATGCAATTATTTATAGTTTATTGATGATTACATTATATACTAGTATAACATGCTTAAATTATGTGAAGTACAATATTAATCTTTGATGTATAAACTCCAAATTCACATAAATTACATCCTATACACAGAGCAGATAAAATCATCATTCACATTTAAAAATCATATTCTAAACTGAGATTAATTATCATCTATAAAATTCAGACTTATTATTACCAGAGAGAATGAAGAATTATTGGGTATACTTATGTAACATTAAATCCAACAATATCTATCATATTTCACTTACTTTTTGTTGGAAAGAAAAGGGGAAGGGGTTTAGTGTAAAAGTCTCACTTTTTATTCTCATAAATGGAGCCACCAACTTTATCTCCTCTCCCATGCAAATAATAAAAGTCCCTCTCCCATTCCCATGCATTCTAGCTGCCCATGCTTATTCTCTCTCCCTTCTTTCCCATGCATTCACATCAATACTCTCCACTTAAATTCTCTCTTTCCCCCATACTCGTACCTTCCCCATGCAAGACATTAAAAATCTATGCATTTACTTCTAACATGCAAGTAGCCACATGATGTGGCTATAAAGAGGTCCCCTCTCTCCCCATTTTTCGGAACTCATGCACTCTCCTCTCTATCCCCATTCCCATGCCCTAATTCACGAACTTCCCTCCCATCCATTTTCTCCCTCACGCACCCTCTCCTTCTCTCTCGTTTTTCATGCACACACCCTCTCCCTCTCTCTGTTTTTTTTTCTCATGCAGGCATGGATGAAGGCCTAATACACAGCTGTTGTGCGCGCCCTCCTCCTTGCGCGTGTCCTCGGGTGCACCCGCGCATCTCCAGCCACTGTCCTGCTGTGCACCTCCCTTTTGCGTACGTCATCGTCTACAGCCGTGTACCTGTGCACGCCACTCTCCTCCTCGCGGTATACTCCAGCCCGCAGCCATCATCTTCACGCGCGTCTGGCCACCATCATCTCCTCCAGTCCACATTGTCGCAGTGCTCCTCCTTGTGTGTGCGATCAGCCCACGCATCTCCCCGCACACTCCCATCTCCGTCATCATCATCGTCTTCACTCCGGAATCAAATAGAAAAGCATTTCTTTCCCATCTTATTTGTCGCTTGTATTTTTTCTACCTTAGTTAATTTGTTTAAGTTGAATTTGCAAGAACAACTTTTATTGTGTAAGATATTGTCAACTCTATATATGCAATGCAAGTTTTATATTTCATCATTCTCTCTTGAAAGCTTCCAAGTAAATCTCATCTTCCCATATTAAATTGCGAATCAACCCCCACTTCCTTAGTTGCACTCATACCATCATTTGCTTACTCTAAGTTCTAAGAAGTATTTTCACCATAGAGCGCATTCTGTTATAAATTTTCTTTCATCGCAATAGACATAAAAATTCGAATCAACTTTGGAAGAAGAACAAAAATTGTGAATCTGCTTAGTTCCGGTGGATACGAACCTCTACTTGCACTATACAACTCATATTATTTCCAACATGCTTGTAGTTGTAATATTATTTGTTTGATTGTGGTTTTGCGTGGAACAATAACGACTTGGTAAAAATAACTTTTTTAAACCGTGTAAAATCGCATCAACATTTTGGCGCCGCTGCCGGGGACTTGGCAACATTTGCAATTTTTCTTCACTTTCAACTTGTTTTCAATATTCTAATTCGTGTAATTTTTTTATTTCATGTATTTGAGCCTCGAAAAAAAAATGAAGAATCCATGCATTTTTTTTACGAACTTGTAACTTGTTCTAAGTAAAAAAATTTGTTCCCCCCCCCCCCTTCTCGGAAAAGCTCGCCATTAGCAGGACAAAACATTACGGATTTAGCGCCAGAAGTGCAGGCACTGTGAGCTTTCTTTTTCTCTTAGGAATTCTAAGATGTATATCATGCATTTATTTACGCATCGAATTAAACTGAAAAAAATTAGAAAAAAGTTCTTGATTGCATCATCTATGTGCTCCTTTTCCTCTGATAATCTAATTCAAAGACCACCAAAATCGTGCTTGATCATATTAAAAAGATAAGCTTGAAAGGCCACCGCAGTGGCCCGAGCAGAAAGCGGAAAAAATTTCTGAATGTTTGTTTTGATGCACGTGTATGACACAAAAATCACGAGCACATAGAACCCTTGGATAGAGACAAAAATCCCTGGTGCTACGTGGGATTGTAGAGAGAAATCGTAACTCCTCGACGCGTTGGGCACAGGTTCTTGTGGGAAGAGCAGATCTCACGATCTGAGTACCGCACCCTGGATCCCCCAACCGGATTACGACATCGATTTCTCACAATCTTCCACACCCACCTCATCTTTAAGGACCCTAATTTCTTTGAAAACAATTGTTGAATTACTAAATTAAAATCGAAAAGATAACCTCTTCTGCGGCAATTTTTGTGTGGAGTTGGTGAACCAACAAATTATCTTGTGTTAATCTGCTGTGTACTTGTCTGTACTTGAAAATCTTTATTCATGGAAAAAATTCAAGTTATGCTCAATGAGATGCATGAGAAAACAAGGCTGAATCGGGCTATCGCATTGAATTATTTGGAGGATAGGAAACGATCTTCTCGACCCATTGATCCACCTATTTTATTACCGATTGAGCGTGAGATTGATGAAATGATGCATTTAGTGCAAAAATATCAAGAAGATCAGGAACACAAAAAGAACGAGTCATCCGATCAAACGTCAAAACCACCCCAAGATGACCCTATATTAGAGGAATTTCTTGCATTACCTTCTCCTGCATACCCTTCCTTTGTCTCTTCCAAACCACTTTCACACGCAGAACACTCATCCATTTTGAATATTGGACTAATCTCCGATTCTTTAAGAAATCACTCAATCTCCTTACCCCTATCACCGACCCATGAAAGTGACTCTCAACATACTCTTCATGAATTAGCTATCCAAATCCAACAAAATCAGGGAGCACTTATGGATGAGTGTAATAGGATGCATGAGAATGTCAGTAAACAACTTTTGGAAATTCGTGCTCACTTGATGAATAGACCAAATAGTTTGACGGATGAATGCAATATATCTCAACAATATTTTGAGAAACATCAAGAAAAGAAAATTGAGGATTTCAGACACTCAAGGGAAGAAGAAAAATGGGTCCCAGTATCAGTGAACCAAACAAAGATACTTCCTTTTGATGAACTAGATGTGATGTATAGAAGAAGATTTTATTAATGAAATAATGACATCTCCATGTCTCCTCAAACCCAGATTGGCGAAATTTTATGATATCCCCATCTTCGCTCCTCCTGTGTCAGACCATGTACTAATTGAGATGCCCAATGATTTAATAGATGAATGTTGTCTCTTGGTAAGACTCGAAAACTTTGAGCATGAAACTTCATTTTGTGATCTTGAGGGGCATCTTACGGAATATGACTCTATGGATGAAATTGAGGAGGAATGTGATATAATTTCGGCATTCATGAATCATATTGATCAGAATGATTTTGGAGAGTATAATAAAGGTATTTTTGAAATTGAGATCACACCCCTAATACAACTCGATCACGACCCACTCTTGATGGATACATATATTAATGATGGCATCGATCTTTCCTTAGACTATTCTGAAGGTTATGAACCTCAATCTACTAATGATATCGATTGGTCTGAGATAATAGTTGAATTTGAGGATAGTACTGGTATTGACTCCGGTGAAGAAATCGAGGAAGATTTGATGTTTGATGTTAATTCTGGATGTGATTTTACGATTAATGAAAAAAGTCCAAACTCAAAGTTTGAATATGAGGACATAGTAAACAATGAATTGACTTCTTCATGCACCAAGACTCTCTTCCAACCAACACATGATTATATGTTGAAGATCATGTATGATGATCCTTTCAAAAATGAGATTTCCAACTCCATTGCCTTCACCATTGAGAAAGAAGATCCACTCAATTCAGTTGATGACTATAAGAATACATCTTCTACTACTGAGTCAGAATCTGACCAGAATGAATTTTTTTCTCCGATCCTTTTTGGAATGAAACTGAGGAACTGCTCAAAACATTCGAAGACAATCACCCAATCATTCATGCGACACAACCTTTGCCAAATACAACCTCTATTGTCATACATCATAATTCAATTGCCAACACACCCCTGCTCCTGACCTTTGAATACCCAAATCATATTTCTAGGAGAGAATCACCCTCATCGCTCAAGCAGAGAACTGAAATGAAATTGACAATAGATACCACCAAAAATAGCCATGATGATTATTTGAAGGAAAATGATGATTTATCACAATATATGTTGGAGGATCACATGCTTATAACCACTCAACCTTCTTTGATGGAAGAATCAATTATTGATAACTTGGAGCTTGACTTCAACCCATCAAACCAACTTCTGGTCCATGAGCCCATCACCAATTCACCTATTCCCCTCCCACTACATCTAGTCCAAGATCAGACAGCTTCATCTCTCATTCTTGTTCGCCAACCAATTACTTTCTTCACTATGTTAATGATATCGCACATCTATCAAACCCATCAACCATACTCCCACATCTTGGTCAGGATATTCATGTAGAACCAATGGTTTCATAGGGGTTTTCTGAACACAGCTTCTGCGCTCACACGTAATACTGGATACTCTTGAAAAGCTGAATCGTCGAGTTGGGACGTTAAACCAACAATATTTTGTGGGTCCACACCCATAGGTATCTTTTCCTTTCTTTGTATCCTTCTCTTTACTGCATTGCATTAGATAAGTATGGGGGTCCACCTCCACACTTCACAAAAAAAACAAAAATACTTTTCACAATCACTCACCCCTTCTGATCCTCCTATTACACTTTGTCTTCACCATGAGGACATGATTTCTGATAAGTATGGGGGGTGTCTGCGTAGTTTTCAAAATTGCATACTCTTTCAAAAAAACTCTCTTTTGCAAAAAGTCCCCTAAAAATATTTTCAAAAAGCAAGAAAACCACCAAAAATGCATCCTTCCTAGTTTTATCCTATTTTGAGAAATCGGATCTTCACTGCATAAATCATAGTCTGAGGTCGAGTCGACCCTAATCCACTTAACTTCATCAGAATTTCACTAGGCATGAGTTTTTAAGCTTTCTTCAGGTCCATATGGACTTTATTCTCTCAGTTCCACTAACTCTACTAGTGAATGAACTTCTGTATCTAACTAGATCACCTGAGAAACTAATAGCACTCTTAAACTCTTCAGTGGATATTAAGCAACTGCACATTGCACTTAGCTTGATTAAGTTTATTTTACGAGATACAATTACAATCTAGTTGAGGTGAGGAGTTGTCCTCTTGGTTGTGCCAATGCCTGAACCTTATCTATAGCTAATGAAAGAACTTGACTCAGGGGCAACATGATCTCTCTAGTCTAAGTATGTGAGCAAATAAGCCAGTATCGTGCCTCCAAAGTCAATATTAAGCCGATACTACCTTTTGATGCCAAACTAAAAAACACCACAAAAAGGCATATCGCAATACAAATGCCAAAAACCTCCAAACATGCAAAGATGTGCGAAGCAAAAGAAATGAAAGAAGACCATCAAATAACCCTTCTCCACCAAAAAGCCATGGTATCAGCCCAATGATGCTACCTAAATTCTTAAAAGAGGCCCAAAGAGGCCCAGGGTTATGCTCTACAAAAGGAAAAGAATGAGAGCAACGGACCAAAGCGGTCTACGGAAAACCCCAAAAGTTAAAGTCTCATTTTCCAAAGAATTATGACCTATTTCTTTATGCTGACATACTTGGGTGAAAAGAGAATATGCCTGAATTCAGGTGAGGACTGAGGCTATATGAGTAGGGAATCATTCGGTACCTTGATAGATTGTGTTGTTAGATCGTTCTCTTGACGCACGAAAGCTAAAACATCACTAACATTGTTTATATCCATTCAAAGTCAAAGAGAATACTTGTTTCTTAGGGATGAGCTGACCTGATCAACCTTCTGAAACCATGTCTGATTTTGTTGGAACTGAGAGGCTTTTGAAACTACAAAACTCGAGTAAAGTTGACTATTCAAACAAATCATCAATCCATGGGTCGACTCTACTGAAGTTTGTGTATTTGTGTGGTTAGGATCAGAAAAACTCAAGACTTTGTGGGTATGTCTGCTGTAAACCCTCACCCAACCTATCTTAGTTATTCTCCTTATCCTTAATTATTTCTTATCTTATTCTTGCTCGGGACTAGCAATATTTAAGTTTGGGGGTGTGATGATTACATTATATACTAGTATAACATGCTTAAATTATGTGAAGTACAATATTAATCTTTGATGTATAAACTCCAAATTCACATAAATTGCATCCTGTACACAGAGCAGATAAAATCATCATTCACATTTAAAAATTATATTCTAAACTGAGATTAATTATCATCTATAAAATTCAGACTTATTGTTACCAGAGAGAATGAAGAATTATTGGGTATACTTATGTAACATTAAATCCAACAACATCCATCATATTTCACCTACTTTTTGTTGGAAAGAAAAGGGGAAGGGGTTTAGTGTAAAAGTCTCCCTCTTTATTCTCATAAATGGAGCCACCAACTTTATCTCCTCTCCCATGCAAATAATAAAAGTCCCTCTCTCATTCCCATGCATTCTAGCCGCCCATGCTTATTCTCTCTCCCTTCTTTCCCATGCATTCACGTCAATACTCTCCACTTAAATTCTCTCTTTCCCCCATACCCATACCTTCCCCATGCAAGACATTAAAAACCCATGCATTTACTTCTAACATGCAAGTAGCCACATGATGTGGCTATAAAGAGGTCCCCTCTCTCCCCATTTTTCGGAACTCACGCACTCTCCTCTCTATCCCCATTCCCATGCCATAATTCATGGACCTCCCTCCCATCCATTTTCTCCCTCACGCACCCTCTCCTTCTCTCTCGTTTTTCATGCACGCACCCTCTCCCTCTCTCTGTTTTTTTTCTCATGCAGGCACGGATGAAGGCCTAATACATAGCTGTTGTGCGCGCCCTCCTCCTTGCGCGTGTCCTCGGGTGCACCCGCGCATCTCCAGCCACTGTCATGTTGTGCACCTCCCTTTTGCATACGTCATCGTCTACAGCCGTGTACCTGTGCACGCCACTCTCCTCCTCACGGTATACTCCAGCCCGCAACCATCATCTTCGCGCACGTCTGGCCACCATCATCTCCTTCAGTCTACATTGTCGCAGTGCTCCTCCTTGTGTGTGCGATCAGCCCACGCATCTCCCCGCACACTCCCATCTCCGCCATCATCATCGTCTTCACTCCGGAATCAAATAGAGAAGCATTTCTTTCCCATTTTTTTGTCGCTTGTATTTTTTCTACCTTAGTTAATTTGTTTAAGTTGAATTTGCAAGAACAACTTTTATTGTGTAAGCTATTATCAACTCTATATATGCAATGCAAGTTTTATATTTCATCATTCTCTCTTGAAAGCTTCCAAGTAAATCTCATCTTCCCATATTAAATTACGAATCAACCCCCACTTCCTTAGTTGCACTCATACCATCATTTGCTTACTCTAAGTTCTAAGAAGTATTTTCACCGTAGATCGCATTCTGTTATAAATTTTCTTTCATTGCAATAGACATAAAAATTCGAATCAACTTTGGAAGAAGAACAAAAATTGTGAATCTTCTTAGTCCCTGTGG
This sequence comes from Ottelia alismoides, assembly GCA_037367405.1. Classification (NCBI taxonomy): domain Eukaryota; kingdom Viridiplantae; phylum Streptophyta; class Magnoliopsida; order Alismatales; family Hydrocharitaceae; genus Ottelia; species Ottelia alismoides. The sequence continues at coordinate 784,566 of JAZKJV010010296.1, read as the reverse complement.
ATACGAACCTCTACTTGCACTATACAACTCATTGGAACAACAATGACGTGGTAAAAACAACTTTTTTAAACAGTGTAAAATCGCATCAACATTTATGGACTAAATGACAACACTAGTAGAAGTTGTGGGCCAAATGTGCAAAATGTCTAAAAAAATGTGCGCACAGGCACGCGAGTAGCACTCGATTGGACAAGTGCAATTATTTTAATTTCTGGGATCGAATAATAACAAATAAAATTCAGGCTCTTTAGTTGTGCGACAAATGTGCAAAATGTCCAAAAAATGTGCGCACAGGCACGCGAATAGCACTGGATTGGATAAGTGCAATTATTTTAATTTCTGGGACCGAATAATAACAAATAAAATTCGGGCTCTTTATTGTAATTTTCACAAGTAATACGTGTAAGGTACACTTTACAGTTCAAATAGAGCCAACATGCAAATAAAATAAATGCTATGGTAAATAGTGCAAATGTTCAAATAATAAAATGTGTCCAAAAAGGACTTATTTGCAAAATAAATAAAGGCAGGGTAGAAGGCACAAATGTACCCTTAATACATGTGAACTGATCTACGATCGTGATTCTTCTGGATCCTGATCGAATGGTTGTCACTGAAGCATGCTCAAGTGGCTTTGATCTGATCTGGAGCTTTGATGGACGGTGTGATGAAGATTGGAGTCTTGTTCTTGACTCGGAGGGGCACTAGAAGCTCTGGAAGAACTAGGAAGCAGGGGCGCTCCGATGAAACTCAATCGAGAAGATCTCGCTTGATCGTCGCCCAAATCAACTTTGGTGAGTCTTCACTTGTTCCTATGATGATGATCTATAGATTTGATGCCTCCGTGATGGTTGGAGATGCTGAAATGAAGATCAGGAGGTCTGAAAGTTCTACTTTAGGTGGACTTCCAGATGTTGAATCTTGCTCCCAATGCACTCCTGGTCCCTACAATGAAATGTGTGCTCGGAGGCAGATCTTCGACTGCGGTGTTTGATGCAGAAGGGAAAATGGTAGTAGAGGGGTTTCAGATGAAGGAAAGAGGTGGAGAATGTCAATGTGGAGATGATGCGATGGTCAGAGTAGGTTGAAAAATGTAGGAATTCCTCCGATCTTGCAGATCAGAGGAGACTGGAGAAAGAGATAATCTGACTAAATAAGAATCAAAATGCAAAAGATTAATGCTAAAGTCAAAAGGGGTGATCCTATTGTTACCTACGTTGAATGAAGTGAGAAGAAATCGACCTCGATATATTGCTTCGACGGAGATGCGGAAACACATCGGTGAAAGTTTGGTAAGTGGCTGGATCTCAACTAAAGCACCCCACTTGCACTCTCGATTGGAGATACACTCCTATGTCACTAGAGAGCAATCCTTGTCACTCAGCCTCGGGCAAATAGGGGCCAAAATTGGATCAACAACAACGGGCAGCATTCTGGAGATATAAATAAGCAGAGGGTACGGGTAGAGTTTGAATTCAAAACGTGCACAAATCAATGCGAGATGAGTGGATCTGAAGAGCTGGCAATGAAGAATGGTGAATGGGATGAAATTGTAGAGAAGAATCGGAGGTAGTTTGTGGTTAAGGCGTATGGAAAAAAATTGAGAAGGAAGTTTAGCGAGCGAGGGACACAAGCAAAGAGCGTAGGATGCGGAGTTGACCGAGGCCAACAGACTCGGGCTGGCCAATGGGAGCGCATGCAGGAAAAAGACAAAAAAAGGTAAATGACAAAAAAGGAAATAAAATCGAGAATAAATAAAAATAAAATACTAAATGAGTTAAAAATAAAAATGTAAATAAAAAATGTTATTGATTTAATCACCTTAATCATGGTAATTTTTAATTAATTAAATAATGTATTTATTGTGTAAAAATGAAAAAGTGTGTTATATACATGTATATATACTTATGTGCATATGTCCATGATTTTTAATTTATTATTTTTACAACTATAAATTTAATTTAATGGTTTATTTATTTACAATAATTTACAAGGATATTAATGGTATTTTTGTTAGATTATTATAAATTACTTTATTAGGTTAAATAAATAGGTATATGTACAGTATATACATAGAGATACATATACAATATTTACATGATTTTTATTTTGTTAATTTTGATTTTGTGATTTTTATTTGCAATTATATATGTCAAATACAATATTTACAATTAACAAAAAAATACAATATACACAAATATGGTAAGAAAATAAATATATAAATAATGTACATAGTATGCATAGGTATAATATACAATAATACCCCAAATAGCCACAATTCACACCTTAAATCCGATTTTTATGAAACCGCCTCCATTTTAAATATTATTTAATTTGGAGTACAATGAAAGTAAGTTTGATGAATTTTGAGTTTTGGTGGATAAGATATTGATCTTACAAGTTGAGTTTTGTGGCTTTTTCATAGTGTTGTAATTTACACAATATACACTGATTTTTTTGCAATTATTTGTATTATTTACAAGAGATTTTTTATGCACAATTTTCAAGAAGAAATCAATTTTATTTGAAGTTAATTTCAGTATGAATAAATTAATGGAAAGAATGTGTATTATATACAATAGTGTAAGGTGATGGATATATACAATGATGACTGATTTGTATCTATTATATATATACAGTCTTTGCTTTTCTTTATTTTTTTCTTATTTCTTTATTTATTTATTTTAGGTTAAAATAGTGATAAATATACAATTTTTACACAGGAATTAGGGTTTAGTACAAGAATAAATTTATTGCTATTTACATGTGTTTTATAAGGGGTTTTAAGCTAAAAAATGAATAAAGATGATAAAATGCAGATTCATCAGTCCCCAAGCAAATTTTAGTGAGTCAGATGGTTGAATCCTGAATGTGCAAATGTGAATTTCAAGACTTATCTCATTTAAGAATCCTTGGTTTCAATGGTCCTAAAATCCCAAGTTGAACCAAGCTCTCGTCAAAAGGAATCCAACTTCTCTAATTATCAGACTCTTTGTTTATACATATAGCATAAGATATATGAAGTTTACTGTGTACTGCAATCATGAGAGTCGAGTCGAAATGTCACTCAAAATCCAAATCCAAGAGACTCTCCTCAAGAATCAATTCTCAACTCTAGGAACTTAAACAGTTCTTGAATTCAGTCTATCGTCTCAATAATTTGTCAGACTTGAAAATGTAGATGAAAGGTCTGTTTATGGAGGGCTTAGGTTTGTGTAATTTCTTCTCTCCCTCTCATTGGAACAAGAATATTCTCGAATGCCTTATTACTCAACACAATATTTTGGTGTTGATTACTGTGTCCATCAATATTTGTTGAGTCGCATGTACTTGTTTTCCTGGGAGTATACCAAGATGTGTCTTCTTTAAGTATCTAATATACTTACACCCATAATTGTATCGCTTACGAGCCAGAGCCCTTTTTGAGGTACTATCTCAACTCATTTGGCCTATTTAGCTTTGGTCCAAGTGGACACTTTGAAATGGTTGGGAGTTCTCGCCTTTGATGTAAGCTCTTTGTATTGGATTTTGAGAGAGCTTTTATTTCAATATTCTTTTTTTGTAGCTCCACTGCTTTTGCAAAGTCGGCACACACTGATCAACAAATTATTTAGTTTCATCACACCCTGGCATATAGGTCAGTATCAAAAGATAACATGAGAACATGCTCGCATGATGACTAGGGTTCTTGACACTCAGGTTTCATGAAGCTTTTATCGACTTTATTCTATTCTCAAATATCATCAAATTAGGTCTAAACTCAAATCTCAAGTCCCAATCCCTCAAGTGAAATCTCAACTCATCTCATCATTCATGCAGTTGTGTATGTGATGTGTTGATCACATTCTTAAAAGTTGAGATTAATAGTGCAATATAGCATTCATATCTTTCAAACTTAGGGAAGTATGGATTTCTAAGTCTCAAACACTAATGAATAAGGCCAGTTAACTCTAAATCAAAGGACCTTATAAACTATAATTTCTTTTATTCATCAAGTTTTGAGTGATAGTGAAAGTATCATAGATAGAACCTTAGGTTAGTTAGTTTTTTTCTTCTTTTGTGAGAGTGGCATAATAACTGGCCGAATTTGTATGGCTAATTGCATCTACTTTCAGCCAGTATTAAGTAGGGACCGTCGAATGGCTACCCCTATTAGTTTAGAACAGTGCATTACATGTTGTCCTTTAACCATCCAATCTGCTAGGGGATACCGTAGTTCCCTCACTGATAAGTAGGTAGTCATTTCTAAATCCAGTAATCAGAATAGTCACTAAAAGAAACCTTTTTTTACCCCATATTTTTTGCAAAAAGTTTTGAGAACATGTGTTATAAAAGAAACTTTGTATCGGATACCTAATATACAACTTATACCCATACCCGAATTTTGATGTGAAAAGAATTAAAGTTCGAGATATGAATAAAGTATATTGAATATATACACACCTAAGTGTGGTCGAGTATATAGAATATATATGCTTAGAATATATCAATCACATTGAGTATATAGAATATACACACCATTTGTGTCGCTGATCCATTGGGAAGGCTGCTAGAGCTTCAAGCTCTAGCCCAGCTTGTCAAACAAGGACCAAGAAGCCCTCAAGCTTCGATTACATGCCTAGATTCATCCTCGATTGACCTCGTTACTCCTCTAGGTTCTTCATCATTCCATTATTTTTGTCTTAATGTGATTTCTCCTTTTTTACCCGCATATACATGATTTGTCTATGTTCTGAGAAGTTCACAATCTTCACAAGGTACCCATAATCTTCGCACATCCTATCACCACTGCGCTCCTATTCTCCACAACCCCCTTCACATTGACCAAGTTCACCTCCTTGAACAGAAGGTGAACCCAAACTAGGGCTCCATTCCTCCATCATCAACTAGCCCTCCATTCACTCACCTTTCGACCCCAAACGCCTCTCTGTGGCTTTAGCTATTTTTCTAACAAATGCAAGTATCCACAGAGCTTAAATGGTCGGATTTTGAGTGGATCTTCATTCATCGGCTCCACCTCCGACGACCCTGCATCAACTGGCACATCCAGACCTTCTCAACTCATCTCGGACTAATCCACCTTCATTGTCAGGCCATTTGCAATCTTCACTGACCTTCAGCTACGGTGGAGGAGCCTGGAGGAGGAGTTTGGAGATCAATAGAGCTATACTTTCGAGTTGTTGTATGAGGAGGAGGAGGAGGAGATAGCCCTATGTTACACGTACAGATGGATCTCTTGATCCTACAGTCTACAACTAGTGTCACACCGCCCTTCGATCCTACAACCTCGGTGGGACCGAGCCACAACATGAGGCATATGCAGTCTCCATGTGGTCTAAGCCATGAGCCTCAGTTGAGCCTACCCCTACGTCACATGTCGTTGAACAATTCACAGAGACAACCTCGATGGTTTCCTTAATTGAAGAAAACCCCTCCTACAGGGATACTTACAGATAAGGCCCTAATCACTTTTGTTATTTTCATTTTAGTATTTTTGGACTTCTTTGTGATGTTTTAATTATTATTATATATGTATTATTTGTATTTATACCATTAGATTGAATGTTTAATATCTTGAGGGCCTGATATCTTAATTAAACAAAATCGATCTTGAAAGAATTGTATTTAAATTCTCTTCTATATGGTGCACTGTATGATCTGATTTGATGTATTGCTGTAAATTCATTTTGACTCTAGATTTGACTTTTGATTAGGAAAATTAATCTACATTTTTCCCTCCTATCTTCTTGAATCAAAAAAGATTATTTGAAACTAGTGCACTTAGGAACAACTTGTTCAATACATCTCTTAAGCATGTAGTTAATGCATTGTGTATAAACTTTGATTAAAATAAACATTTCAAGTTGAGCAAACATTTTTAGAGGATATCTCATGTGATATTTGTTCTTGTGTACGTGCTTCACATTCATACATATTTATTATAATTAAAACACATATACCATAAAAATCCGTGCACCCATTAGTTTGTCAAAAATGACCTAGATACTCATTAAATCACTTGACCTAGATATTTAATCCCTAACTTGATAAGACTATTTGCTCGTACCTTATGTTCCACCCTGAACTTATCCATGTGCACATTAAATCATGCCCTCTTCATAGAGATTTTTTAGCTTTGTTCTTATGATCTGTTAATGAGCTCACCAGATAGTTAACAATGTTTTCTAGTAGTATATATGAATACAATTTTGTAATCAGTTATGTATAGTTGCTTCTATAAAACCAGTATAAGAAGGTTGGGTAATATTTGATATTCTAAAAAAGAGAGGGACACATCTGATATTGCAGAAGTTAAGAAGGGAGCATGTGATATAAACCTTACTATTTAATCATTTAGATATTTACTTTTAAAAATCTACCAAATCATCAAAATTGGGTTAATCCAGGTCAACCCGGTCCAACTATTATTTGGACTTGATTTTTGTTTTCTTCTTTTTAAAAATTAATCACAAATCTGGTCGAACCGACAAGGTCTAGGCATGTTCTCGATCAAACCGAACATTTTTAGACATTTATTGCATATTTATTTAATTATTGATGATTTTTAATGCAATTTATAGTCCGAGTCTCTTTATCCAATGTTAAATTTATCTTCTCTCATACAATTGCATCAAAAAATTCATTGAAAGGAGGATTGGAAATACATTCTTTTAGCACTTGAATCATTGAATTTCATGACATATTATTACTCTCTAGATAAATAAATTGGTGAATTGTTTCTTTGAATTTTTATTGGATCATATTGCAATATCTCTTGAAATTCTTGTGTGCATAATTGATCTATCATTGATAATTTTCTTGCATTTGTTTGATATTATTAAAGTGGGTTGAAAATTCATAATCTACTGGACAATGTATCTATACAATTGCTTTTTGTCTCACCCATCTCGCTTCATACAATTCTACAAAAAATATATGAGTATCACATCATCATCATTTGCAAACTATACTTCCAGTTTTACAAAATATTACACTCGCTTCATGCTTTAATTTGAAAGAGACTAAAAATATTCATCACATCATATTTATATCACATTGATTGGATTTTTTTCCCAAAAATACTCTCCTCATATTTCATTGCATATAGTTTATGGGGAAGTTATTGAAAGTAACCTATGAGCATACTTTGACATTAAATTAATTGATTGAAATGGATGCAGAAATCCTCGTAAAGCTGTATTCAAAATTGCATTTTATTTATTATTTATTTTCATAAATCAAAGTAAAAATTTGTAAAACAAATAAAGATAATAAAATAATAATTTATGAAAAATCTAGTGTATTATTTTATCTGAAATATTTCTAAACTTACATTTTTCCTCCTTGAGTTTGAACTTGGGAATTACCAAAATAAAATAAGTAATCAACTACATGGGTTGAACTCAGACATTAATTTATTGTGGTTGGGATTTCTCACTCTTTTTCACCTACAACAAGCAACAATGTAAATTATACATATTAAGAGTGGTAAAGGACGATGTCTTCAAAGATTGTTGGACATGTGAGCCCATGGCGAGCCATTATACAACAAGAGTTATTGCTTTAAAAATGATCTAAACAAAGAATAACTAAGTTTGCATAATAAGTCCCTTCATACAACTAATGTTATGTACCATGGCCACCTTGATATCATACATCTATTGATTTAAAGGTTGGATCATAGAGGCCAGTGCATGGTTGAATACCTAAGGGATTAGATTGACTGCGGACTCAACTGAACCATTAAGTGATTATCACCAAAGGCTAGCATCTGACCTCTTGATGCATGTCTTATGAATAATAATAGAGATTTGGAGGTGCCGGATGGGTTAGGTTGAAGAGTTGACTTAGCAAGATCGAGATAACTAAGACCTATATCGTATAATATCATGATACATGCATGCATTCTCTGACCGAAAACATATGTGTTGCTATATGTCTGAGTATTTGGTAGGCTAATATGTTGATGACCTAATCAAGGTCTATACACTGAGGCGCTAGTGTGCATGCATTGACACATGAGGAGAATTCAATCTCTCAAAGGGATCACACATGTTCACTATTGAATTGGAAGACAAGATCACTCATGATATATTAGGATAAACCAAATTCCAACTTTGTTTGTCTTTCTTTTAGAAATGAGAGAGAATTTTAACATATGTTATATGCTTTTGGAAAGCATATGATCGTTACCGACTAATGATTAAATGAGGCACTTATCAATAAAACCACAAAGGAGACAATGCAAGATGGGATCCAAACTTTGGGTAATTACAATCTTCCAATAGGCAGGATGTGGGGGTATTGGGAACACTCAAGGATAATGTAATCTTACTTGATTGTATACCACGACGCTTCCGGAGGGAGTGATGAAGCAAGTTTGGATTTTAGCTACTCTGCTTGGTATACTAGCCATCCAATTTTAGTCCAAAGATTGGACATTTATCTGAATATGATACAAATGCAATAAGACGATCGGATACACCGACTGATATGATCAGACAGCATTGAGAGATCCTCTAGATCTAGAAATTATATTTGATCTCACTATTCAAGTCACTGTACATGGCATATACAATTGCCTTGATCTTATCTCTAAGTATATGCGAAAAATGCATACTATCCTCAAAGGAATCCGAGGAATGTTAAAGATGTAGATCTAAGTATTGAGAAAAAAGGAGAAATTAAGATGATTAATTGGATTTAAGTTCCTAGATAGTCATAGATACAATACTCCAAGAATAACACGGATAAGATTCACATTATTTTTGGATATGTGCAGAGAAGAATCTAAGATAATTCAATTGGATTTAATTATCATGGAAACGATTGATGTAGATAGTGTTATCCATAATAATCAAGGATTGTGTGGATAAGATCCACATTATCTTATTGAGACTTATTGTGAATTGGATTCACAATTTTAACATTAATGTGAATTGGTTTCACATTAAACATAAATAGGATTTACATTCAATTTTGCACCTATGAATATGAATCATAAGCTTGGATGACTTGTTATAATTATCACAAATAATTTAGAATTATTTAGTAATAATTAACTTACAAATTTATTAAGCAAATAAGAGATATAGATTGCTGAAATATTACAACTAATAATGTAAAAATGAAAATACACATAAAAATATGGGACGACGTTGGTAGGACCCACTATGGGACGACGTTGGTAGGACCCACTATGGGACGACGTTGGTAAGACCCACTACGGTGGTCATACCCACCTTACATGCATTATCCCTTTTATTTTTTTCTTCTTTTAATAGTCTATTTATTGATAAATTTGTTTGATATTTTTCCCAATATTAATTGATAAAGATATAATAGTTGAGTAGATAAAATGGAAAACAAAAAAAAGATAATGAACTAAAAAAGGGGGGGACGACCATGGTATTTATGACCATTGGGTTGTTGACACCTTTCCTGTTTTCCTTTTTATAATCTCTTTAATTGTCTAGCGTTAATAATATTGGAATATGATTAATTAATTAATTAATTAATTAATTAGTTGACAATGTTTTATAAATTATTATCTTTAATGGTTAAAGATGGCAATTAGTCATGACATCCATTTAATGATTGGGAATGCAATCTCAGCAATCTGAAAAAGTTTAAAAGAAGAAGCAAGTTATGCCTTCCAATTGACTACACATTTTTAAATCAAGTCTCTCTTAGCGGTCATCCCCTTCGCCTCCCTAGGGTTGTCCTCTTATTGGTTTTATGTCCTTAACGGTGGCTAACTCTGTTGTTGTGCTGTCAGGTCGATTCGAACGATATCGCGAAGATGTTCTTTATCTTCGATTTTTTCAGGGCTTCGAATAAGAAGGATGACTTCATTTCACAAAATCAGGATCATAGAGTCTCAAATTGTCTCGTTGGATTGCGGGAAGTATGGAATTCATATCTACGCTCGTAAGTAGGGATGTCAGCGGGTCGGGCTTGGGGCGGGTATTACTATTCCCAAACCCATACCCATTTATAATATCACTACCCATACCTGCCCATTTATTAAACGGGTAATTTATAGCGGGTACCCCATATACGTATCGGATACCCGTGTATCCAATGGGTACACATATCTTCGCATGGTAAATATTAAGTTGTTTATAAATGTATACAAGATTTTCACATATAGATTTAAAAAAGTGAGATTGTGTAATATAGTGGTTGATAAAAATATGTAATATATAGATAATATTAAATGTTTATATATGTTAAGTGTTTAACTCTTTCGTGTTGATAGTTTTTATTATTAAAGATACAAAAGTTAGTTGAATATGAATAAATGGATGGAGAGGAGAAAAATAAGTTAGATATTTATACATGTAGATCGATACATGTTAGATATGAAATGGATTTGGGTCTAGTTTGATTAAAATGCAACACACACATCTATATTTACATATATATTTGTTATTCGGGTTTGGGGCGGGTTTAGATTCGGGTACCCACAAGGCAATCCCAAACCCATACCCATACCCGCATGGGTAGTCAATTCAAAACCCAAACCCGTCAAAAAGTAAATGGGGCGGGTTTCGGGTCCTTAAATGGGGCGGGTTCGGGGCGGGTACCCAACCGTGGGATTGAATCGGATATAGGAGATCTCTTCGTTTAGAGATTCGAATGTCATTATCAAGCTTCAAAGGTACTCCATTTTATTCATGTGACTATGATGGAACATGTTGAGAATGATTCCTAATGTATGTGTTTCCATTGTTTTTTAAAACTTCCACTGCTATCTTGGATCATACGACAAAATTGTTTTGATCGGATATGACCCGATTCACGCAATTCTGTAATTGCCTCCCTTCAGTATGGCATAACAACTTATAGGTAGAGGGAAAGGAAGGGGAAGGGAGAACTTACATTGCCTTCAGATCTAAATACTGCTTGTAGAGAAATGATATTAGGAGGAATGTAAATCATGAGGAGTATTACATCTTAGGAGCCACAAATGCGGATGGATTTCCTTTTGCTGAAGGAGGGAAAACGGTAAAGGTGGGACTAGTCTAAATTGTGAAGTTGGAAAATGATCCACCTCATGCTACCTCGATGAATGAAGCAAGGTTGTAAGACTCATTTGAAGCATGTGTTCAAAGGTCGTTGATGAAGCTCGAGGAGCTAAATGAGCCAATGGAGCCTGATTCTCAACCAACCCCCACAAATGATGCCACATGATAGACATGAACCCGTAACCATTTGTGGATCTAGTCATCCCTTATTGAGGTTTGTAGAACATGAATGAAACAAGGAAATAATGAAACACGATTCTTAAGAGTTATCCCCCCATGCAAGACTAGTTCTCTACTAAGCTGGTAGGTTTGTCGTATCAAGCCAATGATGTATTATCTTTAATGTTGAACACTTGATCTTTCTTTTGTCACGAGAGATGAGGAGGAATATGTGAAGACAAGAAATTGGAGAGGGAGCCACTATTAGGGGAAAGGGATGAGTTCTTGTCTCATCTCCCCTTATATAGATATGAGCGAGAAAGACACGATAAGATGAACATCTATTGTCTAGGATGGATGCATATAATGTAGTCGTGAGTGGACGACTGAGATCACACACACATGTGGGTAAAATGGGGCTGTCCCCGCCCCATTTCTCCCATATTTTTTTATTTTTCTTAAAAATACTTACTTGGATTTTCATTATTATATCCATATATTATGTCATTTAAATTTAATGCAAAATAGAGACTTGTACGACCTTCATCAAGACAGAATCGATTTCAACAATTCTGCGTCCGTTGAAAAATGTCTGTATAGATGGAGATTGTAGGAGTCTCTGTTTCTTACGAAACTTGAATGGCATAATATATGGATATAATGATAAATTTTCATAGATTCATTTTTCAAAAAAAAATAAAAAAAATATACAAAAAATGTGGCAGTGAAAGCCAATTTAGCTCCCCCATAGTGTAACCATTTTCCTATATATATGTGCAATGGATGGTGCACGATTTGATACCGCACCACGAGCGCTTTGTGTCATCTTATTGATTATTAATTACATGATCAAAAGCAATGATAACTTATAAAAAACAATGATTCTTTCTTAACTCCAACCTTCTCAAGGATGAGAAAGTTTACATGCATTTTACTACACTCACCAGCTAGCATGATGAATTTGAACAATTGCATGAGCACCTCCATTGCTTCGTCTGAATATGCATTTTTGATTTTTTTCACCCTACAGAGACAACAAACAACAATGAGAAATTAAATTAAGAAGGAATGTATGATTATCAAGCTATAAAAACGATAAAACATTAAAAATGGAAAAAGTAATGCTTATGTGAGAAAACACAAAACGTATTCATTGTTTTCTCAGTAAGCAACAATCTAACCTTCACTTCAATTTGGACGCTATAATATCCTGATGACACTTGCTCCCAAGTCGATCAACATCACCCGGAACCTAATCCCTCGAGCCCACAATCAAGTTAACCATCCCAATTCTCACGTTTCGATTGGGAGAAAAATACCACCTTCTCCGAATTTCGACAGGACGCGCAATCCAGTTAGGTGCCGCCATCTGCTAAGCCTGACCGAAAACCCTAACGCCGTCCACAGCGTCCCCCGCATCATCCGCCTCGCGGTCGCACCGGAGTGGGCGGCCTCACTCCTGGCGCCTCAGCTGCGACGCTTCCCCAGCGCCATCCACCGGATCTCGTCAGCCCTCGCGTCATCTCGATCTGTCGCTCCGCCTTCGTCGTTGGCTCCCCTCCCCGTTTGCGCCGTCGGCTCTCTTGTTGGCACTGGTGAGGGTTTTTTCGTCAGATCCATACATTTTGGTTTACTCTTTGCCGGTCTGTTTGCCTTAACATTTGGGTTGCGGATGCAAATCTCGTCGTCATTTAGTTTTTTCACGTGAATTATGTAAACGAGCTCCTTCGACGTCATCTACATGATACCATTTTTCTTTTTTTCTTTTTTGCTTTTGAAACAACTTTCCATTTTTCTGATTTTATGGGTTCTGACATTATCAATGTATGTTCCTTTTCTAGTTTTAAGAAGAATGGCAAGCGAGGCTAACGCTAAGCAGAAGAATGGTAAGTGCGCTAATCATATCACGCCAATTTTATATGGTAATTCATTTCTTTGATGGTAAAAAGGATTGAGGTTTATTAACAGTGGTTCTGTTCTTTTCACAGCGAAGAAGAAGGAGGTGAAAAAAGAAACTGGGCTTGGAATGACATACAAGAAAGAAGAAAATTTTGGAGAGTGGTATTCTGAGGTAATATGCATCCGGTTTGGAAGTAGCACTCTTTTTTCTATGGGAATCGCCAAATGACCGTCCTTTTTTCTTACCAGGTCGTTGTAAGCAGTGAGATGATTGAATACTATGATATTTCAGGCTGTTATATATTAAGGCCATGGGCAATGGCGATTTGGGAAAATTTACAGGTACGTCAATAATGCCATTATGCAAAGAGGTAAAATTTTTCCTCTATGTTATTCTAACACAATTTGTTTGATTTGGTTTTTGCTCCTTTTTTCTCCCTTTTCCAGTTTGAAGTCTCTCTTTATTGTTAATGTCATTTCTCTGTTTTGTATATTATTTTGAATGCTTTATAAAGTAGTTGTAAGATAGAGTCATGATATGAACATCCTGCAATATTATAATACTGCCATGCTAGGCAAATTGAATATTTTTGTGTTATAGACGACAGGAAGATGTTTTGTTATCATTATTCTTGCATTAATTACCTTCCATCTTGGATAATTTCTTCTACTATTGCTGGCTTATCTATTTTAAAAGATGCATTCCGTGTACAATATAGAACTATGTCTAATATGGGTTTAATCATATAATTGACATATGAGGTTCATATTCAGGTCTTTTTTGATGCTGAAATAAAGAAGATGAAAGTCAAGAATGCCTACTTCCCCTTATTTGTGTCTGAGTCAATTTTGCAGAAGGAAAAAGATCATATCGAGGGGTTTGCTCCTGAGGTACCTTGGATGCTAAATGCACCTATATATGTTTATTGTTTTTTTATTATTAAAGTTTTTTGGGTTATACATTTATGCATGTATCGTTTTATACATCTATTTTGGAGAAAGTATGTGCCTTGTCATCCCACATATGTGCTATATATTGTGTTACTGTTATGGAGTTCTTGGTGCTTCTCTGGACCCACCGCCTTTAGCTGTATCTCATTTCTGTTTCTTCTGAGGATTTCTAGGTTGCTTGGGTTACAAAATCTGGGCAATCAAAGTTGGAGATTCCGATTGCCATTCGTCCAACTAGTGAAACTGTCATGTACCCTTACTATGCTAAGTGGATAAGGGGGCACCGTGACTTGCCTTTGAAGCTAAATCAGTGGTGTAATGTTGTGAGGTGGGAGTTCAGCAACCCCACTCCTTTTATCCGGTAGGTGACCTTTCTTTTAAAATATTTTGATGGATTTTAATTTTGTACTTGTTCAGTTATTTCCATACATTTGTCATGTCATGTTGTGAAATACTGATGTAGTATTTTATGATTTTTGATTCACACATGTTTAGTTTGTACAAAAAGTACACAAAGGCAACAATGTTTACCTTAAAATGACTCAAGCTTGTCATATTAGACTGATTACATTTTTGACTTGGTTTCTTCTTTTTTCTCATAATAGAGGGTTGTGGTAGATCTAGCTAAGAGAGAAAGTGGATACACAATGCACATATGGTGCTCTTTAGGAAACTGGAAAATTGTATAGAGTGGAGGGTGGCATGGACATTGCTTGTTGATAAGGTAGAAGTTAAGGAATCAATGCTTCGAATTAACCAGAGAGGTCTTGTAGGTTGAAGTTAATTGGGGAAAGTAGGTTGTGCCAAACTAACTAAGAAAGGGATATATCGACCGATCTGTTTAAAGAAGGAGATGCCAATACTAAAATCTTACAGTTGACAATCACTATAGGAGGCCCAACACAATAAGTACGATGACAGTAAATAAGGATGAGTGAGATGGCAGGTGCATTTGGAGTGACCATGGTGGCTTAGATTTTTCCAATCAAGGTTACTGGGAAGGTCGTAGATATTGTAGAAGGAAGCAACACTGAACTTATATTTATGATAGATTGGGAAACCTCTTAAGGGGGACCATTATTTATAGAGGACGTTGATTAGGTTTTTACTGGAAGTAGGAGAGTTTCTTTACTCTCAATTGTTTCAACTTTTTTTCAAAAAGATTTTTTGGGGGCTTATAGGGTGAGGCGTTTGAAGTGGTTGGGGAGTTCTTGTAGAGAAATTCAAGCTTCGACAGATTAAACATGTTCCACCTTTTATTCTTGTCCATGAGGATGTCTGTCATGAGATGGAGGGTTTAAAAATGTTACAGAATGTATTAGATTATTCTACGCTCTTTAGTTCCATATTGATTGTTCAGGTGCTCCTATGGCAACTGGTGCTCCTATGCTCCTACGCGCTTCCAACGATCTCGTTATTTAAATAAAATTGCATCAGACTCAATTAACTCAACCCTAATTTACCTAAACTTAATTAACCAACGGAAGATAGAGCCCTAGTTATTTGTTTCACGCTGCATTAGCTCTCTGCCTTTTCGAAAAATGCATCTCCTGATGAGTGACTTTGTTTGCGATTGCGGTATTGGAGAAGCTTTGTTGAATTCGTTGAACAATTGACTTCAATTTCATGCCTTTCTTCCTTAATTCAGCATTACATTTGTAGTTCTTCTCAATCGGAGGTCATTCCCTACAATTTTTCTACAACTATACTTAAATAAAAGCCTCCACATAAGTCCTCCCATATTTCTCCTTATTAGATAAATTATTATGGGAGGAGGGGCCTCTTTGAAATTTTCGTAGAACCAATCCAAATTCCCAATTTTATGGGGTTGGTTTTCCGCTAGAGACAAGTCATGAGGCCGTCGTGGAACTCTTCCCCTCCTTTGATCTCGATGTGGTGAAACCCAAGGGTTCCTACAACTATTGATTTGGAAAGGTCAAACCCTAGGGTTAGGGCTTCTATAACTATCACGACGAGGAAGTCCACCCGGGCGGTGGCACAGACTCATCATGGAGCGATGACTCTCGAAGAAAGGAGGGCAGCAACATGGATCCTCTTTTTTCTTTTCCCATCGGTGATGGCGAGAACGACAGTGGCAGTGACGTTTCTGGGGGTTGCTCTGATGGGGCCTCAACTGAGGGTGATGGTGGTGAGATCCTTGATAATGTGTTTGGGTTTGCTGCCAAGTTAGATGGTGGTGGTGTCGTTTACGAGGCCGACATATGTGGTGAGGGGGCAGGAACATGTGGTGACAGTTTTAGGGCTGGGTCTGATGTCACTGTGATCGGGAGTGGGGTTGCCGAAGGTGGAGAGGTGGGCTGCGATGGGGTTGGAGTAGCAGTACTCGGTAGCGAAGGTTCAAAAACGTGTTAGACAGCAAGCCCAGTGGGTTCTTTTCACTCCGTTTCTTCAGTTTCACTTCCCTTATGGCCTTCAAACTCTCCTTGCATGGGAGCTGCACTAACAACGACAATTGGTGATGGCAACGGGGGTTTGAAAACCTCCTAAACAGTAGCTTCTGCTTCTTTTTCTTCCTTGTAATCATCAACATCACGATGCATTTCTGTACTATGATCTGCAACTTGTTCAGGAATGAATAACTTTCTATCGAACCATATCTTTTCTTGCGTGACAGGGGTTTCTTCTACTTGTACCATAAAAATATCTAATATTGAACCATGAATCCAACCATTGTTGTACCTTGATGCTTGAGTGGAGACGATGTTCGTACTTCTCCTGTCATGAATGTGACCCATGGCGACGACTCAAGTTGAGCGAGATTCTCCAAAAATCAATAAGATCTCTGGCTTGCCAAATATCGCTTTCTTTTTTTTTGAAGTCTAAAACTTTGGGGGAGACACACGGTGGTGTTCACCCCTAATTTATTATCAAAAGACCAAAAACAAAAACAGGGAAAAAACAAAGAAACATGCAAACTCTACAAAGAATCCAACTCGACCACCGAGAGGGAACTAGACCAACAGCCAGTCGGCAACAAGAAGGGCACATTGAGATAAAATATTTTCTTTGTAAAACCGCTGACAGGGAACTAGACCAACAACCAGTCGGCAACAAGAAGGGCACATTGAGATAAAATATTTTCTTTGTAAAACCGCTGACCCCTAAAAATAGCTTCGTTCCGCCCCAGCCAGATCGTCCAGATGCTCGCCAAGGGACGTAAGAGATCAGTACGATCCCTATCCCTATTAGACATCAATATCGCTTTCTTTGGACGGATCATCAGATCGTGAAGACGGCCTGTTGGCCATGCTCTGATACCAATTGATGCAACAACAAATTTTAATGGTGGAAAATATTTTTTGATGGTGGAAAATATGTGGTGGAAAAATGGAGGGAGGAAGAAGAGAATGCTCGTTGGAAGCGAGAGATTTGGGGAAGAAAATCACGAAGATCGCGTAAAGGGAGGAGAGAAGAAGAGGGATATGTGATAATTATCAAAATTTTGATTAACTCCGGAATGTCTTGAAACAAAGGACAACCATCCCTCTATATAGAAGGGGTGGAATTACAAAAATAGAAAGAAATAAAATATCAAATCCCAACTTACCTTAAGTGGACTATAAATATCTCTAACTGACTAGCTACTTAATATAATTGACTAGCTAATTGATTCGCAATCACATGCGATCTCGTTATTTAAAATAAGATTGCAACGTATTTGATTAACTCGACCTTAATTTAATTAAAATTAATTAACCAACAGAAAATATATCCTTGATTATTTGTTTCATGCGACATCAAATGTGTTTCTTAGAGTCAGAACTCTATACTAAACTAGGAGCAAAAGACCTGATAATCACTTCTTCAATAAGAATGAGGTGATACATAATAACTACTAATTAAAACATATATATCAAAATAAAGAAAGAACAAAGAAAATATAAAAGTCGTAAGTTAAAACTTGAGTTTAACTCTTAAGTTTTGTATCTAAGTAATTCAATTTAGATTTAGATTAAAAAAGTAGAAACTAACTAAAGAAATTTCTTCAAACAATGTAAAGCACTTAAACAACCCAACACATCGGTAGATAAATAAGTGAAAATTAATTAGTATATGCAAATTTTGGTGAAAGCGAAATGTAGATTCTCTTATTTTTGTTGTTTCGTTGAAATGACATGTATTTTCTAGAAATTTTTATTGACTTGTTGTGATATTTCGTTGAAATTGTGGAAAAAGAAATAAGGTAGCGCTTCAATTTCAGTAACCTAGAGAAATGAAAATTTTGGAGAAATTCGATGGAATTTCATTGAAATTTGAGGCCATTTGGAGAGGCCTACTCTTGAGATTATTTTATGGGAGATGAACTTGCTACTTTTGATATTTAACATAAACTATCACCTCTTGTGAATTTGAATTATTACTGCTTGAACGGTTAGGACTTTTGTTATCGATCAACTTAAAGGCATGAAGTTCAACACTTAAACAATCCAACACATCTTACTTCCAACCGATCGTCTTTACCGAGCATCAACTCTAGACATGAGTTTCCTCCTTACACTATCTCTATAGTGTGGATCTCCCAATTGTAATTACTTCGGCCACATCTCTTCCTAACTATGTGAAATATAAAATAAGGAACACCGAAATTAGAATTAAGAACTAAAATATGGAGATTTATGTGTAATCGTACTCCCTATTCCCTAAGGAGCGAGATGAACCCATGTTAGAATGCCTCACTATGCTCCATATTCAATTAAGTTTCTCTCTCAATAAGTACAAGGGTATACGACTCTTTATATAGCCTCACCAATGTGACCAAATCCCACCACTCCATGATGCAGGACTTAACAACTACACATGTATATGGTCTATACACAATTCTCTCAACAGTCCTCAAGCTGGAGTATGGAATGGCTGGCTTGGACATGAGAAACAGAAATAAAAGTATTCACTCACACTTCATACATGACACTACATACAATATTGACTCAACGCATCTCTGTTGTTTGTTGTTGACGACATTGCTTCTCATGTCAAACTTGGTGAGGCGAAACTGGAGGGCTATAGTATGAATGATGATCCGTAGAGGACTCTGTATTGGCAATTGTCTCGTGTGCTCGGTATCTACATTGATCACTGTCACCAATACTGCACAGTCTCCTTCATGGAGTACACTAGCCCGCAACATGTGGAAGACTACTCCATATCTCTAAAAGATCGGGCAAGAAAGGAATGATAATATCCATGCGTAGATCTCCATAAATGGACTACTCTCATAGGGACCTCAAAGTGGGTTCTCTGTCATAGGAATCTCGGAAAGATCTCATACCGCAATTCATGGTCAATGGAGGATGGAACCTGCAATGACAATGAGTCTCTGTGTGCGGAGAGCTACGAGAAAATGTTAGTGATACAGAATGTCCCATTCAATGGTAGAGCCTGAAAACTCTCAGTATCCCCCCTTTCTTCCATACTTGTCGAACATATGATGATACTCAATCAAGTTAGGAGAGCAAACAAATAAAAAGAGGGGATCAGTTAAATAACATCCATTTCCATCTTATCATTATTTATCACAAATCTTGTCTTCCATTTTTTTACCAATTTTTTGTACTGCTATTTTTCCAACCCCTTCATTTTTCAATTGGCTATTCTTCTTTTTTCAGTCCATTTAATTTTTGGGACTATTGCCTTTTTCCCCTCAAACTTCTGCCATCTCCCTTATTTTTGTGCAAAAGTGGTTTGGGACTCAATAAGCATAATGAATAACAATAAAAAAATCCAGAACAGTGGCCTTGTTGGCCCTGTGGCTTTTAAAGCCCACCATTGGTGGAAAAGGGCGATCTGGTCCCCTCTTCCTCTTCTTCTTAAGTAGAGTTCCCCAATGGGAACCTGTTGATTCAAGCGGCGGTGGCACAGGAACGGGGATCCTAGATCTGGGGTGATTGACAGTGTTACGCTGATTGGTGGAACCTTGAGTGGCATCCATCAGGGAGAGAGGTGCTCCTCGAGGATGCTGATTGGGGAGGCAGTGTGGTATTGGAAGGCGATCTCCGAGCCTCCTTCAAACCCATAACTGCTTCACCTGCAAATGCGATAGCGTCGCTTGCGAAGATCGCACGTAGAGGGATCATGCGTGAATATTGCATAGAGGTTGCACACATGGTGAGGAATCATGTGGTTGGATCATGTCGTTGCTGCTATTCATATGCCTGATTACACTCAAAGATGTGCCCTAGATCACATTTTTGAGATCTTCTGCTCCCGAGATGAGTGGGGAATTCACTTCTTAACATGATCTTGCGCACTTATTCTCGGATTTGCTTCATCATGACGACATAGAGTTCTTGGAGAACCCATGGTCTACTGCCGTACCGAGGTGCCTACTGCTTACGACCACCCAGATCCCATGCTCCAGGCTTTTTCTACAGTTTTTCTCCCTAAAAGAAATCCAGGGTTTCATAGGGAAACCCAACATCATCGACTTCTGTTGTTGAAGAAGCAATCTTCGATAAATGAAATTGAAGAACAAAATAATATCCAGAACTTCCATATTACTATAAAACAATAACTAAGATGAATTTGAATATCAAAGATGAATCCTGAATGATACCATGCGAATTATAAAATAAGAAACAACATAATCAGAGATAAGAACTGAAACATGGATATGGATATTTATGTGGAACCATACTCGTTAAGAGCGTGATGAAATCACACGAGACCACCTAACATGGATGGGTATCATATTAAGTTTCTCTTTCAATGAGTATGATGTGACCAAGTCTACCACACTGGGACTAAACAACTGCATACCTATGTGGTCGATACATAATTCTCTCAGCAAACTCCTTAGAAGATGTATTATGTGAAGATGTGTTGAGTATTCTCTTTGGCAATGAACTGCAGCCTTTTCCAGCTCCAGCATGACGGGGAGTGTTTGAGAATGTATTGGATGATGGATCATTTTTTTCTCGTGTCTGTTGGCATTGTGGTTTGAGGATAATGTGGATCACTTAGGTGGATACATGCTGCTTGGACGGCTTTCTGGGACGCTTATGGTTGGATGACTGATGGAGGTGAACATACATATAGAAGACATTTCGATGAGGAAGCAAGCTAGCAGATAGGCAGGCCTTCTCGATCAAAAGGATCGCAGTGTGTGTTCAATTACAAGTGACATTATTTATATGAGGTGCATTGTGTAAAGTTCTTGTTTGCATGGTGGATATTGTGACGTTTGTAGTGTGAATTTTACTTTGATGTTGTATTATAGGTTTGAACTGGTGTTTTCATAATACTGGACGACTTCCTGCATTGGATGGTCATCCTTGGGTTTTTTAAAAAGTGAGATACATCTTGTAATTACTTGAAAGTTGTGGGCATACAGGAGTAGCTTGAGTTGATATTGTCAATTTAAGCCTCTCCAGTTAAATATATACGTAGGGCATGGTTAAAAGTTAAACATGTAGGGTTTTGACATGATTTAATAAAATGCTTGAGATCACCTATTTGTTCCGTGCTCTCTGCTGCAGGCACTTCATCTTTAGTCTATTGCTTTGGCGTGGATGATTTTTTACATGGCCTTTGGTTAAGGAGCTTGTTTCGTGACTGCAAGCATATAACAAATATAGTTAGAGGAGTTTTTTTAATATGGTGTATATTTTACATGTTTGAACGTGTTCCCGATGGGCCGGTAGTCGTTTTTTGGACTTGGAATTTCCACTGACATGCGTACTGGAGTATCCCTGGCTTTCTACCTTGGCATCCTCGTGGTATTCCTATTCTAGGGTTGGGATTGCAAGCGTATGTGGATGGTTGGAGGCACCATTTTAGATTTACTTAAGTTTCCTTTTAAAGATCCCTCCTCTTTCTTTCCCTTGCCTCCACTTTCTGTCCCAACTTTCATTTTGCTTGCAAGGATTGAGAAAGATGTGGAGTTGAATTGATACGGAAAATCCACAGACCTATTCTGATATAGTTTGAGCCGGATATGAATTAGCAATAAATCGATTGACAATTCAGGAAAAAAGGTGATGCTCTTCTGGGATCAAAAGTAGAGTTTGTCTCTATGTTCATCGGTGTGGCTAGATCAAGGTTTGAAAAAACTAAAAACGGAACGAGGCGGTTTCCCTGGAATCGAGGCGAGGCGTAGCCTCGAGGCGGTCGAGGCGTAAGCATCAATTTACAAGGAGAAAACCTATAAAATCTACAACAAAATATATACTAATGAAATTATATATATATTCTAACTAACATATGATATAAATTACTATAATATATGATGCAATTACAAAGATAGGAACATTGAAAGAAAAGATATACAACTGTATATGTCTTTTTACTAATTTTTCATCCAATTATAGATTAAATCTTTTGATATTCCCCTAAATTGTAACCATCTAACCTAAGTTGAAGAACCGTCGTATGCTCCCCTTCCTGCCATACCATACCCCAACAAGGCGGCGGTCTCGCTGCCCGGTCAGCGAGCCTGGGGGGGGGGTCTAGGGGGGGAGTAGGTGCGCTCCCCCCTGCGGGGGTGTGGGGGCAGCGCCCCCGGCGAAATTTTTTATTAAGGATTTTATTTCTATTCGAATATATTGATTTGTTTCAATGGGAGTAGTACATAAACTCCCCTTGAATTATATCTTGTTTGACCTTCTTGGTATATTACATAACTCATTGTTTGAAAACTCCTTAAAAATAATTTTACGAGTAATTTTTTCTATGATACTTGTGGATTCGTATATTTAAGGGCATAATTTAAGAGTTTCTTAACATGATTGAATACGTTTAATAGTAAATATGAACATGAAAGCGACCAAATTTAAGCATTCATCTTATATATTATATCCTAAACAACTACATCTTTATAAACATCTGAAATTGCTAATAGGATAATTTAATTAACATAAAAAAATAATTTGAAAAAGAAAACGCCTCGGTGAGCGCCTCGCCTTCGCCTCGACCGCCTCGACCAACTGAGGCGACCGCCTCTTAGGATCCAGTCGAGGCGGTCGTTCAGATGCGTTTTCCGACCACCTCGCCTTGAGGCGTACGCCTCGTGCGCCTCGAGGTGCGTTTTTTCGAACCATGGGCTAGATTGCATACTGTGGAATTCAAGGGAGAACTCTTGATGGAGATGACGGGGAGCAAAAATTCTGGTTATAAACAATTCACTATTTGATGTAATTCCATGGGTGGTTGGGGGGGACTATATTTGAGTCCGCAGATTTTCACGTTTTAAAAGCAATTGCTTGTGATTAACTTTTAGAGTTTTTTTTAATATGATAGACTTGCAATCAAAGATATAAACAAAATTTATCATTACTGAGTGGAAATTTTGACGTAATGTCAGGTAATATATCTGAACAAAAATTCTGTCGAGACTTTTGGTATTTTTATTGGTTATAGGTTACACTAGAGATATTTCCTAGTGTTTTCTTCTTAGTCGGGAAAATTCGTTATTGACAACTCGATATTAAGGCTAATTTGGTTTTGTCTGCTGTTTAGGAGTCGAGAATTTCTATGGCAGGAGGGACATACTGCCTTTGCAACCAAAGCTGAAGCCGACCAAGAGGTTTAATTTATGGATGTTATTAGTTCATTTTTTATATTTGTTTGTAAAGCAGGTTCATTCTTTGATCTCTAATTTAAACAAATGATTATAAAAAGGGATTTTACACTCGTAACTCTGAGTAATTTCACAATTACATTCATAACCCTGCGAAATCGTGAATTACACCCAGGACCTCGAAAAATGCTTTAACTCTTACATGGCATAACTCTGTGTTAGTTGCCATCTATTTTATCCGTTAGCTCTCACAAAAAAAGTTATATGTTGCCAATTTTACCGGTAAAATCACATCACATTTATAAAGTATGCCATTAGTAAGAAAAATTTAAGAAAACAGTATGCATTTTGTCACCGGGTTCTTGGAGGAGCACTTCTGCCTCCTCGCTCCTCCTCTAGCCAAGGCAGACCACGTCGATGCCCCCCCTCCCCAGCCCACCTCCTGCAGCCCAGGCCGGCCCCTCGCCAGACCCCTGCCCCACCTCCTCCTGGGCAGCTGTGCCCCCCTCCCGCTGAACAATCGACCCTGCCTCCTGGCAACCCAAACGGCCCCGGCAACCCTGCCTCCTGACAATTGATTTCATAATATTGTTGATTTTTCGAGATATATCTACAACCAAAACTTAATCCGACCAAGAGGTTTAATTTATGGATGTTATTAGTTTATTTTTTATATTTGTTTGTAAAGCAGGTTCATTCTTTGATCTCTAATTTAAACAAGGATTATAAAACTGTCTAGGGTTGCATTTTTAAATTTTATTATGACGTGCATGATTGAACTCTATTATAGTTGTGTCAAGATCATGAATAAAATATAAAATCGGTCTGCAGATGACAGAAAGTGCAAGGATTTCTTTGTTTCTACTATTCAAAAATAAATGTCATGCCCTTGTCACGTGAAGTCTCTATGTATATTGCTTGCATCTAATACAAGTAATTATTTAT
The DNA here is from genome assembly GCA_037367405.1 of Ottelia alismoides. NCBI lineage: Eukaryota > Viridiplantae > Streptophyta > Magnoliopsida > Alismatales > Hydrocharitaceae > Ottelia > Ottelia alismoides. The sequence continues at coordinate 760,047 of JAZKJV010010296.1, read as the reverse complement.
TATGCATGGATTTATTCCTAGAGGAAGCATGGTGCTTTAAAGTCGCTTTCATATTATTGTTGATTTTTCGAGATATATCTATAATCAAACTTCCGGCTTTTGGAACTGGAGCATCTACTGATCTTTGTAGTTGCTGGAACCATTTTAGAGGCGCATATCATTCTACTTTCATTAGGGTCTCATCAACTAGCTCAAATCACCTACTGTTCTCATAGCATCTACTAATGGTTGGAGTTTAATCTTCTGCTGTATGGCATTATGCCAACAGTTTCCTTTTTAAGTATATAATCTATGTTTAATTTAAGTCCGACATGTGATATTGATATATTTTAGAAGTATTTTAAATTTCTTTAGATGTCTTTATTTTGTATGGCCATTAAAGGCTATGTAATGTAGGGAAAGGTAGCAATAGGTCGAATGTAATTATGTTTTCATGTTTTAACTCACTCTCTTCTTGGTTCCGATTCATGGTACGTTTCTGATTCTACGTGGTACTGTGAGATATACTTTTATTTGCATGCCCTTTTATTCATTTTATTGTTAATCCTTTCATCAACATCAATTAATATGAAAACAAATTACACAATCATAATGCCTCTTCAATTTGGTGCAAAGAGGCCCTTTCAGATATGTATAGGATGTGAATCCTCATGATTATGTGCATTATGCACAATCTCCCTGAGCTTGTTCAGTAATATTTCGCTTTTGAGTTCTCGTTCTTATTGGACAACTTTGTGACAGCAGCATCTGGTTAACATGGACTTCTTTAGTTCTATTTAATTTATTTTATATTTGTAAAATTCCCTTGTAACATTTAGTCAGGTTTTTAAGCATATTTAAAAGGGATAAACAATGGGATGAAGTTAGAATTAATGTTGATGTTAATGCTCAGTTGTTAGATACCGAATTCCACATCTGCTTAGTTCGGGGCCATCCTTTTGGTGGAAGCAAGCTAGAGAATCTTCCAAGGCCCCCCACTAGTAGGCTATTTCTCATGCATGCTTATCGACGGGCTTTGGTGGAAATGTAAAATGGTTTATCGACAGGCTTTGGTGGAAATGTAAAATGGTTTTCTTTTAAATTTGTACTTTTTGATAATCATTACAGTGGATTTAAAAGAGGAAATAACTTGCCAAAGTGCATACGCTTTGCTTTTAATGGAACTTAGTTATTAACAGAACTTTGATTTTCAAATTAGAAGCTGAACCACAATATGATTACATCGCTGATATTGAAATCATTGTTTATGTTGTAGTTGACAGTGTTGGATGTGAACATTCTCCCTTTTTTAAGTTTGTTTGTTTAAGCTTGAAAGAAAACAATTATACTATAAAAATATTGCATATGTATATACCTAATAGCAGTCAATTACATGTTTTAATTCTTTATTAAATATTTTAGGAGGCATAAATTAACAACTACCTTTTTTTGCTGAGAAACATGTTCGGCAGATTATGTGTCTATTTGGTAAGAAGTTACTACTTCAGTGTCTGGACTCTGAACCCATAATATGATTACAGCACTGCTATTGAAATCATTGTGCTTATTGTAGATGACAGTGTTGGATGTGAACATTTTCCCCTTTTTAAGTTTGTACGTTTAAACTTGAAAGAACAAAATTATACTATAAAAATATTACATATGTATATAAATAGCAGTCAATTACATGTTTAATTATTTAGTAAATATTTAGGAGAGATAAATTGATAACTAATATTTACCTATTCTTTTGTTGAGAAACATGTTTGGTAGATAATGTTAGTCTATTTTGTAAGAAGTTACTACTTCAGTGTCTGGACTCTGAATAATGCTAATGTGCTCAATCCAGCTTGTCTTTCCTATTCTAATTTTTATATGTATTTCTCCAGGTCCTTGAAATTTTGGAATTGTACAGGAGGATATATGAAGAGTTCTTAGCCATTCCAGTCATCAAAGGAAAGAAAAGTGAGATGGAAAAATTTGCTGGTGGGCTTTACACAACGAGTGTTGAGGTAGCCGATCAAGACCCTAGTAGTGTCCTCGGAGTCAATTTAAGAATTATGCAGTGTTTTACATGGTCTTGTAGTACCAGATAGTGTTTAATAGTTTTGTCATTTTCCTCAGGCATTTATACCAAACACAGGTCGCGGAATTCAAGGTGCCACATCACATTGCCTTGGTCAGAACTTTGCAAAGATGTTCCAAATAACCTTTGAAAATGAAAATAGAGAGAAGGCTATGGCCTGGCAGAACTCATGGGCATATAGCACAAGAACTGTTAGTATTCCAAATCTTGTCTATGATCAGACTGGCATTGGCACTTTTTTCTTTCTTATCTACACTTTATTGTTTATATTATCCCTAAAAAAATATTTTGAAAAGTTAGTCCTGATTGTTGCACAAGCTGCATTGCCTATTTGCTTCCGGATCTGGAAGTAATCTTCTTTTGTAATCATGTCAATTGCTTCAACGGAGGTGTTGGATTCACAAATACACTATCTTCATTTCTTACACCCTTGTTATGTCGGCAGATTGGAGTGATGGTGATGGTCCATGGAGATGACAAAGGCTTAGTCCTTCCACCTAGAGTAGCTGCTGTTCAAGTTGTTATAATTCCTGTTCCATACAAAGATGCTGATATGCAGGGAATCTTTGATGCTTGTTCAACAGCTGCACATACTTTGACTGAAGCAGGCTTCCGTGTTGAGGTGGACTTAAGAGACAACTATTCCCCTGGATGGAAATATTCACACTGGGAAATGAAAGGTGTTCCTTTGAGGATTGAGATAGGGCCAAAAGATTTAGCTAATCAACAGGTAAAAATGATGCTTGAATATGATTTTTCTATCGAGTATCTTTTAACAACTTTTGAATATTTTAGTAATTTACAATGTTGCATGTACTCGTATCGTAGGAAGCATGTTATCTGCTTTCGTATTTTTAGAGCGGTAGATTTGGACGAACTTATAACAGTTATTTTACTTTTGTACTCTTTTTTTTAAGAAAAAGAGGGCAATACATGGAGAAAATGGCTACCTTGTAACTTCTATATATTTAAGAAATTTTAAAACATTTACAAGGGTCAAAATATTTGTAATCTCTTTGCATGGTCAATTACATTTTCCGTATACAATCAGTGCCCTTGGAAGACAGTTTCATTTTGAGCAAGCCACAAAGACCACTTTCACAACCAAATGAAAGTCCGGATGCGTAATGGTACCTTTCAGCTCCATAAATCGATGAACTGGTCCGAGATCAACACTTGATCCAAACTCTCTAGAAGATAGAAAGCCTTATAGGTTTTTTGTATAGTGAACTATATATTAGCCCAAGTCTAGAGATCAACAGATCCATTCATCCCACCACCAACTGGCAGTGCCTGAAGTAGTAACAAGAAATCCACGAATCATTGATTTGACAACTTAGTATGAAAGGGAGGTATCCATCTCCTCCTCTCCCAACAATCTCTGACGATAATCTCCATGTCTACTGCCAAAACATAAAGACTCTGCCCAATCCAGCCATCTTTCCAAAATTTGAACCCACAACCATCACCTAGAATAGGCCTCATAAATGGAAGGCCACAATCATCTTTCCGTACGTAGAAGCACATTGCAAAATCCTTTCTAGAAGATGGAAGGCAACAAAATACCGGCATTTGGCACTGAGGAATTAAGCAAAATCCCGTGGATAGAATGCTAAGTTCCAAACAACAAATCAACCCCTCCTTATCAAATTCGGGTCACTTATTTCGTTGGCAGAGCTTGATTCATTGTCTAGACTGTAGATCCACAATTCACCATCCTCCTTTGCCAATACTACAATTTTCCAATCAACCAGAGGCATCCCTTGCTATTCTCCAATTGAGGCCTAGAAAAATCATCTCATAACTGCTTTGAGTTTCCTCTTCACCCCAACGAGCATGAAGCGCGAAGAAAGAAAAAACACCCGGATAACAAAGAGGATCGCCTTCAACAACACAAGGTGACCGCCTGATGCAGCGTGATCTCAAATTATAGGGCCAAATTTATTTAATTAATTAGTGGTTAATTTTATTTACGTTTTTAAGTTATCGTAATTTTATTTAAGTAAGGAGATCGTGTGTGATCTCGAAATTAATTAGTTAGTTTAAATTTGATTTTCGAATTTGAATTAGAGTCAAATTAGGATAGAGGTCGATTTGAATTTTAATTCAAATCAATTAGGATCGAGTGGGATTTGATTTGCTTCTATTTTTGTAATTCCACCTCCACTATATAAAGAGGTTGGTGGCCTATTGTAAGGGACAGTCAAGTATTAATCAAAATTGAGATTTTTATCTCCCTCTTTATCTCCTCTCCTTCTCCTTCCCCACATGGTCTTCACGGTTCTTCTTCTTCAACCTCTCGTATTCCCGACGAGTTCTTCTTCTCAACCCTTCCAATTTCTTCTTCTCAACCCCTCTATTTCTTCTACCAAAAATCCACCAAAAAAAAGTTATTATTTTCGACGCTGGAAAATCCAATCCGCATCATTTGGTATCAGAGCATGGCATTTAGATCGTCCTCACGATCTAACGATCCGCCCCGGCGTCCGCACCGACACCATCGTTCATCCGAACGAAAGCGGCGAGTCAATGACGCCTACGACAAGGAGACGGAGCGCATGGTACGTGATTTGCAGAACAACTTCCGATCCATGTCATCAATGTTTCGAGACTTCATGGCCAACCTTGAGGCCTACCGCGACGCCCAATCGAAGCCGTCAACCATCGAAGCCGCTACCGCGAGTTTTGACGAAGAAAACGTCGTCGAAGAAGGTGAATCAGCCGCTGTCCAGCACTTTCCAGAACCAAATCCGTCGCCGGAATCGGCCCCGCTGCCCCCTCCAACCATCCCGGCGCCACCCCAGCCACCCTGGGAGCGAACCGCGCCACCCCTCGCAGCCCTTGTGGCTCCAACGCTCGCCAACACCCACCCCCTAGCGCCCGCGCCTCCTCCTCCCGGCACCAACCCACCCCTGCCCACGGCAGTACCCAGCCATGCCCCAACCTCGCCGCCGCTGCCGTCATCCTCGCGCCCTCACCCCACCGTCGCCCCCCTCCTTCCCTCCTCGCCCTAGTCCCTCTCCCATCGCGCGCCTGCATCCTCTCCCCTACCCTCCGCAGTTCGCCCCCGTGGCCCCGCCTTCACTCGCGCGATCGACCCACCTCCCCACGCGTTAACCTCGCGCCTCTTCTTCCACGCACCAATCAGCCACCCCGCCGCCATCTCCAACTTTGGAAGGAAAAACAAGCCCTAACGAAGGGCTCCATCGGATCCCCTGATATCAGGTATAAAAAATTCTGGAAATATTACAAGCAACCCCCTCCTCTCAAGATAATTTGTCAAAAGGGCCAATTGAAAGTCAAATCATATTATTGGTATCTTTTAAGTGAAGGGGTAGAACATTTGCAGACATGCCCCTCAGTGGAAAGAAATTATAAACGTAACATTGAATGGGATCTAATGGGAAAGTTGAAGCTGCCATGTCAAGATCGAAATTCTCCAACGACGCACCTGGATCCCGCAATTCGTCCGGAGCCGAATTTTTAAAGCGGAGGAGAGTTGATGCAACGTGATCTCAAATTATAGGGCCAAATTTATTTAATTAATTAGTGGTTAATTTTATTTACGTTTTTAAGTTGTCGTAATTTTATTTAAGTAAGGAGATCGTGTGTGATCTCGAAATTAATTAGTTAGTTTAAATTTGATTTTCGAATTTGAATTAGAGTCAAATTAGGATAGAGGTCGATTTGAATTTTAATTCAAATCAATTAGGATTGAGTGGGATTTGATTTGCTTCTATTTTTGTAATTCCACCTCTACTATATAAAGAGGTTGGTGGCCTATTGTAAGGGACAGTCAAGTATTAATCAAAATTGAGATTTTTATCTCCCTCTTTATCTCCTCTCCTTCTCCTTCCCCACATGGTCTTCACGGTTCTTCTTCTTCAACCTCTCGTATTCCCGACGAGTTATTCTTCTCAACCCTTCCAATTTCTTCTTCTCAACCCCTCTATTTCTTCTACCAAAAATCCACCAAAAAAAAGTTATTATTTTCGACGCTGGAAAATCCAATCCGCATCACCGCCTCTTGACAAATATGTAGCACGTCGGCTTGCCGACTTCTTCTCTAGCTTCTTAATCCAGTCAAGATTTGAAATCTCAATTTTGATTTCGTTTCGGTGCCCTCTAATGGGAAATTTCGATTGTTTCAGTGGAAATGTTGAAAATGGCTGAAAAAACCGTTTTCGACCATTTTTCGCAAATTAAGATTGAGTTATTAAAACAATAAATAAACTATAAATACACATTTATATCACACATATTGCTCATATATGCCTCTTATATCACACATATCAGTCATATTGATCATATTGGCCAAATCGTTGTTATTGCTGATTCTTGGCTAATACATACTGAAAATTGATATGATCCATTTCAAGATCTTGAAACAATAATAGCTTACAAATGCACATTTACATCACACTTATCTCTCATCCGTACATCTTATATCATACCATATCAGTCATATTAGACATATTGTTGATCTGACTGATAGATTCTAGAAATGAAAGTCGAAATAATTAAGCTAAAAACACTTAGAACACATCTTTTGTTCATAAAAATAGACGAGTATTTGATTCTAAAATGTAGATAATGATTGATTAAACAATGTTTCGTTCACAGAAATAATTGTTGTGAACATAGTTCTGATGAATTACAGAATTAATTACAGACTTATAGTAAAGATGCATCTATTTTCTGAAGATAAATGTCAAACGAATGAAACGAACAAGCTATATCGATATATAAGCTATAGAATTGTTTCATCTCCATTGCTTAAACCCAAAGGGGAGGAAGCTCCTTAAGTTGAAGGATTGTTGTATGTACCCCATGTTGCACACTCGCACATACCCTATCAGACGGGGGTCTTGCTGCTCGGTTATCGAGTCTGGTGGTGGGGGGTATAGGGGGAGTAGGTGCGCTCCCCCTGCGGGGTGTGGGGGCAACGCCCTCGACTTGAAACAAGTATATAAATCATTATGTGTTTTAATATTGGGAATAGGTAAATACACAGTAAAATCAAGCTCACATAGATAATATTGTTTATATACATAGATATCGGCGAAATTTTGCTGATATCGGTTGAAATCCAAGAAATTTTGTATTGGAAACCATGAATTTCAACCGAAATTGCTCGATATATTTCGACCCATCTCAGTCGAAATCTAGGAAATCGACATATATAGGAGTTTCGATACCCATGACCTATTGAAATCAAAATTTTGATGAATTTTTGCTGAAATTTCATGAAATTTCAAATCTTCATCACAATCTATCCCTCAGTCTACTGTAGCCTACCGCCTACCAATGACAAACGATGATACGTGACAAGGAGAGCCTCTTTATGCCTGCAATGCAGTTTCTCAACATTCCACCTCCTCTTCATCCATCCCAAAATGCACAAAGGCGTACTTAACATGATTAATATTCAAACCAGAGATAAGCTAAAAAGCTTAAGAACAGTGGCCATTCCCTTCGCCTCTACCTAACCTTCCTCCGTAAAAAATATAGTATCATATGCATGGTTGCAAAAAATGATATTCAGTCAGTTTGGTCAGTGATTAAGGATTAATCGACAATCGAGCGACTAATCAGATTTAGTCGGGTTTTAATCGGCTTCATTTTTTTAAATATTTTAAATATATAAATCATTTTTATATGTATATTCTTATATATTTATACAGATTTGTACATTTTTTATATTATCATAATGAAAGAAAAGAAGTAGTTGAATTTAGAAAACATTAAGTGTATTAGAATAAGTTTGCTTTTAAAAAAAAATATGGTATCCCCAAGCAAAAATCGATCAACTATTCGACCTAGTTGGAATTAGTCAATACTCGACCGACCACCCCACCGATTTGACTAGTTGGACCTACTAGTCGGGCCAGACGGGAGACTTTTACAACAATTATCGTATGCATACTAAAGTATGGGAACCCAAATCCCATCAGTAAGGAAACTCGCAAGGAAACCACCCTCAGCTGCCGTTATCCTTGCCAGAGCATCTGCTACCACCACAAACAACAAGGGTGGTAGTGGATACCTGTGCATCATGCCCCATTGTGGTGAAAGGAGACACCCTCCTGTTTGCCATTCACCAACACCAAAAGTAGTTTTCACACATCTTTTCATTTATGCGATCTGCTCGCTCGGAAAATCCTTTAGGTGTAGGGATGACCAAATGAATTGTCAATCTACACAATCACAAGTCTTTGAGAAATCCACCTTCCATAGAAGACCTTTGGTCTTCTTCATGTGCCATTCTACCACAATTTTAGACGCCAACACTACCCCATCCATCATGTGATGCCTTGGGGTGAATGCCTTTCGAGCATGATCGATAATTGAGCCAAACACCTCTCGTAATCTGTTGGCAAGCACGTTTACAAATGTACTAAGCCTTCTCCCTCTATAAGTAGAGTTGACTACATGGATTCTTGCAAAAATCCATGTTGAAAGATTCGACTATTTTTAAGGTTCAGGAAAGTGGTATGCGTATGCGTTCGGACTGGTCACTGAATAGCGATTAAGCGGTATACGGGGGAATATTCAGGTATATACGGTTCTACGTGGTTTTCTATTTTTTATTTAAAAATAAATAAATATTTACAAAAAGTGACTACACTAAAATGAATTTATGAATAAATGTGATCCAATAGAAGATCTAAGAAAATTGATTTTCATGTAGAGCTCAAAATAGTACGACTGAATATCAAAATCATCAAAGATAGTATTACATAATATGATTTAATATATAGAATCAAAATAATGCAAGATCCGGATTCGATTACCCAACTAGACCTTAAGCGGGTGTACGGAGCGCATATGCGCCCGCATAGCTTGCATATGTGGGCCATATATGCGCAAATGGCGCATAAAGTGGTGCTTCAATTAATCGGTGCGGTGAAGAGGCCGTTTAGGGCCGCATATGCGGCCGCACGGACCGCTTTCATGAACATAGACTATTTTTTACACTGGCCGTCGACTACCTAACACAACCCCTGCAAGAGTGGGATTTAAACCCTGGTCTATTGTGTGGTAGACACACTGTACTACCACTAGACCATTAATTGTGGCAAGCACGTTTGCCACAATTAAATAAACAACATTAGATAGTGCAATAGGGTACAGGTCCCGACGTGCCTCACAACGTCCTTGGGAAGAAAGAAAATAAGAGACCGGTTCAGCTGCTAGGATCCACCATTTGACTGACGCAACTCCACCATCTCCAACACACCCTGACCCACTAGGTCCTAAACCTGAAAAAAAAAAACAAGAAACTTTCCGGTCCAGGGGAACCTTCCTTATTCCGATCAGACATCACTCTAAGACACCACTAGCTTGTCCTCAGACAACAAAAAAGGTCGTACTAGCTCTTCAACCTACAGTTCCGACTAGCATGGGATATCCCTACCCAACCATTCGTGTCGCTGCTAGGTAAACGCCTACTGATCCTCAGATAATTCCCTCTCAAAGCTTCACCAATATGACAATCACCAACAAGATCCTCTCTCTCCATCCCAATTGATTGGATAAGGTCCCACCTTCTGCGACCACTGACCACCATGGAAAAATTTGGTGTTCACATCCCCCACCTACTTTTATACTGTTGTAGATGGGCTCTTGTACACTTTGGTCTTCTAGCGACTAACTTATCATGATATAAGGATATGTTTAAAAGTATCCTTTTTTGCGGGTAAAATTTGTTTCTTTGTTTCTATGGTGGAATTCTAATTTCCTTTTTGACCATTTAAGTATATCATAGGGTGGTACCTTCCGAATATGTGAAATTTGATTGTTTTTCAGATTGTTCTCTTTTTAATCTCAGGTCCGAGGTTCTGTTTTGTGAAGATATTTACTTTGTTGTTAATCATTTAACATAATAATGTGAATTAAAGCGTTGTGCATGCAGGGAAGAGTCATTATTGCCATCTATTTTGCTGTATGCCTTTTTTTAAGTGGATTCTGTTTTTCATATGGTGCATCTGCAGGTGCGTATTGTTAGACGTGACATTGTATGCCTTTTTTAAGCGGATTTTGTTTTTCATATGGTGCATCGGCAGGTGCGTGTCGTTAGACGTGATAATGGTGCTAAGCAGGATGTGCGCATTGATAATTTGACTGAGCAGGTGAAAGACCTTTTATGCAGTGTCCATGAAAATATATTTAATGCAGCAAAGCAGAAGAGGGATGCTTGTATTAAGGTTGTTCACACTTGGGAAGAATTTACTGCTGCGCTTAATGAGAAGAAAATGATCCTGGCTCCTTGGTGTGATGAAGAGGTAGTTCTATATCCTATAATTTCATCTCTAAAACCACTCTAGATTTTATGCATTGAATTCCCCATTTATATTCATTTATAAATTTGCTTTTGGTCATTAGATAATGTTACGACAGTTAAACATTTCATGCTGTTGGAACGATCCTTTTTATTGTCTATGAAAGTAACCACCAGGATCATGCATTTGTGAGATCAGAAGGTAACTGAGTCACGTGAAAGGAATTATATTGTTAACGAGGATTTTTTTCTTGTCTGTTTCATTCTAATTAGCAAAATTTTGTCTAATAGATGTCTTTTATGGTAACAAAATTTTTCATATTCAAGAAGCTTCATAATTACTTTCCATGCAATGCTATCACTGATCAACCACTGACGTACAGAAACACCATGACGGTTGGTGTTTTTTTCGCCGGTTTTGATCTATCCTATGACTTAGCACGCATTCTGTTTCTCTCTATTGCTGCTATCTCTTCTGTGATGAAGCTTACAATCGTTTTAGCATATTCTCCATGTCATATGCATCTAGATCTCAAACCTCCTCTGCCATGGCAGCTTCACGAGGCAGAGGAGGGTTTGTCTAGTTCAGGGAACGAGGAGGGGCGCACCCTCGACCTTAGTGCACTTACTGCAATCGTCTTGAGCATACTCGAGGGCATGTGCTATCGGAAGCATGGTCCTACTTCAACCATGTTGAACACAATGTTGCAAAAGTTGATTGTCGGTACTCGATTTGCCATGTCATTGACTAAGGATTAATCAACAATAAGGTGAGTGATTGGATTTAAGACTAAATCTTTAGTCAATTTTATTTTTTAATATATGGAAAAATGGGACTGCAACCTAGGGGCAGCCAACATGGCTGCCCCCACCTCATTTTCCGCAATTTTTTTTGAAAAATATCACCATGTATATTCATCTATATATCCCTCCTATATGCCATTCGAATTTCGTCAGAAACAGAGACTCTTATGCCTTCCATCCAAAACATGTAATTTTAACGGTCTTAGAATTGTTGTAGTCGTACCTGTTCTTGATGGAGGGCATACGAGTCTTTGTTTCTGACGAAATTTGAATGACATATAGGAGGGATATATAGATGAATATACATGACGATATTTCTGAAAAAAATAAAAAATGCCGCAAAATGGGGGTGGGGAAGCCTCAAATAACACTTAATATACACACACATCATTTTCAATGCATATATTTTTATATCTTTACATAGATTTAGACATTTTCAATATATTTACATGATTACATCTACAATTACAAACGTACATTTCATTATCAAGGATGTAACAACACATAGCACCATTCACTGTAATTACGTGTGGAAAACAAATAATCATGCACCATGTACTCTTACTAAGCATTCACCATATCCCCTAGTTTTTCAAAAAATATTTCACCATGTATTTCTTAAAATTGTTACACAACATTAATATTATACAAAAGATTAAGTAAACTTTCGGCATGCATTTAAGGAACTAATAACTTCATTTGAAATAAGCGAGCTAATCAAAACCTTGAAAAATCATCATTTGCTAAAAAAACATGCTTGAAAAATCCTCATTAGGACTGTTGGGGGAGTGACCGTGCTACAAAGGCGAGAGAGCATTCAGAGCAGCAACTGTGAGAGCATATGGTGTCTTCATTCAAGTGCAAGCATGTGGTATCTTCGAGCGTGACTAGAGATGGTGTCTTCGTAGGTACGCAAACAATTACAATTTTCGTATTTGACCCACCATCGAATCTGTTTAATACATATTTTGATATCTGAATCCACATTCATTTTAAAATGGATACGGATATGGATATCACTTTGATATCCACAAATATTCACATCTATTTTTTCATATATAAATATTCTGAATTTATTTTTAACCATATTTAATGTAATTTTACAACTTCCACCATTTTTTGTATAATTATTATGATATAAGCACATTTACTATATTTTTATCATGTGTATTCCATCCAATACATGTATATTTAAGCTAATCTATATGATATTTCTAGTATTATTCTTATACCTTAAGGTATTTGTTTTACTTCCGTTTTTCGTTTCTTAAGGATAGGGTAACCAAGTTTTAATATCTGTCAATATCGGCATCCACATCCGTATTCGTGTTTAAAAACGGATAAGGATATGTTAACACCTCTATCCGTATTCGTTTATTTGCATCCCTACTGTCTTCGAGTAGATGGCGAATGAAGATATGATGGCGGGTGGCGACTAATTCCAATGGCAAGAGAGAGGTGGTGGTTGCGGGAGAGAAACCAGAGCGGGAAGTGGGAGGTGATGGTGTCTTTAAGTGCATGTAGATGTAGTATCTTCAAGCTTGAGAGATGGTGTGTATGACCAGAGATGGCAAAAGTAGATTTGGTGGCGAGTGGTGAATAACTCCTATGGAAAGAGAGAGGTGGTGGCGGTGAAAGAAACTAGAATGAGCAAGGAGAAATGATAGTGTTTTCGAGTGCAAGATCAGCGAAAGGGAACCACGAAAAGGCCTAATGTTTTTCGGTCGAGGGAGAGTGTTACATTATATCCCACACTGGGACATAACATGGGTTGGGTTAGGTGCGGTGAGGGAGAAGAGTGGTTACAATGGTGAGGGAGAAGTGGTCCAGTGGAGGAGGATCGCATGCATAGGGAAATGGTTAGCGTTCAATTTGCTCAAAGTTGTAGTGCGGGAGTGGCGAAGTAGAAAGAAGTCAGGCTTCAAAACCTATATTATGCTATTATATAAAATGGAAAATAAATTTAAAATATTTTGAGTTATCAAGCCGAGTTATTGAGTTGAGCACGACCCAACTCAAGCTCGACCCGAATATCCTAACGAGTCACAAATCCATCTCGAGCTCATACTCATTAGGTTTGAGTCGGAGTCATGGGCTCTTAACAAGCTGAGGCTGATTTGAGCTCATTGAGCTCAAGCTTTCCTTACAGCCCTAACTTTATGTAATAAAGTAATGACTTCATGGTTTATTGGTGTTTTAACTTTCAAGCAGATTTTAAAAATAGTTCGTAGTTATACAAAGTCGCCAACAAAAAAAAGTTCTTCAAATATCTGGTAGTCAATAAAAAAGAAATCATATTCATGTAATATTATCTCTAACATAGAAGGTGAAAATGGTAAGGATGCGGAAAAATCAAATCATAACTACTAATCAAAGGACCGAATGAGCTGTCAAACATTATTATTATTCTAAAGATATGTTCGTTGGTCGAATATTCTGAAAAAGTTATTTTTAGTAAGTTTTTGTGTAGAGATGTATTAATATAATTTATCTTTTAAAATCTCCATATTCCCTATATAATTGAGACGGGGCCTCAGTACAACCTCATTGTCTCACAGCTTGAGTACCGCCTCAAATATTTGAGGCATAAGCCAGACTGAAGCAGCCTAAGGACTATATGTTGAGGCTATACTCCCTCAAAACTGCATCGAGGCGTAAGCTTTATTATCTCGAGACGGGTATTTTTTGAATACCATGAATTTATTCAGGCAACTTCTCATTAGTGTCTTCGTGGTTGGATGATTTAAAGGTCTTTGAAATTTTGAAATAGTAAAATGAAAGTTAGAAATCTATGATAATGTCTCACATTTAGGGGAGTTTGTGTGAAAATTGCAATAAGCTTTGCATAGAGGGCATCATTAGAGGTTGTTGCATTGGCGATCTCTAACTCCGGATACTCCAGGAAGTTGAAAAGGATGTCAAAGCGCGGACAAAGGGGGACATGGGTGCCGCAAAGTCGCTATGCACTCCCTTTGAACAGCCAAGACTGCCCGAAGGTATTCTTTTCTGCCGTTTCCTTCTCCATCTAAGACAAACTATTATCGAGATTTAAGAGGTGTCGGTGTTTTGCTTGGATCTGTTTTTGGTGACCTTTTTTAATATCTTGCAGGGACTGCTTGCTTTGCCTCCGGGAAGCCCGCCAAGAAATGGACTTACTGGGGCCGTAGTTATTGACCTTTCTGGGTCACCTTTTATTTTTAATTTATGACTAATTCGAGTTAGCATTTTTGTTTGAAGGTCATTTGTCCCATTTGTACCTGTAGTTTTTTTTCTGAAGATGGATCCTCGGAGAATTTCAAATTATGTTTGAATTCTCTGGGATTCAGTACGCGTATCTTGTAATTGTGTGTCACACATCCACATGGTTTGATCTCTAATTGGCATCATCGGTAGTTATACATTTTGATATCGGTTCGTGCTTTGCAGTTTTCTTCAATTTTCACATCTGTTGTATGCTTAAACATCCTTTGAAGTGGCAACCGAAAGTCCGCCGGTAATTGTTTGGGTCGTGTTGTGGTTTTTTTCTTAAGTTTTGCTTGATTTTGGTGCCGATGTGTGATCTGTTCTGGCTGATAGTATGAATTCCTTTCTCAAGTCTTGCAGTTTGTAATCTTACCTCTTTTAATCTGGTATGAAGGGCTTTTAATCTGTAAACTATGAATTCAGCCATTTATTTTTGACAAAATATTATTTTTATTTTTAATAAAATGTAAAATTTTAGAAACTATTCATAGTCTGGTTTCCTTTCCTCTTTTGTCTCATCTCTTTTTATTTGTGTTAATGGTCCCTTGTTACAAGCATTGCCTCTTTCGTATGAAAATTTATCATAAGTTAATAACACTTGTCATCAATTGATTAAATTCAACATAAAATTCAAGTTTGAATAGTTTTTCATGGCTAATTAACAATTGTACCTCTTCCCTGAGATGCTTTCATGTGAAGAAGTTGTAATCATACTATAAGTAGCAGTTATTTAACAATATCTATTATCAATTAGAGTTTGGATAGATATAAAATTGTTAATTTTGTACATCGCATACATGCATTTATAGAAACTCGACAAAATATATTAATTATGATAAAATATATTTTATTTACCCTAGTATGGAAGTTAGTGATGTCAATGGGTCCGATTCCGGAAGGGTCGAATATGTATGTATTTGTCAATCCACTACTTTAATCCATCATATTTTACTAAATTATATCTATTTTAGTAGGTGTGTGATGTGTGCATATCAACGAATCTCCATGCATGAATTAAATGCCCATCCAAATCTAACCAAATTTTTATTATATTCTCATTTAAGGACCGGCAACTAAAATCATATATGTTCATCATCAAAGCATCGTGTAGGGCGTGTATAAAATAAATATCTATCTATACGATTGAAATAGATATGTAAATGGGGTTTGTTTGTGCGTGTGTACCTGTTCTTTAACATCCATGGTAATGGCCTTCAAATCAACTATTCCACTAACTCAAGGTTATCTTATTACACATTGTAGACAGTCATTCGCATCCCACAGACAAATTCCAAGTGTGTTTTTCTGATATTAACCTTAGAATCTTAACATACTACCACAATTGTGACTTCAAAAGCACCTTTCTTGCCTTGATAGTACGAGTTTACGGGGATGGGTTGAAGCTACGCTTCCAGTATTTCTCTCTCCCAAAAATCTAGTAAACTTAATGCAAAAGTATAGCTATCTATTATCTCATCCATATAGGAAGAAAGAACCACTACGGAAACGCATCCAAGTTACCGCTATGATGGAAACCTCAATAATGATGATAAAAAAGGCTTTTTATCACTTGTACCTTTCTTAACTTTAGCAGTATCATGCAATAATCAGCCGTGCCATTATCTTCTTACAAAATTCGTAGCTCTGCCTTTAGGTAAATTAGGGACATAACTGATACTATAAAATGACAGAACTGCAAGGACCTAAATGTCATATGCTGTATGAGCAACTGAATTGAGGATCTAAACGTAAATACAGTAATTTACATGGATCTAAATGCAATTCTTATGAATTTAATCCAATTAAATATAGGATGAATCTGAAATAAAACAAAATTAGGAGGACCTAAATGGAAGATAAATAGTTTTCAGACCCTAAAATTCACTTGTCATGGAATATCGAAAATGAATAAAAAAAGTACAAAATAAGAAGTATGTTTCGATCCTGGGTTTGGGAGAAGTAATTTTCTCCTTATAAGCTCAAGAAGTATGTTATACGACAAGCAGAGATTGTTTGCTTCTCCACCCTACGATTTATTTTTTCTTTATTTACATGGATGGATCAAGTCCATCTCCAAATACCCAACTTGTCACTGGCGACGCAAGGACCAATTTTTGTTCGGTTGGCTCCTTGCTTCCCTTTCTGATGAAATCGCTGCTCATTTAACCAGTACTAGATACAGGGACGGAGGGAGGGGGGGGGGGGGGGCAGGTGGGGGCTAAGCCCCCCCAAACATGGTGAAATTTCTATTATATCCACTTATAAGGTGATGAGTATAATGATAACTTTCACAATAAATAAAGGCTTCAGCACCCCCAAGCATTATGATGTAAATTATTACCTCATACAATGAGGGTACATTAAAAATTTTACCACAAACGTGGGTAACGTGCATGCCAACTCTGCACATTCCCGTTGCACATCTTAGCGCATCTTATTTTTAGACGTTGACCGAAACTTCCGCCATTCCCTTTCTATTTTTTCCATTTATTCTTTTTAATGAGTAATTTAATACCATCTATTTTCTCCATCGACTCATGTCTCTCCAATCCTCTCTCTTTTCTGGGTCGTCGTCATTCGGCATTGCATTTTGCAGTGCAACAAATACAACATTCTTGCTGGTGCCGTAATTGGGGATTCGACTGCTCCAGCCTCCTGTGATCCTGCATCCAGCCCATACATTGGCTCGCAGAGCCGCAGGCCATTGTCGTTTCGCGCCGTTCTGGACTTTACGATCTCAATGTGATTTCCATCCTCAACCATCGAATATATCTTGCAAGTTGCGACGATATTCTTTTTCAGATCAGAAATCGTCATATTCCTACAGGCAAGTCTCCATGATTTTTTCAAGGTTTTCTATTCTTTCCTTTATTTTCTTGACGAAACCGTCTCATTATTTATGGGATCATGGATTCATAGTTAAATTATGTTACTGAGTTTAGGGACATTTGATCAATAACATATATGCAATTATTGATTTATGTCGAATTTTGATTCATTAAAATAATATCGAATATTTGAGTTCAGTTCGTCATTGGTTCGGATTTAATAACTTTGGAAACATCACAAGAATATTGTTTCAAATATTTATGAAAAAATAATTTGTAATGTATATTCATGCTAATTTTTTTATAAGAGTAGTTCTTGATGCTTGTTCTAACTATAGAATTTTGTTCAATTAAAACTATGCTAAAGAAATAAACATGGATATATTTATGGATTTCTTGCTATGTTAGTTGATATAGTTTTCGCTTAGAATAAATTTAAGGGCAGTAAATTTTATCACTGTCAAGGGCATGTAATTAATGGGGTGATAGAAATGTGTGTTGAGTAAGAGATTGATATTGGATTCATGTATTGTTATTTTCCCTCCTTGTGGTTTGTTTCAAAAATTTGCAAAAAAATCACAATTATTTATTTATAATAAGTTAAAATATAAATAGTTTTTGTACTTAAATGAAAGCACATGTTTGTCATAAGATGAAAACAACATTGATTCAGGGATTTTATACACCATGATCTCAAAAATCTTATCTATTAACATGGTAACCCTTACAATTCTATTACATTATACCACAAAACGTGTAATCTTACTAGTTTTTCTTACATCATAATTAATGACAGGAACATATGTATTAAATAGGTAAATATTATAATAGCCACATTGTAGTTGCACAAATTATATGGGTTATAATGTAATTGGATAAGATTTAAGGGGTCTTGGTGTAAGAAATATCTTAATAAAAAGTGAAGGTGGGAAACGACATGGGCCCTTGAAGAAGGTTTATTCGAGCTCTTGCAAGAGATGCCGTAATGTAAAAGAATAAATATACTTTTAAGATACTAACTTGAGCACATTTTTTAGTCCCAACTATTTTTTTGAATATCATTTCTTGCTTTGTCCAAGCATTTGATACATACCATGAGAAATAAATCTATTATCTTATATTTCTTATCATGCATATAATGGAATATGTCATGGGAATCACAGAGGATTTATGTCAAGTTTTACAACGAAAGAATCTAGATATCTTGAATGCGCTGCAACTTGTTACATCCACAAAAGAGCATCTTCAGAAAGTACGAGAAGATGGCTGGCATCCATTATTTGAAAAAGTTGTACTATTTTGCCAAAGACGAAGCATTGATGTTCCAGATATAAATTCTTCATATTCTCGAAGCCGAACAAGATCTCGCTGTCAAGAACACCAAGTTACATTGTTTCATTACTTTCGAATAGATATATTTACCGCTGCCATAGACTCCCAATTATCAGAATTAAGCAGTCGATTTAGCGAGAAAACAACTAATCTTCTTACTCTAAGTGCAGCTTTGGATCCTAGAGATGACTACAAGCTATTTGACAGTATACATATATGCAAATTAGCAAAAGAATTTTATCCTACAGATTTCACAGATCACGAGCTAATATTATTAGAAAAGCAATTGATACATTACAAATCAGATGTTACTGCATATCAAGTTCTCAAAAGTGTCTCAAATCTTGCAGTTCTTTGTCAAAAATTATCAGAAACAAAAAAAGCAGAGACATACTATTTGGTTGATAGATTGATCCGACTCGTATTGACACTTCCTATCTCAACTGCAACGACTGAGAGAGCATTTTCAGCTATGAAGATAATAAAGTCCAGGCTTCGTAATAAGATGGAAGATGATTTTCTCCGGAGTTCTATATTAACATATATTGAGAAAGACATTGCAGAGCAGTTCTCAATAGAGTCAATCATTGATGACTTTGATTTGAAGTCACGAAGATCACGATTTAAATAATTTCAAAAATAGGTATGCTCGATCTCTTTTATCTTTGTTCAAATTTGTGATAGTTTATTATGAGATTTCTTATTTTTAAGCTATGAAATATCAAAGTTAAGGTTGATATAAAGAGTTTTATGATTAGTTTTTTATTTTTTATAATAAACTAATTAAAATGCAACGGTTTGAATGTGTTGAGTATAAATATAATCCTTAGGTTGTAAACTATTTGGTCAAATCTAGCCCCCCCTGATATTAAATCCAGGCTTCGTCCCTGACTAGATAGGTTTGGCAATCGATTGAAACCTTAATTACACAACATACCAAAGTTTGTAGTTTCCTCTTTAAAGAGAGAGGATTTGTCATCTCTTTCGAAAGTCGATGCCACAATCATGGATACACAAATTGTGACGAAATCTGATCATCCGAGAAATATGCGGAAGCGAAATTCAACGGATATCTCGGGATTGTTACTCATAGCATCAATCGATTATAAAAGAGCCATAAAGAATGGACTAAAAAAACTTCATTTCCATTCTATTAATAAGGACATGAGTCCGAGAGTTCCTTAATTAGAATAAAAGAAACAAATAACTAAATGAAATCATCTCCATGATCTCCTTATTCCAGTGGGGATAAAAGATGTCCTTCCAAAACAAACCAGCAGTAGTTCCATACCGATCCTACTTTTTGAAGACGGTGAATTCACCATTGAGCAAAAATAACTTAATCCTCATGTTCTCCTGAAAAGAGTAACAATACATGTTAGGAACCTAACGCTCAGTATGTACCGAGTTGAGGTTAAGCCGGCTAGCGTAGAAATCAAGTCACAAAAGCCATTATCATATGAGTCACAAATATACTTATTTAATGCATATACCTAAATTCCCTTCGTAGACATGCATCACATAATATATTTGCGCATATACCCGTAAGTTTTACCATATTTGCATGTATGCCCTAATATTCACATAAATTACACGTATACACTTAATAATAACATAATTGCACAAGTATCCTTGAAATTTACCATAAATTGCAGATATGCACATACCATTAACATAAATTACATATATGCCCATAACATTAACATAAATTACACACATGCACTTAACATTAACATAACTTACATATATGTCCATAACAATAATATGATTGCATATATGCACATAATATTAACATATATTGCACACATGTCCATGATATTTTTCATGTTTAGAGTGGTCTTCGTTGTTTATTCTTAGACGGTTTTGATGGTTTACCATCGGCACAAGCAGTCCATAAACAAGACATAACATGATAGTGTAGCTACAACTGTAGAGGACTTATCTTTTGCCTCATGCCCCCGGAAAGCGTTGGCCCTTTAGGCCTTTACGACCTCTTAATTCGAGTCGGTGCCATGACTTAAGATTATTATGAGAATTTTTATTAACCCAGGTGACTAAACAAAATATTTTCTTACATAATTATTCTATTATCCTTATGTGCATTTACATATTTGTTCATTAATATTTATTTGCATCATAATGTACACTTATAATACTTGTTTATTAACATTTATTTTCATAAGGTTGTGTTTTGTGTAATATTAGGCCTTGCCTGTATGCAGGAAAGAGAAGGTGAATCAATAATCATGGCACGGGTGGTATTTTGCAAGAACTTCTCGAAATGCTAAATTATAAGCAGAAGATTTCATGGACATGTACGACCTATTTGTCAAAAACAATATTTCTGTGAATGCCCTCATAAAGTTTCTATGTAATCCCATAAGAACACACAATTTATAGTTGCACAAGTTATGTTGGCATAAAAACCATTGCTCACAACAGAGGCTTAAACTCCAAAAAAAATGACTCAATCTTTGGATACCCGCAACTTTCACAGAACCTCTTTATTTTTTTCTTCAGATTCGGAAACCCAGACTGATGTCATGGCATATACATAAATTTGAATCATGTAATTTATTCTTTATGTACTAATAAGATAATGTTAAAAAGAAACATCATTACTTCTAATAGGAATAAAAGTTTCCGCAGGTTTCAATTTGTTAAAAATACCGATAGCTTTGAAGATGTAAACATTGATAGTTTCATGCATATATGAAGATTAATAAATATAACCCCAAGAACAAAGCAATTTTTTTTCTTTTCTTGTAGGAATCGACTAATCAGAGGCACATTATTTTCACTTCATCACTAATTGATGGAATCGAACTATGGTTTACGTTCCTGAGTTTTGAATCGTATTCTGGGCAACCAATACATCGTAATGTACCTATGGGTTCAGCACATACCTCACCGACACAAGAAATTCGTCGACCAAGATTCCACCAATCCGACTGTTTTTGGCCACATTGTTGCTCCTCCAATTTTGTCAGATCAAAACTCCAACGTTGACGGAGAGGGTTGTCGATGTTGAATTCAAAAATGGCACGACGAAAGAATATCGTCGCCAGCTTCTCTGTCTCTCTCTAAATCCTCTCTTACAAAGGATAATGTGCGGGGAAGTAATTAGAGTCTCATGGTATTTATAAGCACAATCAATGAGATAATTGATAATAATAAATCGGACTTAATTAAGAGATAAAGAAATAACAAACTTGGGTTGTTGGTATTTTATCTCTTTTTATCTTATCTTATATTATCTTAAAGGTGATGTGAAGGTGGTTATGCGATTTACTTTTTATTTTAATCATTTTATTATCCTCAAAAGAGGTTCATCCCTTACAATCTACCCTCCTTAAAGAAGTTTCATCCTCAAAATTTATACTATAAAAAGTCACTTAGCAAAGAGATGTGCATAGTGTTGATACATTTCATCCTCCAACTTCCAAGTTGCCTCTTCCCTTTGGTGATCCTGCCAAAGTATTTTAACCACTAGAAGTAGGCAGTGTCGCAATTGGTGTTCCCTACGATCAACGATACGCACTGGTCTTTCTTCATATGTCAGGTTCGGCTGAATGTCCGTAATTTCGTGCTCGATCATGTACGATGGGTCTGGATGATACTTCCTTAGCATTGATACATGAAAAATATCATGTAGCTTGGAATAATGAGGTGGAAGAGCAATCTGATAAGCTACTTCTTCAACTTTCCTGATTATCTCAAAAGATCCCACATATCTAGGACTCAATTTTCTCTTTTTGCCGAATCACACTACTCCCTTGGTAGGAGAAATCTTTAAATATACATGATCACTTATTTCAAAATTCAAATCTCACCTTTGACGATTGACATAAGAATTTTGTCTACTCTGAGCGGCTAAAAGTCTCATTCGAATCACCTCTACACCCTTTATGCAAGCTTGGACTAATTCAGGTCCCAATATGTATTTTTCACCTATGTCGCTCCAGCATAATGGTGATCTAAAAGGTCGACCATAGCCATCTTAATGCTTGCAAGATAGCTGTTATTATATGCAAATTCGACCAAAGGTAAACGTTAATCCCAATTTCCAACAAACTCTAGGGCACAAGACCTCAACATGTCTTCTAATGTCTGGATTGTTCTTTTGGACTGTCCATCGGTCTGAGGATGAAATGATGTGCTGAACTTCAAACTTGTACTCAAAGCATCCTACACACTTTTCCATAATCACGAGGGATATCTCGTGTTGCTGTTTGATACAATCGATACCAGAATACCATGTAATTTCACTATCTCATTCACATATAATTCAACAAGATTATCTGTAGACTGATCCAAACAAATGGGTAAGAAATGTATCTACTTAGTTAATCGATCAACAATCACCCAAACTGTATCAAAGTGACCTTTATTTGTCTTTGGCAGTGCGATGACAAAATCCATAGTTATATTCTCCCATTTCCATTCATGGATCTCTAGTGATTGCAATAGACCTGCAGGCTTCTGGTGCTCAATATTTACTTGTTGACAAATAAGACACATATACAAATTTTGCAATGTCCTTTTTCATCTTCAGCCACCAAAAATTTCATTGTAAGTCTTTATACATCTTTTTTGTACTAGGGTGAATGGTATACATAGATTTATGAGCCTCTTCAAGAATCTCTTGTCTGAATTCACTATTATCCGGAACTCACAATCTATTACGGAACCTCAAAGCTCCATCCAACCCAATTGAGAAATCAGATCATTCTTTCTACGAAGCGCTTGCCAATTTTGAAGTTCATTATCATTCTTCTGTGACAATATAACCTTTTCCATAAATGACAAGTGGATCTTCATTCCTTCCATAATAACTCTAGGCTTCCTTTCGATAAACGGGCTCCATTCTTCCAAGTCTTTCATTAGCTACCATTGCGATGTCATTCTTGCGAGCTTCCCTTCATATTTCCTGCTAAGAGCATCGACGACCGCATTCACCTTTCCTGTATGATAGTCGATGGAAATATCATAATCTGATAGAAACTCCAACCATCGCCTTTATCTCGTATTCATTTCCTTTTGCGAGAAGATATACTTGATACTTTTGTGATCAGTAAATACCTCAAATTTCTCTTCATATAAATAATGACATCAAATTTTTAATGCAAAAACTATTGCAGCAAACTCTAGATCATGGGGTAATTTTTTCAGCGTTCTTCAATTGCCGAGAGGTGTATGCCATAACTTTTCCATGCAGCATGAGGACACATCCCAAATTGAAGCCTAACGCATCAGTGTAGATCACAAATCCACCACTACCCGATGGTAGCGTGGGCACCGGAGCAGACGTCAATCTTTGCTTTAACTATTGAAATTTTTGTTGGCACTTTTGTGACCATTCAAACTTTACATCCTTTCTCAACAATCGAGTCAATGGTAGGGATGTTGGACATGCGAGCCCACAGCGAGCCATTATGCAATAGATGTTATTGCAGATATCATTCCGTGATCTGAAATGAAGAATAATGAATTTCCATAATAGGTCCCTCTGTACAATTAGGGTTATGAACCATGACCATTTTAATAATCATGCAGCTGTTGATTCAATAATTGAATCATAGAGGTTGGTGCTTGGATGAATATCTAAAGAGTTAGATAGATGACTCATCAAGCATCGTCAAATGATTATTAAGAGATGATCTCCAGCCTGAGTAGGAGGTGGCAATCCTTTCTCACATAGGCTGATATCTGACCGACCTCTTGATGCAAGTCCTCTGCATGGGAATGATGATTCCGAGGTGTCAGATTAGTTAGGTCAAGGGGTTGATTAGGTCAAGGGGTTGACTTAACGAGATCGAGATAACCTAAGTCCTATGTTGAATGCTGTCACAGCATAGGCACACATCCTCTGATCGGAGACATATGTGTTACTATATATCCGAGTGTGTACATTTGGCAGACCAATAGGTTGATGACCTAACCAAGGTCTATACACCGGCGCACTGGTGTGCATGTAAGGGCATATGAGTAATACGATCTCTCAAAGGGATCATACAGGTTCACTTATGAACTGGAAGACATGAGTTCACTCATGAGGTATTGGGACCGATCAAATTCCATGCATGTTGTCGTTCTTTGGAAGCATAACAAGGATTTGAAGGTATGATATATGCTTTGGGAAAGCATATGATCAACACCAATTCCCAATGACCAAGATTGAGAAACTTAGTGATCAAAACCTGAAGAAGACAGTGTAAAATTGATCTACATCTTCAGGTTGATCATAGGTCTTCCAGTATGCAGGATGTACATGTATTGGAAATACATGAGGGTGATGTGATCATAAACGATTGTATAACCATGACGCTTCCATTTCGAGGGAGTGATGAAACATGTCTGAATTTTAGTGACTCCTCTTAGTAGAGAAGCAATCTGATCTTGGTCCAAATGTTGGACATTGGTCTGAATAAGATTTAGATGCAATGAGAAGATTAGATTTGCGGTCTTGATTTAATCAAGCATCTGTGGGAGGTACATAAGATATGGATTTGAGACGAGATCTCAACATCCAAGTCACTATACGTGGAACAATACAATCACCCTGTCCTTATCTCCAAGTATCTGCGGAGAAAGCACATTATTCTTGATGGGGTTCAAGAATAATTCATTTGATGAATTATGTATCCAAGCAACAAGATGTTGATAATTAAATGATATTTAATTATCAAGAATAATATGAATAGGATTCATATTATGAGAATGATTATCCAAGATAATTAAATGGGATTTAATTATCAAGGAAATGCAGATTATGGATAGTGCTATCCATAATATCTGTGTATATATTATAAATGTGATTTATAATATATTATAGAGAGAGAGCACCTTTGTAAATAGCATTTGTTAATTGTTAATGTGAATTAGATTCACATTAAGTGATTAATTGGAAATGTAATTTACAATTTAGTTTGAGCTGTGAATATGATTCACATATTTTCAATGGCAAGACTGAAATATTCATAAATCAATTGGGAATTAATTTAGTGGATAATTTTGTAAATATGCACTAATTAATTGGGAATTAATTTAGGGGATAATATTGCAAGTAGATAGGAGATAATAAGATAAAATAAAAAAATAGGATAATTCCCACCAAATGAGGTGGCGTCACCCATGAATTAGTCATGGGTGACGCTCCATGTATTTAGGTGGGCAATTATCCCCCTTTTTTTATATAATTATTATATTATCTTGAGATAATTAATTTTATTGAATTAAATTATATTGATGATAATGCAACATATATTCGATCCGCGCACGAAAAATGTGAAAGAGCAGAGGAGGGACTAGACTAGGAGATGAGACGGGTTTAGGCTGAAAAAGGTTGCAGGGAGGGGTCTTACCGTCTAGCCGTTGGTACTCCGCATCTTCACGGAGAATTCAATTTCACCGGGTCCATGTCGGAGACAACGGGGCAGTCGTGACACCATTCGTGCAGGTCGCTACTTATGCGACAAGGAATTTCGCTACCTTAGGACTTAGTTTAATATAAATTAGTGTATTGTTGTTTTTGAACAACAATAATCATGGCCATTGATTTTATACACATATCAATCGAACCATTGATTTTGTGTATACCATGGATTGTGATCCATGGACTCCCAAACTAATATAAAAGGAGGGAATCTCTATCCCTTCAATACAAAACATAAGAGTACATACCTACCCTCTCTCTCTCTCTCATTCTCGTCCCCCCTCTCTCTCTCTCTAAGGTGGCCGTCCACCTTGTGCTTTGAGGGAACAAGCAATTGTCTCCACGCCATTATGCTGTCGCTTCGATTGCTCGTGGATCTCCATTGACGGATTTCATTGAACGAAATCAGGAGATTCAAGGCTTGGATTTTCATCGAGGATTGTGGGAGGAACGCGTCTCATCATCGCGCCCGCAAGTTCCATCTTCGTAGATCGGACTTGAGTCAGGAGCATCTCTTTAGAGATCTTGTGATCGTAACCATGCTTCAAGAGGTATTTCTAATACTTTGTGGTTTGATGAAACGATCCAAGAAATGTTCTTGTGATCATGTAGTTTCATCACTTGAGTTCTGTCATAAATCAACTTAGCAATCTTAGGAAACTGATTTTGCGTAATTTGGATTTAAATTGATCAAGATGTGTTGATTTTAGTGAGTAGGGGCCACTGCTGAAAATTGACGAATTTGATCATGAACCTTGTGATAGTCATTCAAATAAATTGATGAAAATTAATTGTTAATTTTCTGAATAAATTAGTGATAAATATTTGTGAAATATTTATCACTAATTTATTATATTATTTTGCGCAATTATCCCCCTTTTTTATATAATTATTATATTATCTTGAGATAATTAATTTTATTGAATTAAATTATATTGATGATAATGCAACATATATTTAGTTTAATATAAATTAGTGTATTGTTGTTTTTGAACAAAAATAATCATGGCCATTGATTTTATACACATATCAATCGAACCATTGATTTTGTGTATACCATGGATTGTGATCCATGGACTCCCAAACTAATATAAAAGGAGGGAATCCCTATCCCTTCAATACAAAACATAAGAGTACACACCTACCCTCTCTCTCTCTCTCATTCTCGTCCCCTCTCTCTCTCTCTCTAAGGTGGCCGTCCACCTTGTGCTTTGAGGGAACAAGCAATTGTCTCCACGCCATTGTGCTGTCGCTTCGATTGCTCGTGGATCTCCATTGACGGATTTCATTGAACGAAATCAGGAGATTCAAGGCTTGGATTTTCATCGAGGATTATGGGAGGAACGCGTCTCATCATCGCGCCCGCAAGTTCCATCTTTGTAGATCGGACTTGAGTCAGGAGCATCTCTTACTTTAGAGATCTTGTGATCGCAACCATGCTTCAAGAGGTATTTCTAATACTTTGTGGTTTGATGAAACGATCCAAGAAATGTTCTTGTGATCATATAGTTTCATCACTTGAGTTCTGTCATAAATCAACTTAGCAATCTTAGGAAACTGATTTTGCGTAATTTGGATTTAAATTGATCAAGATATGTTGATTTTAGTGAGTAGGGGCCACTGCTGAAAATTGACGAATTTGATCATGAACCTTGTGATAGTCATTCAAATAAATTGATGAAAATTAATTGTTAATTTTCTGAATAAATTAGTGATAAATATTTGTGAAATATTTAAAGAGATAATTATTTCATTGAATGACATTTCACTAACCAAGATGATAAGATAGTTGATCTTGATCATTAATTGGTTGATATGAAATCATCAACAAACATTGTTTTCATGCAAAACCCCACTTTATCCTACAATAGTTGTAGGACAACTTTTACATGCAAAACCCTCTTGCTTGAATAAGATTGAGGATTTGTTTAGCAAATCTCCTTATAATATTATCAAAATGATTTTGATGAATATTATACGGTATAATTTCGGTTGAAAAACTGATGAGCATCTCAAAGTACATGATGATCTATCTGGCATTATCCTTTCTTGAGGTGGATATGGTGTCTAGTCGGGGAGTGTTGGGGGTAGCAGGTTGCACCGGATGTGGTCCGTCCCACCCCCGTCGATACTGGCCATGACAACGGGTAGGGACTTGATAATGCTGGAGAAGTCAAATTGTGTTTTTCTAATTATTAAAATTCGAATAATACGTACTTTGAGATTATACCTACTATTCAAGTAATAATCAAGTTTTTGATTGATAATTGGATTGATGATTAATTTAATGTGATTAAATTAATTATATCCAATAAACACTCTATTATGAATAGATGTGTATTTCCCTTGGAAGAATTGATTATATGAATATGATTCATGATAATTAATTATTACAATTTGAATATGAGGTGGAGGATCACATAAGTGACATCCATGGTCTTCTGTCAAGGTGAAGGGTTCCATCGCCAGGGATTGTATGTAGGAGACGCCTGTTCGAAGTGACAGCTCCTGTATGCAAGCACATCTGGATCGGGCTCTTTGCTTCTCGAAAGAGTAAGGGCGTATGCGTAGTGACCCCAATATCGAGTCCTCATATCATTGGGGCGATATTGGATTGCGCATAGCGAGTTCTAATCCTGTTGATGGTTGGTTCAATTAACAATGGTTCAACATCATCTTAGGGGTGGTGGGCCCAGGTGTTAAAGACCGAATTGGGAAATGCAAGTTGGACTTGCATGGTGGAATGTGTTCCCGCTTCTTTTTTATCGGAGTCACAAGTTCTCATATTATTGGGATGTGACAAAGATAGGAAAGGAGATCCCAGATCTTGCTAGAGATATAATGGTAAGAATATCTCTTACATTGAAAGTGATTAAGGGAATGAACTTTCATTGTTGACAAGGCAAGACGACTTTGATATAAAAATTCCTAAATCAAAGACAAATATGTATATATAATATATATACCCTTATGTAAATTTCTTATTTTAGATAATCCTTCATTAAACCCACTCAATGTTATACTCAATAATAACCAGTAAAATATCACGGATTGGATTCATGATCCATATATTGTACTTGCAATTGGACACATAATGTATATGGTTGCAATGTGCAAGTTTCCTCAACATAATGAGGAATGACAATTGAATAAGACAATAGGACATCACCTTAAGGTTTGTATGTCTTTATAGTCTTGATCTTTCATCGAGTGTACTTTGGAAGTGACATGCCGATAATGATCGCAATTGTCAAATAATACTTATAAAATCAAAGAAGATGTTTTGGCATACATCTGTGCTCTAGACATTTAATCATAAATGACATGGTTCTCTGCATTATGCATAATGGTAGCTCGAAAGAGATAATGTATTCAAAATGTTTGAATTCCTACATGAACCTAAGTCTCTAAGGGTTAAGATGTATGTATATATGATGA
The DNA here is from genome assembly GCA_037367405.1 of Ottelia alismoides. NCBI lineage: Eukaryota > Viridiplantae > Streptophyta > Magnoliopsida > Alismatales > Hydrocharitaceae > Ottelia > Ottelia alismoides. The sequence goes on along the minus strand of JAZKJV010010296.1, from coordinate 730,621 downwards.
GTGTCATCATTCTACTATCTATACTCAAGTCATTCATGAAGCTTCATAGTGATCATTTTGTATGAATTTAGTGAAGCACGTATAAATGTTGAAAGTACTATTGTATTGAAATCTTTTGAATTCAAGAGATTCTTTATCTTGAACAATGGTTGTTTATAGATGAAGAGAGCACAGTGGAAGTGTGGGTTGGACCCATGTGAGAAGGAAAGTCAAAGAGTTGATTATACTTCTGTGAATTCCATATGACATCCAAAGAGTTGGATGAATGCCAATACTGCAATAAGTTGATGAGTTGATAGTATGACTACCAAGTCTGTCTAAAATCCTTAGTGAAGGACTCAGATAGAGCATCAGAATAATCTACATATAATCATTGACTTGACTTACTTATTTCATATACATTTGCAATTGGTTGCATATATATATATATATTAGAAGATTAGAAATTTGATCTGAAGGTTTAATAGTCATCTACATGGATATTGATGTAATTGTTGCAGCAATCTCGGTTGGATAGATAGACTTCATATTCTCAGTGGGAGAGCCCTTAGTCTTAGAGAATGTCTCTATGACATAGATATTAGAATACACTCATTATTTGTTTCTAAATGTTAGAAATAAACATGAATTCTGAGATAAAACTATCATAAAGAGTTATGATGAAATCGAACATCTAGTGGGCTCCTCAAAATTATAAAATTTATGAATGGTTCATTAAGATTTCTAATATTGAAAATTAAAACCTTTATAAGATCAATAGGAGGATGAAGATCATTTGATAATGACTTGGCATCAAGTTTTGGACATATGTCTGCTGATGAGATCAATAGAGTAGTAAGATATGAAACTTTAGAATGTCTAAAATTTCAAATCTTACATACTTGTGAATACTGTATTCGAAGAATGTCTAATACACCATTCTCTTAGAAAAGGTGTAAGATGTCAAGGTATTCGGGATCTCATACATATTGATGTATGTGGATCATCTATATCATAGTAAATATTATGGATATGTGATATCTATTGATGATTATGTATGATATGAGATTTCTTCTCTTCACCTGATAAACCTTTGAAATGTTTAAAGATTTCATAATTTTTGTTTAGAACCAAAGTTTGAAGGAAGATTAAATGAATTTGATCTAACCAAGGTAGCAAGTACCTATTAGATGAATTCAAAGAATACCTTATGAAGATATGAATATAATTTCTATCTCAATCCTCCTAACACCTAAACTCAATGGAGTTGTAGGAAGATACAATTGGATCATGTGTGACATGATTTGATCAATGATGCATTTTAGCATAATTATCCCTTAGTTTCCATGTATATATGTGTAGTAGAGACTACAATATATATCCTTAATAAGGTTCTATGCATGTAAGCTGGAATCTAGCACTTGAGAGTACTACTTCATTAGGAAAATAAAGGATGGTATTGGATACCTACTTTATAACCCTGAGATTCTTAAAAGATCTCATCTTTGAGAATGTGATTCTTAGAGGATGACTCTCTTGAGAATCAAGATGAAAATGAAGTGTAGGGACTCATTTAATCTTGAGAATATAATGAGTCTCCTAAAATCGGGAACTAAAAGGACAATTATAGATGAAACACTAATACTTCTTCAAATGAGTTTGAGGATGTATTCCATGTGTCGATTAAGTCTGACAATGATCGGAATTCATGTGATGATGCTCCTTAGGATCATGACATAGAAAGATGGATATTAGCAATAAAGTCTAAAGTAGACTTCATATAAAAATGTTGTATATGGACCCTCGAGGATCCACCTATAAGGGTAAGACTCGTTAAGGTGTAAATGGATCTTCAAGAGAAGAGGGAACCTGATGAGAAGGTAAAGACCTTCAAAGCACGGTTCGTAACCATTAGCTACACACCGGAAGAGAAGACATTTCTTGCGATGAGACTTGCTCTTCAGTGACCATGTTTAAACCCATCAGAATATTGCTGACTATAGCTACACAACTTGACTTTGACATCTACAAGATGAAAGTCAATATTGCATTCCTCTAAGAATACCTCTATGGAGATATTCACATGAAGTAGCCCCAGGGCTTCATGATTGGGGAAAGTAAGGTGTGAAAGCTAAAGAAATCCATCTATAGACTCAAATAAGCTTCTTGTTGTTGGAACATAAGATTTGATGAAATTATAAATGTTATGATTTCAGATAGAATCTTGACGAACCATATGAAGCTTAGTGGGAGTGACATTGTGTTCATCATGCTAAATGTAGATAATATCCTAATCATTTGGAATGACATAAGGATAATAAAAAGTGTTTTATGATCTAGCTGAAGGATATTGAGAATCCTCAAGCGCATCACGGAAGCGTGTCGATCGCATCGTATGCGATTGGGGCGACTAGTCGCACTAGTCGCTAGATGCAGCAGAAATTAAAATTTTTAAATCTAAAGATGAAACCAAATAATCACAAGAACACTTCTCGGATCGTTTCATCAAACCACAAAGTATAAGGAATACCTCTTGGAGTGTGGTTGTAATCGTGAGATCCCAAACAAGAGATCCTCCTGTCTTAAGTCCGATCCACGAAGAATGCACTTGCGGGCGCGAAGATGAGTCACGTTCCTCCCATAATCCTCGATGAAGATCCAAGAAATGAATCCCCTGATTTCGTTAAATGAAATCCGTCGTCTTCCTTTAGAGCAAGCAACCCCAAAGAAGAAGGAGATCCTCGAGTCGTCGAAGGCGAAGGCGAGATACTCTCCTCCTCAATATTCAAGATGGACGACCACTTGAAATTGAGAGAGAGATGGTAGACGAGAATGAGAGAGAGAGAGAGAGTATTAGGCTTCTACAACTCTAAATTATGTACCCTGAAAGGCTAGGTTAGCCCACCTTTTATATTAGTTTAGGATCCAATGGATCTCAATCCATGGGACTCATAGATCCAACGACCAAGTTGGTCTATGTATTAATCAATGGCCAAGACTGTTGTTGGTCAAAAACCAACAACATTAATTTATATTTAAATTAAATATATGTTGCAAAACTATCAACATAATTTAATTTAACAAATAAATTAATAAACACAAGATAATAGGATAATAATAAAATGGGATGATAATTGATAACCAGCCAAGCGACAGAGGTATATGTACAGAAATAGGTCGTTGCGACCTCGATCACTCGGCTAAGTCAATCAAGAAAAATGAACCACTCGAAAATATGTCAAATCAATAAAATCGCAAAGAAGCGATCCTGCTATGAGATTTACCTGGTATAGCACCCAGGGTCGAACTCAAGGAGCACGGGTTGGCCGAAGGCCTACGAAGTAGTCAAAATGAATAAAATAAAAGACAAAATATTTTTTTGTAGTTTTTAATGATTTTTACAATTTTTTGGGATTTTTAATATGTGAAGAAAATAAGAAAAGCAAAAACAATCACACTTTGACCAATTATTTAATGCATCAAAAATCAAGCAAAAATTCAGACAAAAATATTTTTATGTTTTTTGTGTTTTTTTAATGTTTTTGGTGAATTTTTGGAATTTTTAGGATGTGTATTTTGTTTTCTAAAAAATCAAACAGTAGCAAAAATGTAGGGTACTGTCTAGCCAGGCCCAAAATCCCTAGATAAAATATCTAAGGACCTCAAAAGGGCCTGGAGGTATTTTTCCTGTAAACTAGGTAAAACAAGGAAAATTTGAGTACCAAAATTATTGTTTTTGGGTTTTTAATGTATTTATTAGAATTTTTAGGGGTTTTTAGGTGTTTTTAAGTTTTTATGGTTTTTAAACAGTGAAAAATAGCCACAATTGGCTAGAAAATCAAGGAACACAAAATAAACAGTACCTAATTTTTATAGAATTTTTAGGGGGGTTTTTATATTTTTTTGGGGTTTTTAGCTCTAGACAGTAGCAAAAATGTAGGTTTTTGAATTTTTAAAAATAGCAAATAAACTCAGAAATGTCCTCAAAAATTCTCGAAAATCCTACACCATGGCAGGAGCCATGTGTCAAATTTTCATCGAATTTGGAGGTGATTTGATATTTTATTCAAAAATGACAAGAGGGCACTGTGCACATGGACCAAAGTGCAAATACCCAAAGTTCTGGAGGTCCTGGTGCAAATAACCCAAGAAGTCACGCGCCAAGCGCGTGCCTGGGGCACTCAGGGACCTATATGTAAAGAAAACAAGTCCCAAGGACCTATTGGTAACTCGTACCAAAAGTCCAGGGGGCTGTGTCGCAAATTACCCACAAATAAACGCACATGCGAAATTAAATCATTCACAGGGGCATAAATGCAAATACCAAAAAGATTTCATTCATTTCAGAACCATCCAGAACTACAAGGGCATAAGATGCAAATAACCCAAAAATACACGTGATGAAGCACGTGGCTCACACATACAGGGGTATAAATGCAAATAAACTAAAGCTCAAGGTCCATTGTGCAATTTTCACAAAAGTAAAAGAACTACACTACATATTTACAGGACTAAAGCTAAATGCAGGAAAGAAAGGGGGCCTAAGGACAATTTACCATTTTTATTAACGTCGAGGGACGGATGCACGACGCGTGGAAGATCAAACGGCTGAGACGACGCGCCGCACACCAAAGGGGAACCCTCGAGTCGATCCGACGGCGAGCATGCGTCCACGTGGAAGATCAGACGGTGGTGCTGCAACGTGGGTCTGCGAAGGAGGACTCGCTCGGATCGGATGGACGAGGTGCAGTCACGTGCTTGATCGGATGGCTGAGATGCGTCGAAACCCTGCTCCGAGGCGAGACAGGGGGAATGAAGGGGCGGAGCAGGTGGATAGAAGTCCGGCGGAGGTGATGGCGGTGTCGGATGACTAAATGGGTAGACGGAAACGGCTGGCGGAGGCGGCGGAGCTAAGCTACTGCAAATCGAAAAGTCCTATTCTACGCTACTCTACGGGCTAAAGAAACTACCTGATGGGCGCATTCGACTGGGCTGGAGCCGATGAAGCTCCCGGTCGTTGCCTCAAGGGGCCGTCGAGTTCCTCGAGGCTCAGCGCGCTCGCGGCGGCGCACGATGGTGTTCTCCACCGGATCAGTGACTCCCTGCTGCCCGGGCCTCGCTGCAACTCCAGGGGGCCACGACTGTCACTCAGGGACGCTGGAGGAGCTCATAGGCGCCGAGGGGAAGATCAAAGATGCGGGAAAAGATCGCCGGAGACGAGGCTTTATATGATCAGGGGTCCGAGAAGGAAGGGGTCGGGCGAGCTGCATGCGACTCGGATCCCTAAGATCCACCCCGGGCGTGGGTTATGGATGTTCAAGGATCAATCGGAGCCCGGGGTTAGGGTGTTAGGCAGTCGGGTCAGGTGGGAAATGAATGGAGAAGTCGGGTCATCCACCAGATCCGAGGGGAAAAGGGTCCGCGGGGGAAAGTTGACCGGGGTCAACAAACCCCCGTGGACCAATCAGGAGCTGCCAAATTTGTTTATTCATTTTGAGGTGGAAAATAGTCAAATTAATAAAAACTTTAAACACGAAATATTTTTATTTTCTTTTTTTCTATTTTTTGGTGATTTTTAATTGATTTTTGGAAATAAAAATAAGGTATTTACATAGTATGTACCATATATAGGTATATATACAATATGTAGTGTTTTGATTTTTTTTGATTTTTAATTATTATTTTTATACAATTTTATCCTTATTTTATATTTTATTTATTTACATTATAAAATAAGGAATAAAAGAGTGTTTTTATTTTATTTTTATTATTTATATACATTGGTAAAATAAATAGATATGTACATCTATATACATGACATATGTACAAGGTTTTTTTGTATTTTTAATTTTTCTATTTTTGTTTTGTTTTGATTTTGATTCTTTTTATTTTGTTTATTTACAAAATATAACATAGAATATTTACAAAAAGTTTGGAAAATGGCTTTATTTATTTACAAGGTTAAATAAATGTAGGAGCATGGTCTATGTACATGGTGAAAGGGTATTTTTGTTCTTTTTGATTTTTAATTAATTAAATTTTTTTTATTTTGTTTTTATCTTTTATAGACATGTAAAAATATTTACAAGCATATTTTTGGGTGAGGAAAATATAGTTTTATGTATTTACACAAATATTTACACATGAGCTCCTATCTCCCTCTACTTTGGCTTTTATGCGGTCAGGCCCATGCTGAGCCCTCCCTTGGGTTAGGTTGCTCAATATTTATTCTAAATATTTCCCTCTTTTTCTTTTGAATCTTTATTCTTTTATTTTTGCACAAAAACATGCTAATTATAGGTTTTTACACAATGCATGCTTTTGGTAATTATTTGTATTTACATATATCTACATGCATTTGCAAAGGTTTTTGTAGCTAAAATATAAGAATAAAGAGTGATGAATGGGTATTCATCAATAATCCACCCCAAATAGATGGGGCGTCACCCATGACCAAGTCATGGGTAGCGCCACCTCATTTGGGTGATATTTTATCCATCCCTTTTATTTAATCCAATTATCTTTAATTTGTATGCAATATTATTCACTAAATTAATTCATAATTAATTAGTGAATATCTATTGCAAAATTATCCACCAAATGAATTCCAAATTAATTTGTGAATATTTCAATCATGCCATTGATAAATATGTGAATCATATGCACAACCCAAACTCATTTGCAAATTACATTTCCAATTAATTGCTTAATGTGAATCCAATTAACATTAACAATTAACAAATGTTATTTACAAAGGTGCTCTCTCTCTAATATATTATAAATCACATTTATAATATATGCTTAGACATTATGGATAACACTATCCATAATTTGCATTTCCTTGATAATTAAATCTCATTTAATTATTTTGGATAATCATTCTCTTAATATGAATCATATTCATATTATTCTTGATAATTAAATCTCATTTAATTATCTCGGATAATTATTCTCACAATATGAATCTCATTCAATTCTTGACAATTAAATCTCATTTAATCATCAAGTCCTTCTTGCTTGGATATGTAATTCATCAAATGAATTATTCTCGAACCCTTTCAAGAATAATGTGCTTTCTCTGCAGATACTTGGAGATAAGGACAGGGCGATTGTATTGTTCCACGTATAGTAACTTAGATGTTGAGATCTCGTCTGAAATCCAGATCTTACGAACCTCCCATAGATGCTTCATTAAATCTAGACCGCAAATCTAATCTTCTCATTGCATCTGAATCTCATTCAGACCAATGTCCAACACTTGGACCAAGATCAGATTGCTTCTCTACTGAGAGGAGTTACTAAAATACAGACCTATTTCATCACTCCCTTGGAATGGAAGCGTCATGGTTATACAATCGTTTATGATCACATCACCCTCAGGTATTTCCAATACCTGTACATCCTGCATACTGGAAGACCCATGATCAACCCGAAGATCAAGATCAATTTTATACTGTCTTCTTCAGGGTTTCATCAGTAAGTATTCTCATTTGATCATTGGGATTTGGTATCGATCATATACTTTCCAAAAGCATATATCATACCAAGGTCTTGATCATATACTTTCCAAAAGTATATATCAAACCTACTAATTCAGTCAAGCTTCCAAAGCGAGACGACTGTGTACGGAATTTGATTCTTCCCAATATCTAACGAGTGAGCTCATGTCTTCCGGTTCATTAGTGAACCTGTATGATCCCCTTGAGAGATCGTATTACTCATATGCCCTTATATGCACACCAACGCGTCGGTGTATAGACCTTGGTTAAGTCATCAACCTATCGGTCTGCCAAATGTACATACTCAGACATATAGTAACACATCTGTCTCCGGTCAGAGGATGCGTGCCTATATCGTGACAGCATATGACATAGGACTTTTGGATATCTCGATCTCGTTAAATCAACTCTTTGACCTAACTAATCTGACACCTCCAAATCTCTATTCCTATGCAGAGGACCTGCATCAAGAGGTCGGTCAGATATCAGCCTATGTGAGAAAGGATTGCCATCTCCTACTCAGGATGGAGATTACATCTTAGCAATCATTTGACGGTGCTTGATGAGTTCTCAATCTAACTCTTTAGATATTCATCCAAGCACCAACCTCTATGATTCAATAATTGAATCAACAGCTATATGATCATTAAGATAGCCATGGTACATAACCCTAATTGTACTAAGGGACCTATTATGCAGATTAGTTATTCTTCATTTCAGATCAGGGAATGATATTCGCAATAACATTTATTGCATAATGGCTTGCCGTAGGCTCGCATGTCCAACAATCTCCCACTAGCCCAAAGAGCCATTAATGGGATAATCATTTAAACCCACACTCATGTGACAATCATAGGCTATTTAGAAATAGCTAGGTAAGCTGATCAGTCACTCTGTTCCCAAAAGACTATGCCAAGTCTTTTTACGGTACTTGCATATCCCTAGGTAACAGTGCTCGCATCCAATGCGGATGTTACATCTTATGCAACCAATACTCAATCTTGATAAAGCAATTATAGTGTCCCTGACGTTATTGCTCAGTAATTATTATAACCAGTATTTCCATAATCCTTATCAGAATACCCTTATTTCGAGAGATCACTATCTCTCAAGGTATCCACAGTTAAGACCTTTTAGATCTCTATCTATAAAGTCTTGAGCTTTTGAAGATATGAATTTGAGATCAGTATCTCAAAAAAAACTTGTCATCTATGAAGATTTTGTTATTACTGCAATCAAGTGTTTTCTCTCCATAGTAGGATTAGCAACACTTTACTACTCCCACTGCAAGGCAGATATCTGGCTTTTATACACATTTAACATACACTTAGCTTCTCGTAACTGATGCACAGGTGCAAGCAGTTCTAGAATTCACTTCCTCAACTCTTTGAGGTGCTATCCCATTAGATAGGTGATGAATCCATGATTCATTAACTTTTCTGTCGCATTTTGTCTTAAAACCCTTAACAAATACATGTAAATATTCATTAATTCTCATACTTTAACAAAACTCCATTCATGTGTAAATATTCACTTTTAACCACTAAAATCATGTAAATAAATAAAGAATCAGAAAAAGAAAGATAAAGGCATATGGAATATATGTATATATATGTAATATGACCTAAACTATAAATATAACTGTAAGATATATTTATAGCCTAACCCCCGAGACCAAGTCAGCATGGATTGGTCGACAAACCAATAAGTAGGGGGAGATAAGGAAAGAAAACCAAATAAAAATAATCTATCACATGTATATACACTCTTCACTATTTATAAAATAAATACAAAACTTCAAAGAATTTTAATTATCTCATCTTAACTTATTCTTCATCAAATCTTTCTCCTAATTATTCATAAAAATGTAAATAAAAATATAAAAATAAGTTAAAAATATTACCCTGTAAATATGCCAAGAAATCCAGCTTACAAATTGTCAAAATCTCAACTTCCGAACATCATAACTTCTTCATACGAACTCCGATTTCACTCTACTCACCTTTAAAGTTCATAAAATAATATTATCTAATTAATAAAGGTGGTTTCGCTGAATTCGGAGTCCGTTTGCAAAAAGTCGGTTTTGGGACCAAAAGACAAAAGGGTTTCTGGGCTATTTATTTTATGTAACACACCTTAGTTATTATTTTCTTAATTTTATAATTTTTAAATTATTTCATGATCTTATACTTTCACCATAAATTATTTCATAATTTTTGGAGACTATTTATTATTTCTATAAAATCAAACACCCTGAAATATAGGTATAATTGACCTATATAGCTACTTACTCTATTTATTAAAATATGTAAATTAATTCATAAAAATCCATAAAAATTCGTACAAGTCTTATTTAATACCCTAATAATTAAGAAAATATAAAATTAATTTTTACTTAATTTAAGAACCTATTTATAAATACATATTTATTAATAAAATATTTATATGTTAAATAATATTTATTATTTATTAAAAGTAATTATATCATAATTTAGGAAATAAATTTATTTAACTTTCTTGTATTTATACCTATTTGAAATAATGTAATTATCTATTTTATATCTAATTTATAAGTATTTATCAGATCTGGGCGAACCAGGTGCTGACACGTGTCAGCACCTGGAGTCTTCTTCTTCAAGAAGAAGTTGCGCCAACCGGCCAACTTCCTCTCTTTTTCCCGCTCAGCCTTTAACCCCTCCGACCATCCTAAACCCTCAGATCCCTCCTCCTAACAACCCTCTACCTCGCCACCCTTAGATCAGACTTGGAGCCCAAGCCGAATCCCCTATAAAAGCTCTCCAAGTCGCCATGGCTGAACAAACTCTTCAACAACCTTCAAAGCTCCAGCTCCAGGTTGTACCGACTACCTAACTTCCAAGCCTCGTTCCAATCAACTCGAGCGGTGACAGCGCCAAGGAAGGAGCTCGCGGGGAAGAAGGATCGTCGGGGAAGGTTCCAAGGCAGCTGCGCCGCCTTGAATCGCCGCCTCGTGCTGCGTGCAGCTCCGAGAAGACCGCTCGTCGAGCTACTATCAGGAGGTCATACACCTCCAATTCCCAGGTTAGTTCCTTCATCTTTGCAATTTTGTTTCTCGATCATCGTGCCACGATTAGCGTGGCTAATCACGCTTTTAGTTAGCTTAATCATCCATTTTCAACGCACATTCGATATACCTTCTCGATTCACTTTCCATCTCGCTTCAAATCAATCATAAAACCATCATCTTCTTCATGCGTTCTGTTATTTGGCTGGAATCACATGATTTTCTTCAAACTTTGGAGCTTGTGATTCGTAATATTTTGGCCGATTCGACAAGAATCGAGCATATATCTTGATTCATTGCAGATCCAGGTATTTCGCGAGGTCTTTCTTCATCAGCAAAAAGCTTTGATCATCAGTGAAATCCACTTCGAAGTTGGCCTCTCAGAGCTGCATCAGCCCCAGGTGGTCGAAACCACCATCTTCATCGTCTTCCCGCCGTCGCTCGGAGTGTCACCGCCATCCACCCTACTGCGGGCGAGCTCGAGGGGTGGAGGAGCCACCCCTCTGACCCCGCCGGAGAGCCCAAGTCGTCGGAGGAAGGCCGGAGTAATTCGGAGAAGAACGATCGTCCGCCAGTTGTTTCAACTGTTCAAGAACAACAGAAGCACAGGCTGCTGACACGTGTCAGCGTGTGGAACGTCTGATCCGTGCTTCAACTTCTAATCTCAGGCGTCAATAGCGAACCGGTGGAGAAATTTCATCATAGATCCAGCGGACTTCCAGAATCGCAATCCGCCCCCTAGCTTTTAAATAATTGCATTTAGGTCCCTCCGCAGGGACCTAAGTGTAAAGTTTCTTGCATTTTTCTTTCAGAACAGTCCTCCAGGACCAATTTGCAGACAATTTTAATAGTTTTTATTGCGCTTATGCCCCTGGGCTGTAGGGGCTGTTTCTTGCTCTTGTGACCTCGGATTTCGACGATTCTTAGAGGGTAGTTACACAACTACCCCAGCTACTTAGTATAAAGTTTTCGCGGATTTTTGATAAGTTTTTGATGTGTTTTGATTTTCTCGAAAACCGCTTCGTTTTATTTTTTTTTCTTGTGTAGTTCGAGTACGTGGCTCGAACCTCGTTCACCCTTACTATATAATATCACCTATATTCTATCCACCTACTATATAATAAATAAATCTTTTGAAAAATATCCCTTTTTGAAAATTAAATAAAAATTTGAAAAGAATAAAATCAAATAAAAATAATAAAATTAAAAATCACCAGAAAAAGCGTTTTGACTTAGAGAAGAATTAAAATAAAATTACGAGAAGAGAAATCTAGGGAATTTATTCTGCCTCCTTGAGTTCGACCCAGGAACACTTGCCTGGTTAAATATTAGTGAACGGTTTTTCGACAGAGAACCGTAATTTGTTTGATAGGTTTTTAAGAATCAAAAACTTGTTTCGCGGCTTCTGCTACATCGACCACTTTCTTCATCAAATAAAAGAAAGCCGCGAAACTCGATTCTTTTTGACCGCATCAAAATGGCGCCGTTGCCGGGGAGGCGTTAGATTCCTTGGATTTTTCGTTTTTCGTGATTTTATTCTTTTTCTTCTCTTTGTTTTGTTTTTCGTACGGCTTTTTCGTGCGTTATTTTCTGAGTTTTCTTATTGGTTTCTTTACGGCTTTCTCGGCTTTCTCGATCAAATCTTTTGTGATAATCATCTTTGCAGGGCCTGCAGGATCAACCGGTTTCTTCGGAAGCTGAGTCAGTTGAAAGGGCAGAGGTCGGCTCCTTCTTCACGAGTCGACTGCAGAGGAGCAAAGACTTAGTATCCTTTGTAAAAAGAGAGAGAAAGGGAGAGAGTTGTAACTAGCAATAAACATTCATTTTTTAGGGGCTTGATTCATCGGATACTGTGTATCCGGTGGATCAGGGCACCCACCGCGGCTTTTTCATCGTTTATCGGTTTTCCGCGGTTTTCTAGATGATTGTTTAGGTTTTTACTCTATCTGCTTGTGCCACGTAGCTAGTTTTAGGACTTGCAACCTAGGTGCTTGCATTAGGGTTTTTAAACAAAAAGACAAAAAAATAGACGTTGTTTGAAAATACCATAAAAATCGCAAAACTAAAATTGGGACTGCTAAAAATATCTGATCAAAAACCGTAAATTGATTCAATTGATTTGGGGAGAGTAACCCCCGCACAATTTTCAGAGTGCGCGAGCGAGAGACGACACTTAATAAATATCCCGAAATCTTTCAAAATACTACTTAGATCATACACCAAATCACTGCTTTTCAGTGGGTACGCTTGGGTAGCCGGCAACGGTCCGAGTTTACTTAGCAGAGTGGGGGATTTAGAGGACACCGCGTAAGGCTCCGTCCTCAAGTAACACGGTCCGGAATCGGTTCGTGTACTTGCCACCATACTGGCTGAGAGCAAGTGGTTCTTTGTAAGGACTCGGGACAGTATAGCGGGAGATACATCGGGCACCTATCAGCTCGCACAGCGCACGATAAAACGCAATAATTTGTTTGCTAATTACAACCCTAAAATTGAAAAGATAAAAGACCGAACTCTTACGGTCTTCATCAGGGTTGAGTTGGTGAAAACGGGGTTTGCTTTGTGTTTGCTTGCGGGGCGTGAGTTTCCGCAGCTTTGGCATTTCTCTCTCTCTTGAATCGTACACGTGCTCTCCCGACTTTTCTCTTGACATCGAAGATGACGTCTCGACGGCTTTTCAGCTCAGACTCTGTGAGCCTTCAACAGTCCACCGTCGAACGTATGTCTTCACAGGCTCGAGATGACTCTCTTTCCGAGCCGGTCCTCTTAGATCTCGAGGCGAGTCAGACCCAGACTCCCTCACCTCCTGGCCAGAAAATTGAGACAGACTCTCATCTCAATAAATCATCTCCAGCTGAACTATCACTGAGTGCTTACGAGAGCTTTTCTTTTCCAGACGACTCGAAGCTGATGGCTCGCGGTAAAGCACCAGCAGCAGAAGAGAGGGCAGCAGCCGAGGAGCAAGATGACGGAAGATCAGAAGCTGCAGTTATTACTACTGGGATTCTCGATACACTTCAGCAGATGAATCTACAAATTCGAGAACAATTCTGAGTTCAGACGGAATTACAAGGGCAAATAGCCGCGCTGCGAGCAGAGGCCGGGAACCAGTTAGCGCCTGCGGTTCCCGCGACTTTACGGAACGAGTATGACCCGGGCGCAAGAACGCTCCACCATTGGATTCGACTACCGCCGAATCAAGGGCCATACGAACTCCGACCGTCCTTCATATCTTTGCTTCCCAAGTACTATGGGAATGCCGCAGAGGAGCCGTTCACATTTTTACAACAGTTTGAGATGATCTGCGGAACGACTTGTTATCCAGGAGTAACGCAGGAAGCCGTACGCCTCAAAGCTTTCCCTTTTGCATTAGCCGATAAGGCCCTTTATTGGCTGAGCCATCTGGGAAGAGAAATCTCCACGTGGGACGACCTGAAGTCCACCTTCCTGCGCAAATATTTTCCTCTAGGAAGGACGAACATGATGAGGAGTCAGATTTCCAACTTTACGCAATTGCCGAACGAATCATTCCATGAGTCATGGGATCGATTCAAGGACCTGACGGAGAGATGTCCGCATCATGAGATACCAATGAAGGTGCTAGTGCAAAATTATTTCGGAGGACTCCAGCCGGAAGTTCAGGGGCTCGTGAGTGCCGCATGTGGCAGCAGTTACTTGAACAAGGATGTTGAGTCAGTCTGGGCCATCTTCGAAGGGATGGCCGAGAACTCGAGAGTTGTAGACTCTACTCGGGCATTTCAGAAAGCCCCGCAGCCACCACATCACCGAGAATATCACAAGGTGGCAAACATCTCGGACTCTGAATCCAACACCAACATGGGCTTTATTAGCGAGAAGTTGACGTTGGTGGACGTGATTCACAAGCAGGTCCAGGACCTACAGCCGCTGCGAGAGTTGGAGAAACTCTCATCTCTACCTCAGCAGCTGAGTGATCTTTCGAAGAAGGTCTCTGATCTTCAGCTCCAGTACCAGCAGAGCCAGACTTCTTCACAGCCAGCACGGAGGATTGCACCCGCTCCACCCACCCGTCAGATCCATTACATCCAGAGCGAGTCCGAGATTCCGCAGCTCGATTGGCATGAGGATCAGTCTCATGCCAATCCTGGCCAGATCACCAGCACTGCAGAGATGGAGGTGGAGCCGCAATCCACTTTCGAGATCAACGGGATTTGGTATACTCCGATGCAGCAGCCGAGTATACCGAACCAACAGCCGCAGCAGCTGTACGGTCATCTGCAACATGGATGTCCGCAATTTCAGCACCGCCAGAGCTTCACGCAGCAGCAGTCTCATCCAAATGTCTACCATCAGAGACCGCAACATTCATATCAGCACCCTGCTCAGTTTTCACCGAATTATTCTTTTCAGCAGCCGCAGTAGTCTTCCTCCACACCTCAGCGCTACTCCCAGCCTTCCACCTCTCAGCATTTCACGCCAAGGCAGGAGAGAGGAGCAAGCCAGGGCCATCACACCGAACCAGAGATGTCTTCACAGGCCCAAGCGCTCAACCAGATCATGGATATGCTGAGTACGCTCCAGATCGCGCACAAGACAGAGATGGAGCAGGTTAACCGTTGTCTGGACAAGTTAACCGTGCCGAAGACCACCCTTCCAGCCCAGCCTCAGATGAATCCGAACAACAAGAGGAGGCATCCAGATCAGGTAGATACTACAGGTAAGATCTCGTTTCCTGAATTTTTGTCTAACTTCATTCATCTCAGGAGCGGTAGATCACCGCAAACACCTACTGGAGAGGAGGAGAGGGTACCAGAGGAGCACGAGCATGATCCTAATGCCGAGGAGGAGAAACCGCAAGAGGATGAGGACGTAGAATCAAGAGACGGGAGTAATGCCAACAGTTCAGATATGGATACTGGCGACTCAGATGATGATATCACGCCAGATCAGGCAGAAGTCCCAGACAAAAACATTTCTTCCCCTGTTTTAGAGAGTTTTGTAAATAATTCTGAGACTCTCGATGTACAAGCTGATTCCAATGAGTTGAATAAAAGTTCTGATTTTCTGACTCCTGACTTTATTCCTTTTCCCGATGCTTTGTTTGGAAAAGGAAAGAAAAAGACAAAAAATAATTTTGTCACTTCAGAAGCAGAACGCTTACTGAAAGATCACATATTTCTGAAGATCCCACTAAACGATGCCTTGGATCATTTTCCTACGCTCAAGAATCAGTTGAGGAACCGATGCACCACGCGTAGGAAAAAGAGATCACGAGTTGAGAAGCATATATTGACCAAGGCAACTTCATGTGCAATTCGGAACAAGGTACCGAAGAAGAAGAAAGATTTGGGAGCTCACTATGTCAACTGTCAGATTGAAGACACTACATTCAATCGTACTCTCTTAGACAATGGTTCCTCTATCAATTTACTTCCATCCTCTTTGCTTGATAAGCTCAAGCTAGGTCCTCTCTATAAATCACGAGCGATACTCCAATTTGCAGATCGATCTATAAAGAGACCTAGAGGTGTGCTAAGGAACATTATCGTGACTATTCAGGGCTCGCAGTTTCCCGTGGACTTTATAGTCCTAGACATGACATGCCCTACACAGTTACACCTTGCTCCAATCATTCTCGGGAGACCCTTTTTGCAGACAGCAAGAGCACTCTTCGATTATGATGCTGGGAGAGTATCATTCCGTACAGACAACGGAGAGATACACATTGAGATGGAGAGAGAATGTAGCAGTCCTAGATCAGTATTGTCATTCACTTCAGAGGACACCAGTCTTGCGGAAGATTGCCAGAACATAGATGAAACACAGTCTCCTGATCTTGAGAGTGTTTATTTTGATACCCACGATATCCTACACGAGGATAGGGTAGATCACTTGGTACCTAGTTCTTCAGATGATTGTTCATACACAGAAACAGATTTCATATCAGATTCAGATGAGCAGTCACCTGCAGTAGATATCTCTGTGCCGCAGATTGAAAGAACACATATTACAGCACAAGAGTCCATCGAATACATTGCACAGATCATACAGTCCATTCAGCGTAGAGAGTCGGATGGTGTAATGCTGACACATATAGACACCTTCTGTAGTCCGACTCCAGAGATGCATATTTCAGAAAAGAGAGCTATGCCATGTACATAGTTCACTTACAGAAGAGGCTCTACTGTTACAGCTAGCGATCAGTATACACACAAGAAGCAGAAAATTCAGTATGATCCTGGTTGAGTAATCAGATAACCGTTCGTGGTTAACGGGCAGATACTAAAGCACTTCGTAGAGACTACTGATCATCTGGCCCGTACTGAAGTGATCTATTTTGTACAAGAATCATAATCATTCCTTCATTTCTTCCTGTACAAATTCTTTTGAGCCATTCTGGAGATTCACAACTCTTGTACATTCTTCGTAGACCACAATCGTCCCCGTTTTTGCTCGTCTTCTTTACTTAGGATACCAGATCCTAAGTATAGGGGGGACCGATTGCCCGCTGATTTACGTTTTATTTTTTCTACTGATTCTTTTGTATAGCCATTCTTTCTCACGAATCACTGGTCCCCAATTTTTGGCTACATTTTTTTTCTATACTTAGGATGCCTTATCCTAAGTATAGGGGGGACCGAGTGATTTCGATGATTTCATATTCTTTTGAACTTTCGTTATTTATCCTTTTCATTCAGTCATCCCGTTTTTGCTCTCCCTTGATACTTACGATGACCTGATCGTAAGTATAGGGGGGGTTGACTGACTTGTACTCGATATCCTTTTTCACCCACTTTTACTTAGCACGAGTTATGTCCTCCTTTTTCTCTTTTGACGCTATGAGGACATAGCACAAGCTAAGTATAGGGGGGTGCGTATATATTGTATATATACTTTCGGCCATAACTCGTACTTTTATATATTTTCTATATCTATAAAATCCATAAAAGTGGGTACGGGTTAATTTAAAATCCACTCTTTATTTATAAAATCCTTGTAAATAAGTAAAATATGATTAAAACTTGTGTTTAAAACTTGTAATTAAAATTTGTATTTAAAATTTGTACTTAAAATTTGTATAATACTTATTTAAAACCCTATTTATTAAAACATGTGTAAAAACCATTCAAGCCTTGTAAAATACTTTGTAGATAAAATTTGTAAAATACATTAGATATTTAACTCAAATAAAATATATCTTGTAAAATTTATGAATAAAATTTTGTTTATAAAAATCATAAAATCCATAAAAAATACAAAGTCCTAAAATTCAGAAAAATTACAAAATTCTTAAAATCCATAAAAATGAGTAAAATTCAGAAAATACACTTCACAAAAATATGGTTGCATTTGCATTCGCATTTTTCAGAATAAGTTTGATTTCTGGAACTAAGGACTGAGTCTAGTCTAAAGGATGGAGCTTGATTACGGCTTTTAACGTTCATTGTAAGGAGCCTGATTAGGAACTGGAATTTAGACTCTTCAGGTCTTTTGACTTAAATCTTTGGGTTCCGTAAGACCATATTCGGGAAATCAAGTCATCTGAGCTTAAGTAGACCATTTGGAGTCATCCGTACAACTCTACACCAGTGAACCAATCTTGAACACATGCACTCTGCACTTAGCTCGACTTGCATGGAGTTCCGAAGGGCAGTACACCTTGGTAATGCGTTTCTATCCTTATCTTTGCGGCATTGACGTCTAAAGACGGGAGAGATTGGGGTTGCGATAGTTGCTTCGGATGAGGGAAGGATCTGCTGACACAATTTTTCTAAGACCTCAAAAAAGGGACGGACTAAAAAGATGCTATATCCGTCGAGGCACAAAAAGATGAATGCAGTGCAAGCAAATTACAAAGTCAAAGCAAAGCAGAAGCCACCAAATAAGACCACAATGGTCCAAGCTTCCACCAAAAATGCCTGCACATCTTAGTGGAGACTCAGCTACACCGGTTGGGCTTCACAAGGAGATGCGTATACACTAGTCGCACTCCACTTCTTTTCTCATTCTTCTAACTTCTCCCTATATTCGATTGTGGACATAGCAGAACTGAACTCAGAAGGGAATACCTCCCTCCCCGAGGAAAGAGTAGCGAGATGAGGAAGCCATAGGAGTGTATAGCCAGGATGGACGGTTTCTGCGGTTCTCTAAGCAGGAAGAGCTAAATCAATTCACACACTGTACAAGTTGACTTCAAGGATGATAGAGTTTGCGATATGAATAAGTGAGTCTGAACTAGCCAATGAAGTGATCTTGAGTAAGGATTATGGAACTTGAAGACTGTTGAGGATAAAATCCTAATCCTAGTTAAGGTTCCGACAAAATGCTTGTTTCAGGCCCGATCGAGCTCTGTCCTTTGTCTGTTCTCATGAATTGGTTTAGGAAAACAAATTCATTCTAACTTTCTTTCTTTTTCACTTACTTTTTCACTGCATAGTAGGATTAGCAACACTTTACTACTCCCACTGCATGGCAGATATCTGGCTTTTATACACATTTAGCATACACTTAGCTTCTCGTAACTGATGCACAGGTGCAAGCAGTTCTAGAATTCACTTCCTCAACTCTTTGAGGTGCTATCCCATTAGATAGGTCAGTACCAAATCTCAAGGGAAGGAAGCCTTTCTTGGAATTTCCAAGAATGGAATATGTCCAAGGTGTACTACAAATGTGACAGTCCCAATACCCTCTTTTCTTTGCTTATGAACAACTTCAGAACTAAGATCTAAGAGGTATTCTTGAGATCATATCTCAAGGTATGGAATAGCCAGTCTATAAAATACTTATTATCATCCTTATATCATTCCAAATGATTAGGATATTATCTACATTTAGCACGATGAACACAATGGCACTCCCACTAAGCTTCACATGGTACATCAAGATTCTATCTGAAATCATAACACTTATGATTTCATCAAATCTAATGTTCCAACTACAAGAAGCTTATTTGAGTCCATAGATGGAGTTTCTTTAGCTTGCACACCTTGCTTTCCTCAACCATGAAGCCCCGGGGCTACTTCATGTGAATATCCTCAGAGAGGTATTCTTAGAGGAATGCAATCTTGACTTATATCTTGAAGATGCAATAGTCAAGTTGTGTAGCTAAGGTTAGCAATATTCTGATGATTTTAAGCATGGTTACCGAAGAGCGAGTCTCATTGCAAGCAATGTCTTCTCTTCCGGTGTGTAGCTTATGGCTACGAACCGAGCTTTGAAGGTCTCTACCTTCTCATCAGGTTCCCTCTTCTCTTGAAGATCCATTTACAACTTTATGGGTCTTACCCAAATAGGTGGATCCTTGAGGGTCCATATACAACACTTTTATATGAAGTATACTTTAGACTTTATTGCTAATATCCATAATTCCATGTCATGATCCTTAGGAGCTTCATCACATGAAGTTCGATCATTGTCAGACTTAATCGACACATGGAATACATCCTCAAACTCATTTGAAGAGGTATTAGTATTTCATCTTTAATTGTCCTTTTAGTCCCCGATTTCAGGAGCCTCACTATCTTCTCAAGATTAAATGAGTTCCTTCACTTATATTTTCATCTTGATTCTCAAGACTCTCAATCCTCCAAGAATCACATTCTCAGAGATGAGATCTTTTAAGAATCTCAAGGTCATAAAGTAGGTATCCAATACCATCCTTTATTTTTCTAATGAAGTAGCACTCTCTAGTGCTTAATTCCAGCTTACTTGCATGGAATCTTATTAAGGATATATAGTATAGTCTCTACTACATATATACCTGGAAACTAAGAGGTAATTATGCTAAAATTCAACATTGATCAAATCATGTCACACATGATCCAATTGTATCTCCTTACAACTTTATTGAGTTCAGGTTTATCAGGAGGAGTGAGATAGAAATGATATTCATATCTTCATAAGGTATTTTTTGAATTTTATTTAACAGGTACAAGCTACCTAGGTTAGATCAAATTCATTTCATCTTTCTTCAAACTTTGGTTCTAAACCAAAATTGTGAAATCTTTGAACATTTCAAAGGTTTCTTAGGTGAAGAGACGAAATCTCATATCATAAATAATCATCAATAGATATCACATATCCATAATGTTTACTATGATATAGATGATCTACAAACATCAATATGTATGAGATCTTGAATACCTCGACATCTAACACCATTCCCAGAGAAGGGTGTATTAGACATTTTACTTTGAATATAATATTTACAAGTATGTAAGATTTGAAATTTTAGACATTGTAAAGTTTCATATCTTACTAGTCTATTGATCAAATCAACAGACAAATGTCCAAGGCTTGATGCCAGATCATTGTCAAATGATCTTCATCCTCCTATTGATCTTATAAGGTTTGATTTTCAGTATTAGAAATCTTAATGAACCATCCATTAATTTTCTAATTTTTGTGGAGTCCACTAGATGTTAGATTACTATCTGAAATATTTCCATCATAACTCTTTATGATAGTTCTATCTCAGAATTCATGTTTATTTCCAACATTTAAAAAGAAACAATGAGTATACTCTACTATCTAGGTCATAGAGACATTCTCCAAGACTAAGGGCTCTCCCACTGAGAATATGAAGTCTATCTATCCAACAGAGATTGCTGCAACAATTACAACAATATCCGTGTAGATGACCACTAAACCTTAAGATCAAATTTGTAATCTTCTAATATATATATGCAACCAATTGCAAATGTCATTAGAATATTGGGATACAATTGTCAGACTTTATCTTATGAAATAAGAAAGTCAGAGTCAATGATTATATGTAGATTATTCTGATGCTCTATCTGAGTCCTTCACTAAGGATTTTAGACAGATTTAATAGTCAACACATCAACTTATTGCAGTATTGGCATTCATCCAACTCTTTGGATGTCATATGGAAGTTACAGAAGTACAATCAACTCTTTGACTTTCCTTCTCACATGGGTCCAACCCATGCTTCCACTGTGCTCTCTTCGTCTATAAACAACCATTGCTTAAGACTAAGGATCTCTTATATTAAATTCAAAAGAATTCAATGTAAGAGCATTTCAACATTTATAAATGCCTCATTAAATTCATACAATATGAATATCATGAAGCTTCATGAATGACTTGAGTATAGATATTATAATGATGACGCTCATCATATCTACATACATCTCAACTCTTAGAGACTTAGGTTCAGGTAGGTATTCAAACATTTTGAATACATCACCACTTTCGAGCCACCATTCTGCGTAATGCAGAGAACCATGTCATTCATGATTAAATGTCTAGAGCACATATGTATGTCAAAATATCTTCTTTTATTTTATAAGAATTATTCGACAATTACGATCACCGTCGACATGTCACTTTCAAAGTACACTCGATGAAAGATCAAGATTATAGAGACATATAAACCCTAAGGTGATGTCTTATTGTCTTATTTAATTGTCATACCTCATTATGTTGAGGAATATTGCATAATGCAACCACATACATTATGTGTTCAATTGCAAGTACAATATCTGGATCATGAGTCCAATCCATGATATTTTACTGGTTATTATTGAGTATAATATTGAGTGGATTTAATGAAGGATTATCTGAAATAAGAAATTTGCACAAGTGTATATATATTATATATACATATTTTACTTTGATTTAGGAATTTTTATATCAAAGTTGTCTTGCCTTGTCAACATCGAAAGTTCATTCCCTTAATCACTTTCAATGTAAGAGATATACTTACCATTATATCTCAAGCAAGATCTGGGATCTCCTTTCCTATCTTTGTCACATCCCAATAATATGAGAACTTGCGATTCCGATAAAAAGAAGCGGGAACTCATTCCGCCTTGCAAGTCCAACTTGCATTCCCAATTCGGTCTTTAACACCCGGGCTCACCACTCCTAAGATGATGTTGACCCGTTGCTAATTGAACCAACCGTCAACAGGACTAGAACTCGCTATGCACAATCCAATATCGCCCCAATAATATGAGGACTCGATATTGGGGTCACTACGCATATGGCCTTACTCTTTCGAGAAGCAAAGAGCCCGATCCAGATGTGCTTGCATACAGGATCTGTCACTTCAGACAGGCGTCTCCTACATACAATCCTTGGCGATGGAACCCTTCACCTTGACGGGAGACCATGGATGTCACTTATGTGATCCTCCATCTCATATTCAAATTTTATAATTAATTATCATGAATCATATTCACATAATTAATTCTTCCAAGGGAATTACACATCTATTCATAATAGAGTGTTTATTGGACATAATTAATTTAATCACATTAAATTAATCATTAATCCAATCATCAATCAACAAACTTGATTATTACTTGGAATAGTAGGTATAATCTCAAAGTACGTATAATTCGAATTTTAATAATTAGGAAAAATACATTTTGACTTCTCCGGCATTATCGAGTCCCTACCCGTTGTCGTGGCCAGTACCGATGAGAGTGGGACGGACCACATACGTTGCAACCCGCAACCCCAATGCTCTCCGACTAGGCACCATATTCACCTCAGGAAAGGATAATGCCAGATAGATCATCATGTACTTTGAGATGCTCATCGGTTTTTCAACCGAAATTATACCATATAATATAAATCAAAACAATTTTGATTATATTATAAGGAGATTTGCTAAACAAATCCCCAATCCTATTCAAGCAAGAGAGTTTTTCATGTAAAAGTTTGTCCTACAACTATTGTAGTATAAACTAAGGTTTTTCAAGAAAAATATTTGTTGATGATTCATATCAACCAATGATCAAGATCAATTATCTTATCAACATGGTTAGGCAAATGCCATTCAATGAAATAATTATTTCTTTAAATATTTCACAAATATTTATCACTAATTATTTCATAAAATTAACTATTAATTTTCATCATCATATTTGAATGACTTATCACAAGGTTCATGATCAAAAGTTGTCAATTTCCAGCAGTGACCCCCAATCACTAAAATTAACTTATCTTGATCAATTTAAATCCAAAAATTGCAAAATCAGTTTCCTAAGATTGCAAATTTGATTTATTAAAGAACCCAAGTGATAATTCATGCATTTAGAGGCGGATAAAAACAGTAATTAACTCATTAATCACGATTAGATTCGCAGTTTCCGCAACAGTGAATACATGCATATTCAAAAAGCCATATCTTGAGCAAATGAAGTCCAAATTACATAAACTAAGATCCTATGGTTTCCTTATTTAATGGGAAACAAAATCCAATTGCAAATTTTGTGTTTAAACAATTTAAACAATATTGAAAATTTTAATTAGACAGAGGTGCAAAAATTGAAATGCGACAAAAAGTTTCGCGACCCTTTCAAACCCAAGTCGTCCTAGGTCTATGGATCATATCCAAAACCTTATTCGACCTAAGTCTCTGATACCACTTGAAGGATATTGAGAATCCTCAAGAACATCATGGAAGCGTGTCGATCGAATCATATGCGACCGGGGCGACTAGTCGCACTAGTTGCTAGATGCGGCGGAATTTAAAATTTTTAAATCTAAAGATGAACCACATGATCACGAGAAAACTTCTCGGATCATTTCATCAAACCACAAAGTATAAGGAATACCTCTTGGAGCGTGGTTGTAATCGTGAGATCCCAAACAAGAGATCCTCCTGTCTTAAGTCCGATCCACGAAGAACACACTTGCGGGCGCGATGATGAGTCACATTCCTCCCGCAATCCTCGGTGAAGATCCAAGCAATGAATCCCCTGATTTCGTCAAACGAAATCCGTCATCTTCCTTTAGAGTAAGCAAACCCAAAGAAGAAGGAGATCCTCGAGTCGTCGAAGGTGAAGGCGAGATACTCTCCTCCTCAATATTCAAGATGGACATCCACTTGAAATTGAGAGAGAGATGGTAGACGAGAATGAGAGAGAGAGAGTAGTAGGCTTCTACAACTCTAAATTATGTACCCTGAAAGGCTAGGTTAGCCCTCCTTGTATATTAATTTAGTATCCAATGGATCTCAATCCATGTGACTCATAGATCCAACGACCAAGTTGGTCTATGTATTAATCAATGACCAAGATTGTTGTTGGTTAAAAACCAACAACATTAATTTATATTTAAATTAAATATATGTTGCAACATTATCAACATAATTTAATTTAACAAATAAATTAATAAACACAAGATAATAGGATATTAATAAAATGGGATGATAATCCACCCCAAATAGATGGGGCGTCACCCATGACCAAGTCATGGGTGGCACCACCTCATTTGGGTGGTGTTTTATCCATCCCTTTTATTTAATCCAATTATCTTTAATTTGTATGCAATATTATTCACTAAATTAATTCATAATTAATTAGTGAATATCCATTGCAAAATTATCCACCAAATTAATTCCAAATTAATTTGTGAATATTTCAATCATGCCATTGATAAATATGTGAATCATATTCACAATCCAAACTAATTTGCAAATTACATTTCCAATTAATTACTTAATGTGAATCCAATTCACATTAACAATTAACAAATGTTATTTACAAAGGTGCTCTCTCTCTAATATATTATAAATCACATTTATAATATATGCTCAGATATTATGGATAGCACTATCCACAAGTTGCATTTCCTTGATAATTAAATCCCGTTTATTTATCTTTGATAATCATTCTCTTAATATGAATCATATTCATATTATTCTTGATAATTAAATCTTATTTAATTATCTCGAATAATTATTCTCACAATATAAATCTCATTCACATTATGCTTGACAATTAAATCTCATTTAATCATCAAGTCCTTCTTGCTTGGATATGTAATTCATCAAATGAATTATTCTCGAACCCTTTCAAGAATAATGTGCTTTCTCTGCAGATACTTGGAGATAAGGATAGGGCGATTGTATTGTTCCATGTATAGTGACTTGGATGTTGAGATCTCGTCTCAAATCCAAATCTTACGAACCTCCCATAGATGCTTGATTAAATCAAGACTGCAAATTTAATCTTCTCATTGCATCTGAATCTCATTCAGACCAATGTCCAACACTTGGACCAAGATCAGATTGCTTCTCTACTGAGAGGAGTCACTAAAATCCAGACTTGTTTCATCACTCCCTCGTAATGGAATCGTCATGGTTATACAATCATTTATGATCACATCACCCTCAGGTATTCCCAATACCTGTACATCCTACATACTGGAAGACCCATGATCAACCTGAAGATCAATATCAATTTTATACTCTCTTCTTCAGGGTTTTATCAGTAAGTTTTCTCATTTGATCATTGGGATTTGGTATCGATCATATACTTTCCAAAAGCATATATCATACCTAGGTCTTGATCATATACTTTCCAAAAGTATATATCAAACCTACAAATTCAGTCAAGCTTCCAAAGCGAGATGACCGTGCACGGGATTTTATTCTTCCCAATATCTGACGAGTGAGCTCATGTCTTCCGGTTCATTAGTGAACCTGTATGATCCCCTTGAGAGATCGTATTACTCATATGCCCTTATATGCACACCAACGTGACAGTGTATAGACCTTGGTTAAGTCATCAACCTATCGGTCTACCAAATGTACATACTCAGACATATAGTAACACATCTGTCTCCGGTCAGAGGATGCGTGCCTATATCGTGACAGCATATGACATAGGACTTTTGGTTATCTCGATCTCGTTAAATCAACTCTTTAACCTAACTAATCTAACACCTCCGAATCTCTATTCCTATGCAGAGGACCTGCATCAAGAGGTCGGTCAGATATCAGCCTATGTGAGAAAGGATTGCCATCTCCTACTCAGGCTGGAGATCACATCTTAGCAATCATTTGACGGTGCTTGATGAGTCCTCAATCTAACTCTTTAGATATTCATTCAAGCACCAGCCTCTACGATTCAATAATTGAATCAACAGCTATATGATCATTAAGATAACCATGATACATAATCCTAATTGTACTAAGGGACCTATTATGTAAATTAATTATTCTTCATTTTAGATCAGGGAATGATATTCGCAATAACATTTATTGCATAATGGCTCGCCGTGGGCTCGCATGTCCAACACTGGCTATTCTATTTGTTGAGATACGATCTCAAAGATGCCTCTTGGATCTTAATTCTGAAGGTGTTCAGAAGCAAAGGAAAGAGGGTATTGGGACTGTCACATTTGTAGTACACCTTGGACATGTTCCATTTGTCTGGAAATTCCAAGAAAGGCTTTCCTACCTTAAGATTTGGTACTGACCTATCTAGAAAAATAGCACCTCAAAGAGTTGAGGAAGTGAATGCTAAAACTGGTTGCCCTTTTGTGCATCAGTTACAAGAAGCTGAAAGTATGCTAGATGTGTACAAAAGCCAGATGTCTGCCATGCAGTGGGAGTAGTAAACTGTTACTAATCCTACTATGGAGAGAAAATACTTGATTGCAGTAATAATAAAATCTTCATAGATGACAAGATTTTTGAGATAGTGATCTCAAAGTCATATCTTCAAAAGCTTAAGACTTTATATATAGAGATCTAAAAGGTCTTAATCGTGGATACCTTAGGAGATAGAGATCTCCAGGAATAAGGGTATTCTGATAATGATAATAGAAATTACATACTGGTTATAATAATATTTTTTTGAGTTGTAGTGTCAAGGACACTATGATTGACAATATTGAGTATTGATTGCATTAGATGCAACATTCGCATTAGATGCGAGCATTGTTATCGGGGATATGCAAGTGCCGTAAAAGGACTTGGCGTAGTCTCGCGAGAACAAAGTGACTGATCGGCTTACCTAGCTATTTTCTAAATAGCCTATGATTGTCACATGATTGTGGTTTAAATGATTAGCCCATTAATGGCTCTTTGGGCTAGTGGAAGATTGTTGGACATGCGATCCCACGACGAGCCATTATGCAATAAATGCTATTGCAGATATCATTCCCTGATCAGAAATGAAGAATAATTAATTTGCATAATAGGTCCCTCTGTACAATTAGGGTTATGAACCATGGCCATCTTAATAATCATACAACTGTTGATTCAATAATTGAATCATAGAGGCTGGTGTTTGGATGAATATCTAAAGAGTTAGATAGAGGACTCATCAAGCACCATCAAATGATTATTAAGAGATGATCTCCAGCCTGAGTAGGAGATGGCAATCCTTTCTCACATAGGCTGATATCTGACTGACCTCTTGATGCAAGTCCTCTGCATGGGAATGGTGATTCGGAGGTGTCAGATTAGTTAGGTCAAGGGGATGACTTAACGAGATCGAGATAACCTAAGTCCTATGTTGAATGCTGTCGTAGCATAGGCACACATCCTCTGACCGGAGACAGATGTGTTACTATATGTCAGAGTGTATACATTTGGCATACCAATAGATTGATGACCTAACCAAGTTCTATACACTGGCGCTGGTGTGCATGTAAGGGCATATGAGTAATACGATCTCTCATAGGGATCATATAGGTTCACTTATGAACCAGAAGACATGAGCTCACTCATGAGGTATTGGACCGATCAAATTCCATGCATGGTCATCGTGCTTTGGAAGTATGACAAGAATTTGAAGGTATGATATATGCTTTGGGAAAGCATATGATCGATACCAATTCCCAATGACCAAGATTGAGAAACTTAGTGATCAAAACCTGATGAAGACAATGTAAAATTGATTTACATCTTCAGGTTAATCGTAGGTCTTCCAGTATGCAGGATGTACATGTATTGGGAATACCTGAGGGTGATGTGATCATAAACGATTGTATAACCATGACGTTTCGAGGGAGTGATAAAACATGTCTGGATTTTAGTGACTCCTCTCAGTTGAGAAGCAATCTGATCTTGGTCCAAATGTTGGACATTTGTCTGAATAAGATTCAGATGCAATGAGAAGATTAGATTTGCTGTCTTGATTTAATCAAGCATCTGTGGGAGGTAGTAAGATATGGATTTGAGATGAGATCTCAACATCCAAGTCACTATACGTGGAACAATACAATCACCCTGTCCTTATCTCCAAGTATCTGCGGAGAAAGCACATTATTCTTGAATGGGTTCAAAAATAATTCATTTGATGAATTATTTATCCAAGCAACAAGATGTTGATATTAAATGAGATTTAATTATCAAGAATAATATGAATAGGATTCATATTATGAGAATGATTATCCAAGATAATTAAATGGGATTTAATTATCAAGGAAATGCAGATTGTGGATAGTGCTATCCATAATATCTGTTTATATACTATAAATGTGATTTATAATATATTAGAGAGAAAGAGCACCTTTGTAAATAGCATTTGTTAATCGCTAATGTGAATTGGATTCACATTAAGTGATTAATTGGAAATGTAATTTACAATTTAGTTTGGGCTGTGAATATGATTCACATATTTTCAATGACATGACTGGAATATTCATAAATTAATTGGGAATTAATTTAGTGGATAATTTTGCAAATATACACTAATTAATTGGGAATTAATTTAGTGGATAATATTGCAAATAAATAGGAGATAATAAGATAAAATAAAAAATAGGGTAATTCCCACCAAATGAGGTGGCATCACTCATGAATTAGTCATGGGTGACGCCCCATGTTTTTAGGTGGGTAATTATCCCCGTTTTTATATAATTATCATATTATCTTGAGATAATTAATTTTATTGAATTAAATTATGTTGATGATAATGCAACATATATTTAATTTAATATAAATTAATGTATTGTTGTTTTTGAACAACAACAATCATGGCCATTGATTTTATATACACATCAATCTAACCATTGATTTTATGTATGCCATGGATTGTGATTCATGGACTCCCAAACTATTATAAAATGAGGGAAACCCTATCCCTTCAATACAAAACATAAGAGTACACGGCTACTCTCTCTCTCTCTCATTCTCGTCCCCCCTCTCTCTCTCTAAGGTGACCGTCCACCTTGTGCTTAGAGGGAACACGCAATCGTCCCCACGTCGTTGTGCTGTCGCTTCGATTGCTTGTGGATCTCCATCGACGGATTTCATTGGACGAAATCAGGAGATTCAAGGCTTGGATTTTCATCAAGGATTGTGGGAGGAACACATCTCATCATCGCGCCCGCAAGTACCATCTTCATAGATCGGACTTGAGTCAGGAGGATCTCTTACTTTAGAGATCTTGTGATCGCAACCATGCTTCAAGAGGTATTTCTAATACTTTGTAGTTTGATGAAATGATCCAAGAAATGTTCATGTGATCATGTGGTTTCATCACTTGATTTAAATTTTAATTTACGCTGCATCTAGCGACTAGTGCGACTAGTCGCCCCGATCGCATGAGATGCAATCATCACAGTTCTATGATTACTTGAGGATTCCTCGTATCCTTCAAGGGAGATCTTGGAAAAATTCTGAATAAATCTTCTATAATACCCTGCCAATTCCAGAAAACTACGGATTTCTAAGATATTCTTAGGTTGACTCCAATTTAAAACAGCCTCCACCTTGCGGGATCCACAGAAATACCATCCTTAGATACAACATGACCAAGAAATGCAACTTCCTGAAGCCAAAAGTCACATTTGGATAATTTTACGTAAAGCTGATGTTTCTGCAATGTCTCAAGAACTAATGTCACGACCCCGATTCTCGGGCCGTCGGATCCTCCCATAACCAGATCTGGTCACTCAGCAATAATTTATTCAGCAATCACAAATAACATTCAGAAACAGACTACAAATAAAATACACTTAGAAGGAAGTATTTCAACACTTTTCCATTCACAAAATAAAGTTCAGATTATACATTGTCCCACTATAAGCATTTACATGTACATCAGCTTGAAAGGAAATTACACAAAAAGATTACTAACTACCTTACAAAGTAAAGCTACTGTGGTTGGCTGGATGTCTATTAAGGTCCTTGCGATAGCTCACCGGTACCTATTAGGTTTTCCATAAGTCATAGGATAATAATTAACGAATGCTAAGTAACGAAGAAAAGAAAAGCAAACAAATTATATAATTTTTCAAAAAGTTGTTATCATAAAAAGTTTCATTCCTTCTCATTAATTTAAGTCCTATCTATTCCACGTCAGGGATTAGTCCAGAGGAGCCCCACGATTCTTGGACTCCAAAGCTGTGGACACTTCGGGATTGGAGATTACGATGATCTGATGAGCTTATGCTACCGCACGTCACCTCAACCAATCCTCCAATACAACCCTGACAATTTCCTTTTCTTTTATTAATCATGGTCTCAAACCCTCAGCCTGGAAAATAAAGGAGCACACCATCCTCGAGGACTCTGTTGCTTTAAACCTCAGGCTAACCATTAAGCGGCTTTTAAAATACATGTTATCGTGACCCAGCCACTATTGAACTATTCGTGCCTCCACATGGAACGACCACAACTTCCGTCGTTCAACCCGAAGATATTGGCTCCCGGTACCACGCGTTGCAAATCATTCATTTTGTGTGCACCTATCATAATAGGGCAACCGTGTACCACCTAAGTAGGGAAACGTTAATACGGGTTCCTTCCGACAAACCTACAGGTTGCATGCCCGACCTGTAGTTCTACTCCAAGTCATCCTTATCATAACACATAATCCTTTTCAGGATCCAACTCAAACCACATCAATTCCCATGATGTAATTCTTTTATTAAGTCTTCAATTTGCATAATCATCAACATTTAGTATAGACCCACATATATATTATTCTTATGCATACATACTCGTATTTATGCTTATTTTAACTCCCAAACCTAACATTCCAAGCCACTGCATCAATTCGATGCTTAAACCTTATTTTAGTGGGAATCACAAAGCAACTTTTCATACTTTCTCAAAAATAGCCAAAATTAGGGTTCTTCATAGCGGAGAACATAAAATCAGAAATTTCAACGATCTCATATGAAAACCCAAGAACAAAAGGAAGGATTTCGTTACCTAATTGAGCTCTCTCGCACGTATACAATGCTTTATCGTGATTCTTTTTCAAAAAGAAAGATTTATAGCTCTTAAAATGATCGAATTTCATTTTGTACAAAAACACTAAGAACGTGCTAAGAACACGAAGAACGAACGAAGAACACGAAGAACGCGAAGAACACACTAAGAACACGAAGAACGCGAAGAACATATTTTCTCTTAAAACTTCGGCAGAACTTCCCCTTTATTTTTTGAAAAATTTCGACAGAGTTTCCCCTTGTATCGGGACATATTTCTATAAAATTTACGGCAGAGTTTCCCTTTATATCGTAACATATTTCTATAAAAATTTCGGTAGAGTTTCCCCTTATACTGGGACATATTTCTATAAAAATTTTGGCAGAGTTTCCCCGTATATCGGGACATATATCTATAAAAATTTTGGTAGAGTTTCCCCTTATATCGAGACATGTTTTAAAAGAAAAATGGAAAGTGTTTCCTCTATAAAATCATCGAGAGGAAAACAATAACGAAAATGAAAGAATATACTCAAACCGTAAGAGATGAAGAATCAGTAGATACCACGTGTCTTAGGTGAGTGAATGTGTGGCAAATCATAGGGTTCATTAATGTGCATAGCCGCCCGCACTACGTAGGGTATTACACAGATTTCTCCATCAATATAACTATAAAAGTAGAATTGAAAGAATAGAAACATAAGCGATGGAGAATCGGCTGGTCAGTCCCTTCCTAATTCTGGCTTGGCTGGATTCAGATTCATCAATTCTATATACTGATTATGGGGGGCAAGTTAGAAACAGACACCACGTATCTTAGGTGCGTGAATGTGTGATGAATCACAGGATTTATTGACGTGCATAGCCGCCCGCGCCTATGTAGGGTGTTACACAGATTTCTCTTCGAACCACAATAGAAAATGAATCAGAAAGAAAGATGAATCAAGAAGAAATCTTAGAAGAAAAGAGAATGAATTGAAACCCTAGCTTACAAAGCAAACTAAGAGAGGATCATACCTTTCTCCTCCTCGTTCTCCCGGCAGCACTTCGCTAGCGCTCTTTCTCCGCCTCTCACTCCTCCACCTGACCTCTCAACCCTAGCCCTTGGGTGGTGGTGGTAGTGGAAATCGTAGAGAATGAATGGGTAAGGGGGGTATTTATAGGCTCAAGAAAACTGCTATCCATGGTTAATAAACCATGGTTTAGCCCTTAACTGCGGTTAGCGGCCCATGGTTTTGGCCCATGGTTTTGGCCAAAGCTTATCCGAAATGTAGGGCTTAAGTTGGAACATTCCAGAGGATTCTAGATTCCCTAATAATACATAGTTAACGCTAATCGTGATTAACTTTCAATAATCATGTATTAACTTTTGCAGCTTAGGATTATCGTTTGCTAACTATTGATTAGTATTCTCTAATGGTCATTAGTTTCTTTAAACATGTTTAATTAGTCTTAATGACAATCACTATGGGTTGTGACATCTTAAACCTCTTTACTTCTCTTTCTTCCAAAAATCATAACAATTTCAAATGAAGTCCGATTCTTACGAAACAAATTCCGTTGGTTTCCTCGTGACGAGCCGGATCTTATTATATAGGATCCGAGAGATATCAAGTCAAGGTTTTACAATTATAACAACCTTAAAGGAAGTCTCGTCTTCAAGACTTATAATGATGGCATAACAACCTTAAAGAGGATTGAAATCATAACAACCTTGAAGAGAATGAACACCATTTCAATTATAAAGAAGATATACAGCACATAGTGTTATCACTCAAATAAGTAGGGGTATTTCTCTCTCATTTTTGCCTCAGGTTCCCATATGGCGTCTTAAAACTCTTGGTTCCGCCACAATACTTTAACTAGAGGCACCTCTTTATTCCTCAACTTCTTGATATCTCTACTGAGTATTTCCACAAGCATTTCTTGGTATGTTAAGTCTGGTTCAACATATAAATCATCATAACTTATCTTATGCTCTAGATCCCTAATGTACTTTCTCAGATTTGATACATAAAAAAATCATGTATTGCCGAAAGTTGTGGAGGAAGCGCAAGTCTATATGCAACTTTTCCAATACGCTGAATGATTTCAAAGGGACCCACGAACCTGGGTGCCAACTTTCCATGCAAGCCAAACCTCTGAAATCCCTTCATAGGTGATGCTTTGAGGAATACAAAGTTGCCTATTTCTAACTCAAGATCTTTTCACCTAGCATCACTATAGCTTTTTTGGTGACTCTGAGCAGTCAATAGTCTTTTTCGAGTAAGCTCTACAGCTTCCAGTGTCTCTTGAAGTCTATCTGATCATAAAGGTTCTTTATCCCAACTTCTTTCCAACACAAAGGAGTAGTGCACCTTCGTCCAATAAAGTGCTTCAAATGGTGCCATGCCAATACTTGTATGGTAACTATTGTTGTATGTGAATTCTGCAAGAGATAAATGTTTAATTCATGATCCCTTCCATTCTAAGGCATACGCTCGTAGCATATCCTCTAGTGTCTGAATCGTACGTTTTGACTGACCATCTGTTTGTGGATGATATGTTGTGCTCAAGCATAGTTGTGTACCTAAGGATTTCATGAAGTTCTCCCAATAATGTGAGGTGAATCGTGAATCTCGATCGGAAACTACTTCCTTTGGAATGCCATGGAGACGGATCACATGTGTAATATATAACTCAACAAGCTGGTCTGGAGTGAAAGATAAGCTTATTAGAATAAAGTATGCTACCTTCGTCAGACGATCTATTATAAACCATATATTATCTTTACTACCAGTCGTCTGAGGTAAGTCAGTAATGAAGTCCATGGAAATGCTTTCCCATTTCCATTCATGTGTAGGGAGGAGTTGCAATAATCCTGGTGGCTTTTGGTGTGAAGTCTTTTACCTGTTGGCAAGTGAAACATGAATTCATAAACTCAACAATATCTTTCTTCATTCTTGGCCACCAAAATTATGAATGAAGATCCTTATACATCTTTGTAATTCTTGGATGAATATATAATCTTCAGCAGTGCGCCTCACATAAGATATCTTTCCTTAGTTCAGGTGTATTTGGTACACAAACTCTGTGATAGTTATACAGTGACCCATTGATGTGGCTCAGATCCAATTGCGGTTAAGTGATTGCATTGTCGGGGTAGAGAACCACAAAGAGACCTGAGTTACATCAAACAAAATTCGGTTTTAAAATAGGAGAGAGAGAAAGTGAGGTGAATTAATAGGCTTCTCTCCTTAATTTAATTTATATCGATAAATCAATATATTTAAATTCAAATCAAATAATTAATTATCCTTGGAGATAAATCATATCCTCTATAAAGGGGGGATGGCTACCAACATCTCATGAGATCTCATTATCTCATGATATCTCCAGGATTTACAACAACAATTGTTGTAAATTATTCCACAAAAACAATTATAATTATCTTGTGAAATATTGCAATCATGCCATTGGAAAAATGTGAATCACATTCACATCCCAAAACAAAATTGTAAATTATATTTTAATTAATAATCCAATGTGAATCCAATTCACATCAATAATTAATCAACAAATATAAATCACAAATAACTCTCTCTTATATATTATGAATCACATTTATAATATATATGATTAATATGGATAGTGCTATCCATATTATTCATATCCGTGATAATTAAATTGTATTTAATCATCTTTGATCTCTATTCTCATGTGCCAAAATAATATGAATCACATTCACATTATTCACATCTTTGATAATTAAATCACATTTAATTATCTCAGATAACTCTCAAATTCATATTATCCATGATAATTAAATCACATTTAATTATAAATTTTCTCGACGCTCGGATACATATATCAACAATGAAATTATCCACAAACTCTTTCAAGGATAATGCGCTTTCTCTACGGATACTTGGATATAAGGACAGGACGATCGTATTGTTCCACGTATAGTGACTTGGTTATTGAGATCACATCTCAAATCCAGATCTCGGGCCTCCCATAGATGCTTGATTAAATCAAGACCGCAAATCCAATCTTCTTATTGCAACCGAATCACATTCAGATCAATGTCCAACATTTAGACCAAGATCAGGTTACTTCTCTACTGAGAGGAGCCACTAAAATCCAGAATCGTTTCATCACTCCCTAGGAATGGAAGCATCTGATCACATCACCCTAAAGTATTCCCAATACCTATACATCCTACATATTGGAAGACTCAGAATAAACCCGAAGTATTATATCAACTTTATACTGTCTACTTCAGGGTTTTATCATTAAGTTTCTCATTCATTGGGAGTTGGTACTGATCATATACTTTCCAAAAGCATATATCATACCTAGGTCTTGATCATATACTTTCCAAAAGTATATATCAAACCTACAAATTCAGTCAAGTTTCCAAAGCAAGACGACCGTGCACAGAATTTGATTCTTCCCAATATCTCATAAGTGAGCTCATGTCTTCCGATTCAATAGTGAACCTGTATGATCCCTTTGAGAGATCACATTACTCATATTCCCTTATATGCATACTAGCACGCCGGTGTATAGACCTTGGTTAGGTCATCAACCTATTGGTCTGCCAAATGTACATACTCAGACATATAGTAACACATCTGTCTCCGGTCAGAGGATGCGTGCCTATACCGTGATAGCATACAATATAGGTCTTTGGTTATCTCGATCTCGTTAAGTCAACTCTTTGACCTAACTAATCTGACACCTCCGAATCTCTATCCCTATGCAGAGGACCTGCATCAAGGGGTCGATTAGATATCAACCTATGTGAGAAAGGATTTCCATCTCATACTCAAGATGGAGATCATTTCTTAACAATCATTTGACGGTGCTTGATGAGTCCTCAATATAACTCTTTAGATATTCATCCAAGCACCAACCTCTATGATTCAATAGTTGAACCAACAACTGTATGATTATTAAGATGGCTATGGTACATAACCCTAATTGTACTAAGGGACCTATTATGCAAATTAGTTATTCTTCATTTCAGATCAGGGAATGATATTCGCAATAACATTTATTGCATAATGGCTCGTCGTGGGCTCGCATGTCCAATAATGGGTTCTCTCTCCAATGTTCTTCAGAAGTAACATGCGAAGATGAGTACATGCTAAAAAATAATGCAGAATCTGAAAGATATGTTTGGTGACATTAACCACACCCAGCTTTACAATATTATGAAAGAACTCGCTCGCTGCATGATGCAGGAAGAAACTTCGGTTCGAGAACATGTGCTCAAAATGTTTGGGTACTTGTCTGAACTGGAGACACTTGGAGCAAACATGGATGCAGACATGCAAGCTGATTTCATTCTGCTGTCCCTGCACAAGTCTTTCAATAATTTTGTTGTTTCATTCCACATGGACAATTTGGACTTGTCGAACGCTGGTCTTCTTGCTGCATTAATGTCTGCAGAAGATGTAATGAAGAAAGATGGTCCTGCTGGCAGTGCAATGGTTGCACAGGTCAGAGGGAAGCACGATCGGAAGCAAGGTTCTCGGAAGGGACCAACCCAAAAGAGAAATAATAAGAGTCAAGCGTTGGCTCATCTTCTAGTACATCCACACTGATAGCGTCGAAGAAATCCGACGTCTGTCACCACTGCAAAAGGCCGGGGCACTGGAGGCATAACTGCCCAGAATACCTGAAGCTGGCAGACAAAGGTAAAGCCCCAGCAGGTATGAAATCTACTTTCATCATTGAAACTAGCTTTCTCGTTGGACGAGAAGGAAGTTGGGTTGTAGATTCTGGTGCTTCTGTTCATGTATGCAATTTGTTGCATTTGTTTCTGGAAACTAGAAATCTTGAAGAAGGGGAGATAGTCATCCAGATGGGATCTGATGCAAGTGTTGCAGCAGTCACCATCGAGACTTGTCAACTATCATTATCTGGTGGCAGAGTCCTAGTACTTCAAGAGTGTCTTTATGTACCTGAATTTAGAAGGAATTTAATATCTATATCTAAGCTAGTTAGAAGTGGATATTCATTCCTTTTCTGTAATAAATTAGTCATAAATCATTATGATAAATATATTGCAGATGGTATTTTAACTTTTGGAGGGCTCTATGAATTGTGCATTGATGAGCATGTCATGAATGTTACAATCACTAATAAAAACCCTAAAAGATCCAAGGAAAATCTTTCGAATGAGATTTGGCATCAAAGGCTTGGTCATTTATCTATTGATAGGATCAATAGATTGATAAAGGATGGACCTTTAGATTTTCTACAGGTTCAATCTTTGCCTACCTGTGAACATTGTATTCAAGGTAAAAGGACTAGGATGCCTTTCCGTAACAAGGTTACACGATGCGAAGGTATTATTGACCTAATACATACCAATGTATGTGGTCCCTTCAGTACCGCGACTCGAAATGGATATAGATATTATTTGATGTTTATTGATGACCATTCGTGATACGGGTTTGTCTTAATATTACATCATAAATCTGAAACCTTTGAAAAGTTCAAAGAGTTCAAGGCTTTGGTTGAGAACCAAACCGATAGGAAGATTAAACGGATTTGATCTGATCGAGGTAGCGAGTACCTCTCAGATGAATTCAAGGAATATCTCAAGGAGAATGGAATTGTCTCCAATCTCACTCCTCCTGGAACTCCTCAACTTAATGGTGTTGCTGAAAGACGCAACAAGACCATCATGGATATGGTCCGTTCAATGATGAGCAAAGCACATTTACCTCTTAGTTTCTAGGGATATACAGTGGAGACTGCGATATATATCCTGAATAAGATTCCTAGCAAATCTGTACCTAAGACTCCTCATGAGCTCTGGTATGGAACCAAACCTAGTGTTAATCATTTGAGGGTTTGGGGTTGCTTGGTCCATGCAAAGAACGTGGATGCAAGTAAGCTAGAATCTCGCACTCGTGAGTGTTACTTCATCGGGTAAATTAGAGATGGTATTGGATATCAGCTCTATGACCCTGAGACCCAAAAGATTTTTGTTTCTAGAGATGTGAAATTTCTGGAGAATGATTTCCTTAAAGGTCAAGGCGAAAATGAACTAGAGGAACTCATTGAATTCCCTGAGGATTCTGAGCTTCCTAGACCAGAAACTGAAGAGATAAATAAAGATGAAACATCCATACCTCTTCGAAGGAGTTTGAGGGTGGTTGCACCACTTTAAAGGTATGGATTCCATGTGTCAAGAGAGACTGACAATGATCCTACTTCATTTGATGAAGCACTCATGGATCATGACATGGATAGATGGATGCTAGCAATGAAGTCAGAAATTGACTCCATGCATAAGAATGGTGTATGGACCCTAGAGGATCCACCTAAAGGGGTAAAACCCATTGGGTGTAAATGGACCTTCAAGAGAAAAAGGGGACCTGATGGGAAAGTAGAGACTTTCAAGGCACGACTCGTAGCCAAGGGCTACACACATAGAGAAGGCATCGACTACCATGAGACATTCTCTCCTGTGGCTATGCTTAAATCCATTAGGACATTACTAGCTATAGCTGCATATCTTGACTACGACATCTGGCAGATGGACGTCAAGACGACTTTCCTCAATGGATACCTCAATGAGGATATCTACATGGAGCAGATCCAGGGCTTCATAACTGAGGATGGAAAAGTATGCAAGCTGAAGAAATCCATCTATGGGCTCAAGCAAGCTTCTCGTAGCTGGAGCATCAGATTTGAAAAACCATAAAGAGTTATGATTTTGTGCAGAATCCTGATGAACCTTGTGTGTACAAGAAGCTTAGTGGGAGTGCTATTGTATTCATCGTGCTTTACGTAGATGACATCCTTATCATTGGGAATGATACATGGATGATGATCAGTGTAAATATTTGGTTATCACATACCTTTGAGATGAAAGATCTTGGAGAAGCCTCTTACATCTTAGGCCTGAAGTTGTTCAGAAATCGAGAAAAGAGGATTTTGGGATTGTCACAACATGGATACATGACATATCCGAAAATGCCGGGTTTAAGAATGTGTTTTTATCGTGAAGTGCGTAAAAATTATGTGTCGTGCGTTGTAGGTGGCAATCGGAAACGGTCAAGAAAATAACCACAAATATTATGTTCAATTTTTAATTGTGTGGTTTTATGTTTATTTTACTTGGGCAAGTCCCAAGGTCGATCACAAGGAGGCAAAGGAACAACCTAGAATTAAGTCTATCAAAGTTTATGTTCGATTTTCAAGGCGTTCTTTTTTTTAGAATTTTCAATGCAATATAGGGTGCAATATGCAAATTCAGCCTATTTTAGGGACTAAAATGTAAATTTCGATCAAACGATGTCCGGAAAATATGAAACTTGGCCACAATGTAAATTATGATGAAATGAGTGCAATATAATTTTTTTTGGAATTTTTGGACGCAATATGAATTTTTTATGAATTTTCAAATGCAAACAGAATGAATTTCAATATTTAATTATAATAAATAATAAACCTACTTATTTTCAAGGAACAAAATTATCTAAGATCTATCACTATGTGATGAATCTTAGAAAAATCCTAAACATCGAAAATGTGAGATCTAATACCTATTAAAAATTAAACACTGAAATATGCAACATGATTTTTACAGGGCATGTTATGATTGCAAATGCAATTCGTTTTGGGCACAATGTTAAGCGCAATTAACTCTACAAAATATGATTTTTCCGGGATTTTTGAAGCAACAGTTAATTAACTATCAATTTCAGAGCAAGAAATGGGCAAAATATGCAAATTTCCGCAAAATAATTATTTATTAATTAACCATCAATCACAAAATTATCCACAATATGTCAAAACGTAGAGAATTAGTCAATAAACATCATGCTATTTTTAGATTAATAAAATAATGTAAAGAGAAGGTCCACAAATACGGGAAACACAGGGGTATAAATGCAATAACCATAAATAAAATAAAAAGGCAGACGGGGACCTAAATGCAATTACCAGTAATCAGAGAGGTAACACTGCAAAATTTCCAAGGGGCACGTGCTGCGCACGTGCCCTTGGCTGGCGGTGGTTGCTGTGCGAATAAAAGGGTCCTCGGGGGTGTTCTTGAAAATGACCCAAGGTCACGTGCGACACACGTGACCTGGGGCTGAGTATCCAGGGTGTTCCCCTACGCACGTGCCACGCACGTGCGGAGGGTCTCGGGTCGAACCCGGCCGACGAAGGGGTGGAGATGGTTCTCGGCGGAGAGGCCGATGAAGCCGGGTGCGGTCGGTGCTTGTCGTAGCTTCTGGATGGTCGTGGCGACCTTCGGTGGCGTGGTGGAGCTTGAAGGCGTCGTCGTGGCGCGGTGAAGGTGGCGAAGAGAAGCTGCTAGGCGGAGGGGGAGCTGCTCCTGTCGGCGTGGACACAGCGGTCGTGCGGGTCGGTCGAGGCGGTGGAGATTGGCGTAGACGACGATGTTAGGGATATCGTCGTGGCGAGCTCTACGGCTGATCGGAGCGAAGCAGATGAAGAGTGGTGGCGTCAATGAAGTTGTCGAAGAACAGAG
Source organism: Ottelia alismoides (assembly GCA_037367405.1). Lineage (NCBI taxonomy): Eukaryota > Viridiplantae > Streptophyta > Magnoliopsida > Alismatales > Hydrocharitaceae > Ottelia > Ottelia alismoides. The sequence goes on along the minus strand of JAZKJV010010296.1, from coordinate 689,688 downwards.
GCATTAGTGAAATCTGGTCATTGGCTCGACGGTTGGTCAACACCGGAGCAAGAGCAGCGGACCTGGGGGGGGGCACAACGCTGTAACGAAGCCTAGGGCTTCGGATCTCGTCGAGGAGGCGGGTGATCGGGCTGTCACCATCGGTCGCCCTTCTTCCTGTGCAATCGGTGGATGAAATTTGACGGTCGGTGGTGGGCTTCTTAAATAGAGTTTTGGTGATCCGACAAGAGATGGAAGGAGGGGAGATTGGGATGGCGACGTGATTTGGAGATCGAGGACGGATCGTGGTGGCGCGAGATTTGAGGGATCGGGGATGGTGGAGCCGGCCGAGATTCGCGGCGATGATGGAAGGGCAGCGGCGGAGCTTCCCCGATTGGGAAAGTATCTGGAGGTGGAAGACGCGTCTGAGCCGTCCGATCGTCCCGTGATCGGACGGTTTGCAAAAAGCCACGTGGCGGCGAGAGGAGGAGAGGGGACGTGCGTACGGAGCACGTGCCTTGAAGGCACGTGCGATGCACGTGCATCTATAAAATTTTATTTTTATTTTTATTTTTATTTTTATTTTTTTATTAAAAACGATTTAAAAAGGCGGAAAATGGTTGACATGTGGCGGCACCAGGTGCTGCCACGTGTCAGCACAAGATAATTCAGAAAATAAATATTTTGTAAAATCGAAAATAAATAGTAAATGACCTCGGATCAAAAACGTTTCTTCACAAACGTTGCTCGTATCGATGAGATCTACAACTTTCATGAAGACCTCAAAACCAAAATCGATCAAATGCACAAAGTGGTATTTTTGGGGTATCCCATATACATAGAGCACCTTGATTTTGGGGTTATGTAATTTTTTATGTCATTTTTAGATTAGATAAAAAAATCCGAGAAATTACGATAAAATCAACGATAAATAAAGACACCTTAATCTAATTTTTTTGGATTTTCATTAATTGATAATATAAGTATATAAAATAATAGGTCAAAAACCGCTAAAATATACAGTATACAAAAGGGGCCCAAAACCCAACTTTCACATATGAGCTCCGATTCACTTGAACTTGGTCTTGTTTTGAAGGTAATTGAATGTACATTAGTTCAAAAGTGAGTAGGATTAAAACAGACACTAGATGAGGGAGATATGAGGGTTTTAGTTCGGAAATTATGAAACTAGGGTTTGGTTTTTTGGTCCGCTTATTTGGGTTAGTTATTTTTTTGTATTTTTCAATTATTCTTGTTAGTGATAGGTACATAATGGAGGTGGTTTTGTGTTATTCAGAGTTAGAATGAATGAGTTAAAAATTAGGGAAGTTAGGCTATTTACAGGTTATTTTGGCTAGGATTTTTGGCTTCTTATTTTGTGCAGATTTTTGTGCTAAAATGCAATTCTTATGAAATCATGCATGAATGATAATTATGTAGAATAGATGCTAAAATGTTGTTGATTTTAAGGGATTTGAGCTTAATAAATGAGATTTAGAGTGATGAATAAGAGATTCATCATCCCCCTATACTTAAAGCATGCTCGTCCCTGAGCATCAAAAAGAAATGCCATGAGGTGAAATGAGATTGGGTTCCATATCAAGACCATGAGCTGAAGGTGAAAATGAACCTAAACTCAACCTTTGGATTATTTGTGTCTCGGAACTTCTGTGAGATTTAGAATTTTAAAATCAACAGCCCTCAAGTTCTACACATCATTGCTTACAGTTTCGGCTCAGAAGTCATCTTAGATCAATCCTCTTCCCAAAGCATACCCTATGAACATTGAATAACCGACTCTTGTGTGTGAAAGGTTTTAGCTCTTCCCACCCAGAATGTTGGACTACCGCACAAACCTCCTCTCCAGTAACTCGTCCTCGGGGATTCAGGTATTTCCTTCTAAGGTCTGTCGTGCTGTGTTCACAATCGAATTGGGGGGAGAAGTTAGAAGAATGAGAAAAGAACTGGAGGGGTGGCCAGTGTATTCACCTCTCCTTGTGAAGATGGCCAGTGTAGCCGAGTCTTCACCAAGATCTGCAGGTTTTCTTGAAGCTTGGACCTTTTTTGGTCAGATATTTATTTGGTAGTTGCTTCTTTGTATTTGGAATTTTTGGTGTTTCTGCTTGGATCTTGTTTTGCCCCTACGGATATAGAATCTTTTGTTTCCGTACATTTTTTGGGGTCTTAGAAAAAATTGTGCCCAGCCGTCCATTCCTTTTCCAAAGCTTTATTTCAACCCGTACTCCGGTCTTTAGATTTCCACGCTACCAGAAAAGAAACTTACACAGTCTTCCAACATCCCGTTTGAGTTGAGCTAAGTGCATAGTGCGAGAGTACAAATTAATTCCTTATTCCAGAGTTGTACCCAGAATGAAGAGACCAGGTTAGACACTAAGAGTCAAACTCTGTGCATTGTCATGTGGAACTCAAAGAATTAAGTCAAAGACCCGAAACTTCTAAAATCCTATTTCTCGGCGAAGTTCCTTTGAAAATTAAGTGGATTAAGGTCAAGTCCAGACCACTCTCGGTTTCGGCTCATAACTCGGTTCAGAACCCAATGACTTTTCACAGATGCAAAAGAATGCTGGATGAAGTGCAAATATGTGGAATGCATATACCTTTTTTTATACAAAAATCAATAAGAAGCCTTTTTTTTCAAAAAAATTTGGGCATAGTCAGTGTTAGTAGCAAAACTTTTTCCTTTTTTTTGAATTAATACCCACCCCGTAAATACATATAGACTTATGCGCAAGTACGAGGTATGGCTAAAATATATACACAGTATATATACAGACCCCCCTATACTTAGCGAGTGATGTGTCCTCAGAGCACAAGAAGCGTAATGAAGACATAGCTCGGGCTAAGCATAAAAGAGTAAAATTATACAATGGCTCGCCCCCTATACTTAGACTGTGAATAGTCTAAGTATAGAAGAAGAGCGCAAAAAGAGGTGGTCGGGATATGTAAATGAGGAGATTATATACAGATGGGTGGCGGTTCCCCCTATACTTAGGCTCTGGCAGCCTAAGTATAAAAGAAAGGTGGAGATGGAGCGATCGAGAGATAGGAGTGTGATGAGGGAAATGGTATATACAAATGGCATCGCTCCCCCTATACTTAGTCCTTAGCCTAAGTAGAGGAAGAAGTTGTACAAGAAGACCGATGTGGTTGGGAGGGAGGGTGGGTAGCCGATGATTAAGGCGATTTACGACTGATCTTTTTGTGAGCCTGTGGTGGGAGATCGTAATGATAAGACAGAGATGAAGCATATGATTCCCCACCATTATCAGTATCATCCTCAGAAAAATCATGATGGATAGTAGATGCAATATTTGAGTTAGATGAAAGGTAGCCATCACCAGAGTTATCCTCAGAGGAATAGTATTTGAAAGTGGACATACTCCAGATATTCATGTCTTTTTGTTCCTTCAATTGTTACCTCAAAATTCGTTCCTTTTTAAAATCAATCGGTTTGTCCTCAGATGAATCTTCAGATGCTCCGGTCTCAGTCAGCTCATAAGATATAATTCCAGTGTACTTGTGGAAGGTAGGAGCATCAGCTTTGGATGAGTAATAATTAGGAACGGGAGTTGTCCAACGAGAATCGAATTTTGGATCCTTGCGGAGATATGGATTTAGAGCTGCCGAACAGACTTCACTTATGTAGACTACTTTTTCCGGACCTGATGAGGAATCATCAACTGATTCCTCTTCCGAAAGGTCAAATCTAACTCTCTTTTTCTTGTTTCGTGAAGCTGTCGGTTCACTTGAGTATCCAGATGAGTAGCCATCACTGTTCTTCTCCTTGATCGGTGTTTGGGCTGCAAATTTGTTCTTAGTCTCCTGGTTGTTGGTGCACTCTCAATTTGGGAGGATTTGATCAAGATAATCAGAGTATGTTGCTCCAAGGTGCGACCATGCATATGTCTCAGGATCGTAATAGAAGGATTTGTCTATTTTGAGATCCGGGGGAATTGAAATATTGGGGAGAGTTTCTGCATGTTCATTCTCAATTGGTTTGTCATTGGAGCATTCCTGTGTCAAGTTGATGTAATCTATGTAATCAGCACCCAGGGTGTGACCATGCATAAGTCTCCGGATCATAAGATTCATATGCTCGATTTTCTATGGAGAGTGCGGCTGGGAATGGAGCAGGGGGAGATTTTCTAAACCAATGGTCTCAACAACAACCGCTATCTCAGGTGTCGTAGCGGGGTAGGGCTCTTCTACCTCTTTAGGTTTGCGGTTGTTGGGGATTTTATGAGTTGCCTCAGAAAATCGTGTTTCCTCAAAGACTGTGTCAACTCGAAGTGCTTCCAATGCCGTAAAATTGATTTGTCGAGTCTCACAATCAATAATAGCCTTAGACAATGCTAAGAATGGTTTTCCAAGAATAATTGGAGACTGGGTGAACTCTCCTTGATGCTCAATATCAATGATCGTGAATTCCATTTTGAGCGGAGCACCTTGGAATATCATGATGACAGAAATGATTCCTCTCGGCCGCTTTATTGATCGGTCCGCCAATTGAACAATCTTTCGTATTTTCCTGATCGGTCCGAGTTTGAGTTCGTGGAATACATAGGTCGGGAGGATATTGATCGGTGAATCATCATCAATTCGGGCATGGGTAAAAATTGTGTCTTTGATTCTACAGTCAAATCTGGGCAACCGCTTCACTATGCGGCTCTTGGTTTTTCTCCTCAACACCAAGGAGGAGGCCATTGACAAGATATGTCTTTCAGTTTTTGTTCTAATCCGTCCCAACTTTTTGACAATTAATCTGTCCGTTAAAAATTTCTTAAGGTCGGGGAAGTGTTCAATGGCCTTTATAATGGGAAGTTCAAAAATCAAATGTTTTTCCAGTGCTTCCCGTAAAGCAGGATCCAAATTCCTCAGGTCTTCTCCAGATTCAATTTTTATGAGATTTTCTGGATTTTTGATTTTTTTGGTGTTTTTGAATATTCCCAATTTTTTTGTATTTTCTTTGTGGTGAGGTGATGTGGTGTGTTCCTCAGATGAGCAGGGGCTTTGATGTTCAGAGTAAATTTTAGGGGCATAAACATTTCTAGGGGAATAATGAGAGGAAGTATTGATGTTTGAATTATCCCTAGGTCTTTGAATATCCTCAAAATTTTCATCATGGGATCTAATCCTTTCCTCATTCATTTTTATATCTGAGCCACCATAGAATGATATTATTCGGTCGACAAATTTTTGAAATCTATCCTCCATCAATTCAAATCTTGTTTTTATCCTTGAAACATTATCCTCACAATTCTGTTCATGATCAATCATGGGAGCACTCGGTTTTTGTTCAATGATTTCGTCTTCAATTTTTCTATACGTGTGGAGAGGAGAATTTCTTGGAAGATCCAATATATGATCATTATTTTTAGAAAATATCTCCTCAATAATTATGGAAGGAGGCTGCTCATATGATCCATGCATGTGTATTTGATCTGAGTAGAGTTCGGTCCTTTGATCATGATTAGTCAGATCTTGATATTGTGGAGTCAGCATACAGGGTTTATACGTGTCTAGGAGGTCAGTCCAGTCCTCTGTATGAGCATTACGTCTAACGAGGGGTCTGTTGTGGTCAATCCAACACTGATGATCATTAAATGCATGTCCTTCCATCTGGTTTTGGTTTCTCTGCCAGTCATGGGACTTAAAAGGGTTTTGATCCTGAAATGTTTCATTGACGAGAAACTGAGAATAAGACGGTTCAGTCCAAGATGGTAGGTGGTCATGTGTGGTCGGATGACTTGAGTAAGGATTCAATGAAGGGGCCGAAGTCATCTGCGGGTGAAAGTTTCCCGCAGAGGATGTAGTTGATTTGGGCCAAACCGAGACATATTTGTTTTCATAGAGATGTTCGGTCATTTTTGAAGGAGTTGAGAGAAATGATCGGTTGGATCTGAAATTTGGAAAGATTTTCATGATGAGATTAAAATAAAGAGATGAGAGAGATGATTGTATAGGATAGAAATTTTATTAAATGTGCGGCTATTGATCTTCGATATCGATTCATACACACCAATACAAACACAAATCAAACCCCGGGTTCACCAACTCACACAGTGAAACCGTAAGAGTTCGGCTATTATCTTTTCAATTTTAGTTGGTGATAAATCAATCTTGGCAAAAAATTAGCGAGCTGAAATTTCGGATTTGGGCTCTAGCCTTAAGTGTCGTCTCTCGCTCACTCAGAAAAAATAAAAACATCCAAGGTCGGGGTTGCTCTCCCGCAGAAATTCTTGATTTTATGGGTTATTTTGAAATTGGCTATATTTAGCAGTCCCAATATTTATTAGGTGGTCACTGAAGAATTTAACTGAGCACAAATACACGTCTACCGTCCAGTCCCAATTTTCTTTAGAATTATGTGGTAAAACAAGAGGGAGAAATTCGGGAAAAGCCGATGCACGTGGAAAACTATGATGGATGCTTAGTTAGAAGACTTATAGTGAATCCTCGCAATCTCCATGTGGGATGCTAGACAGAATTTAGAAAATTATTCTAAATGAAATGCAAGCTGATGAAAAACCGCACCTAAGCAGAAAGTTCTATTAGCGGGAAGAACTGATTTAAATCTGGCTATGTTTAACGATCTATTTGCGTCTCAGTTAATGTGCAGTGTGGCTTAAGATCCTACGAGCACAAACAAAAATATAAATGCTCTGAGAGCCGTATGTGCAGGTCTATCCTAATCGCCACTCAAGTCAGGCCCCACCCTCACCGGAGAGTGAAACAGGCCACGGCACACCACCGAATAAAGTCAGAGGTCTTTCTACACACGCGAGAGTCCAAACGGACATCGTTGTAAATAAGCAATTAATTACAAAAATTTAGAAATTGCAGGAATTAAAAACCTAGACTCTACGCTCTCTCACGACTCGACTCGATCTTAAATTAATTGCGGTTTTTCCAAAAGTCGGTGAAGTTGCGTCGGTTTTTGAAAAATCGCTCCACGTACAAAGTACCTCGCAAAAAAAATAAGAGAGAAAATGTAAGAGAGTGACTCAAAAATATATGAAAAATAAGTGCTGAAAATAAATTGCAGAAAAAAAATGAAATTTACAATGAACGATTCGGGGGTCAGACAACCCGAATGCGGAAAACCGAATTAAAATTTTCAAGACAAAATCTAAGCCGTTTGCCTCCCTGGCAACGGCGCCATCTGACGGATCCGAAAATGCCGGGTTTAAGAATGTGTTTTTATCGTGAAGTACGTAAAAATTATGTGTCGTGCGTTGTAGGCGGCAATCGGAAACGGTCAAGAAAATAACCACAAATATTATGTTCAATTTTTAATTGTGTAGTTTTATGTTTATTTTACTTAGGCAAGTCCCAAGGTCGATCACAAGGAGGCAAAGGAACAACCTAGAATTAAGTCTATCAACGTTTGTGTTCGGTTTTCGAGGCGTTCTTTTTTTAGAATTTTCAATGCAATATAGGGTGCAATATGCAAATTCGGCCTATTTTAGGGACTAAAATGTAAATTTCGATCAAACGATGTCCGAAAAATATGAAACTTGGCCACAATGTAAATTATGATGAAATGAGTGCAATATATGTTTTTGGAATTTTTGGACGTAATATGAATTTCTTATGAATTTTCAAATGCAAACAGAATGAATTTCAATATTTAATTATAATAAATAATAAACCTACTTATTTTCAAGGAACAAAATTATCTAAGATCTACCACTAGATGATGAATCTTAGAAAAATCCTAAACCTCGAAAATGTTTGATCTAATACCTATTAAAAATTAAACACTGAAATATGCAACATGATTTTTACAGGGCAAGTTATGAATGCAAATGCAATTCTTTTTGGGCACAATGATGATAGCATCTACTATACCAGGAATATCAATGAACCCAATTCTTGCAATTGCTCAGGATACCCTTTTTTAGCTTCTAGGGTCTATTTCTTAGTTCAAGATCCCTCTTACTAACTGGAATAAAAGAATTAGTAGATCTGTTCCGCCCAAAATGGGAATGGGCTGGGGTTATGAACTTATAATCATGGAATCGATTCGATCATCAGATTATAAGTTCATTCCATACCGGACCAGACCGGAATAGGGTTATGTACATTCTCATTATGAGAAGGAGTCATTCGAGCGTATGTAAATAGATACTATGTTTACATATGGATCCCTACGTCGGTCGTGACATTCTATTTCGGATTAGGAATAGGCGTAATCGGACCTGCTTTTGACATATCTATCGTTATTTTGGGGGGGGGGGTACCGTATTAACTTCTTGGGGCTTCTATTGAATCGAGAAATAGGTTTGATTGTACATCTTTTTGATTGATATATATAAGGCATCCTCCAGATAATTCCAATCGAAGCAATTTGATGTCTGACTCGGGTCTATATGACAATCGGTGAACGATAGAAATACCCCAATACTCCACCTTTGTCATATATTCCATATATCACACTATATAGGTATCATATTCATGGAATATGATTCACTTTCAAGATGCCTTGATGGTGAAATGGTAGACACGCGAGACTCAAAATCTCGTGCTAAAGAGCGTGGAGGTTCGAGTCCTCTTCAAGGCATAATATAGAGAATGCTCATTGAATGAGCAATTCAATAACAGATCTCGGATCTAATCGATATTGATATACCGAGTATCCGTTGATACGAAGTATTCCGGCGATCCTCACGATCCGAGTCCGAGCTGTTGGAATTGGAATAGGTTCGGCAGCGGATCACGAAATCTTGGCCATCTTCTCTATCTAATGAATGAGGAGTCCGTTTTGAAATCGTCCGCCACCCCCCGAGTACGAGTATATGATTCCTGTTGAATCATACAAAGGTAGATTGATAGAAACCTCTGGGAAAATGCCCACCCGTAACCCAGCGGATAAAGTACATTACATAGTCCGTTTTAGGGATTAGCGACTTGCCCATTCAGTGACTTTGGCACTGGACGTTCCCAAAATAGGTACTATTGGGTCGGGTGAATTAGAGAGTAGACAGACGTCTGTTGGCATTCCACCCTTCCTTCCCCTTTCAGGGCCTATCCGAAAGAGAATCAAGTATCTCTTGGTCGTGAATATCTGAATAGGCCGAACCGACCCCCGTAGATATCTTTGCTTCGGAACAAAACAATTAGAATTAGGCTTGGTCAACTGGAATGTGTATTATCCATATGGGGGATCCCCAATTGAGAAGATCCATCCACCTGAGACGAAGAGAAAGGTCTATCTATTTTCTTTAATTATTCAGTTAAACCGATGATTCGTTATTGGAGCAGATAGCAACAACCATTTCATCGGACATGCGTATTTTTGATTTTCCGATGGATTTACATGGTTTCATTAATGGAAATTGTTTGATATAGTGAGTAATAGGTTCTGGTTGTTCGCCGTTCAAGAATTCTCGTTTAGGCAGTTCATCATAGTGTTTTGATCTAAGATTTCAATTCTTCCATGTTTCAGCAGTAGCATATTGTTCCATGGAGCTAAGGTCCAAAATATGGAATAAACAAGTGTTTCCACGACTCTACCACCCACTCAATTCTGTTCCACATATCTTTCTAAGGAATGGGAAATCTTTCTCCTGTTACATGAATCAAATGTTTCATTTCATCCGGGAAAAGCCATTTATTTCTCAACAATGTCTTTGTCATTTGATCCAATAGCGTTCTGTTAGATAGGAACAGATTTGATAAATACTGATAACTCTCGGATAGAGTATTAGAACGGAAAGACCCATTATATAATGAGCTATTGGTTCTAAGCCATCTTTGGCGATGAATCAACAATTCGAAGTGCTTTTCTTGCGTATTCTTGATGAACCAGCATTTATATATAGATGTGGGAGGATTTGTTTGGGAAGTAATAAGCCCCTTTGACATCTCTTCATCTGTAAAGAATTCTCGACGTGAAAACACAGAGACAAAGGGCTGATCTTTGAATAGGAAAAAGAATGGATCCGCAGGGTCCCAAATGAATTGGCTTATTCGAAAAAAGCCTTGTTCTTTGGAAGATCTATCTCGTGTCTGGTACTGCATGGTTCCACTCTGCAAGAACTCCGAATCATTCTCTTGAAGCTCATGCTCTTTATGATAAATGATCCGCTTGCCCCGAAAGGACCTGACTAAATAGGGAAATCCCAATTCATTGGGCCTTTCGATACAATCAAATAGATTGCCACAAGGGCGCCATATTCTCGGAGCCCAAACTATGTGATTTAATAAATCCTCCTCTATCTGTTGCGGGTCGACAGCCCCTTCCCCTTCTTCAAACTCCGATTCGTATTTTTCATATAAAAATCTACGATCAATGATGGAACAAGATCCATTTTGCATCATATCTAACTGATTCCTTGGTTCGGACCGAAGAAGCAATGTCACTCGATTATTATCAAACTGACTGCAATCTTTTTCTGTCCGTGAGGATCCCACCAGAGCGCCTTCTACTTCTAATAGGCCATGAACTAGATCAGAATCATTCTCAACGAATCCATAAGAAGTGATCCCATTTTTTTCATCGGGTCCGAGTGGAGACCAAAGATCTTGAGCGACCGATCCGGCAGAACAACTCAAAAGATAAAGAAGTATCGTTAATTTCTTCATGCTCGTTCCAAGTTCGAAGTACCATTTGTACAAATAAGAATCCCTTTCCTTACATGATTTCTTCTTCATATAGATATATATAGGATCTAAAGGGCAATTACTTAGAAGTACATTTTGTGCAACAGCCCTTCCTATCTGATAGAAAAGTATCCCATGATCCTGAACTGATCTTACCTGGGATCGCAAATCGGATGAAGTATATACTTCGACTTTCATGTGCTAGAACCTTGGCTCGTAAGCATAAAACTACAGTACGTGCTTTTTTGCAAAGATTAGGTTCAAGGTTTTTAGAAGAATTCTTTACGGAAGAAGAACAAGTTCTTTCATTGGTCTTACCAAAAACTTCTTTTCCTTCACATGGGTCATATAGAGAACGTATTTGGTATTTGGACATTGTTCGTATCAATGACTTGGTAAAGTAAATCATTCATGATTGGATATGAGACTGTGTAAATATAATAGAAATAATCTAAAAAGAATGTTCGGGAGAGAAAGAAATTTATTCATTTTTCTTCTGAAATGCTCATGCAGTAGTGGTTAAATCAATTGAGTAGTCAACTTTCTTATATTTTTTCTAAATCTAAGTTTTAGATGTATACATAGGGAAAGTCGTGTGCAATGAAAAATGCAAGCACGGTTTGGGGAGGGGTTTTTTCTTGCAATAAAGAAAAATTATCTACTCCATCTGACTAGTTCCGGGTTCGAGTCCCGGGCAACCCATAACCCATATGGAAATATTTCCATTTTTATTTACTTTATTTAATTCTGTTCTGATGAACTATTACCCCTGGATATCGGTTGACATTGACATATAGGTGATTGGTAAATAGAAAAAAGATATATAAGAATTTCTTTATTTTATGGTCAAAAATTCATTCTTTTCAGTTCTTCCACAAGAAAAAGAAGAAAACAGGGGATCCGTCGAATTTCAAGTATTCAGCTTCACTAATAAGATACGGAAACTTACTTTACATCTCGAATTGCATAAAAAAGATTTTTTTATCTCAGAGGGGTCTTCGAATAATTCTGGGAAAACGCCAACGATTACTAGCTTATTTGGCAAAGAAAAATAAAGTACGTTATAAAAAATTAATAGGTCAACTGGATATTCGAGAGCAAAAAACTCGTTAATTTGACTGCAAATTTTTGGAAATGAATTTAGAATCTAAATTCATTCATTTTCATTTATGAAATTTCTATTTTTATTATTATTTATTGTTAGAATATTTTATTAGTATATGATTTTTCGGGGATTTTTAGAGCAATAGTTAATTAACTATCAATTTCAGAGCAAAATTGGGCAAAATATGCAAATTTCCGCAAAATAATTATTTATTAATTAACCATCAATCACAAAATTATCCACAATATGTCAAAATGTAGAGAATTAGTCAATAAACATCATGCTATTTTTAAATTAATAAAATAATGTAAAGAGAAGGTCCATAAATACGGGGAAACACAGGGGTATAAATGCAATAACCATAAATAAAATAAAAAGGCAGACGGGGACCTAAATGCAATTACTAGTAATCAGAGAGGTAACGTTGCAAAATTTCCAAGGGGCACGTGCTGCGCACGTGCCCTTGGCTGGCGGGGGTTGCTGTGCGAATAAAAGGGTCCTCGGGGGTGTTCTTGAAAATGACCCAAGGTCACGTGCGACACACGTGACCTGGGGCTGAGTATCCAGGGTGTTCCCCCACGCATGTGCCACGCACGTGCGGAGGGTCTCGGGTCGAACCCGACCGGCGGAGGGGTGGAGATGGTTCTCGACGGAGAGGCCGATGAAGCCAGGTGCGGTCGGTGGTTATCGGAGCTTCTGGATGGTCGTGGCGGACCTTCGGTGGCGCGGTGGAGCTTGAAGGCGTCGTTGTGGCACGGTGAAGGTGGCGAAGAGAAGCTGCTAGGCGGAGGGGGAGCTGCTCCTGTCGGCGTGGACACGGCGATCGTGCGGGTCAGTCGAGGCGGTGGAGATTGGCGTAGACGACGATGTTGGGGATATCGTCGTGGCAAGCTCTACGGCTGATCGGAGCGAAGCAGATGAAGAGTGCCGGCGGCGATGAAGTTGTCGAAGAACAGAGGCATTAGTGAAATCTGGTCATTGGCTTGACGGTTGGTCAACACCGGAGCAAGAGCAGCGGACCTGGGGTGGGGGGGGGGGCACAACGCTGTAACGAAGCCTTGGGCTTCGGATCTCGTCGAGGAGGCGGGTGACCGGGCTGTCACCACCGGTCCCCCTTCTTCCTGTGCAATCAACGGATGAAATTTGACGGTCGTCGGTGGGCTTCTTAAATAGAGTTTTGGTGATCCGGCAAGAGATGGAAGGAGGGGAGATTGGGATGGCGGCGCGATTTGGAGATCGGGGACAGATCGTGGTGGCGTGAGATTTGAGGGATCGGGGATGGCGGAGCCGGCCGAGATTCGCGGCGATGATGGAAGGGCGGCGACGGAGCTTCCCCGATTGGGAAAGTATCTGGAGGTGGAAGACGCGTCTGAGCCGTCCGATCGTCCCGTGATCGGACGGTTTGCAATAGGCCACGTGGCGGCGAGAGGAGGAGAGGGGACGCGCGTGCGGAGCGCGTGCCTTGATGGCACGTGCGATGCACGTGCGTCTATAAATTTTTTTTTTATTTTTATTTTTATTTTTATTTTTTTTTATTAAAAACGATTTATAAAGGTGGAAAATGGCTGACACATGGCGGCACCAGGTGCTGCCACGTGTCAGCACCAGATAATTCAGAAAAAAAATATTTTGTAAAATCAAAAATAAATAGTAAATGACCTCGGATCGAAAAAGTTTCTTCATGAAAGTTGCTCGTCTCAATGAGATCTATAACTTTCATGAAGACATCAAAAACCAAAATCGATCAAATGCACAAAGTGGTATTTTTGGGGTATCCCATATACATAGAACACCTTGATTTTGGGGTTTTGTAATTTTTTATGTCTTTTTTAGATCAGATAAAAAATATGAGAAATTACGATAAAATCAATGATAAATAAAGACACCTTAATCTATTTTTTTTGGATTTTCATTAATTGATAAAATAAGTATATAAAATAATAGGTCAAAAACCGCTAAAATATACAATATACAAAAGGGGCCCAAAACCCAACTTTCACATATGAGCTCCGATTCACTTGAACTTGGTCTTGTTTTGAAGGTAATTGAATGTACATTAGTTCAAAAGTGAGTAGGATTAAAACGGACACTAGATGAGGGAGATATGAGGGTTTTAGTCCAGAAATTATGAAACTAGGGTTTGGTTTTTTGGTCCGCTTATTTGGGTTAGTTATTTTTTTGTATTTTTCAATTATTCTTGTTAGTGATAGGTACACAGTGGAGGTGGTTTTGTGTTATTCGGAGTTAGCATGAATGAGTTAAAAATTAGGGAAGTTAGGCTATTTACAGGTTATTTTGGCTTGGATTTTTGGCTTCTTATTTTGTGCAGATTTTTGTGCTAAAATGCAATTCTTATGAAATCATGCATGAATGCTAATTATGCAGAATAGATGCTAAAATGCTGTTGATTTTAAGGGATTTGAGCTTAATAAATGAGATTTAGAGTGATGAATACGAGATTCATCAATACATTAAGAAGATTCTTGAACGATTTCGTATGGATAGTTCAAAGAAAGGTTTTCTCCCCTTAAGACATGGTATCCCCCTGTCTAAAGGGATGGCTCCTCAAACTGTTGAGGAAAAGAAAGCCATGGCTGGATGCCCTTATGCAACGGCCGTAGGAAGCTTAATGTACGCCATGATGTGTACTAGACCAGATATCTACCATGCAGTGGGAATGGTAAGTCGTTACCAATCCTGCTATGGAGAACAACACTGGAATGCAGTAAAGAACATATTCAAATATCTAAGAGGGAATATGGAGATGGTGATCTCCAAGTCTTGGGATATGTAGATTTTGACTTCCAATCGGATATTGATGATCGAAAGTCGACATCAGGGTTTGTATTCCTGTTGAATGGTGGTGCTGTGAGCTGGAGAAGCAAGAAGCATGACACTACTGCAGATTCAACAACAGAAGCCTAGTACATTGCCGCATCGAATGCTGCAAAGGAGGCGGTGTGGTTGCGCAAGTTCATCTTGGAGCTTGGCGTAGTTTCCTTTGATACTCCCATACTGTTACTCTAAGATAACACAGGAGCCATTGCCCAGGCAAAGGAACCCAGATGTCAACAGAAAAGCAAGCACACAGAAAGGAAATACCACATCATTCGTGAGATTCAAAAACATGGTGATATAATCATCACCAAGGTGGCCTCTGCCGACAATGTTGCTGATCCTCTTACCAAACCTCTGACGCATAAGGTTTTTGACCAGCATGTAATGAGTATGGGTTTAAGGATTGTTCCTGAATGGTTCTGAGGGCTAGTGGGAGATTGTTAGCAATGTGAGCTCGGGGAGAACCATTCCTACAATAATTGTTATTGTAATAAATGATTTATCAATAAAAGTTATTGATTATTTTCACTCCCTTTCTGAGATTAAATGAACGAATGCACTATAAGGTCCCTCTGTACAATAAGGGTTATGTACCATGGCCAACTAAATGATCATAAAGTTGTTGATTCATTGATTGAATCATAGAGGTTGATGCTTGGATGAATATCTAAGGAGTTAGATAGAGGACTCATCAAGCATCATCAAATGATTGTTAAGTGATGATCTCTAGCTAATTAGGAGATGGCAATCCTTTCTCATGTGGCTGATATCTGACCGACCTCTTGATTCAGGTCATCTACATGGGAATAGTGATTCAGAGGTGTCAGATTAGTTGAGTCAATGGGTTGACTTAACGAGATCGAGATAACCAAAGATCTATGTTGAATGCTGTCACAACATAGGCATGCGTCCTCTGACCAGAGACAAATGTATTGCTATATGTCTGAGTGTGTACATTTGGCAGACCAATAGGTTGATGACCTAACCAAGGTCTATACACCGGCGAGCTGGTGTGCATGTAAGGACATATGAGTAATACGATCTCTCAAGGGGATCATACATGTTCACTTATGAACCGGAAGACATGAGCTCACTCAGGAGGTATTAGGACTGATCAAATTCCATGCATGGTCGTCATGCTTTGGAAGCATGACATGAATTTGAAGGTAAGATATATGTTTTGGGAAAGCATATGATCTATACCAATTCCCAATGACCAAGATTAAGAAACTTAATGATCAAACCCTGAAGATGACAGTATAAAAGTGATCTATATCTCCAGGATGGTCATAGGTCTTCCAGTATGCAGGATGTACATGTATTGAGAATACTTGAGGGTGATGTGATCATAAACGATTGTATAACCATGACGCTTCCATTCCGAGGGAGTGATGAAACAGGTTTGGATTTTAGTGACTCCTCTCAAAAGAGAAGTGACCTAATCTTAGTCTATGTATTGGACATTGATTTGAATGAGATTTAGATGCAATGAGAAGATTAGGTCTATGGTCTTGATTTGATCAAGCATCTGTGGGAGGTCCATGAGATCTAGATTTGAGATGTGATCTCAACATCCAAGGCACTATACGTGGAACAACACAATGGCCCTGTCCTTATCTCCAAGTATCTGCGGAGAAATCACATTATTCTTGAAGGGGTTCAACAATAATTCCATAAATCTAAGCATTAAAGAATTGATGATTAAATGTGATTTAATCATCTTGATGTGTGCGGAAATTATCCAATATAATTAAATGTGATTTAATTATTGTGGATAAGAATAATGTGGATAGCAATATCTAATTATTCATAATATGTTATAAATGTGATTTATAATGTATTAGAGAGAGCTAATTATAATTAATTTTTGTTGATTAATTATTAATGTGTATTGGATATACATTGTGTAATTAATTGAAAATGTAAATTATATTTTGTTTTGGGTTGTGAATATGATTCACAATATTCCAATGGCAAGATTGCGATATTCTCAAAATTAATTATGAATTATTTTTGAAGAATAAATCACAACAAAAGTTGTTGGAAATTACGGGAAAAATTCATGGAGATATGCAATCTCATGAGATTGCATGAGATTGCCTTCACCATGACGACATGGTGGACGACCACCAATTCCCACAAGGAACTTGGTAGCCGTCCCCACCTTTCCTAATGAGGAGTGATCTCCATGCTAATCTCTCCTTAATTGCTTGATCTAATTTAAGATTGAATTATATTTGACATGTCAAATATATTTTATTTAAATTAGATTATTTGTTGTTGGTTTTTTACCAACAACAATCTTGACCATTGGATTGAACATAAATCAATCTCATCCATTGATTTTATATGTCCCATGGATTGAGATCCGTGGATCCCAAAACCCTATAAATAGAGAGGCATACCATGCTCTCTAATGCTATGCTATTGGAAGCACATCTCTCTCTCTCTCTCTCTCTCTCTCTCTCTCTCTTCTCTCACATGTCAACTCTCTCTCCCTCTCCTTGGTGGACGTCCACCAAACCCTAGAGGAGAGAACCGTCGATGCTTTCGCCACCACGCCGCCGCTTCGATGTTCTTCGGTTCTCCATCTTCTTGGAGTGCTACGCTCACGAAGAGGACGTTCGATCTCGTACGACGAGATCAGGAATTCACCATGCTTGGATCATCTTGTTGGATTACGAGGATCACACGGTTCATCCCCGCGCTCGCAAGCGTCTTCTCCGACGATCGGACTTGAGACAGGAGGTCTCTTTTTGTAGAGACTCGATCAACCACGCTTCAAGAGGTATTCCTTTATACTTGATGTGGTTCTAGATGAAACGATCCGAGAATCATTCTTGGATCATCATGTGGTTTCATCGCATGAAAATTTTTTAAATTCCGCTGCATAGAACTACTAGTACAACTAGTCGTTCTACGTCGTATTCGATACGACGATCACGCTTCCGTGATGCGCTTGAGGATAATACCATATTCTTCAGTCGAACCATTTAGAATTTAGGTTTGGTCGAAACCTTATTGGGATGCGAACTTGAAACTCAACAACCTCTAAGAACCACAAAACTTTGCCCAAGTCTCCTCAAAAGCCAAGTCAGAATAAGTGTATGTCATATGCAGACCCTTGTGTAGTGTAAGTGATATGTAACTCGTCTTAGTTGAAGCGGTAAAGAGACAATAATCTCCAACATGGTGACCCTAATTCCTAAATCCAACAACTCTTTCCTCGAGAAGATGGGCATTCCCTTCTATGTTCAAGTACAACAAGCTTAAGAAGAGGAGGTGGAGAAAAGAATGGATGGTAGCAAGTGTATCTACCTATCCTGTAATGCTTGACCCATGTAGCCAAGTCTTGTAACTGCAGGTTCATAGGAATACTTTGACTTTGATGTACAAGATTGCTTATTTCATACTTATACATACTCTGATGGGGATTGATTTTTTTCCCGTCTATTTTTTTGGAGTTTTTGTTTTTTCATATTTTTAATACTATTTACATCAACATTTACATAAGAACGTTTTCCTCTTGATCCAATAGATTATCCCTATTTTGAAGCATTATTGCAACCCATTAGCTTCAAATCCTTAGACCTCCTCGCTACTGGATCATGTTGGGGTATAGTGGCCACAGATTGTTACTTCATATGTTCCCATCGCTTATATCTAATGCTAGCAAATCAAGACCTTCACCACTTTAACTAAGTTTAACAAAGTGTAAGGTGTAGCTGTCTAAGTTGGGTGACTATAGGTAAGAGTCATGCGTGTGTTTGGAAATATTCTACTTAGGCATTTAAGGCAACATCTGAACCTAGTCTTGTGGTCTCAAAGAATTAATTCTAGCAAACCTGAAGCACCTCAATTTCAGTTCCTATAAGGTTCTTGTGATTAAGTGAATTAAGGTCCAACCAAGCTCCAATCTTCATATTTTATTTAGACCATTTCAATTGTCACTATCAATCCGAAAAATGCAAATGCAATGTAAAAGAAAATCTTTTTGTGAATCATTTTTTTATTTTTGAAACTTTTTATGGTTGTTTGAAATAGTTTTGCAATTTTTATGCAATTTTTTAAAACATTTTGTAAATTTATATGGGTTTTTGAAAATTTAACTTTAGGGATTTTATAGAGGTTAATGAAAGAAGTATGTGCATATATTTACATGAGAGTGCAAAAATTATTACAAGAATGAGTTGGAGGATTTACACTGGGAATTTATACATTTTAAGTTAGTTGTTATTCAAAATTTTTATGGAAAAGGGTTTATAAAGAATTTTATTTGTTATAATTATATATAAGGTTCTGAAAACAATTTGAAAATATTTGTACAAACATTTTGAAGACTTTATATTGTAGTTAATTTTGATATTCATTTTTGTGAACATTTACAAAATTTGAAAATCATTTTGTAAAGATTTTTTGAACAGTATAGATAGATTTTTCAAAGTACTTTTACAACTATTTTCCAAATCATTTCCAAATTAAATTTTCAAAAATTTTGTTCAAATAAATGAAATAGATTTTTGCAAATATTTACAAAAGGTTTTTACAACAGTTTGAAAACATTTTACACAAGTTTTCCAAAAGATTTTCAAAATATTTTTGAAGACATTTTACATCCATTTTCAATTCATTTTATAAAATATTTTTGAACCGATTTATTAATCATATATTAATTATGTTGAAAATTTTATACAATATCTAGAATGTATTTTGTACAATTAGGTAATCGTATACCTTCACACATATAATATAATAGACGTATTATTAAAAATAGGAAAGCACAAGTTATGGCAAAGTATACAACGTCTATACAACCCCCTATACTTAGTTTTATCTATGTCCTCATAGTGATCAAAGAGAAAAAGTAAGACATAACTCGTGCTGAATATAGGAAAGTCTATACTACACAGACTAAATAAAGAACGAAAAGTCGATCATCTCCCCTATACTTAAGATTCCTAAGTATAGTAGACTGTACACCAAATGAGGATGATTGAGGATACAAGTATATGAAAGAATCATTACTCGGATTGTACCCCTTATACCTAGGGTAACATATCCCTAAGCATAGATAGGAAATATCAACAAGTTAGGGGACGTGTAAGAGAATAAAGGAAGAGAAACTTGCATACACTCATCCTCCCTATACTTAGTATTAATTATACCCTAAGTATAACACATATGAATGTGATGAATGAAATAAAACATAGTGAATAAATGAAAAATAAATGAAAAGAAGAAAAGAAGAAAAATAGAAAGTATTTTTAAAGCTTATGTGTCTGATCCTTCTTTATCTGGAAGCTCATATTGGAATACCACCTATATCAAGTCAACTACAGATAAAAATGTATCATGATCAACATATGATTTTAGCAACTATCTGTTCATAACAAAAGGTTGTGCGTCAAGTAACAAACTTGACACAACGATGCTGCCATTGTCACATACATGTTTAACAATAAACGACCCTGACAATTTGCTTTTCAGTTTACTTGAAAATAGTTTTAGCTTTGCATTGAACAAGTACACCTTCTGATTTGTCTAGAAAGTCTTTCGTCTGATATGCTTATCGTGCCATCTCTTGACTTTCTCTTTGTACGTGGGGCTGTTGTCATATGCAGAGACTCTAAATTCCAAGAGCTAATTTAGGTCAAGTTTTCCGTTCTTCCAGTCTTTCTCTTTGTCTAAGTTGCATAAACTGATTGCCCATAGTGATTTGTGAATGAATTCTATGGGCAAACGACATGGCTTGCTGTATGCCAGGCGATATGGAGACATTCCTAGAGGAGACTTGTACACCGTACGATAAGCTCAAAGAACTGAGTTTAGCAATTGTGACCAGTTCTTTCTATCAGGATGTACAAACTTTTGGAAGATAAATTCAACCTCCCTATTAGAACACTCAACCAAGCCGTTAATCCATGGGTGGTAAGGACATGGGACTTGGTGCTCAATGCGAAGCTCCTTAGTCAGCTTCTTTACTTCTTCGTTGATAAAGTGGATACCTTTGTCTGATATTAGGATTTTTGGAACCTCGAACCGTGCAATGATATTGTTTTTGAGAAAGCCACACACCGCTCAATGCCAAGCCTGAGTCAGCTTCTTTACTTCTTCGTTGATAAAGTGTCTACCTCTGTCTAATATTAGGATTTTTGGAACCTCAAACCGCGTAATGATATTGTTTTTGAGAAAGCCACACACAGTACGTATGCCTATGGATCGGGAGGGGATAACCTCCATCAGTGTTGCAATAGTCGGCCGACTATCCCGAATAGTCGATCCGACTATGCGGTGCGGGGGGTCCCCTACTGAATAGACCTCTAGTTGGTCAATAGTCGGCCCGACCGAATAGTCGCCCGACTGGCCCGACTATTAGGCTGAGTGGAGTTTGACATTTGATTTTTTATTTTTTTATTTTCAACTTTTAGTTTTTATGGGTTACATTTTACCACGGTATCGCAACAAATGTCAAATTGTATATATCTATTATATTGATTGGCACTTTTATCTTAGATTCATGTTAACTAATGACCATATATGTATAAAAATATAAGAATATATGTATTCTAAATAATTTTTATATTAAAAAATATAAAACCGAATAATTCCGAATTGTCGCCCGAATACCGACTATTCTCTATTCAGTGACCCCTCCGGCTGAATACCAAATACCGTCTTCCGCATCATTGACCTCCATCCATCAACTAACATAATCGACATTAAGTAGGATGTACTCATAGCCCTAAGTGTTAGGGGACATGCCCATAAAATCGATTCCCCATGCACTGAAGATGTCTGATATTTGAATATACTTGAGAAGGCATGGTGTCTTGTAGACAGATGGTGTTACCCATCTTCTGACCATTAGTACAACCTTTAACGTAATTTGTGGTATCCTTATAAAGAGTCGACCATAAAAGGCCATATTGAAGCACTTTTGCTATTGTACGCATTCCAGAATGGTATCCACCGGATTATAACTTGTGATAATGGTTTAGGACATTTGTGAACTCCTCCCCGAGAAATGCATCTTCTCCAGATACAATCTACACCTTCACGAACATGTGTGGATCCACCCACTGGTAAAAGTGCTTGTCGAACATGAACTTGTCCACTTTCAGCTTCACCCAATCCCATGGAGCTTCCTTGGAGACAAGGTAGTTCATAATATTAACATACAATGGGATAAAGATGGTTGCTAGGATAGCTTCATCTGGGAAGGTTTTAGTGATTGGAATGATTTCTTAATCAGGTGTTTCTATCTAATATTATGGAAAGGTGATATGCCCTTACATTTTTGACTCTAGGTTTATCATGTATCTTTATATCAAACTCATGGAGTAGAATGCAATAGTCATGACTTCTCATCCTTATTTCTTTCCATGCAGCCTATGACAGAGTGGTCATTATACACAATAACATTCGATCCGAGCAAATGTGACCTGAATTTCTCCTGTGTAAACACCACAACTAGAAACTCTTTCTCTTTTAACAGTGTAGTTCTTCTATACATCATCTAATGTAATGCTAGCGTAATGAATCGCAAATGGCAATCCATCCCATTGTTGTTCCAATATAGCCCAAATAACATAATCATAAGCATTCGTCATGATCTTGAATGGCAATATGATGGCCGTATGGCAGGAGCTCGGGTAATTATTTCCTTCAATTGATTGAAGGCTTAAAGCACTCTATCATCGATAATGAATTGGATTCACATTAAATAATTAATTTTAAATTCAATTTACATATTATGTTGGATGTATGAATATGATTCATATTAGTCAATGCCATTATTGATTTTTTTACAAATTAATTTGGAAATTATTTTTGTGAAGATTGACACAATAAATGTTATTACATATTAGTATATATAGATAATGGAAGGTATAATCCTCCCTTAATAGCGGCCGTCCACCTTGACTTGTTCAAGAAGGGGGGTGACCACCCTATTTATAGGGAAAGAGTTGGCCTTTCACATTATCTATGTATATTAATTAATTTTAAAATGAATTAATTATTATCTTGGAAGGTATATAGCTAATTTCTTTTCAACGTTATTTGTTGAAAATTTGAAGCAACAAATCATGGCCATTGATTAATAACACTTTTAATCTACACCGTAGATTAAGAAAGCAAATGGATTGAGATCCATGTACGTCCAACTAATATAAAAGGTAGGGTAGCCCTAGCCTTTTCTACTACATCATTCAAAGAGCAACAAGTCTCTTCCTCTATCTCTCTCTCTCTCACTGCCATCCCCTTTGCCTCTACATTAATATTGTGACCATCCACATATTTATCTAGAAAAAGTCTTAATCATCACAACGTCATTGTGCTGCTTGATTGAGTATTCGTGGATCTCCATCATCTTCGATGCATGAGGCTCATGAAGAAAACTTCAGATTTCATGTGATAAAGTCAGGAGATTTGTTGCTTGGATCTTCATATTGGATTGCGAGATGCCCACATCTCATCAACGTGTTCGCAAGCATCTCCTCCATCGGGTCAGACTTGAGATGGGTGGTCTCTTCCTTTAGAGACTTCGATCACAATTAGGCTTCAAGAGGTATTCCTATATATTATTTGCAGTTATGATGAAATGATTCAAGAAGTGTTCTGAATCATGTGGTTTCATCTCTTTAATTTTTTTAAATTCCGTTGCCTCGAGCAACTAGTATGACTAGTCGCTCCTGGTCACATTAGATGTGATCTTCAGGATTTCGTGATTCTCTTAGGGCTTTCTCATAGCCTTCAAGTGGTATAAGAGCCTCAGTTCAGGTCTTAGATGTGATCCAAAGCTGTAGATGACTAAGGCTTTGTATTTTAGATGTGTGGGGACTCATTGTTTTGCATGAGATGCAAGTTTCGAATTGGTTTTTCTCTAAAATAAAAACTTCCTGTTTATTCAATGTCTAGATATGTTTTTTGGTTATTAAAATATATTTAAAAACTCTTAATATTTTTTAAAAACAATATACAATCATTGCTACAAAAAGTGCATGAACGAAAATTTGAAGAGTTCCCACTAGGAAATTATTTTTGCATGTATGAGGACCTATAAGAAATTAATTATTGCTTGCTATTTTTCCATCATGAAATACGAAATAAACACTTGTATCAAACCATAAACCACTCAAATTTATTTCACGCGATTTTGATTCCGTTTGCCTTAGATATTCCATATTTAGTTGAGACGAGTTTGATGATGACTGGATCATCAAATCTTTTTGCTTAATGTGTTTATGTTAAATGAAAATCAATGAAATTATGAATTATGCTGATTAAAATTGATGCTTAATATTTATAAAAAATTGTTTAAACATCAATGACCATTGAATGTATATTTCATGAAAATCCTAGTTTATCCTACAATAGTTGTAGAACAATTTTTACATGCAAAACATTGTTGCTTGATATGCTTAGAAATTTAGGATCTAAAAAATATTTGAAGATGCCTAAGATTTCTGAGTTATTACTATATAGTATAATGCCAGCCATCAAAATTAATCGATAAAACCACAAGTACATTGGCATTATTTTGTGTTGTTCTCAATCGGAATGGTGAAGGTGTCTAGTCTAGGTATGTTGGCTTGGTTTACTAATTAGCGTCTTGCATGTTAATGAAATGCTCCCTCCCAATATAATTCGAGTGTACATGACAGATCCATTTTCGAGGAAAGAATAATATGAGTTTGTCAAGATATACTCTAATTATTAAAATGCAAAATAATGCGTACTTGTGAGGGTGTATACTATATATAATAATATCAAGCAAACCATAAATGTTTGTTTGTTGATTGAATTGAATTGATAATTAGTTTAATATGATTAAATTAATTAGATCCAATTAAAATAAACACTCTATTATTATCAATAGAGTTGTAATTCCCTTGGAAGAACTAATCATAATGAATATGATTAATAATGATTAATTAAAATTTGAATGGGATATGAAGAATCATATAAATGACATCCATGTCTCCCGTTAAGGCAAAGGGTTCCATCGTCATGGATTATATGCTGGAGATGCATGTCCGAAGTGACATCTCCTACAAACAAGCACACATGGATTGGGCTCTTTGCTTCTTGAAAGAGTAAGGTCGTATACACAGTGACCCAAATATCAGTTCTTCATATTATTGGGGTGATATTGGATTGCGCAAAGCGAGTTCCTTAGGGGTGGTAGACCCGAGTGTTAAAGATTTAATTGGGAAAAACATGTTGGACTTGCAAGGCAGAATGAGTTTCCACTTATTTTTATTCAAGTTACAGCTTCTCATATTATTGGAATGTAACAAAGGTAAAAAGGAGATCCTAAATCTTACTAAAGATATATCAATAGATATATCTATTGCTTTTAAATTTTAATAAGGGAATGGACTTTCAGAGTTTAAAAGGTAAAAATTTGATTTAAAACATTAATAACACGTGCACACACATATGCAAATTATCTTATTTCAAATAACCTTCATTAAGTCCACTCAAAAGTAAACTCAATCATAACCAGTTAATATCATGGATTAGATCCATGATCAAGATGTAGTACTTGCAGTTGGACACATAATCATAACCACTCATGATTATGCGGATTGACAATTAAATAGACAAATAGGAAATCAACCTATGATTTGTGTGTCTCTAGAGTCTTTATCTCTCATCGAGAGTACTTTGGAAGTAACATGTCAGTGATGATTGAAATTGTCAAGATCATTCTTAAAATAAAAATCGAAGAAGATGTTTTGGAAAACATATGTTCTCTCAACATTTAATCATGAATGACATAGTTAGCTACATTATGCAAAATGGCAGCTCAATAAGAGATGTTGCACTCAAAATGTTTGAGTACCTACCTGAACCTGAGTCCTTTTTAGGATGGGTGTGGATATGATGAATGTCATATTCTGTTATCTCTACTCAAGTCTTTCATGACGAATCATATTATTCATATTATATGAATATGATGAAGCAATAATAAATATTTGATGATGTGATTCATCACTCTAAAAGTTGATAATAGACCCTTGTTCTCGAGAAATTAGTTGCATATTGCCACTTATATTGCGTAATTATCATTTATGCATGTGTTAATAAGATGTGCATTTTAGCATTCATATCTGCATGAAATAAGAACCCAAATTCACTTGTAAAAATCACCTGTAAATATCATATTTGTATATATTTTATACTAATGCCAAATCCAATACAACCAACTCCATAGTGTATATATTACTAACTCCAATAAAGGAAAAATATCAAAAAATACTAACTTGTAAAATTGACCAATAAAACCTAAATCCAAATTTGAAATTAAGAAGTTTATAATGCACATATCTCTCTTATACAGTGTCCGATTTAGGTCTGTTCACTTTTAAAGTAATATACATTCAAAGACCTTCAAAACAAACTAATTTCATAAAAATCAGAGATCATAGGTCAAACTTGGGTTTGGGCCCCAATTGTATATTGTACATATTGACCAAAATGCCCTTGTATTTTATCCTTTTATTTTCTTAATTATTAAAATCCAAAAAATAGATTAAATTGTAAATATTCCTTTCATATTTTTCTATTTTTCTATTTTTCTCTTATTTAAAAATGATAAAAATGTAAAAGACAAAAATGTGGTATTTTATACATATAAGGTACCACCTAAAAATACATATTGTACAAATCATTTCATTTGATTTTCGACCCATCATGAAAGTTGTAGATCTTGTGGAGACGAGCAACTTTTGTGATGATTACTTTTAAATTTAATCCTTTTCTTATTTATTTTTGATTTTTTTACATTTAATTTTTGAATTTTCTGAGAGTGACATGTGGCAACTCCTGGAGCCACCACGCATCACCCATTTTTATCATTTTTAATTATCTTAATTATTTCATTTTAATTAATTAATAAATAATAATAATTTTAAATAATTAAAAATAAGCCGCCACGTGGCCGCCCCCAGGCGTGCTACGTGGCGCCTCCTCCTCTCAGTAGTCACATGCCTAGCATGTGACCATCCCACTATCTCGCTTCTTCCCCCCCCTCTCACACAACTCGGCCTACTCGCGTAGCGTGCGCGACTTCCAACCGCCGACCACACCCATCTCCTCCCACTCCCGCCTCTCACGCGCCCGTGCCCTCTGCTTGAGCCGCAACCGCCTCGCGTAGAACCTCCTGCGGCCACCATCTCTTCCACGCACGATCTCCCACTCCCTCGATCATCTCCTTCCATCTCGTACACTCGCCCAACAACCTGCTTCCTCAGCCTCCATCTCCTCTTCTCCTTTAAAACCAAGCCCCCCGCCCACATGCATCTCTATCCGCCAATACAAGACTGTGAGCAAGCTCTGGAGTGAGTGTCTTCGGTGACAAGACCGCCACCCATCTGAGCGACGAACTCCTCACATCCTGGCGAGATCCAAGGCCCTCCAGGTCTTGTCGTAGTAGCTTCTCATGAGCTGCTTAAGCTCCTTCATTGCTGCGAAGTCGAGTGAAGACTGTGTTCTTCAAGAACACGCCCCAGGTACCCTTTGTTCTCCCTCTCCTTCCCCTTCTTCCCCCATCTCCCTCTTATTCTTCCACATACTTTCTCTCTCATCATTTTCTTATCTAAAATCCTCCAAATCACAAAACTATTTGCACTTCCACGGATAAATCATATGCTATGAATGCCTTTATGATTGTTATTGAACTTTTTGATAAACTTTCTTCAATCAATTAATCAAAAAATCACTCCTCCTAAACAAATACAGAAGCTTCCCCTGTTTACAGGGGAAGTTGCTCTGTTTTCCTCTTCTTCTTTCATATTCTTTCCACCTAGCACAACCTCTAGGTTAACCGCGCCACCGCGCGCGTCCGTGCACTCCATCCTCTCCACGCTCGTACACTCAGTAGGAGCAGCTTCTCTACCTCGGCCCTACGCACGGTTCGCACATTGTGAGGCTCCTCTGTCAAGCCCGCACCTACGCGCAACCCCCGCAGACGATTACCCCCTGGTCGCGCGCTCCCCTTTCGCCTGTGCCCTTGGCCGCATGATCTGCACGCCACCTCATGCCCAGGTGCGACCTCCCTTGCTGTGAAGCTCCAGAACCGTGCCCTCAAGCTGTGGCTGTCAGCCGCACGCAACCCCTCTCCCTGTGCAACGGGCGTGTGCCCTCCAACTACGGTTCCTCCACCTATTGCCGCATCTCTACCTCCTTCCCACTGCCAGCTCCGTCTCTCCATCCCCCCTGCAGTTTGCCTAGAGAAAGAAGAAGTCATCACCTCACGTGATTGGCACCGCTATTGGGGAGATTACATCAAGGCCTCCAAAGGTCACATGTGATGCACGTGACCATTGGGAACAATTTGCAGAACACTATCGAAGAACCTCCCAATCACAAGGACAACCATCTATAGATCAAGCGCGTGCTGTGCACGTGCCTTGGAGGTATTTGCGGCAAAGACACTTGGTTTTCTGGAGAAATTGCGTGCATGTCCCCTCCTATCCACCGCACGTGCCTGACACATGATTGCATGGAAAATTACACTCACAACCCTGAAGTTTAGGTAATTGCACAAGTGTCCTATCCGCATTTTTATTTTTATCAATGTTAATTCATGTATTGCATATATAACCTTGTGTTTGCATGTTAATTTGAATGTCCATTTAGCATCATTTTCAGATTCTAAAAATTACGCATTGTAAAGAAACTCATGCTCTATCACTATGAATATTGATTATATTTTTTGAGCTTTGGTTTATTTAACAGAATTAATTTGGTGAAAGATTGCATATTTTACCAATTTTTCTTCAAAAATTGATATTAAATTAATCGTTTCTCCAAAAATTCTAAAAAAATCGTAGTAAGTAGAATTTGAGTAGTTCTATTTTATACCCAAAAACTATCACCTTCGCACACATAGCGATGTCTAAATAAATTAGTTGATGTTTCGTTTAATCTATTTCTAATAAGTTAGAAATTAATTATTTTTAAGATCTAATAATTTCCCTGGATTCATCTCACACAGAGTCATATAAGATAATTTTCAGCTCCGAAAATAATTTAATTAGGTATTTATTAAAATTAATTTTGTAAAAACCACACTACATTCATTTTTAATTCGTAGCTATTTCATATTGTGTCAAAAAATTCCAAAAATTAGGGTAGCTTCATTTCATCATAATGAACACTCTAGACAAGTTTGAGAATTTTTGGACTTAATTTGATCATATTTACATTTTAACCCTCGAATTTGTCCAGGAGTGCATTGCATTTTTAATTGCATAAAAAACCATAAAAATAAGTTGCCTCCTTGAGTTCGAGCTTGGGCTTGACCAAGTAAAATAAAAATTGTCAATTGTTGTTAATTGATATATTAATTAAAGTGGTTTTTGATCAATCTGAATTTATCCGATTGCAATGAACGAACAAAAAAAAATTAATCGCTAATCTGATTGAGTATAAGAGGGTGAATCACGGGTTTCGCGATATCAGGGCCTAAAATGGCCAAGGTCTACACCAGGGCCATTGGACGTCTTCGCGATCTCGACCCGACCTCCCCTTATCACCGGGAGATGGAGAGGAGATGTTCCATGGCCCACGTACCGGTTGATGGTGGTGAGTTTGGGCAGTCACGATGTATTTCAAGGCGGAAGGGTAGAGATGAAGGTGGTGGAGGTTATGGGTTGCGAGGAAAATATGGAGCGAGAGAGAGTGGGATGTGCAGAGCCATGCAACCCATGAGGATGGCGGAGGAGTGGGCTTCGACAGAGCACATTCGAAGTGGCGAGGGAGGTGATGAGGAGATGGAGAAAATGGAAAGGGGGTGACGTGCGCGAAGAGGAGATCGTGGGAGAGAGAGGGTGGTTGGAGGAAGGAGACGAGGTGTCAACCATTGGATCTTGCGATCCAACGGCCAAGAGGAGGGTGCAGAGAAGCAACCTTGGCGAAGAGTAGATGACTGTTGGATTTAGAGATCCCACATGCATGGAACGAGAGGGAGCATACTCTCCATATGTGATCTGGGCTCGATCAGAGGGCGATGATTGAAGTGTGTTTGTGCGACGAAGATTGAAGAGCTCAAGAGATGATCGGACGATGCAGAGTAAGGTAGGAGGCGTAAGGGGCAGCGGGCCACGTGTCTCAACCAAAGGAGCCATGTGGACTAATGACATTATTCATAAGAAAGAAATCGAAAAGAAATAGAGGGAGGTCGAATTTGGAAAAACTCAGAAGATGAGAGTTGTAGATCTTTATGAGATCTATAAGTTTCATGTTGACTGAAAATGCAAAAGATGTCAAACAAAGGGAGACAAAGGCATAAAAACACAATAATTTTTGTTTTGTCATTTTTTGTATTTTTAATTTATTTTAAGACCAAGATATATGCAACAATTAATCTGGTTTTTATTGACACCAATTTAAGCTATGTGTTTAATATATGAAAATTAACATGATGAAACCGAGGTTCATCAATAAGGACATGGCGATCGTACGCTCCACATATAGTGACTTGGATATTTAGACCACATATCAAATCCAAATCCCGAGACCTCTCATAGATTCTTGATTGAACCAAGGACATAAATCTAATCTTCTTATTACATCTGAATCATACTTAGAATAATGACCAACATTTGGACTAAGATCAGACCATTTCTCTACTGAGAGAAGTCACTAAAATCTAGACCTATTTCATCACTCCTTCGGAATGGAAACGTCATGGTTAAACAATTGTTTATGACCATATCACTCTCGAGTATTCTTAATACCTGTACATCCTGCATACTGGAAGACCTAGATAAACCCGAAGTTTTAGATCTCATTTAGATTGTTTTCTTCAAGGTTTCATCATTAAGTTTCTCATTTGTTTATTGGGAGTTGGTATCGAATATATACTTTTCAAAAGCATATATAACACCTAGTTGATAATCACATATTTTTCAAAAGCATATATCAAACCTACAAATTCAGTCAAGTTTTTAAAGCAAGACAACCAAGTATGGAAATTGATCCCAATATCTCATGAGTGAGCCCATGTCATTTGATTCAATATGAACATGTATGATCTCTTTGAGAGATCATATTGCTTATATGCTCTTGCATGCACACAAGATATATAGACCTTGATTAGATCATCAACCTATCGATCTACCAAATGTACATAATCAAACATATAGTAACGCATCTGTATTCGATCAGAGGATGTGTGCCAATATCATGACAGTATATGAAAAAGGTCTTGGTTATCTCGATTTCGTTAGGTAAACTCTTTGACAAAGGTAAAGCCCCAGTAGGTATGAAGTCTACTTTCATCATTGAAACTAGTTTTCTCGTTGGACGAGAAGGAAGTTGGGTTGTTGATTCGGATGCCTCTGTTCATGTATGAAATTTGTTGCATTTATTGCAGGAAACTCGGAATCTGGAGCAAGGGGAGATAGTTATCCAGATGGGATCTGATACAAGTGTTGCAGCAGTCGCCATCGGAACCTGCCGACTATCGTTATCTAGTGGTAGAGTCTTAGTACATAAAGAATGTCTTTATGTACCTGAAGTCAGGAGGAACTTGAAATCTGTATCTAAACTTGTTAGGAATGGATATTCCTTCCTTTTTGTAATAAGCTAGTCATTAATCAATATGATAAATTTATTGCAGATGGTGTTCTGACTTCTGGTGGACTCTATGAATTGTGCATTGATGAACATGTCATGAATGTTACTACCACTAATAATAATAAAAACCCTAAAAGATCCAGGGAAAAAGGAAACCATTCAAATATGATTTGGCATCAAAGGCTTGGTCATTTATCTGTTGATAGGTGATAAAGGATGGACCTTTAGATTTTCTACAGGTTCAATCTTTATCTACCTGTGAACATTATATTCGAGGTAAAATGACCTGGATGCCTTTCTATAACAAGATTACAAGATGAGAAGGTATTCTTGACCTAGTACATACTGAGGTATGTGGTCCCTTTAATATCGCGACTCGAAATGGATATCGATATTATTTGACGTTTATTAATGACCATTCGCGATACGGGTTTATCTTCCTATTACGTCATAAATCAGAAACCTTTGAAAAGTTTAAAGAGTTTAAGGCTTTGGTTGAGAACCAAACTGATAGGAAGATTAAACGGATTCAATCTGACTGAGGTGGCGAGTACCTCTCAGATGAATTCAAGGAATATCTTAAAGAGAATGGAATTGTTTCCAATCTCACTCCTCCTGGAATACCCCAACTTAATGGTGTTGCTGAAAGACGTAATAGGAACATCATGGACATGGTCTGTTCAATGATGAGGAAGGCACATTTACTTCTTAGTTTCTGGGGATATGCAGTAGAGACTGTAATATATCCCGAATAAGATTCCTATCAAATATGTACCCAAGACTCCTCACAAGCTCTGGTATGGAACCAAACCTAGTGTTAATCATTTAATGGTTTGGGGTTGCTTGGTCCATGCAAAAAATGTGGACGCAAGTAAGCTGGAATCTTGCTCTCGCGAGTGTTACTTCATTGGGTATGTTAAAAATGGTATTGGATATCAACTTTATGACCCTGAGACCCAAAAGATTTGTCTCTAGAGATGTGAAATTTCAGGGAGATGATTTTCTTAAAGGTCAAGACAGAAATGAAGTAGAGGAAATCATTCAATCCCTTGAGGATTATGAGCTTCCTGAACCAAGAACTGGAGAGATAAATAAATATGAAATACCCATACCTCTTCGATGGAGTTTGAGGGTGGTTGTACCACCTGAAAGGTATGGATTCCATGTGTTAGGTGAAACTGACAATGATCCTTCTTCATTTGATGAAGCACTCGCAAATCATGACATGGATAGATGGATGCTAACAATGAAGTCAGAGATTGACTCCATGCATAAGAATGGTGTATGGACCCTGGAGGATCCACATAAAGGGGTTAAACTCATTGGGTGTAAATGTATATTCAAGAGAAAAGGGGACCTGATGGGAAAGTAGAGACTTTCAAAGCACGGATCGCAGCCAAGGTCTACACACAGAGAGAAAGCATCGACTATGATGAGGCGTTCTCTCCTATGGCTATGCTTAAGTCCATCAGGACACTGCTAGCTATAGCTACATCTCTTGACTACGACATCTGGCAGATGGACGTCAAGATAGCTTTCCTTAATGGATACCTCGAGGAGGATATCTATATGGAGCAGCCCCATGGCGTCATAGTTGAGGATGGCAAAGTATGCAAGCTGAAGAAATCCATCTATGGGCTCAAACAAACTTCTCACAGCTGGAACATCAGATTTGACGAAACCATAACGAGTTATGATTTTGTGCAGAATCCTGATGAACCTTGTGTGTACAAGAAGCTCAGTGGGAGTGCCATTGTGTTCATCATACTTTACATAGATGATATCCATATCATTGGGAATGATACCGGAATGATGAACAATGTAAAGATTTGGCTATCCCATACCTTCGAGTTGAAAGATCTTGGAGAATCCTCTTACATCTTAGGCTTGAAGTTATTCAAAAACCGAGAAAAGAGGATATTGGGATTATCACCACATGGGTACATTAACAAGATTCTTGAACGATTCCGTATAGATAGTTCCAAGAAAGGATTCCTCCCCTTAAGACATGGTATCAATCTGTCTAAAGGGATGGCTCCTCAAAGTGTTGGTGAAAAGAAGGGCATTTCTAGATGCCCCTATGCATCAGCTGTAGGAAGCTTAATGTATGCCATGATGTGTACTAGGCCAAACATCTACCATGCAGTGGGAGTGGTAAGTCGTTACCAATCCTGCTATGGAGAGAAACACTAGAATGCAGTAAAGAACATTTTCAAATATCAAAGATGTACACAAGATTACATCTTGGTCTATGGAGAAGGTGATCTCCAAATCTTGGGATATACATATTCAAACTTCCAGTCGGATATTGATGATCAAAAGTTGACATTAGGATTTGTATTCCTGTTGAACGGTGGTGCTGTGAGCTGGAGAAGCAAGAAGCAGGACACTACAACAGATTCAACAATAGAAGCCGAATATATTGCTGCATCGGATGCTGCAAAGGAGGTGGTGTGGTTACGCAAGTTCATCTTAGATCTTGCCATAGTTTGCTCTGATGCTCCCATCCCGTTTCTCTGCTATAACATGGGAGCCATTGCCCAGGAGAAGGAATCCAAATGGCATCGAAAAAGCAAGCATGTGGAAAGGAAATTCCACATCATTCAGGAGATTGAAAAGCGTGGTTATATCGTCATCACAAAGGTGGCCTCTACCGACAACATTGCTGATCCTCTTACCAAACCTTTGACATAGAAGGTTTTTGACCAGCATGTAATGAGTATGGGTTTACGGATTGTTCTTAAATTATTTTGAGGGCAAGTGGGAGATTGTTAGATATGTGAGCCCAAGGCAAACCATTCTTGCAATAAATGTTATTGTAATAAAAATGATTTATGAATAAAAGTTATTTATTGTTTCACTCCCTTTCTGAAATTAAATGAATGAATGCATTATAAGGTCCCTCTGTACAATTAGGGGTATGTACCATGGTTATCCTGATGATCATACAGATGTTGATTCATTAATTGAATCATAGAGGTTGGTACTTGGATGAATATCTAAGGAGTTAGATAGAGGACTCAACAAGCACCA
This sequence comes from Ottelia alismoides, assembly GCA_037367405.1. NCBI lineage: Eukaryota > Viridiplantae > Streptophyta > Magnoliopsida > Alismatales > Hydrocharitaceae > Ottelia > Ottelia alismoides. Next base: position 655,517 of record JAZKJV010010296.1, on the reverse strand, counting down.
TCAAATGATTATTAAGAGATGATCTCCAGCTTGAGTAAAGGTGGCAATCCTTTCTCATTAAGGCGGATATCTGAACGACCTCTTGATATAGTTCCTCTACATGGGAATAATGATTCAGAGGAGTCAGATTAGTTAGGTTAAAGGGTTGACTTAACGAGATCGAGATAACCTAAGTCCTCTGTTGAAAGATGTCACAATATCGGCACACATTGCTGATCCTCTTACCAAATGTTTGACATAGAAGGTTTTTGACCAGCATGTAATGAGTATGGGTTTACGGATTGTTCCTAAATTGTTTTGAGGGCAAGTGGGAGATTGTTAGATATGTGAGCCCAAGGCAAACCATTCTTGCAATAAGTGTTATTGTAATAAAAATGATTTATGAATAAAAGTTATTTATTGTTTCACTCCCTTTCTGAAATTAAATGAATGAATGCATTATAAGGTCCCTCTGTACAATTAGGGGTATGTACCATGGTTATCCTGATGATCATACAGATGTTGATTCATTAATTGAATCATAGAGGTTGGTACTTGGATGAATATCTAAGGAGTTAGATAGAGGACTCAACAAGCACCATCAAATGATTATTAAGAGATGATCTCCAGCTTGAGTAAAGGTGGCAATCCTTTCTCATTAAGGCGGATATCTGAACGACCTCTTGATATAGTTCCTCTACATGGGAATAATGATTCGGAGGAGTCATATTAGTTAGGTTAAAGGGTTGACTTAACGAGATCGAGATAACCTAAGTCCTATGTTGAAAGATGTCACAATATCAGCACACATCCTTTGACCAGAGACAGATGTGTTACTATACGTCTGATTGTGTACATTTGGCAGACCAATAGGTTTATGACCTAACCAAGGTCTATACACCGACGAGCCGGTGTGCATGTAAGGACATATGAGTAATACGATCTCTCAAAGGGACAATACAGGTTCACTTGTGAATCGGAAGACATGAGCTCACTCATGAGGTTTTGGGACCGATCAAATTCCATGCATGGTCATTGTGCTTTGGAAGCATGATAAGAATTTGAAGGTATGATATATGCTATGGGAAGCATATGATCGATACCGATTCCTAATGACCAAGATTGATAAACTTGCTGACCAAACCCTGAAGTTGACAGTGTAAAATTTATCTATATCTTCGGGTTTATCATAGGTCTTCCAGTATGCAGGATGTACATGTGTTACCTGAGGGTGATTTGATTATAAACGATTGTATAATCATGACACTTCCATTCCGAGGGAGTGATGAAATAGGTTTGGATTTTAGTGACTCCTCTCATTAGAGAAGTAATCTGATCTTGGTCCAAGTGTTGGACATTGATCGGAATGAGATTCAGATGCAATGAGAAGATTAGATTTGCGGTCTTGATTTAATGAAGCATCTATGAGAGGTCCGTGAGATCTGGGTTTGAGATGTGATCTCAACATCCAAGTCACTATACATGGAACAATACAATCGCCCTGTCCTTATCTACAAATAACTATGGAGAAAATGCATTATTCTTGAAAGGGGTCAAGAATATTTCCATAGCTGAATTATATCTAAGCATTGATAAATGGATAATTAAATGTGATTTAATTATCTTGAATGATGTGAATTTGATTCACATTAACGGATGTGTGTGAATGATGATCCAATATAATTAAATGTGATTTAATTATTATGGATAGGAATAATATGGATAGTAATATCCAATTATTCATAATATATTATAAATGTGATTTATAATGTATTAAAGGGACCTTATTATGATTTATATTTGTTGATTAATTATTGGTGTGAATTGGATTCACATTATAAAATTAATTGAAAATGTAAATTACCTTTTGTTTTGAGTTGTGAATTTGATTCACAAACTTCCATTGGCAAGATTGCAATATTATAAAAAATGATTATGACTTATTTTTGTAGAATATTTTACAACATTTATTGTTGTAATTGGAGATATAAATAATCATGAAATCTTGGATTTCAGTACAGAGTCTCACATTCCAATTAGGAGTGTGCAAGGATAGCCATTCCAACATGGAATTGGTAGCCATCCATGACTCCTTATGGAATGTGGAGATTCTCATCTCCTTTATCTCCAATTTTAGTGATTTAATTTAGGATTTAATAATACTTGATTTGTCAAATTTAGTTAATCTAAATTAAGTTATTTGTTGTATTTTTTACCAACAACAATCTTGACCATTGAAAGAAACATAAATCAATCTCATCCATTGATTTTGTCTGTCCCATGGATTGAGATCAATGGACTCCCAAACCCTATATAAAGAGAGGCACTCCATGCTCTCTAGGGTTACAATAAGTAAAAAAACATCTCAAGTTCGCTTTCCTTCATCAACTTCACACGTCCTCTCTTCCTCTCTCTCATATTGGTGGCCGTCCACCTTAAGAGATGAAGAAGAAGACATATTCCTCGTCGACTCACCATTGTGACGCCGCTTCGACGACTCCCAGTATTCCACCTTATTTGGTGTGCTTTGCTCATGAAGAAGGCATTTGATCTTGTGCGATGAGATCAGGAGTTCCACGCTTGGATTCGACGTCTTGGATTGCGAGGATCACGCGGTCTGTGCTCGCAAGCGTCTTCCCCGAAGAACGAACTTGATACAGGAGGTCTGTTTTATTAAAGACTTGATGAACCATGATTCAAGAGGTATTTGTACATACTTGATGTGGTTTAGATTAAACAATTCGAGAATTGATCTTGGATCATGTGGTTTCATCACATAAATTTTTTTTAAATTCTGCTGCAAAGAACAACTAGTTCGACTAGTTGTTCTTCATCGTATATGATACAATGCACAAACTTCTGTTATGCGCTTGAGGATTCTTCGATGGTATCAGAGCCTTAGGTAGGAAGGTTTTGGATATGACCCGTAAAACTAGGACGACTTGGGTTCGTTAGGGTTGCAAAAAATTTTTGTTGCATTTCATTTTTCGCGCCTCTATTTAGTTGGAAGTCAAGAAGCTTGTAAAGGAGTATATCATTGAGCATAGAGTAGTGTCTCCTCACCACCCACAGACTAATGGCTTGACTGAGATTTCAAATAGGGTTATAAAGATGATATTGTAAAAGGTTGTACGCCTAGATAGAAGAACTGATCCTAGATGCTTGGCTCAATTCTATGTGTTTATCGAACAACGTACAAATATCCATTGGGTATGTCTCCCTACAGTTTGGTGTATGGAAAGACTTGCCACCTGCTAGTCGAATTAATTCACAAATCTTTATGGGCACTCTGTGTATGCAATTTGGATTATGAGAAAGCATGAAAGGGTAGGAAGTTGGATATGAATATATTGCTAAAATTCTGAGATTTTGCATATGACAACTCACTCATATATAAGTATAAAGTAAAGCGTTGGTATGATAATCACATTAGAAGGAAGACTTTCTCCCCGATCAGAAAGTTTGGTTGTTTGATGCTAAATAGAAGTTGTTTAAAGGTAAATTGAAAAGAAAATGGTCAAGACTGTTAATTGTGGGAGCTTTGCATGACAATGGTAGTATTGTCATATATGGGTTGTCATCTGACGTACACCAATTTGTTGTGAATGACAGTTGCTGAAGCCATATCTAGATCATGATACATTCATGTCTATTGTTGATTTTATGTTTGTGGTTGATTTTGTATATGTGTATTAGACAATGACTTTTTGAGACCTTTTGCATCTGATACATGAGCGGATTTTCTCTTGCATATATCCTTTCGTTTTATTCCTTCTTCCTACATTTTTATAGTTCAACTCTTTTTCGTGTGTATATGCTATACTTGGGATGTTATTTATCCTCAGTATAGTGGAGATGAATGACTAGAGTTGTTCATATTCATACTATTTTATCACTCTTGTTGTTTCTTTTACTTAGGGATCCTTTACCCTAAGTATAGGGGGAGTGAGTTCATCCCCTCTTTTCGTGTTTTTATTTTCTTTTATTTCTTCTAATCTATCACATGTCCTTCAACTTGTTGATATTATTTTTCTATACTTAGGGATCTTTTACCCTAAGTATAAGGGATGATGATCTGAGTCATTGGGTTTGTTCATTCTCTTCCTTGGTTTTCCCTGTTTGTATAGTCTTCTATACTTAGGATTATTTGATACTAACTATAGGAAGGATCACCGACTTTTGTTCTTTTCATTTATACCTTGAGTCCTTGTTTAATAGTATTCTTTTCAGTTTTCTATAGTTAGCACAAGTTATGTCTTCCATTATAGCTCTTTAATCACTATGACGACATAGTTCGAGCAAAGTATAGGGGGTATCGTATATATTACAAATATACTTTAGCCATAACTCATAATTTTATTAATAATATGACTATTATTACTCATATAAAAAATGTTTTGAAAAAATGGTTTGTAAAATGATTTGCAAAAATCTTTTGAAAAATGTTTGCAAAATCTGTATGTAAAATATTTGCAAAAACCTTTTGTAAAATTGTTTATTAAAATAATTAAAAACTATTTTTGTATAAATATTTTTAAAATTGTTTGAAAAATATGCTTTGTTTGTAAAATTAAATTTTGTATCAAAATTAACTATATTGTACATCATGTTTGTAAAATTTTGAAAGCAAAATGTTTGCAAAAACCTATTTGTAAAATTGATTGTAAAATGATTTGTAAAAATGTTTGTAAAAGATTTTGTAAACTAGTTTGTACGACTTTTTGAAAAACTTATACAAAATGTTTTAGCAAATGTTTGAAAAAACTTTTGTAAAATGTTTTGAAAAGGTTTTTAAAATGTTTGTTAAATTATTTTGTCATGTTGGATATAAAATTATGGGATCGATATATATTTGTAACATCCATGTTTACAAAATCCCCGATAACTTCTCCTCCTGTGAATAAAATTCTTTTTATAAAAAACTGGTATCTCAACTTGTTCATAAAATCTTCTTGTAGAATCTGTATAAAAGTTATATAATCCTTATATGTATATATATTCAGTTACTAACACTGTTTCTTTCTTAAAAAAATATATCTTAAATCCATAAAACTTTACAAAATCCATTGAAAACTTTTTCAAAAAAAAAGTTTTTTCTTTTATTTTTTTCTTTCAAACAATGGGTTGTATATATTAACTGTATTTACATGTGCATTTTTCGGAATAGCATTGACACTGAAACTAGTTTGGAATAAAGTTGAATAATGGAGATTAGTTGGACCTTAATCCACTTAATTTCAGAGGAACCTTATATGAACAGGAGTTGAGAGTTTCAAGTCTATAGACTTAATTCTTTGGGAACCAGAACACATAGTTCAGTGTCAGGTTAACTTCCTAAGTAGAATACTTCGGGGCACACACAAGATTCTTATCGATAATGACATATGTTGCACACTTGCCTACACTTTGCTCACCTTAGATGAAGTGGTAGAGGGTTGGATTTGCTGGCATGGGACACAATCCAATAGAAACATCAATAGTGACACATTTTTTACCAATGTATCCCAACCTGATCCATTAGCAGTAAGGTCTAAAGACAGAATGTTGTGGGTTGCAATAAAGCTTCAAAAGAGTGACAGTCCACTATCTCAAGAGGAAAAACTCCTAATGTACAAGATGCACCCTTGTATATATATATTAAAAATATGCAAAAGCAAAAACTCCAAAAAAGTAGACATGCCTGATAGAAATTAAATGTATGGCAGAGTATGTAAATATATGTATAGTCAATAAGCATGGACGAGATTCACGGTCAAAATTTTGTGAGCATGCAGTTGGATGACTTGGCTACATTATTCATGCATCCAAGGATAGGTAGCTACACTAGCTACCAACCATTCTTTTCTCCACCTCATCTTCTTGAACTGGTTGTACTTGAACGTAGAAGGGAACACCCCGCTTCTCGAGGAAAGAGTTATTGGATTTGAGAATTAGGGTCTTTGTAGAAGGTCAACTTTTACCGCTTCAGCCAGAGAGCTACATACTGCTTACACTATACAAGAAATATGCGTTGTCATAACAGTTTGCATATGAGATGATTTATTCAGATCTGCCCACCAAGGAGACTTGTCCAGAGTTATATGGTTTCTAGAGGTTGTTGAGTGTCAAGTTTGTTTCCCTATAAGGTTCTGCCCAAAACAATAAACCAAAGCTCTGATAGAGTTCTATACTTTGATTTTATGAAGAAAAGATTAATACTCAATATTGTTCTATGTTTTTTATTTTTCCTTTATTCTTTTCTTTTTCTTTTATTCACTTATTCTTTCAAATAAGTGTTTTTAGGGGACTAGCAAAGGTAAAGCATAGGGGAATAATGAATCTACATTTTATCATCTTTATTCATTTATTTTAGCTTAAATTACTTTATAAAATACATGTAAATATCAATAAATTCATTCTTTTACTAATCCTAATTCTTGTATAGATATTGTATATTTATCATTAAAATAAATAAATAAAGAAATAAAGGAAAAATAAAGAAAATAAAACACTATATATATGCACTATATACAGGATGAATCAGACCCCGAGAGAAGGTAAAGACTTGACATGATTGATGAGGAATAAAGTTGGGGGAGATATGGCCTAAACCAGAAGATCCAGAAAACTCATTTGTCACATGTATATATTCATCACCTGTACATTATTCTCTTCATTACACATTCTTTCATTAATTTATTCATTACCAAATGCTTTGAAAATGACAATTATTTATTCTTGAAATTTGTGAATTAAATTCTTTTGTAAATAATAAAAATAATTGCGACACAAATTTTATATATTGTGTAAATAACAACGCTCTCCAAAATACACAAAGCTTAACTTTAAAGACAAATATCTACTACATCAAAACTCTGAATTAATTAATCTCACTTTCATTATACTCCAAATTATAATGTATTTAAAATAGAGGATTTCACGAAAATTAGAGTTAAGTTATGAAATGTGGCCAACTGGGGTACTATTGTTTAATATACCTATATATACTATGTATATTATTTAATTATTTAATTTTCTTGTGCATATGTGTAAATATAGTATTTTTAATTAATTATGAATATTGTATATAACTCATATAAAATAAAAATAAAAATAACAAAATAAAAAATCAACAAAAATAAAATCATGTATATATCGTATATGTATCACCATGTATATACTATACACAAACCTAATTATTTAACCAAATAAAGTGTTTCATAAAAAAATCATTAAAACCCTTGTTAAATAATGTAAATAAGTAAAATATTTAACCGTGCATATATTTATATAAAAAATTAATTAGAAATCGATGCCGTGTATATGTAGGTATATATACAAATAAATAACCCTCTATATTTTTTTAACCCTTATATATACATTATTTAATTAATTAAAAAGCACTAAAATTAACTTTATTTTATTATTAACATTTCTTATTTACATCATTTAATAATTTAAATTCATTTTCTATTTTCAATTGATTTATTTAATCTTTTTATTGTAATTTTGTTGCTAAGCCTATTTTGTTTGCATCCTCGGTGCGCTCTGATTGGCCAAACCTGGGTCTGTTGACCTGGGTCAACTCCCCAGTTCTTGCTAATTACACTTCTTTCGTTGCTGACCATTTCCTTCACATAAATTTCCCATGCATCCTGATCACTAATTCATGTTGATTCCTTCTCCAAACTTATAGCTTTACTCATATCACTCGTCATCACTCTAGATTCGCCAATCGTTCCTATGATCTCGCCCACTTTGAAATTTAAAATTTGTTGGACTTCATTCTATATGAAGGATATGATGAGATCCTTAAGCGCATCACAGAAGCATGAGGATCACATCGTATGCGATTGGGAGCGATTAGTCACACTAGTCGCTCGAGGCATTGGAAATTAAATTTTTTTATGTGATGAAACCACATTATCTAAGAACGCTTCTCGGATCTTTTCGTCTAAACCATAAACAAGTAATAGGATTACGTATTGAAGCGTGGTTGTGATCGAGTCTCTAAACCAAGAGACCTCTTGTCTCAAGTCTGATCCGATGGAGGAAACACTTACGAGCACGTGGATGAGACGCGTGCTTCTCGCAATCCATGTTGATAATCCAAGCCATGGATCTTCTGATCTCGACAAACGAGATACAACGTCTTCTTCACGAGCAAGGCATGCTGAAGTAGACGGAGATCCATGAGCAAATGATTGGGCAACATAACGACGACGCTGTGATGATGGAGAATCCCTCTAGGGCGTCCATGGTGGACGACCGTATGAGAGAGAGAGAGTGGGCATGTAGAGAGAAAGAGAGAGAGAGAGAGAGACTTATGTTTCTCATTGTGGTGTTGCCAAAAAGAGCAAGAGGTGCCCTTCTATTTATAATATTTTGGGATCCATGGATCTCAATCCATGGGCAACACTAATCAAGTGTCTTACAATGATTTGTGTTTCTTTTAATGGTCATGATCATGCTACTAAAACACAACAATAATTAATTTAATAAAAGCAAATATATACTTAATATATTTGATTTATATTAAATCAATCTTCATTGGAAAAATAGGAAGGAGGCAAGCTTCCTTCCATTATATGAGTGGACGACTACCATATTCCATGGTGGCATTGTAGCCATCCACCCTCTATATGAGGAATGTGACTCTCCTTTCTATATTACATGACATTACATTATCTCATGATTCTCTCCAATATTTGCAACAACTTTTGTTACAAATTATTTCACAAAACTAAATCCAATTTATTTTGTGAACACTGCAATCATGCCATTGGAAATTTGTGAATCACATTCACAATCCAAAATAAAATGTGAATTACATTTTCAATATAATGTACAATGTGAATCCAATTCACATTAATATTTAATTAACAAAATTAAATTACAAACATCTCTCTCATATATATTATGAATCATATTTATAATATATATGATTAATATGGATATTTCTATCCACATTATTCATATCCATTTTAATTAAATCACATTTAATAATCTTGGATCTCTATACTCTAGTTCTCAAATAATATGAATCTCATTCACATTATTTACTTCTTTGATAATTAAATCACATTTAATTATCTTAGATAACTCTCCTTATAATATGAATCAAATTCATATTATTCATGATTATTAAATCACATTTAATTATCAATTTTCTCAATGCTTGGTTACATATATCAACAATGAAATTATCATGAACCCATTCAAGGATAATGCACTTTCTCCACGGATACTTGGAGATAAGGACAGGGCTATTGTTCCACGTATAGTGAATTGGATATTGAGATCACATCTCAAAGATCTCGGGCCTCCCATAGATGCTTGATTAAATAAAGAATGCAAATCTAATCTTCTCATTGCATTTGAATCACATTCATATCAATGTCCAACATTTGGATTAAGATCAGATCACTTCTTTACTGAGAGGAGTCACTAAAATCCAGAATCATTTCATCACTCCCTAGGAATGGAAGTGTCTTAGTTACATAATCGTTTATGATCACATCACCCTCAGGTATTCCCAATACCTGCACATCCTGCATACTGGAAGACTCAGAATAAACGCGAAGTATTTGATCAATTTTACACTGTCTACTTCAGGGTTTTATCAGTAAGTTTCTCATTTGATCATTGGGAGTCGGTATCAGTCATATACTTTCCAAAAGCATATATCATACCTAGGTCTTGATCATATACTTTCCAAAAGTATATATCAAACCTACAAATCCAGTCAAGCTTCGAAAGTTAAACAATCGTATATGGAATTTGATTCTTCCCAATATCTCATGAGTGAGCTCATGTCTTTTGGTTCAGTAATTGAACATGTATGATCCCTTTGAGAGATCATATTACTCCTAAGCCCTTACATGCACACCAGCGCGTCGGTGTAAAGACCTTGATTAGGTCATCAACGTATTGGTCTGCCAAATGTATTTGATCAATTTCACACTGTCTACTTCATGGTTTTATCAGTAAGTTTCTCATTTGATCATTGGAAGTCGGTATCAGTCATATACTTTCCAAAAGCATATATCATTCCTAGGTCTTGATCATATACTTTCCAAAAGTATATATCAAACCTACAAATTTAGTCAAGCTTCCAAAGCGAGACGAACGTGCATGGAATTTGATTCTTCCCAATATCTCAAGAGTGAGCTCATGTCTTTCGGTTCAGTAATTGAACATGTATGATCCCTTTGAGAGATCATATTACTCATATGCCCTTACATGCACACCAGCGCGCCGGTGTAAAGACCTTGATTAGGTCATCAGCCTATTGGTCTGCCAAATGTACATACTCAGATATATAGTAACACATCTGTCTCAGGTCAGAGAATGTGTTCCTATATCTTGACAACATACGATATAGAACTTTGGTTATCTCGATCTCGTTAAGTCAACTCTTTGTCCTAACTTATCTAACACCTCCAAATCGTCTATTTCTATGCAGAGGACCAACATCAAGAGGTCGGTTAGATATCAACCTTCAGAGCGAGAATTGCGGTCTCCTCCTCAGGTTGGAGATCATCTCTAAATAATCATTTGATGGTGCTCGATGAGTCCTAATCTAACTCTTTAGATATCCATCCAAGCACCAGCCTCTACGGTTCAATTATTGAATCAACAACTATATGATCATTAAGACGGTCATGGTACATAACCCTAATTGTACTAAGGGACTGAAGGATATGGTGAGATCCTTAAGCACATCATGGAAGTGTGAGGATCACATCGTATGTGATCGGGATCGACTAGTCGCACTAGTTGCTCGTTGGAGCGGAAATTAAAATTTTTTTATGTGACGAAACCACATGATCCAAGAACACTTCTCGGATCGTTTCATCTAAACCACAAACAAGTAATAGGATTACCTCTTGAAGCGTGGTTGCGATTGAGTCTTTAAACGAAGAGAATTCCTGTCTCAAGTCTGATATGATGGAGGAGACGCTTGCGAGCGTGTTCATGAAACATATGCTCCTCACAATCCATGTTGACAATCCAAGCAACAGATCTCCTGATCTCATCACACGAGATACAACATCTTCTTCACGAGTGAGACACACCGAAGGAGACAGAGATCCATGAGAAAAATATCGGGCAACATAATGACGACGCTGCGGCGATGGAGACTCTCTCTAGGGCATCCATGGTGGACAACCATATGAGAGAGAGAGAGAGTGGGCGTGTAGAGAGAATGAGAGAGAGAGACCTGTTGTAGTTGTAAACAAGAAGAGAAAGGGGTGCCTTTATATTTATAATATTTTGGGATCAATGGATCTCAATCCATGGGTAACACAAATCCAATGGCTCTCATCGATTTGTGTTTCTTTTAATGGCCAAGATTTTGTTGATAAAAAAACCAACAACAATTAATTTAATTTAGATTAAATATACATTGATAAATCAATATGATATAATCCCAAATTATATCAATCAAGCGTACATGCAGATATTTGGATGTAGATTTCATGCAATCTTGGAACTCTCATGTAATCTTGTGCGATTGCTTTATTCGTTGGAAATCTCCATGATTTTACAAAAACACTTGTTGTAAATAATTCAACAACAATAATTCATAATTATTTTGTGAATATTGCAATCTTGCATTGGAAAATTGTGAATCACATTCACAACCCAAAATAAAATGTAAATTACATTTTCAATTAATTGTCCAATGTGAATCAAATTCACATCAACATTTAATTATCAAATGTAAGTTACAAATAGCGCTCTCTTATATATTATAAAACACATTTATAATATATATAACTAGTATGGATATTGCTATCCACATTATTCATATCCATGATACTTGAATCACATTTAATCATCTTGGATCTCTATTTTCTTATTCTCAAATAATATGAATCACATTCACATTATTCATGTCTTTGATAATTAAATCACATTTAATTATCTAAGATAACTCCTTTTATAATATGAATCAAATTCATATTATTCATGATAATTAAATCACATTCAATTATCAATTTTCTCAATACTCAGATACATAATATCAACAATGAAATTATCCTGAATACTTTCATGGATAATGCGCTTTCTCCGCAGAAATTTGGAGATAAGGACATGGCGATTGCATTGTTCCACATACGGTGACTTGGATATTGAGATCAAATCTCAAATCCAGATCGCGGGCCTCCCATAGATCCTTTATTTAATCAAGACCGCAAATCTAATCTTCTCATTGCATCTGAATCACATTTGGATCAATGTCCAACATTTGTACCAAGATCAGATTACTTCTCTACTGAGAGGAGTCACTAAAATCCAGATCTGTTTCATCACTCCCTAGGAATGGAAGCGTCATTGTTATACAATCGTTTATGATCACATCACCCTCAGATATTCCCAATACCTGGACATCCTGCATATTGGAAGAATCAGAATAAAATCGAAGTATTAGATCAACTTTACACTGTCTAGTTCAGGTTTTTATCAGTCAGTTTCTCATTCGATCATTGGGAGTTGGTATCGATCATATACTTTCCAAAAGCAAGTATCATACCTAGGTTTTGATCATAAACTATCCAAAAGCATATATCAAACCTGTAAATTCAGTCACGCTTCCAAAGCGAGACGACCGTGTATGGAATTTGATTCCTCCCAATATCTCATGAGTGATCTCATGTCTTTCGGTTCAGTAATTGAACATGTATGATCCCTTTGAGAGATCATATTAATCATATGCCCTTACATGCACACCAACGCGCCGGTATAAAGACCTTGATTAGGTCATCAACCTATTGGTCTGCCAAATGTACATACTCAGACATATAGTAACACATCTGTCTCCGGTCAGAGTATGTGTTCCTAAATCGTGAAAGTATACGATATAGGAATTTGGTTATCTCGATCTTGTTATGTCAACTCTTTGTCCTAACGTATCTAACACCTCCAAATCTCTATTCCTATGCAGAGGACCTGCATCAAGAGGTCGATTAGATATCAGCCTTCAAAGCGAGGATTACGGTCTCCTCCTCAGGATGGAGATCATCTCTAAATAATCATTTGATGGTGCTCGATGAGCCCAAATCTAACTCTGTAGATATTCATCCAAGAACTAGCCTCTATGATTCAATTATTGAATCATCTGCTGTATAATCATTAAGACGGTCATGGTACATAATCCTAACTATACTAAGGGACTGAAGGATATGGTGAGATCCTTAAGCGCATCATGGAAGTGTGAGGATCGCATCGTATGTGATCGGGAGCGACTAGTCACACTAGTTGCTCGTTGCAGAGGAAAATAAAATTTTTTTATGTGATGAAACCACATGATCCAGAACACTTCTCGTTTCATTTCGTCTAAACCACAAACAAGTAATAGTATTACCTCTTGAAGCATGGTTGCGATCGAGTGTCTAACAAAGAGACTTCCTGTCTCAAGTCCGATACGACGGAGGAGACGTTTGCGAGCGTGTTGATGAAACATGTTCTCCTCACAATCCTTGTTGACAATCCAAGCAACGGATCTCCTGATATCGTCCCATGAGATATGACTTCTTCTTCATGTGTGAGATGCACCGAAGGAGACAGAGATCCACGAGCAAATGATCGGGCAACATAATGACGATGTTGCGGCGATGAAGACTCTCTCTACGGCATCCATGGTGGACGACCATATGAGAGAGAGAGTGGGCATGTAGAGAGAATTAGAGAGAGAGAGAGACTTGTTGTAGTTGTAAACAAGAAGAGAAAGGGTTGCCTTTATATTTATAATATATTGGGATCCATGGATCTCAATCCATGGGTAACACAAATCCAATGGCTCTCATTGATTTGTATTTCTTTTAATGGCCAAGATTTTGTTGGTAAAAGAACAACAACAATTAATTTAATTTCGATTAAATATATATTGATAAATTAATATGATTTAATCCCAAATTAAATCAATCAAGCATACATTGAGATATTCGGATGGCGATTTCATGCAATCTTGGAGATCTCATGCAATCTTGGAAATCTCATGTAATCTTGTGAGATTTGCATTATCACTTGGAAATCTCCATGATTTTACAAAAAACAACTGTTGCAAATAATTCAACAACATAAATTTATAATTATTTTGTGAATATTGCAATCTTGCCATTGGAAAATTGTGAATCACATTCACAACCCAAAATAAAATGTAAATTACGTTTTCAATTAATTGTCCAATGTGTATCCAATTCACATCAAAATTTAATTAACAAATGTAAGTTACAAATAGCTCTCTCTTATATATTATAAATCACATTTATAATATATATATATATATATGACTAATATGGATATTGCTATCCACATTATTCATATCCATGATAATTAAATCACATTTAATCATCTTGGATCTCTATTTTCTTGTCCTCAAATAATATGAATCACATTCACATTAGTCATGTCTTTGATAATTAAATCACATTTAATAATATAAGGTAAATCCTTTTCTAATATGAATCAAATTTAAATTATTCATGATAATTAAATCACATTCAATTATCAATTTTCTCAATGCTCAGATACATAATATCAACAATGAAATTATCCTGAATCCTTTCATGGATAATGCGCTTTCTCCGTAGATACTTGGAGATAAGGACATGGCGATAGTATTGTTCTACGTATAGTGATTTGGATATTGAGATCAAATCTCAAATCCAGATTGCGGGACTCCCATAGATGCTTGATTAAATCAAAACCGCAAATCTAATCTTCTCATTGCATATGAATCACATTCAGATCAATGTCCAACATTTGTACCAAGATCAAATTACTTCTCTACTGAGAGGAGTCACTACAATCCAGACCCGTTCCATCACTCCCTAGGAATGGAAGCATCATTGTTATACAATCATTTATGATCACATCACCCTCAGGTATTCCCAATACTTGTACATCCTGCATAGTAGAAGACTGAGAATAAAATTGAAGTATTAGATCAATTTTACACTCTCTACTTCAGGGTTTTTATCAGTAAGTTTCTCATTCGATCATTGGGAGTTGGTATCGATCATATACTTTGCAAAAGCATGTATCATACCTAGGACTTGATCATATACTTTCCAAAAGTATATATCAAACCTGCAAATTCAGTCAAGCTTCCAAAGCTAGATGACCGTGCAGAGAATTTGATTCTTCCCAATATCTAATGAGTGAGCTCATGTCTTCCGGTTCAGTGAATGAACATGTATGATCCCTTTGAGAGATCGTATTACTCGTATTCCCTTACATGCACACCAGCGCGCCGGTGTATAGGCCATGATTAGGTCATCAACCTATTAGTCTGTCAAATGTACATACACAAACATATAGTAACACATTTATCTCCGGTCAGAGGACGCGTTCCTGTATCGTGATAGCATACGATATAGGACTTTGGTTATCTCGATCTCGTTAAGTCAACTCTTTGACCTAACTTATCTAACACCTCCAAATCTCTATTCCTATGTAGAGGACCTGCATCAAGATGTCGGTTAGATATCATTCTAAATGATAAAAGGATTGTCATCTCCTAGTCATGCTGGAGATCATCTCTTGATAATCATTTGACCGTGCTTGATGATTTCTCAATCTAACTCTTTAGATATTCATCCAAGCAACTGCCTCTATGATTCAATTATTGAATCAACTGTTGTATGATCATTAAGATGGCCATGGTACATAACCATAATTGTACTAAGGGACCTATTATGCAAATTATTTATTCTTCATTTCAGATCGGGGAATGATATTTGCAATAACATTTATTGCAAAATGGCTCATCGTGGACTCGCATGTCCAACAATCTCTCACTAGCCCAAAGAGCCATTAATGGGCTAATCATTTAAACTCACGCTCATGTGACAATCATAGGCTATTTAGAAAATAGCTAGGTATGCTTATCGGTCACTCTGTTTCCAAAAGTCTATGCCAAGTCCTTTTACGACACTTGCATATCTCCTAGTAACAGTGCTTGCATCCAATGCGAATGTTGCATCTTATGCAACCAATACTCTATCTTGTTAAAGCTATTATGGTGTCTTTAACACTATAGCTTAATAATTGTTATTACCATTATTTTCATAATCCTTATTAGAATACCTTTATTCATGGAGATGTCTATCTCCTAAGGTATATGCAGTAAAGACCTTTTAGATCACTATCTATAAAGTCTTAAGCTTTTTTGAAGATAAGATTAAGAGATCACTATCTCGAAACTATTGTCATCTTTGAAGATATAGTTATAAGTGTTTTATCTCCATAGTAGGATTAGCAATACTTTACTATTCCCATTGTGTGGCAGATATCTGGTTTTTGTACACATCTAGCATACGTTTAGCTTCTCGTAACTGATGCACAAGGGCAAGCAGTTCTAGTATCCACTTCCTCAATTCTTTGAGGTGATATCCCTTTAGATAGGTCAGTATCATATCTTAAGGTATGGAAGCCTTTCTTGGAATTTTCCATAAAATGGAATATGTCCAAGGTGTACTACTAATGTGACAGTCCCAATACCATCCTCTCTATGTTTTTGAACACCTTCAGAGCTAATATCCAAGAGGTATCCTTGAGATCATATCTCAAGTTATGGAACAACCAGATTATAAAACACTTATTATTTTCCTCTATATCATTTTAAATGATTAAGATATCATCTATATTTAGCATGATGAACACAAAGGCACTCCCACTAAGCTTCACATGGCTCATCAAGATTCTATATGAAATCATAACATTTATAATTTCATCAAATCTTATGGTCCAACCTCAAGAAGCTTATTTGAGTCTGTAGATGGAGCTCTCTAGCTTTCACACATTGCTTTCCTTAACGAAGCCCTGGGGCTACTTCATGTGAATATCCTAAGAGAGGAATTCATAGAGGAATGCAATCTTAATTCCATCATGAAGATGTAAAAGTCAACTTGTATATCTATAGTTAGCAATATTCTTATGGTTTTAAGCATGGTCATCGAAGAGCAAGTCTCATCGCAAGCAATGTCTTCTCTCCGGTGTGTAGCTCATGGCTACGAACCGTGCTTTGAAGGTCCCTAAATTCTCATCAGGTTCCTTCTTCTCTTGAACATTCATTTACACATTAATGGGTCTTATCCATATAGGTGGATCCTCGAGGGTCCATATACAACACTTGTATATCAAGTCTACTTTAGACATTCATTTCTAAAATCCATCTTTCCATGTTATGATCCTCAGGAGTTTCATCACATGAAATCCGATCGTTGTCAGACTTAACCGACACATGGAATACATCCTCAAACTCATTTGAAGAGGTATTAGTGTTTCATCTTTAATTGTCCTTTTAGTTTCCGATTTCAGGAGCCTTATTATCATCTCAAGATTAAATGAGTTCCTTTACTTCATTTTCACCGTGATTCTCAAGAGTGTCATCATATAAGAATCATATACTTAGAGATGAGATCTTCTAATAATCTCAAGGTCATAAAGTAGGTATCCAATATTGTCCTTTATTTTCCTAATGAAGTAGCACTCTCTAGTACTAGATTCCAGCTTGCATGCATGGAACCATATTAAGGATATAATGTAATCTCTACTACATATATACCTGGAAACTAAGAGGTAATTATGCTAAAATTCATCATTGATAAGATCATGTAACATATGATCCAATTGTATTTCCCTATAACTTTATTGAGTTAAGGTGTGTTAAAAGGATTGAGACAGAAATGATATTCATATCTCCATAAGGTATTCTTTGAATTTATCTAACAGATACTTGCTACATAGATTAGATCAAATTCATTTTATCTTCCTTCAAACTTTGTATCTACCAAAATAATGAAATCTTTGAACATTTCAAAGGTTTCTTAGGCGAAAAGAAGAAATCTCATATCATACGTAATCATCAACATATATCACTTATCCATAATGTTTACTATGATATAGATGATCCGCATACATCAATATGTATGAGATCCTGAATACCTTGACATGTTACACCTTTCCCAAGGAAGGGTGTATTGGACATATTTTACTTTTGAATACAATATTCATAAGTATGTAAGTTTTGAAATTTTAGACATTCTAAAGTTTCATTTTTACTGGTCTATTGATCAAATCAACATGCAAACGTCCAAAGCTTGATGTCAGATCATTGTCAAATGATCTTTATCCTCTTATTGATCTTTAAAGGTTTAATTTTATTATTAGAAATGTTAATGAACCATTCATTAATTTTCAAATTTAGTAGAGTCCTTTGGATGTTATATTATTTTCAGAAATATATCCATCATAAATCTTTATGATAGGTCCATTCCAGAATTCATGTTTATTTCCAACATTTAGAAACGAACAATGAGTGTATTCTAATGTATGAGTCATAGAGACATTCTCTAAGACCAAGGGCTCTCCCGCTGAAATTATGAAGTCTATTGATCCAATGGAAATTGTTGCAACAATTGCATCAATTTCAACATGGATGACCATTAAACCTTAAGATCAAATTTCTAATCTTCTAATTTATATGCAACCAATTGCAATTGTCATTAGAAGATTGAGATACAATTATTGGACTTTATCTTATCAAATAAGAAAGTCAATTTCAATTATTTATGTAGATTATTTTGGTGCTCTATCCGAGTCCTTCTCTAAGGATTCTAGACAGACTTGATAGTCATATTATCAACACATCAATTTATTACAGTATTGGCATTTATCAAACTATTTGGATGTCATATGAAAGTCATAGAAGTACTGTCAACTCTTTGACTATCCTTCTCATCTTGGGTCTAACCCATGCTTCCACTGCGCTCCCTATATCTATAAACAACCATTGCTTAAGACTAAGGATCTCTTATGTTAAATTCAAAAGAATTCAATGTCAGAGTATTTCAACATTTATACATGCTTAATTAAATTCATACAATATGAATATTATGAAGCTTCATGAATGACTACAGTATAGACAGTAGAATGATGACACTCATCATGTCTACATCCATCTAGACTATTAAAACATTGTCTCAGGTATGTATTCAAACATTTTGAATACATCATCTCTTATGGAGCCACCATTCTGCATGACGCAGAAAACCATGTCATTCATGATTAAATGTCGAGAGCACATTTGTATGTCAGAATATCTTCTTAAGCCTTTATAAGGATTATTTGACAATTGCGATCATCATCGATATGTTACTTCCATAGTACATTCGATGAGAGATCAAGATTATAAAGACATACAAACCCTAGGGTTGTAGTCCTATTATCTATTTAATTGTCATTCTTCATTATTATGAGGAGAGTTGCACATTACAACCACATACATTATGTGTCCAACTACAAGTACAATATCTGGATCATGGGTCCAATCCATGATATCATAATGGTTATTATTGAGTATAGTATTGAGTGGGTTTAATGAAGGATTATGTGAAATAAATAATTTTCATAAGTGTATATATTTATATATATATATATACATATTTTACTTTTATTTAGGAATTTTTATATCAAAGTTGTCTTGCCTTGTCAACACTGAAAGTTCATTCCCTTAATCACTTTCAATGTAAGAGATATACTTACCATTATATCTCATCAAGATCGGGATCTTCTTCCTTATCTTAGTCACATCCCAATAATATGAGAATCTGTAACTCCGATAAAAAGAAGCGGGAACACATTCCGCCTTACAAGTCCAACTTGCATTTCCCAATTCGGTCTTCAACACCTGAGCCCACCACCCCTAAGGCGATGTTGAATCGTCATTAATTGAACCAACCATCAACAGGAATACAACTCGCTATGCGTAATCCAATATCACCCCAATAATATGACGAATCGATATTGGGGTCACTACGCATACGTCCTTAGTCTTTCGAGAAGTGAAGAGCCTGATCCAAATGGATTGTATGCGGGAGCTGTCACTTTGGACATGCGTCTCCTACATACAATGTTTGGCGACGGAACCCTTCACCTTGACGGGAAACCATTGATGTCACTTATGTGATCCTCCATATCATATTCGAATTCTAATTAATCATTATGAATAATATTCATTATGATTAATTATTCAAAGAGAATTAACAACTCTAATCATAATAGAGTGTTTTAATTTTTAATTGGATTCCAATTAATCTAATTACATTAAATTAATGATCCAACTAATATCCAACAAACAATCTTTATTGTTACTTGAATTATGGTATTATCTCAAATATGTATTATTTCGAATTTTAATAATTAGAAATACATCATGATTTCTTAAGCATTATACTAACCCTACCCGATGTCATGTCCAGTACCGACGGGAGTGGGACAGACTGCACACGATGCATCCTGATACCCCAACGCTCCTCAACTAGACACCATATCCACCTCGGGAAAGGATAATGCGAAATAGACCACTTTGTACTTTAGGTGATCATCGGTTTTTCAATCGAAATTATACCATATAATAATAATCAAAACATTTCTGATTAACACTATATTGAGATTTGCTAAATAAATCCCAAATCCTATTCAAGCAACATGTTTGTTCGAATGTAGATCATGTAGATCATGTAACAATTAGTGATCTAGATCACATCTAATCAAATATTGGTAAAGGCAATGTCATTAAAGGAAATAATTATCATCAAATATTTCACAAATATTTATATATAATTATTTCAGAAAATTAAATAATTTAATTTCACTAACTGATTAAATGACAATCACTAGGTTCTTGATTAGGAAAGTATTTCTAACAGTGACCGTCACTTACTAAAAATACCATATCTCAATCAATTTAAATCCAAATTAAGCAAAATAAGTTTCTAAAGATTGCTAATTTGATTTACAACAGAATCTAAGTGATTTTCATGCATTTCAAGGTGTTTCAAAACTGCAATTAACATCTTAATTATGTCATCATCCGCAGTCCCCGAAACAGTGGACACATGTTCACTAAAATGATCATATCTTGAGCATACAGAATCAAAATTACGTAAAGTCAGATCCTACGGTTTCCTTATTTAATGGGGAACAAAAGAAAATTGTTATTTTCGTGATTAAACAATTTAAACAGTACCGAAAATAATCTCAAAATATAGATGCGAAAATGAAATGCAAGAAAACTTTCACAAACCCAAATGAACCCAAGTCATCCTCGGTTCATGGAACGCATCCAAAACTTTCGAACTAAGGATCTGATACCACTTGATGGATATGTTGAGATCCTTAAGCGCATCACAGAAGTGTGAGGATCGCATTGTATGCGATCGGAAACGACTAGTCGTACTAGTTGCTCGTTGCAGCAGAAATTAGAAGTTTTTTATGCGACGAAACCAGATGATCCAAGAACACTTCTCAGATCGTTTCTTCTAAACCACAAACAAGTAATAGGATTACCTCTTGAAGCGTGGTTACAATCAAGTCTCTACACGAAGAGACCTCATGTCTCAAGCCCGATCCGATGGAGGAGATGCTTTCGAGCGTATTGATGAAACACGTGCTCCTCGCAATCCATGTTGACGATCCAAGCAACAGATCTCTTGATCTTGTCCCATGAGATACGACGTCTTCTTCACGAGTGAGACGCACCAAAGGAGACAGAGATCCACGAGCAAATGATCGGGCAACATAACAATCGACGGAGATAGGGACTCTCTCTAGGGCATCCATGGTGGATGGCCACATCAAAGAGAGTGGGAGTGTAGAGAGAATGTGTGTGAGAGAGAGAGACTTGTTGTAATTGTAAACAAGAAGAGAAAGGGGTGCCCTTCTATTTATAATATTTTGGGATCCATGGATCTCAATCCATGGGTAACACAAATTCAATGGCTCTCATTGATTTGTGTTAATTTTAATGGCCAAGATTTTATTGGTAAAAAACCAACAACAATTAATTTAATTTAGATTAAATACATATATTGATAAGTCAATATGGTTTAATCCCAATATAAATCAATCAAGGATACATGGAGATATTTGGATGGAGATTTCATGCCATCTTGGAGATCTCATGCAATCTTAGAAATCTCATGCAATCTTGTGAGATTGCATTATTCCTCGAAAATCTCCATGATTTTACAACAACACTTGTTGCAAATAATTCAACAACAATAATTCATAATTATTTTGTGCATATTGCAATCTTGCCATTGGAAAATTGTGAATCACATTCACAACAAAAAAATGTAAATTACATTTTCAATTAATTGTCCAATCTGAATCCAATTCACATAATATTTAATTAAGAAATGTAAGTTACAAATAGCTCTCTCTTATGTATTATAAATCACATTTATAATATATATGAGTAATATGGATATTGCTATCCACATTATTCATATCCATGATAACTAAATCACATTTAATCATCTTGGATCTCTATTTTCTTGTTTTCAAATAATATGAATCATATTCACATTATTCATGTCTTTGATAATTAAATCACATTTAATTATCTAAGATAACTCCTTTTATAATATGAATCAAATTCATATTATTCATGATAATTAAATCACATTCAATTATCAATTTTCTCAATGCTCAGATACATAATATCAACAATGAAATTATTCTAAATCCTTTCATGGATAATGCACTTTCTTCGCAGATACTTGGAGATAAGAACATGGCAATTGTATTGTTCCACGTATAGAGACTTGGATATTGATATCAAATCTCAAATCCAAATCGTGGGCCTCCCATAGATCATTGATTAAATCAAGACCGTAAATCTAATCTTCTCATTGCATCTGAATCACATTCAGATTAATGTCCAATTAGACCAAGATCAGATTACTTCTCTATTGAGAGGAGTCACTAAAATCCAGACCCGTTTCATCACTCCCTACTAATGGAAGCGTAATGGTTATACAATCCTTTATGATCACATTTCCCTCAGGTATTCCCAATACCTGTACATCCTGCATACTGGAAGACTCAAAATAAAACCCAAGTATTAGATCAACTTTACACTATCTACTTCAGGGTTTTTATCAGTAAGTTTCTCATTCGATCATTGGGAGTTGGTATCGATCATATACTTTCCAAAAGCATGTATCATACCTAGGTATTGATCATATACTTTCCAAAAGTATATATCAAACCTACAAATTCAGTCAAGATTCCAAAGCGAGACGACCGTGCACGAAATTTGATTCTTCACAATATGTCATGAGTGAGCTCATGTCTTCGGGTTCAGTAACTGAACATGTATGATCCCTTTGAGAGAACATATTACTAATATTCCCTTACATGCACACCAGCTCACCGGTGTATAGACCTTGATTAGGTCATCAACCTATTAGTCTGCCAAATGTACATATCCAAACATATAGTAACACATCTGTCTCCGGTCAGAGGATGCGTGCATGTATCATGACAACATACGATATAGGACTTTGGTTATCTCGATCTCGTTAATTCAACTCTTTGACCTAACTTATCTAACACCTTCGAGTCTCTATTCATATGCAGAGGACCTGCATCAAGAGGTCAATTAGATATCGGCCTAAATGATAAAAGGATTGCCATCTCCTACTCAGGCTGGATATCATCTCTTAACAATCATTTGATGGTGCTTGATGAGTCCTCAACCTAACTCTTTAGATATTCATCCCAGCACCAGCCTCTATGATTCAATTATTGAATCAACAGTTGTATGATCATTAAGATGGACATGGTACATAACCGTAATTGTACTAAGGGACCTATTATGCAAATTATTTATTCTTCGTTTCAGATCAGGGAATGATATTTGCACTAACATTTATTGTATAATGGCTCGCCGTGGGCTCGCTTGTCCAACAGGAACCTATTATGCAAATTATTTATTCTTCATTTCAGATCAGAGAATGATATTTGCAATAACATTTATTGCATAATGGCTTGTCGTGGGCTCGCATGTCCAATAATCTCCCATTAGCCTAAAGAGCCATTAATGAGCTAATCATTTAAACCCGCACTCATGTGACAATCATAGGCTATTTAGAAAAAATGGCTACGTAAGGTGATCAGTCACTCTGTTCTGAAAAGACTATGCCAAGTCCTTTTACGGCACTTGTATATCTCCTAGTAACAGTGCTCGAATCCAATATGACCGCTGCATCTTATGCAACCAATACTCAATCTTGTTAAAGCAGTTATGGTGTCCTTGACATTATTGTTCAATAATTATCATAACCAGCATTTCCATAATCCTTATCCGAATACCCTTATTCCTGGAGATCTCTATCTCCAAAAGTATTTGCAATTAAGACCTTTTATATCACTATCTGTAAACTTGAAGATAAGACTTAGAGATCACTATCTCTAAATTCTTGTCATCTTTGAAGATTTTATTATTACTGCAATCAAGTGTTTTATCTCCATAGTAGGATTTGTAACAATTTACTACTCCCACTACATGGTAGACATCTAGTTTTTGTACACATCTAGTATACACTCGGCTTCTCGTAACTGATGCACAAGGGCAAGTAGTTCCAACATTCACTTCCTCAACTTCTTGAAGTGTTATCCCTTGAGATAGGTTAGTACCATATCTTAAGGGATGGAAGCATTTCTTGGAATTTTCCAGAAAATGGAATATGTCCAAGGTGTACCATTAATATGATAGTCCCAATACCCTCTTCTCTATGCTTCTGAACATCTTCAGAACTAAGATTCAAGAGGTATCCTTGATATCATATCTCAAGGTATGGAACGACCAGATCATAAAACACTTATTATTATCCTTATATCATTCCTAATGATTAGGATATTATCTACATTTAACATAATGAACACAATGGCACTCCCACTAAGATTTGCAGAGTTCATTAAGATTCTATCTGAAATCATAACATTTATAATTTCATCAAATCTTATGTTCCAACTACAAGGAGTTTATTTGAGTCCATAGATGGATTTCTTTAGTTTGCACATCATGTCTTCCTCAACCATGAACCCCGGGGGCTACTTTGAAGGATACAGAAGAATCCTCAAGCACATCACGGAAGCGTGTGCATCATATCGTATACGATGAAGAATGACTAGTCGAACCAATTGTTCCATGCTGCGGAATTTAAAAAAAAATGTGATGAAACCACATGATCCCAGAATGATTCTCGGGTCGTTTCATCTAAACCACATCAAGTATGTAGGAATATCTCTTGAAGCTTGGTTGATCGAATCTCTGCAAAAATAGACCTCCTGTCTCAAGTATGATCTTTGGGGAGGACACTTGGGAGCGCGGGGATGAACCATGTGATCCTCGCAATCCAAGATGTTGAATCCAAGCGTGGAACTCCAAATCTCGTCGCAAGAGATCAAATGCCTTCTTCGTGAGCAAAGCACACCAAAGAAGGTGGAGAACCGAGAGTCGTAGAAGCGACGTCACAACGGTGAGTCGACGAGGAAGATGTCTTCTTCTTCTTCTTCTCTTAAGGTGGACGACCATCAATATGAGAGAGAGGAAGAGAGGGAGCAAGAAGTAGATGAAGGAGAGAGAGCTTGATATGTTTGTACTTGTTGTAACCCTA
Source organism: Ottelia alismoides (assembly GCA_037367405.1). Lineage (NCBI taxonomy): Eukaryota > Viridiplantae > Streptophyta > Magnoliopsida > Alismatales > Hydrocharitaceae > Ottelia > Ottelia alismoides. The sequence continues at coordinate 630,078 of JAZKJV010010296.1, read as the reverse complement.
GAGAGCATGGAATGCCTCTCTTTATATAGGGTTTGGGAGTCCATGGATCTCAATCCATGGGACACACAAAATCAAGGGATGAGATTGATTTGTGTTTCTTTCAGTGGTCAAGATTGTTGTTGGTAAAAAACACAACAAATAATTTAATTTAGAATAAATATATTTGATAAATCAAATATTATTCAATCCTAAATTAAATCACTAAAATTGGAGATAATGGAGATGAGAATCTCCACATTCCATAAGGAGCCATGGACGGCTACCAATTCCATGTTGGAATGGCTAGCCGTCCCCACTCCTAATTGGAATGTGAGATTCTCCAATGAAATCCAATATTTCATGATTATTCATATCTCCAATTACAACAACAATTATTGTAAAATATTCTACAAAAATAGTTCTTAACTATTTTTGACAATATTGCAATCTTGCCATTGGAAGTTTGTGAATAAAATTCACAACCCAAAACGAAAGTAATTTACATTTTCAATTAATTATATAATGTGAATCCTATTCACATCAATAATTAATCAACAAATATAAATCATAATAAGCTCTCTTTAATACATTATAAATCACATTTATAATATATTATGAATAATTGGATATTTCTATCCACATTATTCCTATCCATAGTAATTAAATCACATTGAATTATATTGGATCATTATTCACTTACATCCATTAATGTGAATCAAATTCACATCATTGAAGATAATTAAATCACATTTAATTATCCATTTACCAATGCTTAAATATATTAAACTATGAAAATATTCTTGAACCCTTTCAAGAATAATGCGCTTTCTCTGCAGATACTTGGAGATAAGGACATGGCGATTGTATTGTTCCACCTATAGTGACTTGGATGTTGAGATCTCATCTCAAATCTAGATCTCACAAACCTATCATAGATGATTGATTAAATCAAGATCGTAAATCTAATATTCTCATTTCATCTGAATCTCATTAAGATCAATGTCCAACACTTGGACCAAGATCAGATTGCTTATCTACTGAGAGGAATCACTAAAATCCAAGCCTGCTTCATCACTCCCTCGGAATGGAAGCGTCATGGTTATACAATCGTTTATGATCAAATCACCCTTAGGTATTCCTAACACTTCTACATCCTACATACTGGAAGATCTATGATCAATCTGAATATATAGATCTATTTTATAATGTCATCTTCAGGGTTTTGATCACCAAGTTTCTCAATCTTGGTCATTGGGAATCAATATCAATCATATGCTTTCCCAAAGCATATATCATACCTTCAAATTCTTATCATGATTCCAAAGCATGAGACCATGCATGGAATTTGATCGGTCTCAATACCTCATGAGTGAGCTCATGTCTTCCAGTTCACAAGTGAACATGTATGATCCCATTGAGAGATCGTGTTACTCATATGCCCTTATATGCACACCAACTCACTGGTGTATAGACCTTGGTTAGGTCATCAACCTATTGGTCTGCCAAATGTACACACTTAGATATATAGTAACACATTTGTCTCTGGTAAGAGGATGTGTGCTTATATTGTGACCACATTCAACAAAGGACTTGGGTTATCTTAATATTGTTAAGTCAACCCTTTGACCTAACTAATCTGACACCACCGAATCACTATTCCCATGCGGAGGACTTACATCAACAGGTCGATCAGATACCAACCTTAATGAGAAAGGAATGCCATCTCCTATTCAGACTGGAGATCATCTCTTAATAATCATTTGACGGTGCTTGATGAGTCCTCTACCAGACTCCTTAGATATTCATCCAAGCACCAGCCTCTATGATTCCATTAATGAATCAACAACTGTATGATCATCAAGACAACCATGATACATAACCCTAATTGTACTGAGGGACCTTATAGTGCATTCACTCATTTAGTCTCAGAAAAGGAGTGAAACAATTGATAACTTTTATTGATAAATCATATATATTACAATAACATTTATTGCAAGAATGGTTCGCCTCGGGTTCACATATCTAATAATCTCCCACTAACCCTCAGAACCATTCAAGAACAATCCGTAAACCCATACTCATTACATGTTGGTTGAAAACCTTCTGTGTCATAGGTTTGGTAAGAGGATCAGCAACGTTGTCGGTAGAGGCCACCTTTGTGATGATGATATCACCATGCTTTTGAATCTCCCGAATGATGTGGTATTTCCTTTCCATGTGCTTGCACTTTTGATGCCATCTGGGTTCCTTCGCTTGGGCAATGGGTCCCGTATTATCGCAGAGTAACGGGATGGGAGTTTCAGAGGAAACTACGCCAAGATCCATGATGAACTTGCGCAACCACACCGCCTCCTTTGTAGCTTCCAATGCGGCAATATATTCGGCTTATGTTGTTGAATCTGTTGTAGTGTCATGCTTCTTGCTTCTCAAACTCACAACACCACCATTCGACAGGAATACAAACCATGATGTCAACTTTCGATCATCAATATCCAACTGGAAGTCTGAATCTGTATATCCCAAGATCACCATCTCCATAGAGCAAGATGTAGTCTTGCGTTCATGTTAGATATTTGAAAATATTCTTTACTGCATTCCAGTGTTGCTCTACATAGCAGGATTGGTAATGACTTACCACTCCTACATGACAGATCTCTGGCCTAGTACACACCATAACATACATTAAGCTTCCTATGGCTGATGCATAAGGGCATCCGACCATGGACTTCTTTTCCTCAACACTTTGAGGAGCCATCCCTTTAGATAGATGGATACCATGTCTTAAGGGAGGGAATCCTTTCTTGGTTATATCTATACGGAATCGTTCAAGAATCTTCTTAATGTACCCATGATGTGATAATCCCAATATCCTCTTTTCTTGGTTTCTGAACAACTTCAAGCCTAAGATGTAAGAGGCTTCTCCAAGATTTTTCATCTCGAAGGTATGTGATAGCCAAATATTTAAATTGGTCATCATTCCTGTATCATTTCCAATGATAAGGATATCATTTACGTAAAGCATGATGAACACATTGGTGCTCCCACTAAGCTTCTTGTACACACAAGGTTCATCAGGATTCTGCACAAAATCATAACTCTTTATGGTTTCATCAAATCTGATGTTCTAGCTACGAGAACCTTGTTTGAGCCCATAGATGGATTTCTTCATCTTGCATACTTTTCCATCCTCAACTATGAAGCCATGGGGATGCTTCATATAGATATGCTCCTCGAGGTATCCATTGAGGAAAGTCGTATTGATGTCCATCTGCCAGATGTCGTTGTCAAGAGATGCAGCTATAGCTAGCAATGTCCTGATGGACTTAAGCATAGCCATAGGAGAGAATGTCTTATCGTAGTCGATGCCTTCTCTTTGTGTGTAGCCCTTGACTACAAGTCATGATTTGAAAGTCTCTGCTTTCTCATAAGGTCCCCTTTTTCTCTTGAAGATCCATTTACACCCAATGGGTTTTACCCCTTTTGGTGGATCCTCTAGGGTCCATACACCATTCTTATGCATGGAGTCCATTTTTGACTTCATTGCTCGCATCCATCTATCCATGTCATGATCCGTGAGCACTTCATCATATGAAGAAGGATCATTGTCATTTTCACCTGAGACATGGAATCCATACCTTTCAGGTTGTGCAACCACACTCGAACTCCTTCAAAGAGGTATGTGTGTTTCATCTTTATTTATCTCTTCAGTTTCTGGTTCAGGAAGCACATAATCCTTAGGGGATTTAATGAGTTCCTCTACTTCATTTCTATCTTGACCTTTAAGGAATTCATTCTCCAGAAATTTCACATCTCTAGAGACAAAAACCTTTTGGGTCTTGATGAGTCGCTAAATACTTGTTTTAATTCGGGTACATTATAGTACGTGTACTTTGCAATTCAGTTAGAACTGAGAGACGATCTTCGTGAAGAGTGTCTCGGTTTTAATTTATATTCTAGGCAAGTCCGGGGTCGAACATAGGGAGGCAAAGGAACAACTTGAGGTCAATTCAAAACTTTAGATGTAGATTTCTAGTGCGAATTTTTTAAATATTTTTTAATGCAAAATGAATGCCAAATACAAGATGCAGTTGAATTAAGACACTAAGAAAATACACAACTTAGCCAAATTAATTTTAATATGAAATTAATCCAATTTAGCCAAATTATATTTTTCCTAGAATCTTAATTTAGTGATGAATGCAAGACACATTTTTTTTTGGAATTTTAGGGATTAAAATGCAACAATGAAAAATGCACACTTTTTATGGGTATTTTCACAATTTTTCACATAAACAGTAAGCAAAAATTATGAAAAATTTACTGGAACATAAATATGATACAAGGAAACTATAATAATTTTTTTGAATTTTTTGACGAAATATGATTTTTTGATGTATTTTTTTAGTGAAAATAGAGCGATAGTGAGTAATTAATTCATAATAAATCTACAATAGCAAATTAGGCAAAGAGCGAATTATCTCATATAGGTATTTTCATATGGAATCTAGAAGATATTAAATTTTGTGAAAAGGATGTATGTGGATTTAATTAAAAATCAAATAGTGAGATTATTCTATAATTTATTTTAGGAACATGACAACTCTATTTTGGATGACATTTGGTAGTAGTTCACTCACATATCAAGGCACCAAGTTTAGTTTTTCAAGAATTTTTAGAGCAACCGTGAGTTAAATATCAATTAAGAGCACAAAATAGGTAAAATATGTTAAATTTCAATTAAACAATTATAATTAATTACCCACAACTCACAAAAATACAAATAATAATTCAAAATGTAGACAATTAGTTGCTCATCATCATGCTATTTTTCATTGAATAAAAAGATGCAAAACATGTATCCAAATTACTATATGAATAGAGGGTTATCCGTGCAAATTCCAGAAAACAACTTACAAAAGAAAACATGCACATGTATGAAATTGTAATTACAAAAAACTTAATAAAAAATATGTGCAATTTTTACAATAAAAAAAGAAAAATGTGGACCTTCTTCTCCTTCTTCATAAGAGAGCAGGTGGAGGAACCCAACATGGGTCGATGGCGGCGACGACTAGGGGCCATGCGGGCAGGCAGCGCGCGTCGGAGGCGGAGGAGGGCGTCGAAGGCGGAGGCCGGCCGCTGTGGCACGACACGAGGGCGTGGAGGAATGTGGCGGAGGTGTGCTGGCCGCGGGTGGCCACAGAGGATTGTGGTGGAGAGCTGGAAGCCATGGGCCGTGCTGCACGGGCGGAGGCGGCGGTAGCGCCCGTCTGGGCGCGGAGGAAGAAAGGGGGGCGGTCACGGCTCCCTCCATTACCTTTTTTTTTATTTTTTTGTTGTTCTAAATTTTTTAGATTTTACTTATTTTTTATTTTTTTAGTTTTCTTAAACGGGAATAGAATAATATAAATAAATATAAATATGAGCTTGTGGTGGTGGTGATGTGATAACATTAGACAAATGGAGGAGGGTGGGTGGTGATGACGTGCTAAAAAATTGCAAAAATAACAAGATGATAAAATGAGAAGAAAAATTACCTAGGATGAAGATGATAGCCTATGATGTGCTCACGAGAGCACGGTCTTCGCTCGAATCGCCAGCAAGCGATGAGCTCGAGCGACGCGCGTATGCGGCTGCGATGTTGGCCAAAAAACCAAGGGATCTCACCTGAGAGAGGGTTGTCGTCGCTGGACCGCGGTTGCGTCGCTGTCACCGATTCAACTATGGGAACTAGACTCTCCTCACAGAAAGATGGATCAAGTGCAAAATGAGGAGTATGGTTTATATAAAGAGGAAAAAATGAGAGGTTATTAAAGTGGTGGAGTTGAATGGGAGGTTTAAAAAATGGTGGGGTTGAATGGAGGTTGGTGGTAGAATGGAGTTGAATGGTGGTTATTGTAGATAATGAAGAATAAATAAAGGAAAATAAAATGAAATAAAGTAGGCTACTTTAAATACAACAAAAAATATAAAGAAGGAAAAAATAGTGGAGAATTTACAAAGGAATACATACAACATGTACAATTTTTTTGTTTGCTTTTCTAATATGTATTTTTTGTCTTTTTAATAAGAGATATTTACAAAGAAAAAAATACAATAAATTACTATAATCAAAATACAACACAACCATAATTTTTTGTATTATAGTAATTAAGAAAGATAAAAAAATGACGAAAGAATGATTATATATATACATAATGTACAATGTACATCTAGGTCCCAAAACCCAACTTTTGCAAATGAGCTCCGATTTTAATGAAACCACTTCCGTTGGATAGACAATTTTCTAACTTGACCTTTAAAAGTGAGTTTGGTGAATTTGGAGTTCATACGGAGCGGGAATTTGGTTTGGAAGTTGGTCTTTACCGTTTTTTCCCTTTCAGATCTAGGAGCATTTATTTGTACTAAAATTTGTTTTGTATTTTTGTATTTTTATATACATTTTTATGAACAGATTAGAGAAAGAATTAGTCAAAAAGGAGTTGAAATGAACTTATTAAAAATACATGAGGTTTTGGGCTATTACAGGTGAAAAACTCCTTTAATTTTGCAGCTTTTATTGTTAATTCATTTTGTACAATCTAATATACAATAATTAATGTATTTTATTTACAATAATAGTTTTGTTAATTTATTGATTTTATGGATATTTTTCTGGGATTTTACCCGGAGATTTTGCTAAGATCAAGATATTGAGATGAAGAATCGTGGATTCATCAGGTCTCAGGGTCATAAAGTTGATACAATACCATTTTTAACATACCCAATGAAGTAACACTCGTGAGTGCGAGATTCCAGCTTACTTGCGTCCACATTCTTTGTATGGACCAAGTAACCCCAAATGCTCAAAGTAATTAACACTAGGTTTGGATCCATACCAGAGCTCGTAAGGAGTCTTGGGTACATATTTGCTAAGAATATTATTCAGGAGATATATTGCAGTCTCTACAGCATATCCCCAGAAACTAAGAGGTAAATGTGCCTTGCTCATCATTGAACGGACCACGTCCATGATGGTCCTATTGCGACTTTCAGCAACACCATTAATTTGGGGTGTTCTAGGAGGAGTGAGATTCGAGACAATTCCATTTTGTTTAAGGTATTCCTTTAATTCATCTGAGAGGTACTCACTACCTCGGTCAGATCGAATCCGTTTAATCTTCCTATCGGTTTGGTTCTCAACCAAAGCCTTAAACTCTTTGAACTTTTCAAAGGTTTCATATTTATGATGTAGTAGTAATACAAACTCGTATCGTGAATGGTCATCAATATATGTCAAATAATATCGATATCTTTTTCGAGTCGCGGTACTGAAGGGACTACATACATCGGTATGTACTAGGTCAAGAATATCTTCGCATCTTGTAACCTTGTTACGGAAAGGCATCCTAGTCATTTTACCTCGAATACAATGTTCACAGGTAGGTAAAGATTGAACATGTAGAAAATCTAAAGGTTCGTCCTTTGTCAATCTATTGATCCCATCAACTGATAAATGACCAAGCATTTCATGTCAAATCATATTCGAATGATTTTCATTTTTCCTTGGATCTTTTAGGGTTATTATTATTATTAGTGGTAGTAACATTCATGACATGTTCATCAATGCACAATTCATAGAGTCTACCAGAAGTCAAAACACCATCTACAATAAATTTATCATATTGATTATTGACTAACTTCTAACAAAAATAGAAGGAATATCCATTTCTAACAAGTTTATATATATATATATATATATATATATATATATATCAAGTTCCTCCTGACCTTAGGTACATAAAGACATTCTCTAAGTATTAAGACTCTACCACTAGATAACGATAGTCGGCAGGTCCCGATGATGACTGTTGTAACACTTGCATTAGATTCCATCTGGATAACTATCTCCCCTTGCTCCAGATTCCTAGTTTCTTGAAACAAATGCAACAAATTGCATACGTGAAAGAAGCAACATAATCAACAACCCAACTTCCTTCTCGTCCAATGAGAAAACTAGTTTCAATGATGAAAGTAGATTTCATACTTCCTGGGGCTTTACCTTTGTCAACCAACTTTTGGTATTCTGGGCAATTACGTCGCCATTGCCCCAGCTTTTTGCAGTGGTGACAAATGTCGGTTTTCTTCAATGCTATCAATGTGGATGCATTGGAAGATGAGCTAACTCCTTAACTCTTCTTCTTTCTCTTCTAGGGTGGGCCCTTACGAGAACCATGCTTCCGACCACGCTTTCCTTTCACTTGTGCAACCATTGCACTAGCAGAGTAGTCATTCTTCCTCATTACATCTTCTGCGTACTTTAGTGCAGCTAATAGCTCAACGTTAGTAAAATCACCTTCTCTCATGTGATATGTCGCAACAAATTTGTTGAAAGACTTAGGGAGCAACAACAGAATCAAATCACCCTGCATTTCAGAATCCATGTAGGCTCCTAGGGTTTCCAATTCAGAGAGGTACCCAAACACTTTAAGTATGTGTTCTCTAACAAAGGTCCCTTCATGCATCTTGCAGCTAATGCGCTTTTTCATTACATTATAACGCTGTGTGCGGTTTATGTCACCGAACATTTCTTTCAGATTCAACATGATTTCTTGGCAATGGTTCATTTCCACATGCTGCTTCTGAAGCACATTGGATAATGAGCCAAGAATATAGCATCTTGCCAAGTTATGATCTTCATCATATTTATAATTAAAAGATTTATCTTCCAGAGTCTGAGGGTATGCAATATTGTCCTTGGATAACACATATGAGTTGCGCTCTATAGAAAGGACAACATCTAAATTTCGGATCCAATCTGCATAATTTTGTCTGATCAACTGATTGACCTCCACGAGCCTGCTCGGAGGGTTCGTGGACTTCATTTTCCGATATTAAGAATGCACTATATTAGAACATATAAATAATTATATATTCATTTTTAAAACATTTTATTAAGTCATTTTAAATCAAATTAGTCTTGCTCTATCAACTTTGAAAATTTATTCCCTTATCTTTCAAAGAAAGAGATATACTTACCACTATATCTCAAGCAAGAACTGAGATCTCCTTTTTATCTTTGACACATCCCAATAATATGAGAACATGTGACTCGAATAAAGAGAAGCAGGAACACATTTCGCCTTGCAAGTCCAACTTGCATTTCCCAATTCAGTATTTAACGCCCGGACCCACCACCCCTAAGATGATGTTGACCCGTCGTTGATTGAACCAATCGTCAACATGCTTAAAACTCGCTATACACAATCCAATATCTCCCCGATAATATGAGGACCCGATATTGGGGTCACTAATACAACCTTGCTCTTTCTAGAAGCAAAGAACCCGCTCTAAATAAATTGTATACAGGAGCTGTCACTTCAGACAAGCGTTTCCTACATACAATATCTGGCGAGGGAATCCTTTGCCTTGGCGGGAGACCATGTATGTCACTTATGTGATCCTCCACCTCATGTTCAAATTATAATTAATTAATCATCGTGAGTCATATTCACATAATTAATTCTTCCAAGGGAAATACACATCTATTCTTAATAGAGTGTTTCAATTGGATATAATCAATTTAATCATATTAAATTAATTATCAATCCAATTATAATCAACAAAATTGATTATTACATGAATGGAAGGTATAATATCAATGTAAGCATTATTCAAATTTTAATAATTATAAAAATACACCTTGATTTCTCCGGCATTATCGAGTCCCTACCTGATGTCATGTCCAATACCGACGGGAGTGGGATAGACCGCACACGTTGCAACCTGCTACCCCAATGCTCCCTGACTAGACACCATATCCACCTCAGGAAAGGATAATGACAAATAGATCATTGTGTACTTGAGATGTTCATCGGTGCTTTAATCAAAATTATACCATATAGTAATAATCAAAACCACTTTGATTATAAGGAAATGTACTAAACAAATTCCCGATCCTATTCAAGCAAGTTTGTTTGTTGATTGTGTAATCAATTGTGTTCTAGATCTCATTTAATCAAATTATTGGTTGACGTCATGTCAATTAAGAAAATAATTATCTCTAAATATTTCTCAAAATATTTTCTATAATTATTCCAGGAAATTAACAACTAATTTCACTAATTGACAATCACATGGTTCTTCATTAGGAATTAATTTCAGAGTGAACCCTACTTACTAAAATTAACATATCTCAATCAAATTAAATATAATTTATGGAAATTCAGCTTTCAAAGATTTCTAATTTGATTTACAATAGAACCAAGGTGATTAGCATGCATTTCAAGGCATTTCAAAATAGTAATTAACTCATTAGTTATGTTAAGATTCGCAGTCCCCGAAACTGTGGATACATGTTCATTCAAATGATCATATCTCGAGCTTACAGAATCCAAATTACGTAAACTCAGATCCTAATGTTTCCTTATTTAATAGTAAACAAAATATAAATGAATATTTAATGTTTAAACATTTTAAACAGTGCAGAAAAATCCCATTAAACAGAGGCACGAAAATGAAATGCGACAAAAAAGAAATTCGCAACCCTAACGAACCCAAGTCGTCCTAGGTTTACGGATCGTATCCAAATCCTTCCGAAGGCTCTGATACCACTTGAAGGATATGGAAGAATCTAAAGCATATCATGGAAGCGTGTGCATCGTATCATATACAAGGAAGAATGACTAGTTGAACTAGTTGTTCTATGCAGCGGAATTTAAAAAATTTTTATGTGATGAAAGCACATGATTCAAGAACGATTCTCAGATCGTTTCATCTAAACCACATCAAGTATGTAGGAATACCTCTTGAAGCATGGTTGATCGAGTCTCTACAAAAAGAAACCTTCTGTCTCAAGTCCAAACTTCGGGGAAGACGCTTGGGAGCGTGGGGATGAACCGCGTGATCCTCACAATCTAAGATGTTGAATCCAAGCATGAAACTCCAGATCTCATCGTACGAGATCAAATGCCTTCTTTGTGAGAAAAGCACACCAAAGAAGGTGGAGAACCGAGAGTTGTCGAAGCAGCGTCACAACGACGAGTCGACGAGGAAGATGCCTTCTTCTTCTTCTCTTAAGGTGGACGACCACCAAAATGAGAGAGAGGAAGAGAGGACATGTGAAGTAGATGAAGGAGAGAGAGCTTGAGATGTTTTTACTTGTTGTAATCGTAGAGAGCATGGAATGCCTCTCTTTATATAGGGTTTGGGAGTCCATGGATCTCAATCCATGGGACATACAAAATCAATGGATTTGTGTTTCTTTCAATGGTCAAGATCGTTGTTGGTAAAAAAACACAACAACTAATTTAATTTAGATTAAATATATTTGATAAATCAAATATTATTCAAACCTAAATTAAATCACTAAAATTGGAGATAATAGAGATGAGAATCTCCACATTCCAAAAGAAGCCATGAACAACTACCAATTCCATGTTGGAATGTCTAGCCGTCCACACTCCAAATTGGAATGTGAGATTCTCCCATTAAATCCAAGATTTCATGATTATAATATCTCTAATTACAATAACAATTGTTGTAAAATATTCTACAAAAATAATTCATAAATATTTTTTAGAATATTGCAATCTTGCCATTGGAAGTTGGTGAATAAAATTCACAACCCAAAACAAAAGGTAATTTACATTTTCAATTATATATATAATGTGAATCAAATTCACACCAATAATTAATCAACAAATATAAATCATAATAAGCTCTCTTTGATACAGTATAAATCACATTTATAACATATTATTTGTATATGGCTATACACTTTATTCATGTCCATAATACTTAAATCACATTTAATTATATTAGATCATAATTCACACGCATCCGTTAATGTGAATCAAATTCACATAATTCAAGATAATTAAATCACATTTAATTATCCATTTATCAATGTTTAGATATAATTCAACTATGGAAATATTCTTGAACCCTTTCAAGATAATGCTTTTTCTCCACAGATACTTGGAGATAAGGACAGGGCGATTGTATTGTCCCACATATAGTGACTTGGATGTTGATATCTCATCTCAAATCCAAATCTCACAGAACCATCATAGATACGTGATTAAGTCAAGATCGCAAATATAATCTTCTCATTGCATCTGAATCTCATTCAGATCGATGTCCAACACTTGGACCAAGATCAGATTACTTATCTACTGAGAGGAATCACTAAAATCCAAATCTGTTTCATTATTCCCTCAGAATGGAAGTGTCATTGTTATGCAATCGTTTATGATCAAATCACCCTTAGGTATTCCTAACACCTATACATCCTTCAAACTAGAAGACCTATGATCAACCGGAAGATATAGATCAATTTTATACTGTCATCTTCAGGGTTTTGATCACCAAGTTTCTCAATCTTGGTCATTGGGAATCGGTATCGATCATATGCTTTCCCAAAGCATATATCATACCTTCAAATTCTTGTCATGCTTCCAAAGCACGACAACCATGCATGGAATTTGATCGATCCTAATATCTCATGAGTGAGCTCATGTCTTCAGGTACACATGTGAACCCGTATGATCCCTTTGAGAGATCGTACTACTCATATGCCCTTACATGCACACCAGCTCGCTGGTTTATAGACCTTGGTTAGGTCATCAACCTATTGGTATGCCAAATGTACACACTCAGACATATAGTAGCACATCTGTCTCTGGTCAGAGGATGTGTGCCTATATTGTGATAGCATTCAACATAGGACTTAGGTTATCTCGATCTCGTTAAGTCAACCCTTTGACCTAACTAATCTGACACCTCTGAATCACTATTCCCATGAAAAGGACCTACATAAAGAGGTCAATAAGATATCAACCTTAATGAGAAAGGATTGCCATCTCCTACGTAGGCTAGAGATCATCTCTTAATAATCATTTGACGGTGCTTGATGAGTCCTCTATCTAACTCCTTAGATATTCATTCAAGCACTGGCCTCTATGATTCAATTAATGAATCAACAGTTGTATGATCATCAAGATAGCCATGGTACATAACCCTAATTGTACAGAGGAACCTTATAGTGCATTCATTCATTTAATCTCAGAAAGAGAGTGAAACAATCAATAACTTTTATTGATAAATCATATATATTACAATAACATTTATTGCAAGAATAGTTCGCCTCAGGCTCACATAACTAACATACTTCAAGTGATTATCCTCAGAGAGGTATTCGTAGAGGAATGCAATATTGACTTTCATCTTATAGACATCAAAGTCAAGTTGTGTAGCCATAGTCAGCAATATTCTGATGGGTTTAAGCATGGTCATTGAAGAGCAAATCTCATCGCAAGCAATGTCTTCTCTTCCAATGTGTAGCTCATGGCTAGGAAACTTGCTTTGAAGGTCTCTACCTTCTCATCAAGTTCCTTCTTTCTCTTGAAGATTTACTTACAGCTAACAGGTTTTACCCTTATAAATAGATCCTTGATGGTCCATATACAACACTTGTATATGAAGTCTACTTTATACTTTATTGATAACATCCATCTTTCCATGTCATGATCTTCAGAAGCTTCATCATATGAAGTTAGATCATGCCAGAGTTAACTGACACATGGAATACATACTCAAACTCATTTGAAGAGGTATTAGTGTTTCATCTTTATTCGTCCTTTTAGTTTCCGATTTCAGGAGCCTCATTATCTTCTTAAGATTAAATGAGTTCCTTCATTTCATTTTTATCTTGATTCTCAAGAGTCTCAACCTCTAACAATCACATTCTCAGATATGAGATATTTTAAGAATCTCAAGGTCATAAAGCAGGTATCCAACACCATCCTTTATTTTCCTAATGAAGTAGCAGTCTCTAGTGCTAGATTCCATCTTACATGCATGTACCCTTATTAATGATATATATTGTAGCTTCTACCACACATATATACCTAGAAACTAAAAGGTAATTATGCTAAAAAAACATCATTAATCAAATCATGTCACACATGATCCAATTGTATTTCTGTACAACTCTATTGAGTTTAGGTTTAACAGGAGGACTAAGATAGAAATGATATTCCTTTCTCCATAAGATATTCCACGAATTCATCTAATAGGTACTTGCTACCTTGGTTGGACCAAATTCAGTTTATCTTCCTTCAAACTTTGGTTCTAAACCAAAATTGTGAAGTCTTTGAACATTTCAAAGGTTTCCTAGGTGAAGAGAAGAAATCCTATATCATATATAATCATTAATGGATATCACATATCCATAATGTTTATTATGATATAGATGATCCACATACATCAATATGTATGAGATCCTGAAAACCTTGGCATCTTACACCATTCCCAAACAAGGGTGTATTGGACATTTTAACTATAATACAATATTCATAAGTATGTAAGTTTTGAAATTTTAGACATTCTACTGATTCATCTCTTACTAGTCTATTGACAGATCATTGTTAAATGATCTTCATCCTCATATTGATCTTTTAAAGGTTTAATTTCAATATTAGAAATCTTAATGAACTATTAATTAATTTTCTAATTTAGTAGAGTCCATTAGATGTCAGATTAGTATTTGAAATATATCCATCATAACTCTTTATGATAGGTTTATTCCAGAATTCATGTTTATTTCCAACAATTAGAAATAAACTGTGAATGTATTCTTATATCTAGGTCATAGAAACATTCTCTAAGACTAAGGCTCTCCCACTGAAATTGAGAAGTCTATCAATCTAATAGAGATTGTTGCAACAATAGCATCAATATCCATGTGGATGATTATAAACCTTAAGATTAAATTTTCCAGTCTTCTAGAACATATGCAACCCATTGCAAGTGTTGTTAGAAGATCGAGATATAATTATAAGACTTTATCTTATTTAATAAACAAGTCAATATAAATGATTTATGTAGATTAGTTTGATGCTCTATCCGGGTCCTTCTTAAAGGATTCTAGATAGACTTGATAGTCATACTATCAACATATCAATTTATTATAGTATTGGCATTTATCCAACTATTTGGATGTCATGTGGAAGTCATATAAGGACGGTTAACTCTTTGACCATCCTTCTCATCTTGGGTCTGACCCATGCTTCCACTGCGCTCCCTTTATCTATAAACAACCATTGCTTAAGACAAAGGATGTCTTATGTTGAACTCAAAAGAATTCAATATAAGAGCATTTCAACATCTATACATGCTTCATTCAATTCATATAATGTGAATATTACGAAGCTTCATGGATGACTAGAGTATAAATAGCAGAATGATGACACTCATCGTATCTACATCCCTCTAAACTATTAAAATCATTGTACAGGTAGGTATTCAAACATTTTGACTACATCATCTCTTATAGAGCTACTATTCTGCATGATGTAGTGAAACATTTCATTCATGATTAAATGTTGAGAGCACATATGCATGCCAAAAACATCTTCTTAGGTTTTATAAGGATTATTTGACAATTACGATCATCATCAACATGTCACTTCTAAAGTACATTCAATGAAAGATCGAGAATATAGAGACATATAAACCCTAGGTTTGAAGTCCTATTATCTATTTAATTGTCATTCCTCATTCATTTGACGAAACATACACATTAAAACCACATACAATATGTGTCCAACTGCAAGTACAACATCTTGATCATGGATCCAATCCATGATCTTATACTAGTTATTATTGGGTATAGTATTGAGTGAGTTTAATGAAGGATTATCTTAAATAAGAAATTTGCATAAGTGTATATATTTATATATACATATTTTACTTTGATTTAGGAGTTTTTATATCAAAGTTGTCTTGCCTTGTCAACAATGAAATTTCATTCCCCTAATCACTTTCAATGTAAGAGATATATTTACCATTATATCTCAAGTAAGATCTGGGATCTCCTTGCTTATCTTTATTACATCCCATAATATGAGAAACTCTAACTCCGATAAAAAGAAGCAGGAACACATTCTGCCTTGCAAGTCTAACTTCAATTTCCCAATTCGGTCTTTAACACTCGGTCCCACCTCCCTAAGGTGATGTTGCCACGTCATTAATTGAACCAACCATCAATATGAATAGAAATCGCTACACACAATCCAATATCACCCCAATAATATGAGGACCCAATATTGGGGTCACTACGTATACAACCGTACTCATTCGAGAAGCAAAGAGCCTGATCCAGATGCACTTTCATACAAGAGTTGTCATTTCAGACATGCGTCTCCTATATACAATCCTTGGTGATGGAACCTTTCGCCTTGATGGGTGATGAATGCTAAATCTGCCACTTTAATAGTGATGAATTATCATAGTATAAGAGGCAAATTTGGTTCAGCAAAAACCACAATCTTTAAATGTTGTGGAGAATTTTTCTTGGCAAGTGTACCAAGGTCAAACATAGACAACAATGATTCTTAGTTGCATGGTTTTAAATTAAATTAAATAATTAATGAATGTTTGAATAATTTTTATGTTGAAAAAATATACAATGCAATTAGATGCAAAAATGCAGAGACTACAATTTAGCACAGGATCTGAGATTAAGACTTTTTCTCCAAAATATGTTATTCAATGTCCTCGAAATTTACCACAGATCAAAAGATACAGTTCAAGAGAAATATTCAAATTAATTCAGGCTGTAGGAATCAGAGCTGATAGATTCTCCTACTTGTAATAATTCAATGAAAATAATTAGGCAGAGTATCTATCCTCGAAATTAATGTGATTTAATCCGTCAAATATTATAACCAATAATTCAAAGGGAATTATTCAATGTAAAGTCCTCAATCGTGCTCCTGCAAAAGAGATCATTAATTTTTCAATGAAAATAGAGTGCAGATATGTTGAAATTAGCCTACATTTGTCAACGAAGACCCTAAAATAATAATGATAAATAAACAACCTCAGATCTGTCCACAAGCTATGCTAAATGATAGAGCATGAAAATAGCTCCAAAATGACATATTATTTGCTTAAATCAGGGTTCGAATGAAAAAGATATGATGAAATAAAATTTCAAGGACTAAAATGTAATTAAAATAAAGTTTTCTTCTTCAAACAGGTCCCTAGAGGGCTTATCTAGAATTCACAAAGTTGGGAGGGCCCTTATGTAATTTACCCCAGGTAGGGGTATATCTGTAATATCTGGAAATAGTAGGGGCTACGGTGAAATTTTCCCAACGCGCTTCGGATGATAGGGATGAGGCTCGGGCGGCCCGAGGCTGAGGTTTCGGTGCCTGGCCTCAGGCTCATCGCTAAGGCTGTGGTGAGGGCACCGAACCGGAGGCTCGGGGGCATAGATGTGGCTCGGTCGACCCGAGACTAGGTGGCTGACTGGAGAGCCTTGGTGCGACTGAACCTTCAGGTTTTGACGAAGGTTCAGTGGGGCCGATGTGGCTTGTAACTAGCCGTAGGATCAAGTACAGGAAGCCCGATCCTACGATAGTTGTACGCTACGAGGCCCGGGGGCGATCAGGCAGACCGACATCGAGGAGCGAGGAGGTGGCATGTAGGCGGCATCCCTGGTGCAAGGCGAGGCGCGGAGAAGAGATGGAATGGTGAGGCGGCTAGGTCGGTCGATACACGACTGGCGGAGCCCAGTGGCATGGGCAGAGGTCGCACGGAGGGGGGAGGTGGCTGGAGAGGAAGACAGAGCACGAGGGTGGATCTTGTCTCTGCGTGGAGGGAGAAGGTGGTGGGGCAGAGCTCGGCCTCCACAATGGTTGATTGAAGCAATTGCTGGTGGAGAGCGACTTCCTGCAGGGGTTAGTCAAACAAGCATGAAGGAAGGCGACGTGATGGGACTCCGGCTGCGGACGAGGGATTCAAGTTCGATCGTCGACCTGAGCGAGGCTAGACATGAGGGGGATCTGATAGGTTGAAAGGAAGGTGGCGGGGACCCGATATGGGTGCGGTGTGTGGTCGACGAAGGGTGATGGAATCGATCGTGAAGTGATTGGTCGTAGCAGAGAAAGTCACCTGATAAAGGAGTTCTCCCGAAGGTCGAAAGACCTTGACCAATCTATGCTTAGAGGCTCCGACAGAGGAAGCCTGAGCTGAGTAGCAGGTGCTGCGACAAGATGCAAGAGCAACTTGGATCATGCCAAAACCTGAGGCTTCTCGTCACGCGACGAAGCTTTTCTAGAGCTGTCACCTCTGTGGAATTTCTGAAGTTCAGACTCGAGGTTTTGGAAGAATGGCGGATGAAGCCGGACGTTGATGATGGAGAGGGATTTATAGGAGAAAAGTGTAACGGTGGTGAGGTGGCGCATGGGGCTAGCTTTGTAACTGCCGGAGGAGCGGGGGCGTTGCAAGGAGGGGAGGGTGCAGGCGGTTATGGAAGTGGAAGGGAGGGGGCGTTGCATGCAGCAGAGAGGGGCAAACTACTGGAGGAGGAAGATGGTCGCGTGCGCATCAAGTGATCCTGGAGGCGCTGGGAGAGAGATGTGGGGGGGTGCCACCTGGCACGCCCAGGAGCTGCCACGTGGTGCCCCTATAAAAATTTCAAAATTACAGAGGAAAGAAAAATGAAAAAGAAATAAGAGGAGACCTCAGATCAAAAAATTTCCTTCACAAAACTTGTTCGTCTCGGCGAGATCTACAATTTGATAAAGAATCCGAGAGCAAAAAAGGTCATCTGTGCGAAGTGGTCTTTTTGGTGGTTCTTCGTGTGTATAGAAAACCAGATTTTTGGGCTTTTTTATTTTTTTGGTCAGTTTAGAGAGGATAAAAAATCTAGAAAAATTACGATAAAATACGAGAAACCTATTTACACACTAATCTGATTTTTTTTGGATTTTTAATAAATAAGAAAGTTGGAAAATAAAATAGAAGTAAGAAATACAAAATTTCTGTACAGACTCACAACGGACACTTGGACTTAGTCAGTTTCCTTAATTTCAATTTTAATCTGGATTTGGATTTTTGTGTTTCTTAATTAAACTTTTATTGAGTGACACAATTGAAGAAGAAATAAAATTAAAGGGGTTAATTATGTACATAAAAATGTAGGTCAAAATAGAAAAAAGTCAAAAAGCGCAAAAGAGGCCCAAAAATCCAACTTTCACATATGAGCTCCAAATGTTACGAAATTGGTCTTGTTTTGAAGGTATTTGGAAATAGAGTACTTTAAAAGTGAGTAGACCAAAATCAGACACTGTATGAGGGAGATATGCTCATTTTATCTGTTGGATGTGAAATTAGACTTTGGGATTATTTGACACTTATTTGAGTTAGTAATTTTTTGTATTTTTTTTATTCATGTTACTAATATCTACACAATGTAGGTTCTTTGGGGTCAATCGAAGTTAGGATGGATTAATTACAAATGTGAGAAGTTAGCGACTTTTTGAGCTAATTTACAAATGGAATTTTTGATGCAATTATGCATGATGAAATGCAGATATTATTCACACATGTATGAATGCCAATAATACTCTGTTAATGATTACAAACATGTGAATCTTGTGGAACAGAGCCAAATTGACCAATTTTAGCATCATGAATACAAGATTCATCAATGGGAGACCATGGATGTAACTTATGTAATCCTCCACATCATATTCAAATTCATAGAAATCATTATGAATCATATTCATTACGATTAATTCTTCCAAGGGAAATAACACATCTATTTATGATATAGTGTCTTAATTTTAATTGGATTTCAATTAATCTAATCATATTAAATTAATGATCCAATTAGTATCCAACAAACAATCTTTATTGTTACTTGAATTATGGTACTATCTCAAATACGTATTATTACGAATTTTAATAATTAGAAACGCGTCATGATTTCTTAAGCATTATACTAACCCTACCCGTTGTCATGGCCAATACCGATGAGAGTGGGACAGACCGCACATGGTGCAACGAGCTACCCCAACGCTCCTCGACTAGACACCGTATCCACCTCGGGAAAGGATAATGCAAAATAGATCACTTTGTACTTGAGATGATCATAGGTTTTTCAATTTAAATTATACCATATAATAATAAAAACCATTTTGATTATCATTATAATGAGATTTGCTAAACAAATCCCAAATCCTATTCAAGCAACATGTTTGTTGGGATGTAGATCATGTAGATCATGTTACCAATTTTGTGATCTTGATCAAATCTAAACAATTATTGGTCAAGTCAATGTCATTTAAGTAAATAATTATCATCAAATATTTCATAAATATTTATTCATAAATATTCCTGAAAATTAAACCATTTAATTTCACTAATTTCTTAAATGACAATCCCTAGGTTCTTGATTAGGAAAGTATTTCCAACAGTGACCCTCACTTACTAAAAATTCCATATCTCAATCAATTTAAATCCACATTGAGAAAAATAACTAATTTGATTTACAATAGAACCTAAGTGATTTCATGCATTTCAAAGCATTTCAAATCCACAATTAACTCTTCATTTACATTAAGATTCGCAGTCCCCGAAACTGTGTATACATGTTCACTAAAATGATCATATCTTGAGCATACAAAATCCAAATTATGTAAACTCAGATCCTATGGTTTCCTTATTTAATGGAGAAAAAAATAAAATTATTTTTTTATGTTTAGATAATTTAAACAGCGCCGAAAATAATCACAAAACAGAAATGCGAAAATGAAATGCAAGAAAACTTTCGCAAATCCTGACGAACCCATGTCATCCTAGGTTTATAGATCGTATACGAAACCATCAACCTAAGGCTCTGATACCACTTGAAGAATATGGCAAGATCCTTAAGCGCATCACGGAAGCGTGAGGATCGCATCGTATGCGATCGGAAGCAACTAGTCGCACTAGTTGCTTGAGGCAGCAGAAATTAAAATTTATCATGTGAGGAAACCACATGATCCAAGAACACTTCTCGGATCATTTCGTATAAACCACAAACAAGTAATAGGATTATCTATTGAATCATGGTTGCGATCGAGTCTCTAAATGAAGAGAACTCCTGTCTCAAGTTCGATCCGACGGAGGAGACGCATGCGATCGTATGGATGAGACGCGTGCTTCTCGCAGTCCATGTTGATAATCAAGCCACGGATCTCCTGATCTCGAAAAATGAGATACAACGTCTTCTTCACGAGCAAGCCATGTCCAAGTAGACGGAGATCCACGAGCAAATGATCGGGCATTGTAACGATGACGCTGCGACGATTGAGAATATCTCTAGGGCATCCATGGTGGACGGCCACGTGAGAGAGAGAGAGTGAGCGTGTAGAGAGAGAAAGAGAGAAACTTATGTTTCTCATTGTGTTGTTGTTACCAAGAAGAGCAAGGGATGTCCCTCTATTTGTAATATTCTGGGATCCATGGATCTCAATCCATGGGCAACACAAATCCAATGGCTTACATTGAATTGTGTTTCTTTTAATGATCATGATCTTGTTGTTAAAAACACAATAATAATTAATTTAATAAAATCAAATATATACTCAATATAATTTGATTTACATTAAATCAATCTTCAATGGAGAAATTGGAAGGAGGCAAGACTCCTTCCATAATAGGAGTGGATGGCTACCATATTCCATGGTGTAGTCGTCCACCCTCTATATGAAGAAGGTGGCTCTCCTTTCTATATTACATGAGATTGCATTATCTCATGATTCTCTCCAATATTTGCAATAACTTTTGTTGAAAATTATTTCACAAAAATAAATCCTATTTATTTTGTGAGCATTGCAATCAAGCCATTGGAAATTTGTGAATCACATTCACTACCCAAAATAAAATGGGAATTACATTTTCAATATAATATCCAGTGAGAATCCAATTCACATTAACATTTAATTAACAAATGTAAATTACAAACATCTTTCTCATATATATTATAAATCATATTTATAATATATATGATTAATATGGCTATTGCTATCCACATTATTCATATCCATGTTAATTATATCACATTTAATCATCTTGGATCTCTATTCTCATGTTCTCAAATAATATGCATCTCATTCACATTATTTACATTTTAGATAATTAAATTACATTTAATTGTACTCGATAAAACTCCTTATAATCTGAATCAAATTCATATTATTCATGATAATTAAATCACATTTAATTATCAATTTTCTCAATACTTGGATACATATATCAACAATGAAATTATCCTGAACTCTTTTGAGGATAATGTGCTTTCTCCGCGGATACTTGGAGATAAGGATAGGGCGATTGTATTGTTCCATGTATAGTGACTTGGATATTGAGATCACATCTCAAATCCAGATCTCAGGCCTCTCATAGATGCTTGATTAAATCAAGACAGCAAATCTAATCTTCTCATTGCATCTAAATCACATTCAGATCAATGTCCAACATTTGGACTAAGATCAGATCACTGCTCTACTGAGAGGAGTCAATAAAACCCAGACCTGTTTCATCACTCCCTAAGAGTGGAAGCGTCATGGTTATACAATTGTTTATGATCACATCATCCTCAGGTATTCCCAATACATGTACGTCCTACTTACTGGAAGACTCGGAATAAACCCGAAGTATGAGATCAATTTTACATTGTCTACTTCAGGATTTTATAAGTAAGTTTCTCATTTTATCATTGGGAGTCGATATCGATCATATACTTTCCAAAAGCATATATCATACCTAGGTCTTGATCACGTACTTTCCAAAAGTATATATCAAACCTACAAATTCAGTCAAGCTTCCAAAGCGAGATGATCCTACATGGAATTTGATTCTTCCCAATATCTCATGAGTCAGCTCATGTCTACCAGTTCAGTATTTGAACATGTATGATATCTTTGAGAGATAGTATTACTCATATGCCCTTACATGCACACCAGCGCATCGATGTATAGACCTTGATTAGGTCATCAACCTATTGGTCTGTCAAATGTACATACTAAGACATATAGTAACACACATGGCTTTGGTCAGAGTATGTGTGCCTATATAGTGATAGCATACAATATAGTACTTTGGTTATCTCGATCTCGTTAAGTCAACTCTTTTCCCTAACTTATCTAACACCTCTGAATCTATATTCCTATGCAGAGGACCTGCATCAAGTGGTCGGCTAGATATCAGCCTTTAGAGAGAGGATTTCCATCTCCTCCTCAAGCTGGAGATTATCTCCTAATAATCATTTGACGGTGCTCGATGAGTCCTCAATCTAACTCTTTATATATTCATCCAAGCACCAGCCTCTATGATTCAATTATTGAATCAACAGTTGTACGATCATAAAGATGGCAATGGTACATAACCCTAATTGTACTAAGGGACTTATTATGAAAATTATTTATTCTTCATTTCAGATCAGGGAATGATATTAATAACATTTTTTGCATAATGACTCGTCGTGGGCTCGCATGTCCAACACCATAAATATGTAACCTTTACCTCTACCTCATTTTTTATCCGAGTTGCCCAAAATTACCCGATATTGAGTGACAGAGTGTGCTCCTATGATAAGGGAGTAGATCCCCGATCTAGAGTATGAATTTGATTCTCTAAACTCACAAGAAAACCACATTTCCAGAGTTCTTCACCGCACATTATGTCACTCTGTAGCCCATTGTTGATCGAGGTGATTACATCCTTCTTCCTTCTCCATTCGTAACATAGGTAGTTCATCTTTGATTTAGACTTTTTTGCTTTGATTTCATTTATATAACCTAGATCAAATCATCATTATCAACCTTTGATCTATACGATCAGAGGAGTTCGTTCATTTCCGATCAATCCTAACCAAGTCTGCACCTTCACACTGACTTTTTACATCTATTCCACCCTCTACCACCTTCATATCATAATAGATCTGAAGATTAGCTCCCCCTACGATCACCTCTGTCGGAGCCTTCGCCCATTCACCATTTCCTCTATTTTATACCTCAATAGCTCTATTGGAGCTCCGCCTCCAAGCATGAATTGAATTACAGGTACTAGGTGCAATCCTAGAGCAAGGGGATCTGAGTTGGAGTTCACCTGAAGCCAAAACCATCCACACCTGCCAGCCATCATCTCGATGTAGCCAAACAACTTGAAGCACTCATATCAAATGAGGCGACCTACAGGAAGTTGTAGCACCGTCATGAATTCAATTTGGGCGAGCAATGATCGAGTACTCATTGATTGAAGTTCACTTGAGTTGCCATTCATGCTCATTCTTCCAGACATCTTCTCTCATACGCGATCAAGAATGATCGGTCTAGTTTCAAACCTGGTTGTTGATTTTGTCCCAAAACTGGACTATAGATCAAAGTTCTATATCTGATCGACACCCTCCATTCAAGAGTCAATCAAGACTGTCAGATCTAAGCCGCAACGTATCAGAGCTGTCCCCCGTGCCACGTATTTAATAGTATAATTATGCCCAACACCTTGCATTTATTTCATTTTCAAATAAGTTCTTGTGTGGACACGTGTGGTCCTGTAATAAATTGAACATTTGCACCGTTATCGTTCGCATTTATTTTAAAAGCATTTAACTCCATTTAAATTATATGTATGCTTGGCACATTAGTTTTGTGAAAATTGTAATAAAAATATTACATTTATATGTTATTATTTGGTCCCTATAATTGATATATTTACATTTAGGTCCATTCCATCAGGATGTACGTGCTTGTGCACGATCTTTCTTGGGATTTTTTTGCATTTCGTCCCATGATTTATTTATTTGTTACAATTTAGTCTGTAAACTTAAATTGTATATATGCACCTGCGAGTCTGCATTTGTTTTCATTTTAAAATTCAATAAAAATATCAAAACTACGTTAAAAATTCCACAAAACATTATCTAGCCTCTTGTTGGATTGACCATTCATCCTTTATTTCTATTTTTGCATTTTCATCCTTTTATTATTGTTAAACATTAAAAAAATCCAAAAGCATTCATGTCTGCATTTCAAAATAAATTAAAGTTATAAAAAATTCTAAATTCTAAAAAATTAAAGTTTTGTTATTTTGATTTATTTCATATTCTATACAAATTCGACATTTTTATTTCTCATAAAAACCATAAACCTCACAAAACACTCGAAATAATAAAAAAATAAAAACTCATATAAAATTCCAAAAATTTAAAACAAGGATTTATGGAAAATAAAAAATCCCTTTTATTCTTTATATTTTTTATCATTTTTTGACCTTAATTCATATTTTAAAAATAAAAAAACAATCAATTTATTTGTTGTTCGTTTTATTTTCTATTTTTTTATTTAGAGGCTTCAAAATTTTGAAAAATCTAGAAAAGTCACAAAAAAATAAAAACAATACAAAAACATGAAAAATAATTTAATTTTAATTTAATAACCATTTTTGATATATTTGGAAAATTCAAAAACATTGGTTGATTGTGTGTTTCTTTTTTTACATATTCCGTTGTTTTTTAAAATGAAAGAAATACATTTTTGTAAAATTTAAAAAAAAATCAGAAAACTAAAAAAATAGAAATATTAAAATTCCTAAAAAAATACAAAATTCAAAAATAAAAAACCAAACATAGTGCATAGAGAGTCCTTGATTCTTTTTGTTGATTTTTTCAATTAATCGAATAACCCTCTGGATTTTTGTAGCTTTCCTGTGTTTGATCATGTTAGCTATACAAGTAAACTATATAGCAAAGTTCTCTTGATACATTTTATCCATTTATTTTTTCTTGATAATTGAATAAATTATGTTAAGGGATTTTTAAGGTAGCAACAACACTGCACATATTTCTTAATAAATAAAACCTTGATTCTCCTTATTCAATCGGAAATTAATGTAGATATGTTCGACATCTTTTTATCTGAATGAGAAGTAATCAAGGTGGACCCTGAACTAATGGCACCTCATACACTAACCACCAACATAATTTTTGAGGATATCACAGAGTCGATTCCAATCCCACCTGAACTCAAGCCACTTTCGATAATTCTTAAGTATGACTTCCTTGCTGGAGAAAACGAATAGTATCCGACCATCATCAATAATAGGTTGACCTTGGATCAACAATATCTCTTGCAAGATATTCTTGAGAAAAATTGCAAGGCTCTTGGATGGGATGTTTCGGATCTCCGAGGAATCACCCCAAGCCTATGTTCACATCGAATCTTTTTAGAAGATAATTATAAATTGTTTCGAGGATTTCAAAGAAGATTAAACCCTAATATTTGGGACGTAGACGTGAACAAAAAATCATCAAGTGGTGTGAAGTAGTCTTCATTTATCGCATCTCTGACTCTAATTGGGTCAGCCCACTACATGTGGTTCCGAAGAAATCCGAATAAAATGATAACAAATGATAAAGGAGAGGAGATTCTAATCCATGTACATACTACTTGGCTCATTTGTGTTGACTACAGATGCTTCAACTCAACTACCAAGAAGGATCACTTTCCACTTCTATCATTGATCAAGTGCTAGAAAGGTTGGCAGGGAAAGAGTTCTTTTGTTTCTTAGATGTTTACTCGAGATATAACCAAGTGGCAATCTCCCCTGAGGACCTAGAGAAAATAACTTTCACTTGTTTGTTTTGCAACTATGCCTTCAAACATATGCACTTTGGATTATGTAGTGCACCTGCTACATTCAAAAGTTTATGGTGATTGTGATCGCCAACATGGTGGGTAGTTTCTCAAAGCTTTTATAGATGTTTTATCAATCTACTATGACAGTTTTTATGATTTTCTATCGCACCTAGGCGGAGTGCACAAGATATGCTGTGAGGTTAAACCTTATACTTTCATGGGAGAGTCACTTTATTATCATTGAAGGAATTGTGTTGAGCCACATTTTCTCCAAGCGAGGCATGGAGGTTGATCAGGTAAAAGTGGATGTAATTGCAAAACTCGAGCCATCAAAATCTGTGAAGAATGTGAGGTCTTTTCTTAGGCATGTTCGATTTTATAGAAGATTCATCGAAGACTTCAACGTGATTGCTCAACCTCTGACTGGAATTTTAGGTAAGGAGGCAACTTTTGTTGTTGATGATGAATCCCTCCTCCCCTTCAATAAACTGAAAAAAATTTGTTATTCAAGCTTATGTCCTACAGCCGCCCGATTATTCTCTCCCATTTGAGATCTTGACATATGCATCTATATTCATTGTTGCTACTATACTGGGATAAAAGAGGGAGGAAATGCCATTTGCAACTTATTATGCCAGAAAGATATTAGATAAGGACCAAAAGAACTATACTGTAACAAAGAAAGAGTTGTTGGTTGTGGTATTCACAATAGAGAAATTCAGATCACACCTTCTTGGATTTAAAGTCATTATCTTCACCAACCACTCTACTATCAGATATCTTCAGCAAAAGAAGGATGCCAAATCATGTTTGCTTCATTAGATCCATCTACTTCACGAATTTGCTTTGGAAATAAGGGACAGACCTATAGTTAAAAGTGTGGTCATAGATAATTTTTCTATAATAGAATGCCCAACTCTTCCCTTGGGGGATGCATATATCTCAGACATCTTTTCGGATGAGTTGGTTTTGCGTCTCGCCTCAGTCCCCTAGTATGCTGATATTGTGAACTAGATTGTTTCTGAGATGGTCCAAAGAGATTGGAACAAATACAAGAAGGATAATTTTTTGTCTAACATCCATTTCTACTAGTGGGAAGATATGTACCTTTTCATGGAAGGCATATATAATATATTGAGAAGAAGCATCACTCAGGAAGAATACACTAGTGTCCTTGAACATTTTCATAAGCTCAAAGTAGGAGGACACCATTATGGAAATCAGACGACAACCAAGGTATTGTAGTGTGGCCTATGGTGGCCTACATTGTTTAGGGATGCAACAACCTATGTGAAAGGTTGCACAAACTATTAGAAAATTGGACGGACCATTGGGACCAAAGACCTAATGCCTCTCAAGTACATTCAGATATCTGATGTTTTCATCTCTTGGTCATTGATTTTATAGGCATGTTTCCCAATAGTTGGGGTTATGAATACGACCTTCTTGCCATAGATTATGTGAGTCGTTGGGTGGAAGATGTTCCTGCTTGAACCATTGATAGCCGTACATTCTGTTGCTTTCTCAAGGACAACATTATCTCATGGTTTAGAATTATGAAAATCTTGATATTAGATGGAGGTAGTCATTTTGTAATCAAAAAAATGAGAAAACTTGCCAAGGAGTATGGTATTGACAATCATGTCACCTCTCCTTACCAGTGGTCTAATGGCTTACATGAACTATCGAATAAGGTGATCAAGGCTATTTTCCAGAAGCTTTTACGAGCTGATAGGAGGAAATGGTCTCAACTCCTCGATTCCGTTCTATGGGCTTAAGGAATGGCCTACATGAATCATGTTGAGATGTATCCTTATCAACTTGTTTATGAGAAGATATGTTACCTGACTATTAAACTAATTCATAAATCATTGAGGGCAGTGAATATCTGCAATCTCAAATTAAAGAAAAGTGGTCAGAATTGCAAAGTAGATTTCAATGGGGTCTTGAAAATCTGAGACAATTCATATTAAAACAATCTCATGTACAAGGAAAAAGATAAGCGCTAGTACGACAAGCATAACCAAAGGAAGACTTTCGAGCCAAGTTAGAATATTTGGTTGTTTAATACAAATATCTTGATAATCCCATGAAAAAATGAAGAGCAGGTGGAAAGGAACGTATATTGTTAAAATAGTGTGATAATGGAAACATCTTGATATCATATTTGTCATATGATATTATTGTATGTTGTTGACTCTATTAGTGTGACATTTAATGAAGATCATGCAACATCTACAGATTCAGATTCAAAGCTATCCACAAATATTTTTCTTGATTAATTCCTATTTCTTTCAATCTTTCCTTCTTATTTTTATTCATTCATCCCATTCATCTATGATATATGTAGTATATGACTCATAATAACTATAGGGAGATGAGTGAGGCAAGTAATTCTTTCCTTTCTCTCACTTGACTCCTAAATTATTGATGTGATATCTATACTTCGGGATATTTCACCCTAAGTATAGGTAGGACGATCAACTTCCCATTCATTCATTGAGTCATTGTAGTACTTTCTTCTACTTAGCATGCATTATGTCTTCCTTGATTGCTCTGTGATCACTTTGAGGACACAGTTCGAGATAAGTACAGTGGATCATCTAGATTGTATATATACATTAGCCATATCTTGTATTTTCCTATTTTCAATAATATGAGGAGAATACATTGCGTAAGGGATCATGTAATTAATAAACATATTAATATCATCCCTTGTGAATATAGTGTGAAAATAGTCTAAAAGTTATTTAAAAATACTAGTTTAAAATTGTTTGCAAATGATTTTGAAAACGGTTTCGAAAGATTTGAAAAATATTTTGATAAATATTAGGAAAATATTTGTCAAATGTTTACAAACCCTTGTAAAAAATCCTATTAAAAAATAAGTTTCAACATATATGCAAAAAAATTTCAAACAGTTTTTTTAAACCCTGACCATAGTTATATAAATTTTCTTCGAAAATCCTTTTTGTAAATGTTTGTAAAGTCACTAACAGATTAAAAATACATAAAAATTGCAAATTTGAAAACCCCACAAAGAGCTCAATAATAGGAAATTGTTTTACAACAATATATTTGGGTTGCATTTGCATTTTCAGAGTAATATTGATTTTTTAACTAATCTAAATAAAGTCTGAAGAAAGGAGCTTATTGTGGACCTTAATCCACTTAATTTCACAGGAACCCTATAGCAACTGGAGTTAATACTTTTTAGTCATATTGACTTAATTCTTTGAGTCAATTAAACTATGTTCACATGTCTTCTCGGCTAGCCTAAGTAGAATATCTCAATACACACACATGACCCGTGTCAATAATGGTTTCACTTTGACAACTTGACTTTACACATAGACTTAGATGAGGTGGTGGAGGGCAGAATTTTGATGCTGGTGAAGCATTGGTGTGGAAACATACGTCACCCCAATAGGTGGCTAGTGCCCTCCTACCCGATCTAGTGGTGTGGACGTCAAAAGACATGAGGATATTGGTTGCAATAAAGATTCAAAAGAGAGCTAGTCTACTGCCTCTAAAGAAAAACTCCCTACGCAAATGCTTTTATAAACAATATGAAACAAGTATGTATCAAATAAAGTACTTCTAACAAATAGACAGGCTAAAAATCAAAGAAAAAACATTATTGTTGGTGCTATGCATGAACAAGCAAGGCTTGTGCTTCGAATGTCAAAGTCATGCAGCTAGGAGACTTGGTTGCATTGTTCAAGCTCCATAGGATACATGACTACACTGGTCACATTCTATTATCTTCTTTTCCCTCTCTTCTTAAAGCCACTTGTATTTGAACATAGATGGAAATACGTTGCTCCTCGAGAAAAGAGTGTCTAAATTAGGGAATTAGGGTTTCCAACTGGGGGAGATTGTCTTTTGTCATTTCAGATGACAGAATCTATATTCACATACACCATACAAGTAAATTCATAGTCTTAAGAGCTAATGGTAAGAAAAAAATTGTTATGATCTGGTTTCTTAAAGGGAACTAAATAGAGGATTATGGACCTTGAAGATGGTTCCCAATGAGGTTCTGCCACACTTATAATCCAAAGGTCTAACTATGTTCTAGACTTTAACTTTATTAAGATAAGTTTAAAATCATCATTATTCTAACTTCATTATTTTCCTTTTCTTTATTTTCTCTTATCACAACTTAATTTTCCTAATAATTTTTTTCTACAAACTAGCAAAGTGGGATGATGAGTACCCATTCTGTTGCTTTCTCAAGGACAACATTATCTCATGCTTTAGAATTATGAAAATCTTGATATTAGATGGAGGTAGTCATTTTGTAATAAAAAAAGTGAGAAAACTTGCCAAGGAGTATGGTATTGACGATCATTTCACCTCTCCTTACCAGTGGTCTAATGGCTTAGATGAACCATCGAATAAGGGGATCAAGGCTATTTTCCAGAAGCTTTTACGAGCTGATAGGAGGAAATGGTCTCAACTCCTCAATTCCGTTCTATGGGCTTAATGAATGGCCTACATGAATCCTGTTGAGATGTATCCTTATCAACTTGTTTATGAGAAGCTATGTTACCTGACTATTAAACTAGAGGGCAGTGAATATCTGCAATCTCAAATTAAAGAAAAGTGGTCAGAATTGCAAAGTAGATTTCAATAGGGTCTTGAAAATCTGAGACAATTCATATTAAAACAATCTCATGTACAAGGAGAAAGTCAAGCGCTGGTACGACAAGCATAACCAAAGGAAGACTTTCGAGCTAGGTTAGAATATTTGGTTGTTTAATACAAATATCTGGATAATCCCATGAAAAAATGAAGAGCAGGTGGAAAGGGATGTATATTGTGAAAATAGTGTGATAATGGAAACATCTTGATATCATATTTGTCATATGATATTATTGTATGTTGTTGACTCTATTAGTGTGACATTTAATGAAGATCATGCAACATCTACATATTCAGATTCAGAGCTATCCACAAATATTTTTCTTGATTAATTCCTATTTCTTTCAATCTTTCCTTCTTATTTTTATTCATTCATCCCATTCATCTATGATATATGTAGTATATGACTCATATTAACTATAGGGAGATGAGTGAGGCAAGTAATTCTTTCCTTTCTCTCACTTGTCTCCTAAATTGTTGATGTGATATCTATACTTCGGGATATTTCACCCTAAGTATAGGTAGGACAATCAACTTCTCATTCATTCATTGAGTCATTGTAGTACTTTCTTCTACTTAGCATGCATTATGTCTTCCTTGATTGCTCCGTGATCACTTTGAGGACATAGTTCGAGATAAGTATAGGGGATCATCTAGATTGTATATATGCATTGGCCATATCTTGTATTTTCTTATTTTCAATAATATGAGGAGAATACATTGCGTAAGGGATCATGTAATTAATAAACATATTAATATCATCCCTTGTGAATATAGTGTGAAAATAGTCTAAAATTTATTTAAAAATACTAGTTTAAAATTGTTTGCAAATGATTTTGAAAACGGTTTTAAAAGGTTTGAAAAATATTTTGATAAATATTAGGAAAATATTTGTTAAATGTTTGCAAACCCTTGTAAAAAATCCTATTAAAAAAATAAGTTTCAACATATATGCAAAAATAATTTCAAACAGTTTTTTTAAGCCCTGACCATAGTTATATAAATTTTCTTCGAAAATCCTTTTTGTAAATGTTTGTAAAGTCACTAACACATTAAAAATACATAAAAATTGCAAATTTGAAAACCCCACAAAGAGCTCAATAATAGGAAATTGTTTTACAACAATATATTTGGGTTGCATTTGCATTTTCAGAGTAATATTGATTTTTTAACTAATCTAAATAAAGTCTGAAGAAAGGAGCTTATTGTGGACCTTAATCCACTTAATTTCACAGGAACCCTATAGCAACTAGAGTTAATACTTTTTGGTCAAATTGACTTAATTCTTTGAGTCAATTAAACTATGTTCACATGTCTTCTCGGCTTGCCTAAGTAGAGTATCTCAATACACACACATGACCCGTGTCAATAATGGTTTCACTTTGACAACTTGACTTTACACATAGACTTAGATGAGGTGTTGGAGGGCAGAATTTTGATGATGGCGAAGCACTGGTGTGGAAACATACGTCACCCCAAAAGGTGGCTAGTGCCCTCCTACCTGATCTAGTGGCGTGGACATCAAAAGACATGAGGTTATTGGTTGCAATAAAGATTCAAAAGAGAGCTAGTCTACTGCCTCTAAAGAAAAACTCCCTACGCAAATGCTTTTATAAACAATATGAAATAGGTATGTATCAAATAAAGTACTTCTAACAAATAGACAGGCTAAAAATCAAAGAAAAAACATTATTGTTGGAGCTATGCATGAACAAGCAAGGCTTGTGCTTCGAATGTCAAAGTCATGCAGCTAGGAGACTTGGTTGCATTGTTCAAGCTCCATAGGATACATGACTACACTGGTCACATTCTATTATCTTCTTTTCCCTCTCTTCTTAAAGCCACATGTATTTGAACATAGATGGAAATACGTTGCTCCTCGAGAAAAGAGTGTCTAAATTAGGGAATTAGGGTTTCCAACTGGGGGAGATTGTCTTTTGTCATTTCAAATGACGGAATCTATATTCACATACACCATACAAGTAAATTCATAGTCTTAAGAGCTAATGGTAAGAAAAAAATTGTTATGATCTGGTTTCTTAAAGGGAACTAAATAGAGGATTATGGACCTTGAAGATGGTTCCCAATGAGGTTCTGCCACACTTATAATCCAAAGGTCTAACTATGTTCTAGACTTTAACTTTATTAAGATAAGTTTAAAATCATCATTATTCTAACTTCTTTATTTTCCTTTTCTTTATTTTCTCTTATCACAACTTAATTTTCCTAATAATTTTTTTTCTAAAAGCTAGCAAAGTGGGATGATTCATACACCTTTATTCCTATATTTTGTCTTTAAATCCCTAGATAAACACATGTAAACACATTTAACTTGTACAAATTAACACACTAAATGTTGATTATAAATAAAACATTAATACATTTATTTAAATCCAAAATAAAAGAATAAATAAAGGAAAAGAAAAATAAAGGAAGTATTATAAATACAAACTGACCTTAAACTCCGAGACCAAGTCAATATTGAATAGGTAGATGAGGATTAAGGTAGGGGGATATATGGGAAAAATAATGCACATATAAAAACACGGAAACCTAGAAACCCTTGGTTCTCAATACACTGTAATTAGACATATTTACACTATTCTATACACACTCATACACACATCAAGTAAATATTCTTTCAACATGAAATATGCAAGTATTACTATAAAAATTTTAAAAAATAGTGTCTAATAAAAATCATGCGTAGTGTACATGGTACACACAGATGAAAAAAATGCAAATAGGCATTCATCAATCAATATTTCCTCCATATGAATTCAAAATTCATCAAACTTGCTTTCATTGTATTTCAAATTAAAGTATTTGTATATTGAAGGTAGTTTTATTTAAAATGTACTTAAGATACAAAAGTCGATTTTCTAGGGTACCATTGCACAACGGTAGCTCTATATAATATTATATATAATTATTAATTGTATTTTTACACTCTTACAGTTTAAATGATTGTATATATTATATAAAACATATTAAAAATAAAAAATAATTAAATATCTAAAAAAATCAAAATAAGTAATAAAATGTAACACATAGGTATATTATACCTATAATAAACACACATAATCACAATAAAAAATGAAATAGAAAATATGCAAAATAATTTTTATTGCTAATAATCAAAATATTTAATTTTGATAATAAATATTAAAAATATAAAATAAAAAATACATAATAGACAAGTATACGTAACTATAATTATAAATGTTAGAATTAATACATAATATTTAAGTATATAAAAAAATAAAAAGCACCTAAAATCATACATAAAAATAAGAAATAACTTTCATGTCTTAAGAATTATTTGATAGAATCGTTTCATATTTTATTTTTCATTTCTTTCTATTTCCCAATTTGTCCTGACATGGTCAACATGGACTAATTAGGAGGTGCCCTTAGTTGATCTTGGTTAACTCCCCAGTCCCCACTTGGATCAGTTTGTGACTTGTCATTTTCATTTTTCGGCATTTTTTGTAGCTCAATGCAGATCCCTTCTACCCCTATTCCTTAGGAAAATTCTTCATCAAAGATGCAACCTTCAAGAAGATCCAAGAGCATCTTTGATCAAATCCTCGAGTCAAGAGAAAACCCTAGGAGAGGAGATTCTCTAGTCAACCTGTATATAGTCTAGCCTCCTCCATTTTTTGAATTTCAGTCCATTTTGATCCACTATAAGCCTTTGATTCCATACTTAGAGATGAGCCCTTTTGAGAGGAGGTGCTCCTTAAGCAATGCCATGTGAGTAGGACGTGGTTTGGATTGGAATCCCCATCGTCGGAGACCTTTTCCAGGTGGTTCTGCTCCCCGATTCTGAAAGTTAGGTGAGCTATATATGTCTTGTCTTTTCTATTAATAGGATAGTAAATAGCAAAATTCACCATTTATTTCATTCAATTCCATTTAGAATGGTCCAAATATTAAAAGTTTCTTTGTTGGAAGTCTAGGATTCGTCCACTATTATTCATGTCCCCAGCTATCTCTGACTTCCCTGATCACCTACACATACTCCACATCTCTTTGTCCAGAATTTCAACTCATTTATCACCCTTGTTCTTGCATATATCATGGATTCGGATCTCCCTTCTTCACCGATTGCCGGAGATCACGACCCCACTCCATTCCATCTGTTTTGCATCATTCATGGGACGAGGACATACTCCTAAAACCCAAGAAGGTTTTTGTGCAGGTCTGAGAGAGGGTCAAGGCTTCATCTGGAGAGGGATCACGGTTTGCGAAGCATCTTCTGGCCATCTGGGTTCTAATATAACTCCAGGCCTCTTATAGTGAGTCACGTATCATTTGAGCGACCCTAGTTGATGTTGAGGACCTCCGTCTACATGGAGAGTATTTTAGAAGTGAAGTAGGACGTCGGGAGAAGGAGCAGAACTATATCGAACCTATGGAAAAACATTGTTCTTCCATGTTCTTCCATGAGGCTCCTCTATCATTGGATGGAAAGTGTCACCCAGTTTTGATCTACATCATTGGATTGAGCACACCATCAATTGTCAGATCAGCGATCTAGTTATAACCCTCAATCACTGAAGGGGTACATACGGATCTTAGTCGTCTACGCTTAAGTGGTTCCACATAGAGTCCCCCATACCGTTGATTAGCACGCGAGTGGGAATTTTACATCTTCAACCTAGCACCTTTCTTGTATTTAACATTTACTAATTAATATTTCATCTGTATTTTAATAGTTTTGCAATATTTGCATTGAGGACATCAAACTAGATTTATTTGCACTTTGGTCCAATGATAGGTCATCTTACGTGGCTCTCCACGTGAGGTGCATGGTCATTTTGCATAGAAAGCCTTCAGGTTTGGATATCTAATTTTAGTCCTAAATATTACTTAAATAATGTATATTTGATGGGAAAATTACATTTAAGCTCCTGAAACTTTTTTATTTACAAACCATACTATCAAGCACATTTAAATATAAATCTTTTTTTTTTAAATTTGGCATTTTACATTCTTGGGCCCTAGACTTGTGGTGTATGTTTTCAAAAGCATATAAACTTTAGGGATATTACATATAGGCCCATGTTCTCCTTATTAATTTTATTTTTGTATTTTATGTGCTTTTTTAATATAATTTTGCATCCAAAATTTGTACGAAAATTATATTAACTACTTGAAACCTTAATTTATCACATATGTTTCTTTTCCCCTCTTCTTGAGTTGGTTGTACTTGAGCATAGAAGGGAATACCCCTTTTCTAAAGGAAAGAGTTGCTAGACTGGGGGATTAGAGTTACATTGCTGAGGGGGGTTGTTTCTTTGCCATTTTTGAGGTGGGAAGTTACATATCACTTACATAGTACAAGGAAAGATTCATAGTCATTAAAGTTTGCGTTTGTAGGCTTGTTCTGACCTGGTTATTAAGGAATTTAGACCATAGAATTGTGGAACTTGGAGGCTATTGAGTCTTAAACCTATTTCCAAATAACCTTCTACCAAACTAATAATCCAAAGGTCTGACTGAGCTCCATACACCAATTTAATGAAGATACGTCTAATAATGAACTTTGATTATTTTTCTTTTCTTTTTATGTTCACTTCTTTTTCAAATAAGTTTTTTCTAAGGGACTAGCAAAGGTAAAGTATAGGGGGTGATGAATCTATGATTCTCATTATTTATTCTTTTTTTAGCTTTATCTTTTAGCAAAAGCATCTATAAAAATATGTACATACAATATTTTATCATTGAACATGTCCTTGTTAATAGTGCATAATTAACACATATTTTCCAAAAATTAAAGAATAAAGAGAAAATAAAAAGAAAGATATATTTAGAACAAATACATATTGACCCAAACCCTAAGAGAAGGTCAAAACTCGACCTCATCACAAAGAAATAATAGAGAGAGATAGGGTGCGTTATTGTACAAAGCACCTATACCTGCACAAATAAATATACATATTTATTTTACATTATTTGAATACCATATTACTTTTGCACACTTGTATATGGCCCTAATAATAGAATAAAAATTAAACCAGAAAAGATAAAATAAAAGAAAAATAAAAATACATTCCACAATCCATTGTACAAAGGTCAAATATATATAATTCATACAATATCAATTTCTTTAACACCTTTATTAATTTATAAGACTAAAATAAAAATCATTTTACACTCCTTAAAATATTTTGTAAATAAATAAAATACAAAATAAAATAATTTTTTGTAAAAATAATAATATAAAAATACATGTATATAATATATTGGTACATTATACCTATATGTAATACTACATAATGTATATACCATAATAAAGTAATTTATAAAATACTTTCAAATTATAGAAAAATAGTTTATAAAATAATTTACATTAATTGAAAAATTGTGTGTTGTATATAATCGATACTAATTAGATTATATTAATGTAGCCCTCTATGGTGTAATATTTTATGTATTTATTTCTAATGAAGAATCATAAAAAATTATTATAACATTGTATATAAATAAGTTAAGAAAAAAAATAAGCAAAAGAAATGAAAGAAAATCATTCTATATGGTTTTAATATGTATATTATTTTATATGTGTAAATGACCTCTAATGTCTTTTGATTTCTACATGAAAGTTGCAGATCTCGTCGAGAACTCCAACTTTCATGTTCATCACTTTTTTTAATTCATTTCTATCTTATGGTTTAAATTTATATTTTATTTACTAATTTTCTTCTATTCTGATTGGGCACATGGTGTCTTCAGATTGCACCATATGGCTGGTTCCTTCTAGAACCACCTACTCAAGATATGGAATATCTATCTAATTGTGATCTAAGCCTTTCATTCCCGCTCCATCCTCCACCGCTCCATATGATCTCAAGGTCAGATCAGAGCAATCCATTCACGTATCTCTCATAGTCGTTGGTTACCAAGACCCAACGGCTCTGCTATCTCTTCAACTTCCAGCCCTAACGCTACGCTGCTAAACTTCTCTAACTCCTCCCTTTTTCCTCACCTCCTCAGCCACTCTCCCAACCAACCATCGACACCATCACCTTACTTTAGAATCCCTACTTCACACTAACCACATAACTTCTATTGTACCAAACAATCCAAACTCGGTGGTGGTGGTTGGAGCCACCACCAAGATTCATAATATCCACATTCCTCTTTCTTCAAATATCCCACTGTCGCCTCTAGTGGCGGTTGTCCACCCTTGTACAATGATCCCCCTTGTCTTATCCCTACTTTTTGTGATAGGAAACATATCTAGTGAAGTGCAATCAAGGAGCATTATCTTTTGGTGTTGTCCTATGGCAAATCTCCATGCTACGGTCGTCGTTGCTATCATTCGAGTTTCCTCTCCAGTTAAAGAGGTTAAGCAAATACCCCAAGCTTCTTAGATGCTTAAGCCCATGCTACATCCACCATTACCAGCATGTCTTAGATTTAGGTAATCTTGAGCTCATTTGTTCTAGAATGCCATATTTGATTTTTTTGTACTGTACATAGATCCCTCTATTAACCCAAGGTGTTTCCCTTTCAGCATGGATTCTTGATCCACACATGAAGCTTTATCCTCGGTAATCCTTGTTCTATCATCACTACCATCTTTAATTATCTCTCCGCTCTTGCAGATGAGGAAATCTCCAAGGCTTCTCCTTCTTCATCACCATTAGACCTAATCTCTGCTCACCATTCACACACATCTTCTTTAGTTTGGCTTTGTCTATGCTTTCTAACATTCATAGGTCATATACCTTTCAATGGTTGGATTTTGGAAGTTGTCTCCATTCTAGAGCCATTTCTCGGGTGAAGTATCATCGATCCACATAACTAGTTGTTCTTGGACCTCATATGAGATTTCATGGTCTTCTCCATCATCGTACAAAGGCTCAAATAGCTTATCTGAAGTTGTTGCAGTAAGGAGGTGGTGGTATGCGTACAATGAACCTACAACGGAATCTTAGCCTTGGGGGTACCAAGCCGATGACAAAGCATGAAAGATTTCCATGTGTTTTTCGAACTTGCACCGACCAAACCTGAACCCGAGCCTCGATGCACATGTCGAGCATGTCCAAGAGAGGCATATTTGCAACCAAGCCCCGTTGGTTTCTCCCAATTACAAAGACTCATACGTAGGTGGTTTTCAATAAAATTACAAGCCCATGTTGCATATTTGAGTTTCAGTCCCTTCAAGGACCAGTTTGTTATATTTGTGCTATGTTTTTATTATCTTTTCTACTACATTTATTGCCATGCACTTAACATTTAATATTTTGAGCATCGTATATTCAATTGAGATGATTTCGGTTTCAGTGTATTCATTTCCCCATTATCTCTAATATGGCATCATTTAATCTCCTATTTGATGCTCATTTATTTGGATCATTAGTTGGAGATATTATTGATGTTATTAATTACATGAAATGAAAATTGACTTATGACTAAGTGCTCAGTTGGGTATAGATTTAAATTAGATATTTTCTTGTGTTTAAAAGATAATTTTAGCTTATAAAAGTGAGTATATTTGAATGTAATTGTTCTATGATTGTGCTTTTTATGTCATACTTTCTAACATGCTTAAAATTATTGTGAAAATGCATTCCATCTTCTTATTCATTTAGTCATGTATTTGTCTACGTGTTTGTTAGTTTTGACCGAATTATTTTTTAGTCAATTAACATAGATTTTAAACACCTGAATAATTTTATTATGGCTTGTACCCTTGTGTTCGACCCTAGACTTCCTAGGTTATAAATTAAAGCCAAATCTTCCTCATGGAGATTATTTATTTGATTATGTATGACATGTTAAGTTCCAGCTACAATGAACCCATATTAATACATGCATTTAGCAGTTCATAAGAGGTCATAATTGTTGGGGACATGACTTCATTAATATGATTATTTAGCTTTAATTTTTTTGGTTAAGTTGATTCTTCATTTGTCTAGGTTAATCTCATGATGTGATGTTTTCTTCATTATTACATATGTTATGATAATCATTGAAATATATGAACTCTTATCTTATGTGGTAGGGCCCATTCATCGAGGACGCTCATGGAGAATGGAGGCAGGAAGCTCGAGATGGAGTTCATGCTGAGAGGAGCTATAGAAGATGCCATCAAGTTTTTAGAAGAATATTTTATTATTATATTTGATGTTTATTATGGACTTGGACTCTATTATTTGTATATTGAGTCTGTTTCACCATCATGTTGGCTGGACTCAACTTGAGTGCTCAATATTAGGGTTTAGGCATGTTGCTCTTAGAGCTTCCTTATTTGACACCTTGTGTGCTTGAATTGTAGTATAGGACACACTAACTTCATCTCATGAGATTCACTCATCTCTAAGATACATGAGATAGATTAAATCTACATTCAACCTAGATCAAATTAAATTGATTTTCTCCTCGCTAATATAGTGCATGATTAGGTGCAAATTTTTGTCGACTTGCATACATTTAGATAATACTTAATATTCAGTCTTGCATCTGCATGAAGAGAGATGGAGTCATTGTAAATACTTCTCTTGAGCATGATATCATGATTATAAGTCTGTATGGATTATTTTGTTTCATGATTTGTCACTTAGGATAATATGGATATGGGATTGGACGGTAATTGATGGTTTATGTGTTAAAAAGATTTAATACAAGTGATAACATAGTCTCTAAATAATGGGAATATTAATGCAAGTCGATGCTATTAAAATGGAGCTAAAATTCAACAATTTTTTGGAGAGAAGACCCCACATTATTTGCAAATATTTATGCATTGGTTGAGAGGTAATGATGTAGCCTAAAACCTAAGTCAGTATGCTAGCAGTGAATTCGAATTTTGTATTATAATCAGTAAAAATGACAAGATAATTGGACCATATTTATGGTCTTTAATGTGTATTAGTTAAATAATTGGGTTTGTATGATATTGTTTGACTATTCAGCCTCCCAAAACCCCGGATCCATTATCATCTCTAGAAATTCATCATCTAGAGATTCATCGAACATTGGTCCCTTCATCACTTAGATACCTATTCTTTTTACTTAAGTTTATTTTAAGCCTATATATAGGGGGTATGCAATTTCATTTTGAATATCCTTCTCGGGTCACGTAGTTTTATTTTATATCTTTATACTTAAGCTACTTGATGGACCAAAAAATCACCAAGACACGGGTGAAATAAAATAGATCAAGAGTCGTTGCGACCCGTATCTCGGAAGTCAATCGGTCAATCAAGAAAAATAAAGCAGACCACCAAAATCAGATGAAATCAAATAAACACGATAGCGGTCCTGGCTATTTTATTAACCTGGTATAGCGACCAGGGTCGAACACAAGGAGCACGGATTGGCCTTACGGCCTACGAAGTAGTCAATCAGAAGAAAAGAGAAGGTATTTTTGGTGGTTTTTAAGGGTTTTTATATTTTTTTTGGGTTTTTAATCAATTAAGAAAATAAGAAAAGCAACTAAACAACACACTTCAACAATTTGTTAAATGCACTAAAAATCAACCAAAAATTCCAGAAAAAATATTTTTGTGTGTTATATATTTTTTTATGTTTTTGGTGAATTTTTGGGATTTTTCTGATTTTTAATTTATTTTCTAAAAATGAAACAATGACAGAAACAAAGGGTGATGTTCAGTCAGGAGAAAAGGCCAATTTAAAATATAAAAAAGGCTCCCAGCTCCTGAGGGTAATTTTCCTATAAACTAGAAAGTTTAAGGAAAATTAGGGCACTGGATTTATGATTTTTGGATTCTTAAATTATTTATTAGAATTTTTATGAGTTTTTGAGTGTTTTTAAATTTTTAGGTGTTTTAGATAATGAAAAATAGCCAAAATTGGCTAGAACATCAAGTAAGCAAAGACAAATAGTAGCCAATTTTTTGTAATTTTTAGATGAGTTTTAATATTTTTTTGTGATTTTTAAAGTTGAACAGTAAAGAAAATTGATGTTTTTGAATTTTTAAAAATACTAAACAGTGTCGAAAATGTCTCCAAAATTTATAGAAAATTTTACATCATGGCAGGAGCCATGTGTCCAATTTTCATAAAATTTGAAATTGATTTGCTATTTTATTCAAAAATGGAAAGAGGGTATTGTGCACATGGACCTAAGTGCAAATACCCGAAGTCCTGAGGGGTCTGGTACAAAATACCTAGGAAGTCACACGCGTCACGCGTGCCTGGGGCACTCAGGGACCCAAATGTAAGAAAAACTACTTCCGAGGACTATTTGGTAACAGGTACCAAAAGTCCAGGGGGTAGTTTGCAAATAACCCAATAAAAAGCGCACATGCACAATTAAAATACGCACAGGGGTATAAATGCAATATCTCAAAAGTTTTCATTCATTACTTAACAACTCAGAACTACAGGGCATAGAACGCAAAAAACCCAGAAAATCACGTGTCGACGCACGTGTCACATAACACACAGGGGCATATATGCGAAGAAAATAAAGATCAGGGTCCTCAATGCAAATATCCCCAAAACTAAACAACTACCTAAAATATTTACAGGACTAAATACTAAATAAAGTAAACGAGGGGGCCTAAGGGTAATTTACCCTTTATTAATGCGGGCCGCAGGATGGATGCCACGTGGTGCATCGGACGGTGAAGAACGGCGGGCGCTCCAAGGCTGGGGTCCTCGCAGCGATCGAACGGTCGAGGGTACGCCACGTGGGGGATCGAACGGGTGAGGCTCTCGGTGGCTAAACCTCGTGCAACGGACGGTCCAGATCGCCTCTCCAAGATCTGACGGTGGCTGGGTCTCCTCAAGTGGACGGTTGAGATGAGAACTGGAGGTCGAGGACGATCGGACGGTCGGGGAAGATGCTGGAAGAAAAGTTGGCCGACGAGTTTCTCCGGCCTCGTGCGTGCGCTGGGATCCTCCCCTGCTGCTTCAGAAGATCGGAGAAGCTCCGGCGTGACGCTCCGCAGCTGATGGTGGCCTCCGATGATCCAGCCGAGCACTGGAGGGCTCCGGCGAGGTCGGCAGAGGGAGAGTGATGAGGTCAAAAAAAATCGAGTTTCGCGGCTTTCTTTTATTTGATGAAGAAAGTGGTCGATGTAGCAGAAGCCGCGAAAACAAGTTTTGATTCTTTAAAACCTATCAAACAAATTACGGTTTTCTGTCGGAAAACCGTTCACTAATATTTAACCAGGCAAGTGTTCCTGGGTCGAACTCAAGGAGGCAGAATATATTCCCTAGATTTCTCTTCTCGTAATTTTATTTTAATTCTTCTCTAAGTCAAAACGCTTTTTCTGGTGATTTTTATTTTTATTATTTTTATTTGATTTTATTCTTTTCAAATTTTTATTTAATTTTCAAAAAGGAATATTTTTCAAAAGATTTATTTATTATATAGTAGGTGGATAGAATATAGACGATATTATATAGTATAGGTGAACGAGGTTCGAGCCACGTACTCGAACTACACAAGAAAACAAAACAAAACGAAGCGGTTTTCGAGAAAAATCAAAACACGTCAAAAACTCGTCAAAAAGCCGCAAAAACTTTATACTAAGTAGCTGGGGTAATTGTGTAACTACCCTCCAAGAATCGTCGAAATCCGAGGTCACAAGAGCAAGAAACAACCCCTACAGCCCAGGGGCATAAGCGCAATAAAAACTATTAAAATTGTCTGCAAATTGGTCCTGGAGGACTGTTCTGAAAGAAAAATGCAAGAAACTTTACACTTAGGTCCCTGCAGAGGGACCTAAATGCAATTATTTAAAAGCTAGGGGGCGGATTGCGATTCTGGAAGTCGGCTGGATCTATGATGAAATTTCTCCACCGGTTCGCTATTGACGCCTGAGATTAGAAGTTGAAGCGCGGATCAGACGTTCCACACGCTGACACGTGTCAGCAGCCTGTGCTTCTGTTGTTCTTGAACAGTTGAAACAACTGGCGGACGATCGTTCTTCTCCGAATTACTCCGGCCTTCCTCCGACGACTTGGGCTCTCCGGCGGGGCCAGAGGGGTGGCTCCTCCACCCCTCGAGCTCGCCCGCAGTAGGGTGGATGGCGGCGACGCTCCGAGCGACGGCGGCAAGACGATGAAGATGGTGGTTTCGACCACCTGGGGCTGATGCAGCTCTGAGAGGCCAACATCGAAGTGGATTTCACTGATGATCAAAGCTTTTTGCTGATGAAGAAAGACCTCGCGAAATACCTGGATCTGCAATGAATCAAGATATATGCTCGATCCAAGTAGAATCGGCCGAGAGATTAAGAATTCGAGCCCCAAAGTTTGAAGAAAAATATAAACATCCAGCCAAAACAACCAAAAGTGCGAAGAAGACGATGGTTTGTGAATTGATTTGAATCGAATTAAGAGTTAATCGAACGAGTTTTTGATTGTGTGGATTAAATGGATGATTAACCTATCTAAAGCATGGATTAGCCACACTAATCATGGCTCGAAGATCGAGAAATAAAATCGCAAAAGGTGAAGGAACTGACCTGGGAACTGGAGGTGTATGACCTCCTGATAGTTGCTCGACGAGCGGTCTTCTCGGAGCTGCACGCAGCACGAGGCGGCGATTCAAGGCGGCGCAACTGCCTTGGAACCTTCCCCGACGATCCTTCTTCCCCGCGAGCTCCTTCCTTGGCGCTGTCACCGCTCGAGTTGATTGGAACGAGGCTTGGAAGTTAGGTAGTCGGTACAACCTGGAGCTGGAGCTTTGAAGGTTGTTGAAGAGTTTATGGTGATTGGCGAACTTGGGGGCCTTATATAGAGCAGATGCTTGGGCTCCAAGGTTGGATGGACGGCCGGCGATGGAGAGGTTTGTTGAAGGAGTTGGAGGGTCAAGATGGATCATAAGCTTCAAGAAGGGCACGGGAGAATTAGAGGAAGTTGGCCGGTTGAACAACCTGGCGCAACTTCTTCT
Source organism: Ottelia alismoides (assembly GCA_037367405.1). Taxonomy (NCBI): domain Eukaryota; kingdom Viridiplantae; phylum Streptophyta; class Magnoliopsida; order Alismatales; family Hydrocharitaceae; genus Ottelia; species Ottelia alismoides. Next base: position 585,114 of record JAZKJV010010296.1, on the reverse strand, counting down.
TGAAGAAGAAGACTCCAGGTGCTGACACGTGTCAGCACCTGGTTCGCCCAGATCCGTTAATTACTTGTAAATTAAGTATAAAATAATAACTTACATTATTTTAAATAGGTATAAATACAAGAAAGTTAAATAAATTTATTTTCTAACTTATGGCATATTTACTTTTAATAAATAATAAATATTATTCAAAATATAAATATTTTATTCATAAATATGTATTTATAAATAGGTTTTGAATTTTTAATTTAACAAATAATTAAGTAAAAATTAATTTTATATTTTCTTAATTATTAATTTATTTAATAAAGCTTGTACGAATTTTTATGGATTTTTATGAATTAATTTACATATTTTAATAAATAGAGTAAGTATTTATATAGGTTAATTATACCTATATTTTGAAGTGTTTGATTTTATAAAAATAATAAATAGTCTCCAAAAATTATGAAATAATTTATGGTGAAAGTACAAGATCATGAAATAATTTAAAAATTATAAAATTAAGAAAATAATAACTACTGTGTGTTACATAAAATAAATAGCCCAGAAACCCCTTTGTCTTTTGGTCCCAAAACCGACTTTTTGCAAACGGACTCCGATTTCAATGAAACCACCTTTATTAATTAGATAATATTATTTTATGAACTTTAAAGGTAAGTAGAGTGAAATTGGAGTTCGTATGAAGAATTTATGATGTTCGGAAGTTGAGATTTTGACAATTTGTAAGCTGGATTTCTTGGCATATTTACAGGATAATATTTTTAACTTATTTTTATATTTTTATTTACATTTTTATGAATAATTAGGAGAAAGATTTGGTGAAAAATATGTTAAGATGAAATAATTAAAATTCTTTGAAGTTTTGTATTTTATTTTATAAATAGTGAAAGGTGTATCTACATGTGATAAATTATTTTTATTTGGTTTTCTTTCCTTATCTCCCACTACTTATTGGTTTGTCGACCAATCCATGCTGACTTGGTCTCGGGGGTTAGGCTATAAATATATCTTACAGCTATATTTATATTTTAAGTCATATTGCATATATATACATATATTTCATATGCCTTTGTCTTTCTTTTCTGATTCTTTATTTATTTACATGAGTTTAATGGTTAAAAGTGAATATTTACACATGAATGGGGTTTTGTTAAAGTATGAGAATTAGTGAGTTTTTACATGTATTTGTTAAGGGTTTTAAGAAAAAATGCAACAGAAAAGTTAATGAATCATGGATTCATCAGAGAGCTCCTGGACCTAATGGTCCAAGCCCTCAGATGGGCTTGGATGTACCTTCAAGATAGACCAGAAGACTCGCGGGTCGAGGGCAAACTACCTCGACCCGGTTAGGCGGGGGTGAAGGTGATCGGAGGGTCGAGATGGGCGAGCTCCGGCGAAGGTGGGGACGAAGGAGCTCGAACCCCAGCTCCTGTGCGAGCTGGGTTGGATGGAGGTGTGGAGAACGTGCGCAGGAGGAAGGCGGAGGTTCTGGTGGATTCCGATGATCGAAGCGAAGTGCGAGGTGGTCGGAATCAGCGAAAGACGACAACAACAAAATTTGGGGGAAATTGGAAATTAGCGAAAAGGAAAGAACTAAAGGGCTACCTGGGTGGACGATGAGACTGTGGACGAGCAGGCGATGCTCTGGGTCGTAGCCTCGAGGAGCATCTCCCTCCGAGGCTCGAGCTCCAGCTCTGGGCGGAGCACGGTGGTGCTTGATCGCCGGATCAGTGGTCTCGCACTCCCTCCTCGCTGCAACACCACAGGGGACGAGCTGTCACTCTCGCCATTGCGATGGAGCTCACTGGGGGGGGGGGGGGGTGGAACGAGTGGCCAAAGATGAGAAAATAGGTGGCGGAGCTCGGCTTATGTATGGGTGCGGGTCCGGCTAGGGCTGGTCGGGTAGGGCAATAGAATGCGCGGATCCCGAGGCAAAGGCTCCAGCGAGGGTGTCGGATGTAAGGAGAAGAAGTAGGACCCATGGTTTGCGAAGATGGCGAGCGGATCGAGCGCGGAAAAAGAGGAGAAGTCGGGTCAGGCGCGAGATCCGCTGGAGAAGAAGGTCCGCGGAGGGAGTTGACCGGAGGTCAACATCTCCGTGGACCAATGAGAAGCTGCCACGTGGAAATGATTTGAAAAATCATTTAAAAATACCAAATGGCCGAATTATTAAAAAGTCAAAACATGAAATATTTTTGTTTTATTTTTTTTCTATTTTTTAGTGATTTTTAATTAATTTTTCAAAGTAAAAATAGTGTATTTACATAGTAGGTCTATATATAGGTATATATACAATATATAGATTTTTAATTTTGATTTTTAATTTGTTATTTTTATATAATTTTATTCCCATTTTATATTTTATTTATTTATAGTATAAAATAAGGAATAAAAAGATATTTTTATTTTATTTTTATTATTTATATACATAGGTGAAATAAATACATATGTACATTTATATACATGGTATATTTACAAAGTATTTTTGGATTTTTAATTTTTGTTATTTTTATTTAGTTTTTGTTTTAATTGTTTTTATTTTATTTATTTACATCATCTCATATAGAATATTTACAAAATTTTTGAAAATTAATTTTATTTATTTATAAGGCTAAATAAATAAAAGATGATTGTTTTATATACATGATGACTATATACAAGAGTCATGTTTTTGTTTTCTTTTTAAATTTTTCTATTTTTATCTTGTTTTTATCTTTATAAATATATACAAATATTTACAAGCCAATTTGAGTCTATTTTTGTCAGGCCCTTCCTGAGCCCTCCCTTGGTTAGGTTGCTCAATATTTATTCTAAATATTTCCCTCCTTTTCTTTTTACTCTTTATTCTTTTATTTTTGCACAAAAACATGCTAATTATTAAACTTTATACAATGCATGATTTTGATAATTATTTGTATTTACATGAATATACATGCATTTGCAAAGGTTTTTGTAGCTAAAATTTAAGAATAAAGAGTGATGAATGGGTATTCATCACCCCCCTATACTTAACTTTTGCTAGTCCCTTAGCAAACACTTATTTGAAAAAGAAGTGAAAAAGAAAGAAAGAAAAAGAAAAAGAGGGGAATATACATGGATCAAGGTTGAATATTAAACTTTCCTTCATTAAATTGAATTATGGAGCTCGATCAGATCTTTGGATTATTAATGTGTCGGAACCTTATTTAGACTTAAGCTTAAAACTCAACAGCCTTTAAGTTCCACCAATCTATGGACAAGACTCCTCAATAAACCAGATCAGAACAAGTCTACATACACAAACTCTAATGACCATGAATCTTTCCATGCAGTGTAAGTGATATGTAGCTCCCCACCTCAGAAGTAACAAAGAAACAACCTCCCCCAACCTGGTAACTCTAATGCCTCGGTCTAGCAACTCTTTCCTCGAGAAGCGGGGTATTCCCTTCTAAGTTCAAGTGCAACCGGCTCAAGAAGAGGGGGAAGAAGTATAGACTTTTGGAAGCTCAGCCAGTATAGCTAAGTCTCCTGCTGCAAGCTTCATGAGATGTAACATGGATACCATAAGCTTTTGCTTTATTTGACTATATACACTCCGGTGGGGTTATTAAATTTTCAATCCGACCCACCACTTTTTTGGAGTTCTTTTTGCATTTTGCATTTTTTTAGTGCCTCTGTACAACATATCTACATGGTGCATCATATATACAAGAAATTTCCTCTTGAGCCAGTAGACTATCCCTCTTTTGAAGCTTTATTGCAACCCACGGCTTCTGTCTTTAGCCTTCATCACCACTAGACCAAGTTGAGACGCACTTCCTTCACTAGAAGAAGAAGAGAGGTTCCGCCTAGAAGTACTACCCTCATATGCTACCCCATGCCAAAGGAAACTGCCTCCTCACAACCTCATCCGTGGAGAGCTATGTGTAAGGTGCTAGTGCAAGTCAAGCCATTGTCTCTAAGAGTCATGCGTATGTTGTTAAGTGCTCTACTTAGGCTCATCAAAATGACATATGCTCATAGCCTAGTGGACTCAAAGAATTAAGTCCTTATGGACCTGAAAAGCCTTAACCCTAAGCCCTATAAGGTTCCTTTTAGAATTAGGTGGATTAAGATCTTAATCAAGCTCCATTTCTCAATTTAATTCCAGGCTTGGTTTAAATGTCAACTATCATCCAGGAAAAATTATATACATATATACACAAAGATGCTATTTACTCATATTTACAATCGTGCAAAATTTTTGAAAAATGTTTTGAAATCATGAATGGATGGATGCATGCAATGCAAGTTTTGCAAAAGTATTTACAAGCATTTACACAAGATTTTTGCAAACTTTTGATTTTCGAAACATCTTGGAAAAATTTTGTACTATATACATAATTTTGATAAGAAAATATTTACACAAGCTTTACACAAAAGATTTTTGAAAACATTTTTACAAAAATAATTTTGTACACTAGCTATGTATGTGCAAATAAAAGAATGATTATTTACAAGAAAAATTTTTAATTTTTATGATTTTTGGGGTTTTTAGCCATTTTATTTATTAACACACACACAAAGTACGAGTTATGGCTAAAGTATATATGAAATATATACACACCCCCCTATACTTAGCTCGAACGATGTCCTCAGAGTGATCAAGAGCGATGAAGAAGACATAACTCGTGCTTAGTAAAAGGGAAGTGAAAAGGAATGGCTAGGTACAAAAATGAATAAATGAATAGAATGAGAAAGGCTCGGTGGTTTCCCCCTATACTTAGGATTAACTAATCCTAAGTATAGCAAGCTGTACATGAAGGGAAATCCGAGTGAAGAATGTACAGAGTCTGCCCCCCTATACTTAGGGCAAAATATCCCTAAGTATAGGCAGCAAAACATGGGCAAAAAGAATGAAAAGAATACCCGCAGGTCCTACATCCCCCCTATACTTAGGGTAAAGTACACCCTAAGTATAGCATAATCAAAAGATGAGAAAAGGGATGTGGGACTAAAGAATAGTGTGATATAGACAACTGGATCTATACAAGTCGGAAGAACAGTGATAATCAGATGATCTAGAAATGGCTTGAGCCGCTGGCCGTTCACTCGAAAGGTACTCTCAGAAGACAACTCGGATATATCAATGCTACCGTTGTCGTGTACCTTTCTCACAAGATAAGGTCCCTTCCATTTGCTCTATAGCTTCCCTGAAAATAGACGAAGCCTCGCATCAAACAACCATACTCTCTGTCCAGGCTCAAAATGCTTGTGGCTGATATGAGAATCATGCCACTCTTTCACTCTCTCCTTGTACTATAGGCTATTTGAGAAGGTTGTATCTCTAAGCTCCTCCAAGGCTGCTAACTCTGCCTTCCTCTGGTCTCCTACACTATGTGGATCTAAAAGAATATCAGTGACTGCCCAAAGTGACTTGTGCCTCAACTCAACAGGTAAATGGCACGGCTTGCCATATACTAGGCGAAAGGGAGATGTGCCCAATGGTGTCTTGAAAGACGTCCTATATGCCCACAAGACCGAGTCCAAAAGCTGTGACCAATCCTTTCGATCAGGGCGGACGACTTTCTGCAAAATAGTCTTGATCTCCTTGTTTGAGACCTCGGCTAGACCATTCGTCTGTGGATGGTATGGAGTGGCAACTCGATGGTCTATGCCGAACTCACTAGCAAGTGCCTTCACCTGGTCGTTGATGAAATGAGACCCCCCATCTGAAATCAATACTCGAGGTACCCCGAACCGCGTGATGATATGCTTCCTCAAAAATCTGCAAACTGTCCTGGCATCAGCAGCTCGGGCGAGGATAGCCTCAACCCAACGACTAACATAATCAACGGCCAACAGAATGTACTCAAATCCCTGACTCTTAGGGAATGGACCCATGAAATCGATGCCCCATGCGTCAAAAACCTCACAGAAGTGAATGGGCTGCATCGGCATCATATCACATTGTCCACAAGTGCCCATCCTCTGACAGTCAGTACACCTCTTCACGAACTCATCAGAGTCCTTGAAGAGGGTAGGCCACCACAAGCCGGATTGGAGCACTTTCTGTGTCGTTCTCCTCCCAGAGTGATGTCCTCCTGCCTCAAGCTTGTGGCAGTAAGTGAGGACGCTATGGTGCTCATCCTGAGGGATGCACCTACGCCAGACACTACCCCCTCCTTCGTGGTAAAGGATGGGATCCTCCCAATGGTAAGACTTGGCCTTCGCAAGGAAGGTCTCAAGCCTCTGTCTGGGCCAACCTTGTGGGACTTTCTTAGCAACAAGAAAGTTCACATTGTCCGCATACCACGGGAGTGAGGCGATAGCAAGGATCGCCTCATCTGGGAAGGTCTCACAAATGGGATCAATCTGCTCAGACTCCTCAGGCTGCTCTAAACGGGAGAGATGATCCGCCACCACATTCTTGACTCCAGGCTTATCCTTGATCTCAATGTCGAACTCCTGGAGTAGAAGGATCCATCTAGTCAGTCTGGCCTTGGCATCCTTCTTTGCCATGAGGTATCAGATGTCGGTATGATCTGTGTACAAAGTCACTCTAGATCCAATGATGTACGATCTGAACTTATCTAGGGCGAACACTACTGCCATCATCTCCTTCTCTGTGACTGTATAATTCCGCTGGGCGGAATCCGAGGTGCGGCTAGCATAGTGGATAACAAACGGGACTCCATCCCTCCTCTGTCCCAGCACAGCCCCCACGACAAAATCGGAGGCGTCCGTCATGATCTCGAATGGGAGAGACCAATCTGGTGGCTGGAGGACAGGAGCCTCAACAATACACTGCTTGAGAGTATCAAAGGACGAAAGACACTTGTCATCGACAAGGAACTCGGTGTCTTTCGTCAGCAGGTCAGTCAACGGTCGGGCAACTCTACTGAAATCACGGATGAATCGCCGATAGAAACCGACGTGCCCCAGGAAAGACCGTAACTACCGCAAATTGGACGGTGGTGTGAGTTTTCTAATGACATCAACCTTGGCCGGATCAACCTCCATGCCCCTGTTGGAGATGATGTGGCCAAGCATCGTCCCTTGAGTCACCATAAAATGACTCTTCTCCCAAGAAAGAACCAAGCGGACCTCAATACATTGCTGGAGTACTCGGTCTAGGCAGTCAAGACAGGAGTCGAATCCGTCGCCGTAAACCGAGAAATCATCCATGAAGACCTCTAAGCACTCCCCTACCATGTCCGAAAAGATCGACAGCGTGCATCTCTGAAAAGTCACAGGGGCGTTGCATAGCCCAAATGGCATGCGTCGGAAGGCGTATGTGCCGAAGGGACAGGTAAAGGTGGTCTTCTCCTGATCCTCAAGAGCGATGGCCACCTGGTTGTAGCCCGAGTACCCATCCAGAAAACAATAATGGCTCTTCCCTGCCAGTCTCTCAATAATCTGATCAATAAAGGGCAGAGGAAATGATCCTTCTTGGTGGCCTGGTTGAGTCTCCTGTAGTCAACACAAACCCGCCAAGAAGTGGGTACTCGTGTAGCAATCTCCTCTCCAGACTCGCTAATCACTGTAGTGATTCCCGTCTTCTTGGGCACCACATGCAAAGGGCTGACCCAGTTGGAGTCGGAGATGGGATAGATAAAATCGGCGCTCCACCATTTCGAAATTTCCTTCATGACAACCTCTCTCAAATTTGGGTTCAGCCGCCGCTGGAACTCACGCGATGGCTTCGCCTCATCCTCGAGATAGATATGGTGGGAGCACAGGGCCGGACTAATCCCATGGAGATCTGCTACGCTCCATCCTATTGCCTTGCGGTTCTTTTCAAGAACCCCCATCAGACGAGATTCCTGCTCTCCAGTCAAATCGGCTGAGATAATGACTGGGTACATCTCATGCTCACCCGCAAGGAATCTATACTTCAGCGATGAAGGAAGTGGCTTCAGCTATGGACAACTCGATGCTGGCAAATCTGGCTTCGAAAGAAGACGCGTGTATGCTGCCAAATCTGTCCGGGAGACTGAAAGTGTACTCTCGCAAACTGGATCTGGAGAAGGCTGCTCAACGGAACTGTCTCTGATCTGCTCGGCATCTACCTCCTCCTCAACTGTAGGCTCAGTAGAAATCAGATCTGGCATGTAGTCATCACAATCTGCCGAATCAGACTCTGAATCCGAGGGATCTGCATCAAACAAGGTGGCATCGGTACCACCGTAACTGAACTCTGTGTCACGGTCGAGAACCGGCTCTGCTGCCTCTGTAGTATCCTGAACCAGGAATGTGCTCTCCAAGCTCTCCTCTGCTGTCATCTCTGCATCAGCGGTGTCTGAAAATGAGAGGATGGCCTGTGCTGCTGGGTCTGCCCAAACTGCCTCATCGTCTGTGATCACAAAGTCACAGTCCTGGTGGATGTCTAGCCCTGCATCTGTCAGCTGCTCTGTGTTTGAAGTGGTCTCTGAGCATGATCTCTCTCTGGCTCTACTGTCCTTGACCGTCTCTATTTGTACGCTTTCGCCCTCTACGCGAAAGTATACCTTCCCACTATCATGGTCGGTCACTGCCTTGGCTGTGGCCAAGAACGGGCGACCTAAAATGATGGGGTATCGGTCACTGAATCAGGGATCTCCATGTCCAACACTACGAAGTCCACGGGGAATTGCAAACCCTGAATAGTGACGACAATGTCTCGTAACAACCCCTTCGGCCTCTTGACAGATCTATCAGCAAACTGAAGGACTGTCCTGCTCTGTCTAAGAGTGCCCAACTCGAAGCGGTCGAGAAGGGCTGCCGGAAGGAGGTTGATAGACGATCCGCTATCCAATAGAGTACAGTCGAACCTCTGCTCTCTAATGTGACATCTGACATATGGGGCTCCTGAATCTGGCCTCTTGGCCGGCAGACGGTTCTGGATCGCAAAACACGTGGCTTTCGTCGGCACATGAATCTCTGAATGGTGGTTCCTCCTCCTCCTCCTGACTGTAGTCCTGTCTCTCAACGATCGCTGAAGAAGGGGGATGTGTTGCAAAGCCTCCTGAAGGGTCAGCTGTATGTGAAATCTGTCAATCATGCTCTGGATGAACTCCTCCTGTTCTCTCTTTTTTGGATCTTTTTCTCTTTTCTTCCCCTTCCCCATCTGAAGGGCTCTAGGGAAGGGGATCACAGGGTCCTTCTCAGATGAAGGACTAGAAAAGGGTCTAGGCGGTTCGAAGACCGGATCCACACATACATCATGCACCACAGTGAGACCAGAAGAAAATAAACCCTTTTCTTTATTCACAGAACTGTTCAGAGGTACATCAGTGGAAGGAAAAACAACATATCTCTCTATATGAAGTCTGGTGGCATCAGTACCACCATCGGTTGGCTCAGCTGGAAGACTCGCGGCCTCAGTACCGCGTTCTGGCTCGGCAACTCGGGTGGCGTCAGTACCACCTCCTCGAACTGGTGAAGTGGCGGCCTCAGCACCGCCTGGGGAATCAACATCCTTGGTGGCATCAGTACCACCATCATCAACATGTGCGGCCTCAGTACCGCTCTCCTCCTCCTCCTCTGGCGCTCTAGGTGTATCCTCATGCTGTCGCTCAGACGAGGCGCCGCCTGCTGGCATCCTACCGCTCCTAAGTGTGACAAAGTCAGTATCAAACAGATATCCATTCATATCACCAAATGCATCACTAGGAGTGGTATACTCTGTACAAGCTACCTGCTCAGATTTCCGCTTCAGGCTGTTGGGATTCGGCTCTATCTGGGCAAGAATGGCGGCCTTCCCTCTCACGATGTCCCGCATCTCCTGGCAGAACTCGTCCATCTCCCATCTGAAAGTAGCCTGCTGGTCCGTGAGGAGGCGGGCTATTTCGTCCAAGGCGGGGCTCTCGTATGGTGTACCATGAGAGCCCGACAGGTAGCCTCTCTGGTAATGAGGCTGTTGGAACTGGTGCTGCTGCTGAGAGGGATAGGTAGGAGGGTGCTGCTGCTGGTGTGGCTGAGGAGGCTGCTCTTGCCTCCAAGACTGTCCCTGCTGATAGGGACGAGGAACGAAGGATGACTGCTGCTGTGACTGGTAAACTGGGGGCTGCTGCTGCTGGTGATCCCTCTGCTGGCTATACTGGCCTCCCTGGCCAGATGGCTGCTGCTGGGGCTGGGTTCCTCCACTCCCCCACCTGAATTCGGGATGGTCTCGTTGGATCCCTGGCTGAGGACGGTCATACCAAATCCCGTTGACATCCATCAACGGCTCTGCATCGTACTGGGCTGGCAGGAGTACTGCCAGAGGCTAATCCGGCTGGTATACCACCATCTGCATGTCTGGAGATGGTGGTGACTGGTAGGAGGGCTGCTGCTGCTGGTACGGCTCCGCCTGTACAAGGTAAACCTGTCTAGGCTGCTGGTGTGAGCTGGAGCGCTGGAACGAGCTGCTGCTGCTACCGGTATCGCCTCGCGACTGAAGACGGGGCTGTGAAGCCGTCTGTGTCTCCTGGAGACACATGAGCTGGGTCTTTATGTCGCTCAGAGTCTGTGCCATCTGCTCCATCTGAGTGATGCCCTGGCACTGCTTCTTCTCGATCAGCTCCATCCGGTCCAACTTCTCACTAATGATACCCATATCCACAGTGGATGATTCTGCCTGTGCTGCGGCTACTGCGGATGAACTGGAAGGACCGACGTCGACCCGTGCTGTCCTCTGGTACTGCACGGGTCCTGGCTGCTGGGGTCTGCCCTGAGTGTACAACCTGGTCTGGGACATCACCATGTAGTTCTCGGCCATCTCCTCGTAGATGGCCCAGACATGGTCGTGATCCTTGGCGAAGTAAGACCCGCCACAAGAAGCGTTCACCAAGCCCTGAAGCTCTGGTGTCAGCCCGCTGAAAAAGCTCTGAACAAGGTTCGGCTTGGAGATGTCGTGGTGCGGGCATCGATCAGTCAGCTCACGGAACCTCTCCCATGCCTCATGGAATTGCTCGTTGGGGAGCATGGAGAAGTTTCTGATGAGGGCTCTCGCTGCATTGGTCCGCCCGAGTGGATAGTACTTGTTCAAGTACTCGGTGCGGAGCTGCTCCCAGGTGTAAACGAACTTCCCCAAGTGCTTCAGCCAGGTGGCTGCTCTGTCTGCCAAGGAAAAGGGGAAGGCAATCATCCTGATAGGATCCTGGTCCACCTGACGATCGTGGACAGTGCTGCATATCATCTCAAACTCCTGCAGGTGGAGATGAGGCTCCTCTGTGGCCAAACCGTGAAACCGAGGTAAGAGCTGCAAGGTGTTCGGGGGAACTTGATGTCCCCCACGATCGCTGGAAGTACCACCCAGCGGTGTGTCAAGGTCGACCCAGGATTGTAGTTCTCCCGCATCGATCTAAGTGGTGGTGGTGCTCCTCCTGCTCCTGCTGCTGCTGCTGCGGCTGCTGCCGCGGCTGCGGCGGCGGCGGCAGTCGCCGCATCGTCGGGTCCTCCTCCTCCGCGGTTCTCACGGTTGGCTCTCATCTACTTGAGCTCTCTCCTCATGTCCATCATGAATGCTCCCTGATCCCTCAGCTGCTGCTGCACTCACTCGAGGGAGGCGATCAGGGTGGAGTTGATCGAACCCTGGTCCAGAATGAAATGCTGCTCTCCCTGTGGACCTCTGGTGCGATCATCAGAACTGCCGGCCATCGTCTCTGAAAAACCAAAATAACCGAACTCAGGTGCCGATAAATCATATGTCTGTCTCTCCTCTGGCACTGGTATCTCTGAATCAGAAGAAGGGTGGTCGAGGGGGAACAGGGTGGAATCATACTCGGGTTCGGAGAGCGGGTCTGAGCCCCCACGAACCGACCTAGATGAATGGTCAGGAGTGTTGAAAAGCGGTACAGCCAGAGGCTGCCTAAGAGACCTCCTGCCCATCATCGTGATCTGGCGAGTAAGGTGGATGAGATCTGGAAAAACTATGATTGGCAACCAAACCCTTTGTTCACCAACGCAACACGAGCTGAAGACCGTAAAGGCTCGGTCAAATTATCTTGTCAAATTTTATTAGGTGAACAAACAATCTATCAGAGCGCTTACGTGACCTGTTGGGATTCCCGATGCTACCCCAACCGACTGGCCCACACGGAAGAGTCGGTAGTCAGTCAAGAATAGCACCGGAGGGCTCTACCTAGTGAACGGGTCACTCTCTCGCTCAAACAAACCAAACAATGAGGGGGTTGCTCTCCCCAAGACATATTTTTAGGTGAAGTGTCTTTTAGGGTCGATAGTTTTAGCAGTCCCAATTTTATAGTTTTTCTTTTTTTAGATTTTTTTTAATGCAAGCAAAAGGCCTAACGAATTTTTCGGTTCTCCTGGTTATTAAGTCCAAAACAGGGGGGAGAAGACGAAAAAGCCGACGCGCGATAAATCAATGATGCATGCAGAGATAGAAATGCGTACCTGACTCCAGCAGTCTACATGCAAAATGATCCGCGCATAAATGTAAAGACTGAAAAGAAACTACCTATATGGTGCAGCGGTGAAAACCGAGTCCTAAAAAGGCAATTTCTACTCGACAGAACCGTCTAGCATAGCCACTCGCCCTCGATTCAAAGAGTCCGGTCTAGACCCACCCCTCCTCTTCTCGACAGGTCGAGTTCAGGAGTAGCGCTTGACGAGGCAGGCTCGCGGCGCGTAGGCTCTCAGGAAAGCGACTAAGCTATTTTATTAGTGAATTATTAGTAGGTCCAATTATCGTTCTATAGGAACAGGCAAGCAATTACGTGTGGGGATCCTACTAATTACGGCACAGTCAAGCAGAAAATCCTAAATCTAGGGGCTCGAGAAAAACCGCTGAAAACCGTAAAAGGCAGCTAAAAAGCTAAAACTGCGAAAAACCGCGAAAAATCTAAACTAGTCTAAGGGGTCCCCCGAGCACACCGGTGCTCGGCGAAACAGACCCCGGAAGTTCAAGTGTCTGTCCGAATGTACATGTATTATTACAACAGTTCTAAAATGCGAGAAATAAAACTAATCTACGCTCCTCTCTCACTCAGCTCCTCCCTCGCTCTCTCCTACGGCTCCGTACAGAAAGGAGCCGCCTCCGAATCCTGCGGTTGCGCCGGCTCCTTGAAAGTCGCCTCCGCGGTCCTCGGGCCCTCGCAAGAAAGAAGACAAGTGTCAGACCAGATTATTATTAAAAAAATAATGTCAGAAAAATATATCTACAGGAATCTATACAAAAAGTTGCGAAAAGAAAACCGCGGAAAAACTCAAAAACTGACTACTAAGCCATGCTCCCCGGCAACGGTGCCATTCTGATGGACCAAAAAAATCACCAAGACACGGGTGAAATAAAATAGATCAAGAGTCGTTGCGACCCGGATCTCAGAAGTCAATCGGTCAATCAAGGAAAATAAAGCAGACCACCAAAATCAGATGAAATCAAATAAACACGATAGCGGTCCTGGCTATTTTATTAATCTGGTATAGCGACCATGGTCGAACACAAGGAGCACGGATTGGCCTTACGGCCTACGAAGTAGTCAATCAGAAGAAAAGAGAAGGTATTTTTGGTGGTTTTTAAGGGTTTTTATATTTTTTTGGGTTTTTAATCAATTAAGAAAATAAGAAAAGCAACTAAACAACACACTTCAAAAATTTATTAAATGCACTAAAAATCAACCAAAAATTCCACAAAAAACATTATTGTGTGTTATATATTTTTTAATGTTTTTGGTGAATGTTTGGGATTTTTCTGATTTTTATTTTATTTTCTAAAAATGAAACAATGACAGAAATAGAGGGTGATGTCCAGTCAGGAGAAAAAGGCCAATTTAAAATATAAAAAGGGTTCCCAGCTCCTGAGGGTAATTTTCCTATAAACTAGAAAGTTTAAGGAAAATTAGGGCACTAGATTTATGATGTTTGGATTCTTAAATTATTTATTAGAATTTTTATGAGTTTTTGAGTGTTTTTAAATTTTTAGGTGTTTTAGATAATGAAAAATAGCCAAAATTGGCTAGAAAATCAAGAAAGCAAAGACAAACAGTAGCCAATTTTTTTCTAATTTTTAGATGAGTTTTAATATTTTTTTGTGATTTTTAAAGTTGAATAGTAAAGAAAATTGATGTTTTTGAATTTTTAAAAATACCAAACAGTGTCGAAAATGTCTCCAAAATTTACAGAAAATTTTACATCATGGCATGAGCCATGTATCCAATTTTCATAAAATTTGGAATTGATTTGCTAATTTATTCAAAAATGGAAAGAGGGTATTGTGCACAGGGACCTAAGTGCAAATACCCGAAGTCCTGAGGGGTCTGGTGCAAAATACCCAGGAAGTCATGCGCGTCGCGCGTGCCTGGGGCACTCAGGGACCCAAATGTAAGAAAAACTACTTCTGAGGACTATTTGGTAACAGGTACCAAAAGTCCAGGGGGTAGTTTGCAAATAACCCAATAAAAAGCGCACATGCACAATTAAAATACGCACAGGGGTATAAATGCAATATCACAAAAGTTTTCATTCATTACTTAACAACTCAGAACTACATGGCATAGAACGCAAAAAACCCAGAAAATCACGTGTCGACGCACGTGTCACATAACACACAGGGGCATATATGCGAAGAAAATAAAGATCAGGGTCCTCTATGCAAATATCCCAAAAACTAAACAACTACCTAAAATATTTACAGGACTAAATACTAAATAAAGTAAACGAGGGGGCCTAAGGGTAATTTACCCTTTATTAATGCGGGTCGCAGGATGGACGCCACGTGGTGCATCGGAGGGTGAAGAACGGCGGGCGCTCCAAGGCTGGGGTCCTCGCAGCGATCGAACGGTCGAGGGTACGCCACGTGGGGGATCGAACGGGTGAGGCTCTCGGTGGCTAAACCTCGTGCAACGGACGGTCCAGATCGCCTCTCCAAGATCTGACGGTGGCTGGGTCTCCTCAAGTGGACGATCGAGATGAGAACTGGAGGTCGAGGACGATCGGACGATCGAGGAAGATGCTAGAAGAACAGTTGGCCGGCGAGTTTCTCCGGCCTCGTGCGTGCGCTGGGATCCTCCCCTGCTGCTTCAGAAGATCGGAGAAGCTCCGGCGTGACGCTCCGCAGCTGATGGTGGCCTCCGATGATCCAGCCGAGCCCTGGAGGGCTCCGGCGAGGTCGGCGGAGGGAGAGCTCCTGGACCGAATGGTCCAAGCCCTCATATGGGCTTGGATGTACCTGCAAGATAGACCAGAAGACTCGCGGGTCGAGGGCAAACTGCCTCGACCCGGTTAGGCGGGGTGAAGGTGATTGGAGGGTCGAGATGGGCGAGCTCCGGCGAAGGTGGGGACGAAGGAGCTCGAACCCCAGCTCCTGTGCGAGCTGGGTTGTATGGAGGTGTGGAGAACGTGCGCGGGAGGAAGGCGGAGGTTATGGTGGATTCCGATGATCGAAGCGAAGTGCGAGGTGGTCGGAATCAGCGAAAGACGGCGACGACGAAATTTGGGGGAAATTGGAAATTAGCGAAAAGGAAAGAACTAAAGGGCTACCTGGGTGGATGATGAGACTGTGGACGAGCAGGCGATTCTCTGG
The DNA here is from genome assembly GCA_037367405.1 of Ottelia alismoides. NCBI lineage: Eukaryota > Viridiplantae > Streptophyta > Magnoliopsida > Alismatales > Hydrocharitaceae > Ottelia > Ottelia alismoides. The sequence continues at coordinate 569,651 of JAZKJV010010296.1, read as the reverse complement.
GTCGTAGCCTCGAGGAGCGTCTCTCTCCAAGGCTCGAGCTCCAGCTCTGGGCGGAGCACGACGGTGCTTGATCACCGGATCAGTGGTCTCGCACTCCCTCCTCGCTGCAACACCACGGGGGACGAGCTGTCACTCTCGCCAATGCGATGGAGCTCACTGGGGGTGGAACGAGTGGCCAAAAAATGAGAAAATAGGTGGCAGAGCTCAGCTTATGTATGGGTGCGGGTCCGGCTAGGGCTGGTCGGGTAGGGCAATAGAATGCGCGGATCCCTCGGCAAAGGCTCCGGCGAGGGTGTCGGATGCAAGGAGAAGAAGTAGGACCCGGGGTTTGCGGAGATGGAGAGCGGATCGAGCGCGGAAAAAGAGGAGAAGTCGGGTCGGGCACGAGATCTGCTGGAGAAGAAGGTCCGCGGAGGGAGTTGACCGGAGGTCAACATCTCCGTGGACCAATGAGAAACTACCACGTGGAAATGATTTGAAAAATCATTTAAAAATACCAAATGGCCAAATTATTAAAAAGTCAAAACATGAAATATTTTTGTTTTATTTTTTTCTATTTTTTAGTGATTTTTAATTAATTTTTCAAAGTAGAAATAGTGTATTTACATAGTAGGTCTATATATAGGTATATATACAATATATAGATTTTTAATTTTGATTTTTAATTTGTTTTTTTTATACAATTTTATTCCCATTTTATATTTTATTTATTTATAGTATAAAATAAGGAATAAAAAGATATTTTTATTTTATTTTTATTATTTATATACATAGGTGAAATAAATACATATGTACATTTATATACATGGTATATTTACAATGTATTTTTGGATTTTTAATTTTTGTTATTTTTATTTTGTTTTTGTTTTAATTGTTTTTATTTTATTCATTTACACCATCTGATATAGAATATTCACAAAATTTTTGAAAATTAATTTTATTTATTTATAAGGCTGAATAAATAAAAGATGGTTGTTTTATATACATGATGACTATATACAAGAGTCATGTTTTTGTTTTCTTTTTTAATTTTTCTATTTTTATCTTGTTTTTATCTTTATAAATATATATAAATATTTACAAGCCAATTTGAGTATATTTTTGTGAGGAAAATACCTTTATTTATTTACATGAATATTTACACACATGAGCCCCTATCTCCCTCTACTTTGGCTTTTATGCGGTCAGGCCCTTCCTGAGCCCTCCCTTGGTTAGGTTGCTCAATATTTATTCTAAATATTTCCCTCTTTTTCTTTTTACTCTTTATTCTTTTATTTTGCACAAAAACATGCTAATTATTAAACTTTATACAATGCATGATTTTGATAATTATTTGTATTTACATGAATATACATGCATTTGCAAAGGTTTTTGTAGCTAAAATATGAGAATAAAGAGTGATGAATGGGTATTCATCACTACTTCACAGCTTAAGTATAGGGGACCCGAGTCCCTGACTTCCTCCAACTGATTCTTTTTTACTCATAATACATCTGTGATTCTATCATCAGTTTTTGTATATTCTTTTATACTTAGTTGAGCTATGGCTTCATATCATGTTGTGGTATGAGTACATATCATAAGCTAAGTATAGGAGGTATACCATATATATTACATATATTCTTTAGCCATAGCTCATACTTTTATAGTTTTTCAAACTATTAGGGCTAAGGGTATCGTATAACATTTTTTGAACTGATTTGTGTAGACATGTTTTGAAAATGATTTTTGAAAACTTTATACATATTTGACATGGTTTTCAAAAATGTTTTACATGGTTTGTAAAAACACGGATTATCATGTTTTGAGAATCATTTGTAAAATATTTTGAAAATCTATATTTATGTGACATTGCTTTGAAAAATACTTTATCAAGGTTTGAAAAATGGGGTTGTACTTGTTTTGAAAATCTTTGTAAAATATTTTATAACTTCTATTGATATGTGACAATGTTTGTAAAAAGTTTAGAAAAATATTTTCAATGCTAAGGGTACAATTTATTATAATAAATTCCTTAACTCTCTAACTTAACTCAATATAAAAAATGGAAAAAAAATAAAATCACAAAAAATTGACTTGTTAATTAGTGATATTCTCTGACACTTTTACTATGCAATGAAGGCTTTAGATGATTTTTAATGTGTGGTTTAAGGAGTCCATAAACATAGAGTTATCATGTCTTAATAATTAGGGTCCTGTTCTTAAAAATTCATACTTCCCTAGTTAGAGGATATACATGCTATATTTCATGCTTAATGTCCCTTAAAAGAATTTGACTATCACTCACATGCACAACGGTATTCATGATTGAGATGAGTCAAGGTATCCCTGGGGAGACTGGAATTTGAAGCTTAAGTTGGGACTTGATCTATATAATTCTCAAAAATGGGATAATATTAACGACGGCTTCAAGAAACTTGAGTGTTAGCATATTGGCCAGTATGGTTCTCATGCTATCTCTTGACTTTGACCTAAAGTGTCAAGGTGTAATGACATTAATCTAATAAATTTATCAGAGTGCACCAATCATTGGTAAAAGTAGTGGAGGTAGCCAAAAAGAAGGGATGTTCCCTCAAATAAAAAAATGAAAGTGAAAATAAAAGATCAACCCATTGCAAAATTACATCTTATGTACAGTCAAGGCGACCGCTCCCAACCTTTAAGTGTCCACTTGGACTAAATCATTATGCTTTTATGTGTGCGATTAGTACCTCACAAAGGGATCTGCATTGATAGTGTTACAAGTCTAGGTATAGGTATGTTAGATACCTTAAAAAGATGCACCTTGTGTATTACCAAGAAAACAAGTACAGACGATTCAATTTTTTGACGGGCACTCTAATTGGTAAAATAAAAATAAAAAATGTGCTGGGTATTGGAACATGAGAGAATCATGTTCAAATGATAGGAATGGAAAATATGTACACAATCGTTATCCTCCATCATCTAACCATCCATCTATGCCTTTGAAGTCTGACAAACTAAAGAGACGGTGTATTGAAGCACACTATATTTATTCCCTAGACTTAAGGGTTGGGTCACTAGGACAACTTCACATATGGGAATTTTCGGTGATATTTTGACTCAACTCTCATGAGGGCAGTCTATAATAAGTTATACTTCTTATATGTGTGTGTATTAAGAGTCTGACAATTAGAGGAGTTGAATTCCTTTTGATTAATACTTGGATCAACTTAGAGTTTTAGGATTCCTAAAACCTAGTATTCTAGTTTAAATGAATCCTTGTATACTCACTTGTACTTGTCAGTCATTTCACCAACTAAACTAACTCTCTGATTAATTCTTTATTTATTGCTTGAGGACGAGCTTAGCTTAAGTATAGAGGGGTGATAAATCCTATATTTATCACCATTAATCATCATCATTATCTCTATATATTAAGAAATTCAACTATATTCATTGACAATTAACATAAATTAACAGACTGTGTATTGTATATAATTGATACTAATTAAGTTATATTAGTGTAACCCTATTATGGTGTAATATTTTATGTATCTATTTTTCATTAAAAATCAAATAAAAAACAATATATTATTGTATATAAATAAATTAACATAAAACAACGTAAACATACAAGAAAATAAGCATAGGAAAATGGAAGAAAATTGTTCTATGGTTTAATAGGTATTTAATTTTTTATCTATGTGTAAATGTCCTCTCATCTCCTCGACTTTTGCATGAAAGTTTTAGATCTCATCGAGATCTACAATTTTCATGTTAGCCACTTTTCTAATTCATTTTCTATCTAAATATTCCAAATTTTTCTTTGATATACATATTTTCTACAATTCTGATTGGGCCATGTGGCACCTTCACGCACCATGTGGCTCGTTCCTTCTGGCACCACCCACTTAAGATATGGAGCATCTATCTGTATTGATCACTGTGATTTGAGCCTTTCATTCCCGTTTCATTCTCCACCGCTCAATCTGATTTGAAGATCATATCAGAGCACCCCATTCACGTATCTTTCACAACTGTTGGATACTAAGATCCAACATCACTCTTGTCTCTTCAACCTCCATCCCTGATGCTAACCTACTAAACTGCTCTAACTCCTCCCTTTTTCGTTTCCTCCTCAGCCACTCTCCCGAACATCTGCCAACATCATTTCCTTCCTCTATAATCCTTCGATCACACTAGCCCTATAACTTCTATTATAACTAACCTCCTCAACCGGTGGTGGTGGATGAAACCACCACCTAGGTTTGCAACCTCTGCATTCCTCTTTCTTGAAATTGCCCACCACCACCTCTAGTGGCAGTTGTCCACCCTTGTACAAAGATTTTCCTAGCTTTATCCCTCTTTTTGACAAGAAACATAGAGAGTGAAGCACAATCATGGAGCTTTAACTTCTAGTGCTTACCCATGGTGAATTACCATGCTTCGACAACCATTGCAGCCATTCGAGTTTCCTTTACGGCTGAAGAGGTTAAGCAAAGATCCCAAGCATCTTAAAAGCTTAAGCCTTGACTACATCTTCTATTACCATCATATCTTAGATTCAAGTAATTTAGGGCTTATTCATGCTTGAATGCCATCTTTGATATTTTTAGCAGACACATGGAATCCTAATGGAACCCTAGCCTGTCGTGGCACCCTAGCCTCGGTGGAACCAAGACGATGATGAAGCACGGAAGACATCCATGGGTCCTTCGAACCATCACGGACCAAATCTAAACCTAAGCCTCGACGTGCATGCCGAGCGCATGTAGGAGAGGGATATTTGTAGCCTTTCCCTGCCAGTTTCTCCTAATTACCAAAAGGACCCCACATAGGAGGTCTTCAATTGTGTTTCAGTCCCTTAAGGGACCGGTTTTTCATATTTTTGCTATGTTTTATTATGTTTTCTACAACATTTATGCCCCAATACTTAAACTTGAATATCTTGAGCATCGTATATCCAATTGACATGATTTTGGTTTTATTGTGATTATTGATTCATTATATTTAATATGACTTTATTTAATCTCTTATTTAATGCTCATTATATTAATCATTAATTATAGACATTATTAATGTTGTTAACCACATGAAATGAATCTTTACTTCTGATTAAGTTCTCAGTTGGATTTAGATTAAAATTAGATTTTTGCTTAAGTTTGAATTAAATTTAGGGCATAAAAGTGAGTATATTTGAATGTGTTTGTTTTATCATTATGCTTATTATATCATTATTTCTAACATGCATAAAATGATTGTGAGAATGCATTCTGTCTTCGCATTCATTTTGCCTTGCATTTGTCTACATGTTTGTCAGTTTTGACAAGGGTTTTATTAATCTCTTAACAATGATATTTAAACACCTAAATAATCGTATTATGTCTCATGTACTTGTGTTTGACCCTAGACTTCCCATATTATAAATTAAAGACGAATCCTCCTCGCAGAGATTATTTACTAAGTTCTGTATGACACACTAAGTGCCCATGCTACAACGGACTAATATTAATACATGCATTTAGCGGTTCGTCAGAACCCTCCTATTTCTCCTTCAGTTTCTATCATTGTGGTAGAGACATTACAGAACATTTTTTTGAGATGCCACTCATTAAGGCCGAGTACATGCCAGCAGTCAAGAAGGAAATGAAAGAAGCAAGTACTCAAAAAGCATCCACCCAAGAAGAACAAACAAAAGAAAATAGAAAAGCACATCTTAACCATGGCTACAGTTCATGCCATTAGCAACCTCCCGTACAAAAAGAATGATAAAGGAGAACCTTAAATCCATTGCTACATCTTTGATAAATAATTTAATCGTACTCTTCTCAATATCTGATCGTCCACTAATATCATGCCATCCTCACTACTCACTGAGTTTGGGTTGGGCCTCTTAGATCCTGCAAGATGATCCTTTAGTTTGCTGATAGATCAATCAAGAGGATGAGAGGTATTTTAGAGGATGTTATCATAATGGTACATGGAATGATATTCCTAATTGATTTTATTTCCATGGATATAGACACCTCTGCACAATAACACCATACTCCGATTATACTAGGTTGGTCGTTCCTTAGAACGACTAAAGCATAGTTAATTATAGTACTGAAGAGATCATTTGTCTCTCTCATAGTGACAACGTGAAAGTTGAGACAATCCCCGATCTAGTCCATCACAGCCACTAACAGCAACAGATAAGAGACATACAATTACACCAAATTCTGAGTACTATGATTTTCTTGCTAAGTTTTGATATACAAATTTGTTTACTTATTTCATGGACACCTAGGAATTCCTTTCTCAGAAGGAATCCTCGGAAAGCATAGTCGACATGAGTTCCCTTGTTTATATTACTGAGTTGTCTGCTAATGGGAAGTTTGAGATATATTATGAGGACCATTCTGAGCTTTCGAGGCTATATTTTGATATTCCTTTGATACTACATTATGTGATTACTATAAATATACCTTATACTAAGATATCTCAATTGCTTGCTGAGTCTTCAGAGATACGCACTGATGAGAGACACATTTTTATATTATTGTTGAGATATCTAAGCCTTTTGTTGATGAGTTTGCATATATCTTTGAACACCCTGTGCAACACTCCTTTATGAGGAGATTACATTTCTTGCAGATCTATCTGATACACTTCCTGCTAAGTCGACAGTAGCCATGATGGACATTTCATAGAGTACAGATCATATACAATCTACCAGTGCAATTGTAGATGTTATTGTAGAGCTGATTCTGACCACACATGAGCTCAAGGCTTTAACCTCAATGTTGAAGTATGCCTTCATTACAGGTCCCCCCCAGATGTTTCTAGTCATCCTCAGTTTGCAATTTACCAATGAACAAGAATCTCGTGTGTTAGAGGTTCTTGAGAAAAACTACAGGGCTATTGGATGGAATATTTCAGATCTCCGTAGAATTAGTCCATCTTTGTGCTCACATCATATCTACTTAGAGGATGGCACCAAACCCTCCCATGAGTGTTAGCGCCGTCCCACTATAATCATACGAGATGTTATTATGAAGGAGATTAGGAAGTAGTATGATGCTGGCTTTATTTATCTCATATTGGATTCCAAGTTTGTTGGTCCTTTACATGTGGTCCCGAAGAAATTGCTATCGTAAAGAATGACCGGGGTGAGGAAATTCCAACCCGTGTACCTACTTCATGGCATGTTTGCATAGATTACTGGTGCTTGAATTCATCTACGAAGAAACATCACTTTCCACTGCCCTTTATTGATCAAATTATTGAGAGGATGGCAGGGAAGGAGCTCTTTTGTTTCTTGGATGGATACCTGGGGTATTACCATGTGGATATCGCTCCTAAGGATCAGTAGAAAACTACTTTCACTTACATATTTGACACGCATGCCTTCAGACAAATGCCCTTTGGATTGTGTAATGCCCTCTACATTCCAAAGGCGTATGTTGATTGTTTTTACCGACATGGTATGTAGTTTTATAGAGGCGTTGATGGATGTTTTATTGATCGAAGGGGATATCTATAACACATGTCTTGCTCATTTAGACCAAGTACTTTAACATTGTTGTGAGGTAAACCTAGTGCTCTCGTGTTAGAAGAGTTAATTTATGGTGACTAATGGGATTGGATTGGGCCATTTCATCTCCAAATATGGTATGGAGGTTGACCTATCTAAGATAGATATGATCTCCAAGCTAGAGTCACCAAAGAATTAGAAGCAGTTGAGATCATTTATGGGACACGTTATATTTTATAACCGCTTCATTCAGGACTTCAGCAAGATCACCAGACCTTTGAATGAGCTTATATTCATTGATAGTGATTTGTTGTTGATGACAAATTTCTCCTTACATTCAATCAGATGAAATACATTGTTACTGGTGCTCCATTCCTACAACCTCTTGATTGGTCTCTTCCCTTTGAGATCATGACAAACGCGCCATATTTTGTTGTTGCATATGTGTTAGGGTAAAGAAGGGATGGAATATTGTTTGCTATACACTACGCTAGCAAGACTCTAGATGAGTTACAATGTAATTACAAGTCATAAAGAAGGAGATGTTAGCAGTAGTGTCTACATCAGAGATGCTCAGATCTTACCTCCTTGGTTTACATGTAATTGTATACATGGATTGCACTACCATACGATACCTACAGTCTAAGAGGGATGCCAAACAACGCCTTGTCAAAAGGATCCATCTTCTCCAGAAGTTTGATTTAGAGATTGAAGTTAAACCTCGAGTAAAGAATGTTATGGGAGATCACCTTTCCCAGATCACATCTGCTAAAATTTCTGAGCATAGTATACTTCCTATTTCCGAGACCTTTCCATATGAGACAATTTTTTTTATGGACTCACTCCCATTGCATGCTCATATTGTTTACTATCTTTTCTCAAATAAAGTTCCACAAGATTGGATGAAGCACAAGGCAGATAATTCCTATCAGAGATACATTTTTACCAGTAGGAAAATCTATATATGTTTCATGAGTGTGCATATTGTATCTAAGGAAGGTGCATAATTCAGGGAAGCGCATGACATCTAAGGTTTTATAGAGCGACCTATGATGACCAACATTATTTAAGGATGATATAGATTATGTTTGCAGTTGTACTGACTGTCAAAAGATGGGAGGAAACATTAAATCCAAAGATACCATGCCCCTGAGAGATATCTATATTTATGATGTTTCGATTCTTGGGACATAGAATTCATGGGACCATTCCCTGTCGGTCAGGCATTTCAGTACATCCTTCTTCCTATGGATTATGTTAGTTGTTGGAAGGAGGCTATCCCCACCCGAGCTGTTGATAGTCATACAGTTTGTTCCTTTCTCAAGGATCACATTATTATGTGGTTCAAGATCCCAGAGATAATCATTTCATGTGGGGGAATCCATTTCATTAACAGAGAAGTCAAGAAGATTATGAAGGAGTACACTATTGAGCATAGAGTAGTGTCTCCTTACCACCAACAGACTAATGGCTTGGCTAAGATTTCAAATAGGGAGATAAAGATGATATTGCAAAAAACTTGTATGCCCAGATAGTAAGAACTGGTCCCAGATGCTTGAATCAGTTTTTTATGAGCTTATCGGATGGTGTGCAAGTCTCAATTGGGTATGTCTCCATACAAATTGGTGTATGGAAAGCCTTGTCCCCTTCCAATAGAAATAATTCATAAATCATCATGGACACTCCGTTTATGCAATTTGGATTATGAGAAATCAAGACAAAATAGACAGTTGTATCTAAATAGATTGTCGGAATTTTGAGCATGACAACTCACTCATGTATAAGAAGAATTCAAGAATTAGCATGATAGACACATTAGAAGGAATGATTTCTCCCCTTCTCAGAAAGTTTGGTTGTTAATGCTAAATTGAAGTTGTTTCCCAAGAAGTGAATAAGAAAATGGACCGAACCTTTCATTGTGAGAGCAATGTTTAACAATGGTAATATTGTTGTTATCTAGGTTGTCATCTGATGCATATCCTTTTGTTGTAAACGGATAGTTGTGGAAGCCATATCTATTTCATTGTATATTCATGTTTGTGGTTGATTCCATATCTGTGGTATCAGACGATGACTTTTTGACATATTCTGCATCTGATACGTGAGCTGATTTTCTCATGTGTATATCCTTCCATTTTATTCTTTCTTCTTCCATTTTTATTGTTCAAATCTTTTCCATGTGTGTTTTATAGATAGGATGTATACACTATCCTAAGTATAGAGGAGGTGAATTATTTGAGTTTTTCTATGTTCGTTCTATTTCATCAATCATGTTGTTGCTTATACTTAGGGATCCTTGACCCTATGTATATGGGGATTGATGTTGTTCATTCCATCTCTTTCATGTTTTTATTTTCTTTATTTTCTTTTGTTCTCTTTCTTGTCCTTCAACTTGTTGATATTCTTATTCTATACTTAACGATCTTTTACCCTAAGTATAGTGGAGGGCGAGTCACGACATTAAGTTTGTTCATTCTTCTCCTCGATTTTCCCTGTTTGTATACTCTTCTATACTTATTATTATTTAATCCTAAGTACAGGGGGATTACTAACTTCTATTCTTTTCTTCAATTATTTGATTCATTTTTGTATAGGATTCTTTTCACTTTTTATACTTATCACGAGTTATGTCATCCTTTGTATCTCTTTGGTCACTACGAGGACATAGTTCAAGCTATGTATAGGGGGTGTCGTATATATTGTAAATATACATTAGACGTAACTCATACTTTTAATAATAATGTGGATATTACTTTTTTAGAAAATGTTATATAAAATGATTTGCAAAAATGTTTTGTAAAATTTCTTGAAGAAGTTGTCTGTAAAAATGTTTGTAAATTTTTTTGTAAAACTACTTATAAAAATGTTTATAGAACTTTTTTATAGAACTATTTTTGTACAATTCCTTCCAAAACTATTTGTAAGAATGGTTTATTTGTAGAATGTTTGTATATCATTTTATGTATCAAAACTAGGTAAATTGTACAAGATATTTGTAAAACTTTTTAATGCAAAATGTTTGTAAAAACCTGTTTGTAAAATGATTTGTACAAATGTTTGTGAAATAGTATGTAAAAATATTTGTATAACTTTTTGAAAATCTTTGAAAAAAAATTCAAAAATATGTTTTAAAATATTTTGAAGAAGTTTGCAAAACATTTATAAAATTATTTTGTCACGTGGGATATAAATTATGGGATGTGTATGTGTGTGTGTGTGTATAATCCACATGTGTATAAAAACCTTCATGACTAATCCTCCAGTAAATGAAATCCTTTGTTGTATAAAATATTCTATTATAAAATTTGTATCTAAAACATGTATATAAAACCTTCTTGTAAAATATTGTATTATCATAGTTTGTATATTTGCACATATATTTCTTGGAAATACATTCAATTTTCTAACCAATTTCCTTCTCTAAAAAATTCTTAAACTACATAAAATGTTGCAAAAATTCTCGAAAAACATTTTCAAAAAGATTTTTCTTTTATTTTCTTTTTTGTAATAAAATATGTTTTGTATATATTTCTTGCATTTGCAGGTGCATTTTTCAGAATAGTAGTGAGACTTAAACTAGTCTAGAATAAAGTCAAAGAACGGAGTAGGGTTGGTCCTTAATCCACTTAGTTTCAGAGGAACCTGATAGGAATTAGAATAGAGATTCTTCAGGTCTATATACTTAATTCTTTGGGAAACGTAAGACTTAGTTCAGTGTACCATGGATCACACACAAGATTCTTATTGGGGATGACCTATCTTGCACACTTGCATTTACACTTTGCTCACCTCAATTGAAGTGGTAGAGGGTTGGATTTGCCAGCATGAGACACAAGACAATGGAAACATTGGTAATTACATATTTGTGGACATTATACGCCAATCCAGTCCAGTAATGACGATGTCTAATGGTAAAATGGTGTGGGTTTAAATAAAGATTAAAAAGATGGATAGTCTACTAGCTCAAGAGGAGAAATTACATATGTACATGATGGTAGAAAATGCAAAAATCAAAATCTCCAACAAATGGACATGCCTGATAAAAAATAAAATGTCTATCAGACTATGTATATTTGTATAGAAAAATAAGCAAGTTTGAGCTTTAAAGTCATATATTTATGAGCCTGCAGCTGGATGACTTGGCTACACTGGCCCTCCACCCAAGGATAAGTAGCTACATAGGCTATCATCCATTCTTCTCTCCACCTCCTCCTTTCTAGATGGATGCACTTGAACTTAGAAGGGATTATGTTGCTTCTCGAGGGAAGAGTTATTGGATTAGGGAATTAGGGTCCCCTTGTTGGAGAAGACCGACTTTTACTTCTTCAGCGAAGAAGAGCTACACATCACTTACATTGTAAAAGAAAGATTGATAATCATAAGGGTTTGTGTACCTGGTTATTGAAGAGACATGAGCAGAGTTGTGTGGTTTCCAGAGGTTTTTGAGTGTCAAGTATGTTTCCTACTAAGGTTCCACCCAAATTAATAATCCAAAGTTCTGACCAAGCTTCATACTTTGATTTTATGAAGATAAGTTTAATACTCAATATTGTCCTAAGTTCTTTATTTTTCTTTATTATTTTCCTTTTTCTTTAGGTCACTTATTCTTCCAATATGATTTTGCTAAGGGACTAGCAAACGTAAAGCATAGGGGAATGATGAATATGCATTTCATCATATTTATTCATTTGTTTTAGCTTAAAATCCATTTATCAAATCCCTATAAATATTAATAAATATATTCTTTTAATAACCCTAATTATTGTCTAAAGATGTATATTTATCATAATTTTAACCTAAAATAAATAAAGAAAGAAAATAAAAGAAAAACAAAAGAAAATGAAAGATTGCATATATGTAATAGACACTCAGATCTCGAGAGTAGATCAAGACTTGACCTAATCGACAAGAAATAAAGTAGGGGAAGATAAGGACTAGACACCAAAAGTCACTCTTTATATGTATATGTTCATCACTTGTACACTACTGTATATACTACACATTCTTTTCTTCAATTTATTCATACCCAAATTAAACTCAAATAAAATTGATTTCTTCTTGAATTTCATTTATAACAATCTTAACAAATATAATTAAAAAAATTGTATAATGTGTAAATTACAGCACTCTCAAAAAGTCGCAATGCACAAAATTGAGGTTATTTATTAAAAATCAGAGCTAAGGTGTGAAATGTGGCTAATTGGGGTATTATTGTATATAATACCTAAGTATACTTTGTATATTATTTATATAATTTATTGTATATATATATATGTGTAAATTGTATTTTTAAATAATTGTAAATATCATATTTGACTTATATAAAATATAAATAAAAATCACAAAATAAATAATCAACGAAAATAAAATCATGTGTATATTGTATGGGTATTAGTATGTATATATTGTACATATACCTACTTATTTAACCTAATAAATTAATTTCTAGGAATAAAATAAAAATTTCATTCAACCCTCGTAAAATATCATCAATTAATAAATTAATAAATTATTTATATATTTGTATAAATAGATAATAAAAATCAAAGCTTTATATATATAGCTATTCATGCACATAAATAATACCTTGTATTTATTTTAACCCTTGTATATATTTATTTATTTTAACCCTTGTATATATTTATTTATTTAACTAAAAATTATAAAAAAAATAGTTAATTAAATTGTTAACACATTTTCTTTTTATTATTTTTTTATTTTAACTTCGTTTTCGATTTTATTTCAATTTATTTCTTATTTTTCTTCCATTTTTGTCATCTAGCCTATTTTGGCATTTTCCCATGCACACTCCCATTTAGTTGGCCCGGATCTATTGACCTGAGTCAACTCCACATCCCATGCTTCACACCCGCACATCTTGTATCCAACTGCTCTCTCCCCTCGTTGTCTTCTCCAGTCTTCTCGCTCTGACCAACGGCAACCTCTCCAGCTCTCCAGATCCGTCAATCGCACCTTGATCTGCTCGCCCTTCACGTTTCAAAATCTGCTTCAACCATCTCTATAAATATAACCTTCCTCCTTCAATTGTTTATTGATCCTATTTGAAGAGAGTTTTCGCTCGAGAATGAACTCGGAGGATTGAGTTGTGATAAAACTTTCGATCTCTAAAGTAGGGAGTGTGAGAAAACCTTGAAAAGATGAGATCCAAATGATGAATCTACATTTCATCATCTTTATTCATTTATTTTAGCTTAAAATTCCTTATAAAACATCTGTATATATTAATAAATCTGTATTCTTACTAACTTGTATCTTTTTGTAATTATTGTACATATATTACTATTTTAACCTAAAATAAATAAATAAAGGAAAATAATGAAAATAAGAAAAGACTATATATTTAATAGATACGTGTTGACCCTAATCCTGAGAGAAGGTCAAGACTTGACCTGATCAACAAGGAATAAAGTAGGGTGAAAGTCCTAAAAAATGTGCTTTGTAAATACTTTTGAATTTATTATGTGTATATATGTATAAAACTTACATTATTTTATTTTTATATAAATATATGTCAAATTAAAAAAAATCTAAATAAAAGTTGTAATTAAATTATTTTCTAAATAACAAAAATAATTACAAAATAAAAACATGTATAGAATAAAAATAACCACATCTAGAAAAAGTCATAAAGCGATAATTAAAGGACCAATTCCGGCTCTACAAGAACCCGAACTGAATCAAACTCACCTCCATCATATTCTAAATTAAATTATCTTTTAAATGATTGTGGTTTCATAATGTTTGGAGTGACGACTTAAAAGACAATTTTCAGGGGTTGTTTTTGCAATTATATCATTTCTTCATTTTGCATATTTATAAATATTTATTTTATATGTATTATATTTGTAAATAATTATAAATATTTTAATTAATTATTTAAAATAAAATAAAAATAAAACTTTTTTAAACACAAAATAAACTAATTTCCTTATTTAACTATGTATAGAATGTACCATATGTATAATATATTTAAAGATGATTTCCATATATAACCACCACAAAAAAATAAATAATTAACATTTATTATTTAATTTAATGAAGTGATGAAAGTAATTAAATAATAATTATGTAGATAATTTAATTTTATCCACCATTAACCTCATACCTTATTTTCCTCTCCATTCAAACTTAAAAAATCAAATTAAAATTTTTCCCTCTATTTATTTGGCTCATCCGCCATCATTCAAACTTGATCAATCTTTAGTTTAGAGGAGCCTATTCTCCAAGATCCATCTTATGACAGAGAGGTGCCCTGCTTCCGAGTCGTCCGGTGACATCGAGTTGGTCCTCCTTGAGGCCATCAGGGCATTATCTGCTCCTACTCGGTAAGATCCATTTTTTCTCATTTTTAATCTGGGTAAATCGTAAGTTAATTATTGCATTTTTAATTTCATTATAATTTTTTATTATAGATCTTAGTTAATCATTTTTAATCAATCATCTCCATTTGATCCGAATCTGATCAGATCTTCCATCTCATTTTCACAATCTCATCACTTTAAAAACTACCTCATGCAA
The DNA here is from genome assembly GCA_037367405.1 of Ottelia alismoides. Classification (NCBI taxonomy): domain Eukaryota; kingdom Viridiplantae; phylum Streptophyta; class Magnoliopsida; order Alismatales; family Hydrocharitaceae; genus Ottelia; species Ottelia alismoides. The sequence continues at coordinate 554,632 of JAZKJV010010296.1, read as the reverse complement.
CCACACATCTCCGACACGCATGGTGGACGAAAATTTGGATCCATCCATCCACCTCATCAGATATACTTGTCTATTCACATTATCTATCAAATAACTTTTAACCGAGTCATCTAGATCAAGTCAGATATCTTTCGTGCTTTTATTCTATTGTAGGTGCAAAAAATATTATAAAAAAAGATTGTACATTTGCTGTTCTAAAATAGAAATAAAAAAAACAACCGTTGTTATAAAAAAATATTATCAAAAAATAAGTTGATGGAGGCAGCGCTAGCGCCATTGTAGCTGGTGCCCATATCCCTCAAGAGTCCACCATCATCGCCATCGTCGACCTCTGACGAATTCATCCCATCAGTCCATTGTTGTGGCTGGTGCCTACATCATTGCTCCCCTACACATGCAAGCCGTCACAAAGTCATTAGGTAAGCGCCACTCCATCGCCACTGCCCACACCGACTATCATCCTCCTTCGCATGACCTCTGATCTTAGGCCATGCGCCACTCCCCCTTTGCTCTCCAGACGAGCCCCATCACCGCCTTAAGCATGACCCATCATTGCTTCTCTCTCCCCACCACACCCTTCCTTCGCCATCAGCAAGCATTCCGCATGAACACAAATCCAAGGGGCATGTGTCGCCCATTTGTTGTTCTCCACTGCCTTCCAACGCATCCATCAGTAGACCACAGTCTGTCGCCCTTCTCAATCTTCATCTCTGATCCACAAGCACCGCAACAACCATACATCGCACTTCCATCTTGCGTTGCTCTTCCACCAGCACCGCCGACCAACCTCCATCGTCGCCTGCTGTTATATTGAGAAGAAGAGACCAACAACACTCCTCGTTCCTTTGAGAAAAGACAGGTGTATTCCCTCTTCTTTGGCTTGAAGACAATCCTAGTCCTACATATAAGGGCCCAAAACTTGCCATGTCATTAACACTTATTTAATTTTTAAAAAATACATTTACAACATCTGAGATTCTAAAAGTTTCTAAACACCCCATGCTAGATCCAACTCATGTTTTTTGCACGTCGTTACATGGGTAATTTGCATTTTCCACCCTTTTTCTTTCTTATTAATTATTTATGCAGAAACAATAAATATTTGCAATTCAATCCTTTGTTTCTAGACTTTAGAATTGCATGTTCTTTACATTCTAATAAATAGCATTTGTCATCAATATATTCTTAAAAATTCATGTTATGTTCTTGATTTGTCTCTCTTCATAGCATGAAATTTTTTATTGCATTTTATTTTTTTTGATATTACAAAACATTAAAAAACTTCACAATTTTCATTACTTGAACATTGAAAAATCATAAAAATTAGCTATTGCATCGAAAATTCTAAAAATATTAAAATAGTTTTCTTTCTTGTGTCTTTTATTTCAAATCCAAGTTTCACACATTAGTCATTTTTAAAACACAAAAAATGCAAAATACCTAAAATCATAAAAAATCATAGAAAATTCTAGAAAAATCAAAAATAGTTATTCTACTTCCGGTTTGTAGATAATTCATCATAGTTTTTAGCAAAAATATTTTTCATAGTTTTCGCTTTTATTTGGTATTTTTAAATTTAAAAATAGTCGTATATATTCATTAATTAATTTCCTCTTGTTTTTATTCATTTAAAAATTCTTAAACATTCGAAAAAATGTAAAAATATCTAAATATAGTAAAAATAAAATAAAACACAAAATGATTTTATTTGGACTTTTTTAACATTTTTGATATATTTGAAAATTCTAAAAAAACATTCTCTATTTTTGTATAGCCTATTTGAAAATTATTTTCTTAAATATTAAAATATTATAAAATTAAAAATGACTAAAAATTAAATATTAAAAAAATAAAAAACTAAAATCATAAAAATCCTGTAAAAACTAAGCATAGTGTTCATTGAGATTACTTTCTTTCTTTTAATCGATTTTTTTCATATATTTTAATAACCCTCGGGATTTGTAGCCTCCATGAGTTAGATCATGTTGATGTACAAGTAATATAAATAGCAAAATTCTCTTGATACACATTTTTATAATAATTTAGTTTGAAACAAACTATTTTTTTGTTGTGGGATCATATATGTTGCGATGATACATTTATTTCATCTAATTAATAAAAATCCACAAGATCTCATCTAACAAAATGACACCATTGTCGGGGAGGCATGATAAGGGTAGTTAGGTTTTCCCTTAGATGTAATACTCTTCGTTGTACATTTTTGTCTATACTTCATTATTCTTTGCCAATATTTCTACGAACATAGTGGATTTCAAATTGTTGGAGTGAGCACTCAATTTTGAATTTCACGTGCCGTGAGGGAGCACATACAACGCTTGCAAGATCTGATTTGTTGGACATCGAGAGCTCCCCAAAATCTGACTTAGAGATTTAGTTAAGATATTTTCACATGTTCTTCAATTTTTGTGTTATATCCATTTGTGTGTTTACTTTCTCATAGCCACTGTATTTATTTCATTCATTTATGCTCATATTTTTATAATTGTGTTTCATACAAAATTTTCATTTCCTCTTTCTTGCGAGGGCCTAATGAGTGAGGGTGACTTTATTAGGAGAGACGATGCAACCAAGTGAAGTAGAGGCGTCTCGATTCTTCACCGAGACGTATGATATCGTGAGAGGAAGAGAAGAAGATTTGAAGGAGACTAGGCATTATTTTTTTACATTTATTTATTTCTAGCATTGGTGTTCTTGTAAAAGGACATTCATTTATTGCAGGGTCTGTTTCGCCAAGTGCTAGTGCATTTGGGGTGACCTCACCAGATTTGTTTTCCGTCGCCTTATTTTTTCTTTGTTTGACGCACATTTCGTGAGCCATCTATTGATTGCTTTAATTATTTGTTTGAGCTCGGTAAAACTAATGCCAAAACACCCTAATAGAGTATATGTTCCAATAGATCACGTTTGGACGTAGTAAAAATAAAAAGTTAACTTATTTGGATAAGAAACCACGCACCCTGAGAAGTTTTATATAACCTAGCAGGACCCGTTGTGACGGACATCGAGTGACTTCCAAGATCGGATTCAGGTCTCTCTTCTAATTAGTTAACACAAGTTCTTCCCGTAAGAGAAGCTATCATCTAGGATGATTCACTTGATCATATAGGTTAGTTTATTTTTTCTGGATTTAAATTCTGAAGGGATAATTTTGCTTGTAGAGTGTTGATGATAAGGTGTGCATCACTAAACCCTGCATGCATCATTGAATTTATTCGCACATTGTCTTTTTTGTTTTCCCTTTATATTTTGTGTATAGGAATAAAAGGAAATAAAAAAATCATTAGACATGTTTCTATTCAAAATATAAAAAAAGTGAAAATTGAAAAATTGAAAAATTTGGGACTGCTAATATCACCTTGACTATTAAAATTAAATGTAATTGATTCATATCATTATTTTTGGAGAGCAACCCATCATTGTATTCCCATTTACTTGCTTACGTACACACTAAGGTTAGTTCCCCAATCCCATAAGGCAACATAAGTGTTTGTACAACTTTGTGTTTGATCACCTAACTTTAAAATGGATACCATAATTGACCGAGCTTTTATAGTCTTCACATTGTGTTGAGTTGGTAAATTGGGGGTGTGCATTGTATTTATTGTGCTTGTGTTGAGTTATTTATTATATTTACTCTCCATATCATTGGCAATCTCTTTCAAAAACAAAAAAATTACCACTCATGTTCTCCCTCCCTCCCACCCTTCACTCTAAGGATCAAATGTTGTCAAATATTTCCCAAGCTCAAATCCATTCACGCTGGCAGGTCAATGATCTCTTTGATCTTGATGAAGATTACTTTGAGCTTGATATTCCTTATCCATTGGACAATTTTTCTTTTGCTATGAGAGATGACCCATTAGTTGAATATAATCATTCACTCTCTCCCTTGAATTGGCCTGATTTTTCCCACCTCCCCAAGGGTTATCTGCAAGCGGTGTGTACTCTGTACTCGGTTCCACTCCCTAGTTTTGCATCCAATATGTCAAATCATGAGACAAAGTTGTCTAATTATTCTGAGTTTTCTGATACTTATGATCTTTTTGTGTTTAATATTCCTTCTCTCCTTGACGAACCTCACAAGGACAAGCCAATCATTGAGTTATTCGATGTTATACCTAATATCTCTCCATTACATGCATCCGATATCTACTTTCTTATTGAGTCTCCTGATGTTGACCTTCCATACATTTTCAAGGCGGTGATTGACGTGGATGATTCCATGATCGATCCTTCTTTCTCCAGGTTCCATTTTTTTCGACTCCAACCATTCACTCCACTCTGACCATGAGCTGAAAATTTCTTTTGTGATACCGGTGCTCGATTTTATATACACATTTATTTACCTGGTAGCATACACTAGCCTGATTGTGTATTTAGTTGTTAACGTTTACATTATTGACCACCAAATCGAGTCAACGACGATAATATGGTATTCACATTACAGATGTCGTCCTGAACCTTGACAATTTGTTGTCACAAACTTTGCGCCCAGCTACGGGCGTAAACTCAAGCGCTTGTTGAGAAGCACCTTAAAAATGTCTATCTTGTATATATGTGTTTCATCTTGATTTGCTCCTTCCTTCTTCCGTTTATCTTCCACCTCCTTTCTCTGTATAGTTGTTCGTTATACTTAGGATGTACACTATCCTAAGTATATGGGGGTGAATGATTTGAGTTGTTCATATTCATCATATTCACTACTTTTGTCATTGCCTATACTTGTGGATACTCTATCCTAAGTATAGGGGGAGTGATATTGTTCATATATTTTTATGTGTGTTTTTATTCTTCTGATCTCTCGATTGTCCCCAAACTTATTGATATTCTATATTTAGAGATATTCTACTGTAAGTATAGGGGGGGCAAAGTCAAACCACTGAGTCTGTACATTATCTTTATCTATTTTCCTTTTCGTATAGTCTTCCGTACTTAGGATTACTTGATCCTAAGTATAGGGGCATCACTAACTTCTATTCTTTTCATCTTTTTAATGAGTCAATGTAGCATAGGAGTCTTTTCACATTTCTTTACTTAACATGAGTTATGTCTTCCATTGCCGCTCTTTGATCACTATGAGGACATAGTTTTAGCAAGCATAGAGGGGATGTCTTATATATTGTATATATACTTTAGACATAACTCGTATTTTTAAATCTATGGCTATTTTTGGGACATGTATATAAATACATAAAATCCATGTGCATATATAGCTTTGGTTACCTTACATCTTTCAAAAAAATAAAAAAACAACAAAACAATAAAAACAATAAAAACAAATAAAACAAAGAAAAATCCTCTTATATTAATTTTTTGGTATATACTTGTATATATTCTATTAATCATTTTTCCTTATTAGAAAAGTTCTCTGATAAGTACAAACCAAAAGTCTATAAAAGTTGCATAACTAAAATTTCAAAATAAATCTTTTTTATATGCATCATATTTTTCCCAAAAATCCATAAAAATTTCAAAATTTGAAAATTGTTAAAAAAAATAAGATTTTGCTTTATTTCCCTTGCATTGTACATATTTTCTTGCATTTGCATGCGCATTTTTCTGGATAATATTAACATTTAAACTAAGTCTGGAATAAAATTGAAGAATGGAGCTTAGTTAGATCTTAATCCACTTAATTTCAGAGGAACCTTATAAGAACTGGAGTTAATACTTCTTAGGTCCTATTGACTTAATTCTTTAAGTCCATAAGGCTATGTTCCCAAGTCTTCTTGATTAGTCTAAGTAGAATATTTAACAACACATGCATGATTCTTCTAGACCATGTCTTACCTTGGACAAACACTCTACACATAGCTCTTCATGGAGGAGGTGGTAAGGAGGCGGAATCTTGTGTCTTGGGTTAGCATAAGGGTATGTAAGAAATAGTGGGAATATATGTCTTCCTCTTGGGAGGGTAGTGCAATCTCAACTGATCTTGTAGCATTGAGGTCTAAAGATAGGATGTTGTGGGGTTGCAATAAGGCTACAAAAGAGGGATAGTCTACTAGATCAAGAGGAGAAAATCCTTATGTACATGTTACACCTTGTATATAATTGAAAAAAAAGAAAGAAAAAAATGCAGAATCTCCAAAAGTGGACATGCCTGATTGAAAAGAAAAATGCCTGCCAGAGTGTATAGAGAATTAAAAAAAGAGCTTCAAAGTCAAATTTTGTAAGCTTGTAGCGGATGACTTGGCTACACTAGTCATCCATCTAGGGATAGGTAGCTACACTGGTTACCATCAATTCCCTTCTCCATATCTTCTTCTTGAGTTGGTTGTACTTGTTCTTTGAAGGGAATATCCCCTCTACTCGAGGAAAGAGTTGCTAGACCATGGGACTAGAGTTACTTGTTCAAAGAGGATGTTTCTTTGCTACTTTTGATGTGGGGAGCTATAATTCACTTACACCATACAAATAAAGATTCATATTCAAAAGAAATTACGTATGTAGGCTTGTTCTGAACTAACTGTTTAGGCAATCTGAATAGGAGTCTTGAGGAACTTGAAGGCTGCTAGGTTTTAAATCCATTCCCATAAAGGTTCCACCACATTAATAATCCAAAGTTCTAGCATAGCTCCATACTACAATTTCATGAAGATAAGTATAATACTCAAAATTGTCCTAATTTCTTTATTTTTCCTTTATTTTTTTATTCCCTTATTCTTTCAAATAAGTGTTTACTAAGGGACTAGCAAAGGTAAAGCATAGTGGAATGATGAATTTACATTTCACCACCTTTATGCATTTATTTTAGCTTAAAATCCCTAATAAAACACTTGTATATGTTAATAAATTTGTATTCTTACTAACTTGCATCTCTGTGTAAATATTGTACATATATTATTATTTTAACCTAAAATATATAAAAAAGGAAAAATAAAGAAAATACAAAAAATATTGTATATATTTAATAGATACATGCTGACCCTAACCCCGAGATGAAATCAATACTTCACTGATTGACCAGGAATAAAGTAGGAGATAGGATGTTTAATCAGAAATCCTAAACAATGTGCTTTGTAAATACTTTTGAATTTATAACTAGTATTGTTGTATAAAACTTACATTATTTTATTTGTACACAAACTAACATCAAATTAAAAAATTTCTAAACAAAAATTGTAAATAAATTTTTTTTCTAAATAATAAAAATAATTGCAGAATAAAAACATGTATAGCATAAAAATAACCACTTCTGGAAAAAAGCCATAAAGTGATAATTGAAAGACCAATTCTGAATCCATATGAACTCGAATTGAATCAAACTCACTCTGAACTAAATTATATCTTAAATGGTAGTAGTTTCATAATTTTTTGGAGTTATGGTATGAAAGATGATTTTAGTGGTTTTTGCAAGTTTATTGTATGTATATATATAACTATTTTTATATTTAATATATTTATAAATATTTATAAATAATGTTAATAAATATTTAAAATAAAAATAAAAAATACAACTTAAAAGAAACTAATTTCCTTAATTAATTATGTATATAATGTACCATATGTTTATAGTGTGTGTATATATATTGTTGATTTCTTAAGATAACCACCACAAAAAATCACTAACATTTATTATTTAATTTCATCAAGTGACAAATATAATTAATTAATTAATTATGTAGATAATCTAATTTTATCCACCATCAACCTCTTCCCTTCTTTTCCACTCCATTCAAATTTCAAAAATTGAAATTCAATTTTTTCCCTCTATTTATTTGGCTCCTCCTCTCTCATTCTAACTTGATCAATCTTTTAGTGAGAGGATTCTACTCTCCAACAACCAACATGTTGTAGAGAGGTGACCATCTTCCGATCCGTCCGGTTACAATGAGTCGGTCCTCGTCGAGGCAATCACATCATTATCCCCTCCCATTCGGAGAGATCCATTTTTTCATTTTTAATCTAGGTTAATAGTAGTTTAATTTTTGCATTTTTAGTTTCATTGACATTTTTTTATTCTAGATCTTAGTTAATCATTATTAATTAATCATCTCGATTTAATCTGAATCCGATCGATCTTCCCTCTCATTTTCTCTATATCTCATCGCTTCACATCCTACCTCATGCAACCATACTCCTCCAACCATGCATGGTGGTCGGAGATCCGGATACATCCGTCCACCTAATCGGATCTGCTTTTCCATTCATATTTTTTTATCAATAACTTTTAACCAAGCTATCACGCAGGAAATCTTTCATGATTTTATTCTATTTTAGGTGCAAAAAATATCACAAAAAAATATGACGCATTTGATTTTCTAAAACAAAAATAAAAAACGGTTGCTGTTACAAAAAATATTATTTAAAAAAAAACAAGTTGATGGAGGCAACGCCAACGCCACTGGGGTCGACGCCTGCATGCCTCTAGAGGATACCTTCACCTCCATCATTGACTCCCAGCGAGTCCAACCAGTCAGTACTCCACCGCGACTGGCACCTATACTGTTGTCGCCATGCACACGCAATCTCTCGTTAATTCAGCATGTGAGTGCCTCTCCATCGTCATTGCCCATGACGACCGCCGTTTGCATTCACATGACCTCCGATCTCAGTCTGTGTACCGCTCCCCCTTAACCCTCTACGCAAGTTGCGTCACCTCCTGGAGTTTGATCCACTGCTGCAGCTCGCTCCCCATCGCATCTTTCCTTCCTCATCACCTAGTATTCCTATGCGAACACAGATCCAGGGGGGCATGTATCACCGCTTTACAGTTCTCCACTGCCTTCCAATGCTACCATCAACATACCATAGTATGTCATCCTGCCCGGTCTTCATCTCTGATCCACAAGCAACGCAACAACCACACGTCACACCGTCATCTTCTGACACTCTTCGTCCAGCACCCTGACTGACCTCCTTCACTGCGTCATTACTTTAAGAAGAAGAGAATGGTGGAAACCCCCTTTCCTTTGAGATGAAAACATACACCCTCTCCCTTCTTTGATTTAAAGACAATCCTAGCCCTACATAAAAGGGCCCAGAACACACCATGTAATCAACACTTATTTTATTCATAAAAATTTCATCTGCACCCTCTGAGGTTCTAAAAATTGCAAAATGCCTCCTATCATCTCCAACTCACTTGTGTTGCACATGCTTATTTGGGTAATTTGCATTTTATACCATTTTATTTCTTGTTAATTGTTTGTGCAAAAATAATAAATATTAGCAATTCAATCCTTCATTTCCATACTTTAAAAATGCTTGTTCTTTTCATTGAAATAAATAGCATTTGGGATAAATAAATTCTGCAAAAATCATGTTATGTTCCTAATTTGGGTCTCTTCATAGTGTGAATATTGTTATTGCATTATATTTTTATCTAATATTATTAGACTTTCAAAAACTACACATTTCCCCCTATTTGAACTTTGAAACATTATAAAAAAATTGATTATTGCGCCAAAAATTCTAAAAAAAATATAATAGTTTTCTGTTTGTTTTATTTCTTATCCAAGTTTCACGGATTAATCAATTTTAAAACACAAAAAATTGTAAAATACTTAAAATCTTAAAAATCAAAGAAAATTGTAGAAAAATCCAAAAATAGTAAATCCATTCCTATTTTTAGAAAATACATCATAGTTTCTAGGAGAAATAATTCTCATAATTTTTGCTTTTTTTGTATTTGTAAATTGAAAAATAGTCATGTGTATTCATTGATTTATTTTCCTCCTATTTTTATTCATTTAAAAAATCTTAAAAATTCGAAAAACCATCTAAAAATCATTGAAGACAATAAAAATATTGTAAAATACAAAAAAATTTTATTTGGAATTTTTTGAGCATTTTAGATATCTTTGAAAAAAAAATAGCCATCTATATTTTTGTTTATAGCTTGTTTGAAAATTATTTTCCTTAAAAGTTATAAATTACAAAATTCAAAACAACTAAAAATAAAAAAAGAGATAATAGAAAAAAATTAAAAAAATTAAAAAGATAAATATCCTACAAAAACCAAGCATAGTGTACATTGAGATTTCCTTCTTTCTATTAATTTATATATTTCAATTATTTGAATTGTCCTCAAGTTTGTAGCCTCCCTGAGTTCGATCCTGTTCTTACACAGGAAAAATAAATAACAAAATTCTCTTGCTACACATTTTTGTAATAATTTAGTTTGTGATGATTCATTTATTCCATTTAATTAATAAAAACCCTAAAGATCCCATCCAACACCAACCTACGCTGGAGTCCTCCGCCGTGCGTTTCGACCCTCAGCTCGCTGTAGGGGATTGAGAGCAATGTCATTCTAATTCTTCACCTTAGGTAAAAATAGTTAGTTCTACGTTGATTTCATATCTATTATTTTGCCTTTTAATTATAGTTTAATCTCATATCTTCTAATCTCATCCAAGCTCTGATCTTTGCACATTGGAATATTTTGTTCACCTTCATCAACTTTCGACTCGACCATCATATTCATTTTGAACTTCTCCATCTCCTGTCATATATGGCACCCCTCAAATCGCCCCAAATCTGAGGTCCAACTCCATTTCCGATTATCCTCATCGGAGCCCTCACCCATTCATCATTTCTTTGTGCTTTTACGTTAATAAACTCCGTCGAAGCTTCCTCTCCAAGCAAGGAATCTATTGCAAGTATCTAGAATGCACAAGGGATCTAAGAGAACAAGTTTGAAGTTCATCTGGAGTCGAACATGTCCAAACCTCTTGATCTTCAATTCTCCATCTCTGATTGTTGTGGAGACCTTAGATTGATATATGAGAAGTGTAGGAGTGAGATGCATTACTCATGAGTTGCTGTGCACGGAGACTATCTGAACATTGTCCAATAGAAGTTCGTAATCGACGACACTCAAGGTAGTTCTTCCCACCATCGTTATTGTTGCACGACCAAGAACAAGCTGCCCAGATCAATCCACACTGCACACTCACCTCAAAATTTCATTCATGGATTCTATCTCCCATATTAGATCCTTGCTCTACTCAAGCATGATCCAGCCTCAACCATCTAATGAAAGCTTCATCGCATCACAACCTTCAAAGGCACCATGTGGTTAACGAGTAAAATTTCCCATGACACCCTGCATTTTTATTTATTTTGCAAATAAGTCCTGGAAGGACACGTGTCTGTATATCTTAAATTGAACAATTACATAGTTTTCCATGCAGTTTATTTTATGTATATTTTTGTCCTTTTGGATAGCAAAGCGTGCCTTGCATGTGATACCTGATGAATACCCATTCATCACTCTTTATTCTTTTTTTAAGCTACAAAACCTATGCAAAACACATGTATATTATTGTAAATAGCAATAATTGTCAAATAGCATGCATTGTGTAAATAGGCATATTTAGCATATTTTTGTGCATAAATAAAAGAATAAAGAAATAAAAGAAAAAGAGGGAGATATTTAGAATAAATATTGAGCGGCCAAATCCCAAGAGAGGGCTCAACATGGGCTTGACCGCAAAAGAACCCAAGTAGAGAGAGATTGGGAAGCTCATGTACATATACCTGTAAATAAATAAAAAAATATTTTTCTCTAAAATAAAAATAAAATGGGTGTATTTATTTGTATATATTTGTAAATATAAAATTAAAATAAAAAATGAATAAAATGAAAATAAATAAAAATCCCCTTCTTCATTGTATATAGACCATGTACTTAGAACCATTCACTTATTTCTTATCACCTTGTAAATAAATAATTAAAATTCCATAAAAATATGTACATATTCCATATTTCTTGGTGTAAATAAATAAAATAAAAATCAGAAAAATTAAAATAAAATAAAAAGAAATAAAATAAAACCAAGTTCCATTCTTGTATATATACCATGTATGTATATAAATAAAACTATTTATTTAACTCTTGTAAATAATTGATAAAAATAAAATAAAAATACCCTATTATTTCAAATTTTATTCTATAAATAAATAAAATATAAATTTGGAATAAAATGCATAAAAATAAATAATTAAAAATAAAAAATAAAAAATACATAGGTATATACCTGTATATAATAATAATATTTTGTAAATACCTAAATTATATTTCAAAAAACTAAATAAAAATCACAAAAAATAATTTAAAAATAAAGAAACATTTTTCATGTTTTAACTTTTTTGAAATTCGGTCATTTATTATTTTTTATTGAATTATCAAATATTGAATAAATCCTGAATTCCCATTGGTCCACGAGGGATTGTTGACCCCCGGTCAACTCTCCCCCTGGACCACGTTTGCTCCGGATCTGCGCCCAACCCGCTTTTCTCCTAATTTTAGCGCCCTGATCTGAGTTCCATTTACCCTAAACCCCAGGTCCTAATCCTCCCTGATACATCCGAGATCCACGCCAATGCATCCGCTTAGGGATCCGTGCTTCACGGAACCCTGCCCGACCCCATCTTCTCGGACCTAGGCAGCTATATAGGTTGAGCTCCGCCGCACATTTCACGCCATCTTTGACGTTGCTTCTTCTACCCAGGACCTCCACCCGATTCCCTAGAGTGACAGCTAGTGATTGGTGTGTTGCAGAGAGGAGGAGAACCCCTCCGCCACTGATCCGGCGACCTCCTTATTGTCGTGCGCCGCCGTGAGCAGCTCCCGAGCCTCGGGCCTCTGATGACCCTCGAGGCAACGACCAGAGCGTCTTCAGCTCATCCCTAGTTGATCCCACGCATCAGGTAGACTCCATTTTCCCTATCTTTCTTGAATTTTGGATTACCCCTAAATCGCTCTGCCGCCGTCGTTCATCGATTACTCCCGCTCCGACCATCCATTTCATTGACCAACTCGACCAACACCTTCGCGAGACTTCCCTTCACGTTCTTCACCCACGCGTCCCCCATGGTCCGCCCCGGAATCAAGGCCCGACCTCCCTTGCCGTCTCTTCGCCGAAGGTCTTCGCCGCGAATCACCTACGCACCCATTTCGCCCCTTACAGAATTGAGGCACTTTGCCCTCAACCCAGCGTGCTTGCTGTGCTCTTTTTCAGGTCAGAAGAGACATATCTGAGGGTCTAAGCATCCAGGAAAAGGAGCCCAGCTCTGCCTTCGTAGCCGGAGCTCCTCGGAGCTTCCTGGCGTCATCGGAGGAGCTCATCAGCTGCGGAGCATCGAGGCAGAGCCATTCCACATCTCAGTAACAGCAGCAGAGGTCTAGAGAACACGTGGTGCTCCGACGAAGCTCGCCGGCGACGTGTTCTTCCAGTATCTTCAGTAGCCATTCGTTCGTCCCTGGAGCCCCAGTTTTGATCAGGACTGCACGATCAGACGAAGAGTAGGCCTATATTCACCACCGTCCAATCGACACGTGGCTTCCTCATCGCCATCCATCGCAGAGGAGAGGCGTGCACTCACTAGAGTCGTTTGATCATACAGTGACACGCTCTCAGCCGTCAGATCCGAGCTAGACTTCTCCGCAGAGGCGCAACGCCCCTCAGCCATCCAATATTAAACATGGCACGCCTCAATCCCTTGGATAATAAGGGGTAATTTATACTTAGGCCCCTCCTATTTTACATTTACTTTTTAGTCCTGTGAATATTAGATGTAGTTGTTTTAATTTTGTAATGATTGCACTTAAGACCTGAACCTTTCTTGTATTTGCATTTTCATCCCTGTGTATGTAAGACACGTGCTTCGTTACGTGATTTTTGGTGAAATTGCATTATTTGGGCTGATGTTTTGATGTGTTATTGAATGAAATATAATTTCTGATATTTGCATCCATACCCCTAAGAACAATTTTATTCGACATGTGTTGAATTCTTTGGGCATTTTGCAACTTCTTCCCTGGACTTTTAGTACGTGTTGCTAATAAGCCCCTGGAATTAAGTTTTATTACATATAGGTCCCTTCGTGCCTTGAACACGTGCAGCGCGTGTGCATTCTTGGAATTTGTGCATGAGGGACCTCAAACTTCTTAGATTTCTTACTTTTCAGCCCCTGGAAATAACTTTTCTTGCACTTAGGTCCCTGTGTACTGTGAGCCTATTTTGGATTTAAATAAAATATCAAACTTATCCCAAATTGCATGAAAATTGGATATGTGGCTCCTGCCACTATGTAAAGTTTTCCCTAATTTTTGAGTACATTTTTTAGGCATCTTATTATTTCTAAAAATTCAAAAACATATGATTTTGTGTCTGTCCAGATTAGAAAATTATAAAAATATATATATAAAAACTCCTTTAAAAATTCTAAAAAAATTAGGATTTGTTAATTTGTATGTCCTTGATTTTCTGTGCATTTTTGGCTATTTTTGATTTCTAAAACCCTAAAAATTGAAAAACCTTTAAAAACTCATAAAAGTTCTAAAAAATTGTAGAAAACTCAAAACTTAATAAACTCTTTTTCTGAATTTTACTTATTCTCTATATTTGTCATAAAAATTACCTTCAGGCTTTTATAAATCAATTTGATATTTTAAATTGATCTTTTAAACCTGGCTGGACAGTAGTGCCTTGTTTTTACCTTCTTTAATTTTTAGAAAAATCTATAAAAATCTGAAAAATCTCAAAAATTCACCAAAAACAGTAAAAAATCCAAAGAACATAAAAATATTTTTGTTTGAATTTTTAGAGCTTTTATTATGTTTTAATAATTTGTTGAATGTGATTGTTTTTGCCTTTTCATTATTTTCCTTCATTATTAAAAATCCAAAAAATATATATAAAAATATTTAAAACCACCAAAAATATTTGTTTTGTTTTATTTCATTTTTGACTACTTCGTAGGCCGCAAGGCCAATTCGTGCTCCCTGAGTCCGACCCTGGGTGCTACACCATGCTAATCTCATAGCCAGGGCCACTATGTTTTATTCTCTTCTTTTATCTGCTTGATTGTTGGTATATTTCTCTTTTTTCTTATTGGGCTGATTTATCTTTCGATCCGGGTCGCAACGACCCTTTGAGTGATTATTTTATCCTGGATTGATTGATTGATTTTTCAGCTCATCAGAATGGCGTCGTTGCCGAGGAGCACGGCTTAGTAGTCGCTTTTGATTTTTCCCGCGGTTTTCTTTTTCGCGGCTTTCTGTAGATATTTTTGTAGATATTTTATCTGACTTGTTTATATCTGGTTTGACACTCTGCTTGTTTTTTTGTGAGGGCCCGAGGACCGAGGCGGCTTTCTTTGGAAGCCGAAGCAACCGCGGGAGTCGGAGGCGGCTTCCTTCTCTACGAAGCCGCAGGAGAGCGTGAGGAATCGAGCAGGAGTGCTGGAGCCGCAGAATAACCGCGTAGATTAGCCGTAGATTAGGTTCAGTTTAGATTTATTTTCAGCACTTATTTGAACTGTTGTAATAATACAGGGACAGAACTTTCAGAGACACTTAGACTCTCGGGGTCTGTTTCGCCGAGCACCGGTGTGCTCGGGGGACCTCACCGATTTTTTGCGGCTTTTTTGCAGTTTTCTCGAGTTTTGACCGTTTATTTACTGCTCATTTGATTTACGCGGATTTTAGCCTTAGCTTAGGAGTTTTCTTTAACTGTGACGTAATTAATTAAGGCCAATCGCTAATTATCTTCCTGTACCTATAGATCGATAATTGGACTTAATTAATTAAATCACAAAGAAAAAGCCGGCTTATTAGAGCTCTAGTCCACGTGCCTTGAGGAGTCACATACAGCGCGTGCAGGATCCATTGTGGCGGACACTGAGTGGCTCCCAAGATAGGACTCCGGACCTAGGCTCGAGTACCCGGCTACTGTTCTTCACGAGTAGAACGCGTTGTTTAGGGTCGGTTTTCCGTGTGCATCATATAGGTAGTTTATATTCTGTCATTTATTTTATACGCAGATCACCTTGCATGTAGACTGCTGGAGTCAAGTATGCATTTCTTACTCTACATGCATCATTGATTCTCGTGCGTCGGCTTTTTCGTCTTCTCCCCCTATTTTGGACTTAAAATAATCAGGAGAACCGAAAAATTCATTAGGCATTGTTTGATATTAAAAAATGCTTAAAAAATCAAAACTATAAAATTGGAACTGCTAATCCAACTTGACCCTAAAAGACACTCCACTTAAAAATTTGTCTTGGGGAGAGCAACCCCCTCATTGTCTGGTTTGCATGCGTGAGAGAGTGACCCGCACACTAGGCTAAAGCCATATCTGAGCCTCGATCAGACTACCGGCCTTTTATACGGGACAGTCTTTTCGGCAAATTGGATTCCCAACAGGTCACGTAACCGCTCTGCTATCTTGACTTGATTACCTAATAAAAATTGACAAGATAATTGACCGAACTCTTATGGTCTTCAGCTCGCGTTAAGTAGGTGAATCTGGGGTTGTTTGCTCATCATAGTTGTTTCCAGATCCCATCCGCCGACTCGTCAGATCACGATGATGGGCAGGAGATCCCTTAGGCAGCCTCTGGCTGCACCGCTCTTCAGCACTCCAACCCACTCATCTAGGTCGGTTCGCGAGAGCCCAGACCCGCTCTCCGAACCCGAGTTCGACTCCGCCCTGTTCCCCCTTGACCACCCTTCTACCACTCCTGAGACACGAGTGCCAGAGGAGAGACAGCAGACAGATGATTTTTCGGCACCTGAGTTTGGGTCTTTTGCCTTTGTAGATACCATGGCCGGCAGCAGTGATGACCGCACCGAAGGCCTCGAGGAGAGCAGACATTTATCCTGGACCAGAGTGCGATCAACAACACCCTGATCGCCTCCCTGAAGATAGTGCAACAGCAGTTGAGGGATCAGGGTGCATTCATGATTGAGATGCAGAGAGAGATGGAGCAGATGAGAGCCGACCGCGAACAGCGCAGCCCAGACGACGGACCGAGGATACCCGGTGATGCGGAAGTAGCCGCAGCAGCCGCAGCCGCAACAGCTGCAGCGAAGCCTCCGAGACCGATGCGGGAGTTGCACAACCCCGGATTGACTTTGATGCATCGTTGGGTTGTTCTACCAGCCATCATGGGGGACTTCAAGTTCCCCCCTAACACTCTTCAGCTTCTACCCCAGTTCCATGGGCTCGCCACTGAAGAGCCCCATCTTCATCTCCAGGAGTTCGAGATGATCTGCAGCACCGTCCACGACTGTCAGGTGGACGAGGATACCACCAAGATGATTGCTTTTCCTTTCTCCCTGGCAAACAGAGCAGTCAACTGGCTGAAGCACTTAGGGAGATTTGTGTACACCTGGGAGCAGCTCCGCACCAAGTACTTGAACAAGTACTACCACTCGGGCGGACGAACGCAGCGAGGGCCCTGATCAGCAACTTCTCCATGCTCCCCAATGAGCAGTTTCACGAGGCATGGGAGAGGTTTAGAGAGCTTACAGATAAATGCCCGCACCATGACATTTCGAAGCCGAACTTAGTTCAGAGTTTTTTCTGCGGGTTGACACCAGAGCTGTTGGGCCTGGTGAACGCTTCTTGTAGCGGTTCCTACTTCGCCAAGGATCATGATCAGGTCTGGGCCATCTACGAGGAAATGGCCGAGAACTACACAGTGATGTTCCAGACCCGACTCTACACTCAGGGACGCCCCCAGCCACAGACCGTGCAGTACCAGAGGATAGCACGGGTCGACGTCGGTCCTTCTACTACGTCAGCGGCAGCCGCAGAGGCTGAGTCCACAGCCGCCGACATGGGCATCATCAGTGAGAAGCTGGATCGGATGGAGATTATAGAGAAGAAGCAGTGCCAGAGCATATCACAGATGGATCAGATGGCACAAACACTGAGTGACTTGAAGACACAGATCATGTGTCTCCAGGAGGCACAGACAACTTCTCAGCCCTGTCTTCAATCACGAGGAGATCTGAGTGGCAGTGGTAGCTCGTCCAGCACTCCAGCTCCAGCCATCCTAGACAGGTCCACCTTGTACAGGCGGAGCCGTACCAGCAGCCACAGCCGTACTACCAGTCACCACCATCCCCAGACACTCAGATGGTGGTTTACCAGCCGGATCAGCCTCTGGCAGTACTCCTGCCACTCTCTTACGAGCATGAGCTGTTGATGGACGTCAACGGGATTTGGAACGACCGACCCCAGCCCGGTATCTGACGAGACCATCCCGGATTCCGTTGGTCGGCCGGAGGTGCGAGCTCCCAGCAGCAACCTTCAAGTCAGGGTGGCCAGTACGGCCATCAGCGAGATCACCAGCAGCAGCAGTCCCCAGTGTACCAGCAGCAGCAGCAGTCATCTCAGTATGATCCTCGTCCCTATCAGCAGGGACGTTCTTGGAGGTGTGATCAACCTCAGCAGCAATTTCATCCACAGTAGGACCCCTCTCACCCGCAGCACCAGCCACAGCATCAGCCTCACTACCAGCGAGGCCACCCGTCATATTCTCATGGGCCATCCTATGAGAACCTCGCCTTAGACGACATAGCCTGCCTCCTGACCGATCAACAGGCTACTTTTAGACGGGAGATGGATGAGTTCCTCCAGGAGGTGCGGGAGATCATGAGAGGGAAGGCCGCCATCCCTGCCCAGATTGAGCCTAACCTGAACAACCTGAAGAGGAAGTCTGAGCAGGTAGATTTCACTGAGTATGCTACTCCTAGTGATACATTTGGTGATATGTCTGCATATATGTTGATATTGATTTTGTTACACTTAGGAGCGGTAGGATGCCAGTAGGCGGTGCCTCGTCTGAGCGACGTTCCCATGCTACTTCAGGAGCGCCAGGTGAGGAGGAGCGCGATACTGATGTGGCGAGAGATGATGACGGTAGTGTTGATGCCACCATGGATGTTGATCCACATGATGGTATTGAGGCTGTCACGTCACCAGATGGAGGAGGTGGTACTAATGCCACCATTGTTGCCGAGCCAGAGCGCGGTGCTGATGCCGCAAGTTGACCTGCTGAGGGTGGTGCTGATGCCACTATTTCTACTTCTGCTAGTCCTGTAGTCTTTCCATTTGTTCTTGTATCTCAGGTTTTATCTGGCAATAAAAGAAAGGGTTTATTTTCTTCTGATCCATCTGTGGTGCATGATGATGTTTGTGTAGATTATGTCGTGCTTGAGCAACAGAGACCCTCTCCTAGTCCTTCATCTAAGAAGGACCCTGTAGTCCCCTTCCCTAGAGCACTCCATCTGGGTAAGGGGCAGATAATAGAAAATCCCAAAAAGAAGCAGCAGGAAGAGTTCAGCCAGCAGATGATCGACAGATTTCACATTCAGCTGACTCTTCAGGAGGCCTTGGAGCACATCCCTCCACTCCAGAGATCACTCAGAGATAGGACTACAGTTAGGAGGAATAGGAGGAATCACCAGTCAGAGATCCATGTGCTTACCCGGACTACGTGTTTCGCTATCCAGAACCGTCTGCCGGCCAAGAGGCCAGATGCAGGAGCCCGGTATGTCAGATGCCATATCCGTGAGCAGAGGTTCGACCGCACTCTATTAGACATCGGTTCTTCGATCAACCTACTTCCAGTAGCCCTTCTCGACTGCTTCGAGTTGGGCACTCTATAACAGAGCAGGACAATCCTTCAGTTTGCTGATCGATCTGTTAAGAGGCCGAAGGGGTTGCTGAAGGACGTTGTCTTCACAATTCAGGGCTTGCAATTCCTCGTGGACTTAGTTGTGTTGGACATGGAAATCCCTGAGTCTGTGACCGATACCCCCATCATTCTAGGTCTCCCGTTCTTGGCTACAGCCAAGGCAGTGACCGACCATGATAGCGGGAAGGTATACTTTCACGTCGAGGGCGAGAGTGTACAAATAGAGATGGTCGAGGACATCAGAGTCAGAGATTCAGCATGCTCAAATCCGAGCACAGATTCAGAGCAGATGACAGAGTCAGGGCGAGACATTCACCAGAACTATGATTTTGTGATCACAGATGACGAGGCAGTTTGGGCAGATCCAGTTGCACAGGCCATCCTCTCACCTTCGGAGTTCACTGATGCCGAGCTGCCAGCGGAGGAGAGCTTGGAGAGCGCATTCCTGGTCCAGGATACTTCACAGTCAGCAGAGCCAGTTCTCGACCACGAGACAGAGTTGTTTTATGAGGATGACACAGATCCCTCGGAGTCAGATGTTGATTGGGCAGAGTTTGATGATCTTATTCCTTGTCTGACTTCCACTGTGCCTGCAATTACGGAGGAGGTAGATGCCCTGCAGAGCAGAGACAGTCCAGCAGAGCAGCCTTCTCCAGATCCAGTTTGTGAGCGAGAGTTCTCTTTCTCCCGTGCAGATTTGGCCGCATACACTCGGATTCTTCAGAAGCTAGATTTGCCAACACTGACTTGTCCAGAGCTGAAGCCACTACCTGTGTCGCTGAAGTATAGGTTCCTTGCGGGTGAGCATGAGATGTACCCAGTCATTATCTCCACCGATTTGACTGGAGAGCAAGAATCCCGTCTGATGGGGGTTCTTGAAAAGAACCGCAAGGCGATCGGATGGAGCGTAGCAGATCTTCAGGGGATCAGTCCAACTCTGTGCTCTCACCACATCTACCTCGAGGACAAGGCAAAGCCGTCGCGTGAGTTCCAGCGGCGGCTAAACCCGAATCTGAGAGAGGTTGTCATGAAGGAGATCTCGAAGTGGTGGAGCGCCGATTTTATCTACCCCATCTCCGACTCCAAGTGGGTCAGTCTGTTGCATGTGGTGCCCAAGAAGACAGGCATCACTACTGTTGTCATGGAGTCCGAAGAGGAGATTGCTACCCGGGTACCCACTTCTTGGCGGGTCTGCGTAGATTACAGATGACTCAACCAGGCCACCAAGAAGGATCATTTCCCCCTTCCCTTTATAGATCAGATCATAGAGAGAATGGCAGGGAAGAGCCATTACTGCTTTTTGGATGGGTACTCCGGCTACAATCAGGTGGCCATCGTGCCCCAGGACCAGGACAAGACCACCTTCACCTGTCCCTTCGGCACATACGCCTTCAGACGCATGCCATTTGGGCTATGCAATGCCCCTAAGACTTTTCAGAGATGCATGTTGTCTATCTTTTCGGACATGGTGGGGGAGTGCTTCTAGGACTTCATGGATGACTTCTCGGTCTACGGCGACAGATTCGACTCCTGTCATGACTGCCTAGATCGGGTCCTTCAGCGATGCATTGAGGTTCACCTAGTGTTGTCTTGGGAGAAGAGTTACTTCATGGTGACTCAAGGGACGGTGCTTGGCCACATCATCTCTAGCAGGGGCATGGAGGTTGATCTGGCCAAGGTGGATGTCATTAGAAAACTCGATCCACCGTCCAACTTGTGGCAGTTACGATCTTTTCTGGGGCACGTCGGTTTCTACCGACGCTTCATTCATGATTTTAGCAAGATTGCCCGACCGTTGACTGATCTGTTGACGAAAGACACCGAGTTTCTTGTAGATGATAAGTGTCTATCATCGTTTGAGACTCTCAAGAACTGTGTCATAGAGGCTCCTATTCTCCAGCCACCAGATTGGTCTCTTCCATTCGAGATCATGACGGACGCCTCCGATTTTGTCGTAGGGGCCGTGCTGGGACAGAGGAGGGATGGACTCCCATTCTCTATTCACTACGCTAGACGTATATTGGATGCCGCGCAGCGGAACTACACTATCATTGAGAAGGAGATGCTAGCCATAGTTTTTGCCCTAGATAAGTTCAAATCTTACATTATCGGATCTAGAATGACCATATACATTGATCATACCGTCGTTAGGTACCTCATGGCAAAGAAGGAAGCCAAAGCTAGATTGACCAGATGGATCCTTCTACTCCAGGAGTTTGACATAGAGATTAAGGATAAGCCTGGAGTCAAGAATGTGGTGGCGGATCATCTCTCCCGATTGGAGTATCTTGAGGATTCTGAGCAGATTGACCCTATTTGTGAGACCTTCCCAGATGAGGCGATCCTTGCTATTGCCTCGCTCCCATGGTATGTCGATATTGTGAACTATCTTGTTGCCAAGAAAGTTCCACAAGATTGGCCCAGACAGAAACTTGAGACCTTCCTCGCGAAGGCCAAGTTTTACCATTAGGAGGATCCCATCCTTTACCACGAGGGAGGGGATAGTATCTGGCGCAGGTGCATTCCTCAGGAGGATCACCACAGCGTCCTTACTTACTGCCACAAGCTTGAGGCAGGAGGACATCACTCAGGGAGGAGAACGGCACAGAAAGTGCTCCAATCCGACCTATGGTGGCGTACTCTCTTCAAGGACTCTGATGAGTTCGTGAAGAGATGTACTAACTGTCGGAGGATGGGCACTTGTGGACAGCGTGATATAATGCCGATGCAACCCATACACTTCTGCGAGGTTTTTGACGCATGGGGCATCAATTTTATGGGTCTATTCCCTAGGAGTCAGGGATTTGAGTACATTCTGTTGGTCGTTGATTATATGAGTCGTTGGGTTGAGGCCATCCCCGCCTGAACCGCAGATGCTAGGACTGTTTGCAGATTTTTGAGGAAGAATATCATTTCACGGTTCGGGGTACCTAGAGTGTTGATATCTGACGGGGGGTCTCATTTCATCAACGACAAGGTAAAGGCCCTTGCTAGCGAGTTCAGCATAGAACATCGAGTTGCCACTCCATACTACACTTAGACGAATGGTCTTGCTGAAGTGTCGAACAGGGAGATCAAGACTATATTGCAGAAAGTCGTCTGCCCTGACTGAAAGGATTGGTCACAGCTTTTGGACTCAGTTTTGTGGGCATATCGGACGTCTTTCAAGACTCCTTTGGGTACATCTCCCTTTCGCCTCGTTTATGGCAAGTCGTGCCATTTACCTGTTGAGTTGAGACATAGGTCACTTTGGGTTGTCACTGATATACTTTTGGATCAGAGAGTGTAGGAGATCAGAGGAGGGCAGAGTTAGCAGCCCTGGAGGAGCTTCGTGATACCACCTTTTCAAACAGCCTACATTATAAGGAGAGAGTGAAGGAGTGGCATGATTCTCATATCAGCCACAAGCAGTTTGAGCCAGGACAAAGAGTATGGTTGTTTGATGCTAGGTTTCGTTTATTTCCAGGGAAGCTACAGAGCAAATGGAAAGGACCGTATTTGGTTAAAAAGGTGCATGACAATGGGAGTATCGATATATCTGAGTTGTTTTTTTGATGCTACCTTTCGAGTGAACGGCCAACGGCTCAAACCATATCTAGATCATGAGCCGCAGGTCGTTGATGTTGCCCTTATTCACTTTGCGTGAGATGTGGTCTCTTGACTCACATCCATTGCATCTCACGCCTAATTATCACTGTTCTTCCGACCTGTATAGATCCAGCTGTCCATATCACTCTATTCTTTAGTCCCACCTCGCTTCTCTCATCTTATGATTTTGCTATACTTAGGGGGTGCTTTACCCTAAGTATAGGGGGGATGTAGGACTCTCGGGTATTCTTTTGATTCTTTCTATCCCTGTTTTGCTGCCTATACTTAGGAATATTTCACCCTAAGTATAGGGAGGGTAGAACATGTACATCCTTCACTCGGACTTCCCTTCATGTAGAACTTGCCATACTTAGGATTACTTGATCCTAAGTATAGGGGGAAACACCGAGTTCTCTTCATTCTATTCTTTGATTCATCTTTGTATATAGTCATTCCTTTTCACTTCCCTATACTAAGCACGAGTTATGTCTTCTTCATCGCTCTTGATCACTCTGAGGACATCGTTCGAGAAAAGTATAGGGGGGTCTGTATATATTTCATATATACTTTAGCCATAACTCGTACTTTGTGTGTGAGTTAATAAATAAAAATGTCTAAAAACCTAAAAAATTCATAAAATTTAAAAATTTTTCCTTGTATGTATATAGTACAAAATTTTTCGAAAATGTTTTGAAAATCAAAAGTTTGCAAAAATCTTGTGTAAATTTGTGTACATATTTTGCAAAACTTTGCATTCATGCATACATCCATGGTTTCAAAACATTTTTCAAAAATTTTGCACATGTGTAAATATTTATAAATAGCATCTTTGTAAATATTTGTATAGTTTTTCCTGGATTATAGTTGATATTTAAACTAGCTTGGAACTAAATTAGAAAATGGAGCTTGATTAAGATCTTAATCCACCTAATTATAAGAGGAACCTTATAGGGCTTAGGGTTAAGGCTTTTCAAGTCCATAGTGACTTAATTCTTTGAGTCCACTAGGCTATGAGCATATGTCATCTTGATGAGCCTAAGTAGAGCACTTAACAACACACGCATGACTCTCAGAGACAATGTCTTTACTTGCACCATCACTTTGCACCTAGCTCTCCACGGATGAGGTGGTGAGGAGGCAGTTTCCTTTGGCTTGGGGTAGCATATGAGGGTAGTACTTCTAGGCGGAACCTCTCTTCTTCTTATAGTGAAGGAAGTGCGTCTCAACTTGGTCCGGTGGTTATGAAGTCTATAGACAGAAGCCGTGGGTTGCAATAAAGCTTCAAAAGAGGGATATTCTACTGGCTCAAGAGGAAAAACTCCTTGTATATATGTTGCACCATGTAGATATGTTGTACAGATGCACATGAAAAAAAATGTGCAAAAAGAAAAGAACTCCAAAAAAGTGGTGGGTCGGATTGAAAATTTAATAATCCCACCGGAGTGTATATAGTGCAAATAAAGGAAAAGCTTATGGTATACATGTTTCATCTCATGAAGCTTGCAGCGGGAGACTCAGCTACACTGGTTAGAGCTCCCAAGGATACATGGCTACACTGGCCATGGTCCATTCTCTCCTTCTCCCTCTTCTTGAGCCGGTTGCACTTGAACTTAGAAGGGAATACCCCGCTTCTCGAGGAAAGAGTTGCTAGACCGAGGCATTAGAGTTACCAGGTTGAGGGAGGTTGTTTCTTTGTTACTTCTGAGGTGGGGATCTACATATCACTTACACCGTACAAGGAAAGATTCATGGTCATTAGAGTTTGTGTATGTAGACTTGTTCTGATCTGGTTTATTGAGGAGTCTTGCCCATAGATTAGTGGAACTTAGAGGCTGTTAAGTTTTAAGCTTAATTCCAAATAAGGTTCCGATAAATTAATAATCTAAAGGTCTGACCGAGCTCCATATTTCAATTTAAGGAAGGAAAGTTTAATAATCAACCTTGATTTTTTAAGGATATGGAGAAATCCTCAAGCACATCACGGAAGCGTGATCGTCGTATCGAATACGACGAAGAACGACTAGTCGTACAAGTTGTTCGGTGCAGCGGAATTTAAAAAAGTTTTAATCCGATGAAACCACATGATCCGAGAACCATTCTCAAATCGTTTCATCTATAACCACAGCAAGTATAATCCAATACCTCTTGAAGCGTGGTTGATCAAGTCTCTACGAAAAGAGACCTCCTGTCTCAAGTCCGATCGTCGGAATAACGGCTTGCGAGCGCGGAGATGAGTCGCGGTGTCCTCGCAATCCAAGTTGATCCAAGCGCGGTTGCTCCTGATCTCGTCGCACGAGATCAAACGTCTCCTTCGTGAGTGAAGCACTCCAAGAAGACGAAGAACCGTAGACAGTCGAAGCGGCAGCACGATGGCACGGGCGTCGACGATTCTCTCCACCAAGGTGGACGACCACCAAGAAGATAGGGAGAGAGAGGGCTGTCGAGTATGAGAAAGAGAGAGAGAGAGAGAGAGTTTGTGCTGCAATAGCATGTGTCAAGAGAGAGCCAAGTATGCCTCTCTATTTATAGGGTTTTGGGATCCATGGATCTCAATCCATGGGACACATAAAATCAATGGGTGAGATTGATTTATGTCTATCCAATGGCTAAGATTGTTGTTGACAAAAAACAATAAATTTAGGTTAAAATATATTTGACAAAATCAAATATAATTTAATCCTAAATCAACCCAAAAAATAAGGAGAGAAGACACATGGAGATTTCTGAAGGATATGGAATTATCCTCAAGCGCATCACGGAAGCGTGATCGTCGTATCGGATACGACGAAGAACGACTAGTCGTACTAGTTGTTCAGTGCAGCGGAATTTAAAAAATTTTATTCGATAAAACCACATGATCCGAGAACCATTCTCAGATCGTTTCATCTATAACCACAACAAGTATAATGCAATACCTCTTGAAGCGTGGTTGATCAAGTCTCTAAAGAAAGAGACCTCCTGTCTCAAGTCCGATCGTCGGCGAGACCGCTTGCGAGCGCGGGGATGAACCGCGTTGTCCTCGCAATCCAAGAAGATGATCCAAGCGTGGTTGCTCCTAATCTCGTCGAACGAGATCAAACGTCTCCTTCGTGAGAGGAATTCTCCAAGAAGACGGAGAACCGAAGAACGTCGAAGCGGCGGTGCGGTGGCGAAGGCGACGAAGGTTCCCTTCTCTAAGGTATGGTGGACGGCCACCAAGAAGAGAGGGAGAGAGGGCTGGCGTGTATGAAGAAATGAGGGAGAGAGAGCTCCAATATTTCAAGTCATTAGAGAGCATAGTATGCCTCTCTATTTATAGGGTTTTAGGATCCATGGATCTCAATCCATGGGACACATAAAATCAATGGGTGAGATTGATTTGTGTCAATCCAATGGCCAAGATTGTTGTTGTCAAAAGCAACAAATTTAGGTTAAAATATATTTGACAAAATCAAATATAATTTAGTCCTAAATCAACCCAACAAATAAGGAGAGAATGTGCATGGAGATTTCATCTCCATGCACCTTCCATGTTGGACGGCCACCCATTCCATATAGGAGTGGTGTGCCGCCCATTATGGGAGTCCAAGGAGGCAATCTCATGGATCCCCATGAGATTGCATATCTCCTTGATTTTCTCTCTTATTTATTTGCAACAAATTTATTGGGTTTTATTCTTCAAAAATAATTCACAATTATCTTTGAGAATATTGCATTCTTGCCATGGAAAAAATTGTGAATCATATTCACAACCCAAAACAACATATAATTCATATTGTTAATTAATTACACAATGTGTATCCAATACACATAATAATTAATCAACACATATAAATTATAATTAGCTCTCTCTAATACATTATAAATCACATTTATAATATATTATGAATAATTTGGATATTTCTATCCACATTATTCTTATCCACATTAATTAAATCACATTTAATTAAATTGGATAATTTCTTCACACATCAAGATGATTAAATCACATTTAATCATTATTTCTTCATTGCTTAGATCTTATGGAATTATTCTTGAACCCTTCAAGAATAATGCAATCTCTCCGCAGATACTTGGAGATAAGGACAGGGCGATTGTATTGTTCCACGTATAGTGACATGGATATTGAGATCATATCTCAAATCCAGATCGCGGGCCTCCCATAGATGCTTGATTAAATCAAGACCGTAAATCTAATCTTCTCATTGTATCTGAATCACATTCAGATCAATGTCCAACACTTGGACCAAGATCAGATCACTTCTCTAATGAGAGGAGTCACTAAAATCCAGACCCGTTTCATCACTCCCTAAGAATGGAAGCGTCATGGTTATACAATCGTTTATGATAAAATCACCCTCAGGTATTCCCAATACCTGTACATCCTGCATACTGGAAGACTTAGACTAAACCCGAAGTATCGGATCAACTTTATACTGTCTACTTCATGGTTTTATCAGTAAGTTTCTCATTCGATCATTGGGAGGTTGTATCGATCATACACTTTCCAAAAGTGTATATCATACCCAGGTCTTGATCATATACTAAAAGTATATATCAAACCTACAAATTCAGTCAAGCTTCCAAAGCGAGACGACCATGCGCATGGAATTTGATTCTTCCCAATATCTCATGAGTGAGCTCATGTCTTCCGGTTCAGTAACTGAACCTGTATGATCCCTTTGAGAGATCGTATTACTCATATGCCCTTATATGCACACCAGCGCGCTGGTGTATAGACCTTGATTAGGTCATCAACCTATTGGTCTGCCAAATGTACACACTCAGACATATAGTAACACATCTGTCTCCGGTCAGAGGATGCGTGCCAATATCATGACAGCATATGATATAGGACTTTGGTTATCTCGATCTCGTTAAGTCAACTCTTTGACCTAACTAATCTGACACCTCCGAATCTCTATTCCTATGCAGAGGACCTGCATCAAGAGGTCGGTCAGATATCAGCCTTCAGAGATAGGATTGCCATCTCCTACTCAGACTGGAGATCATCTCTTAATAATCATTTGACGGTGCTTGATGAGTCCTCAATCTAACTCTTTAGATATTCATCCAAGCACCAGCCTCTATGATTCAATAGTTAATAATCAACAGCTGTATGATTATTAAGATGGCCATGGTACGTAACCCTAATTGTAGTAAGGGACCTATTATACAAATTATTCATTCTTCATTTCAGATCAGGGAATGATATGTGCAATAACATTTATTGCATAATGGCTCGTCGTGGGCTCGCATTTCCAACAATCTCCCACTAGCCCAAAGAGCCATTAATGGGCTAATCATTTAAACTCACTCATGTGACAATCATAGGCTATTTAGAAAATAGCTAGGTAAGCTGATCAGTCACTCTGTTCCCGCGAGACTACGCCAAGTCCTTTTACGGTACTTGCATATCCCCAGTAACAGTGCTCGCATCCAATGTGAATGTTGCATCTTATGCAACTAATACTCAATCTTGTTAGTTATAGTGTCCTTGACACTACAGCTTAACAATTATCATAACCAGTATTTCCATAATCCTTATAAGAATATCCTTATTTCTGGAGATCTCTATCTCCTAAGGTATCCTTAGTTAAGACCTTTTAGATCACTATCTATAAAGTCTTAAACTTTTGAAGATAAGACTTTGAGATCACTATCTCAAAAAATCTTGTCATCTATGAAGATTTTGTTGTTACTGCAACCAAGTGTCTTATTTCCATAGTAGGACTAGTAACAGTTTACTACTCCCACTGCATGGCAGCCATCTGGCTTTTGTACACATCTAGCACACACCCGGCTTCTTAGAACTAATGCCCAAGGGCAAGTAGTTCTAGCATTCACTTCCTCAACTCTTTGAGGTGCTATCCCTTTAGATAGGCCAGTACCATATCTGAAGGGATGGAAGCCATTACTGGAATTTTCCATAAAATGGAATAAGTCCAAGATGTACTATTAATGTGACAGTCCCAATACCCTCTTCTCTTTGCTCCTGAACAACTTCAGAACTAAGATCTAAGAGGTATCCTTGAGATCATATCTCAAGTTATGGAACAACCAGATAATAAAACACTTATTATCACCCTTATATCATTCTAAATGATTAGGATATTATCCACATTTAGCACGATGAACACAAAGGCACTCCCACTAAGCTTCACATGGCTCATCCAGATTCTATCGGAAATCATAACATTTATAATTTCATCAAATCTTATGATCCAACTTTAAGAAGCTTATCTGAGTCCATAGATGGATTCCTTAGCTTGCACACCTTGCTTTCCTCAACCATGAATCCCTGGGGCTACTTCATGTGAATATCCTCAAAGAGGTATTCGTAGAGGAATGCAATATTGACTTACATCTTGAAGATGCAATAGTCAAGTTGTGTAGCTAAGGTTAGCAATATTCTGACGGTTTTAAGCATGGTCACCGAAGAGCAAGTCTCACTGCAAGCAATGTCTTATTTTCCAGTGTGTAGCTTATGGCTACGAACCGTGCTTTGAAGATCTCTACCTTCTCATCAGGTTCCCTGTCTCTTGAAGATCCATTTACACCTTTACAGGTCTTACCCATATAGGTGGATCCTCGAGGGTCCATATACAACACTTGTATATGAAGTCTACATTAGACTTTTATTGCTATCCATCTATCCATGCTATGATCTTCAGAAGCTTCATCACATGAAGTTCGATCATTGTCAGATTTCTCTAACACATGGAATCCATCCTCAAACTCATTTGAAGAGGTATCAGTGTTTCATCTTTAATTGTCCTTTTAGTTTCCATTTCAGGAGTCTCATTATCTTCTCAAGAAAACTGAGTTCCTATACTTCATTTTCATCTTGATTCTCAAGCGTCTCAACCTCTAAGAATCACATTCTCGGAGATGAGATATTTTAAGAATCTTAAGGTCATAAAGTAGGTATCCAATACCATCCTTTATTTTCCTAATGAAGCAGCACTCTCAAGTGCTCAATTCCAGCTTACTTGCATGGAATTATATGCAGTCTCTACTACATATATACCTGGATACTAAGAGGAATTTATGCTAAAATTTCATCATTGATTGAATCATGTCACACATGATCCAATTGTATCTCCCTATAACTCTATTGAGTTAAGGTGTATTAGGAGGATTGAGACAGGAATGATATTCCTTTCTCCATAAGGTATATTATGAATTCATCTAATAGGTACTGATTACCTAGATTAGATCAAATTCATTTTATCTCCCTTCAAACTTTGGTTCTAAACCAAACTTGTGAAATCTTTGAGCTTTTCAAAGGTTTCTAAGTGAAGAGAAGAAATCTCATATCATACATAATCATTAATAGATATCACATATCCACAATGTTCATTATGATATAGATGATCCACATACATCAATATGCATGAGATCCTGAATACCTCGGCATCTTACACCATTCCCAAAGAAGGGTGTATTGGACATTTTACTTTGAATACAATATTCATAAGTATGTAAGTTTTGAAATTTTAGACATTCTAAAGTTTCATCTCTTACTAGTCTATTGATCAAATCGATAGACAAATGTCCAAGGCTCGATGCTAGATCATTGTCAAATGATCTTCATCCTCCTATTGATCTTATAAAGGTTTTAATTTCAGTATTCAGAAATGTTAATGAACCATTCATTAATTTTCTAATTTAGTGGAGTCCACTAGATTTTAGACTACTATCTGAAACATTTCCATCATAACTCTTTATGATAGTTCTATCTCAGAATTCATGTTTATTTCCAACATTTAGAAACAAACAATGAGTGTATTCTTATATCTAGGTTATAGAGACATTCTCTACGACTAAGGGATCTCCCACTGAAATTAACAAGTCTATTAATCCAACAGAGATTGTTGCAACAATTGCATCAATATTCATATGGACAACTATAAACCTTAAGATCAAATTTTCTGGTCTTCTAAAACATATGCAACCTATTGCAAATGCCATCAGAAGATTGAAATACAATTATTTGACTTTATCTTATTCAATAAGTAAGTCAATATCAATGATTTATGTAGATTATTCTGATGCTCCATCCGAGTCCTTTTCTAAGGATTCTAGACAGACTTGATAGTCATACTATCAACACATCAATTTATTGCAGTATTGGCATTCATCCAACTCTTTGGATGTCATATGGAAGTTACAGAAGCCCAGTCAACTCTTTGACTTTCCTTCTTTCTTGGGTCCAACCCATGCTTCCATTGCGCTCTCTTTATCTATAAGCAATCATTGCTCAAGACAGAGGATCTCTTATTTTAAATTCCAAAGAATTCAAAGTAGGAGTTTTTCAACATTTATACATGCTTCATTAAATTCATATAATATGATTATTATGAAGCTTCATGAATGACTAGAGTATAGATATTAGAATAATGACATTCATCATCTATATCCATCTAAACTCTTAAAACATAGGTTCAGGTAGGTACTCAAACAATTTGAATACATCATCTCTTTATAGAGCTACCATTCTACATGATGCAGAGAACCATGTCATCCATGATTAAATGTCAAGAGCACATATGTATGCCAGAAAATCTTCATTGATTTTATAAGGATTATATGACAATTATGATCATCATCAACATGTCACTTCCAAAGTACATTTGATGATACCAAGACTATATAGACATACAAACCCTAGGGTTGTAGTCCTATTATCTATTTAATTGTCATTCCTCATTAGTATGAGGAGACTTGCATATTGCAACCACATACATTATGTGTTCAATTGCAAGTACAATATCTGGATCATGAGTCAAATCCAAGATATTTCACTGGTTACTATTGAGTATATCATTGAGTGGGTTTTAATGAAGGATTATCTGAAATAAGAAATTTTCATAAATGTATGTATTTATATATACATATTTTACTTTGATTTAGGAATTTTTTATATCAAAGTTGTCTTGCCTTGTCAACACTGAAAGTTCATTCCCTTAATCACTTTCAATGTAAGAGATATACTTACCATTATATCTCAAGCAAGATCTGGGATTTCCTTCCTTATCTTTGTTGCATCCCAATAATATGAGAACCTACAACTCGGATAAAATGAAGCGGGAACACATTCTGCCTTGCAAGTCCAACTTGCATCTCCCAATTCGGTCTTTAACACCCGGGCCCACCACCCCTAAGGTGATGTTGACCCGTCATTAATTGAACCAACCGTCAACAGGAATACAACTCGCTATGCGCAATCCAATATCGCCCCAATAATATGAGGACCCGATATTGGGGTCACTACGCATACGTCCTTACTCTTTCGAGAAGCGAAGAGCCCGATCCAGATGCGCTTGCATACAGGAGCTGTCACTTCGGACAGGCGTCTCCCACATGCAATCCCTGGCGACGGAACCCTTTGCCTTGACGGGAGACCATGGATGTGACTTATGTGATCCTCCATATCATATTCAAATTCTAATTAATTATTGTGAATCACATTCACATAATTAATTCTTCCAAGGGAATTATTAGCTCTAATCATATTAGAGTATTTCAATTGGACATAATCAATTTAATCATATTAAATTAATTATCAATCCAATTCAATCAATAAAACTTGATTATTTTACTTGAATATATATGGTAATATCTCAAAATACGTATTAATTCGAATTTTAATAATTAGAAAAATACATCTTAATCCCTCGGACATTATCCCAGCCTTACCCGCTGTCATGGCCAGTACCGACGAGAGTGGGACGGACCACATACGTTGCAACCCGCAACCCCAATGCTCTCCGACTAGGCACCATATCCGCTTCGGGAAAGGATAATGCCAAATTGATTAATTTGTACTTGAGATGATCATCGGTTTTTCAATCGAAATTGTACCATATAGTAATAATCAAAACATTTTTGATTATAAGGAAATTTGCTAGACAAATTCCCAAATCCTATTCAAGCATCAAGTTTGAAAGATTGTGGTTTCCAATTATGATTTAGATCACATCTTAATCAATTATTGGTTAAGGCAATGTCATTTAAGGGAATAATTATCATCAAATATTTCACAAATATTTATGCACAATTATTCTAGGAAATTAAACAATTTAATTTCACTAAATGATTAAATGACAATCACCAATCAAACATTAAGTTTGATGAATGTGTTTCCAATTAAGATTTAGATCAAATCTAATCAATTAATTGGATGAGGCCAAGTCAATTATGTAACTAATCATCTTCAAATATTTCACAAATATTTTTCATGATTATTTCACGAAATTATCAATTAATTTCACTAATTGACAATCACTTGGTTCTAGATTAGGACTGTAATTTCAGCAGTGACCCCTTCTTACTAAAATTAGCATATCTCAATCATATTAAATACAAATTAGACAAAATCAATTTTCATAGATTGCTAATTTGATTTAGGACAGAATCCAAATGATGTTACACGCATTTCGAGGCAAGTCTAAACAGTAATTAACATTTTAATCACGTTCAGATCTATAGTTCCCGCAACAGTGTATACATGTTCATTAAAACAACCATATCTAGAGCATACGAAATCCGATTTACGTAAACTCAGATCCTATGGTTTCCTTATTTAATGGGGAACAAAAATCCAAGTATTAAATTCGTGTTTAAACAATTTAAATAGTGCCGAATTTATTTACTAAACAGATCTGCGAAATCAAATGCGATGAAAACTTTCGCGACCTAAACGAACCCAAGTCGTCCTCGGTTTTTCGAATCATATTCGAAACCGTCGACCTAAGGATCTGATACCACTTGAAGGATATGGAATTATCCTCAAGCGCATCACGGAAGCGTGATCGTCGTATCGGATACGACGAAGAACGACTAGTCGTACTAGTTGTTCGGTGCAGCGGAATTTAAAAAATTTTATTCGATGAAACCACATGATCCGAGAACCATTCTCAGATCGTTTCATCTATAACCACAACAAGTATAATGCAATACCTCTTGAAGCGTGGTTGATCAAGTCTCTAAAGAAAGAGACCTCATGTCTCAAGTCCGATCGTCGGCGAGACCGCTTGCGAGCGCGGGGATGAACCACGTTGTCCTCGCAATCCAAGAAGATGATCCAAGCGTGGCTGCTCCTGATCTCGTCGCACGAGATCAAACGTCTCATTCGTGAGAGGAATTCTCCAAGAAGACGGAGAACCGAAGAACGTCGAAGCGGCGGCGCGGTGGCGAAGGCGACGACGGTTCCCTTCTCTAGGGTATGGTGGACGGCCACCAACAAGAGAGGGAGAGAGGGCTGGCGTGTATGAAGAAATGAGGGAGAGAGAGCTCCAATATTTCAAGTCATTAGAGAGCATAGTATGCCTCTCTATTTATAGGGTTTTGGGATCCATGGATCTCAATCCATGGGACACATAAAATCAATGGGTGAGATTGATTTGTGTCAATCCAATGGCCAAGATTGTTGTTGTCAAAAGCAACAAATTTAGGTTAAAATATATTTGAAAAAATCAAATATAATTTAGTCCTAAATCAACCCAACAAATAAGGAGAGAATGTGCATGGAGATTTCATCTCCATGCACCTTCCATGTTGGACGGCCACCCATTCCATATAGGAGTGGTGTGCCGCCCACTATGGGAGTCCAAGGAGGCAATCTCATGGATTCCCATGAGATTGCATATCTCCTTGATTTTCTCTCTTATTTATTTGCAACAAATTTATTGGGTTTTATTCTTCAAAAATAATTCACAATT
This sequence comes from Ottelia alismoides, assembly GCA_037367405.1. Taxonomy (NCBI): domain Eukaryota; kingdom Viridiplantae; phylum Streptophyta; class Magnoliopsida; order Alismatales; family Hydrocharitaceae; genus Ottelia; species Ottelia alismoides. The sequence goes on along the minus strand of JAZKJV010010296.1, from coordinate 519,875 downwards.
ATCTTTGAGAATATTGCATTCTTGCCATGGAAAAAATTGTGAATCATATTCACTACCCAAAACAACATATAATTCATATTGTTAATTAATTACACAATGTGTATCCAATACACATAATAATTAATCAACACATATAAATTATAATTAGCTCTCTCTAATACATTATAAATCACATTTATAATATATTATGAATAATTTGGATATTTCTATCCACATTATTCTTATCCACATTAATTAAATCACATTTAATTAAATTGGATAATTTCTTCACACATCAAGATGATTAAATCACATTTAATCATTATTTCTTCATTGCTTAGATCTTATGGAATTATTCTTGAACCCTTCAAGAATAATGCAATCTCTCCGCAGATACTTGGAGATAAGGACAGGGCGATTGTATTGTTCCACGTATAGTGACATGGATATTGAGATCATATCTTAAATCCAGATCGCGGGCCTCCCATAGATGCTTGATTAAATCAAGACCGTAAATCTAATCTTCTCATTGTATCTGAATCACATTCAGATCAATGTCCAACACTTGGACCAAGATCAGATCACTTCTCTAATGAGAGGAGTCACTAAAATCCAGACCCGTTTCATCACTCCCTAGGAATGGAAGCGTCATGGTTATACAATCGTTTATGATCAAATCACCCTCAGGTATTCCCAATACCTGTACATCCTGCATACTGGAAGACTTAGACTAAACCCGAAGTATCGGATCAACTTTATACTGTCTACTTCATGGTTTTATCAGTAAGTTTCTCATTCGATCATTGGGAGGTTGTATCGATCATACACTTTCCAAAAGTGTATATCATACCCAGGTCTTGATCATATACTAAAAGTATATATCAAACCTACAAATTCAGTCAAGCTTCCAAAGCGAGACGACCATGCGCATGGAATTTGATTCTTCCCAATATCTCATGAGTGAGCTCATGTCTTCCGGTTCAGTAACTGAACCTGTATGATCCCTTTGAGAGATCGTATTACTCATATGCCCTTATATGCACACCAGCGCGCTGGTGTATAGACCTTGATTAGGTCATCAACCTATTGGTCTGCCAAATGTACACACTCAGACATATAGTAACACATCTGTCTCCGGTCAGAGGATGCGTGCCAATATCATGACAGCATATGATATAGGACTTTGGTTATCTCGATCTCGTTAAGTCAACTCTTTGACCTAACTAATCTGACACCTCCGAATCTCTATTCCTATGCAGAGGACCTGCATCAAGAGGTCGGTCAGATATCAGCCTTCAGAGATAGGATTGCCATCTCCTACTCAGACTGGAGATCATCTCTTAATAATCATTTGACGGTGCTTGATGAGTCCTCAATCTAACTCTTTAGATATTCATCCAAGCACCAGCCTCTATGATTCAATAGTTAATAATCAACAGCTGTATGATTATTAAGATGGCCATGGTACATAACCCTAATTGTACTAAGGGGCCTATTATACAAATTATTCATTCTTCATTTCAGATCAGGGAATGATATGTGCAATAACATTTATTGCATAATGGCTCGCCGTGGGCTCGCATTTCCAACAATTTTATCTCCATAGGCCTTCCAAGTGGGCGGCCACACATTCCATATTGGAATGATGTGCCGCCCTTGGAGATTGCATGGAGATTGCAATCTCATGGAAACCATGAGATTGCATATCTCCTTGAAATCTCTCTTATTTATTTGCAACAAATTTATTGGGTTTTATTCTTCAAAAATAATTCACAATTATCTTTGAGAATATTGCATTCTTGCCATGGAAAAATTGTGAATCATATTCACAACCAAAACAACATATAATTCATATTGTTAATTAATTACACAATGTGTATCCAATACACATAATAATTAATCAACACATATAAATTATAATTAACTCTCTCTAATACATTATAAATCACATTTATAATATATTATGAATAATTGGATATTTCTATCCACATTATTCTTATCCAAAATAATTAAATCACATTTAATCACATTGGATAAATTCTCATACATCATGATAATTAAATCACATTTAATTACCAACTTCTCTTTGCTTAGATCTTATGGAATTGTTCTTAAACCATTTAAGAACAATGCTATTTCTCCTCAGATACTTGGAGATAAGGACAGGGCGATTGTATTGTTCCACGTATAGTGGCTTGGATGTTGAGATCATATCTCAAATCCAGATCCTATGGACCTCCCACTGATGCTTGATCAAATCAAGACCGTAGACTTAATCTTCTCATTGCATCTGAATCTCATTCAGATCAATGTGCAGTTCATGGACCAAGATTAGGTCACTTCTCTAATGAGAGGAGTCACTAAAATCCAAACATGTTTCATCACTCCCTCGGAATGGAAGCGTCATGGTTATACAATCGTATATGATCAAATCACCCTTCAGGTATTCCTAATGCCTGTACATCCTATATACTGGAAGACTCATGATCATTCTGAAGATAAAGATCACTTTTGCACTGTCATCTTTAGATTTAGATCATTTACGTTTCTCAATCTTGGTCATTGGGATTTGGTATAGATCATATGCTTTCACAAAGAATATATCTTACCTTCAAATTCATGTCATGCTTCCAAAGCACGACGACCATGCATGGAATTTGTTCAGTCCCAATACCTCATGAGTGAGCTCATGTCTCCCGGTTCACAAGTGAACCTGTATGATCCCTTTGAGAGATCACATTACGCATATGTCCTTACATGCACACCAGCTCGCCGGTATATAGACCTTGATTAGGTCATCAACCTATTGGTCTGCCAAATGTACATACTCAGACATATAGCAATACATCTGTCTCTAGTCAGAGGATGCATGCCTATGTTGTGACAGTATTCAACGTAGGTCTTTGGTTATCTCGATCTCGTCAAGTCAACCCATTGACTTAACTAACCTGACACCTCTGAATCACTATTCCCATGCAGAGGACCTGCATCAAGAGGTCAGTCAGATATCAGTCATATGAGATAGGATTGCCATCTCCTACTCAGACTGGAGATCATCACTTAATGATCATTTGATGATGCTTGATGAGTCCTCTATCTAACTCCTTAGATATTCATCCAAGCATCAGCCTCTATGATCCATCCAATGAATCAACAGCTGTATGATCATTAAGTTGGCCATGGTACATAACCCTTATTGTACAGAGGGACCCTATAGTGCATTCATTCATTAATCTCAGAAAGGGAGTGAAAAATAATCAATAACTTTCATTGATAATTTATTCATTACAATAACATTTATTGTAGAAATGGTTCGCCCGGGGCTCACATTGCTAACAATCTCCCACTAGCCCTCAGAACCATTCAGGTACAATCTTTAAACCCATACTCATTACATGCTGGTCGAAAACCTTCTGTGTCAGAGGTTTGGAAAGAGGATTAGTAACGTTGTCGGCAGAGGCCACCTTGGTGATGATGATGTCACCATGCTTTTGTACCTCCCGAATGATGTGGTATTTCCTTTCCACGTGCTTGCTCTTTTGATGCCATCTGGGTTCCTTTGCCTGGGAAATGGCTCCCGTGTTATCGCAGAGTAACAGGATGGGAGTATCAGAGGAAACTACGCCAAGCTCCAGCACGAACTTGCGCAACCACACCGCCTCCTTTGCAGCATCCGATGCGGCAATGTATTCGGCTTCTGTCGTTGAATCTGCAGTAGTGTCCTGCTTCTTGCTTCTCCAGCTAACAGCACCGCCATTCAACAAGAACACGAACCCCGATGTCGACTTTCGATCATCTACATCCGATTGGAAGTCAGAATTTGTATATCCCAAGACTTGGAGATCACTATCTCCATAGACCAAGATGTAATCTTGCATCCGTCTTAGATATTTGAATATGTTCTTTACTGCATTCCAGTGATGTTCTCGTTAGCAGGATTGGTAACGACTTACCACTCCCACTGCATGACAGATATCTGGCCTAGTACACATCACGGCATACATTAAGCTTCCTACGGCTGATGCATAAGGACATCCAGCCATGGCTTTCTTTTCCTCAACAGTTTGAGGAGCCATTCCTTTAGACAGGTGGATACCATGTCTTAAGGGTAGGAATCCTTTCTTAGAACTATCCATACGGAATCGTTCAAGAATCTTCTTAATGTATCCATGTTGTGACAATCCCAAAATCCTCTTTTCTCGGTTTCTGAACAGCTTCAGGCCTAAGATTTAAGAGGCTTCTCCAAGATCTTTCATCTCAAAGGTATGGGATAGCCAAATCTTTACACTGGTCATCATCCCTGTATCATTCCCAATGATAAGGATGTCATCTACATAAAGCACGATGAACACAATGGCGCTCCCACTAAGCTTCTTGTATACACAAGGTTCATCAGGATTTTGCACAAAATCATAACTCTTTATGGTTTCGTCAAATATGATGTTCCAACTACGAGAATCTTGCTTGAGCCCATAGATGGATTTCTTCAGCTTGCATACTTTACCATCCTCTGTCATGAAGCCCTGGGGCTGCTCCATGTAGATATCCTCCTCGAGGTATCCATTGAGGAAAGTCGTCTTGACGTCCATCTGCCATATGTCGTAGTCAAGATATGCAGCTATAGCTAGCAATTTCCGGATGGATTTAAGCATAGCCACAGGAGAGAATGTCTCATCATAATCGATGCCTTCTCTCTATGTGTAGCCCTTGGCTACGAGTCGTGCCTTGAAAGTCTCTACTTTCCCATCAGGTCCCCTCTTTCTCTTGAAGATCTATTTACACCCAATGGGTTTTACTCCTTTAGGTGGATCCTCTAGGGTCCATACACCATTCTTATGCATGGAGTCAATTTCTGACTTCATTGCTAGCATCCATCTATCCATGTCTTGATCCGCGAGTGCTTCATCAAATGAAGTAGGATCAATGTCAGTTTCACCTGACACATGGAATCCATACCTTTCAGGTGGTGCAACCACCCTCGAACTCCTTCGAAGAGGTATGGGTGTTCCATCTTTATTTATCTCTTCCGTTTCTGGTCTAGGAAGCTCAGAATCCTCAAGGGATTCAATGAATTCCTCTACTTCATTATTGTCTTGACCTTTAAGGAAATCATTCTCCAGAAACTTCACATCTCTAGAAACAAAAGCCTTTTGGGTCTCAGGGTCATAAAGCTGGTATCCAATACCATCTTTATCATACCCAATGAAGTAACACTCACGAGAGCGAGATTCTAGCTTACTTGCGTCCACGTTCTTCGCATAGACCAAGCAACCCCAAACCCTCAAGTGATTAACACTAGGTTTGGTTCCATACCATAGCTCATGAGGAGTCTTAGGCACGGATTTGCTAGGAATCTTATTCAGGATATATATTGCAGTCTCTACTGCATATCCCCAGAAACTAAGAGGTAAATTTGCTTTATTCATCATTGAACGGACCATGTCCATGATGGTCCTGTTGCGTCTTTCAGCAACACCATTTAGTTGGGGAGTTCCAGGAGGAGTGAGATTGGAAACAATTCCATTCTCCTTAAGGTATTCCTTGAATTCATCTGACAGGTACTCGCCACCTCGATCAGATCGAATCCGTTTAATCTTCCTATCGGTTTGGTTCTCAACCAAAGTCTTGAATTCTTTGAACTTTTCAAAGGTTTCAGACTTATGACGTAGTAGGAAGATAAACCCGTATCGCAAATGGTCATCAATAAACGTCAAATAATATCGATATCCATTTTGAGTCGTGGTACTGAAGGGACCACATACATCGGTATGTATTAGGTCAATAATACCTTCGCATCTTGTAACCTTGTTACGGAAAGGCGTCCTAGTCATTTTACCCTGTATGCAATGTTTGCAAGTGGGCAAAGGTTGAACCTGTAGAAAATCTAGAGGTCCATCCTTTATCAATCTATTGATCCTATCAACAGATAAATGATCAAGCCTTTGATGCCATATCTCATTTGAGATATTTTTATCCTCTCTGGATCTTTTAGGGTTTTTATTAGTGGTTGTCACATTCATAATACATTTATCAATGCACAATTCATAGAGTCCACCAGAAGTCAAAACACCATCCGCAATATATTTATCATAACGACTTATGACTAATTTATTACAGAAAGGGAAAGAATATCTGCTTCTAACAAGCTTAGATACAGATATCAAGTTCCTTCTGACTTCGGGTACATAAAGACATTCTTTAAGTATAAGGACTCTTCCACTAGATAATGATAGTCTACAAGTCCCGACAGCTACTGCTGCAACACTTGCATCAGATCCCATCTGGATGACTATCTCCCCTTCCTCAAGATTCCTAATTTCCTGAAACAAATGCAAAAAATTGCATACATGAACAGAAGCACCAGAATCTACAACCCAACTTCCTTCTCACTTGACGAGAAAGCTAGTTTCAATAATGAAAGTATATTTCATACCTGCTGGGGCTTTACCTTTGTCTGAGGACTTCAGGTAATCTGGGCAGTTACGCTTCCAGTGCCCTGGCTTCTTGTAGTGGTGACAGACGTCGGTTTTCTTCGACGCCATGAGAGTGGATGCATTGGAAGAAAAGGCAACACTTTGTCCCTTCTTCTTTCTCTTCTGGGTCGGGCCCTTCCGAGAACCATGCTTCCGACCGCGCTTCCCTTTGACCTGTGCAACCACTGCACTGCCAGTGGGACCATCCTTCTTCATCACGTCCTCTGCGGACTTTAATGCAGCAAGGAGAGCAGCACTTGTCAATTCCAACTTGTTCATGTGGAATGACACTACAAAGTTATTAAAATATTTGGGCAATGACAGCAGAATGAAGTCAGCTTGCATGTCTGCATCCATCGTTGCCCCAAGAGTCTCCAGCTCCGACAAGTACCCAAACATTTTGAGTACATGTTCACGGACCGAAGTCCCTTCCTGCATTCTACAGTGAATGAGGTCTTTCATAACATTGTACTGCTGAGTGCGGTTAATGTCACCAAACATATCCTTAAGGTTCTGCATTATTTCCTGACAAGTACTCATCTCCACATGTTTCTTCTGCAGAACATTGGAGAGAGAACCTAGGATATAACACCTAGCCAAGACATGATCTTCATCGTACTTGTCATTAAATGCTTTTTCTTCCTTGGACTTAGGGTTCGCATGCTTGTCCTCGGATAGCACATAACTTATGCACTCAGTAGAGAGAACAAGCTCCAAATTTCGGATCCAATCCGAGTAATTTGGGCCGGTCAATTGGTTGACCTCTAGAAGCCTACTAAGTGGGTTCAAAGACTTCATTTTCTGAAATTAAGAATGCACTATATTAGAATATGAAAATATATTTAAATTTATAACATTTGATTAAGGTATTTTAAATCAAATTATTCTTGCATTGTCGACTTTGAAAGTTCATTCCCTTAATCACTTTCAAAGCAAGAGATATACTTACCGCTATATCTCTAGCAAGAACTGGGATCTCCTCTTTATCATTGTCACATCCCAATAATATGAGAATCTGTGACTCCTATAAAAAGAAGCGGGAACACATTCCGCTTTGCAAGTCCAACTTGCATTTCCCAATTCGGTCTTTAACACCTGAGCCCGCCACCCCTAAGGCGATGTTGACCCGTTGTTAATTGAACCAACCGTCAACAGGAATAGAACTCGCTATGCGCAATCCAATATCGCCCCAATAATATGAGGATCCGATATTGGGTCACTACGCATACGGCCTTACTCTTTCGAGAAGCAAAGAGCCCGATCCAGATGCGCTTGCACACAGGAGCTGTCACTTCAGACAGGCGTCTACCACATGCAATCCCTGGCGACGAAACTCTTCGCCTTGACGGGAGACCATGGATGTCACTTATGTGATCCTCCACCTCATATTCAAATTTTAATTAATTATCGTGAATCACATTCACATAATTAATTCTTCCAAGGGAATTATTAACTCTAATCATATTAGAGTATTTCATTTGGACATAATCAATTTAATCATATTAAATTAATTATCAATCAAATTCAATCAATCAAACTTGATTATTTTACTTGAATATATATGGTAATATCTCAAAAATACGTATTAATTCGAATTTTAATAATTAGAAAAAAATACATCTTAATCCTTCGGACATTATCCCGACCCTACGCGCTGTCATGGCCAGTACCGACGAGAGTGGGACGGACCACATACGTTGCAACCCGCAACCCCAATGCTCTCCGACTAGGCACCATATCCGCCTCGGGAAAGGATAATGCCAAATTGATTAATTTGTACTTGAGATGATCGTCGATTTTTCAACCGAAATTGTACCATATAGTAATAATCAAAACATTTTTGATTATAAGGAAATTTGCTAGACAAATTCCCAAATCCTATTCAAGCATCAAGTTTGAAGATTGTGGTTTCCAATTATGATTTAGATCAAATCTAATCTATTAATTGGTTGGGGCCAAGTCAATTAGGCAAATAATCATGTTTCAATATTTCACAAATATTTTTCAAGATTATTTCACGAAATTAACAATTAATTTCACTAATTGACAATCACTTGGTTCTAGATTAGGAATGTAATTTCAGTAAGGACCCCTACTCACTAAAATTAACATATCTCAATCAATTTAAATCCAAATTAAGCAAACTCAATTTTCATAGATTGCTAACTTGAGTTGCACGCATTTCGATGAAGATGATAACATTAATTAACTCTTTAATCATGTTAAAATCTACTGTTCCCGCAACAGTGCATACATGTTCATTAAAACAACCATAACTAGAGCATACGAAATCCGATTTACGTAAACTCAGTTCTTATGGTTTCCTTATTTAATGGGGAACAAAATCCAAGTATTAAATTCATGTTTAAACAATTTAAACAGTACCGCATTTATTTACTAAATAGATCTGCGAAATCAAATGCGATGAAAACTTTTGCGACCTAAACGAACCCAAGTCGTCCTCGGTTTTTCGAATCATATTCGAAACCGTCAACCTGGCTCTGATACCACTTGAAGGATATGGAGAAATCCTCAAGCGCATCACGGAAGCGTGATCGTCGTATCGAATACGACGAAGAACGACTAGTCGTACTAGTTGTTCGGTGCGGCGTAATTTAAAAAAAAATTAATCCGATGAAACCACATGATCCGAGAACCATTCTCAAATAGTTTCATCTATAACCACATCAAGTATAATGCAATACCTCTTGAAGCGTGGTTGATCAAGTCTCTACGAAAAGAGACCTCCTGTCTCAAGTCCGATCGTCGGAGTAACGGCTTGCGAGCGCGGAGATGAGTCGCGGTGTCCTCGCAATCCAAGTTGATCCAAGCACGGTTGCTCCTGATCTCGTCGCACGAGATCAAACGTCTCCTTCGTGAGTGAAGCACTCCAAGAAGACGAAGAACCACTGAGAGTCGAAGCGGCAGCACGATGGCGTGGGCGTCGACGATTCTCTCCACCAAGGTGGACGGCCACCAAGAAGAGAGGGAGAGAGAGGGCTGTCGAGTATGAGAAAGAGAGAGAGAGAGAGAGAGTTTGTGCTACAATAGCATGTGTCAAGAGAGAGCCAAGTATGACTCTCTATTTATAGGGTTTTGGGATCCATGGATCTCAATCCATGGGACACATAAAATCGATGGGTGAGATTGATTTATGTCTATCCAATGGCTAAGATTGTTGTTGACAAAAAACAAAAAATTTAGGTTAAAATATATTTGACAAAATCAAATATAATTTAATCCTAAATCAACCCAACAAATAAGGAGAGAAGACACATGGAGATTTCATCTCCATATGCCTTCCAAGTGGGCGGCCACACATTCCATATTGGAATGATATGCCGCCCATGGAGATTGCATGGAGATTGCAATCTCATGGAAATCCATGAGATTGCATATCTCCTTGAAATCTCTCTTATTTATTTGCAACAAATTTATTGGGTTTTATTCTTCAAAAATAATTCACAATTATCTTTGAGAATATTGCATTCTTGCCATGGAAAAATTGTGAATCATATTCACAACCCAAAACAACATATAATTCATATTGTTAATTAATTACACAATGTGTATCCAATACACATAATAATTAATCAACACATATAAATTATAATTAACTCTCTCTAATACATTATAAATCACATTTATAATATATTATGAATAATTGGATATTTCTATCTACATTATTCTTATCCAAAATAATTAAATCACATTTAATCGTATTGGATAAATTCTCATACATCATGATAATTAAATCACATTTAATTACCAACTTCTCTTTGCTTAGATCTTATGGAATTGTTCTTAAAACATTTAAGAACAATGCTATTTCTCCTCAGATACTTGGAGATAAGGACAGGGCGATTGTATTGTTCCACGTATAGTGACTTGGATGTTGAGATCATATCTCAAATCCAGATCCTATGGACCTCCCACTGATGCTTGATCAAATCAAGACCGTAGACTTAATCTTCTCATTGCATCTGAATCTCATTCAGATCAATGTCCAGTTCATGGACCAAGATTAGGTCACTTCTCTAATGAGAGGAGTCACTAAAATCCAAACATGTTTCATCACTCCCTCGGAATGGAAGCGTCATGGTTATACAATCGTATATGATCAAATCACCCTTCAGGTATTCCTAATACCTGTACATCCTATATACTGGAAGACTCATGATCATTCTGAAGATAAAGATCACTTTTGCACTGTCATCTTCAGAGTTAGATCATTTAAGTTTCTCAATCTTGGTCATTGGGATTTGGTATAGATCATATGCTTTCACAAAGCATATATCTTACCTTCAAATTCATGTCATGCTTCCAAAGCACGATGACCATGCATGGAATTTGTTCAGTCCCAATACCTCATGAGTGAGCTCATGTCTCCCGGTTCACAAGTGAACCTGTATGATCCCTTTGAGAGATCGCATTACTCATTTGTCCTTACATGCACACCAGCTCGCCGGTATATAGACCTTGATTAGGTCATCAACCTATTGGTCTGCCAAATGTACATACTCAGACATATAGCAATACATCTGTCTCTAGTTAGAGGATGCATGCCTATGTTGTGACAGTATTCTACGTAGGTCTTTGGTTATCTCGATCTCGTCAAGTCAACCCATTGACTTAACTAACCTGACACCTCTGAATCACTATTCCCATGCAGAGGACCTGCATCAAGAGGTCAGTCAGATATCAGTCATATGAGATAGGATTGCCATCTCCTACTCAGACTGGAGATCATCACTTAATGATCATTTGATGATGCTTGATGAGTCCTCTATCTAACTCCTTAGATATTCATCCAAGCATCAGCCTCTATGATCCATCCAATCAATCAACAACTGTATGATCATTAAGTTGGCCATGGTACATAACCCTTATTATACAGAGGGACCCTATAGTGCATTCATTCATTAATCTCAGAAAGGGAGTGAAAAATAATTAATAAATTTCATTGATAATTTATTCATTACAATAACATTTATTGTAGAAATGGTTCGCCCGGGGCTCACATTGCTAACAATTTTTCCTCTTTTTCTTTTTCTTTTTTTTCACTTCTTTTTCAAATAAGTGTTTGCCAAGGGACTAACAAAGTTAAGTATAGGGGGTGATGAATACCCATTCATCACTCTTTATTATTTTATTTTAGCTACAAAACCTATGCAAAACACATGTATATTCATGTAAATAGCAATAATTGTCAAATAGCATGCATTGTGTAAATAGGCATATTTAGCATATTTTTGTGCATAAATAAAATAATAAAGAAATAAAAGAAAACGAGGGAGATACTTAGTATAAATATTGAGTGACCTAATCCCAAGGGAGGGCTCAGCATGGGCCTGACCGCAAAAGAACCCAAGTAGAGAGAGATAGGGAAGCTCATGTACGTATACCTGTAAATAAATAAAAAAATTATTTTTCTCTAAAATAAAAATAAAAGGGGTGTATTTATTTGTATATATTTGTAAATATAAAATTAAAATATAAAAATGGAGAAAATGAAAATAAATAAAAATCCCCTTCTTCATTGTATATAGACCATGTACTTAGAACCATTCACTTATTTATTATCACCTTGTAAATAAATAATTAAAATTCCACAAAAATATGTACATATTCCATATTTCTTGGTGTAAATAAATAAAATAAAAATCAGAAAAATAAAAATAAAATAAAAAGATATAAAATAAAACCAAGCTCCAACCTTGTATATATACCATGTATGTATATAAATAAAACTATTTATTTAACTCTTGTAAATAATTAATAAAAATACAACAAAAATACCCTATTATTCCAAATTTTATTCTATAAATAAATAAAATATAAAATTGGAATAAAATTATAAAAATAAATAAAAATTACATAGGTATATACCTGTATATAATAATAATATTTTGTAAATACCTAAATTATATTTCAAAAAAATAAATAAAAATCACAAAAAAAATTTAAAAATAAAGAAACATTTTTCATGTTTTAACTTTTTTGAAATTCAGCCATTTATTATTTTTTATTGAATTATCAAATATTAAATAAATCCTGAATTCCCATTGGTCCACTGGGGATTATTTACCCTCGGTCAACTCTCCCCCTGGACCACATTTGCTTCAGATCTGCGCCCGACCCGCTTTCCTCCTAATTTTAGCGCCCTGATCTGAGTTCCATTTACCCTAAACCCCAGGTCCTAATCCTCCCTGATACATCCGAGATCTACGCCGATGCATCCGCTTAGGGATCCGTGCTTCACGGAACCCTGCCCGACCCCATCTTCTCGGACCTGGGCAGCTATATAGGTTGGTCGCACATTTCACGCCATCTTTGGTGTTGCTTCTTCTACCCAGGACCTCCACTCGATTCCCTAGAGTGACAGCTAGTGATTGGTGTGTTGCAGAGAGGAGAACCCCTCCGCCACTGATCCGGCGACCTCCTTGTTGCCGTGCGCAGCCGTGAGCAGCGCCTGAGCCTCGGGCCTCCGACGACCCTCGAGGTGACGACCAGAGCGTCTTCAGCTCATCCCCAGTCGATCCCACGCATCAGGTAGACTCCATTTTCCCTATCTTTCTTGAATTTTGGATTACTCCCAAATCGCTCTGCCGCCATGGTTCATCGATCACTCATGCTCCGACCATCCATTTCATTGACCGACTCGACCAACACCTTCGCGAGACTTCCCTTCATGTTCTTCACCCACGCGTCCCCCTTGGTCCACCCCGAAACCAAGGCCCGACCTCCCTCACCGTCGCTTCGCCGGAGGTCTTCGTCGCGAATCACCCACGCACCCATTTCGCCCCTTACAGGGTCGAGGCACTTTGCCCTCGACCCAACATGCTTGTTGTGCTCTTTTTCAGGTCAGAAGAGACCCATCAGAGGGTCTAAGCATCCAGGCATAGGATCCCAGCTCCGCCTTCGTCGCCGGAGCTTCTCGGAGCTTCCCGGCGTCATCGGAGGAGCTCATCAGCTGCGGAGAGCACACGTGGTGCTCCAGCGAAGCTCGCCGCCGACGTGTTCTTCCAGGATCTTCAGTAGCTGTTCGTTCGTCCCCGGAGCCCCAGTTTTGATCAGGACCACACGATCAGATGAAGAGGAGGCCTATATTCACCACCGTCCGATCGACACGTGACTTCCTCATCGCCATCCATCGCAGAGGAGAGTCGTACACTCACCAGAGCCGTTTGATCATACACGTGGCGTGCCCACACCCGTCAGATCCGAGCTAGACTTCTCCGCAGAGGCGTAGCGCCCCTCAGCCATCCGATATCACACGTGGCACGCCTCTAGCCCTCGGATAATAAGGGGTAATTTATACTTAGGCCCCCCTGTTTTACATTTACTTTTTAGTCCTTTGAATATTAGATGTAGTTGTTTTAATTTTGTAATAATTGCACTTAAGACCCGAACCTTTCTTGTATTTGCATTTTCATCCCTGTGTATGTGAGACACGTGCTTCGTCACGTGATTTTTGGTGAAATTGCATTATCTCGGTTGATGTTTTGATGTGTTATTGAATGAAATATACTTTCTGATATTTGCATCCATACCCCTGTGAATAATTTTATTCGACATGTGTTGAATTCTTTGGGCATTTTGCAACTTCTTCCCTGGGCTTTTAGCACGTGTTGCTAATAAGCATGTGTTGCTAATAAGTTTTATTACATATAGGTCCCTCCGAGCCTTGAACACGTGCAGCGCGCGTGCATTCTTGGAATTTTTGCACGAGGGACCTCAAACTTTTTGGATTTGTTACTTTTCAGCCCCTGGAAATAACTTTTCTTGCACTTAGGTCCCTATGCACTGTGAGCCTATTTTGGATTTAAATAAAATATTAAACTTAACCCAAGTTGCGTGAAAATTGGACACCTGGCTCCTGCCACTGTGTAAAATTTTCCCTAATTTTTGGGTACATTTTTTAGGCTTTTTATTATTTTTAAAAATTCAAAAACAGTCGATTTTGTGTCTGTCCACATTAGAAAATCATCAAAAAATATAAAAACTCTTTTAAAAATTCTAAAAAAAATTGGATTTGTTATTTTGTGTCCTTGATTTTCTCTGCGTTTTGGCTATTTTTGGATTTATAAAATCCCTAAAAATTGAAAAACTTTTAAAAACTCACATTAATTCTAAAAAATTGTAGAAAATTCAAAAATTAATAAACTCTTTTTCTGAATTTTCCTTATTGTCTATATTTGTCATAAAAATTACCTTCAGGCTTTCATAGATCAACTTGATATTTTAAATTGATCTTTCAAGCCTGGCTGGATAGTAGTGCCTTGTTTCTACCTTCTTTGATTTTTAGAAAAATCTATAAAAATCAGAAAAATCTCAAAAATTCACCAAAAATAGTAAAAAATCCAAAGAACATAAAAATATTTTTTTTAAATTTTTTGAGCTTTTTAGAGTGTTTAAATAATTTGTTGAATGTGATTGTTTTTGCCTTTTCATTATAATCCTTCATTATTAAAATTCAAAAAAATATATATATAAAAATATTTAAAAACCACCAAAAATATTTTTTTTGTTTTATTTCATTTTTGACACTTCGTAGCCTGCAAGGGCAATTCGTGCTCCCTGAGTCCGACCCTGGGTGCTACACCAGGCTAATCTCATAGCTAGGGCCACTATTTTTGCTTCTCTTGTTTTATCTGCTTGATTAGTGGTCTGTTTCTCTTTTTTTCTTGTTGAGTTGATTTATCTCTCGATCCGGGTCACAACGACCCTTTGAGCGATTATTTTATTCCAGATTGATTGATTGATTTTTCGGCTCATCAATACCCTATGAAACTTCAATAAAGTACATGCATGTTTTATGTTAGTAATTGGTCATTGTAAATTCTTTATTTTTATATAGCTCCAATCTAGCGAGGCCCACGTTCATGCGCATGTACTTTTTGGATTTTTTTGCATGTTTTGCATCGAAATTTTAAATTGTGTTATCATTTAGTATAAAAACTTAAAATATTTGCGTCCATACCCTTGTGCATCTGTATTTATTTTACAAGTTAAAATTAAAAAAAATAGCAAAACATTATTAAAAATTCCACAAAAATCAAGTTGTCTTCCTATTAATAAGAACTTTCATCTCAAATTTCTATCTTGCACTTTCATTATTGCTATTATTTTTAAAAAAATAAAAATTTCATAAAAAATCATTTTTTGCTTTTAGAAACAAATAAAAATTATAAAAATCTTCGCAAAATTTATAAAAAATATGCTTATTTGTTTTCGTATCTTTTAATTTCAAAATCATTTTCACATTTTTATTCCTCACAAAACTAAAACTATCATAAAACATGCAAAACATAAAAAATCATCGAAAATAAAAAAAAGCCATAAAATACCTTTCTAGATAAATACAAAAATTTATCTTGCTTTGTCTACATATTTTTTCCATTTTTATTTCATTTTAAAATTTAAAAATATAAAAACATTCACTTTGTTTTTTATTTGCTTTATTTCCTATTTATATTATTTAAAAGCCTCAGGAAATGTAGAAAATTTTGGAAAAACAATAAACATATGTCATAAAATGAAAAATAATGTTATATGACTTTTTTTATATTTTATCACTTTGTAAAAATCAAAATAGTTGATTTCTTTCTCTTTTTCTCATTTATGTTTCTTTATTTCTATTTTTTGTTTTTTAAAACTTTTGCAATATTAAAAAAATTTAAAAATAAAACTAGAAAAACAAATAAAAAATTTTAAAATTCCATACAAAATACAAAAATTAAGAACAGTGTTCATAAAACTTCCTTATTTATTTCATTGATGCTTTCATTTATTTAATAACTTATCAGAACTTTTGTAGCCTCCCTGAGTTCGATCATGTACGTTATATAAGTAAATAAATGACACTCATTATTTTTGTGCTCACAATCTAACCATTTAGATACCATCCAAGCACCAACCTCTATGATTCAACCATTGAATCAACATCTGCATTATTATTAGGAGACTCATGGTAGATAATCGTAATGGTACTAAGGGACCTTATAGTACAATTACTCATTTAATCTTATGGAAGGAGTTAAATAAAATAATAACATTTATTGATATATAAAAATATTACAATAACAATTGTTGTGGAAATGGTTTGCTTGAGGCTCAAATGGATAACAATGTCCCACTTGCCCATAGAACCATTCATGTAAGATTTTTAAACCCTTGCTCATTACGTATTGGTTAAATCCTTTTGGGGTAAAGGTTTGGTAAGAGGATCAACAACATTATCGATATAGGCCACCAAGGTGATTATGATGCCACCATGCTTTCGAATCTCTCGAATGATGTTGAATTTCTTTTCCACATGTTTGTTCTTTTGATGCCATCTAGGTTCCATCACCTAAGTTGTAGGTTCCGTGTTATAATAGGGAAGTGCGATGGGAGTATCATAGGAACCTACACATAGTTCTAGAATGACCTTATGTAACCATATCACTTCCTTGACAACATTCGATGCGGTAATATATTCGACTTATGTTGTTGAATCAGTCTTAGTGTCCTTATTGCTTCTCTAGGTCATACCACCATCATTAAACAAGAATACAAGACCTATAGTTGACTTACGATCATCTATATCTGATTGGAAGAATGAATATGTGTGTCCTAAGACTGGGAGATCACCATTTTTATAGACTAAGATGAAATCTTGTGGCTCTCTTAAATACTTAAATATGTTCTTCACTGCATTTAGTGTTGTTCTCCATATCAAGATAGGTAACATCTTATTACTCCCACTGCATGGTAGATATATGGTCACACCATGTCATACATTAGGCTTCCCACATCTGATGCGTAAGGGCATCCAGCCATGGCTTTCTTATCCTTAAAATGTTGAGGAGACATCTCTTTAGATAGGTGTATACCATGTCTTAAGGGAAGCAACCTTTCTGGGAATTCTCAATATAAAATCATTCCAATATTTTCTTAATATACCCTTGTTGTGACAATCCTAAAAATGTTCTTTCATCTATTTTTAAATATCTTCAGACCCAACATATAAGAGGCTTCTCTTATATCTTTTATCTTGATTCTATGGGACCGCCAAATCGTAACACTAGTCATCATCACGATATTATTCCTAATGATAAGAATGTCATCTATGTAAATCCTAATAAACACAATGGTACTCTTGAAGGATATGGAATAATCCTTAAGCACATCATTTCAGTGTGAGGATCACATAATAAACGATCGAAAGCGACTAGTGGCACTAGTCGCTCGGTATAACATAATTTAAAAAGTTTAATCGATGAAACCACATGATCCAAGAACACTTATTGGACAATTTAATCTAACCACATAATAAATATAGGAATAGATCTTGTAGCATGATTGTGATCGATCCTCTAAGAGAAGAGACCTATCTCAAGTCCGATTTATCGGAGGAGACACTTGCGAGTGCGCGGATGGGTCATGTGCTTTTCGCAATCCATGTCGATGATCCAAGCAGTGGATCTCCTGATCTCTTATCACGAGACCGAACACCTTCTTCATGAGTGAGATACACTAAAAACGATGGACACCCAATAGATGCCGAAGCGACAACACAATGGTGATGCGACGACGAAGGCGACCTTCTCTCTATGAGAGGAGTAGACGGCCACTCAAGGAGAAGAAGATGGCTTGGCATGAGAATGAAAGAGACAGAGAGAGTTTTTGTCGAATTTGTCCTCCGAAGGGCAAGGGGTGCCACTTCTTTTATAGGGTTTTGGGAATCCATGGATCTTAATCCATGGACAACAAAAAATTAATGGATGAGGTTGATTTGTATTGATTTCAGTGACCATGATTTTGTTGTAATACACAACAACGATGAATTTAATTTTAATTAATAGATATTGATAAATAAACATAATTAATTTCAAAACTAAATCATTTAATCTTGGAGATAACAGAGGAAGAGATTGCCTCACCCCTTTAAAAGGGAGACAACCACCATGTCCCATTAGTACAATGTGGTTGTCCACCCTCTTGACTAGGAATGAGTCAATCTCATTCCAATTCATTAGATTAGATTATCTCATGAAATTTACAAGATTATCTCACAAAAATAATTCACAATTATCTTGTAACGATTGCAGTTATGCCATTGGAATTATGTGAATCACATTCACAACCCAAAACAAAATGTAATTACATTTTCAATTAATCATCTAATGTTAATCAAATTTGCATCAATAATTAATCAACAATGTAAATAATAATTAGTGTCTCTCTAATATATTATAAATCACATTTACAATATTGATGAATCTCGTATTCATCACTCTAAATCTCATTTATTAAGCTCAAATCCCTAAAAATCAACAGCATTTTAGCATCTTTTCTGCATAATTAGCATTCATGCATGATTTCATAAGAATTGCATTTTAGCACAAAAATCTGCACAAAATAAGAAGCCAAAAATTCAAAGCCAAAATGACCTGTAAATAGCCTAACTTCCCTGATTTTTAACTCATTCATGCTAACTCCAAATGACACAAAACCACCTCCACTGTGTACATATCACTAGCAAGAATAAAGGAAAAATACAAAAAAAATAACTAACCCAAAGAAGTGGACCAAAAACCCAAACCCTAATTTCAGGATTCTCAGACTAAAAGCCACATATCTCCCCCATCTAGTGTCCGTTTTAATCCTACTCACTTTTGAACTAACGTACATTCAATTACCTTCAAAACAAGACTAAGTTCAAGTGAATCGGAACTCATATGTGAAAGTTGGGTTTTGGGCCTCTTTTGTACATTGTATATTTTAGCTGTTTTTGACCTAATATTTTATGTACATATTTTGTTGATTAATAAAAATCCAAAAAAATTAGATTAATGTGTCTTTATGTATCTTTGATTTTACCGTAATTTTTCCGGATTTTTATCTGTTTTAAAAAAATGATAAAAAAATTATAAAATCCAAAAATCAAGGTATTCTATGTACATAGGATACCCCAAAAATTAACTTTTTACATTTGACCGATTTCGGTTTTGATGTCTTCATGAAAGTTGTAGATCTCATCAAGACGAACAATTTTCATGAAGAAGCCTTTTCGATCCGAGGTCGTTTACTATTTTTATTGATTTTACAAAAGATTTATTTCACGAATTTTCTGGTGCTGACACGTGGCCGCACCTGGTGCCGCCACGTGTCAGCCATTTTTGGGCTTATTATATATCGGTTTTTATATAAAAAAATAATAAATAAAAAAATAAATAATAATAAAAATAAAAAATTTAAAGGGGATGCACGTGCGTCGCACGTGCCTCCAAGGCACGTGCTCCGCACGCGCGTCTCTTTCTCCCTTTTTGCCTGCCACGTGGCATGAGCAGGACCGCCCGATCTCAGCCGATCGGACGGTGCCTGTGCATCTTCTTCCTCCCCCCTTTGGAAAGAAATCGTGCGCCGCCCCGCCGATCTCCTCCGCGATTTTCGCGCGCCGCCCCCGATCTCCCTCGAATCTCGCCGCCGCCCTCAATCCGATCTCCCCCGGATCTCACCACCCGCCACTTTCCATCTCTGATGAACTAACCCTCGTCCTATAGAAGCGCACCACCGCCCCTTGCCCAAGCCATCCGCCGTTCCTTCATCGAGTGTCTCCCCTCCGGTGTGACAGCCCGTGACGAGCTCCTCGCCGGCGTGGTCCGAGGCAGAGCTCCTCGTCGCAGCATCGCCCCTGAAGCCGTTGCTCCGCTCCGGCCATTCACGACCGTCGAGCCACCCCTTTCAGGTATCCCCTTACTCTCTCTCTCTCTACCCCATATCTCTCTCTCTCTCTATCTCTCTCTCTCCGCCGACACTCGACCTCAACTCCACCGGCCACCGTCCTCTACTACATCTCCAACAACGACATCCACGCCGATCGTCTTCTCCGGCTGCAACTCCACCATCATCGACAACCTCCCCCGCACTCATCCAACCGCGGCCGTGTGTCGGTCGTGCCATACAATGCCTCCTGGTTCTTCGAGCTTCGCCGACAACGCCATTGACAACCGCCTCGACATTCTTCGCGACTCCACCGTCATCGCCGACCCACGGCCGTTTATCGGCCACCATCTCCTCTTCGTCGAGCACCTCGGCACCACCGTCCCCCTGGTCGTGTGTCGGCCAGAGAACGGTAGACTCCGCCAGTCTCCGCCTCCCGGAGCTCCGCCTTCAGCATCACATCAGCCACCGCTCGGCCGGGCGCCACAGGCCCGAGACCCCCGCCACGCGCAGCGCGCGTGAGGGCGGGGGGACGTCACCTGACATCAGCCCCCGAGTCACGTGCCCCGCACGTGACCGTGGGGTTATTTGCAACAAACCCCCCACAGTGTCCCCAAATCACATTTCAACCCCGCCAGCAAAGGGCACGTGCGCAGCACGTGCCCCGTGGAAATTTTGGAACATCGCCTCTCTGATTACTGGTAATTGCATTTAGGTCCCCGTCTGCCTTTTTATTTTAATTATAGTTATTGCATTTATACCCCTGTGTTCCCCCTTGTTTTGGACCTCTTTATTGCAACATTTTATTAATCTAAAAATAGCATGATGTTTGTTAATTGACTCTCTATACTTTGACATGTTATGGGTATTTTTATGATAGATGGTTAATTAATAAATAATTGTTTCGAGGAAATTTATATATTTTGCCCATTTCTTGCTCTGAAATCGATAGTTGCTTAACCATTTCTCTAAAAATTCCCCAAAAATCACATAGTGTAGAATTGAGTATTCTAAACATTATGCCCAAAAAAATTTGCATTTGGATGCATATTTTGTCCTATAAAAATCATTTTGCATATTTCACTATTTAAATTTTAATAGGTATTAGATCTCACATTTTTTAGGATTAGGATTTTTTTGAGATCAATCATCTAGTGATAGATCTTAGATAATTCTGGTTCTCGAAAATAAATAGGTTTGATATTTATTATAATTAAAATATTGAAATTCATTCTGTTTGCATTTAAAAATCCATAAAAAATTCATATTTCATCTAAAAATTCCAAAAAAATTACAGTGCACTCATTTCATCATATTTCACATCTTGGCCAAGTTTCGTATTTTTCGGACATCGTTTGAACATACTTGATATTTTAGTCCCTAAAATAGGCCGAATTTGCATATTGCACTCTATATTGCATTGAAAATTCCAAAAAAATCACCTCAAAAACCGCACACAAACTTTGATAGACTTAACTCTAGGTTGTTCCTTTGCCTCCTTGTGATCGACCTTGGGACTTGCCCAAGTAAAATAAACATAAAACCACACGATTCAAAATTGAATAACTTATTTGTGGTATTTTCTTGACCGCTTCCGATTGCCTCCTACAACGCACTTCACGATAAAAACAACTTCTTAAAAGCGACATTTTCGGACTCGTCAGATGGCGCCGATAAAATAATTAGTCTCTCTCTAATATATTATAAATCACATTTACAATATACATGAAAAAATGGATAGTGTTATCCACATTACTTATATCTATAATAACTAAATCACATTTAATTGCATTGGATTATCATTCTCATGCATTCAAATAATAAGAATCAAATTCACATTATTCGTGATAGTTAAATCACATTTTATTATCCAATTTTAAAAACAAAGATATAATTCAACAATGGAATTATTATTGAACTCTTTCAATAATAATGTGTTTTCTGGGCTGATAATTGGAGATAAGGACATGGTGATTGTACGTTCCACACACAATGACTTGGATATTGAGATCATATCTCAAATCTAGATCTCATGGAACTCTCATAGATGCTTCATTAAATCGAGGTCATAAATCTAATCTTCCCATTGCATCTGAATCTCATTTTGATCAATGTCCAACACTTGGTCCATGATCAGATTACTTCTCTATAGAGAGGAGTCACTAAAATCCAGACTTGTTCTGTTACTCCCTTTGAATGGAAACGTCATGGTTATACAATAGTTTTTGACCACACCCTCAGGTATTTCTAATACGTATACATTCTTCATATTGGAAGACTTATGATAAACTCAAAGATATAGAACAATTTCACATTGTCATTTTTAGGATTTCATCATCAAGTTTCTCATTCCTGGTCATTGGGAGTCGATATCTATCATATGCTTTCCAAAAGCATACATCATACCTTCAAATTCTTGTCATTCTTCCAAAGTATGATGACCATGCACGGAATTTTATCGGTCCCAATACCTCATGAGTGAGCTCATATCTTCTGGCTCACAAGTGAACATGTATGATCCCTTTGAGATGTCGTATTACTCATATGCACACCAGATTGCCATTGTATAGACCTTGGTTAGGTTATAAACCAATTGGTCTACCAAATGTACATACTTAGACATATAGTGACACATCTGTCTTTGGTAAGAGGATGTGTGCCAATATCGTGATAGTATACAACATAGGACTTAGGTTATCTTGATCTAGTTAAGTCAACTCTTTGACCTAACTAATCTGACACGTCCTACTTAGGATTTCCTAATGAGTACGGATTGCCATCTCCTACTCAGGCTGGAGATCATCTCTTAACAATCATTTGACAGTGCTTCATGAGTCCTCAATCTAACTCCTTAGAAATTCATCCATGCACTAGACTTTATGATTTAATTATTGAAAATGATTATTAAGATTGCCATGGTACATAAGACTAATTTTATAGAGGAACCTTATAGTGCATTCATTCATTTCATCCCATAAAGGGAGTGGAAAGAGTAAATAACTTTTATTGATAAATCAAAAATCGTAATAACATTTATTGTAGGAATGGATCTCCTCGGGCTCACATGGCTAACAATCTCCCAATAGCCCTCAGAATCATTTAGGTACATACTTAAACCCATACTCATTACATGCTAGTCGAAAATCTTTTGTGTTAAAGGTTTGGTAAGAGGATCAACAACGTTGTTAACAGAGTCCACCTTTGTGGTGATGATGTCACCGCGATTTTGAATCTCCTGAATGATGTGGTATTTCCTTTCCATGTGCTTTCTCTTTTGATGCCATTTGGGTTCCTTCACTTGGGCAATGGCTCCCGTGTTTTCACAGAGCAACGGTATGGGAGCATCAGAGGATACTGCACCAAGTTCTAGGATGAACTTGTACAACCACATCGCCTACTTTGCAGCATCCGATGCAGGAAGTATTAGTCTTGTGTTATTGAATCAGTTGTAGTTTCATGCTTCCTACTTCTCCAGCTCACAACATCACCATTCAATAGGAATGCAAACCTTGATGTCGACTTTCGATCATCAATATCCGATTGGAAGTATGAATATGTGTATTCCAAATCTCAGAGATCACCATCCCCATAGACCAAGATGTAATCTTGCATCCATCTTAGATACTTGAAATCTCTCTTCACTGCATTCCATTGTTGTTGTCCATAGCAGGATTGGTAACGACTTACCATCTCACTGCATGGCAAATATTTGTCCTAGTACACATCCTGGCATACATTAAGCTACCTACAGCTAATACATTGGGGCATCCAACCATGGCTTACTTTTCCTCAACAGTTTGAGGAGCCATCCCTTTATATTGGTGGATACCATGACTTTAGGGGAATAAACCTTTCTCGGATCTATCCATATAGAAACATTCAAGAATTTTCTTAATGTACCCATGTTGCGATAATCCCAATATCTTCTTTTCTCGATTTTTGAACATCTTCAGACCCAAGATGTAAGAGGCTTCTCCAAGATCTTTCATATCAAAGGTATGGAACAACCAAATCTTAATAGTGGTCGTCACCGATGTATCATTCCCAATGATAAGGATGTCATCTACAAAAAGCACGATGAACATTATGGAGCTCCCACTAATCTTCTTGTACACATAAGGTTCATCAGGATTCTGCACAAAATCATAACTCGTTATGGTTTTGTTAAATATGATGTTCCAACTAAGAGAAGCTTGTTTGAGCCCATAGATGGATTTCTTCTTCTTGCATACTTTACCTTCCTCGATTATGAAGCCATGTGGCCATTTAATATAGATATCCTCCTCGAGTAATCCATTGAGGATTGTTGTCTTGATGTCCATCTGTCAGATATCGTAGTCAAGAGACGAAGTTAAAGCTAGCAATGTCATGATGGACTTAAGCAAAGCCACAGGAAAGAACATCTCATCATAGTCGATGCCTTATCTTTATGTGTAGCCTTTGGCTACAAGTCATGCCATGAAAGTCTCCACTTTTCCATGAGCTCCCCTCTTTCCCTCAAAAATCTAATGGGTTTTACCCCATTAGGTGGATCGTCTAGGGTCCATACACCATTTTTATGCATTGAATCAATATGTGACTTCATTGCTTGCATCCATCTAAACATGTCATGATTCGTAAGTGCTTCATCAAATGAAGTGGGATCGTTATCAGTTTCACCTGATACATGGAATCCATACCTTTCAGGCGGGGTAACCACCCTTGAACACCTTCGAAGAGGTATGTATGGTTCATCTTCATTTATCACTTTAGTTTTTGGTTCAAGAAACTCAGAATTCTCAGTGGATTTAATGAGTACCTATACTTTATTATTGTCTTGACCTTTGAGGAAGTCATCCTCTAGAAATTTTACATCTCTAGAGACAAAAGCCTTCTGGGTCTCAGGGTCATAAAGCTGGTATCCAATACCATCCTAAACTACCCAATTAAGTAGCACTCTCGAGTGTGAGATTCTAGATTACTTTCATCCATGTTCTTCACAAGGACCAAACAACCCCAAATCTTTAAGTGTTTAACACTGGGTTTGGTTCCATACCAAAGCTCATGAGGAGTCTTAGGTACAAAATTGCTAGGAATATTGTTCAGGATATATATCGCAGTCTCTAAGTAGTGAATGTGTTTTGCTCATAATTGAATGAACCATATCCATGATGGTCCTGTTGAATATTTTAGCAACACCATTAAGTTGGGGGGTTCCAGGAGGAGTGAGATTGGAGACAATTCCATTTTCTTTAAGGTATTCCTTCAACTCATCTAAGAGGTACTCGCCACCTCGATCAGATCGAATCCGTTTAACTTTCATATCAATTTTGTTCTCAACCCAAGCCTTGAAATCTTTGAACTTTTCAAAGGTTTCAGATATATGTGTAGTAGGAAGATAAACAAGTATCGTAAATGGTGATAAATAAATGTCAAACAATATCGATATCCATTTCGAGTCACGATACTGAAGGGACCACATAAGGATGTATGTATTTGGTCAAGAATACCTTCACATCATGTAACCTTATTTTGAAAAGGCATCCTAGTTATTTTTCCTCAAATACAATGTTTGTAGGTAGGCAAAGATTGAACATGTAGAGAATCTAAGGGTCCATCCTTTGTTAATCTATCGATCATATCAACAGATAAATGACGAAGCCTTTGATATCGAATCATGTTTGAATTTTTTCCATCATCCTTGGATCTTTTAAGGTTTTAGTGGCAGTAATATTCATGACATGTTAATCAATGCATACTTTATAAAGTCGATTAGAAGTTAAAACACCATATGCATTATGTTTATCATAATGACTTACGACTGGTTTATTACATATAAGGAATGAATATCCACCTCTAACAAGTTGAGATACATATATTAAATTCCTTCTTACTTCAGATACATAAAGACACTATTTATGAACTAGGACTCTTCAACTAGATAATGATAGTTAACAGGTCTCGACGGCGACTGCTGCAACACTTGCATCAGATCCCACCTGAATGACTATCTCCCCTTCATCTAGACTCTTAGTTTCTTGATATAAATGCAAGAAATTGCATACATGAATTGAAGAACCATAAACTATAACCTAACTTCCTTCTCGTCCAACAAGAAAACTAATTTCAATGATGAAAGTAAATTTCATATATGCCCAGGCTTTACCTTTGTTGATTGACTTCAGGTAGTCTGGGCATTTACACTCTAGTGCCCCATCTTCTTGCAGTGATGATAGACATCGGTTTTCTTCGATGCTATCAAAACGGATGTATTGGAAGATGAGCCAACACCATGAGAAAATACCTTGACTTTTCTTCTTTCTCTTCCAGGTCGGTCCCTTCTGAGAATCTTACTTCTGACCGCTCTTTCATTTGACTTGTGTGACCATTACATTACTAAAGGGGATGTCTTTTTTCATTATGAATTCTCAGACTTTAATGCAGAATATAGCCAAGAGTTAGTATAATCAACTTTGCTCAAGTGAATCATGACCACAAAGTTGTTCAAAGACTTAAGGAGCGACAACAAAATGAAGTTAGTCTGCATATTTGCATCCATGTGAGCTCCTAAGGTTTCCAACTTAGAATGGTATCTAAACATTTTGAGTACATGTTTTCTGACAGAGGCCTCCTCCTACATCTTGCATCAAATAAGTTCTTCATTATATTATAATGATGTGTGCGGTTTACATCACCGAACATTTCTTTTATATTCAGCATAATACAATGGCAAGTGTCGATTGCACATGTTGCTTCTAGAGCACATTGTACAATGAACACAGGATGTAACATCTTGCCATATTATGGTCTTCATCATATTTTTCATTAAAATTGATTTATTCCATAGTCTCCAAGTCTGTGTGTTGTCCTTTAACAGTACATCAGAGATGCGCTCAATGGAAAGGACAAGATCCAAATTTCAAATCCAATCTGAAAATTTCAGTCCGGTCAAGTGACTGATATCCAGGAGCCTGCTAAGCGGGTTTATGGACTTTATTTTCTGAAATTAAGAATGCACTATATTAGAACACATAAAAAATTATATATTTAGTTGTTTTTAATTGATTACGGATTTTTAGTCAAATTAGTCTTGCCTATTCAACTGTGAATGTTCATTCCCGTAATCACTTTCAAAGCAAGAGATATATTTACCATTACATCTCTAGCAAGATTTGGGATCTCCTCATTACCTTAGTCACATCCAAATAATATGAGAAATTGCAACTCAGATAAAAAGAAGCGGGAACACATTCCGCCTTGCAAGTCCAACTTGCATTTCCCAATCCGGTCTTTAACACATGGGCTCTACCACCACTAGGTGTTGTTGACCTGTTGTTAATTGAACCAACCATCAACAAGCTTAAAACTCGCTATATGAAATCCAATATTGCCCCAATAATATGAGGACTCGATATTGGGGTCACTACATATAAGGCCTTACTCTTTCGAGAAGCAAAGAGCCGATCCAAATGTGCTTGTATGTAGGAGCTATCACTTCAGACATACGTCTTCTACATACAATTCTTGGCGTTGGATCTCTTTGCCTTGACGGGAGACCATGGATGTCACTTATGTGATCCTTCTCCTCCTATTCAAATTTCAATTAATTATCATGAATGACATTAATATAATTAGATCTTTTAAGGGAAATACACATCTATTCATGATAGAGTGTTTCAATTGGATACAATTGATTTAATCACATTAAATAAATTATCAATCCAATTCAATCAACCAATAAACTTGATTGTTACTTAAAAGGATGGCATTATATCAAAGATATGTATTATTCGAATTTTAATAATTAGAAAAATACATCATGATCCCTCAAACATTATTCCTTTTCTACCCGTTGTCATGTCCAGTAACAACGGGAGTGATACAGACTGCTCACAGAGCAACCTACCACCCCAATGCTGCCTGACTAAACACAATATCCGCCTTGAGTTAGGATAATTCCAAATTGATTACTCTGTACTTGAGATGATAATCAGTTTTTTAACCAAAGTTCTACCACATAATAAAAATCAAAACCATTTTTATTATAAGGAAATTTGCTCGAAAAATTCCCAATCATATTCAAGCAACTTCTTTTGCATGAAAGTAGATTGTGTAACCAATTTGTGATTTAAATCATATAAAATCAATTATTGATTAAGGCAATGTCATTTAATAAAATTAATATCATCATATATTTTTCAAATATTTATCCGTAATTATTCCAGGAAATTAGCCAATAATTTCACTAAAATATTAAATGACAATCACAAAGTTATTTATTAGGAATGTAATTTCCAACAGTGACCCTCACTTATTAAAATTAGCATATCTCAATCGTTTTAAATCCAAATCATGAAAACTAAGTTTCTGAAGTTTTTTATTTTATGTATAACACAAACCAAGTTATTATCACACATTTCTAGATGTTTCAAAATAGTAAATAACTCTTTAATTACGTCATGATTCGTCATCCCAGAAATAGTGGATATATGTTCATTAAAAATATCGTAACTTGAGTTATCAGATTCCAAATCACACAAACCAAATTCCAAAGTTTTATTACTTAATGGGGGACTTAATATAAGAGATAATTTTGTGTTTAATTAATTTAAACATGGCTGAAAATAATCACAAAATAGTGCTGCAGGAATGAAATGCGATAAAATTTTCACAAGCCCTATTGAGCTCTAGTCTTCCTAAATGCATGAATCGTATCCAAAATCTCTAACATGGCTCTGATATCTCTTGAAGGATATGGAAGAATCTTTAAGAACATCACAGAAGCATGAGGTATCGCATCATATACGATCGAGAGGGACTAATCACACTAGTTACTCGGTGCAGCGATATTTAAAAAATTTAATCGATGAAACCACATGATCAAAAAACACTTGTTGGATCATTTCATCTAACCACATAATAGATATAGGAATACCTCTTGTATTCTGGTTGCAATAAAGCCACTAAGAGAAGAGACCTCCTGTCTCAAGTACGATTCGTCGAAGGAGATGCTTGTGAGAGTGGGGATGAGTATCGTACTTCTTACAATCCAAGTCGACGATCAAAGTAATGGATCTCCTAATCTCATCTCAAGAGATCAAATGCCTTCTTCACGAGCGAGATGCACCAAAGAAGATGGAGACCCAAGAGTCGTCGAAGTGGTAACACAATGAAGATGTGATAATGAAGGCAACCTTCTCTCTACGAGAGGAGTGGACAACCACTCAAGGAGAAGGATATGTCTTGGCATGAGAATGAGAGGGAAAGAGAGTTGTTGTCGAATTTGTCCTCCAAATATCAAGGGGCACCTCCTCTTTATAGGGTCTTGGGAATCCATGGATCTCAATCCATGGACAACACAAAATCGATGAATGAAATTGATTTGCGTTGATTTCTATGGCCATAATTTTGTTGTAAAATAAAACCATCTAATCTTGGTAATAATGGAGGAAGAGATTGCCTCACCCCCTAAATAGGGAGGGACATCCACCTAGTCCCTTTAGAATAATGTGGTCGTCCACCCTCTTGACTTGGAATGAGTCCATCTCATTCCTATTCATGAGATTACATTGTCTCATAAAATTTCCAAGATTATCTCACAAAAATAATTTACAATTATCTATTAAAGATTGCAATCATGCCATTGGAGTTATGTGAATCACATTCACAACTCAAAACAAATGTAATTATATTTTCAATTAATCATTCAATTGGATCAAATTCACATCAATAATTAATAAAGAAATAAGAATCACAATAAGTCTCTCTCTAATATATTATAAATCACACTTATAATATATATGAATAATTGAATAGTGCTATTCACATTGTTCATATCCATATTATTTAAATCACATTTAATTACATTGGATGATCATTCTCATGCATTCAAATAATATGAATCAAATTCACATTATTCGTGATTAATAAATCACATTTAATGTATTTTTCAATGCTTAGATTAAATTCAACAATGGAATTATTCTTGAATTCTTTCAACAATAATGCTCTTTCTCTGTAGATACTTAGAGATAAGGAGACGAAGATTGTATATTCCCCATATAGTGACTTGGATATTGAGATCATTTCTCAAATCTAAATCTCAAAGACCTCTCATAGATGCCTGATTAAATCAAGGCCATAAATCTAATCTTCTTATTGCATCTGAATCTCATTCAGATCAATGTCCAACACTTAGATCAAGATCATATTACTTCTCTAGAACGAGGAGTCACTAAAATCCAGACCTATTTTATCGGTCCCTTGGAATGGAAGCATATAATAGTTTATGATCACATCACCCTCAGGTATTCCTAATACATGTACATCCTACATACTAGAAGACTTATGATATACCCGAGGATATAGATCAATTTTACATTGTCATCTTTCGGGTTTGATCGTCAAGTTTCTCATTCTTGGTCATTAGTAGTTGGTATCTATCATATGCTTTCTAAAAGCATATATCATACCTTCAAATTATTGTCACGATTCTAGAGCATGACGACCATGCATGGAATTTGATTGGTCTCAATACCTCATGAGTGATCTCATATCTTTTGATTCATAAGTGAACCTATATGATCCCTTTGAGAGATCATATTACTCATATGCCCTCATATGCACACCAGATCGCTGGTGTATAGAACTTGGTTAGGTCATCAACTATTGGTCTACCAAATGTACATACCTAGACATATAATAACACATCTGTCTTCCGTAAGAGGATGTGTGCCTATATCGTGATAGTATACAACATAGAACTTAGGTTATCTCGTTCTCATCAAGTCAACTCTTTAACCTAACTAATATGATACCTCCGAATCTTTATTCCCATGCAGAGGAACTGCATCTAGAAGTCGGTCAGATATCAACCTTATGAGAAAGGATTCCCATCTTCTACTCACGTTGGATATCTTCACTTAACGATCATTTGAAAGTTCTTGACGATTCCTCAATTTAACTCCTTAGGTATTCATCCAAGCACCATCCTCTATGATTCAATTATTGAATCAACAACTGTATGATTATTAAGATGGCCATGTTACATAAACCTAATTGTACATAGAGACCTTAGAGTACTTTTATTCATCTAATCTCAGAAAGGGAGTGGACATAATCAATAACGTTTATTGATAAATCAAATATTACAATAATATTTATTGTAGGAATGGTTTGCCTCGGGCTCACATTGCTAACAATCTCTCAATAGCCCTCAGAACAATTCACTTACAATCCTTAAACTCCTACTCATTACATGCTAGTCAAAAACCATTTGTGTTAAAGGCTTGGTAAGAAGATCAGCAGCATTGTCAGTATGGGCTACCTTGGTGATGATGATGTCATCATGCTTTTGAATCTTCTGCATGATGTGGTATTTCCTTTCTACGTGCTTGCTCTTTTGATGCCATATGGGTTCCTTCGCCAGGGCAATGGCTCATGCGTTATAGCGGGGCAATGGTATGGGAGTATCATAGTAAACTACGACAAGGTCTAGGACAAACTTGTGCAACCACATCACCTCCTTTGCAGCATACGATGTGGTAATGTATTTGACTTTTGTTGATGAATCTATAGTAATGTCATGCTTCTTGCTTTTCCAGCTCATTGTACTATTGTTCAACAGGAACACAAACCTTGATGTCGACTATTGATCATCAATATCTGATTGGAAATCTGAATATGTGTATACCAAGACATGGAGATCACCATCGCCATAGTCCAAGATGTAATCTTACGTCCGTCTTATATACATGAAAATGTCTCACTACATTCCAGTGTTGTTCTCCATAGCAGGATTGGTAACGACTTACCACTCCCACTGCATCGTAGATATCTGGGATACTACACATTTTGACATACATTAAGCTTCCTACAGTTGATACATAGGGGCATCCAGCCATGGACTTCTTTACCTCATTAGTTTAAGGATCCATCCGATTAGATAGGTGGATACCGTGTCTTAATGGGAGGAAACCTTTCTTGGAACTATCCATACAGAAATGTTCAACAATTTTTATAATGTACACATGTTGCAATAATCCAAATATCCTCCTTTCTCGGTTTCTGAATAAATTCAGACCCAAGATGTAAGAGGCTTCTCTAAGATCTTGTTGGACATGCGAGCCCACGGCGAGCCAATATGCAATAAATGTTATTGCGAATATCATTCCCTGATCTGAAATGAAGAATGAATAATTTGCATAATAGGTCCCTTAGTACAATTAGGGTTATGTACCATGGACATCTCGATGATCATACAGTTGTTGATTCAACTATTGAATCGTAAAGGCTGGTGCTTGGATGAATATCTAAAGATTTAGATTGAGGGCTCATCAAGCATCGTCAAATGATTGTTAAGAGATGATCTCCAACATGAGTAGGAGATGGCAATCCTTTCTCAATTAGGTTGATATCTGACCGACCTCTTGATGCAGGTCCTCTACATAGGAATAGAGATTCGGAGGTGTCAGATTAGTTAGGTCAAAGAGTTGACTTAACGAGATCGAGATAACCAAAGTCCTATATTGTATGCTTTTCACGATACAGGCATGCATCCTCTGACCGGAGACAGATGTGTTACTATATGTCTAAGTATGTACATTTGGCAGACTAGTAGGTTGATGACCTAACCAAGGTTTATACACTAGCGCGCTGGTGTGCATATAAGGGCATATGAGCAATACGATCTCTCAAAGGGATCATACAGGTTCATTTATTGAACTAGAAGGCATGAGCTCACTCATGACATATTGGGAAGAATCAAATTCCGAGCGCATGGTCGTCTCGCTTTGGAAGCTTGACTGAATTTGTAGGTTTGATATATACTTTTAGGAAGTATATGATCAAGACCTAGGTATGATATATGCTTTTGGAAAGTATATGATCGATACCAACTCCCAATGATCGAATGATAAACTTACTGATAGGACCCTGAAGTAGACAGTTTAACGTTGATCCAATACTTCGGGTTTAATATGAGTCTTCCAGTATGCAGGATGTACAGGTATTGAGAATACCTGAGGGTGATGGGATCATAAACGATTGTATAACCATGACGCTGCCATTCCTAGGGAGTGATGAAACCGGTCTGGATTTTAGTGACTCCTCTTAGTAGAGAAGTAATCTGATCTTGGTCAAAATGTTGGATATTGATCTGAAAGGGATTCAGATGCTATGAGAAGATTAGATTTGCGGTCTTGATTTAATCAAGCATCTATGGGAGGCCCGCGATCTAGATTTGAGATATTATCTCAATATCCAAGTCACTATACGTGGAATAATACAATCGCCATGTCCTTATCTCCAAGAATTCGTGGTGAAAGCGCATTATCCTTGAAAGGGTTCAGGATAATTTCATTGTTGATATTATGTATCCAAGCATTGAGAAAATGGATAAATAAATGTGATTTAATTATCATGAATAATATGAATTTGATTCATGTTATAAAGAGAGTTGTCTAAGATAATTGAATGTGATTTAATTATCAAAGATGTGAATAATGTGAATGTGATTCATATTATTTGGGAACATGAGAATAGAGATCCAAGATGATTAAATGTGATTTAATTATCATGGATATGAATAATGTAGATAGCAATATCCATATTAGTCATATATATTATAAATGTGATTTCTAATATATAAGAGAGAGCTATTTCTAATTTAAATTTGTTAATTAAATGTTGATGTGAATTGGATTCACATTGGACAATTATTTGAAAATGTAATTCACATTTTATTTTGGGTTGTGAATGTGATTCACAATTTTCCAATGGCAAGACTGCAATTTTCACAAAATAATTATGAATTATTTTTGTAGAATAATTTACAACAAGTGTTGTTGTAAATCTTGGATATTTCCATGGAATAATGTAATCTCATGATATCTCATGAGATTACATTAGATTGCCACCAAATCCCATATTATGGAAAGAGGTAATCTTCATTCCATAAATCTCCATGCTTGATTGATTTAATTTGGGATTGATTTATATTGATTTATCAATATAGATTTAATCTAAATTAAATTTATTGTTGTTGGTTTTACCAACACAAATCTTAGTCATTAAAAGAAACACAATCAATGAGAGCCATTGGATTTGTGTTGCTCATGGATTGAGATCCTTGGATCCCAAGATATTATAAAAGGAGAGGCACCCCTTTGCTCTTCTTTACACAAGCACATCTCTCTCTCTTTCTCTCTACACGTCAGCCCTCTCTCTCCCTCTCATGACCGTCCACTATGGATGCCC
The DNA here is from genome assembly GCA_037367405.1 of Ottelia alismoides. Classification (NCBI taxonomy): domain Eukaryota; kingdom Viridiplantae; phylum Streptophyta; class Magnoliopsida; order Alismatales; family Hydrocharitaceae; genus Ottelia; species Ottelia alismoides. The sequence continues at coordinate 485,478 of JAZKJV010010296.1, read as the reverse complement.
TAAAGAGACTCTCCATCGCCGCAGCGTCATCGTCATGTTGCCCGATCGTTTGTTCGTGGATCTCCATCTCCTTCGTGTGCCCCGCTCATGAAGAAGACGATGGATCTCGTGTGTCGAGATTAGGAGATCCACCGCTTGGATCATCAACATGAATTGCGAGAAGCACACTGTTCATCCCCGCACTCGCAAGCGTCTCCTCCGTCGGATTAGACTTGAGATAGGAGGTCTCTTCGTTTAGAGACTTGATCGCAACCATGCTTCAAGAGGTAATCCTATTACTTGTTTGTGGGTTAGATGAAACGATCCGAGAAGTGTTCTTGGATCTTGTGGTTTCGTCGTATGAAAAATTTTTAAATTTCACTGCATAGAACAACTAGTCCGACTAGTCGTTCTTCATCGTATTCAATACGATGCTCACACTTCCGTGATGCTCTTGAGGATCTAACCATATCCTTCAAGTGGTATCAGAGCCTTAGGTTTAAGGTTTTGGATACGATCCGCAAACCTAGGACGACTTGGGTTCGTTAAGGTCGTGAAAGTTCTTGTCGCATTTGATTTTCGCAGATCTGTTTAGTGAATAAATTCGGCCATGTTTAAAATATTTAAAACGAATTAATCACTTGGACTTTGTTCTCCATTAAATAAGAAAACCATAGGATCTGATTTTACGTAATTCGGATTCCGTTTACTCGAGATATGGTTGTTTTAATGAACATGTATGCACTGTTGCGGGAACTGCAAATCTTAACATGATTAATGTGTTCATTACCGTTTTGATCCGCCTCGAAATACGTGAAATATCACTTGGGTTCTGTACTAAATCAAGTTAGCAATCTTTGAAAATTGATTTTGTCTAATTTGAATTTAAATTGATTGAGATATGTTAATTTTAGTGAGTAGGGGTCATTGCTGAAGTTACAATCCTAATCAAAAACCATGTGATTGTCAATTAGTGAAATTAATTATTAATTTCATAAAATAAACATGGAAAATATTTGAGAAATATTGGAATATGATTATTTCCTTAATTGACTTGGCCTCATCCTATAAATTGATTAGATTTGATCCGGATCATAATTGGAAACACAATCATCAAACTCCTTGTTTGAATAGGATTGGGAATTTGTGTAGCAAATTTCCTTATAATCAAAACTGCTTTGATTATTACTATATGATATAATTTCGGTTGAAGAACCGATGATCATCTCAAGTATAAATTGATATATTTGGCATTATCCTTTCTTGAGGTGGATATGGTGTCTAGTCAGAGAGCATTGGGGTTGCGGGTTGCAACGCATGTGGTCTGTCCCACTCTCGTCGGTACTGGCCATGACAGCGGGTAGGGAATCGATAATGCCAGAGAAAATGAAGGTGTAATTTCTAATTATTAAAATTCGAATTAATACGTACTTTGAGATATTACCATATATATTCAAGTAAATTAATCAAGTTTTTGATTGAATTGAATTGATAATTAATTTAATATGATTAAATTGATTATATCCAATTGAGAAACTCTATTATGAATAGAGTTGTTATTTCCCTTGGAAGAAATAATTATATGAATATGATTCATAATAATTAATTAAAATTTGAATATGAGGTGGAGGATCACGTAAGTGATATCCATGGTCTCCCGTCAAGGCGAAGAGTTCTGTCATCAGGGATTGCATGTGGGAGACGCCTGTCTGAAGTAACAGCTCCTGCATATAAGCGCATCTGGATCGGTCTCTTTGCTTCTCGAAAGAGTAAGGCCGTATACGTAGTGACCCCAATATCAGATCCTCATATTATTGGGACGATATTGGATTGCGTATAGCGAGTACTATTCATGTTGATGGTTGGTTCAATTAATGACGGGTCAACATCGCCTTAGGGGTGGTGGGCCCGGGTATTAAAGACCAAATTGGGAATGCAAGTTGGACTTGTAAGGCGGAATGTGTTCCCGCTTCTTTTTATCGGAGTTGCAGATTCTCATATTATTGGGATGTAACAAAGATAAGGAAGGAGATCCCAGATCTTGCTGAGATATGATGGTAAGTATATCTCTTACATTGAAAGTGATTAAGGGAATGAACTTTCAATGTTGACAAGGCACGACAACTTTGATATAAAAATTCCTAAATCAAAGTAAAATATGTATATATATACACATGAAAATTTCTTATTTCAGATAATCCTTCATTAAACCTACTCAATGTTATACTCAATAATAACCAGTAAAATATCATGGATTGGACTCATGATCTAGATATTGTACTTGCATTGGACACATAATGTATGTGGTTGCAATGTGCAAGTTTCCTCGTAATATTAAGGAATGACAATTAAATAGATAATAGGACTACAACCGTAGGGTTTGTATGTCTCTATGATCTTGATCTCTCAGCGGATGTACTTTGGAAGTGACATATCGATGATGATCGCAATTGTCAAATAATCCTTATAAAATCAATGAAGATATTCTAGCATACATATGTGCTCTCGACATTTAATCATGAATGACATGGTTCTCTGCATCATGCAGAATGGTGGCTCCATAAGAGTTGATGTATTAAAAATGTTTGAATACCTACCTAAACCAATGTTTTAAGAGTCTAGATGAATGTAGACATGATGAGTGTCATTATTCTACTGACTATACTCTAGTCATTCATGAGGCTTCATAATATTCATATTGTATGAATTTATTGAAGTATGTATAAATGTCGAAATGCTCTTACATTGAATTCTTTTGAATTTAACATAAGAGATCCTTTGTCTTAAGCAATGGTTGTTTATAGATAAAGGGAGCGCAGTGGAAGCATGGTTTGGACCCAAGTGAGAAGGATAGTCAAAGAGTTGATCGTACTTCTGTGACTTCCATATGACATCCAAAGAGTTGGATGAATGACAATACTGCAATAAATTGATGTGTTGATAGTTTGACTATCAAGTCTGTCTAGAATCCTTAGAGAAGGACTCGGATAGAGCATCAGAATAATCTACATAAATCATTGATATTAACTTGCTTATTGAATAAGATAAAGTCTAATAATTGTATATCAATCTTCTAATGACACTTGCTGGTTACATATGTATTAGAAAATTAGAAATTTGATCTTAAAGGTTTAATAGTCATCCACATAGATATTGATGCAATTGTTGCAACAATCTCTATTGGATTGAAAGGCTTCATAATTTCAGTGGGAGAGCCCTTAGTCTTAGAGAATGTCTCTATGACCTAGATATTAGAATACACTTATTGTTTACTTCTAAATGTTAGAAATAAACATGAATTCTGTAATAAATCTATCATAAAGAGTTATGATGGAGATATTTCAGATAGTAATCTAAAATCTAGTGGACTCCACTAAATTAGAAAATTAATGAATGGTTCATTAACATTTCTAATACTGAAATTAAACCTTAAAAGACCAATAGGAGGATAAAGATCATTTGATAATGATCTGGCATCAAGCCTTGGACATTTGTCTGTTGATTTGATCAATAGACTAGTGAGAGATGAAACTTGAGATTGTCTAAAGATTTAAATCTTACATACTTGTGAATATTGTATTCAAAGAAAAATGTCCAATACACCCTTCTTTGGGAATGGTGTAAGATGTCAAGGTATTCAGGATCTCATACACATTAATGTATGCGAATCATCTATATCATAGTAAACATTATGGATATATGATATCTATTGATGATTATGTATGATATGAGATTTCTTCCCTTCACCATTAGAAACCTTTGAAATGTTCAAAGACTTCATTAATTGTGGTTTAGAACCAAAGTTTGAAGGAAGATAAAATGAATTTGATCTAATCTAGGTAGAAAGTACCTGCTATATAAATTCAAAGAATACCTTATGGAGATATCAATATCATTTCTATCTCAGCCTCCTAATACACCTTGACTCAATAGAGTTATAGGGAGATACAATTGGATCATGTGTGACATGATCTTATCAATGATGGATTTTAGCATAATCATCCCTTAGTTTCCAGGTATATATGTGTAGTAGAGACTACAATGTATATCCTTAATAAGGTTCCATGAAAGATGGAATCTATCACTTGAGAGTGCTGCTTCATTAGGAAAATAAAGGATGTTATTGGATAGCTACTTTGTGACCTTGATATTCTTAAAATATCTCATCTCTAAGAATGTGATTCTTAGAGGTTGAGACTCTTGAGAATCAAGATGAAATTGAAGTGTAGGAACTCTTTTAATCTTGAAAAGATAATGAGGCTCCTGAAATTGGAAACTAAAAGGACAATTAAAGATGAAACACTAATACCTCTTCAAATGAGTTTGAGGATGTACTCCTTGTGTCAGTCTTCATGTGATGAAGCTTCTGAAGATCATAGCATGGATAGATGGATGATAGAAATAAAAGTCTAAAGTAGACTTCATATACAAGTGTTGTATATGGACTCTCGAGGATCCACCTATATGGATAATATCCATTAAGGTGTGAATGGATCTTCAAGAGAAAGGGAACCTGACCTACACAACTTGACTTTGCTATCTATGAGATGAAAGTCAAGATTGCATTCCTCTACGAATACCTCTCTGAGGATATTCACAGGAAGTAGCCCCAGGGCTTCATGGTTGAGGACAGCAAGGTGTGCAAGCTAAGGAATCCATCTATGGACTCAAATAAGCTTCTTGAAGTTGGACCATAAGATTTGATGAAATTATAAATGTTATGATTTCAGATAAAATCTTGATGAGCCATGTGAAGCTTAGTAGGAGTGCCTTTGTGTTCATCATGCTAAATGTAGATGATATCCTGATCATTTTAAATGATATAAGGATAATAATAAGTGTTTTATTATCTGGTTGTTCCATAACTTGAGATATGATCTCAAGGATACTTCTTGGATCTTAGTTCTGAAGGTGTTCAGGAGCAAAGAGAAGAGGGTATTGGGACTGTCACATTTGTAGTACACCTTGGACATGTTCCATTTTTTTGGAAAATTCCAAGAAAGGCTTCCACCCCTTAAGATATGGTACTGACCTATCTAAAGGGATAGCACCTCAAAGAGTTGAGGAAGTGAATGCTAGAACTACTTGCACTTGTGCATTAGTTACGAGAAGCTGAGTGTATGCTAGATGTGTACGAATACCAGATGTCTGCCGTGTAGTGGGAGTAGTAAACTGTTACTAATCCTACTGTAGAGATAAAACACTTGATTGCAGTAATAACAAAATCTTCATAGATGACAAGATTTTTGATATAGTGATCTCAAAGTCTTATCTTCAAAAGCATAAGACATTATAGATAGAGATCTAAAAGGTCTTACCTGTGAATACATTAAGAGATAGTGATCTCCAGGAATAAGGGTATTCTGATAAGGATTATGGAAATACTGGTTATGATAATTATTAAGCTGTAAGTGTCAAGGACACTGTAACTAACAAGATTGAGTATGATTACATGAGATGCAACATAACGAATCGAGATAACCAAAGTCCTATATTGTATGCTGTCACGATACAGGCACGCATCCTCTGACCGGAGACAGATGTGTTACTATATGTGTAAGTATGTACATTTGGCAGACCAATAGGTTGATGACCTAACCAAGGTTTATACACCGGCGCGTTGGTGTGCATATAAGCAATACGATCTCTCAAAGGGATCATACAGGTTCATTTATTGAACAAGAAGGCATGAGCTCACTCATGACATATTGGGGAGAATCAAATTCCGTGCGTACGGTCGTCTCGCTTGGGAAGCTTGACTGAATTTGTAGGTTTGATATATACTTTTAGAAAGTATATGATCAAGACCTAGGTATGATATATGATTTTGGAAAGTATATGATCGATACCAACTCCCAATGATCGAATGAGAAACTTACTGATAGAACCCTGAAGTAGACAGTTTAAAGTTGATCCAATACTTCGGGTTTAATATGAGTCTTCCAGTATGCAGGATGTACAGGTATTGGGAATACCTGAGGGTGATGTGATCATAACGATTGTATAACCATGACGCTTCCATTCCTAGGGAGTGATGAAACGGGTCTGGATTTTAGTGACTCCTCTCAGTAGAGAAGTAATCTGATCTTGGTCTAAATGTTGGACATTGATCGGAATGTAATTCAGATGCAATGAGAAGATAAGATTTGCGGTCTTGATTTAATCAAGCATCTATGGGAGGCTCGCGATCTTGATTTGAGATATGATCTCAATATCCAAGTCACTATACGTGGAACAATACAATCGCCATGTCCTTATCTCCAAGTATTCGTGGAGAAAGCGCATTATCCTTGAAAGGGTTCAGGATAATTTCATTGTTGATATTATGTATCCAAGCATTGAGAAAATGGATAATTAAATGTGATTTAATTATCGTGAATAATATGAATTTGATTCATGTTATAAAAAGAGTTATCTAAGATAATTGTATGTGATTTAATTATCAAAGATGTGAATAATGTGAATGTGATTCATATTATTTGGGAACATGAGAATAGAGATCCAAGATGATTAAATGTGATTTAATTATCATGGATATGAATAATGTGGATAGCAATATCCATATTAGTCATGTATATTATAAATGTGATTTATAATATATAAGAGAGAGCTATTTCTAATTTACATTTGTTAATTAAATGTTGATGTGAATTGGATTCACATTGGACAATTAATTGAAAATGTAATTCACATTTTATTTTGGGTTGTGAATGTGATTCACAATTTTCCAATGGGAAGATTGCAATATTCATAAAATAATTATGAATTATTTTTGTAGAATAATTTATAACAAGTGTTGTTGTAAATCTTGGAGATTTCCATGGAATAATGTAATCTCATGAGATCTCATGAGATTACATTAGATTGCCACCAAATCCCATATTATGGAAAGAGGCAATCTTCATTCCATAAATCTCCATGCTTGATTGATTTAATTTAGGATTGATTTATATTGATTTATCAATATAGATTTAATCTAAATTAAATTAATTGTTGGTTTTCCTACCACGAATCTTAGCCATTAAAAAACACAATCAATGAGAAACATTGGATTTGTGTTGTCAATGGATTGAGATCCATGGATCCCAAAATATTATAAAAGGAGAGGCACCCCTTTGCTCTTCTTTACACAAGCACATCTCTCTCTTTCTCTCTACATATCATCCCTCTCTCTCCCTCTCATGGCCGTCTACTATGGATACCCTAGAGAGAATCTCCATCACCGCAGCGTCGTCGTCGTGCTGCCCGATCGTTTGCTTGTGGACCTCCATCTCCTTCGGTGTGCCTCGCTCATGAAGAAGATGATGGATCTTGTGTGTCGAGATCAGGAGATCTACTGCTTGGATCATCAAAAGGAATTGCGAGAAGCACGCGGTTCATTCCCGCGCTTGCAAGCGTCTCCTCCGTCGGATCGGACTTGAGACTGGAGGTCTCTTCGTTTAGTGACTTGATCGCAACCACGCTTCAAGAGGTAATCCTATTACTTGTTGTGGTTTAGACGAAACAATCCGAGAAGTGTTCTTGGACCATGTGGTTTCGTCGCATGAAAAAATTTTAAATTCCGCTGCATAGAACAACTAGTCCGACTAGTCGTTCTTTGTCGTATTCGATACGATGCTCACGCTTCCGTGATGCACTTGAGGATCTAACCATATCTTTCAGATCTTTCATCTCGAAGGTATGGAAAAACCAAATCTTAACACTGGCCATCGTCCATGTATCATTCCCATGTAGATATTCTCCTTGCGGTATCCATTGAGGAATATTGTCTTAACACCCATCTGCTATATGTCATAGTCAAGATATGCAGCTACAACTTACAGTGCCTAGTCAAGATCTGCAGCTACAACTAGCAGTGCCCTAATGGATTTAAGCAATATCATAGGAGATAATGTATCATTACAGTCCATACATTATCTTTGTGTGTAGCCCTTGAATGATTCATGCCTTGAAGGCCTCTATCTTCCCATCATGTCCCATCCTTCTCTTGAAGATACATTTACTTAATGGGTTTACCCCTCTAGATTTATAATCTAGGGTCCATACATAATTCTTGTACATGGAGTCTATTTCATTCATTGTTATCATCCATCTATCCATGTCATGATCCATGAGTACTTTATCAGATGAAGTTGGAACACTTTTAGTTGAACTCGACAAATGAATTACATACCTTTTAGGTTGTGTATCCACCCTCGAACTCTTTTAAAGAGATAAAGGTTTTTCATCTTCATTCACATCTTCCATTTCTGGTTCAAGAAGCTTAGTTTCCTCAGGTATTCAATAAGTTCTCTTACTACATTTTGTCTTGATTCATACGGATGTCATCCTCTACGAATTTTAAAAATCTAGAGATGGAAAACTTTTGAGTATCAGGATTATAAAGTAGGTGTCCAATACCATCCTTTACATACGTAATGGAATAACACTCTTTAATACGATATTTTATCTTACATGCATCCATGTTCTTTGCATGGACCAAGAAACCCCATATCCTCAAGTCCCTAACACTGAGCTTGGTTCCAAACTAAAGCGTATGCGGGGTTTTTTGGTACATATTTGCTTGAAATCTTATTAGTAATGATACACACACAGATATATATATATATATATATATATATTGCAGTCTCTACTACATTTCCCCAAAAACTAGGAGGTAAATGTAATTTACTCATCATCGAACGAACCATGTCGATTATGGTCTTGTTGTACGACAACACCATTTAGTTTTAGAGCTCTAGGAGGAGTGAAATTGGATAGATTTCATCTCTTTTTGATGTATAACTTGAATTCATCTGAGAGGTACTCATCACCACAGTGAGATTAAATCCATTTAATCTTCCTATTGGTTTAGTCCTCAACCAAAGCCATGAATTCTTAGAACATTTCTAAGGTTTCAGATTTATGATGATATATGAAGATAAACCCATGTCGCAAATGGTCTTAAATAAATGTCAAATTATATCGATATCCATTTTGAGTAGCTGTACAGAACGGACCACATAAATCAGTATGTACTAGTCACGAATACCGTTGCTTCTTGTACCCTTGTTTTGAAAATTGTTATGATCATAATCAAATGAAAATGTTTATATGTAGCTGAATTTCGGACATGTAGAAAATCAAAGGCTCCATCCTTTATCAATTTATTGATCTTGTCAATAGATAAATGACCAAGACTTTAAGGCAAATCATGTTTGAATGATTTCTATCCTTCCTAGACCATTTAGAATTTTATTAGTATGTGATACATTCATGACACATTCATCAATGTATAATTGATAGAGTCCACCAGAAGTAAGAATACCATCAGCAATATGTTTATCATACCGGCTTATAACATGAGTCTTACATAATAAGAATGAACTTCCATTTCTAACTAACTTATGTCCATATAATAAGTTCCTTCTAACATTTACAATATAAATACATTCTTTAAGTACAATGACTCTCCTACTAGATAATGATAGTATGCATGTCATGACGGTGACTATTGCAACAATAACATCTGATCCAATCTAGATGATTTTATCCCCTTCTTCAAGATTTCTAGTTTCTTATAATATATGCAACAAATTGCATACATAAATAGAAGCACCAAAATCGAAGACCCAACTACCTTATCGTCGTATGAGAAAATTGCTTTTAATAATTAAAGTAGATTTTATACCTATTGAGGATGTACTTTTCTTAGTGATTTTCAGGTATTTTTGGCAGTTATGCTTCTGAGCCCTGGCCCTTTTGTAGTGATGACAAACATTGATCTTCTTCAATGCTATTGTTGTAGAAACAAGAGAGGATGATCCAATAACATTGCTCTTCTTCTTTTCCTTCTAGACCAGAACCTTCCAAGCCCCATGCTCCCAACCACAAATTCCTTTGATTTGTGCAACCATTGAACTGCTAGCAGGATTCTCTTTCTTCATTATGTCTTCTGCAGACTTCAACGAAGCAATGAGTTCAACGTTAGTTAACCTTAACTTGTTCATGTGATATGATATCACAAAGTTAGTGAAAGACTTGGAAAAGATAACATAATGATGTCCGACTGCATATCTGCATCCACCTATGCCCCAAGGATATCTAGTTCAGGGAGATAATCAAATATCTTGACTATGTTCTCTCGAACCGAAGTCCCTTCTTGCGTCTTGCAGCAAATAATTTCTTTCATGATATTGTAACACAATGTGTGGTTTACATCACTGGACATATCTTTGAGATTCAGCATTATATTCTTGCAATCTTCCATGTGCTCATGTTTCTTTTGCAATACATTGGATAGATATCCCGGTATATAACACCGGGTTGATGAATGATTGTCATCAAAAATTTCATTGTATCTAAGTTTTCTAAGGTTAAAGGGTTTACATTCTTGTTCTTGGTGAGCACATAGCTGATGTGATATGTAGTAAGAATAAGTTCCTAGTTTTGGATCCAGTTTGCAAAATTAGGTCCAGTCAATTGGTTGACCTTCAAAAGCATGTTCTAAAGGTTCATGGATTTCACATCCAAGATTAAGAATGCACCATATTAGATCATATTCAAATTAATTTCTTTGATTCATGTTTTTAAAATAAAATTATTCTTGCCTTTTAAGCTTTGGAAGTTGATTCCCTTCTCAAACTTGTAAAGGAAGAGTTATATTTACCACTATATCTCTACCAAGATCTGGGATCATCCTTTCACTTTTGTTACACCTGAATAATATGTGAAAATGTAACTTAGATAAAATGAAGAGAGAACTAATTCTGTATTGCAACGCCAACTTGCATTTACTAATTCGGTGTTTAACACTTACACTCCCAAGGTGATGTTGACATGTTGTTAATTGAATCAACTATCAATAAGAATATAACTCAACATGCATAATCCAATATCATCTCAATTATATAAGGAACAATATTTGGGTCACTACGCATACGACCTTACTCTTTTGAAAAGCAAAGATCCCGATCTAAATGTGATTGTATGTTGGAGCTATGACTTTGCAGATGCGCCTCCAATGTAAAATTCGTGGCAACATAAACTTTCTCCCCGATGGGAGACCATAGATGTCATTTATATGATCCTTTATATCCCATTTGAATTTTAATTAATCATTATGAATCATATTCTTATGATTAATTCTTCCAAGGGAATTAGAACTCTAATTATAATAGACTCGTTATTTTAATTGGATATAATTATTTTAATCATATTAAACCAATTATCAATCCAATCAACTAAAAACATTTAGGGCTTACTTTCCATTATTACATAGTATTAGCTCTCACAAGTACGTATTATTCTTGATTCTTGTAATTAAAGTACAACTTGACTTACTCATATTTCCCTTCCTTGAAATGGATACAACCAGGCCAGATAAATAATATTTACAGGGAGCGCTTCCTCCCGAGGTACCATTGAGTTAAGTAATTAGCATACACCTTCCCCATCACGATCAAAAATAATATAATTGGATCAATGTACTTGTAGTTTTATCAATTATTCTTGTGATGATCGACATGATACTATATAATATACACTTAAAATGTAAGCATCTTAAAATATTTTTAGTGACCATAAGTTCTATTCATATCAAGTAATATGCTAGTTTTGCAGATAAAAGTTGTCTTACAAATATTGTAGGATAAACCGACGGTTTGTCATGAAACATTCATTTAATGATGATTCATGTTTTAATGAAAATTTTCCATAAACATGTGATTGAAATATAAATCATTATTGAATGAATTTTCATGAAAAACCCCTATTTTATCACAGCAAGTTCATAATTTCCTTTAATGACATTGAATTATAAACACATTAAGAAAGTTTTTGTAATGATTGAATCACCTTCAGACCCATCTCCACTAAATATGGAATATCTAAGCAAAGGAAGTCAAAATCGTGTGAAGTAAATTTGAGTGGTTTGTTGTTCTAATTCTCTACTTAATTCATGTATTTAGAACATATTTCATGATCGGGAAATAGTAACCAAAAATTAATTTTTTACATGTATGTTATTTCATGCAAAAAAACATTTTCATTGCGGGAAACTTTTGAATCTTAATTAATGCACCTTTGGTGCCAACCTTTGTAAAATAATGCAAAGATATATTTAGACATTATAAATACATTTAATTATCTAAAATGCATCTTCACAAATTAGGTCTAGGGACAAAAGGGACATACAAAAGATAGGGCACAATCATACAAAATAAATAAAATAAAAGTAAAAAACAAGGAAAAATAAAAGCGACGAAAACGTGACAAAATGATGAGGCTCCCAAGCAAACAATCTCTCGGGTAGTGGAACTCGTGAAGTGTTTGAATCTCATAGAGTCCAAGTTGTTACAATAATATGTGTCTATCTCATTTTAAATTTCAAAATGAATAAAATACAAATAAAAATGTTGTTGTCTTCAAAATTCCTCTAAGTCCTCACTTATTGCTCTCTTCTGTCGACTTGTGTAGAATGCTCGACTCTGATTCATGTGCGTGCACAAGCGCTCCAAGGAGAGCCTCCCTCGATCCACAGTCCCTCGCAACAAAGTCAAACAAAGAGTGTGGTTAATAATTTTCAAAATAATATCAAATAAAATAGAAAATAAATAAAGTAAAATATTGACAAAAGAGACAATAAGGCACAAATACATAAATCTAATCTATGTGCAGTTGCACCCTGACAACGACACCATTTGACATAACAAAGACCTATAGGATCGTGTCAACCCACAAGGTGAATCAACAGTCACTGAGTTGACCGAGTTGACCGTTCAAGAAAACTATTAAATTCAATAATTAATCCACAATATAAATAAAGCAATAAAAAATAGATGTGGAGTAAAAATATATTATAACTTTAGAAATGATGCATATAGGTGCAGGTATGTGTAGATAGGAAGCAAACATTAGATTGGGAAATGAAATCCGAAATTTGTGTTCTTCTTATCTATGTGCTTTTGTATAGTTTTTTTTTATTTTATATTTTTGGATTTCAATTTTCATAATTTTTAAATTATTTTTAATTTTATTTTTTTCTATATTTTCTGATTTTTAATTTATTGTTCTTCTAAAATATATAATATAAAAACATATAAGGCTATATATAGTACATGGTGATACAATTGCAAATACAACTAAAAATACTCAAAAATCATACAACTAAATAATATTTAGTTTCAAATGATTTTTTATTATTTTTGTTTTTTGGGAATTTGTGGTAATTTTTAAATATTTTTAAAATAAAAAATATCCCAAAATAGGGATTAAATAACTAGGTCGAATTGATTTTGAGATTAAAAATAACAAAATATGTCAACAATTCTCCAAATTATTTTTATTATATAAATAATAATATAAAGAAAAATATAAAAAATGAATATTCTTGCATTTTTTTGGGATTTTTTATTTTTTAAAGGATTTTGTAGCTTTATGTGTTTTCTTTATCTATTTTTAGTGATTTTTGGTCTGGACTTAGCAAATACAATAATAAAAACAATATTTTTGTGAATTTTTCAAAATATTTTTATATTTATTTTGAATTTTTAAGTCAAACAGGGGGAAAATGATCTTTTGATTTTTTAAATTATTAAAATACATAAAATTAAAAAATATGGCGTTAAACTACATGCTCGTAGGCACTTAACCCTATTTTATTAGACTTTTTGGAGTGCAGTTGATAATTCTAATAAATAGAGAACATGCAAAAAATTATTGAACTTGTAATGGCATACATGTACATAAAAATAAAGCACGAGGTGGATTCTAGAAAATAACCAAAAATATTCAACTAATATTTAAAGTTCTTGTACTAAACTTAAATTACAAAACCTACAAGGGTATCTCTGCAAAATCGCCATGTCATGTGGGACCGCATGTAAGGTGACGTGGACTGGACCAAGTTGTAATATGAATCAAATAGAGGGGTTCTAGTGAAACTTTATCGTAAGTTTTAAACTACAAAAATAAATTACAATACTAAATAATAAAGCTACAAAAGTCAGGGGTATAGGATGCATATTACCCCCTAAGGAGCTAGATTTGACAGTTGTCACGCATCGTTCGGAGATTGCATGACGCATATTCGACGGTCAACGATGGAGATTAGATCCCATGGATGAAATTAACGGTCGAGGTGAGCTTGATCGAATGGCACTTGTAGATCTGGAGACAAGGCTCAATCCAAGGGATCTGGACTCCCCTAGAAGAACTGGGATGAACACGGCTCATGGCAAGCTTCGATCCATGATCCTGGGATTCTCCAACCTCCTGGAGCTAATACAAGGGTCGCAAAATGGAGCTGGAAGCTTTCCATGGCTGCCGGTAGTGATAAAAAAGTCAAAGAATTACCGAAGTTCTCAAAAGAGGTTGAGGAATCTCAAGCGCCTTCACTATCTTCTAGTTGACCAAAATCACCTACCTGGTGGCTTTTGACTTTTCTGACCTACACAAAAATCTCAAGCATGCAAAGTAGGAGGTCTTTGGGGTCTAATAAGGCAGAAATGATCGGTATAATGGCTGTGACAGTGCTCTCTGGTGAAGGGTGGAGGTGAAGAGTTGATTTCCAGATCCGCAAAGGATCTGTTTCAATTGTAGTGGCAGGTGCATAGTGAAGGCCATATGGAGTTAGGTAAAGGCGGTTGCGGTTAGGAAGACAATCAGAAGTACAGTGGAGGGTTTGTTGGAGCAGAACTCCGACAAACTATGAATTGGGTATTTATCACTAAAACAGACAATAAAACCTAATTCTACTTGTGGAAAATGTTAGCAGGAAGTAAAATATACCTAAAAGAAAAGGGAACATACCTCGAGTGGTCGGAAGCCATGATATGTAAAGGATATTGAATAATCCTCAAGCGCATCATGGAAGTGTGAGCATCGTATCATATACGATGAAGAACGACTAGTCAAGAATTTAAAATTTTTCATGCGATGAAACCACATGATCCAAGAACGATTCTCGGATCATTTCATTTAAACTATATCAAGTATATAAGAATATGTCTTGTAGCATGGTTGATCGAGTCTCTACGAAAAGAGACCTCCTGTATCAAGTCCAATCTTTGGAGAATACGCTTGTGAGCGCGGGGATGAACCATGTGATCCTCGTAATCCAAGATGTTGATTCCAAGCACGGAACTCATGATCTCGTCGTACGTGATCAAACGCCTTCTTCATGGGAAAAGCACACCAAAGAAGATGGAGAACCGAAAGTCGTCGGAGCGACATCACAGCGACAAATCGATGAAGAAGATCTCTACTTCTCTTAAGGTGGACGACCACCAATGGCAGAGAGGAAGAGAGGACGTGTGAATGGAGGAGAAAGGAGAGCTCTTGTCGTTTCTTCTTGTTGTAACTCTAAAGAGCATGGGGTGCCTCTCTTTATATAGTGTTTGGAAGTCCTTCGATCTCAATCAATGAGACACACAAAATCGATTGATGAGATTGATTTGTGTTCCTTTCAATGATTAAGATTGTTGTTGGTAAAAAATACAACATAAAATATTGTAATTTAGATTAAATATATTTGATAAATCAAATATAGTTCAATCCTAAATCAAATTACCAAAATTTGGAGATAATGGAGATGGAAATCTCCTCATTCCATATGGAGTCATGGACGGCTACTCTTTCCATGACGGAATGGGTAGCCGCCCCCACTCGTTGGAATGGGAGACTTTCCAATGAAATTCAAGATTTCTTGATTACATATATCTCCCATTACAACAACAATTGTTGTAAAATATTTTACAAAAAATAATTCACAATTATTTTGAGAATATTGTAATCTTGCCATTGAAAGTTTGTGAATCATATTCGCAACCCAAAACAAAATGTGATTTACATTTTAGTTAATTATCCAAGGTGAATCCAATTCACACCAATAATTAATTCTACAAATATAAATCATAATAAGCTCTCTTCAATAGATTATAAATCACATTTGTAATATATTGTTACTAATTAGACATTGCTATCTATTATTCTTGTCCACAATAATTAAATAACATTTAATTATGTTGGATCATCATTCATATACAACCATCAATGTGAATCAAATTCACATTATTAAAGATAATTAAATAACATTTAATTATCCATTTTTCAATGCTTAGATATAATTCAACTATGGAATTATTCTTGAACCCTTTCAAGAATAATGCGCTTTCTCCGCAGATACTTGGAGATAAGGACAGGGCGATTGTATTGTTCCAGATCTCACGGACCTCTCATAGATGCTTGATTAAATCAAGACCACAAATTTAATCTTCTCATTGAATCTGAATCTTATTCAGATTAATGTCCAACATTTGGATCAAGATTAGCTTACTTCTCTACTGAGAGGAGTCACTAAAATCCAAACCTATTTCATCACTCCCTCGGAACGGAAGCGTCATGGTTATACAATCATTTATGATCAAATCACCCTGAGGTATTCCTAACACATGTACATCTTGCATACTGGAAGACTTATGATAAACCCAACGATATAGATTAATTTTATACTGTCTTCTTTATGGTTTAATCATCAAGTTTTTCAATCTTGGTCATTGAGGATTGGTATCGATCATATGCTTTCCCAAAACATATATCATACCTTCAAATTATTGTCATGCTTCCAAAGCACGATGACCATGCATGGAATTTGATCAGTCCCATTACCTCATGAGTGAGCTCATGTCTTCTGGTTCACAAGTGAACATGTATGATCCCTTTGAGAGATCGTATTACTCATATGCCCTTACATGCACACCAGCTCGTCGGTGTATAGACCTTGGTTAGGTCATCAACCTATTGGTCTGCCAAATGTACACACTCAGACATATAGTAACACATCTATCTCTGGTCATAGGATGTGTGCCTATATTGAGACAACATTCAATATAGGACTTAGGTTATCTCGATTTCATGAAGTCAACCCTTTGACCTAACTAATCTGACACTCCGAATCACTATTCCCATGCAGAGTACTGGATTAAGAGGTCGATCAGATATCAGCCTCAATGAGAAAGGATTGCCATCTCCTACTAAGTCTGAGATCATCTCTTAAGAATCATTTGAGAATGCTTGATGAGTCCTCTATCTAACTCCTTAGATATTCATCCAAGCACCAGCCTCTATGATTCAATTAATGAATCAACAGTTGTATGAGCATCAAGATGGCCATGGTACATAACCCTAATTGTACAGAGGGACCTTATAGTGCATTTAATCACTTAATCTCAGAAAGGGAGTGAAATAATCAATAACTTTTATTGATAAATTATATATATTACAATAACATTTATTGTAAGAATGGTTCGCCCCAGGATCACATGGCTGACAATCTCCCACTAGCCCTCAGAACCATTCAGCAACAATCCTTAAACCCATACTCAATACATGCTGGTCGAAAACCTTATGGGTCGAAGGTTTGGTAAGAGGATCAACAACATTGTCGGTAGAGGCCACCTTTATGATGATGATATCACCACGCATTTGAATCTTTGGAATGATGTGGTATTTCCTTTATACGTGCTTGCTCTTTTTATGCCATCTGGGTTCCTTCGCCTGGGCAATGGCTCCCATGTTATCGTAAAGTAATGGGATGGGAGTATCAGAGGAAACTACGCTAAGTTCCAAGATAAACTTGTGCAACAACATCGCCTCCTTTGCGGCATCTGATGTGGCAATATATTTGGCTTCTGTTGTTGAATCTGTTGTAGTATCATGCTTCTTGCTTCTTCAGTTCACAAAACCACCGTTCAGCAGGAATAAAAACCTGATGTCGACTTTCGATCATTAATATCTAACTGGAAATTTGAATCTGTATATCCCAAGACTTGGAGATCACCATCTCCATAGACCAAGATGTAATCTTGTGTCCGTTTTAGATATTTGAAAATGTTCTTTACTGCATTTCATTGTTGCTCTCCATAGCAGGATTGGTAATGACTTACCACTCCCACTGCATGGCAAATGTCTGGCCTAGTACACATCATGGCATACATTAAGCATCCTACAACTGATGTATAGGGGCATCCAGCCATGGCCTTCTTTTCCTCAACACTTTAAGGAGTCATCCCTTTAGACAGATGGATACTATGTCTTAAGGGGAGGAATACTTTCTTGGAACTATCCATACGGAATCGTTCAAGAATCTTCTTAATGTACCCATGTTGTGATAATTCCAATATCATCTTTTCTCAGTTTCTGAACAACTTCAGTCCTAAGATGTAAGAGGTTTCTCTAAGATTTTTCATCTCGAATGTATGGGATAGCCAAATTTTCACACTAATCATCATTCATGTATCATTCCCAATGATAAGGATATAATCTACGTAAAGTACGATGAACACAATGGCACTCCCACTAAGCTTCTTATAAACACAAGGTTCATCAGGATTCTGCACAAAATCATAACTCTTTGTGGTTTTGTCAAATATGATGTTCCATCTATGAGAAGCTTATTTGAGCCCATAGATGGATTTCTTCATCTTGCATACTTTGCCATCCTCAATTATGAAGCCCTGGGGCTGCTCCATATAAATATCCTCCTCGAGCTATCCATTGAGGAAAGCTGTCTTAGCATCCATCTGCCCGATATCGTCGTCAAGAGATGCATCTATAGCTAGCAATGTCCTGATGGACTTAAGCATAGCCACTGGAGAGAATGTCTCATCATAGTGGATGCCTTCTCTCTATGTGTAGACCTTGGCTACGAGTCGTGCCTTGAATTTCTCTACTTTCCCATTAGGCCCCCTTTCTCTCTTGAAGATCCATTTACACCCAATGGGTTTTAACCCTTTAGGTGGATCCTCTAGGGTCCATACACCATTCTTATACACGGATTCAATTTCAGACTTCATTGCTAGCATCCATCTATCCATGTCACGATCCACGAGTGCTTCATTGAATAAAGCAGGATCATTGTAAGTTTCACTTGACACATGGAATCCATACCTTTCAGGTGGTGCAACCACCCTCGAACTCCTTCAAAAAGGTATAGGTGTTTCATCTTTATTTATCTCTTCAGCTTCTAGTTCAGGAAGCTCAGAATCCTCAAGGGATTCAATGAGTTCCTCTACTTCATTTCTGTCTTGACCTTTAATGAAGTCATCCTCCAGAAGTTTCACATCTCTAGAGACAAAAACCTTTTGGGTCTTAGGGTCATAAAGTTGATATCCAATACCATCTTTAACATACCCAATGAAGTAACACTCACGAGAGAGAGATTCTAGCTTACTTGCGTCTACATTCTTCGCATGGACCAAGCAACCCCAATCCCTCAAGTAATTAACACTAAGTTTGTTTCCATACCAAAGCTCATGAGGAGTCTTGGGTACAGATTTGCTAGGAATCTTATTCAGGATATATATTGCAGTGTCTACTGCATATCCCAGAAATTAAGAGATAAATGTCCATGATGGTCCTGTTGCATCTTTCCGCAACACCATAAAGTTGCGGGGTTCCAGGCGGAGTGAGATTGGAGACAATTCCATTCTCTTTAAGTTATTCCCTGAATTCATCTGAGAGGTACTCGCCACCTCGATCAGATCCAATCCATTTAATCTTCCTATCAATTTGGTTCTCAACCAAAGCCTTAAATTCTTTGAAATTTTCAAAGGTTTCACATTTATGATGTAATAGGAAGATAAAATCGTATTGTGAATGGTCGTCAATAAACATCAAATAATATCGTATTCATTTCGAATTGCGATACTAAAGGGACCACATACATCGGTATGTACTAGGTCAAGAATACCGTCTCATCTTTTAACCTTGTTATGAAAAGGCAGTCTAGTCATTTTACCTCGAATGCAATGTTCGCAGGTAGGCAAAGATTGAACCTGTAGAAAATCTAAAGGTCCATCCTTTATCAATCTATTGATCTTATCAACAGATAAATGACCAAGCTTTTGATGACAAATCATATTCGAATGATTTCCATCCACCCTAGATCTTTTAGGGTTTTATTGTTAGCGGTAGTAACATTCATGACACATTCATCAATGCACACACTCATAGAGACCACCCGAAGTCAAAATACCATCCGCAATATATTTATCATAATGATTTATGATTAACTTATTATAGAAAGGAATGAATATACACTTCTAACAAGTTTAAATATAGATATCAAATTCCTTCTGACTTCATGTACATAAAGACGCTCTTTAATTACCAAGACTCAACCACTATATAACGATAGTCGACAGGTCTCGACGGTGCCTGCTGCAACACTTGCATCAGATCCCGTCTGGATGACTATCTCCCCTTCTTTCAGTTTCCTAGTTTCCTGAAACAAATGAAACAAATTTCATACATGAACAGAAGCACCAGAATCAACTACCCAACTTCCTTCTCGTCCAACGAGAAAACTAGTTTCAATGATGAAAGTAGATTTCATAACCGCATGGGCTTTACCTTTGTCGACCAACTTCAGGTATTTCGAGACGTTACGCTCCAGTGCCTCAGCTTTTTGCAGTGGTGACAAACGTCGGTTTTCTTCGATGCTATCACGTGGATGCATTGGAAGATGAGCCACCTCCTTGACTCTTCTTCAATCTCTTTTGGGCCGGGCCCTTCCGAGAACCTTGCTTCCGACTGCGCTTTCCTTTCACTTGTGCAACCATTACACTAGCAGAGGGGTTGTACTTCCTCATTACGTCTTCAGTAGACCTTAATGCATATAACAGTCCAACGTTAGTAAATTCAACTTTGCTCATGTGGTATGTCACAACAAAGTTGTTAAAAGACATATGGGAGAGACAGCAGAATGAAATCAGCATGCATGTCAGAATCCATGAAGGCTCCCAGGGTTTCCAATTCATAGAGGTACCCAAACATTTTGAGTACATGTTCTCTGACAGAGATCCCTTCCTGCATCTTACAGTGAATAAGCTCTTTCATTACATTATAACGTTGTGTGCGGTTCACATCACCGAACATTTCTTTTAGATTCAACATGATTTCTTGGCAATGGTTCATCTCCACATGTTGCTTCAGAAGCACATTGGATAATGAGCCAAGAATATAACATCTTACCAAGTTATGATCTTCATCATATTTTTCATTAAATGATTTATCTTCCGGGGTCTTTGAGTCTGCAATCTTGCCTTGGATAACACATATGAGATACGCTCCGCAGAAAGGACAAGATCCAAATTTCGGATCCAATCCGAATAATTCTGTCTGGTCAATTGATTGACCTCCAGGAGCCTGCACAGAGGGTTCATGGACTTCATTTTCTGAAATTAAAATGCATTATATTAGAACATATAAATAAATGTATATTCATTTTAAAATATTTGATTAAGGCATTTTAAATCAAATTAATCTTGCTTTGTCAACTTTGAAAGTTTATTCCCTTATTATCTTTCAAATTAAGAGATATACCTACCGCTATATCTTAAGCAAGAACTGGGATCTCCTCTTTATCTTTGTCACATCCTAATAATATGAGAACTTGTGACTCTAATAAAGAGAAGCGGGAACACATTCCACCTTGCAAGTCCAACTTGCATTTCCCAATTCGATCTTTAACACCCGGGCCAACCACTCCTAAGGCGATGTTAACCCATCATTAATTGAGCCAACCGTCAATAGGATTAGCACTCGCTATGCGCAATCCAATATCTCCCCAATAATATAAGGACCCGATATTGGGGTAACTACGCATACGGCCTTACTCTTTCAAGAAGCAAAGAGCATGATCCAGATGCGCTTGTATACAGGAGCTGTCACTTCAGACAAGCATCTCCTACATACAATCCTTGGCGATGGAACTCTTCGCCTTGACGGGAGACCATGGATGTCACTTATGTGATCCTCCACCTCTTGTTCAAATTCAATAATTATTTATCGTGAATCACATTCATATAATTAATTCTTCCAAGGGAAATACACATCTATTCATAATAGAGTGTTTCAATTTGATATAATCAATTTAATTATATTAAATTAATTATCAATCCAATCTTAATCTACAAACTTGATTATTACTTGAATGGAAGGTATAATATCAAAGTACGTATTATTCGAATTTTAATAATTAGAAAAATACACCTTGATTTCTCCAGCATTATCGAGTCCCTACGTGCTATCATGGCCAGTACCGACGGGAGTGGGACAGACCTCACACAGTGCAACCTGCTGCCCTAACGCTTCCTGACTAGACACCATATCCACCACTGGAAAGGATAATGTCAAATAGATCATTGTGTACTTGAGATGATCATAGGTTTTTCAACAAAAATTATACCATATAGTAATAATCAAAACCATTTTTATTATAAGGAAATTTGCTAAACAAATTCCCGATCCTATTCAAGCAAGTTTGTTTGTTGATTGTGTAACCAATTGTGATCTACATCTCATCTAATCAATTATTGGTTGAGGCCATGTAAATTAAGGAAATAATTATCATTAAATATTTCTCAAAATATTTTCCGTAATTATTCCAGGAAATTAACAATTAATTTCACTAATTGACAATCACATGGTTCTTGATTAAGAATGTAATTTCAGCAGTGACCCCTACTTACTAAAATTAACATATCTCAATCAAATTAAATCCAAGTTACGAAAAGTCAGTTTACAAAGATTTCTAATTTGATTTACAACAGAACCTAAGTGATTATCATGCATTTTAAGGCATTTCAAAATAGTAATTAACTCATTAATTATGTTAAGATTCGCAGTTCCCGTAACGGTGGATATATGTTCATTCAAATGGTCATATCTCGAGCATGTGGAATTCAAATTACGTAAACTCAGATCCTATTGTTTTCTTATTTAATAGGGAACAAAATTCAAATGAATATTTTGTGTTTAGACGTTTTAAATAGGGTCGAAATTATTCATTAAAATAGAGGTACAAAAATGAAATGCGACAAAATATTTTCGCAACCTTAACGAACCCAAGTCGTCATAGGTTTACGGATCGTATCCAAAACCTTCGACCTAGAGCACTGATACCACTTGAAGGATACTAAATAATACATAAGCGCATCACAGAAGCATGAGCGTCGTATCATATACAATGAAGAACGACTAGTTGAACTAGTTGTTCTATGCAACGGAATTTAAAATTTTTCATGCGATAAAATCACATGATCCTAGAACGATTATCGGATCGTTTCATCTAAACCACATCACGTAATATAGGAATACCTATTGTATCATGGTTGAAAGAGTCTCTATGAAAAGAGGCCTCATGTCTCAACTCCGATCTTCAGAGAAGATGCTTGCGAGCGCGGGGATGGACCGCGTGATCCTCGTAATCCAAGATGTTGAATCCAAGCGTGGAACTCCTGATCTTGTCGTACAAGATCAAAAACCTTGTTCGTGAGTGAAGCAAACCAAAGAAGATGGATAAGCGAAAGTCATTGGAGCGGCGTCACAACGACGAATCGACGAAGAAGATCTCTTCTTCTCTTAAAATGGACGGCCATCAATGGGAGAGAGGAAGAGAGGACATGTGAATGGAGGAGAAAGGAGAGATCTTGTTGTTTCTTCTTGTTGTAACCCTAGAGAGCATGCGGTGCTTCTCTTTATATAGGGTTTGGGAGTTCAGGGATCTCAATCCATGTGACGCACAAAATCAATGGATGAGATTGATTTGTGTTTCTTTCAATGGTGAAGATTGTTGTTGGTAAAAAATAAAACATCAACAATTTAATTTAGATTAAATATATTTGATAAATCAATATAGTTCAATCCTAAATCAAATTACCAAAATTTGGAGATAATGGATATGGAAATCTCCTCATTCCATATGGAGTCATGGACGACTACTCTTTCCATGATGGAATAGGTAGTCGTCCCCACTCCTAATAGGAATGGGAGACTTTCAAATGAAATCCAAGATTTCTTGATTACATATATATCCAATTATAACAACAACTGTTATAAAAATATTCTACAAAAAAATAATTCACAATTATTTGAGAATATTGCAATCTTGCCATTGGAAGTTTGTGAATCATATTCACAACCCAAAACGAAATGTGATTTACATTTAGTTAATTATCCAATGTGAATCCAATTCACACCAATAATTAATTCTACAAATATAAATCACAATAAGCTCTCTTCAATACATAATAAATCACATTTAGAATTTATTATGATAATTAGACATTGCTATCTATACTAATCTTATCCACAATAATTAAATCACATTTAATTATATTAGATTATCATTCACATACAACCACCAATGTGGATAAAATTCACATTATTCAAGATAATTAAATCACATTTAATTATCCATTTCTCAATGCTTAGATATAATTCAGCTATGAAATTATTCTTGAACCCTTTCAAGAATAATGTGCTTTCTCCGCATATACTTGGAGATAAGGACAAGATGATTGTATTGTTCCACGTATAGTGACTTGGATGTTGATATCACATCTCAAATTCCAGATCTCACAGACCTCTCATAGATGCTTGGTTAAATCAAGACCGCAATTCTAATCTTCTCATTGAATCTGAATCTTATTCAGATTAATGTCCAATACTTGGATCAAGATCAGATTACTTCTCTACTGAGAAGAGTCACTAAAACCAAACATGTTTCATCACTCCCTCGGAATGGAAGAGTCATGGTTGTACAATCGTTTATGATCAAATCACCCTCATGTATTCCTAACACCTGTACGTCCTGCATATTGGAAGACTTATGATAAACCCAAATATATAGATCAATTTTACACTGTTTCCTTTACGGTTTAATCATCAAGTTTCTCAGTCTTAGTCATTGGGGATTGGTATAAATCATATGCTTTCCCAAAGCATATATCATACCTTCAAATTCTTGTCATGCTTACAAAGCACAACGACCATGCATGGAATTTGATCGGTCCTAATACCTCAAGAGTGAGCTCATGTATTCTGATTCACAAGTGAACCTGTATGATCCCTTTGAGAGATCGTATTATTCATAATCCCTTACATTCACACCAGCTCGTTGGTGTATACACCTTGGTTAGGTCATAAACCTATTGGTCTGCCAAATGTACACACTCAGACATATAGTAACACATATGTCTCTAGTTAGAGGATGTGTGCCTATATTGAGACAACATTCAATATAGGACTTAGGTTATCTCGATCTCATTAAGTCCACCCTTTGACCTAACTAATCAGACACCTCCAAATCACTATTTCCATGCAGAGGACCTGCATCCATAGCTCGGTCAGATATCAGCCTCAATGAGAAAGGATTTCCCACCTCCTACTCAGGCTGGAGATCATCTCTTAGGAATCATTTGACAATGCTTGATGAGTCCTCTATCTAACTCCTTAGATATTCATCCATGCACCAGCCTCTATGACTCAATTAATGAATCAACAGTTGTATGATCACTAAGACGGCCATGGTACATATCCTAACTTGTAGAGGGACCTTATAGTGCATTTATTCACTAAATCTCAGAAAGGGAGTGAAATAATAAATAACTTTTATTGATAAATTATATATATTACAATAACATTTTATTGCAAGAATGGTTCACCTCGGCTCACATGGCTAACAAGATGGACCTCAAGGAGGTGGTACTCACTGGAGATGTGAACTCGCCTCCACTCCCGCCTCCACAATCAACCTAGATGGTGGGAGAAGAAATCGTCACCTTCCTCAAGCCATCGAGCGCAAAAGAGGGAGAGAATGAAGGGCAAAAGCGGTTTAAAAATCTGAGAAGGATTCGTGGAGGATTTTGTACATTTTGTGAACAGGGGTCAAAGAACGAGGTAGAACACTCGATTCATAAGCTCCTAGCCCGAGAAATCAATCTGGCGTGATAGAGCATATAACAAGGGAGAAGTCAGAGAGGAATCTTCCCCAAGAAATGAACACATTAAGCATTAAAAATCGAGGAAGAAGGGGTCCTAGGATGTTCTGACAGAGACTTTTACTTGGGTCAGACATTTGACTCAAGTTAACGGGTGGCGGGCCCTGATTGGGCCACGCCACCAGCAAAAAGACATAACCAAAATAGAATTGAAAATAAATTACCAAAAGATTTTACTAATTCTAAGTTAAAACATTAAAAAGTTATTTTTTTTAGTATTTTAATATAACTTTATTTATTTTTATGGGATTATTTATATAAGTTACTTTTTAGGGGTATATTTATAGGTATATCCATCTATATTTTGGATATTTAATTTTTTTATCTTATTATTTTATTTTCCATTTTATATTTTTAAAAATTATTTTATACACATAAATAGTTTTTTTCCATATTTTTCGGATATAGTATGTGCTCTTAAATAAATAGAGTTATAAATTATATAGGTATAAGCATAGGTATTTCATCTATGTAAATTTTATATTTATTTTATTTTTGTGTTTTATTTATTATTTTATTCTATTCTAAATATGTAAAATGTTATAAATAATATTAACAAAATTATAGAAATATAAAATTATAAAATAAATAATAAATAAAATGAATATTTTATTCAGGTAAAGTATACAATAGGGGTTCAAAATGTAACTTCTGCTTATTAACTCTAAATTAAATGAAAAAACCTTCACTAAATATCTTACTAAAAAATATATATACAATTAAATTGGTTTTGGTGCATTTTGATTTTGTATGGAGAAGATATGAGTTTGGAAATTCGTGTTTTGGATTTTTTTCAGAGTATTAAAGGTGCATTGTATATTATTTTTTTATGAAATCAATTTTGTATTTTCTATATATTTTTATCTACAATTTAATATACAGAGTGACTCTATTTCATGTATAAATTATAAAGAGTAAAATAGATCCCAAAAAAGACTTCTTGATAAATAAATGAGTGGGATTTTTATTTGATTTTTGGTCCTTATCTCCCCCTACTTTATTCCTTATCGACCCAGTCATCAAGATACCTCGGTCTCGGGGTTTATGGTCTTAAAATACCTTTGGCATTTTATTCTTTGTATTTTCTTTTCTTTATTCTATAATTTTGTCATTAAAAAATATATTTTATATACAATAAATGGAATAAATATTGAAGGTTAATTTATAAAAAATAATACTATTTACATGCATTTAGCAAGGGTTTTGAAGGCCAAAATGATAGAATGAATGTGATGAAATAGAGATTCCTCATTGACCGCTCAAAACCACAATTCAATCAACAATCAAACCCACAATATAAATGATATATCAATCAATGTATAAGTTATGAGTTAGAAATTTTTATATTTAACTATACATAATACACAACACTAGTTGCTAGATGTGGCGGAAATTAAAATTTTTTAACAAGTGATGAAACCACATGATCACGAGAACATTTCTCGGATCGTTTCATCAAACCACAAAGTATAAGGAATACCTCTTGGAGCGTGGTTGTGATCGTGAGATCCCAAATAAGAGATCCTCCTGTCTTAAGTCCGATCCATGAAGAACGCACTTGCGGGCGCAATGATGAGACACGTTCTTCCCACAATCCTCGATGAAGATCCAAGCAATGAATCCCCTAATTTCGTCAAATGAAATCTGTCATCTTCCTTTAAGGCAAGCAGCCCCAAAGAAGAAGGAGATCCTCGAGTCGTCGAAGGCGAAGGCGTGAGAGGCTCTCCTTCTCAACACAAAGTGGACGGCCACTCTTGGAGAAGAGAAAGAGAGAGGGCGAGAATGAGAGAGAGAGAGAGAGTAGTAGTAGGCTTCTACAACTCTTCATCATGTACCTTGAAAGGCTAGGTTAGCCCTCCTTTTATATTAGTTTAGGATCCAATGGATCTCAATCCATGGGACACATAGATCCAACGGCCATGGTGATCTATGTATTAATCAATGGCCAAGATTGTTGTTGGCTAAAAAACAACAATATTATTTTATATTTAAATCAAACATATGTTGCAACATTGTCAACATACTTTAATTTAACATAAATTAATAAACACAAGATAATAGGATAATAATAAAATGGGATGATAATCCACCCCAAATAGATGGGGCGTCACCCATGACCAAGTCATGGGTGGCGCCACCTCATTTGGGTGGTGTTTTATACATCCCTTTTATTTAATACAATTATCTTTAATTTGTATGCAATATTATTCACTAAATTAATTCATAATTAATTAGTGAATATCCATTGCAAAATTATACACCAAATTAATTCCAAATTAATTTGTGAATATTTCAATCATGCCATTGATAAATATGTGAATCATATTCACAACCCAAACTAATTTGCAAATTGCATTTCCAATTAATTAATTAATGTGAATCCAATCCACATTAATAATTAACAAATGCTATTCACAAAATTTCTCTTTCTTCAATATGTGTATATTATAAATCATATTTATAATACACAAATATCATGGATAGTATTATCCACATTCTCCAATCTTTGATAATTAAATCCCATTTAATTATCTTGGATAATTATTCTCACAATATGAATCCCATTCATATTATGCTTGATAATTAAATCTCATTTAATCATCAAGTCCTTCTTGTTTGGATAAGTAGTTCATCAAATGAATTATTCTCGAACACCTTCAAGAATAATGTACTTTCTCCGCAAATACTTGGAGATAAGGACATGGTGATTGTATTGTTCCACGTATAGTGACTTGGATGTTGAGATCTCATCTCAAATCCAGATCTTACGAACCTCCCATAGATGCTTGATTAAATCAAGACCGCAAGTCCAATCTTCTCATTGCATCTGAATCTCATTCAGACCGATGTCCAACATTTGGACCAAGATCAGATTGCTTCTCTACTGAGAGGAGTCACTAAAATCCAGACCTGTTTCATCACTCCCTCGGAATGGAAGAGTCATGGTTATATAATCATTTATGATCACATCACCCTTAGGTATTCCCAATACCTGTACATCCTCCATACTGGAAGACCTATGATCAACCCGAAGATCAAGATCAATTTTATATTGTCTTCTTCAGGGTTTTATCAGTAAGTTTATCATTTGATCATTGGGAGTCCGTATCGATCATATACTTTCCAAAAGCATATATCATACCTAGGTCTTGATCATATACTTTCCAAAAGTATATATCAAACCTACAAATTCAGTCTAGCTTCCAAAGCGAGACGACCGTGCACGGAATTTGATTCTTCCCAATATCTCACAAGTGAGCTCATGTCTTCCGGTTCAGTAGTGAACCTGTATGAT
Organism: Ottelia alismoides; assembly: GCA_037367405.1. Lineage (NCBI taxonomy): Eukaryota > Viridiplantae > Streptophyta > Magnoliopsida > Alismatales > Hydrocharitaceae > Ottelia > Ottelia alismoides. The sequence goes on along the minus strand of JAZKJV010010296.1, from coordinate 456,381 downwards.
CCCTTTGAGAGATCGTTTTACTCATATGCCCTTATATGCACACCAATGCGCCTGTGTATAGACCTTGATTAGGTCATCAACCTATCGGTCTGCCAAATGTACATACTCAGACATATAGTAACACATCTGTCTCCTGTCAGAGGATGCGTGCCTATATCGTGACAGCATACGACATAGGACTTTGGTTATCTCGATCTCGTTAAGTCAACTCTTTGACCTAACTAATCTGACACCTCCGAATCTCTATTCCTATGTAGAGGACTTGCATCAAGAGGTTGGTCAGATATCAGCCTATGTGAGAAAGGATTGCCACCTCCTACTCAGGCTGGAGATCACATCTTAACAATCATTTGACGGTGCTTGATGAGTCCTCAATCTAACTCTTTAGATATTCATCCAAGCACCAGCCTCTATGATTCAATAATTGAATCAACAGCTGTATGATCATTAAGATAGCCATGGTACATAACTCTAATTGTACTAAGGGACCTATTATGTAAATTAATTATTCTTTATTTCAGATCAGGGAATGATATTCGCAATAACATTTATTGCATAATGGCTCGTCGTGGGCTCGCATGTCCAACAATGTTTATTCCCACCCTCGACCCTCCCTACATGTATAATACAGTCTTATATACTTAGGATTATTTCATCCTAAGTACATGGGGGACAGTTGACTTCTCATTTATTAATTCAACATTCATTAGTTATTGTAGTATAGACTTTTCTATAATCAGTACGAGTTATTTCTTCTCTTTTTCTCTCTGATCTATGATGGCATAGCTCAAGTTAAGTATAGGGGGTTGTATATACTCTGTATATATTTTAGCATAACTTGTACTTTCATATATTTAATAAGTATGGCTAAAATAAATTTAATCACATTCTTATAAAATTCTTTGTATATACTCAATGATGAATCATGTTAAAAATGTTTTTTGCAAAATGTTAAAGAATAGTTTGAAAATCCTTTTGAAAAATCCTTTGAAACTGTTTGAAAAATAGTTTGTTAAATATTTTCAACTTTTATAAAAATATTTTAAAAAATCTTTATTTGTTTGAAATAAATGTTTTGAAAATCTATTTGCAAATGGTTTGGAAAGTTGTTGCAAAAATATTTTGAAAGATCTTTATATACTTTTTAAAAATCTTTGCAAAATGGTTTTCAAGTTCTGTAAAATATTTGTAAAAATTATTTGTCAAAATAGTTTGCAATATAAGGTTTTCAAAATGTTTGCAAAAATATTTTCGAATTATTTTGAGAACTATGTAGATAATGCAAGCAAATAAAGAACCTTTACAAACTTTGTATATACAAATCTGTAAATTTTTTAATTCAAATTCTTGTAAATGATAAGAGGCACTCCTTTATAAATAT